>JAULUF010000055.1:21792500-23247500 GCA_031834385.1 Semotilus atromaculatus | reverse complement strand
TCCAACCACCCTAACAACAATCAGAAAGTTTGAACATTTTGAAATGTAATAGCAGGTCTGTCTCTGCTTCATAATTTTGCATCATTGATTTGTGACTGTAGCCATTCATATGTATATTACAGTGTTTTCCCATGAGTTGGAAGAGTGTTGTGAATAGCGTATGTTATGTCATGGGACCAGCTTTCCCCTATGTGTGTGATCTGTTTGTGTGAAGATGCACAATAGATCTTTAGTGAAGTGACACTTTTGGACTTTTTGTCATCTTCATCTTCTTATGTGTCGTGTTCAACCTGGATAGACTTGATCTTTTCCAGGTAATGATGCTAGGAGGGTGTAGTGATGGAGGTGTGTGTTCAGTGTTCAGGTCTAGGAGATGGGTAGAATATAATCTATTACAATTGTGTTGCAAATTTAGTTCCAGTTCTAAACTGGGAGGCCATGCTAATGTAGTGATGTGCTACTGTGAGATGTAAATGGCCTTTGAAGTGTAGTTTCACCCATCTCCCGAATCTCAGGTTATGTTCTAACAATCCCGCTGTCCTGGTGATCCAGGTGAGGTCCGGCCCGTTCTGGCATCCGTCCTCCGAGGGATTGCAGAAGTAAACCTGACAAAAGCAAATGCAGAGAGAACCACAGTTAATTCTGATGTTTTCAACAGTTTTAAATTCAGACATGTGGAATTATTTTGCTTGCTCCATTATCATGTCCATTGCAATTTTAATTCCCGTTGTCACATGAAACCGAGTTTCATTGACCAGGTCTGAATTATTGCTGTTGTTTCAGTGCAGTGTGTGACACCCTAAAGCTGTTCTTGCAGTCGAGCCTTCACAGTCTGCTGTGTCATATGAGCATTAGAGATCCCAGTTCTGCTGGGGACATTTTTCTGGCTTTACTTCAAGTTGCTTTCATTACAGCCAGTTCTGTGGGCATAAATTAGTTCACCTGTTTTGGTGTTGCCTGCTTAGTGTTTGCTGTCTTATGGTGTCGTTCACACATTTGGTTAGTGCAGATCTCTTGTGACCTGCAAAAGGCTGTGGTACTTCTGTCTGATGTTTAGTTCACATGTCAATACATTTGAATATGAAAAGGCTTTCTGGCTCAGGCTGATAAGATGTACATTCGCTGTTTATCTTTTCTGTTTGCTAGGTTTCGAATACCTTTTCTTTTCATCTAGTCTTTTTAAAGACTATAAGAAAGCCAAGTGGCCATTTTAATGTTTGTTTATTCTTTTGAACTCTTAATTTTAGTTTATCCGCTCAGATCAGGAAGCTATATCGCTCTGCAGTCCTTCTCTCAAGGCCGCACGACACACCCCCGTCAGTTCCAATAACCAATTCAGAGGTAATTTGATTAAATATCTGGGATCTGCCGTATTCACACGTACAATCAACGATATATACAAGTCCCCTTGAACGCCTCCTCTAGAAGTTAAATCAGTGTGTTACTTTAGTAGGGACGATTGACCACCATGAAAGATAACAGTTTATCAACTCAACTTCTCTTAAAATGGCTTCAGGTCAAGCCCGTGGTCTGTAAACCACACACGTTTATCCAAAGTAATCATTAACTTAAAACAGTGGATATGGACACACCCAAACCTAGGTTGATTAAAACAGTGTTTGCTGATTCTAGTCAGAAATAACTTAAAATGGTACCCTCGTTCAAGTACACTTAAAATGGTATCGCTAAATCTGACGCGAAAGATGTGGAAATATACGAATCCAATAATCTAGGGAAAAAACTGTCTTTCAGAGTCATTCAGAATTACTTCAAACGTAACCATTTACAAATTTTGTATGCGAAACAGGTCCCATAGAGTGGTAAAGTGTACGTCCTCTAAAGCTTTGAATTGAATATGAAAAGGGTTTTTGTTTCAGGATTAATGAGATGCGCGTTCACTGTTTCTGATTTTCAAATTCAAATAGTGAATCACATTATAGCCATCAAATTTAGCATAGACACATGTGTTTAATTCAGTTTACACAGGACACATGGCCTAGAATACAACATCTACAGCCTTTACCTAAGTGATACAAACACACTTACAGTAAAGCAATCCTGTGCTTCATGAATAAACTTAAATTTAGCCTATGTGCATGCTGTAGCACAAACAACTAAAGTGTGTTCTATGAGCACAATGTGTTCAGCACAATTTCAAATTTGAAAATTAACAGAATTATTGCATGCTTTTTAATCCCATCGGTGTTAACGTAAGCTTTCAAATGCCATATGGAGATAATCATGTTTTCAATGCGGCTTTGGCCCACCGGTAGGCTGGTGACACAAAGGGCTAAGGAAGCAGAATGGTCATTAGCATTTAGCATTAGCCTTGAGCGTTTCGGATGCAGCATGGACATAGCATTTAGCATTAGCCTTGAGCGTTTTGTAAACAACATGGACAATAGCATTTAGTGTTATCCTTGATATTTGAGTTTTAGCCTGTAAATAATATCGTCCTGTTTTCACAAAATTTGCTTTTCATAAACAATGCATCGATTTGCCTTTTTATTTATAAATCACGTGTTTTCCAATTGTTTACAAACTTAGAATTTTCTTACTCTTTGCTCATTTCCACCACGTGTTGCAAATTTGTTCAAACAAAGCCAATGCAACAATGGAGAAAACACGCTGATTTCAAAACTTTAGGCTCTAATTTTACAGCTCTTCATCGAGTAAGTTAGGCTACCAGAAAATTATTTGGAAGATGAAATTCCAATTTTAGGTTTCGTTTCTTGTTGCTTAGGCAAACAACTATATCTTTAAAATCATATTCAGGGTTTTCCTTCCTCATCTGCGCTGCCGTTATCACGTCCTCACGTGTTTCAGTTCAGGACTAACGTTACACAAAGGGCTTTCCGACCGTAACAATGCAAACAACATTTTCTCAACACTTCTAAAAAGGGCAGAAAAAGTTGACTTACCACAGCGCAGAAGATAGAGAAGATTTTCAAACCTCGTTGTCGATTTTAAAATCCCAATCCTTTGCTGGAAAGAAATTTTTCTCACGTAATCCATCTGTTGCGAGATCACGTCCCAGGGTCGTGAGTCACCCCATTTTGTAAGTCGCGCTAAATCGAACCAATGGCGGCATACGATCAGCGGCGAAGGTCTTGCGCATGTTCCGTCCTTTCCATGCTAAAGGGATTTCTGATTAAATGCAATACACTTTCTCATATGTATTAATTCGTAAGTTCATCAGACTCCAAAAAATTAACAAGGCTTTAATGATATCTGTGCATCATTAAATGTAAGCAAATGTTTAAATCTTATTATTATCTTTAATGAAAATAATAACAAAGTCCGTTAGAATAAAACCAAATGTTTACCATTTATTATGTCGGGTAAAGTATCATGCCAATTTCATAATCAGTTCAAAGATAATCAATACAATAACATCGAATGCTCTAGAATAAGAGAAAACGATGCAAACCAGACATAGGCTACATGAGGCTGAAAGTCTCGGGACTTTCAACCTCATGGGCTCTCTGAAATACAGAAAAGGGCCCCGAGCTTCCTGTTGCAGTCCATTAAATAGCCAGAATTTTTCACATGTAAACATGCTAATTTGCATTAAGAAGATACACCTCTTTTGGGGGTAGGGGAGAAAGACCATTTGCCTTTCTTTGTGTGTCAGTTATCTCTATACTCTTAGAAACCTTATTACCTTGTGTTTTACTCTTTTGGGAATGAGACAGTTGTACCAGTCACCCTGAGACCTTTAAAATGATACTAAAAACATTCCTTAATGATCATCATTCACATTAAAACCATATATATATTCTTATGTGAGTTAAGTGTTATGTCGTCTGTCCAAAGCTGGTGAAGCTTCCCTCTTTTTTGTAAAGTGTAGCTTCTGTAATGCCCTGAATGGGTCAAGTGCTCCTGCAGTCAAGGGTCAATGCAGGGAGAATAGGGTTGGATTTATTATTATTCTACAACTTGGTTTGCTCTCTTCTTGACATCAGTTGGCTTAGCTTCCCTTTATGAGGATGCAGAGATGCTCCACTTCTGGACTTTTTTTTGGGCCGATGGTTTGGGGCTTTCCAGCAGGGGAATAAGGTTGAAGCCTGTAATGTTGGCCCAAAAGCTAGCATTTTGCCAGCTCCCTTTTTATATCTGTTCTAGTGTTTTATAGGATAGAGCAAGGAGGTTAGGACTGGAATATAATATCATTCCTTCCTCTTAATTTTTCTCTCTAGGAAAAATGCTGCTATCCTATGGAAACTCTAAGAGCAATTTTGTAATTAAATCAGGGGTAAGTCACAGAAGCATCCTCCTCAGAGGCCTAGATTATGTTTGCTTGGGCACCTCTATATGCCCTGCTTTCATGGTGGTTAGCCGAAGGGATAAGTGTAGTAGGCACACGGCTTGATGCCCTGCATTTATTCACCCTCCTTCCCCAGGAGGAGTAAGGAGGAGTCTTCTCCTTGTATGGACAGCAATAGGAAGGTTGTAGCCTGCCGGCTAATTGCTAAGGCTTTGGCTCCTTGTAAGTTCCCTTCCTGGTGTACTCCTGAAACTCCCCTTAGGGTGTAGCGGGATACAGTAAATGGAACCATATGAATTAGCTCACAGATTTCCTTTGGTTTTTTATTTGAGCTATTTCAGAGCTATTCTCCCCCAGTCATATTGGGGTCTTAAAGCAGAATGTACTGTAAGCTCCCCTGTGGACCCCTCTGAGTTTTTGATTCTGGATGCTAGAGTTGTCGGCATACTATTCAGTGCCTTACTCTTGTTTCCCTTAGGCTCCCCCTTGAAAGGCAGCAGCAATAAGGTGGACTAGAACTTGAAGGGGTGACTCACGTGTCTCCTTCTGTTTCTTTTACTTCCCTCTCCATTAGTTGGAACCTTAAAGAGGGATGTCGCTCCCCTTTGGGAGGGTGCTCTCTAGGTAGAATGAATTTGCCTTAGTCAGGGTATGAGCTGCACTACCCCTGTTGTCTGGGCATGGCTTACCTGCCTAATAGTAATTAATCAGATTAAGTTTTTTCCTTCCCAACAATGGTTGTGTCCTGAAGTAGGACTTTGCGCTCCCCTATAGCGGGTATCGCTCCTGACTCTGGTCGATCTATACTTAGAGGACCTGACAAGTTAGTGCGGCCGGCCTATGGGCTCCTCGCATGCTATAAAAGCACTTCCTCAATTAGTACTTGTAGGTCTGAGAGCAGGTCCCTGAGATGACTTGGACAGGGTTGAGCTCTCTCCCCTTTGTCTCTAGGATAGATCAGTTTTAGCTCTCCTGCAGTTTCCTTGGGGGTTGAGTTGAGTTGGCAAGAGTCCTTCCTCTATGCTTTCCTGTGTATTTCATCTCTTTTTTGATGAAGCGAGAGCCTTCCACTACGGTGGATCTATGGTTGTAGATTAGTACTCCCTTTTGGTAAGATACTCCCTGAGGGCTTTGTCAATATACTGACATTGCTATCGTCAGAACCTTGCTCTTTGGGCATTTAGGTTTTTACCTGCCGTGCGAGGGAGGGAGGAACGTTATAAGGCTGGGACTTCCCTTGCATTAGAGCACTGAAGCTGAACATTTCTCTTGTTATTGTGGCTCCCCTGAGAAGTCTATGGCTCACAAATTTGCGCCTGGGGGTTGACATGCCTTGACTCTATCTGATTGACCTATAGAGTCAGATTATTTTATGTCCACAATGGTTTACATACTCGGCTGGCCTAGTGAGCCAGGCACTTCCTTAGCATTGTGGATTGGGTATTTGTTCCCCATAGCGTCAACTCCAGACGCCGCATCAAAGTTCCACTTCGAAAGGGAACGTCTCAGGTTACGATTGTTAACCTTGTTCCCTGAGAAAGGGAATGAGATGTGGCGTCTCATTGCCATGCATCGGGGTACTTGCATGTCTCCTTCAGACAGAAGAGTTGATGACGTATTTTGCAGGCACCCTCTTATTCTCACGTTCATGACGTCATAGACTGCCGTCGGACAACAGATTTTTTTATACATCTTTAGATAGCGGTCACGCTTGTCACGGTGCGTGTGGGAATAATTCTGTGGATTCCAGTGCAGAGCGAAAGAAGTGTTTTAGTGAAGACACAACATAAAATAAACAAACCAAAACTACATAGAACAAGGCAGGCAAGGCAAGGCAAGGCACGGCGCAAACACAAACACAACGTAACAATACAACGAACGAGCACAGGACAGCAAACACAGGAAGACTAAATAGGGAGGCAAACAAGGAGGGTAACGAGACAGACAGGTGGAGCAAATAAACCAATAATCAGATAACAAGAGGGAGGGGTCAAACAATGACGAGAGCACATGGCTCAACATAACAAAACACCCATGTGCAACACAAGACCGGACAGACATGTGACATAACCCCCTCCCTACGGAGCGGCTACCAGACGCTCCATCAGGCCAAGGCGGGACAGGAAGGAAACATCAGGGCAGGACGGGAGGGACAGACCAGGGGGGAGGGGGAGGGGGAGGGGGGAGGACAGGCTAGGGCAAAACAGAGTTCATCGGGCGGCCAGGGCGAAACAGAGTAAATCGGGCGGCCAGGACGAAACAGGGTTCATCGGACGGCCAGGGCGAAACAGGGTTAATCGGGCGGCCAGGGCGAAACAGAGTTAATCGGGCGGCCAGGGTGAAACAGAGTTCATCGGGCGGCCAGGGCGGTGAAGACCCCTCGGGCGGCCAAGGCGGTGAAGGCCCCTCGGGCGGCCAGGGCGGTGAAGGCCCCTCGGGCGGCCAGGGCGGTGAAGACCCCTCGGGCGGCCAGGGCGGTGAAGACCCCTCGGGCGGCCAGGGCGGTGAAGACCCCTCGGGCGGCCAAGGCGGCGATGCCCTCTCAGGACCAGACACCGACTTGGGACCAAACACCGGCTCCGGCTCAGGAACAGACACTGGCTCTGCCTCCGGCTCTGGAACGGGCACTGGCTCTGTCTCCGGCTCTGGAAGGGGCACTGGCTCTGCCTCCGGCTCTGGAAGGGGCACTGGCTCTGCCTCCGGCTCTGGAACAGCCACTGGCTCTGCCTCCGGCTCTGGAACGGGCATTGGCTCTGCCACCGGCTCAGGAACGGGCACTGGCTCTGTCTCCGGCTCTGGAAGGGGCACTGGCTCTGCCTCCGGCTCTGGAACAGCCACTGGCTCTGCCTCCGGCTCTGGAACGGGCATTGGCTCTGCCACCGGCTCTGGAACGGGCACTGGCTCTGCCACCGGCTCTGGAACGGGCATTGGCTCTGCCACCGGCTCAGGAACGGGCACTGGCTCTGCCACCGGCTCTGGAACGGGCACCGGCTCTGGAACGGGCACCGGCTCTGGAACGGGCAGTGGCTCTGCCTCCAGCTCTGGAACGGGCACTGGCTCTGCCTCCGGCTCTGGAACAGTCTCTGGCTGGGCAGACGTGACGTGAACAGTCTCTTGCTGGGCAGGCGGATTATGTCTCCTTCTCCTTCTTCGTCCCTTTTGATGGATCTGTGCAGACTCGAAGTTGGCTAAAACCATAAACGGATTCCCAACGCTGGACGGATCCGATGACGATGATCCCATTCCAGGAGAGACCAGTGAGGAAGACTCAGCTGCTCTCCTCTCCTCATTCCTCTGGGCACACAGGGAGAAATATTTAAAAAGAGAAATTCCATTCTCCCTCTCAGCCGGACAAAGTTCGCTCCGCGGAATCCACATGTGGCTCGTTCGTTCTGTCACGGTGCGTGTGGGAATAATTCCGTGGATTCCAGTGCAGAACGAAAGAAGTGTTTTAGTGAAGACACAACATAAAATAAACAAACCAAAACTACATAGAACAAGGCAGGCAAGGCAAGGCAAGGCAAGGCAAGGCAAGGCGCAAACACAAACACAAACACAAACACAAACACAAACACAAACACAAACACAAACACAAACACAAACACAAACACAAAACACAATACACAAAACACAAAACAATACAACGAACGAGTGCAGGACAGCAAACACAGGAAGACTAAATAGGGAGGCAAACAAGGAGGGTAACGAGACAGACAGGTGGAGCAAATAAACCAATAATCAGATAACAAGAGGGAGGGGTCAAACAATGACGAGAGCACATGGCTCAACATAACAAAACACCCATGTGCAACACAAGACCGGACAGACATGTGACAACGCTGAGGGCATTCCCCATAGCATCGACTCCAGACACAGGATGTTGTTCCACTTCTCAGGGAACCAGGATTACAGTAATAACCTTAGATGTTTTTCTTATCTTATCTCAAAATCTTTAAAAATCTACTATAAATAAATATTTCAGGTCATAGGGTGACAAAAATGTTTGGGAAGGAATTACTTATGTCAAGAATGTTTTTAATTAGATTTTATTTGTGATTTCACTAGACCGTAAAACCGATGAGTAATACAGGTAATTGCAGGAGCTGTGCCTGTGCTTTTCTAGGTGAACATGTTGCCTCTTTGCTCCAAGAAAGAAGAGAGAAAGATGTTTCCAAACTTGCAATGGAGGAAGCAACTTTTGCTGATGTGATATATGAGGCACTTTATCCCTGTCCATTCCAGCCCTGTAGGAGGCAGTTTCATCCCTCTCTGCTGGGGAGCTCAGATTTATGGAGCTGAAACTGTATGCCTGTATATATGCTTTTCAGCCTGTGCTCCCTCTCTATCAACATTAATGTAGTTTATATAAGGAAGCGAATCATATTTATTTCTTGAAGCAGTTCATTCAGCATGGACACATCGGGCAGTTGTCCAAGCAGGCGGGTCGGGCCGCCTTTTACAGGCCGTATCTGTATTTCTCAATGGTTTACAGCAATATTTCTCTATTTGTGTAACATTACCGACTGGGTGCCTCATTTGAACTCCGGATGTCTCACTGGCAGTATGGGATGGAAAAGCTGGCCAGCAAACATGATCATTGCAAGCGGCTCTGATCACCCAAACATATCTCTCTCTCCTGCGGTGCATCTGTTTCTGGCTGCATGCTTCTCTTGCAGCACTCACCCTCCTGTTGTTTAGTCATAAACGAATATAATATCTTTAGCATGCCCCGGGGCCGGGGGGCTACTGCATCTCAAGGCTGCCGGTCGAGGATGTGTCCAACTGCATCCGTAAACGGACACCCGGCTGAGCGCACATCCTCGGTCCGGCAATGTAAACACACTGGCACTGAACGCACTCACAGTGAAATGAGAACAGTATATAATCCCGCACACATGAGAGCAATCAAAAAATGTGTTTCTAACTAGTCGGCCCTCACCTTCTCCCGCCCTTTTCCTTGTTCTATCCGTCACTGCTCCCCAAAGCTGTATATGAAATCCTTCACTCCATGTCCATACTGTAACGCTTCGATTCCCAAAACATCCAATCGCTAATGTACAGTGGTACTCAATTCTGAACATGAAACCCATGTATAACAGGGTCCATCTGTAGTATACTTTGTGTGTGTGTACTGGAGTGATTGTGAGTGCAGAATGTAAAGACGTTCTAGGCCTAATAAATCAAAAGGATTGCAATGCATTGCAACATCTAGAAGACATTTTTGATGGTCTGATGCAATGTAATGTATGTATGTGTGTGAGAATGAGAAGTATGTGGAATTTCTGTCTATAAGTGTGTCTTTTTGACCTGTTCACCACCCCTGCTGTGTGTGCATGGTATCCTCCCTTCATTTATCACTGTGCAATCCCCTGAGGAAATGAGAGGCAGGGAGCAGCTCCCTCGGTGCAGGGGAGATATACGGCTAGCTCTGCCCAGGCAGACAGCTTCCTCTTCTGACATATAGACAGAGGCAGGGGCCCCAGAGCCAGCCTGGACCGTCCACACAACCATACGTGGACCAGGCATCCAATTACTGGAAATTAAAGTCGTTTCAGAATAAAGAAAACTTGTCTAAACCTGAGTAAAGCACGCTTTAAACCTGTGATAATGGATTAAATAAAATTAAATAAAATAAAAAAATTATTTTAAATTATGGTGCAGGCAATATTTGCATACTTAAATTCATAATTGCCAGTGTTATTTTAGTATTATTCAATATAGTATTTATTCATATTTCAAATTAGCTTTATTTTTTATTTTTAGGAATTTCATTAGGTGCTTTTGTCATTTTATTATTTATTTTTTTACATTTTATGTAGCTATAATTTAAACTCCTGTTTTAGGTTTAGTCATTTTAGTACTCAATTTAAAAAGATATTTATTTCAGTTTGTTGCCGAAGCAACATTTATAATTGTCAAGTTTTTTTAATTTGAAGGTTTTCATCTAATATTTATATTTTATTTCAGCTTTATTTCATATTGTAATTTATTTAAATTTCTAGTTGTTTTAGTTAACACAGCCAGCACTGATATTTGCATACTCCAAATTTACAAAAAAATATATTCTTTTGTTTATCACAGATGATATACTGTAAATATACTGTATGTATGTATGTATGTATGTGTATATATATATATAGAAAACCTAACCTAACCTAAACATAACCCTACCCATAACTCATCCCTAAAATCAAAGTATACTGTATACTGTAAAGCAATAAGTGAATAACACTGATGTAGAAGCACCTACCCCTAAACCTGACACAAACTGTAAACTTGTCCTTCAAATCTTACTGGTTGGTTGGAATGTTATTTCAGGACCAACAAAGGAGTTGATCCAGGAACATGTTGTACTTGGTGAAATCACGTTCACAGCATCTGCACCTGAGTGATCTGTCAGTGTTTTGTTTCTCTCGGTGTCCCATCTCTCTCCTGTACCTCCCCCACACGCTCTGTTGGTTCCCCTGTCCGGAGTTACTGCTCGTTTGATCACTTCTCTTGCCTTCCTGTTGCTCTCGTTAATCTTGTACAGGAAGAGAAGACAAACTGCTCCAAGATCGTGATGGTAACCTCACTGCTTTAGGTAATGGAGAGAATCATATACAGGTGTGAAGTGAATCTCTTTCATCCCTTCACTTCCTTAATAATGCTTCAAACAGATTAAAAAAGGGATCAGGGAAAAATGGTGATGTTATATTTTAAATTTTGTTCAATACTTCAGAAAATAAGATATCTCCATTTTACACTTTTTCTGTCTGATTTTTTAAATATTTTCAAAGAAGTCTCTTATACTCACAAAGGCTGCATTTATTTGATCAAAAGTACAGTAATGTTGTGAAACATTATTACAATTTAAAATAACTGTTTTCTTTTTCAATATATTTTAAAATGTAATTTATTCCTGTAATGGCAAAGCTGAATTTTCAGTAATTACTCCAGTCTTCAGTGTCACATGATCTTTCTGAAATCATTTGAATATGCTGATTTGCTGCTCAAGAAACTTTTATTTCTTATTATCAATGTTGAAAGCAGTTGCCCTGCTTAATATTTCCGTGGCAAACATGATGCATTATAAATTACTTTACTGTCATTTCAATTTAATACATCTTTGACTTTATTTAATTAAAAAACCTTACAGACCACAAACATTTGAACAATAGTGTAAATATTTGCAGTGTAAAATGGCTGAGAAAGATGCCTTTTGACTGCATAATGATGCACATCTTGCACCAGTCCCACATTCAGTATAAACATTGGATTTATAATTTGGGAAACCCTTAGTATTTGAAAAGGTCATGCTATAGTGGTGCAAAAACTATACACCTCACCTTTAAAATAACAAATAATGACTGAACAAGAAAGTTTGAGAGAGAAAGACCCCTGTGGAATTGTAAGGCGCCATGATATGACATATCTGGCTGCAGATTCTTCTACGCTGCAGGCTGCTAATGATCTCTTAAATGTGAGCGGGATAACTCTAGGGTGGTTACTGATGGTCACAGACCTGTCCAAGAGCACGGGGAACACATATTACTGATGATAATCCCCTCACACCAGAAAGGCTCCAGTTCACTTATGGGAGTCTGGGATTCTGGAGAATCCAGCATTCAGAAAATGCTCAATGAGTATGGCAGAAATCATGACTTTTGGCCAGTCCAATACTGATGTCGAATGTCAGAATATAAAATGAGGCTCACGGAGAGTCATTTATTTCACATGCAGCCATTATTCTGAGATCATATAAGTACAGTATTCATGAACACACACCCTTTGAAAGCTAATTAAACTCCCAGCTGTTTCATTCATTTCAGTAGGGTTTCCTTTTCTCCTCAGATTTCAGTGTAATTTTAGCACTTAGCCACACTTTAACAGATTTATTTAAATTCTGAGTTATGCAACTAATGGTAGATTGTAGTGTAATTGTTTTAGAAAGGAAATTAAATGTCAAACATGAAATGTGTTAGTGCAGTTTTAGTAGCCTACATTTTTAATAGATTAATCTAATGGGCAAAAATCCCATTTCTATAATTTTACACACCGTAACCAGGCGGTGTTCCTGTTGAGAGGGAAGAATGTTGGCAAAGCGAAACGTACAAGGCTTTATGATTGTTTTCTTTTGTGACATGCTGATCTCCTCCATTTAGTCTCATGTAAAAGCAGTCTAAGTTATGAATGGGTCACATTATCTGTGTGATACCGTTTATAATCATCATTCAAAGCGGAAAAGGGAATATGATACCCACCGCAAGCATTTTATTTTTTTTATTTTTTTGGGTCACAGATACAGTACAGTTTTGGCAGGCCTGGGTTAACTTATGCACTGTATGTGCACTGATTTATGGGAAACAGAAAGCGATGATGCCTCTCTCATATTCATGTGTCCACAATGCCCTGCACTGGGTTGCTTTTATGTGCCAGAGTGGGCAACTGTTGACCAGCTGTTTGAAGAAGCTGCAGTTGTGTCTAGCACTCACCGGCATCCCTCTGCCACAAAGAGACACCTGTAGATGCATCATGCAACAGATATTTGCACACACAGTAGAGGATGGGAAGTGAGGCAGGGTGTATAAAAATGGCAGCTCTGTAATTCATGTGTGCCGGTTCATTGATCATTAGTGGTTGGAACTTCAGTTGATTTGTGAATATCCTTGTGCACATGGGAACTTCATACAGTAAGATCTCACAGAGGGGAGATTTATATCCCCAGTCTGCCAGTTGGGGAACATGATTAACCAAAATTCCTTCATCTTTTGCCAGACTCTCTGTCCCTCTTGTTCCCAATTTTTTGTGTTTTATAGGCATGACATACAGTATAATGGTTTGTAGTGTAATAGCATATTGGAAAAGTAGAATTATGTGTAATAATAGTAACAAAGAAAGAAAACAATATAAATAATAATACAGTAATAATGTCAATAAATGTTGTAATAATGATTGATAATGTAAAAACTGAGTAATATATCATCTACATCATAAAACTACATCATAAAACTATAACAATCTCTAAATATTTGTATTTTGAAAAAAACTTTAAAAATGTTTTAGCAATATTCTAAGACTGTGATAATACTTATAAATAATAGTAAAAAATATAAATAATATTACATTTTAACATATTTTGAAACAATATTAAATATCATAGCATGTTATATAGAATGTTTACATTTTAAATTTATGATGATAAATATTTTAGTTTCTATTTAAAGAAGAGTTAAATGGTCAAAATGTGAAAAAAAAATATTTTATTGGCATTGTTCTATGAGTGTGTTTAAAACATACTGAACAAATGAAAATAATAATCTGAAAGTGAAAATCAAAATAATGAGAAATAAAATGAGTAATAACAAATACGTTATTGAAACGTCAATGAGCGGTGGGACCCGGCTGATGACCCTACAGCCTGCCAATATAGGCACCGGAGAAGGTATGTCAGGCAGCAATGCCTGAGCAGGTAAAGCTCTACCTCTGTAATGTTTGTTAATATTAAATTATTTGAAATAATTAAATTATAAAATGATTTAAATATGTGGTTATATACCTCAAATATACATCACAGGATCTCCTGCTGCTCTCTTACCTTCAAAAAACTTTATCCATCTCAGTTCTGCCCATCTTTTCCCTGTTCATTTCCTCTCCAGCAGTTCTAGGTGTAGTTGTCTGGCCGTCTGATGTAGTCTTGCCACCATCACCTCTGCTTAATCCCTCTCTTCGTGTTCCCCAGCCCCCACAGGTTGAGTTACACCAGATGTGGAGCCTTGCTGTTGGGAAGGCTAATTGTTTTTCACTGCTACAATCTCATTGGAGTTTTTTTTCACATGTTCATAAATGTATTTAACATTAGTTTTTGGTTCTTCTTTTTCAGACGTCCCAGGCCACAGTCGTGTCTAGTGAGGAGAGCAGAGCTGAGAGAGGAATGACTTGCTCATTGAAGTACATGGAACATTTTCCTCTGCCAGCTTCAACCACTGGAGTGGAGCAAAGCCATAACCATGATAGATTGTCCCCATGTGAGCATGTGTGTGTTTGTGCAGGTTTGTACCTGTTTGTTTGTGAATATAGTGTCTATTTACACACACAAACACACTCTGGTCCTGGCTGAATGTGTGTCTGTGACCATTTCAGACAATTTGTGCAGCAGGGTGTGTAGCTCTTCGCTTTGCTGAACGTGTGTATGTGAGCTTCGGTCTCTCGGGCCAGGCCATAACAGTGATGGATGGTCCGTGTGTGTGGAGGCCGTTATTATTTGTTATGTGAGCGGGTGTGTGTGACAGCCGTTGTGGGCCGTACACCTGCTGTGCGAGCTGAGAGGCCGAGCGGGAAGAACAGCTGTACGCATTGATTTAGCAGCTCACTCCACAGTCTGCAGGAACAAATCATGCAACAGCTAATAAAACCTGCCTTTATGATCGCGGCCCAACTGCCCCCAAAACAACTGGCTACATCATGTGTTTCTCTAACACCCGCTATTGCTCAAAATTAAACCCTGGACTAAGGTGTCACTTCTGGCCTCGGCAGGGTTAAACGTCTGAGCTAACGAGTTTTTCAAGTTGATGTGAAACCAGATTTTTTTTCCCTCACTTTTTGAAAAAAAAGTGTAACATTAGGTTGTGAAAGCAGGGTACTATATTTTACCTAGAGCTATCAATTGATTTGAAAAAAAATCACATGATATGCTAATGAAATTATTTGCATATATCAATATAGAAAATTCTCCAAATTAAAATTTCATTCAGTTAAAATATTACATTAAATTCATGGCCGAGTGGTAGAACTTACGGTTCGATCATTTAGATGACACGGGTTCAAATCCCGAACAAACTTGGGACTTTAGTGAATTTTGGGGTGGTGATGGCGCAGTGGATAAGACACATGCCTTTGGTGTGAGAGACCCGGGTTCAAATCCACTGTGAAACACCAATGTGTCCCTGAGCAAGACACTTAACCCCTAGTTGCTCCAGAGGCGTGCGACCTCTGACATGTATAGCAATTGTAAGTCGCTTTGGATAAAAGCGTCAGCTAAATGTAAATGTAAATGTACATTATTACACTATTGTGGCAGATATTAAATATGCCAGATGTTTATAAATTGGGGTCGCGAGAAAACTTTGAAAGACAAAAAAAGATTTTACAAAATTTGTTTTAGGGCTGTCTAAGTTAACATGTGCACTTAGAGAGATAATTTGAGATAATTTGCTCACCCTCAGGACATCCGAGATGTATTGTAAGTGACTTTAGAAATGTAAAGAAGATTTTTAGCTGAAACCGTGGTCCTTGGTATTCATGATATAATGCAAGTCAATGCCTTTGAGAGTCAAAAACAAAACAAAATCAATACCGGTGGGGGCTTGATTTGTGAAGGATCATGTGACACTGAAGACTAAATTAATGGCTGCTGGAAATTTAGCTTTGCCATCACAGGAATATATTGCATTTTAAAATATATTACAACAGAAACCAGTTAAATTGTAATAATATTTCACAGTATTACTGTTTTTACTGTATTTGTGATCAAATAAATTGAGCCTTTGTGAGATTAACAGATTAACTATTTTTAAAAAACTTTTTTTTTAAACCTTAATGTTTCCAAACTTTTGATATTTTTTTATTACATATTTTGATGGTAGTTAAAAGTATTTAAAATTATTAATTTTTATAAAAAAATTGCAAATTGTAACTAAAAATTATTGAATTATTTCTTAATAATTATTAATAAAACAATTTCATAAACACATAAAAGTTTTTTTTTCTACATTTGCTTATAAATGCCATCAAAAAGTTTTGAAAACACCTGGAATACTGTAGGCATTGTAGGCACTACAAAAATTCACTATATTGTTTTATTTCAATATTATAAACATAAGCCTTTTACTGGCTTGTAGTCCACAGCCGTACATTTTACCATTGAGTTTGTCCGTGTGCCCAACACGTTTTTGCGTGAAGTTTCAGGTAGTTTTTGGTCTTTATAAACATAGACATCTTTGGCTGTTGCATTGTATCTTGCACCATGAGCGACATTTTTAAAATGCTCTGTCAAATTTAAAAGTTCAAAAGCATCTCAAAACTTCTTCACTCTGTTCTATTCAGTCAAGAGCCGTCCAGCTGTTTGAACAGTGCGTGAACGGCTCCTTGCTCACTTTCTGCTTATTATGCATGACTTAGGCCTATTAAATGTTTTTTTTGTTTTTTTTTACTAATTATTAAATGATTTGATATTATTTATTATATATTTTGTTTATTATTACTAATAATTTTTTATATTTGTAATAATCGAATGTGTTAATTTCATTCTTTTGGTGTTCAGAAGGTTTATGTGCTGGTGTCATCTCAATAGTGTTAGCATTCCTGAAGGAGGTTAGCTTTCTGATCCAGGCCTGTGTGTCTTTACACAGCTGTATGTTTGCTGTCTGGCCTGTGTTAGGCTGTGTCCCATAACAGTGGCCCCATTGTTAGTACCGGGAGCTATGGTGTGTAGACAGACAGATAAAGGGGGACCAACCGAATACCAGAAGATTGGACATGGCTCCTGTTTCAGTGAA
The DNA here is from genome assembly GCA_031834385.1 of Semotilus atromaculatus. NCBI lineage: Eukaryota > Metazoa > Chordata > Actinopteri > Cypriniformes > Leuciscidae > Semotilus > Semotilus atromaculatus. The sequence goes on along the minus strand of JAULUF010000055.1, from coordinate 23,230,697 downwards.
ATCGACATCTGACACACACACAAACACAAACTAGAATGACACATATACAATATATGGCCAATCAGTATGTTGACACCCAAAACACCACAGCCACAGCCTCAAAATGATGGGTAGTATTTGAGACATATGAACTAAAATATGCGGTTATATATCTCACACACAGAGATTCATAGCAAAAAATTCTTTCTAGATATTTTAAGGCCAATTCACCAATGAAGTCCAGGCATGCACATAAACAACCAAACATGTACAAAAAAAATTTCAGCAGCCATTTGCTCCTCTGTCCACACAGTATCTACAGCCTGGTGACAACTGGCCCATGGAGTGCTGGTGTGATGCTGTCATAGCTGGAGAGTCGGCCACCTGTTAAATGGCTGGGGTGCTACACTGTCAGAAGAACTGGAATATTTGACGCACGGGGTGCTACACTGTTATAAGAACCGTAATATTAAGCAAGCTGGGCGCGATGTTGTGATAGCCACTGGAACATTGTTAAAGAAATGACATGTTAAGCCCAGATGGGCCCCTGGTGCTTTGGTGTGAACGTGTGGACTGGCTGTGGCTTATTGTGCTCGACCAGTGGCTTGTGTTGGCTATGTTATAGGGTGATGTAAATTATATATAAAATGATATATTGATGATATTAAAGTATACTTTCAGATTAAATGAAAATCAGTCACATTTTTACTTCAGGGGTTGAATTACATAAAATTACATAAAATCAAATCAATCTATTAAATAATGAGCGCACACTTATGAACAGCAAAAACTGTTTTTAACAGTGCCTTCATTCACCTCAAACTAATGCTTGACAATGATTTTTGCAAAAATTGTGTGAACATCACTGAGCGTTGACAATTACTATACGCTGAATTATGTAATGCATTGAAATCGACAATAAATGACAATAATTGTTGCATGGATCTAATGAAATAAACTAAATAATACCAAAACTAATACCAAAACTGATGATAAGTAATTAAACATGAAATGACAAAATTGTATACAAATCATGATGAAAGACATGATGAACTTAGTATGCAGTGCTTTTTGCAGTAATGCACAATATCTATCACATTATTTTCTACACACATTTTGTACACAACAAGAAAAAAAAATGCAATAAAAAAGAGAAAAGAAAAACAGAAACCTTCCAATACGCCTTTGCACACTTTTTTGACATCTGGTCACCCTATACTACTCTTCCTCTGTGCAGGGTTATTATTGTTAACTAAAACCAAAAATAAACATAAATGAAGCTAAAGATAAAACCAAATTAAAAACTTTTTGTTACTTGAAATAAAATAAACTTTGATTAAAAAAAAAATAATAATTATAATAATAATAATAATAATAAATTTTTTACTTATTTAATTAAGGCTAGTTGCTAAGACAGAATTTCTCATTTTCATTTAGTTTAGCATAATGTAATAACATAACTAAAACTGAAATAAAATTGAATAGAAATATGTATAGACAAATTAAAAACAAATAAAATTGACAAAGACAAAACAAAATTACCAAAACTTTTAAATTTTAAAACAGAAATGTAAAAATTACTTTTTCAAATTATTAATAAAAACTCAAATCTCTAAAACTAAAATAAAAATGGCTCTGATACATAAATCTGGTAATGATTCATTTGTAAACATTTCTTATAAACAGGCTTTTTTTCGGTGGATTTGAACTATATTTATAAATCTTTCATTTATTCAATGAGTTTCAAAGGCCAATATAAGGCTGACTATATACTCCATGAATAAAAGATAGATATACTGACTGTAATGTAATGTAAAAGCCTTTTAAATCCCCTACAATATTTGAGGTGGCAGATATGAAATGTGAATGAAGAATTTGAGTAAAACTGCAGTGCTGAGAGATTGGCTTTGACAACTCAGTCTCATACACTCTGGCTGCCTATGTTTCAGGAGTCCCGCAGGAAAGTAAGGAACCGATATGCTAAAATAATCATCCGTCCTTCTGTGTGTGTGTGTGTTAGAGTGGATTGTGTGAATGTGTGTTTATATTTTAAGAGGATATAGGCTACAGCATGAGCATTGGCACACGTGCATTTCTGTGTATTCTGATCACTCTCAGTGTGTGTGTGTGTGTGCATGCGTGTGTGCGTGTGTGTGTGTGTGTTGGTCTGCTATCCTTGTGTTTTTTCCATAGACCGATCTGGAAAGGAAAACCTAACATTTCAAGAAGACCTACAGCTGCAGCATTTCATCACATTTTTATTACAGGTGCATATACAAATTACTAGCCTGTTAAAGCCTGAACCTGAACATGATTAAAGCTACTCCTCACACGCATGATACTGTGACCTCTCCCATAATGCACTTTACAATATTTTGAAATCCTCTGTGAACAGGGTCCTGCATGACAGAAAATGTATTTTAGCAAAGTATAAATGATCATATCATACAATAAAGAACCACAGTTTGCAAGTGTGGGTATCAGCAGGTTGGAGTAATTGGTGTGCCGAAAGGTAGGGGGCGTGGAGAAAGGTCTTTATCATTGGCCGCGAAAGCTGTCTGTCTGTTCTTCAGTTTTTGTTGTTGTTGTTGTTGTTGTTGTTGTGTCATACAACACATTTATTATGTATTGTACAAGACAATTATTGCCCAAGTAAATGTCCATGGATTATAGTTCAACTACTGTATCTAGCCAACATTTGCATGATCACACTGTATTATTGTTAATATGTAATATCACTTCAGGTAAAGGTATTGCAGAACAGTTTTGAGGAAGCTGCTTTGAAACTGCAATTTATTACTAAGTAGTTAAACTACAGTCAAGCCCCTTTAAAGATTAGGTTTACCTGAAACATAAACCAGTGTCATGATAAAGTCTCTCCTGCAAGCACAGAGATAATTTTGTAAATGAATTCTGTTTAAAGCCCAATTGAAATATGCTAAGTTTGCATTGTAGTAGGAAATGTTGAACAGAAGATCTAAAACTAATCTAAACCTCTATGAGAATTTTACAGCATTCGTGAAAAATTCCCATCTGGTTTTGGGAATAAACATACTGAGTCTGCTCTATTTAGAGTATTAAAATACATTTTGCTATATGCCTACTCAGTAATTTTAGTGCTTTTTTTTTTTTTTTGAGTGCAGCATTTGACATGGCATTCTTATTATCCGTAGCCCCTCTTACCTGTGGTGTTCCTCAAGACTACATTTTGTTTCCAACCTTGTTTTCTTTGTATATGCCTTAGGTTACATTTTTAGGAAGCATGCAGAGTCTTTTAATTTTTATGCAGATATAACACCCAAATCTATTTGCCTTTGAAACATGGTGACAAAAAAGGTTTAGAAACCTTGCTTGCATGTTTAAAGCACTTAGAGCCAGCTGTCAGTTTTTTACCGTAAACTTTAGGTCAGTGCTGTAAAAACTAAAATATTTCTACCTTATTTTTTTACGGTAAAGTACTGGCAACCACAGCTGCCAGTTTTTTACCGTAAACTTTAGGTCAGTGCTGTAAAAACTAAAATATTTCTACCTTATTTTTTTACGGTAAAGTACTGGCAACCACAGCTGCCAGTTTTTTACCGTAAACTTTAGTTCAATGCCGTAAAACATAAAAATTTCAATCTTTTTTTTTTTTTTTTACGGTAAAGTACTGGCAACCACAACTGCAAGTTTTTTTACAGAAATAAAATAAAAAAACATACATTTGGGGACATACTGTTTTACAGTTTTTTTCTGTTGAAATGACGAACTCATTTGGCTGCACCATTGAAGGAATAAATATTTGAATTATAATTGGCATTTCTGCACTTCAAAATAATGATAACAGACTATTTCAGAAGTGAACAGCATTTCTTGTGGCGGCTCCATGTATTTGCACAGTAATATAAAAAGTCAGGACCTGGGGGCCGATTCATACTTGTACCTAGGGCTCCTTAGGAACAGCCTTTAAATTATATGAAAGGAAAGGGCTGCCAGACAGAAAATTAAGGAGGAAAAAACTTTTCAAGTTGAAATATTCACTGGACACAACTTCTGGGCCCCAGACGTCCCTTTACGGCTCTCAGTCCCCTGCTCTCAGAATGAGTTTCCGCTCCATTTTTCCTACATCAAGGAACTGTCTGCACCCTAGTCCTTCTTACCCCCGCAGCCCTCTCGATAGTTTAATTATTGCACAGCAATGTCAGCGGATCCATTTTAGGTCTCCGATTTACTGCGGGCTTCTCACTGATGTATTGAGCCCCAGTCACAGGTATGAAGGCTCGGCCTGTCGGCATCCAATGAACACTCTGGGATCCGGTGGGGGGCTCCATTTGTGAAAGCCATCATCCTGCTTTACGCCTGTGACCTTCACATGTCCAAATGCTGTAAATATCCCAGTGGCCTTTGCAGAAATGCACACAGGCCACTAACCCAGCTCACAGAGCCCCCATAGTAGTGTTTGAATAAAATTCAACCTTAATAGAAGGCTGCATGTCTGGCCTCCTGTAATTATGGCTCTGTGTGATTTTTCACACCTTCACCTGTTATGTCGGATTGATTTTTTACTGGCAGTATTTCACGTGAAAACTGAGGTAGGTCAAGAGTATGAAGCAAATGATTCCTTGGTGTATCCTCTTTTTAAAATGTGATACTATATGTATTACAATGGATGTGATACCAAAAACACAGAACTCTGTTAAAGCCATCACTGCCTCATTCTCTGTCTTCTCTAGATAGGCAGCATTACAGCAGCAGTGGGGAAAGTCACGGCTTTGGGTTACATGAGTTGCTGTGGTCCTGAGCAAGAATGGCAATTTAAAGAGCTCTGTGAGTGCGGGTCCCTGAGAGCACTTCATCAAGGCCCTGGAGCCGGAGGAAGTGGACTTGACTGTCAGTTACCGCACAGGAAAGGACACAGTGTAAGTTTTACACGTGTGTCTCTCTATATATTTATTCCGCTGTTCTGTTCTGTTTCAGTTCTGTCTTTTTTTAATGTGAACCTTTCACTGAAATGAAAAGAAAAAAAATACACAAAAGTTGCTGCGTAAAATGAATAAAAAAATGTTTTCTGCATAATTAAATGTAAGCAAATTAGTGACTTTGAGCATGTGAAACTTTCTGTACAAAAGGTCTTCCTTGATTTCAGATTTCCTTGCTTCTTGTGCTTCCACCACCAAATACTGTGCATTTTGAAATATAATACTACTAATAATAGTGTTTTCTCAAACTGCAGATAATTAATTTGTAACACGTTATAATAAATTAACTAAAAAAATAGAAACATTTTCAGTAATTTAAGATCATTTGACTACATTTGTATAAAGGAAACTTTTCTCTCTTTGAGAGTATAATTCATGTTTTAAACATTTACTGTATAATGTATTTTATTATGAATTTATCTGGATATTAATTTTATGAGTTAGTTTACTGTTTAGTTTACTGATAGTTTACTGCTTTGCTGCATGTCACGTCCTCTTGACAGTATTTTGTTTGTTCTTTTATCATTAATATGCATGCAGGTTAATTAACTGAGAAATCACATTTAATATTTGTCATTTTAAAAATACATTTGTCCATTTACAGGAAGTGAAATACTGTATATCATTTCCCTTATATAAATGTTATCCTAAGATAGCATGGACATATTATGCATCAACATCCCATCTGCTTTGCACTTAATGTGTGGTTATTTTAGAAAACTCTAATATCCAGCATACGCACCTCCACAGATACACTTTAAATATGTATGGCAGTTATGTTAAAGCTGTGTGTGGCATGTCCTACACATGTTGAAACATCAGCCAGGTTTCTGTCAGGATTCATATCACTCCACAGCCTTTAGTGCCACGCGTCTGTCCACGGGTGAAGACGTCTCTCACCAGCACATCTGGCCGGCAGGAGAAGCCTAAGTCCCTTACACACACATGCATGACCAGACAGAATGTTTTGAAAATATACTATTAATTCATTACGCATTTAGAGAATGTCATATTTTACTTGGGACAGAGGTTAAGTGTGTATTTATCATACAAATCTAATAGTTTCAATGTGTTTTGACTTATGACATTTCCCCAGGCCTATATAGGAGAATGTGTATCTGAGGAGTTGTTGTTGGGAATGATTATAACATGTATATAATTATGTGGACTTTTAAATAGATCCTAAATAGATTGTAAATAGATCCTAATTAGAGGGGAAAGTTTCACCATGAAATGGGTTTAAACTTGTTTGACCTATGACCTCTAAAACATGGGCTCACTTCAGGCTGTGTTTGAATGCTGAGACTGACAGGAAACATGTCAATTATTTAAAGCTGATGAAAGCTGTGTGCTTTTGCCACTGAAAGGTTTGGAATGTTCTTAGACTTCTTACGAATGAAGAGAAGGAAATTACACATTACGCAAGATCACACAAACAAAATTGTTGTTCGAAATATCAGAGCAACAGACAAGTAGTTTCCATACTGAATGAATTAGTGTTTATGAACTAATTGGTTTAGTGACCAATTCAATGACTCACTCATAAAGACAGTCACTTGCTTCAGTGAATGAATCAGAATTTGAAACAAATCGATAAACTGAATGATTTAATTACTCATGAAGCCTGTGGCTGCATCCGAAATCACATACTATCTTCTAAAAAAGTATGTTCTATATAGTGTGAATGTGTGTAGTATGAATGACCAGCCCGTTCTCATCCCAAGGCGTAATATAATGACGCTTTTGCCAAAGCGTCTATATCGAACGCGCATGGCACCCTTTAGCGTCAATATGAGACGCCGAAATATATGGGTCAGAAGGCGCCTCCTAGCGGTCTAACCCTAACCCTACACCATACCTAAACCTACCCATCTCTCTGCGTGTTATATTGACGCTAAAGGGTGCCATGCGCGTTCGATATAGACGCTTTGTCAAAGTGTCAGAATATTACGCCTTGGGATGAGAATGCGTTCGAATGACTCACTCAGTCAGTTGTCGCCACCTACTGGCGTATGGATGTAAACACTGACACTGAAAAATCCGCACCACTAATGCACAGACTCTATAACAAACACTGACAAGTGATACAGAGTTACAAACAGTGAAAAGGGCCTGTGCTGTTAAATAGCAGCACTCTTGGAATGGAACTTTTGGAATATTATTTAATCTTTAATTAAAGGAGCAGAATAAAACTATTTCACGATGGATTGACAATTTTACAACCTGCAAATATGAAGAACCACTGTTTCATGGGAACTAAGACTCATCCGTTGATTAACTCACATGCAGCCACCAGGATGCACTGTTCCGTCTGCGTGTGTTTGCATGATCAGGACAGAATTTGATTACACTTGGCAAGTGAATTTGGAAATGCAGATTTGGCAAACTAGCTGTATATAAGGTGGCAGATTGGAGAGAGGAAAGTTGCTGATGAAACAAGGTGGGGGGACAGCAAGGTTTGAGTATTAGTGTTTAACTGAACTGGTAAGTTACATTTAAAAAAAACTTTTCTTCTCTGTATATTTCTCTTCTTGCTTTCTAATCAAGTTTTCAGATAAACCTGGCATCGTAAATTATGAATATTGTTGGCTCCTTGATGAATGATAAACTCTCTTGGATGAACGCGTTTGCTAAATACATAAATGTAAAAAGAAAATCCATTTGACTTATAAATTTACATGCTACACAACTACACAAAGTTTCCCTTTTGAGCAATATGGTGATGTTTATTTGAATCTGATCTCTAATTTGAGACGTAGATCTCTCTTAGTGTGAACAATGCATGCTGTTTTTGACATCACCTACTTGCAGTCCACCTTTACTACACTATATTTAGCTCCACGTCTCCTACACCGCCACCCTGGACGCAAGCCCCCCCCCACTCCCCCGCTGACATTCTGATTTCATCTGTCTTTGTCGGCCTGTCAGGCTCCTGTGCCTGCAGACATCCTTGGGTGTGAGGTAAACTTTCTGATAAGCTGTGAAAAATGTTGTTACACGTTAATGATTGATGCTGCAGAAAGATGATGGATGAGCGTCCAACCCCTCAATCTCTCTCACTCTGATAAACCATGTGTCTCATCTTGTTATCTCATACTATCATTACAAGGGGTTAAAATGAGGAATCACATTTTCCTTGATCATTTAAGAGAGAAGGGTCAAAACGTTTTGGCATTATAAGTAGGCCTTAAAAATAAATAATAGAAAAGTTTGGTAAGATTTTTTGGTATGAAAATCAACCCCCAAATGAGAGTGTAAGATATGGCCTTTTTATACAATCTTTATGTTGGTTCTGAGGGTTAATGTAAGAACTCAGATTTCTCTCTTCTGAAAGAGACAGCAGCCTGGCTAATAACTCACTCACACTGATGTGTGGACAGGCAGACAGATGAAAAGAACTCCAGAACACAGATGAGAGTGTAGTTGTTTCATTGCTAGAAGAGTTATTCATTGTGGTTGTTCTTTTAGAGTCATGAAACAACTGAAAGCAGTTAATGTTGGCATGCATGAGCACAATAAACTCTTTTTTTAGTGTAAATGTGCATTGAACAGGTTTAGTGTTTCTTGTTTAATCTGTTTCTGCTTTGAGCATGTGCAGTAATGTTTCTTGAAACACTGATGATGGTTAAAGTGTGATGTTTGATGTTGTTGGTTTAAAGCAGAGGTTTAATGTCTGTGTAGGCTTGACTTGAGTTAGCTGTGCATTATGGGAGTGTATGTACGGTTATGTACTGAGTCCTGAGGTGGTTTGTTTTCCCAGCTGTTAGGAGGGAAAGCCCAGTCCCATGTGACCTGTGTTTCTCCAGCTGTTCTCAGATCAGCCGCCTCAGCTGGGACCAGAGCAGGACCTCGATAAAAGGCTGTCCTCTCACATGACTTTTTTGTTTTGTTTTTGTTTCATGATTTTTGTTTCTCTGATATTTAAACTCCTTAATCTCCTCGATTTTTGTCACAGGATCTGATGGTTTACACTAAGATTTCCTGATGGAAGGAGAAAAAGTTTTGTTTTATTGACACTGTTGACACAACTATTTTCTTAGTAAGCATTTTGTCTTATTTGTTAGAAAAAAGGTTAAACATTTATTTATTTTTTGTCCAAAAAAAGTTTGTAGCCTACCCACAGTTTTAGGTAATTATTTTTTGGCAAGGACACATAAAAGTGGTCAAAAGTGACAGTAAAGGCATTTATAACGTCACAAAAGATTTTGTATTACAAATAAATGCTGTTCTTTTGAACTTTCTATTCATCTAAGATGGAAAAAATTTATCACAGTGTCAGTGTCATCAATAATGATTTCTGAAGGATCATGTGACACTGAAGACTTAATTAATGATGCTAAAAATTCAGCTTCGATTCACAGGAATAAATGTTTTAAAACATATTCAAATAAAAAACAGTTATTTTAAATTGTAATAATATTTTGTTTTTATTTTTAATGGAAAGCATAAGAGACTTCTTTCAAAAAATATTACTGACTCCAAACTTTTGAATATACTGTATATTGTTTTAAGAATAGTAAACTAGACCAAATATTAATTAATACAATTATATTTTGCAGTGTTAATAATGACAACAGATGAAAAGATATAGGCTATAAGGATAATGTAGCACAAAATGGTTAAGTACACGCAGGAAAAAGCACCAGAAAAAGAGATATGACAAACATTGTACCTTGAAAGTGTACCCATGAGGTTTTGACTGCTGTATGGAATATAAGTCCTCTGGTCTTAAAGGGTTAACATATTAGTGTGGACAGTCCCAGCTGGTCAGACACGTCTCTCAGCACAGCTATTACAATCCTTTCTGCCAAGGGAAGGGGAGCAGGGCCAGTGACCTTGGAACCAACTGAACATTATTTTCTGCCTGCCACCCAAATACACATTACTTTTAGGATTCGCTTGTGGACATATGTTTATGAATGTATATTTGGATTCAATGTGAGCATGACTATCCAGTGCTTGAACTCTTTAGAAAGTCTTTGTTCAGGAGAATGGTTTTCTTCTTTGACCCCTTAAACTTTATACAATGTGATAATGCAACAATGAGTCATATGCTGAGTGTGAATATGTGATGTCAGTGAGAGACCCTGAGGAGTCAAGGGGAGTGTTAATTTTGCTACTCAACAAAGAAGCTTTGTGTCCTTTAGTTTAAAGCCCCATGTGGAGATTCAGGGAGATCTGGGTTTTTTATTGTGAGTGATAAAGAGGGCTTGCTCACTGCAATGCAGAAAGACCCATTGGCAGGGTTAGTATGAGATCCATGGTCTACTCTTTTCCTGAAAGGGTCAAGAGGTTACGGGCAGACATGAATTCCACAGAAATCCAAAGGATGCGAACACTCATCTCACGCTGCATGTTTGTCTGTGCTTTCAGCTCGAGAGGACAGAACGAGTCAAAAGGAAAACACACGTGGATCTTCTCTCAAAACATTCACTTCAGCCAGAACTCGCTTTCAAAACTCAGGTAAACGTGATTTATTTTCCTGTAGTGTGCAGGAATCACTCTCACAACTGTGGAAGTCTGTTTGGACCTTCGCGTAACCTTGATTTCATATCTCACAATTTAACTTTATCCACCTTAAGTAATTGTGCACAGTAAAGCCATGCCTGTTCATTTTACCGAATGGGCATGGGGCAATGCTTCCAGTGTCAGACGCTTCCAGTTTTTTAGCTGTACAAAAACAGCTTTATATTGCATACTATCAAAAACAAGAATTGTAGGTAACTGAATGAACAACAGGTGGAGGTAATCCTATGAGAAACTATGAAAACCAGCTTGGGGTGGGATAAAGGGAACAAAAGAAAAAGGTACAAGAACTAGAACTAAACCAAAAAGAGAACATATGTGTGACAGTCATAGTGACTTTAAAGCTGCAGTCCGCAGCTTTTCCTCTTTGTCGCCATCTCTGTTCGAAATCTGCAATTCCAGTTATTTGTGGAATTATCATCTTTACGTGAGTTGTACATCGGCATGAAACAGCGTGGATGAACACAATGTTTTGAGGCGAGTGCTGCTGTCAATCATCCTCACGCGCAGTATAGCCTACTAGCCGAAACTCCTTCTTTATGTGTACAGGTGTGATGTAATGACGCAAAGACATGCTCGAATTTCCCGCGGAAACCCACCAGTACCACTGGAATTAAAATCATTATTACAACAAGCTAACCGTTTTGAATCTAGCTACGGCAAGCAGATAGTTTTGAACACTGGCTGAATATGTTTTTTTTTTTTTTTATTATTTTGGATAATTTTTAACTTAAAAAAAGTTACGGACTGCTGCTTTAAGAGAAAATTGGAAACATCTGCTAAATTTTTTGTCATTGCAAAAAATGTAAAAGTATTCAAAGACTATAAGAATGTATAACAGCCTTTTAATACCATTCTTTTTAATATATAATATATATTTTAAAGAGTCATTAATATAAAAGAGTCATCAGCTATTCTGAGTAATAGAGATTAATCTGAAAGGTACATTTATTTTATGACTTATATACGGACATTTGAATATGTGTGATTTTCCATATTTTAAATTAAGAGATTTCTTATCAACTCCGTTTTTTTACTCAGTTCACCTTTAGGTCTTGAATTAAGTGATCTAACTCATGGATTAAGTGAATAATAACCCCATGAATTACAATAAGTATTGTAAAAATAATAACACATAGTAACATGCCACTCTGGGCCTTCTGGGCCAATTCTGTTGGTTGGGGGCTAATTTTAACTTTTCACTTCAAAATAAAAACAATATTGTTTTTCTCCCAAAATCTAAAACCACAAAAAGACAAACACTTTGGCAATCAAATTAATACAATGTCATGGATCACTTTTTTCCGATCAATTAACCTCAAAAACCTGTTTATCTCACAAGTGGCTTTATATTTTACAATGTGACTTTATTTATTAAACTCACAATACATTTTTTTTTTTTGTACAATCAAAGGCTCAACAAACATGTTACTGGAAAAAGTGTACCTGTTGATAAGTTTCTACAGGCATATCATTGAAAAAGTCTAGAAAGAGTGAGAATGTGTGAAGCCAGCAGCTCATGAGAAGTATTGGTGAAAAGAGTGGAGCACGGTGACAGGTCTGACAGGCCAGGCTCTCACAGTCCTCAAGACCTTGAGTTAAATATAGAGGGAGCGATTGGATGTGCTCTTGGAGACATGAGCTGAGGCAGGAGAAAGTGATGAGCTCTCCACTTGTTGAATCTTTCTAAACCCTAGTACGTCTGTCCATCACTTGTCTGTTGGCACCTTAGCGCTCAAGTCTCCTTCATCTCATGTCTTCCCTCAGCAAGCATCTCCAGCTTTTAGAGGCCTGTGGTTCTGCTCCGATACAAACTGCCACATAAATCTGTGCACAGGCATTGGGGGCCTGGCATGCTAAGTGAGTGTTTGAGTGAAGGTGAACAAGTGTGGGTAGTCGCCATGTATCTGTCATTTTTCTGAGACAAACAATACTATCGTGTTTTGCTCCATTAACATGTTTGCCATGGTGTTCCTCTTGAAGGTAAGACTACACCACATGGTTCAATAACAAGCTGGCAGAGAGGCTTAACATCTGAATAGTGTGGTACAAGATGTGCTTCTAGAATTAAAGTCATCATGAGAACATGTTTTAACCATGGTGCCTTGCTGCTGTTCCCGTCCCTCAAATGACACAAAATGTTTTAACTGATTCAGGCCTCTGACTATGTTGCCAATGATGGTTCAGATCCATAGTTATCAGCTGTGGGTTCAGTTTTTATGTGAAGTTATCATTATCCTGAAATGAATGGAGGTTTTAAAATGTATTTAGAGATCAAGCTCAATGACTCAGTTAAGCCTTGGTCCTGGCTACTAGGTCATAAAAATGGCTCACCTCTGATCCAAAACGTGACAAAATGACAACACACTGGAAACTTCTGGTAATAAAACTGGCTCAAGTGTGATCCTGGCCATGGCATCTTAGTATTAACATCTCTGATCTGACAAGTTATCAGCGAGACTTTGCCTGCCAGCTAATAAACATTACACTGGGATCTGTACATCGCATGCTAATACCAGCTGAAAGGGTTTTGCACTTGGAAATAAGTTAATCAGCAATTTGCATGGTTGTTTGCTAATGCTTTACATTTTGCTAAATTAATTGTTTGAGTGGCATATTTGAGTATTCGTGATTTTAAAAAATATGGTTTTTTTTTAGTTATTCTTTGTTTTTATTATGATTTCATATTACAACATTGTGGGACAAGGAATGTTAGTTATGATTCATTTAAATAAATTCATAACAATATGAATTTGGAATATGTTTTATACAATTTTCAGGAACAGTTTAAATTCATTGATCATTTCATCTTAAAATTTCTTGTGGTATAAGATTAAAGTAAAAAGTAATTTAAAAAAAAGATATTTTTAGAGACTTTAGGTTTTGTGCATGTTTGGTTGGACCACATGACTTTGATCTGACAGACAAACATTTTTCAAATATTAATAAGCAGTGAAACATCTTTGTAAGAAATAGTAATAAAAGATAATAGTAATGAAAGATAAAGTCAAACTTAAGGTTTTCTTGTCAAGAAGTTTTTTTTTTTTTTGTTATAATATCAGAACACTCCAAGTCACCCTGACATTTTTTGACCTGCACCCCAGAAATATCAAAATTAATTTTAATTCTGAAATTACAAACATGCTGCAGAATAGGTGTATTCAAGTCATTGTATGAACTCCGTATGTTTTAATATGATAGGACAAAATAATAGATAGAACAAAAAACAAAGTGTGATATTAAGTTAAGAATAGAATGAAAGAGATGAAAATACATTAATGGCATGATCTTTATATCTAGAGTAGATCTTTTCTCACTAGTATCGTATGACTGGACTCAGCTCCTTTGGTGTTTCTCTTTTTGGTTGGCATGGATGTGAGATTAGTTTCCAGCTGTCCTAGTGAACCTTATCGCACTTCAATATTCTGGTTTGTCAGAGAATGAAATAACTTTTCTGTCCCCGGAGGCAGAGTGAGAGCGGCTGGGACCACCTGACACTGGATCACCCCCATGGAATCCTGGGAATGGTGGTGTTCATTCTGTGGAGCCACACCACAGGAGATCTGGCATCCCTGAATTGTGTTTATTTGTTGGCACCCTGTCGTGAAAACCTTCCCATCAACTGCATATTAATCTTGTCAGCAAATTTCTAAAGGTCTTTCTTCCTTTGCATCCACACCTCTCCCAGCTCAAGCTTCTGATGAATTTATGGCCCTCTCCTCACCTCCTCACTCGCCTCAGCCTGGCTCCTTTTCTCCTCCAGTTTCTCTGCTCCTTTCCTTTCTGGTCCATATACATGTTCTCTATACTCACACATGCATAAATATACAGGGTTCTTTGGTGACATAGCCATAGAATTTCACTAAGAGCTCCAGTGAAGAGAAACCTCTCAATGAGAGACCTTTTTTTGACTGAAGCAACTGCCACAGCATGATCTGACTGAATACTCCTACTAGAAAGTAATCATACTGTAAACCCTAATGCTAAAAAAAAAAAATTTTTAAATGGTTTGAGTAGAGCAAACTTAAATTAAACATTAGTTTAATCAAATTAACTTTTATGAGTATTTAGAACTTTCTTTTTCTTTTGAGTTCACAAAACTGACACATTTTAAGTAATCCGAATTGTTTCATTGTTTTTAGTTTTATGAACTTGTTTCTTTTAATTTAGACAAACTTTACTGAATTTACTACATTTAACTGAAGCTGGGCTATGATTTGTATTTCCCAACATGCTGCCACAGTACTCATTCAGCAATTGCTGTGCTGATGCTATCAAACCATTGTGGTACCAATTAGCAATTTAGCATTTATTGAATTAGCTAGTTAAAGCCAAGTTTCCACTACTAAAAATATTAAGTTGAGATGATAATTTTAAGTTAAATGTATGAATTATCTTACTCAAATATATTTCTACCAGAAAGATTTGGAAGGCAAGATAATGTCCCAATGACATTTATTATTTAATAGACCAGAAAAATGAAAGCAAAATATTAGATGGGAAAGTTCTTTGGCGCAGGCCCCCCGTCCGTAGCTCACATTCACAGGGTAGCGGACTCTGCATCTCCTGCCTGAAGGCAGGGGTGCAGCCGACCGCCGGGGAGGTATGGACAGGGACCATCCTAGTGGTGGTGAGGAGGATGGAGGTGAATGTTTGTGTCATCTGTGAACTCAAACATGTGTAAGTAATGATATTTTATACTCCCAGTACAATGATTGGATAGACCAAAACGTAATGAGTTACGTAACATTTGAGTCTTCCTGGCAGAACTTTACACTACAGCTTTAATTTCAAGTTGAGCAATTCAAATGTATGAGTTTAAAATAAAAAGCTGCAAGTTCTGCTTATACTTAAACTTTGAATTTCTTAACTTAAAATGATGAAAAGTCTGCAGATTCCATTTGGATTTGAATTGTTTAAGATTTGACTTGATAATATTTGGTAATTACCATTTTGTAATGGCCATTGTGTTTCCTTTTTTTTAAATAATACATTTAATATAATATAAATATATAAAATATATTTTATATGATGAAACTCGAAAAATTAGAATATCGGGCAAAAGTTAATGTAGTTCAGTAATTCAAATTAAAAGGTGAAACTAATATATTTAGTATATAGGCCTAACTATATACATATGCATGATTATACTTTTCAGAAGACTGACATTTCTGTATTTAAAATGTACAAAATTTTATATTCTAATTTCTGAGATTTTGAATTTGGGGGTTTCATAAGCTGCAAGCTATAATCATCAAAATTATAACTTTTGCACGATATTCTAATTTGTCGAGTTTCACCTGTATGTATATATATATATATATATATATATATATATATATATATATATATATATATATATACACACACACACTATTTTACTATTTTACTCTGTCAAAATCTGAATAAGAGAACATAAAATTTAGGCCAAATTCTTGTATGTAAAACATAGCCATAAACCTCTGCAGTAGCTTCAAAACCTTTTGAAATTGGGTCAGTATATAAATTAGGACGTACACTAAAGGTGTCCAGTTCAACTCTGCACTTTTTCTGTTGCTTCCCATCCCATCAAATTATCAGGTGCTTAATATTTGTGTTTTACAGGCTTTAGGCTGAACATGTGTGTTGAGAATCAGGTTACAGGGGCAGTCTTGTGTTTTAGGGGTCCAGGGAGACCTATAGTCAGAATGAGAGCCAAGCGTGTCCCCAGTACAGTTCCCACAAACACAAGACTGCCAGAGAAAACTCAAGTACAGGGCTGACATCATCAAAACAACAGCTAATCCTTGTTTTATTTTCAGATCTTTGAATGATAAGCTTGAGTATTTGGTGTGTTTCTCTATGATGATGCGGAATCACAATGACCATATATGGCGACCCAGCAGACATTTCAGTCATGGCTAAAACAAATGAAACATAAACACCTGCGGTGTAACACACACCCTTTGGAACACTATAGTAACAGTCTGGGGAGTTAGTGTGCCATACTGAAGCCCAAATGTCAGGCAGGGACCAGGGTTACAGAAGACCTTTAATGCCTGCTCACCCTAGATCCAAGCAGCTTAGATTTACTGAGATGTTGAAACATGGGAAGAAGATCTGGGCCTATCGGAATACAGCAGACTGAGCGAAAGAGAGAGGGAAGAAGGATCTGTCACAGTAATGAAGCAGTCTACACTTCTAAAAAAAAAAAGAAAGTGCTTCAAAATGTCTGAGGTCATAACCCACACCAGGCTCTGAACATAATAAAACACAGAACTGTGTTTATAAAAAATGTATCGATCCTAGTGCAGTATGTTTAAATTCTTTGCTCGCTATACTGAGAGAAACACTACTCTGGAAAACAGACACCGACTTTCAAAAAACTTGCAATATCATACAACATGATCATCATTGTAATATGCTGATTTGCTGCTCAAGGAACATTTCTTATTATTATGAATGTTGAAAACAATTGTGCTGCTTAATACTTTTGTGGATTTTTTTTTAACAGAATTCTTTGATGAATAGGAAGCAAAATATCAGCATTTATTTGAAATGGAACCCTTTGTAACAATATAATGCCTTCACTGAGACTTTTGATTAATTTAATGTGTCTGCTAAATATAAAAATATGAATTGTTGAACCACCACTGTAGAAAACACTACTCCGGTCTCCATCACCATGAACACAAAGAAGAAGCGCTGTTATAATAAATATCAACACTCAGGACGCTGTTCGGCCAATCAGAGGAGGACTAACAACTGTAAAAATTCCATACTGGCACTGAGGGATTCAAGGGAAACAAAGCCATGGCTTCCTCCCTATCAGCTATCAGGACCTCAGCGAAGTGTGATCTTACATCCCTATGAGCATGAAGCTTCATAAGAGAGGGGCCATTAAATCCCCCTTCCCCTTCAGCGTGGAAAGAGGGATCTCATTGTGTAAATATTAAACTGTATGCTGGTGTAATAATACGTTTCGAAATGCATTTGAAATTAAATACTATAGTGCCACAATAAATACAAGATGTATTTTACAGTACTCCATACTGTAAAATGTTCAATGATAGATTTAAACCATTTTCTGTTTTGTGGGGCATTGTAATAACGCCCATGGTGATGTAACTGAAGCGCACATAATATTTTATTGCCTAGAGAGATTTACGGCCCTGTGGCACTTTGGCCAGATAAAATGTAACTCAAGACACCAAAAAAAAAAAACTTTTTCAGACCTCGCTCGCTTTTGTCGAACCGAAAAATTTTCTTCTTCTCAACCAATTCTGGAAAAGATCTCTGGAGATCAGGTCTGGCTCTGTTTAGCCCACGCTAAAAAGGTTATCTGTAGCATACGAAGGTGCTAAGCAGAGATCTTTCAGTGCGAGCGCGCCTCGGGGAGCGTCTATATGTGTGTGTGTGTGTGTGTGTGTGTTCCGCTTGTTTGTGCAGAACTTCAGATGGGGATCACTCTTAATGGTTTTATTGAATTAATCACATGAGTGGGAGACCAAGCTTGGCCAGAGGCTGCAGGAGGCCCGGCGTCCTGCCCGTCTCGGTGATGGCAGCCCATCGGAATGGCTTGTTGCTCCGCACACAGAGAGCGGGGGCCACTCTTTAACTTAATTAAACGCTAATATGAAGCAGTCAGTGCGTCTGCCTTTGTTGTACGGGGGTGTTTGGACGGATCTGGGCCTCTTAGTGTGTGCTGAAGCTGCTGAGATGTTATTAGTGCAGGATTACACCAAACCCCCGGGCTCTCAGAAAGGAGATGGTGGTGGAGGGGGTCCTGTGATGTGGGACCGGTTGAGGTGTGATCACTGGCCAAAAGATTAGAGCGAGATCTACATCTCAATCCTGTCATGCTGACAGATGGATGACAGGGAAGCGGTGTGAAACCTTGAAGGCTCTCTGGTATAGGATGGCGGCAACGCTCCTTGACTTATTTTTTTGTGCTGTGGTGAATGTAATATGAGAAAAATGAAACATTTTAGGCGAGCCAATGTGTTTATATCTCTTGGTATACCTTCACATCAGAAATGTGGGATCTTTAGTGCTAATTTGAGAAAGTTTTATTGCTTAGTCTATAAAAATGAAGGCACATGTTTGATGATTGACAGGTCACTCTGCGGTCTGGGTGGTCTTTGGGGAGCTAGCGTGGGGGGAGGGATGGTTATGACAGCTTGCATGCCTTTTCAAGACATTTTTATTTTGTCCTCCTTTAAAAAAAACTTTAAAAGGGATTGACCATACCCATGTCAGGCATGAATATCGCATCCCCGAAGGCATTTCTGACATGTGGGGCTCCGTGTCCACATGTTCCCAGTAAAAAGAAAAACCATATTCTCTAATGAATACAACCTTTCACTGACTTTTTTTGTGTATAATTCTCCTTTTACGGCTCATTTTTGACTTGGTTTACTTTCAATTCTTCACAGACTGAAGAAATGCAGGTGAAAGTCGCAAAAATTTGAATATCGTGCAACAGTTATAATTTAGATGATTATGGCTTACGGCTTATGGCAAACCCCAAATTCAAAATGTCAGAAAATTTGAATATAACATGAAATCAAAAAAAAAAAAAAGGATTTTAAATACAGAAATGTCGGCCCTCTGAAACGTATAATCCTGCATATGTATATAGTTATACTGTAAATACTAAATATATTAGTTTCACCTTTTAATTAGAATTACTGAAATACACAAACTTTTGCAAGATATTGTAATTTTTCGAGTTTCACCTGTATATCAAGTCTCGATGCCAGAGGAACTTCACAGACGTATAGGCTACTTTAAAAGGCTCTCAAAGTCCAACTGATGTGATCCTCACAAATACGACAATCTAAATACAGATTCTTAGCTGTGATCGCTGTTGTCTTTGCACACACACCGTCTTGTGGTTTTAGACGTCCATCGCGCAGGGATGTTTACATACCAGACCCTGGTGACCTTTACAAACATCCATTAATTGGAGATAATCACATCTGTTTCCAAAAGAGAGAAACACCATACAAAATCTAAGCAGAGCAGGGGACAAAACAAAGAGATCCCTAGGACAGGAGATCCCATCATCCCCACTGATCCTCTGCTCGAAATCACGGATGTTGGATTTTCCTACCCACACCTGTTGCCAGACAGCTGAACCCAATGAAATGCAGGGAAGGCCGGGGCTAGTTGTCACACTCTTTACTTCAGTGAGTGTGGGGCAGTTTCTGTATGGACACAAAACTTAAAGGCTTGGCAATAAAAATTGACCTTTTGTATATTGGGAAAGTTGTCCTAATTGTCAACTGCCATTAAAATAACATTTTATCATAGAGGTTCTCAAACTTTTTGACTTCAAGGCCCTACATTGTTTACAACAATATTCGAAGGACCCATGACATTTTTTTTTCAGTTTTTTAAAGGGGGTGAGTTAACACAAGAAAGATCATAAGATGTCATATCCGATAGCTTTTTGTGATGATTGGGGCGACCCAAGATATAATCCCGGATCATGATCCTTTGTGATCCGCGCTCCCATTTTTGCACTGTAAAAAGTGATCAGTTGACTTAGTGAGGAAGCCTGTTGCTTTGAATTATTATAAATAAATACATCTTTATAAATAAAAATTCTAAATAAACTTTATGCGTAATTGAAAAAAATTAAGTTATGTGAACTTGACAAATCCACATACCAATTTTTTTCAATTACGCATGCCTATTTATAATTTTAAGGCAATTAATTTTGCCCATGCAATTTTGCCCATGCAATTAATAATATTAAAAAAAAAATTATCAAAATGGTTTTGAAATAGAAACAACCATGTAAATCTCACTGCTAAAATAAATAAAAATGTGTGACAACTAGCCCCGATCTCCTTTTTGTCATACTTCAAAAATGCAGTTTGTAGACTATACATTTTCTGTAGACATGTCTTAAATACCAAAGCAGGCACAACAGGTGAATAACACATGGGTGTGACAGCCTCTGTTGCATTCAACCATTTTATATTAACATGGGAAGAAAGTCTTTGTGCATCCGCTGTGTGTGCATCTATGACTGAAGTTACATTGACATCTGAAACAACATTTACTCACGTCCAGATCACTTCAGCTTCCTCTGACTAGCTCCAGCTACTCCTGAATATTTGGATAAGATTGACATTCATAGTGTGTGTACCTGACTTCAAGAGATAAAATAAACCATTACCATAAGTAAGACCACTACTGTGCTTTTCTGTATATATTTCTTTTGAAAGCACATAATCACTATGAACCAATCACATTTTTTAGCAAAGCATTGATCATTGTCAATATGTTAGTGTATGGGACTGAAAACTTTTACCGTCAAACGGAAGGTTACTTTGCTTGTGTAATGCAGATTTATGGCTGGATGTATTTAGATAATAATGTAGATCAAACCTTTGAAAAACATGTCAAGGACGTTTTTCATTCATCACCCCTACTATATGTGCATCGTAAATCTTAAAGTTGTGTGCCATTAAAAGTGTTTTGGGAACAAATCTTGACATTGTGTCCATAATTGATTTGTATTTATTTTCCTTGTTTAATTGGACAAATTAACTGCATTCCTCTGCCATAATATAGGAGCATTATTGTTGGGGAAGGATAAACAGACGGTGGTCCAGAACGGATTGTAAAAGACTAGGATAAACAGTGAACACTGAGGAAAGGATTGAATGTCTGTTTATAGGGAGTATTATGAAGTGCATGACTCTGAAATGACTAATTACATCAGCTGTGTGGATTTCTGGGGAGAGCTCTTAAAAATGTCTCTCGCTCTGTGGGTTCATGGTTGTAATGGGGTTCACATAGCATAGCATTGGTGCGCTTTCAAAAGCTCAATCGGTCTCCACACCTTTGGTGAATCAATGTGAAGTGGCTCAGAAAGGAGAACAGGACCATCTGACACAAACATTACATTCTGAAACTGGATATTGGTTGTTTTATCTCAATTTAAAATTAAATACACTGGACCACAGGTCAACTGTTATTGCTTCATAGGAGTGAATTCAGTGGTGACTGTTTGAATTGACTTTCAACATTGAAATGTGCATGCCAGCTGGGACTGATAGAAAAAAAAAAGGGGGGGGGGGGGTAGGAAGGTGAGAGAGTGAATAAAATGTGAGCAAGGTAGACAGATAGAGAAAATATGTGTAGGCTATGCAATTCATTGCACTGTTCTGTTTGTACCAGTTTGATGGCAAAATGGAGGTTGACATCTATTAGATTTATGGTGATCTACCTATTTGTTACTTTCAATAAAATGTTTGCAATTAATTACAAGTGATAGACCAGTTAATTTTGATAACTATTTAACACGTTTCAAAGAAGCCAAACAGAATTGAGCACAAACATTACAACACCAAGTATTGCTCAATGAGCAGTGATGTAACATACAATTTTTGTGTTGATGTAAAAAACAAAAAACACTTCCATCCCACTCAGTAAAACAATATCTCTTATCTTGAGATTTGTGAGAAAACATTGAGATCTGAATTTTTTTGTCAGAAAAGTGTTTTTGGAAAAGCAATGCTCCCACCCAGTGGTCATTCAAGTTATAGTAATTAATAAAACATGAAACATTTTAATGCTAGCATTAGCCCAGTGGCTCCAAAACTTTTTTCCTTGAAGGACTGATTATTGAAAGGTTACCAGCCAAACACACATACTCGTCTCATACTTATTTGAATCCTTTCCCCTTCTCTTCACACTCAGCAATTACATACTGATCCTACTGTGGATGTTTTTCCCTAAACCATAAATCTCACTTCGATGTTGCCCTGCTCTGTTGTCCAATATCACGTCTTATTGTTTATTTATGTGTTGTACTGTTTGTAATGTTTACATATAAAGAGATATACTGTAAATCAAGAGATATACCTGTACATTAGAATAACTCAAAACAGTCACACACTCTTTTTTTTTTTTTTTTTTACTTTGAGTTACAATTACAGTCATTATTTTGATTAAGGAGTGATACAATCACTGATCTCTAGTCAAAGTAATAAAGAGGAAAAATATGTTATGAGGTGAAAAGGGGGCAGTAGATGCTTTAAATCAGCCAGATGACTCAAGGATTGGGTAGTTGTGGAGATGTCAGGAACATTTCATACACACTCTTTCCATGCTGTGGATGTTATGAGCGCTCTGTTATTGCTATGAAAAATATCAACCACAATATAAAACAAAATTATTTCTGGACTCAACTGTATAGAAATTGGTTCAGGCCTAGACCACTATTATTCTGTTGTGCTTAAAACTAAAGCAGGAGGTTAAAAGGTTATGACTCATAACCTTTTATATGAGTTCAGACATCTGAGAGAGGGCCTGATGTCTCCAACATGCTAAATATAGACTCATTATCAGTGATGGCTATGTTTAAATTAATGTGCTTTTCCATAAAAACACGGCTGTGTTTGATTAGTATGTCCTCTTCGATGAGGATTAACACAGAACGTGTTCTCAGGCATTTAACTTTAAACTTTTTCTGAGGAATTTTTAATATTGTTAGGTGTGACATTTATAGCTTTGAGACCCAGACCGGTCCCATAAAATGCTGAAAGTCTTTTTACGGCTTTATAAATATACACTTCATTTGCTTTTTTTCATTACTGTTAGATTGAACAAGTCTGAAAAATGGTGTCTTAAGGGATTTGTTTCATTATTTCCAAGACACTGATGATTAGGATGTTAACACACAGCAGGAAGGCGAGGTGTGAGAGGTGGGTGAAAATCGCTGTTAAGACCAAGGAGCACTAAATATGAGTGAAATTTGTTGCTGAAACCAGCACCATCAGTTTCCAGGTGGTGAATTATGAATCCCACATACGTCTGAGCTTGTAACTGTAAATTCAGGCCAGGTTATGAGCTCAGTAAAGTCAGTGTGGATCTCCCACCAGCTAAAAAAAAACCACCAATACACCGCCTAGCCAATACAGAAAGATTGACCTAATCTAATTATTTCTTCACTATTGACAGTTCTTGTTTTTATAGGCTTGCAGTTATCAGTGAGAGTGAGAATATGTCTTGATGACTCACTCCCTTGTCTTTTCCACCACATTAACAGAAACCATATGGCCATTAATGTTGGGTGAATCAGGTTAATCTGGGACAGTGGGTAATGTGGAGCACCTAAGACTATATACTCATCACAACACAAAAAGTTTACCAAAAATGTCCCAGAGTACCCTAATTTAATCTTGACCTCAACAATTGCGTTTATATAAGGAACTATCATAACTCATATGCGGTCCTTGCCTTTGAAGCACGTGCTTTATTAAATGAACCGAATGCCATTGCATCATATCACGTGCATGAAAGATTTCACAATAAAACAGCTGTGAAACGCCTCCTATTGTTCTGTAGCTTCTCCTTGGAGGTGCTGCTTCTTTTTTGAGTCGAAACCTCACTTTTATACTTTGAAAAAAACTTTTTGGTTACACTTTATTTAAAGTGTCCATGTTACAGTGAATTCATTTATTTAAGTAAAGCAATAATAATTAACTATATGTACTTAATATAGGGTTAAGGTGTGGATTAGAATTA
Organism: Semotilus atromaculatus; assembly: GCA_031834385.1. NCBI lineage: Eukaryota > Metazoa > Chordata > Actinopteri > Cypriniformes > Leuciscidae > Semotilus > Semotilus atromaculatus. The sequence continues at coordinate 23,206,707 of JAULUF010000055.1, read as the reverse complement.
AACTATGCTTATTTTATAATACTTACTATAGTAACTACATATAACGTGCAATAGAGACACTGTAAAATATCTGTTACCAGATTTGAATTAAATCTTGCTTTTTTTATTATCCGGTAAAAACATCTAAATTCCTTAAACCAGGTTACATTTACAATGTTGTTGTTACATTTAAAAACATGTTTTCATAGAATGTGTTGTATGTTTTTCTGGTTTTAAGCATTTCATGGCTAATTTAACAAATAAAATGTTTTTCATTTGGATTTTTTTTTAAAGAACACAACAGCCTCTGTGAATTAATTTGCAGAGAAATTCAACTTTATGGACTTCAGTTAGGCAGGTACAAATGACACATGAACTTTATAAAAACATTAGCATGATGTTTCTTCAGGACTGTAAAATTACAAAGCAATGGAGTCTGTTATAATAGTTGAAAAACGTCAGTTTTGTCATTGTTTCATGTGATTGTAAGAATGGCTCTTTCACGTTTCCTCCTCTTTCTCCTCTTCTCCATAAAACGCTCTGTGGCATCAGCAAAGAACATCACGTCCTCTTTGCTCTCCATCTCACGCTGCAGGAACTGAAGACCGGCGCTGTTGAAACCCAGGACATCCTGAAAACACGGACAAGCAAGAAAACACATGCTTACACAATCTGAGTGGCGTGTCAGGCTAGCTAAACCCATCCTGTTCACTGGCACTGAAAGCGGGACTCACCCTGATCTCTCGCACTTTAGAGATTGTGTTGGCCCGTAACTCATCAATGACTGACAGCAGCATCTGATTACTGGTGATCTGACCAAAATTGACTCTAGGAAAATGGTAAATGAGAGAACTGTTAGTCAGGAGCAAAAACCTATGTTAATTGAGAAGACAATTCAACATGAATAAATGTAAATGAAATGAATGCAATATCTACAGATGAGTACCTGAGCAGGAAGAAGAGGCAGCGGCACACTAGCTCCACCTCCAGGCCCTGCTGTACGTAACCGTTGAAGAGCTGCAGCAGATCCGGGACATAGTGAAACGGCAGCACCAGCAGAGACAACTCCAGCTCACTATCAACACAAGAGAGAGATCAGGAGAGTAACTGACTGACCCATAAAACGTAGCGGCACATAACAGATGGGAAAATGCACGTGTTTTGTGTTAGAGTGCTTTTGACTGGGCTGATGAAGAGCTCTTACCTGGACCGAACCTTCTTCATCACTTCCAGAACATATCGAGAGGGCTGCAGATATGAATGGAAATCATGGAAAATAGAAATATGAGTGATGAATCTTGCATTTTAAGAACATTTTCTATTTAAAAATAAATTCAGCTCTTTACTGTGTAATGTATTATTAAAAATAATCCACTGATATCAAAATCGTGTTGTTAAAATTGTTATGGTATATAACCGATACATATATAAAATTAAAATTCTCTTTTATAAAAAAAAAAAAAAAAAACATGAATAAAATAAGTAAAATATCTTATTTTATTTGCTGCGAGTGAATTCAGACATCACAACATTCAACAGTGTTATCAAGTTATCCGACATATACCTTTTAAAACAATAATATCGACTATTATCAAAAATGATGCATATATATTGTGCACCTCTTATTATTAACCAAATATGACAACCAAACAAAACACACTCACAGAGATATTTCCAAAAGCCACAAGGATGGGGTTCATTTTAGGGGGTGGTAACTGCAAAAAAGCAAAAATTAAATATTTCACCAGTATCATTAGAATAAAATCCATATTTTATGATATTTTTCAACTTCCAGTCCTAATTATGTGCAGAATAAAAGAGAACTTAAATCCAATATTTAGTTTAATCTCTTAATGTAATTTGAGTGTGCCTTTCTTTAGAAAAGATCATACCTCCTTCTCTGCTGCTTCACAAGCAGCTCTGTGCTCCTCCAGCTTTTTACTTTCCTCTCTATAGAGCTCAACGGCCTCCATTATTCGCTCCGCCTATAGAAACAGAACATGAGTGTCATTTCTCCATTACTGAATGTAAAGGAGAGGAGCTCTTTATCTGTACAGTTCTGCAGACTCACAGCTTTCACGGTCTCAATGGTCTTCTTTCCAGCAGGCTCTGCTTCTCCTTTAGTTTCTCCAGGAACCTGCGAGATACACAAGGAAACACTGAGACCCGGCAGAAACTTAGGAGACATGACGGATCTCTAGGAGAACCACCACTTACCACGGGTTCACCATCTTTAGCCAACGACTCCTCATATTCTGCTTCCCTCTCCTGAGGAGAAAAATAGTAGACAAGTCAGCTAATATATTCTAATGTTATGTACAGTTTATTTTTTTTACAGATGTACTTTTAAATGCTGATATACTTGGGTTTTATCACCGGGAAGTAGACACACTCTGTCAGTTCAATGCTAGACTAAAAACACATCTCTTTGACCTAGCATTCACATAATACTAGGGCTGGTCCGAATACCATTTTTTGAGCTTCGAAGCTTCGGTAGTAATGAACATCGAATATTCGAAGCTTCGGAATCTCATTCACATATAGCCTAGTGCCTAAAAACCCGTAGAAAACGCTAGGCGCGCCGCGTTCTCCTTTTCCAAAGCGCTAGGGCGGTTGCGCTCCGGAGGAGTCTGTCGTTGCTAAGCAATCAAAGTGCTTGCGGCATTCTGAAAAGTTGAGATGTTTTTATCTCGATGCGGCACAGACGCACTTGGAAAAAACGCGCCTATTTGAAATAACGAACTTGAGCGTGCAAAAGACGCGATATGTGAATGTCTGTCTGTCCGTTTGCATTTTGATTATTTCAAGAACCATTCATCCAAACGACTTCACAAGGGAGTGCAGCAGTGTTGTAGGCTATTTGGTGCAATATAGATAGACAGGCGAGACGCGACACGTTCAGAATGAATAAACTTTTAATAAACTACAGAACAGCGGGAGCGGGAAGCGCGCGTGCCTCACGCGAGCAGAGCTTATATGCTCCGAGAACGGACACTGCACTAGTGATATAAAACACACACAGGTCTGTTAACTTAAGCCATATTTTTAATAAGTTATAGTCTAATATTGTTCTCACTAACAAATTACTGACAAAGTAGGGTAGATTTAAATAAAGAAGCTGCGCGCCTCACGCGAGCAGAGCTTATATGCTCCGAGAACGGACACTGCACTAGTGACATAAAACACACACACACGCATAGATCTTTTCACTTGAGCAATATTTTTAATAAGGTATAGTCTTATATTTTTCTCACTGACAAAGTAGATTTAAATAAAGAAAAACGAAATTTAAATAAAGAAAAACGAAATTTAAATAAATGAAAACGAAATTTAAATAAAGAAAAACGAAATTGGGACGTCCCAGTAAAATCTCAAAGTCTCCTATATTTCCAGTAGATTAATTTAGATTGATAATAACGGGTAAAAAGGATAATACATTTTGTTTCTATTTTTCTATTTTCCACAATGTCAAAGCAACGCAGCTTTAAAGCTTGGGCGTGCACTTCTGTCCACACACACTCCACTGTTCTGCGCTCTAGCCAGAGAATACTCCCGTTGCAGGAACACTTTTAGTAGTCCAAGAAGAAGCAAATATATTTATTAAGTTATAACGAAGTTATGTTAAGTATTATATTTCACCAGATTTTAGAGTGTAAAACATATTTAAGCGCGAATGAAAACCGTTTCGAGGGGGATGCCAGGTGGTGTGCAAAAAAAAAAAGACGAATATTCGAATGTCACATTTTCAAATCGAATACCAACCCACCGAACGAATATTCGAATATTCGGATCCAGCCCTACATAATACATTATCGACTTCTATAATTCAATGTTAGGTTGCATAGATTAGGTCAGCCGGAACTGGGAACACTTCCCTTAAATCCTGATGTACTCGTTACATCATAAGAAGAATGGCATCTACGCTAATTTTAATATCTTTGTTTATCCCGAGGTTTTCCCACAGTCTGTGAGGCAAACGTCTCGGTTAATTTATGATGAGATGCGCTCCAGTTCACGTGCACCGCGCCCGCGCCTCCATGTCATGATTATATTGTATATTTACTTCTTATTTATTAAATCCAGGCAATTGGTTGATGAAAAAATTATTACAATTATTTACAAAACGAAATTCACTTTAAAGAAAGGCTTTCTACAAAACAAAACTTAATTAAGTGGCCAACATCATGTCTGACCATGTCTCTCGATATATTGCGCATTCTATCTTACTCATGCTGTTCACTTTTCATAATCAACATAGATGGGGAAAAAAATAACATTATAATATTTTAACAAATATGAAACTAAATGCACTTATTTAATGGGTACAACACGTATAGTAGGCCTGAACATTGTTATAATTTAAGGACTGGTATTTGTATGTGTGTTATCTTTAAATTATTTATTTGAAAACAAATAAAATTCACTTTGAATTTATCATCAACAATATTGTTGTTTGATTTAATAATCATTGTTCAGACTGAGCAAAAAACAAACAAACATTTTAACAGGATAAATTGAATATTCACAAAATGTGTGGGTCTAGGTAAAAAAAAATATTTTCCTGAAAACTATTGAAATGGATTTAGAGTGTTTTGGAAAAGAGCTCCTCATATGTTTATCTCTGTAAAGCTGCTTTGAAACAATCTGCATTGTTAAAAGCGCTATATAAATGAAGATGACTTGAATAAAAGAATGATCAATTTCTGTCTGAAAAATCTTACTGACTTACTTAAAAGATAATATTATTCTTAACAAATTAATAATACATCTGGAATCAACTGATGTAACCCTAAAGTTATAAAGAAGATTAAAATCAGTAAAACATTAAAAATATAACTTGTTTGACGTTTTTGTAAAACAGCTGAAAATATCTTGCACACTTATGAAAAGCCACTGCATATCATAAGCATATTCTATATTAATGCACTTGACTCTGACAGAAGTTTACCAGAGCTGTAAAGGTAGATCTTAAGATCATTATTTAACTCCATCAAATCTGTTTTCTGCCGTGTGACATTTTGATGAAAAACCAAACACTCACCATTTCCTTCTCCTCCTCCAGGATGATGGGCTCCCTCGTTCTCTCCCACAGCCTGATGGACTTATCATGAGACGTGGAGACAATGTGGTCTCCGTTGGGGCTGATGGCCAAGCACCAGACCTCACGATGATGACCCTGAGGAACATATACAGGGTGTCACGGGTATGAAAGGCTCTGTAATAATACAACAGTTCCAATACATCTTTGTCTGTGATTACATTGATTAGGGCTTAAGCAAAAGCAGACTGCGGCTTACGTAATGCAATCAGCCTCTGCTGCATATTGACCGGACTCTTATTATAACTCTAATCCTTTCAATATAACAGCTACTTCCACCTCAGCAACCTTTGGAAAACTCATTTCGGCTATGGAAAAATGCCTATTGAACGCTGTCCAACTATCAGAGAAGGTCACCTCCAATGTCTGGATGTGCTCAAACTTGTCAGCGTCCCACTGCTTGATCCTTCTGTCCTTTCCCGCGGTGAAGAACAGATGGGTTTTAGGGACAAACTGAAGAAACATGACACTATAGAAGAAAAAACAACAGGGAAAAAACAGTGGATGACAAATAATGACCATCTGGGCTGATGTCATCTAGCGACTACAGCTCACAACAAGTGCTGGAGAGTCGTCAACAGCATAGGTACCTGACCGAACACTGAAATCACTGTTACTTGTCATCAACCGGTATCATGACTTTCACTAATATAACTGAAAACCGTATAGGTAATGAGACAGGGAACAGACTGTGCCAGCAATGTGTCACTATATGAGCTGCAGAGTTTTTATTACCTGTCGTCATGTGCGAACATAGAGCGATGACAGTCTCCGAAATCCAAACCCCAGATCTTCACGTTTCTGTCTGCTGAGCCAGTGGCTATTAAAGCGCTGTCCTGCAAAACACGCACAGCAAGCCACAAACAACATTTGAGCACAATTATGCCATCTGTCAAAATGACTTGCGGGATGTGTAGTGTTAGTCAGTGCACTCACATGAGAAATGTCCAGGCACAGAACGGGCAGCTTGTGTCCATACAGCGACAGGAAGAACTAGAAGAAGTTGAGACAGAGGGCAAATATCTTATTAAGAACAGCTCACATCCTCTCACTGACCTGTTGTTTCGGTTAGAGTTGCTGAACAGTATGCATAATGACATTATATTACATTAGTGGCCTTTGGTTAGTTTATATTGTGCTGACATTTCTAAGACACTGTGGTCCCATTTACAGTGGGTATTATGTGTGTAGAATTGGAATTCAATTGCCTTTACTCAAAACAAAAGTTTCATTGAATTGACAGGAAGTGGAATTTACCAAATTGCACAGGTAATGACAATGACGTGCCGACTCAAAAAATTAAAATGAAAAGACATTTTAAACATCTTTTGTCACGATTGTGAGCATATATGAATGAGGTAGTGGCTACAAAGCAATATTTTACTTTGAAAAAACAATACAGAAAAGTTTTTAAAAGAAAATTTCTATCTTTATAATTATTTTATAGTGTGTAATATAATTATAATAATAATAATTAAAATTTTAAATAAAATTGTATATATCTAGTTTATTTATTCATCCATCCATCAGCCCTATAAAAGCTTTTCAAATACATTTTACAACCATCAACATTCAGTGATGTATCATTCAGAGCACAAACACATGAACTGAAGATCAGTTAATGTAGGTGCTCAAATAAAATTACAATCAAATGCCAAGCATTCGGCTTTAGGCCTGTCACTTTTGAGAAAAATCAAATTTGAACGGATTTCAGATATGAAGCAATGTATTCGAATATCTACGATATTCGACCCCCTACGATATTGGGGTCGTAATTGTGCGCTCAGGCTGGCCGTCATGTGCGTTATCTTCCATTTTCAAAACAGGGAAGCTATTGGCTATTATTCGCTTGATTTGGTCATGGGCAGATGCTACAATACGTTTAGAGCGCCCGCTCCTGGATGAGATGGCAAACAATAAAATAAAAAACAAACGGTCTAATCATAGACTGTAAAAAATGCGCTACACATGGCGCTTTAAAAACCAGATCGTTTATTTATAGTTCGATTACGGATATTCCACGTCATGTTCGAATGCATATTCGAATATCTAATAAAAAGTGACAGCCCTATTCGGCTTAAAGCCTCTTCTATTCTTGTTTTTTTGGGAGACTGAAATTCAACTATATTTTGGAGGAATTCCCCCCCCCTTGATCAAAATGACATAGTGGGTGATGTAAGAGGCCATCAAATCAGAGACCCTTTCGTCTCTGGAAATGCATTTGAGACATACAGTATGTTGTTACTAGGTGAAAATGGCAGTCTGTCTCAGCTAACGTGGTAAGATCCCCCGAGGTGGATGTTAATATAGTGTCAGTATCTTTACTGGTGGTGAAATATCCCTCAGTAAATGTAATTCAAGTTTAACAGCAGTCTTTATTGGATAGCGTTCAATCGTACAAATTTAACACAAGAAATGCCACATTTTACGGTGAAGTATTGTAATGCTATAACGGTGTTCTTGTGGTTTACCTTTAGTGTGTCTGTGTAAAAGATCTTGACCGTACAGTCGAGAAGAGAGACAGCCAGCAGTCTTTGGTCAGGACTGTAGCGCACACACAACACGTCCTCATCTAACTGCAGGGTGCGCGTATGCTTTACCGTCAGTTTCCTGTGGATTACACAAAGCAATAATACAGTAAAGCCAAGAAGAGAAACCTGGACGAGAGCCGTGATTTGTGATCACAGATAATAAACTCACTTGCTCATTCCAGAGTCCTGATCCTTTATGAGCTCAAAGTCCCAGAATTTCACAGTCTTGTCAGCCCCCCCAGTTACAATCCCTCTCTGTATAAACACAAATCAATTGAAAAAAAGCAGAATATGTTCACATAAAGCTGAAATCCTCAGGAAGTCACTGTGATGTTTTATATGGATGATAGGTTAGTCAATTGAGAGATTGATATTATACCTGGTCTGGAGAGAGGCACATGGACCAAAGAGCTCCATCATGTGCATCAGTCGTCTCTAGAAGGCTTCCTGAAGCCAGGTCGAAAATCTGAATCTTCCCGCTCTGAAAGAAGACAAATAAGGAATGAAATAAAGAAAAAGCTACACAAGAAAAATTAAAAATTACAAAATAACTAGTTTTTGTAATAAAGGTCAGTATATACTGACTAAATGTTTTGTAGCAGAAAATTCAGGATCTTGTCTTCAAGGAATAGAAAAAATAAAAACCTCGCTTCTGACCAACTGTCATGCGTGCGTTCACTTGTCAGTGCTTTGACATTTGACAATGTTTTTACATACCAAGTAAAACTGATCAAATAAAATTAACTAAATTAAAATAATAAAACTAAATATAAACATTAGATGATAATAAAACAAAATTATTTAGAAAAATATGAAACTAATATTAAACAAACAAATAAAACTTTATTAAACTAAAAAAAAATTATTAAACTAAATATTAATATATGCCAAAAAAAATTGCCAAAATACCACTTTTGAATAAGTGTGTAAAGATATGTTAGTTTTTTAATTAAGTTTTTTAATGAAGTTTTAATGTAATGACAGAATTGTAACTTTTGGATCTCTTTAAACTTTCATTGATTGGCGTTAGAGAAATGAATAGTTATATACCTTTGTTCCTAAGATAATCTGCCTGTCTCCAGGAACAAATAACGAGCAGAGAGCATATTCACATCCCATGGTACGAATGACCTGTAAGGTGGACCTGACAGAAGAAGATACTTCTGGTTAAAATTTGTGTCAAAATCGATAAAATCTACAAAAAAGTAAAATATTTGACTTCATCACCTGTTCCACACTTTGACGGTCTCTCCAGAGGCGGAGAGGATGGCTATGTTATCTGAGCTGAAGGCCAGCGTTCTGACATCTGTACGATGACCACTCAGTGTGAGTCGAGAAGTTTGGGTGCCAGTGGGATTCTTCTCTTTGGTCTTCAGTGTATATGTCTCCACTGTGTTATTCTGCAGAAGAAGAGCAACCTTCATCTCTCCATTAGGAACCATAAGGCAGTCCATTGATCTGCAGATGAAAAAAAACATTACTATTATTACTTTATAACACGTACAAGGTGGACTATGCTTGCATCTAGGAGTACTCTCTGACCTGATCTTGGAAGACGCTTTTATGTTTGCCAGTTTTTGGATCTCATCACTCAACTTTCTCTCCACTATTGGCTTAGGTACATCATCTTCTTCTTCTTGAGAGCTGCAGAACATAACAGTTAATCAAAATACTATTCTTTAATTATTGGTAATGTATTAGGCAGAACTGCAGAAGAACTCAGTGACAGCTTCACATTTCAAAACAGAGGTCTCACATACTTTGCTTTTTTCTTGGCTTTCTTTAGTTTTCTCTCCATTTTTTTCTTGACCTGCTCCTCTGATAGTACAGTAAAGACTTCAAGTGTAGAATCCAGGCCCTGTGGAGATAAAAAATAAAAAAAAAGTTATCATATTATAAAGACTCAGGCCTTGTCCACAATAATACATTTTTGCCCACACTGAGACGACATTTTGTTCCTGCAAAAACACAGCTTTTTGAAAATGCGTTCCCAAGTGGATACATTTGAAAATGCCGTTTTCATATTGTAGTGTGGACTGTGAATATTTTGAGGTATTTGAAAACAATGACGCATGTTTAGTCATGTGACGAATATTGAACCGATAGATGTGCCTGTTATGTGCTAATCACTTTCACACTGTTGCTAAAGATATGCTACTTTGTACACTCTTCATATCACAGTCCTGCAAAGATAACAGAAAATTGACTCGCAATTGCTGTCCTGCAGCAAAACTAAACATATAATGGTGAATGATGAGATATTTGCTAAATAAAGTGTTTATGTCTGTTCTGTCTGTATCATCTCAGTGAGCTGTAAGGTGAAATAAGCGCTATCCGACGTTTCAGTGTGGAGGAGAAACTTTTGCAAAATGCTTGAAAACCCTAGTGTGGACAGAGAGCAATTTGGAACGAAAACGCTGTTTTCAAATGTATCCAGATGAATGTAAACGTAGCCTTAATTCCTCATCGCTAGATATCTGTAAAGCTTTCCTACCTATAAAGTACTCATACTCTGAAGAAGTTAAGCTACATTGCAAGCTGCTAACAAAACAGCAAACTATATCTTCATATCTATCTATCTATCGTCAAAATATCTTCAACATAACACTACAAGATGTTCATTTATTTTTACGAATAGCTGTTATTATCTAGCACATAAATAACAAGGAACTCAATTAGGATGATAGCAACAACTTAAATAGGTGAATTTATACTATAAACACCTTTATTTACAGCAGAATTAAAACATTTCTCTGCAAAAAAAAGATGCAAATGCTGCACAGGGCCCTGTGCGCAGAGACTCAAATGTTTTATATCCGAATATATATAGCTGTGAAATTTACTATGAAATATACTTACATGGCATGCTAGCACATTAGCCTTGGCATCTGTGACCAAGGATACAACCCTGTCTCTGGCTTCCCTCAGAACAGAACCGGCTTTCTTACAGCTGACTATCCGCTGTAGACAGAAAGCAGATCTTTCGTAAACATATGAAGGAAACCCTTTTAAACTATGTCATGTCAAGTCACTGGCATCCACTGAATACATGAACTGAATAGGGTGAACGGGATAGAAGAAATATTACTTCTTCTGGCTCTTCATCAAGTCCTTCCTCATCTTCCTCCTCATCCATAAGAGGAGTTCTGACTTTCTTTTCCTGTGGTTCCCCCACTTCTTTACACTGTGAAGACACTTTTGATGTTATTCAGAACACATTAAAATGAGATCAGTGTCAATTCTCTACACAAGACCAAAGATTGAAAATGTAATTTAGCCTACATACACTGTAACCCAGCATGAGTGATATCTCTTTACCTCCTCGATGTACTGAATGTCCCAGGCTCTGAGCTCACTGTCAGCAGACCCTGTAAGCAACCTATTCTCCTGATTCAACAGGACCATTCCCCAAACCTACAGAGATCGGACAAGGTTGCACTGTATTACAACACTAACAGACAGTGTTGGAGATTTATTCTCCAAAAGTGAAGTAAGAAAAACACCTTATGAGCAATTACACCGGCTTTATGTCCCTCTAGGATTCCAAAGCGGCTAAAAAGTTCATTTAGTGTGTTGTGTTAAATATTTCAGAAAGATCGAGAAAGTCTCAACAGTGTACAGTGATCTTAATTACCTCACTGCGATGTCCCACCATGGTCTTGAAACAATGCTGTGTGTCCAAGTCCCACCACTTTACAAAACTATCCTTGGAGCTGAGGAAACATGACACACAGAATCATTACTGCATCTCTGCCCTGAGACCGATCCAGACACTTTAGTTACAATTATTAATTTAGCATGAAGTAGTCTCAGAAAACAAAGCAGTAGGCTATTAAAATGTTTCTTTTCCAGAAATAGTTGCATCGGGTCAAAATTGTTGTGAGGGGAAAAAAAAACACAGATAAGTTGCATCAACATACAAGTAAGGAATAAGGTACTATTAGATAAGATGCAGTAGAGAAAATGTTATGTCTACTGTAAATGCAGGTACACTTGTTTACTCGATCTCTCACAATACTCCACTCTAAAAGCTTAAATTAACCATTTCAATGAGAACATAAGTTAAAGTTGTATTTACAACATTATATTATGTTTACAAATATTATAAACACTATAAATGTTTAGGTCCCCTCACTCCGCAACAAATCCTCTAAATTTAACAGTATTTATTTAGAAATTTTGTATTTAGTGATATAAGTATATATATTCATTATAAACAACTTTTATTATAAATGCAAAGCATTACATTTACTTAAAGCAAATCTGAAACTACAAGTGTGTGTGAATTGGTAAATGTGCTATACCTCTGTTTTGCAGGTCAAGGTTAATTGATATAATAATATATATATATATAAAACATTCATGTCCATCACACAATAATATAAAGTTGCAAGTATTTTCAAGTATTGAATTAATTCAAATGAAATGTAAAGGCTGATTTACCTTGTAATCAGCAGGTTTTTGTTCTCCAAGAACAAAACTTGTGTGACTGCATCTTTGTGTCCCTTGAGTCTGTACAGACCGCACTCATTGATGATATCCCACACAATCACATCTGTGTCCTGCAACACAACAACATAGAAAATGACTTTAGGTCATGCAAAAATATATATGGTCAACAACCAAAAATTGTAGTCTTACTCTTGAGCCGGTGACAAGACGAGCACCCAGTGCATCATATCTAATGACTGAGACAGCTGATTTGTGTCCACTGAAGGAGATGTTGCTTTCACCATTTAGCAGGCTAAAGATACGCACACCTCCATCTTCATAACCCACCGCTATGTGGACACCATCAGGAGAGGGACACAAGTACGTCACCTCATGCTTTTTACCCTGAAGTATAAGAACCTGAGAAATTAAAGGGGAGAGAAGGTGAGTACAACATTCAGAAGTTTATATGAACTGACAAGTCAATGTGCTAAGTGATATTTTAAAACATACCTTCTCAGCTTTACGGACATCCCATATGAAGACATGTTCACAGGCTCCCACAGCGACATATCGACCTTTCTCACCCCCCTTGAGGGTCACAAACGCGATGTTGGCCTTCTGACTGCCAATCACCCCAAATACAGCACTCGCCACATAGCGCAAGTACTGCTTAGTTAAACCCATGGCAAACCAGAGGCTGTAGACACAAAATAACAGTAGGGGATTCGGGTGAGATATGTCACTACCTTAATCTAGCACACTGTGCACAATTTGTCATGGAACACTTATTTAGAAAAGGTCCATCATACTACATATCAAATTCAAATTTCTACATGGCAGGATAAATTAGTTTCATATCAAATCAAATACATTTCATAATTGTTTGCTAATGTATGTAATGAATCAGTAATGTATAAATGCTATAAATCTGTAACAAATAAACCTTTACATTATTTGTCTCAATAGTAGCCATGAATTTCCCCGCAAAATGGTAGTATGTGTATCATGCTTCTCCTCCAAAAACTATTAAATTATATTAAGATTGTTGAAAAACTCTATTTTTATATTGACCTTGTGGTGGTCAAAATAAATGTTTAAGATTTCTAAATATTGTATTCATTATAATGATCACAACTTTAGACTTCAGAGAAACATGCATTTTCTGTAAAGCGGATCTGAAACATGTGTGTAGTGAAAATACAAATAATTAAAAATATGAAAATGAAATGTTCAATGAAGCGGCTTACACATAACATGGGGCAAGTGCCACTTCACTACATTAAATCATATTTTTCATCTCGATGGCAAAAGTTGACCTTATATCAACAGAGCTGTGGTTGTGACGTTGTTCATGCAATGATTTGGGTTATTCCGCGGTAGCAAATGAGGCCCATCAGCACCTTCAAAAAGCTGGGATTGCCAGTTAAGTAAATTAATTAAACGAACGATCTATAAACTGAAGAAAACTTAACCTAAAAAGTGAGTAACTATTACTGCAAGACCACGTTTTCAGGTCCATGCGCCGACGAACATAGTCGACAACGTGAACCACATGCAGTTCGTTCATTTATGCAGATATTAGAAAGTTACAAAATAAGCCACTGTGTATAAAAAATGTACTTACATGCTTTACCAATTAGATGTCCTTTATGAAAATATCACTTCTGTGGATGTGGGAACATGCTTCCAGTCGCAAGTGTGACATCCAGTAAAGACGAAAGTGATAGATTACCGAGCAGAACTACGATGTCACTTCACAAAATGTGTCAGGAATTTACGTTTTTATTTATATTTATGTCATACTAAAATATATGATTTGATTCTTCATCATTATTTCCACTTCTTATGTGTTTTATTTATCTGTTCTTCTTATGAATTATGTGCACAATATCGATTTTTCGGTTCGATTAACTCGGTCTGTGAAGTCATGTTGCTGTCCATGAGGCGTTCCAATTATGTGCTTATAATTAAAACATTAATAAATGTGTTTATTCATTATACTTTTATATGCTTATTTTAATTTCGCGATGACAGTAGAACGTCGATTAAAACCTATGATACAATATTGGACAGGTCTGTGCGGTCGACAATATGACGGCTGTCCCTGCTGCAATCCCGGAAGTGATGCATTTTGTCCTCGTGAATCAGCTGATCAGGAAACTCGCTGAATGTTGCAAACACGATGTGTTAACCACAAGCAGTTAAAATCACATTTTAACAATGGTCTATTTAAAAGCGGAAGCACAGGAGGATGACAGTGATCACCAGCACAGTCTTTAAAGGATTAATTTGAGCTAGCGTGGTTTTGTTTTTGCAGTAGGCAGGTCTGAATGTGAATAGCTTCACCAGTGGACATCTGGTAGGTTGCTGGTCATTTTGATTGATGGTGGTTCTAATTTGTTGCATTTTTAATCAAGTCGATATGGTTAGAATTAGTATGAGGTGTTTGTTCCCACTTTCTACCCTTGCTATCCATTGCTGCGTGGTTTGTATGTGCGCATTGCAATTGAGTTGAGACAAACTCCTAGCTTTGTTGTTGCCAATGCAATCTAATTTGGGGACTCGACCTTTACACATGCAGCTCATTTCTGTTGAATACCTTATCTGTTCCTGGAGTCCTGTCTGTCTTCACTGATAGAGTCGCTCTGTTGTGCTTGAAATGTTCTTAAACACTAGCCTACACTTCTCTCACTGCAGCTGCTACACCAGGCACAGCCATTATTGCTGACTACTTTTCCCATTTTTGTCACATTTTGGAAGATTGAAAGGGCATTTCTTTTAAACACTGCGACTCTGTTATTTGGAAGTTAATGCGTGTTAAAAACTGGTATGTTTATCTAGGTTTGAAAAACACAACACTTTTACTGTAGTGGTTCTCAGGAGGCCAGGGCCCACTAGGGGGCCTCAGCAAACTACCTAGATGACTTTAATGATTTAAATGAGTTATTTTAAAATAGCCAAACTTAATCAAAATGCTTACAAAGTTTGCATAACATTTAATGAACCTAAAGTTAATTTTCAGATCGCACGTGATTTCACAGCGTGTCTGTACCTGACATGTAATGGAAGTCAGTCATTGTAACCACCCACTTACATGTTTAAACTGATGCTGACATCTGTGCTTGTATGACTGCTAAAATGACCCGGGTCTCACTACAATCTCTTTGTGTGTAAATGCTTCTCTGTGTCTTTCAGTTCAAAATTTGTTAGTGAAACAACATCATGGATCCCTTGGGAGCTCGTTCCCAGTTTGTGGAGGTCCAGAGCCTCTACACATGGGACCAGCCTCAGGGAGTCCAAGATGAGGTGGATGGAGAAAACCACTTAAGGGAGGATGAAGACAAGCTGACAAATCATGTCAACTCCTTAATGTCCCCTTTCCCCTTCAGACAAGACATCAACAGCAAGATTGTACTATTGTGAGTGTTGTTTATGCTGCAATTGATATTTCCCGAACCTTCTGTTTTTCCTAGATTCTCCACAAACTTGCACTGTGCTCTTTGCATCAGTTATTTGCACCAGATCTTTACTGCTTTAGTCATTCCCTCGTGCGCACAAATCCCCTTTATAGCTCAGTCACATGCGACCATCTGAGAAGTTCTTCTTGCTGTGCTTTCTGAGTGATGTAGTTGTGTTAGGGCAGGATCAAATTCATAGTTTCTCTTTTTTAAGAGAGGGGAAAATTGTTCTTGAAGTCTTGACTTCTCTATGAAGTCCACTTCAGAAAACCAGTCCTTCTGGAAGTTCAGGCAGGAAAATAATTGCACATTGTTTTGTACTTGCAAGATTTGTTCATAGTGACTTTTCTTTTGATGACATGGCGCAATAATATGCTGTATGTTATTTATCACTGTTAGTATTATTTATATACCATTTTAGTATTAATATTATGAGCTTTTATAATTTCAGGTTTCATTTAAATGTTAATGTATTAGTCATTTTATGATCATTTGTATTTTTTAGTAGTTCAGTTTGAATAACTTTAGTATTTAAACATGAACTTATTTCATTTAGGCCTAGTTTCCAAGGTAACATTACTACTTTCTAATTTCTTTCCCCGGGTTCACAGACAAGGCTTAAGCTAGTCTCAGACTAAAATGCATGTTTGAGCTGTTTTAACTTGCACTGAAAAATCTAAAAATATGTCAGTACCATTGTTTTGTCTCAAGATACAGACCAGTAATCTTTTTCTAAAGCACGTTTATAAAAGCTACTTAATGTCATAATTAAACTAAGGACTAATCTTAGCTTAATCTAAGCTCTGTTTTTGAAACCGGTCCTTTTGATTTTCTAAATTTTTCTAAGTTTAAGTCTAAGTTTCTTATTTAATTTCAGCTTTATTTCAGTAACCAAAAATGATTTATAATGGTTTTAGTTTACAACACACAACAATACTGTTATTTATATGCTATATTTGTGTCTCATATATTTTTCTTACCTTATATGATTTTCTGGATGTTCTTATATGTTGGGTTATATCATCCCCTCATTTTACAGTAATGGAGATGTGGCATTTTTAAACTGCACTGCAATCGTCAATACCAGCAATGAGACCCTAACGGACAAGAATCCCGTATCAGACAGTATCCACAGATATGCCGGGCCTGAACTGCGGGAAGAACTACTCAAACTGAAAGGTAGAGGGCGCTACTTGGCTATCAGATGAAGAACTGTTACATGTCATGTATCTAACTATGATCTTAAACTTATAATGTTATTAAGTGCTGTTTGTTATACAGTTTTGGCATAGATCTTATCTCATCATTTCGTTGGAGTGTAAATTATATGGCTGTGCTAATATTTTTCCAGGATGTCGGACTGGTGAGGCAAAAATGACAGAGGGTTTCAACTTGGCTGCACGCTTTATCGTTCACACAGTTGGACCCAAATATAAAGCCAAGTACCGGACAGCTGCAGAGAGTTCTCTATACAGCTGTTACAGAAACGTCATGCAGTTTGCCAAGTAAGCTGAATCATTGCAATAAATTTTTTTTTTAGTCAAATGTTATATTTTGAAATGGAAATTCTGACTTAATTATAATAAGTAAATATGCTTACCGGTATTATTATAATAAGTAAATATGCTTATTATATGTTTTCTGTCAGTCACTGTCTAAGATCAGACACTAAAAGTGTTCAAATACAGTCATTTTAGGATAAACTCATATTGAGTGGTATTATTATAATATATAACCGGTATTATTATAATAAGTAAATATGCTTATTATATGTTTTCTGTCAGTCACTGTCTAAGATCAGACACTAAAAGTGTTCAAATACAGTCATTTTAGGATAAACTCATATTGAGTGGTATTATTATAATATATAACCGGTATTATTATAATAAGTAAATATGCTTATTATATGTTTTCTGTCAGTCACTGTCTAAGATCAGACACTGAAAGTGTTCAAATACAGTCATTTTAGGATAAACTCATATTGAGTGGTGTAGCAGTACCCATGGTGCAGTTCCCAACCAGGTGTTTATTAAAATGACTTTAATGTTCAGTACCTGATGATTTAAATAATAAACCTTCTATGCTTGTGGGAGGAAAGGAAATGATCTAAGATTTAGATTCCATCTCTGAGTACCTAAGATTTGGGGATTTTGACCTCACCCTAGGTCCTTAACTAAAGATAAACGCCACTCATCTATTGTTTGGGAATGAATGTGTGTGCCAAGTTTAACGGAAGGTATTGATGACAGTAATGCTTGATTATGCACCTTGTCATCAAAGACACTGCTGTCTGCTGTTATATGGACAAACTTTTTTTTTAACTAACTGACTGATGTAAACCGTGTATAATTGAAGTCAATAGAACGTTGTATGTTGATTGTGTTTCTGTCCCAGGGAACATGCCATGGTGTCTGTGGGTTTGTGTGTGGTCAGCACAGTCAAAAGGGCATATCCACTGGAGGACGCCACACATATAGCTTTAAGTAATTTACTTTTACTTGTCTTGTATTATATAAAGTACATCACATGTGTGTCCTTTCTAAAGAAATTCAGAAGGATCTTATCAAAATGTATTTTCCCCACATTTATGTTTCCAGGGACTGTTCGTAGATTTCTAGAAAACCATGGGGAAAACATTGAGACAGTGGTGTTTGCTGTTTCGGATGTTGAGGAGGTGTGTGCCGTTTCATTTTCACTGTTACGCAACAGACTCCATCCTTTAACTCTCAACTGTGGTCTCTCATATTATTATGACATTTTTTATTTCAAGACCAACTTTTGTTGTGTTTGTGGGTGAAACTGCTGTAAGCCGAGTGTGAACTACAGCATAATGCAGTAGAGATTCATGTCCCTTTTCAACAGCTGCAAAATTAAAGCTTTGATTTGTATCAAGTTCCTGCATGTTTAGTATGTGTATGTATGATTGATTGACTCTGGATGTGTTTGTAATTGATTCTGTTTTCCAGCCGGTGTACAAGAAGTTAATGCCGTTGTATTACCCACGCTCAAAGAAAGAGGAGAGAATCGGTCTGCCTCTCCTTCCTGCCGACATCGGCAATGCTGAGGGGGAGCCCGTGGTCCCAGAGAGACAGATCCGCATTGCTGAAAAGCCTGGAAATCTAGAGGGTGAGCTCAAATAATTGTTCAATGTAACATTTTTATATCTTTCAGATAAAATATTTTTAATGTTTGAAAGAAGTCTCTTCTGCTCACCAAGACTGTTTTTATTTGATCTAAAGTAAACGTAATATTGTGATTTTTACAATTTAAAGTCACTTTTCTGTTTTAACATATTTTAAAATGTAATTTATTCCTCTGATTCAAAATCTGAATTGTCAGCAGCCATTAAAGGGTTAGTTCACCCAAAAATGAAAATTGAAACTTGTTCCCCCGAAAAGTTATTAAAGACATCGTAAAAATAGTCCAAGTGACTACAGTGGCTCAATCTTAAGTTTATCAAGCGACGAGAATACTTTTTGTGCGCAAAAAAAAACATCTCTGTGGGCCTCGACTGAGTTCACGTAGTAAAACTGCGTATCGCTTCTGTGGTGGACGTCACACGCATCACACACATGATCAGCGTCGGCCAATAGGGACCCTACGTGTGACGTAGCCCTACGCTATCACACTAGGTTAATGGACTAGAGGCCAACAGAGATCAGAGAAAAGTCAGAGATAAAGTCGTTATTTTTGTTTGTTTTTGCGTTTTTATTCACAAAAAGTATTCTCGTCGCTTGATAAACTTAAGATTGAGCCACTGTAGTCACTTGGACTATTTTAACGATGTCTTTAATAACTTTTCGGGGGAACAAGTTTCAATCCCTCAGAAGCCTATGGAGGAGTGATCCAGCTATCAGATTTAATCCAAAATATCTTAATTCGTGTTCCGAAGATGAATGAAAGTATTACAGGGTTGAAACAACATGAGGTAATTACTGAAAGAATTTTCTTTTTTGGGTGAACTAACCCTTCAAGGGGTGGTCACAATACACTTTCCATTCCATTGACTTCCATTCATATGCATTAAAATCACGTAAAGACGTGACCAATAAAAGATTGATTAAGC
The DNA here is from genome assembly GCA_031834385.1 of Semotilus atromaculatus. Lineage (NCBI taxonomy): Eukaryota > Metazoa > Chordata > Actinopteri > Cypriniformes > Leuciscidae > Semotilus > Semotilus atromaculatus. The sequence continues at coordinate 23,187,141 of JAULUF010000055.1, read as the reverse complement.
CAAGGCTCATCTCGGCTGAATAAAAATAAAAAAAATTTGATGTGATCGTGGCTTTACACGAGTCTTCAGTCTCGAGTCTAATGATTTGGTACTCAAGAAACATTTCTTATCAATGTTGAAACCATTAATATTACCATTAATATGTAATATTTTTGTGGAAACAATGTTATTTTTTTTCATGATTCTTTGAATGGAAAGTTTAAAAGAACAGCATTTGTTTGAAATAGAAATATATTTTGTAATATTATACATTTATTTACTCTATTATAGAGATATTTACATTACAGACATTTACTGTCACTTCCAGTATTATTGCATCCTTAATAAAAGTTTTTATTTATTAAAAAAAATATATATATATATATATGTATGTGTGTGTGTGTGTGTATATATATATATATATAATATATATATATATATATATATATATATACACTCACCGGCCACTTTATTAGGTACCCCATGCTAGTAACGGGTTGGACCCCCTTTTGCCTTCAGAACTGCCTCAATTCTTCGTGGCATAGATTCAACAAGGTGCTGGAAGCATTCCTCAGGGAGTTTGGTCCATATTGACATGATGGCATCACACAGTTGCCGCAGATTTGTCGGCTGCACATCCATGATGCGAATCTCCCGTTCCACCACATCCCAAAGATGCTCTATTGGATTGAGATCTGGTGACTGTGGAGGCCATTTGAGTACAGCGAACTCATTGTCATGTTCGAGAAACCAGTCTGAGATGATTCCAGCTTTATGACATGGCGCATTATCCTGCTGAAAGTAGCCATCAGAAGTTGGGTACATTGTGGTCATAAAGGGATGGACATGGTCAGCAACAATACTCAGGTAGGCTGTGGCGTTGCAACGATGCTCAATTGGTACCAAGGGGCCCAAAGAGTGCCAAGAAAATATTCCCCACACCATGACACCACCACCACCAGCCTGAACCGTTGATACAAGGCAGGATGGATCCATGCTTTCATGTTGTAGACGCCAAATTCTGACCCTACCATCCGAATGTCGCAGCAGAAATCGAGACTCATCAGACCAGGCAACGTTTTTCCAATCTTCTATTGTCCAATTTCGATGAGCTTGTGCAAATTGTAGCCTCAGTTTCCTGTTCTTAGCTGAAAGGAGTGGCACCCGGTGTGGTCTTCTGCTGCTGTAGCCCATCTGCCTCAAAGTTCGACGTACTGTGCGTTCAGAGATGCTCTTCTGCCCACCTTGGTTGTAACGGGTGGTTATTTGAGTCACTGTTGCCCTTCTATCAGCTCGAACCAGTCTGGCCATTCTCCTCTGACCTCTGGCATTAACAAGGCATTTCCGCCCACAGAACTGCCGCTCACTGGATGTTTTTTCTTTTTCGGACCATTCTCTGTAAACCCTAGAGATGGTTGTGCGTGAAAATCCCAGTAGATTAGCAGTTTCTGAAATACTCAGACCAGCCCTTCTGGCACCAACAGTCATGCCACGTTCAAAGTCACTCAAATCACCTTTCTTCCCCATACTGATGCTCGGTTTGAACTGCAGGAGATTGTCTTGACCATGTCTACATGCCTAAATGCACTGAGTTGCTGCCATGTGATTGGCTGCTTAGAAATTAAGTGTTAAGGAGCAGTTGGACAGGTGTACCTAATAAAGTGGCCGGTGAGTAATATATATATATACACCAGTAGGAATACATGTTTGCCACAAAGTTTGGAGAACATTTATGTAGACGACATGCATTTCTCAGAAACACTGTAATGTAAAGGAGATTATTTTTTTTTAGCTGTTGCAGAGAATATATTCTGCAGTAATATATTTAATTTACAGCATGGAAAAACAATTGTCTCCCAATAGTGTGACAGATTAATGATTATGAGCAGCAGATCTAGAGCTGTTGAATGAGACATTTTTTTCCTTCCTGGCTATTCATTTTGTTCTGTTGTGGGTGTTATATGAGTTCAGATCAGCTGGAACAGCCTCTTTGTCCCACAACAGGTGCTCTGACTAAAGCAGAATCTTCAGCTTTCTGACAGGCCCAGTCTGGATACAGCTGCAGTCAAGTGTGTGCGTGTATAGGCACCAATGTTAACATGCCTATATGAGAATGGGTGTATGTTTGGCTTACTTGCTTGCCATAGCACTCTGAACACAAGTGTATATTTATTTGTTAGTGGGAGATTAAACTTCTATATTTGTTGGCTTGCCATTATTTCAAGCCTATATCATGTGGACTGTGAGCCAGCTGTGTTAAGGTGATCAAGTCTCGCTAAAGCTGTTGATCCAACTCAAACAGGCCACATAAGCCAGGTCCCATGTCAATAAACACTGCACTTTCCTGCCGGTCTTAGAATGATTTAAACCAGGACATGGAGAGACAGCCCAAGGTCTATTAGCTTTTTCTAAGTTAAGGTCATTTTATATTTTGCTTTATCAGTCTCGCTTCTATTTGTTTGCTTGAGCTACTCCAAATGACAACAAGTTCTAATCTGAACAAACATGATCGCTTAACCAAACTTACCTCTGCATACTGAAGTGGCACAACAGCTTTCAGGCTTCCTTGTTAATATGAAGTTTAGGGTGAATTGTGTACCTTCTGTGCCACTGTGCCATTACAAGTGCCAACTTGATGAAACGATTCAAAGTACTATTGCTCAGCTAGACATTGAAGACTGATTTATACTTCTGTGTCGGACCTATGCCGGAGCCTGTACGCTGTAGGCTACGCGTTTCATCATTCTATAGTAGGCTACTATCATCCATTTATACTTCTGTGCCATTGTCCGCGTTGACCAGCGATTACATATGCAGAGGGATTACAAATGTATGTGAAACCCGAGGGAGGAGTTCTAGCAGAACGATCACAGCGCTTGCGGTCTGTGTAGAATTGATGCGTTGTTAAATTTTTGGAGAGGTGCACGTCAGGGTTCGCTGAAGGGTTCGCGTGCTACACACAGCCTATGACGTATCTACGGCGTGAGTTCTACATAGAAGTATAAATTGGGCTTAAGTCCAACACTAAACTCGCACCATTGGTTGAGCCACTGTTTCAGGCTTTTTGGGTTGCTCAAACAAACAGAAACGGAAAAAAATGTTTTAAAGGTCCACAGTGTTTACACTTTATTAAAAAAATCTAATTAATTTATCTTCTGTATTAAACTTTTTTTTAATGACTGTTTTCCCAGACACTCAACCTACAAAGCTGTTAGTTTAACCCTCTGGGGTCTAAGGGTTTTTTGAGGTCCTTGAGATGTTTCGACATGCCCTGACATTTGTGTTTTTTTTCAGTTGCTTATAAACATATTAATGGCAAAGTTGTCATTGAACTCTATTTAGCACAAACTGGGCTACCATAATATGTGAGCAACATGTATGTACATGTTTGTATTTTTGAAGGAATATTGTTTATGCATGGTTATTGAAAAAACTAAAACTTAAAGCCTCTGAAATAAGGCCACAAAACACTCACTAAACATGTGTCCACAATACTTTTGACTAATGGATGTTGTTGCCTAGAATTTTTGCTTCAAAATTATCTGAAAATCATCCCGCCTAATCATTTACACAAAACAATACATTGATTTAAACTTTTTAAGACACCTTTTTGTCTGTGAAGGCAATATGCGAGTGGGTGTGATTCTCACCTGAGTGGGCGTGATTCTCACCTAAGAGGACAATGGCCTTGCATAATGAGCCTTGCATAATAATGAGCGCATAATTAGCCTTTCACACAGGTGTGTCACTGGGTACCAAAGAATGCGAGGTATATATACAAAAGAAGCTATACACACACACACACACACACATACATACATACATATATTTGTCCTCACTTTCTTGTGGTACCCAGTGGAAAAAGACAAATGTTTTTCAAGTTGTTGGAAACAACTTGAAAAACATTTGTCTTTTTCCACATATTTTGTATGCATGCAAATTGTATAATATCCTAATTGTGCAGTTAATTCTCATACTGTATTTTCAGAAAGTTTTGGAATATGTATCCTGTCCCCAAATTTTTCACTAATAAAACACAACAAAAAAAGATTACAATTTTAACAATATTTAAAGTGTAATCTTTCTTTGTAAAAAGTATACGTATTTCAAGGGTAACATATGAGCAGAAATTGGGCAACAAAAGCTTATTTAATGTGGCAGTAGGCTGTTTTTACATTAAAAACTTTATAATCCATCCAAAACTAATCAATGAAATCTTGTCTAAATATTCATATTTAGTCTGTAACATATCGTGTTTATGCGAGTGTGAGATGCGCGCTGTACAGCTGTAAACAACAGCATGCGCGTGTCTGTGCCTTTCATTCATCATTCACACTATCAATATCGCTACATCAGCTTGATTCGTTGCTCCTCGGAATGAAACTACCAGCACTTCTGAGACACTTCTGAGTTAAATTGTTCCAGGATTAGGACGATAGTATTATTCCTCAGAGCGCAGCAAGACGAGGTAAAGTCCACGATTCTTGTTAAACTTGATGTGTTTTATCCAGCTAATATGGGGGCGTTTACAGTTTGCATGGCTTGCCTCAGATCGTTTGCATTTGAATAGCGCGCGCTCTCTGTGGGCGTGGTCACATTAAAAGATAATTAGCTGAAATGAGAACGACTGACATCTCTCTCTTTTTCTATAGATTACATAAACAGAGAATATTTGTTTTTGTTTTGAATTAGATAATTTAAAAGTACACACTTAAATGATTATAAAGATATATTGCTCATGCATGTGTGACTAGTATTCGCTGAGTTTTGTTTAAGTTTAGAGACGTGCTCCAGAAAAAAAGTTCACGGAGAGGCAGAAAGCACACCCTGTTTATTTTCTTTATTTTACAAAAGTACAATGTTTTATTTCGATTGGAAGTGGACCCATAAAAAAGTAGACATTTAACAGTTAATTTTTTTCATATTTCTTAAGTGTATGACAAAAATGACTTGAGTATTTTAAGTCTATTTTGCTGCTATGTGAAAAAAATCGCGCAAAACGCGCCGGCGCGTTTCAGACCCCAGAGGGTTAATGTCTCTTGCATCACTCCGTATTCTCTTATTCACACATAAATGTTTTTCTAAATGTATTTACATTTTAGGTAAGTAGCCTTACCTATACAAAGGAGTATAATGCCTAGTTAGCTGGTCATTATTGCAAAATAAATCCCACATGGTGATCAGGAACCTGACCCAAACATTAAGCCCCTTACTCAACATACTTGGTAATGGAATACCACAAGGTTCGATGTTTGGCCCTTTCTAAAGCAGATGTGCAGTACAGAAAGTTTAGTATACTACTAAACTTTGTCACCTCTGTTTTATCATGATTTATTTTTTACTGTGTTACTTACTGCTATCTTGGATTGGGCCAAAATTCTGCTTAGGTTTTTTTTAATGAGGATAAGAAGTGTTTGTTCTTATGCAGTCTTTCTGAAAGACATTTAAGGACACATTTGTAATGTTCGTAACCCGACTTTGCCGCACCCTGTCACTGATCTGGCTGATCTCTTCAAACTCTTGTCCTCATACATGCCCTTTCATCATTGTGATGCAGGTCTGCTTGTCATTCTTAGAGTAATATTAAAGACAGCAGGTGACTTGGCCTTCACTAATGCAGCCCAGCTCTAATGGATTAGTCTATGAAGCCATGTAGAGGTCTCAAAGCATGCCTCAAACCTCCACACACTTCCCTAATCTGCCTTCTCCAGTTTCTCTTTTTCTACCCAGTTCCCTTAATGCCTATTTAATTTTTTCTGTCTTTATGCTTGCTTATTACCCTCGCAAAAAGCTGTGCTGTATACCATGGAGGAGTGATGGTTTCAGATGATATTCATAATGATATTCATTGCTTTCTTCATATATGGTCCAATTTTCTTTAAAAACAAAACAAAATTTGATCTTCCTTTCCTTCGTTTGCTGTGCTATGGATGTATTTCTATTTAATTGTTTACAATTTCCTTTTTTGATTAGATCATTGTCTGTCACAAAGTTTAATGGCACATTGCGGTGACATGCTCCTGAAATCCAAATAAATTTTAGCTCAAAGCCAGCATTGTTGCTCTCTGGTTCAGTGAGGCAGATGAGAAAATGACCATATGTTGCATTGCAAAAACAGAATCTTATTCTTTCCTTCAACATGCACTCTAATGATTCTGGCCAAAGATAATCTACAGGTGACATCTGTGTCTAATAAGTCCTGATGATGTCTCACTGTAGCAGCTGACTGTTTGGCTGTGATCCTCTTTATATATTTACCTGTAAGTGTCTCTACCATTCTGTCAAAGAGGTTTCTTTCATTTCTGGCTTAAAAAATAAAGACTGACATGTGACCATGTGGTTGAGCTGAGGAAATAAGAAAAGTTTCGTTTGTTGTTCAGACTGGACTTTCTTTTCAAGTCTGTTCAGATATGTCTATGGTTGGCCCGTATTGGAGATTTGGCATACACATGTAAACAGGAATAACAGATGAGGATTATTTTTATGTTTTGCCTGGCTGTGCATCACACACACCACTGGCTTTCCCAGCTCTAATTGATGGTGGGAGGCCACGTCTGGTGGAATGTACCACATTGTAGTGCTCATTGAACCTGGTAATGTTCATTCCAAGTGTGTGAGATTTTTTTTTTTTTTGTGTGTGTGTGTGTGTGTGTGTGTTTATCACAGCAAATGCATTTGTTCTTCAGCACACTTTTATGGCACATTGGTTTTACTTTTCCTTTAATATCCAGAACTTTGTGTTGTGCCCGAAGACATGGTAATAAGTTCATAATACTGATATTAATCTAATTTCTGCAGATGACTCCGGGGATGATTCACTAGAATCCGACCTGGGGCTGGTAGGAAGTCATGCATTTGCTCGAATGGAAGGGGATGTGGATAAGCAGCGTAAACTCATCCTTCAGGGCCAAATTTCAGAAGCAGCTCAGCAGAAACAGCACCAAAGGAAGTAAGATGTCTTTTTGTCGCATTATAATGTTGCCTTTTACAACTACCCAGTTTAACAAAACCATTTACTATTAGGTTCTATGGAAATACTGTAGTTATTAACAGTACTGTGCAGAAGTAGGGCTGGAGGGTATGACGTGCTAAACATTTAAGATACTTTTTTTATTTTTTTAATGGAAAAAACCCTGATAACCCTGATATAAAATTATTCAAAATGTCATACTACCCACCCCTAGTAAGAAGTAAGCCTAGTAAGCCTTCCTGTCATCATGTTTAATTCCTTTTTTAATGAGTCGCCACAGTTTTGCTGTACTACCTACGGTGAAACTTTGGTTATCATGGCAAATGTTTGAGACACTGGAAGCTTGGCAGAACCAACAGCATCCTAAAAACTGTCAGCCATGTTTAGCTATATATACAAACTAAGGAATCATTTATGTTTCATTAGACATTTATATTAGAGAACTATATACTTGAATGTTTGTTATTTGTACATCACTGCAAATTAGATGTGACGTCTTAGTTTTGGGTGTCTTTACAGCTATAACCGCTGGCTTTGCAGAGCTCGTGCAGAGGACCTCTCAGACATAGCAGCATTAAAGGCACTATATCAGACCGGTCAGTCTTTCTCTCTTTGAGTGTCTTTATTGTATTTTAATAATGTGTTTTAATTGTTAAGCTGTCAATTTAACACAATAACTTTAGTACAGTCAATTAACTAATTTAATCATGCCCTGCTCTGACCCATATGTACATTTCAAAATTTTAATAAATTTCTCAAAAACAAAGCATGTTTTTTTATTATTTTGTGATTCATGCAAGATTTTAAGGTGTATTTTTGAGTTTCTTCAAATTAAACATTTAGTTAAATGGTAAATAAATTTATTTGATTAACATATTTAATCGTTTTACAGGCCTAGTTCATGTATGTCAGTGTTATTGTAGTAGTATGATATGATCTTTGTTTGGTCACATGTTCTCTTTGTGTTGCTGTATCTCTGTATCTTTATGCACATGTGGACTTTGTGTTCTCTCCATCTGTGTGTTTGCACTCTGGGCAGGAAACCTTTGTTCTGCCTCATTGAGCTCAACATCAGGGGTTCTGTAATCCATTTCTCTCATTTCACAATTTCAGGGTAAAAAATAACCACCAAAGTAACGGTTTCGTCATCTTTTTTTTGTTGTTGTTGTTGCTTACCTCAGATAGTGTCAAAGCTGACTTGAGTTCAAAACTTCTTGTGAATTTACCACAGACTGTACGCATTCTGTCTGTCTTGCTAAATTAAATCTTTAATCTCTTCTTTTAAACCGCAGAGCAATACTACTTAAATAACTAAATATCTAAATCACACTGACTTACTTGCCCAAAGGGGGGCAGACTTCCTCTAGCTGTACACCTAAACATGCATGTTCACCATGCCATGGGAGGATGGACTGTATTAAAATATCTGGCTATGTATGAACATCCAGATGTTTTTCATAATAAAAGACAAAATATTGATTTCAATATATATATATATATATATATATATATATATATATATATATATATATATATATATATATATATATATATATATATATATATACACACACTACCGGTCAAAAGTTTAAGATCGGTAAGATTTTTTATGTTTTTAAAAGAAGTCTCTTCTGCTCACCAAGGCTGCAATTTGATAAAAAAACAACAAAAAAAACAGTAATATTGTGAAATATTATTACAATTTAAAACAGCGGTTTTCTATGTGAAAATATAGTGAAGTGTAATTTATTCCTGTGATCAAAGCCGAATTTACAGCATAATTACTCCAGTCTTCAATGTCACATTTTTTTAATTATTATAATATGAAATTATTATAATATGATGCTCAAGAAACATTTATGATTATTATCCATGTTGAAAACAGTTTTTTACATTTTTATTTCAGGATTCTTTGATGAATAGAAAGTTCAAAAGAACAGCATTTATTTAAAATATAATCTTTTCTAACATTATAAATGTCTTTACTGTATAACTTTTGATCAATTTAACTCATCCTTGATGAATAAAAGTATTTTCTAATTTCTTTCCCCCAAAAATAAAAAAAAAATTCTTACTGACCCCAAACTTTTGAATGGTAGTGATTAATGTTACAAAAGCTTTCCATTTCAGATCAATGCTGTTCTTTTGAACTTTCTATTCATCAAAGAATCCTGAAATAAAAATGTAAAAAACTGTTTTCGACATGGATAATAATCATAAATGTTTCTTGAGCATCATATTATAATAATTTCATATTATAATAATTTTAAAAATGTGACACTGAAGACTGGAGTAATGATGCTGTAAATTCAGCTTTGATCACACGAATAAATTACACTTTACTATATATTCACATAGAAAACCGCTGTTTTAAATTGTAATAATATTTCACAATATTACTGTTTTTTTGTATTTTTTATCAAATAATTGATGAGCAGAAGAGACTTCATTTAAAAACATAAAAAATCTTACTGACCCCAAACTTTTGACCGGTAGTGTGTGTATGTATGTATGTATGTATGTATGTATGTATGTATGTATGTATATATACACTCACCGGCCACTTTATTAGGTACACCTGTCCAACTGCTCCTTAACACTTAATTTCTAAGCAGCCAATCACATGGCGGCAACTCAGTGCATTTAGGCATGTAGACATGGTCAAGACAATCTCCTGCAGTTCAAACCGAGCATCAGTATGGGGAAGAAAGGTGATTTCAGTGACTTTGAACGTGGCATGATTGTTGGTGCCAGAAGGGCTGGTTTGAGTATTTCAGAAACTGCTAATCTACTGGGATTTTCACGCACAACCATCTCTAGGGTTTACAGAGAATGGTCCGAAAAAGAAAAAACATCCAGTGAGCGGCAGTTCTGTGGGCGGAAATGCCTTGTTGATGCCAGAGGTCAGAGGAGAATGGCCAGACTGGTTCGAGCTGATAGAAGGGCAACAGTGACTCAAATAACCACCCGTTACAACCAAGGTGGGCAGAAGAGCATCTCTGAACGCACAGTACGTCGAACTTTGAGGCAGATGGGCTACAGCAGCAGAAGACCACACCGGGTGCCACTCCTTTCAGCTAAGAACAGGAAACTGAGGCTACAATTTGCACAAGCTCATCGAAATTGGACAATAGAAGATTGGAAAAACGTTGCCTGGTCTGATGAGTCTCGATTTCTGCTGCGACATTCGGATGGTAGGGTCAGAATTTGGCGTCTACAACATGAAAGCATGGATCCATCCTGCCTTGTATCAACGGTTCAGGCTGGTGGTGGTGGTGTCATGGTGTGGGGAATATTTTCTTGGCACTCTTTGGGCCCCTTGGTACCAATTGAGCATCGTTGCAATGCCACAGCCTACCTGAGTATTGTTGCTGACCATGTCCATCCCTTTATGACCACAATGTACCCAACTTCTGATGGCTACTTTCAGCAGGATAATGCACCATGTCATAAAGCTGGAATCATCTCAGACTGGTTTCTTGAACATGACAATGAGTTCGCTGTACTCAAATGGCCTCCACAGTCACCAGATCTCAATCCAATAGAGCATCTTTGGGATGTGGTGGAACGGGAGATTCGCATCATGGATGTGCAGCCGACAAATCTGCGGCAACTGTGTGATGCCATCATGTCAATATGGACCAAACTCCCTGAGGAATGCTTCCAGCACCTTGTTGAATCTATGCCACGAAGAATTGAGGCAGTTCTGAAGGCAAAAGGGGGTCCAACCCGTTACTAGCATGGGGTACCTAATAAAGTGGCCGGTGAGTGTGTGTATATATATATATATATATATATATATATATATATATATATATATATATATATATATATATATATATATATATATACACACACATACACAAGTCTTTCAGTTCTGCAGGATGAGTTCGTTAAACAGGGTGAGGCTGAAATTCTTCTGAAATGAAGAAAACGCATTTCTTCAGAGATGCTGCATATGAGAATGCTGTCAGCAGAGGGAACAAACTAGGGAGCTGTGTCCCTCCTGACCATCTGCCCAGCCTTTGAGGCTCATTTAGGGTTAGGGACTCAGACACCTTTTACAATGGTTGTGAGGAAACATCCTTTTATAATATAGCTCTGTCATGAATCATGATGCATTTTTCTCATTTTCAGGTGTTGATATGTGTGGTAGAACGGTCATGGTTATTGTCGGCAGGAATATTCCAGTTACACTTATTGATATGGAGAAGGTAAAAGAGAAAATTCTCTTACTTCCGTTTGTCATGTTCTGTGTATGGCAGGAGAAAATCCAGTTGCCCTGTATTGAGGATATCTTACAGTACACCATATTTAATTGTCAGATTTAACAACAAATGCTGCCTAACCAGGTGAAAGGTCAACCTACATAAGGGTTTAAAAGAATGTTTGGGTCTAGATATTTATTTAGATCTAAACCATTTAGATTTATAAAATTTCTATTTGAGATATGCATTTAGACTGAAAACTTTGATTTTAATTTGACTTATTTTTTCCCGGTTTAAAGATTGTCTAGTTAAATATTTACTACATTTTACATGTAATATTGTAGACTGCACATTTTAAAATGTTTATTCAAAGGATTTGTTCAAAAATATTTTTTAAGACCTGTATGATTCGTTTTGATTTTTCTGTGGAAATCAAAAGGAGAAATGACATGTAGTAGTTGAGTAAATGTTTTTTGCATTTTCGAGTGAATAAAAAAGTAAATCTCGTGAACATGGAATTTTTGTTGCTAAATCTGACATAATTATTGTAACAATTTTATACATTTGGCATTCCAAATTATATTGTGGCAGTTTCTCTGTGTTGATATGCTCTGTTTATACTATGGACGCTACATACATAACCATATTTTGCATACAAAAGGGAGGTAAATCTGACAAAAAGCCAGAAATTAGCTAAATCTAAGAAAACCCCCACCTGAGGATTTACTGTGTTAAAAATAGATTAATAATTTGAAAAAGAAAAATGCAGAAAGATTTCTGTTGTGGTTAAGAATAGGGTGTGTATTAGGGTTAGGTTATAGCCTAGTATTTATTACTACCAGTATATAAAACAATGGAAGTCTATGCAACACATTATGTTAGCATTTACATAGCTAAGTTAACGTGTGTTTTTGTGTGTTAGGCTTTGCTGTATTTCATCCACGTGATGGACCATATCACAGTGAAGGAGTATGTGATGGTGTATTTCCACACACTCACTGGTGAACACAACCACCTGGACACAGACTTTCTCAAGAAGCTCTATGACGTTGTGGATGCCAAGTAAGAGTTATTTCTGTTCCATTAAAGATACTACAAACCAAACACTTCCTGCTCTCTACGAACTTACAATGTTTTCGAGATGACTTGACCCAGTTTTTTGGCTGAGGTATTCTTTCAAACCATAACTCACAGACTCCCATGGAAAAGCTAATCACAGTTTCATATAAATACTGGCTTGGTGACTTGGTTTTTATGTCTGAGCTTCTTGTGCCAAACAGTACTGTCTCCTCAAACCCCAAAACACCACATATGTTGTGGTAATCATAAGGGAATGTCTATATCTTGGGCTTCCTGTTCGATGAATGTCATGAAGATTTATACACAGACGCTCAACCCTTTTGTAGGTTATTACCAGCTTGGAAAAGAAGTTCGAAGTAAATCCACACAACGCTGAGTCATGTTTCCTCTGTTTTACCTGCAGTTTCTCTGAATTATCACTCTAATTTGGTGCTCAAATGTGTCTGAGTTGATTGGTTTCACTAAGGATAGTGACATAATATTCCTTTTGCTCAGAGCACTTTGGGAAATTTTGAGGGGGATTCTGTTTGTCAAGGTTAGCACACTGAGAGCAATTGCAATAACTTTGACACATTGTAAATCTAAGTTCTCAGTGTTCTGCTCTCATCCATCGAATGATAAAATCAGCAAACTACCACCAGAGGCCCACACTTGCATGGATGTAGCACCACGGAATGGCGATTTTGTTCATTTAGTCGAACAGACCTCATGATTGCGGTTTTCCTGGCTTAGCAGAGGAGTTTGAGTCTTTGTTGAAAGTCAAAACCATGGGAGGTGATTGGTAGGTCAGGCATTCGTCATTTATTCGGGGGGGACACTCACAGCATGCAGGCAGAGGAAACCACAGTCTTGAAATAAAAAGCAGAAATGCTCTCCAGCTCCAGTCCCTCACACTTTCCGTACATGGTGGAGATCAGCGTGACTCATAACTCTGAGAGCCAGGCCAGTTTGACTCGTGTCATTTATTATTAGGTATCAGGAGAGCAGATCATCATTGTATTATTTATCTTTACAAGATATTGGTCTAATAAAGTGTTTTACAGTCATAATTCATGAGCAAGAGTGATGAGGTTCTGTAATGGTTCTGTAAGCAATCACGGCCATATTTATAGCTGAGCTAGTCAGTGATGCTATCACTCCCTGTGACCCCCTGCTCATGGGTATGGGCCGTGTCGACGCTTTTCGAACACCCCTCCACTTTTGGCCGTCCATATCTCTATTCATCTGTGTGTTTTGGACAACAACGTGCGGCTTGGATGTGGCTGCCCTGCTGGACTTGATTCACCAACTTTTGCTCGTTCCTAAAAAATGCACTTTAGCTCTCTTTCTAATGGGTTTATTGTTTTTAAGGCAATAATCATTTCAATGCCCAGTGCACCCGAGGAATTCACTATTTGTGTAGTAAGTAATTGGTTGGATGTGTTGATGATGTTTTTAAAACCAGGTTTTCCTTGTGTTTTCAGGTTTAAGAAAAACCTAAGGGCTTTCTACTTCGTTCACCCGACGTTCCGCTCCAAGGTAAATGTAATCAATTCATCAACTTGGATGTAAGTCCGTTAAAGGCAGCACTAGATGTTCATCTCATTTTGAGCTTTTCTTTCCAAGCTTGTACGGGCCTATGGTCTGATTCACGGCGGTCAACTCCACATGTTTCACATTGACTAAGAAAGACTGTGTATGCGCCTGCGTGTAACTGAATATGTTGAAAAGCGTTTTTGAGACCACATTGAGATTCATGATGTGTCCGCACTAAGTGTTCCATAGTGTTCCACAGAACCTATTCAGGTAATTGAAGTGCTTATGAGAGCACGTTGCCTCTGCCAGGCTTTGCTTTCATTTGTGAAATTATTCAACAATTATGCTTTGTGCACTCCAAATGTAGAGGAACCTCGGCAATTAAGTGTCAAATAATTGTTTAATTTAAAATGCATCCATTTCAGTCAGAGAATGCTCAAGCCTTATAACAATCCCAGGTGTGAAATGTGTTCAAGCCTTATGGATGAGTCACTGGAGTAAATGCTGAAAACACAGACTACAGCAACAGCTTCAGGAGCTGCAGACTTTGCTCTTAGCAATTAAATATGTATTTTTTTTTGCACAACTTCACCAATCTTGTAGTCCATTTTTAATATGGTGTATTGTCTGTCATTTTCCTGTAGAGTTACATTTGAGGAAAAATGTATGAGGTGAATAAATTATGAATTATATTTGTTACAAAAGATTTGCATTTCAAATAAATGCTGTTCTTTTGAACTTTCTATTCATCAATGAATCAAAGAATACATAAATGAAAGAATTTTATAATTATAATTTTCTTTATAATTCTTTATAAATTATAATTTATTTGACAATTTTACTTACTGTTTTTTTTTTTTATTAGTCTATTGGGTTTTTCAATTTAGTTTTGCTCACCAAGGCTATATATATATGTATGCGCTCATATAAGTTTGACCTCCTGAGACTGATGATTAACCTTTTCTCCAGGTTAAGCAATGCTTTTAATTGCCCATTTGTTACAAAAGAATAAGGGGAAAAAAGTGTCCTATTTTGTACCCTTTTCATGGAGAGTTCCATCTCTGTCCATCAAAGGCTTTTATTTGTGATTCCCATCAGGTCTCTACATGGTTCTTCACGAGTTTTAGTGTATCAGGTCTTAAAGAGAAAGTCCATCACATAGAGAACCTGCAGCAGCTCTTCACCTGCATCCATCCTGAGCAGATCGACATCCCTCCTTTTGTCATGGAGTATGACACACGGGTGAGTATTCAGTCCTTTCACACACACCTCAGTCTTCTCCTCAAAAACCTTTACCACACTACAGTTGTCCATTGAGGATGAACAGTTACACTTAGAAAAAGAGTTGTGAACATAATCTTATTCATAATAATGTTCTTTCTCTATTTAATCTGTATTAAATTCTGTCAACATTTATTCACAACAACGTTATTCAAAACATTACTTTATTCTCTGGAACACCTAAGGAACATTTTAATTTGGTTGCTCTCTTCCATGTAATTACAATGCATATTAAGCACCATAAAAGTGACCTGTACTACTGTGTTTATGTTCCAAGTCTTCTGAAGCTATATAGTAGGTAGCTTTGTGTGAGGAACAGACTGAAATTTAATTATGTTTGGGACCCATCTGCATGTTGGTAGCTTGAAAAGAACAGTGGCACGCTCCTTCCATCCCTAGTGCTAAGGTCTACTCCTTGGGCAAGAGTGATTAACCCTTAAGCATCCCATACTAGGGTAACAGCTGTATATATATGTTATTGTATATGGGTTTTTGTAATATAATAAAATTATCTTATCCGGTATCCTCAGAAGGCGTTGGCTAAAAGTCAATCAAGTCTAATAATAACAGATTCAAAATCACGTCTTACTGTTTTTGAATCTCTAACAAATGATCACTCAGTAGTGTTGTAGTACTCGAGACCGGTCTTTTTGATCTCGGTCTTGGTCTCGGTCTTGTCTCGGTCTCGGACTTTGAGGACTCGCGATTTTTTTTTCAAGACCAATCAAGACCAGAACTGTGGAAATATCACTAAATTTCCAGTATATTGTCTAATTTTTTTTTTTGTTAACATCCTTGCTTTTATTGGATGTTAAACGATCGATGAGTAATGTAGACGAACTGCTGCGCGTGTGACAGAGAGAGACAGCGACAGCGAGAGGGCGAGAGCGCCCCGGTCGCGCGCGCGCACTCTTTCTCTTCGAAGCCAGGCGAAAGTATAAACAAGGGGTTCGCCGTCTCCTAAGCGCTGTCTTGCATGGCACATATTAATAAAAATAAATCAACATGATGGTAAGGTCGGAAGACCATAGTTTCATGTGGAGCATTCGGATATTTTTTCCTGAATTACTGCTGGTTGTGAATTGTGCTAAAATACCTTTAAAAAAGGATTGTTGTAGGTTTAAAAACAATATAACTTTATGTATGTTTATAAAAGGCGGAGAAAAGTGAAGACTTTAGTAATGAACAATGAATAATTGTTTTACATTCTGTAGGCTACTTAATGATGGAAGTCACCCAGGAGTATTGAATAAAGATGGTAACGTTTATTTAAACTTTGAGTGTTTAATATCTAGGCTATGTATTTTTATGCTAATGTGGATTTTTCAGATCAATTTGAGAAGCTCTTTTGATCATGTTTCACATTTTTTTGTGTCATGTAGTGTGGGGCGCTGGTCTTGGACTTGGTCTCGGCCGCTAAAAGACTTGGTCTTGTCTCGGTCTCGATACACTCTGGTCTTGATTTGGTCTTGGTCTTGTCTTGGTCTCGGGTTAGGTGGTCTTGACTACAACACTACTCAGCACTAGATCTGCATGATTAATCGTTAAAAGATCGTGATCTCGATTCAAACACAGACACGATCTTAATCCTAAATGGCAATGATTTGGTTATTTTAAACCTAAGCCAGTATGATCACAGCGGAACATTCAAATCTGTGTTGACACTGCCACTGATCCAGAGAGAGCAGTTGTCATATGAAACAGCTTCTCAAAAAGTCATTATAAATGTGTAACTTTGCTCACAGCTGATTGGTCCAATTTCAGTTTGAGATCTCTTGACATAACCTGGCCCGGAGCAGGTTAGCCATGGACTGTAAGTAACTATGGTGATGAACACCGCTAAAAGCAGAGCCACTTTCATGGTATCTACAGTGGGGGAAATAATTATATGATCACCTGCTGATTTTGTAAGTTCGCCCACTTACAAATGAAGGGTCTATAATTTTGATGGTAGGTTTATTTTAATGGATAGAGACAGAATATCAACCAAAATATCCAGAAAATAAATCCAAAAAATCCACATTATATATTTATAAATGTATTTGCATTTCATTGAGTGAAATAAGTATTTAATCCCCAAGCAAAACATAATTTAGTACTTGGTGGAGAAACCCTTGTTTGCAAGCAGAGGAAAGACGTTTCTTGTAGTTGGTCACCAGGTTTGCACACATCTCAGGAGGAATTTTGTTCCATTCTTCTTTACAGTTCCTCTCTAAACATCCTTAAGGTTTCTTAGCTGTCACTTTGAACCCCAAAGTTTCAGCTCCCTCCACAGATTTTCTATTGGCTTGGCCACTCTCAAGACCTTAATGTGCTTCTTCTTGAGCCACTCCTTTGTTGCCTGGGCGGTATGTTTTGGGTTATTGTCATGCTGGAAGTCCCATCCACGACCTGTCTTCAGTGTTCTGGCTGAAGGAAGGAGGTTCTCGTCCAAGATTTTACGGTACATGGCCCCGTCCATTGGACCCTCTATATGGTGAAGGCGTCCTGTACCCTTGAGAGAGAAAAAGCCCCAGAGCGTAATGTTTCCACCTCTGTGCTTGATTAGGGATGGTGTTTTTGGGGTCATGGTCAGCATTTCTCTTTCTACCCATGAGGCGAGATCTTGCATGGAGCTCCAGACCGAGGGCGATTGATGGTTTGCATGGAGCTCCAGACCGAGGTTTTGGTTTTCAGACCAGCGATTGATGGTTATTTTGTGTTTCTTCCATTTCCGAATAATGGCACCAACAGTTTTCTCCTTCTCATCAAGCTTCTTGCTGATGGTCTTGTAGCCCATTCCAGCCTTGTGCAGGTCTACAATCTTGTCCCTGATGTCCTTTGACAGCTCTTTGGTCTTGCCCATCGTGGTGGAGAGGATGGAATGGAAGATACAGATTCTGTGGACAGGTTTCTTTTATACACATAACAAACTGACATTAGGAGTACTTTCTTAAAGTGTCTATCGGTGACTAATCGGTGTTCCACATGGGCACATAACCAATCTGTGGGAGGCAGAATTCTTGCTGGTTGGTAGGGGATCAGATATTTATTTCTTTCGATCAAATGCTAATCAATTTACAACCTTTTATATAATGTGTTTTTCTGGATTTTTTGGTTGATATTCTGTCTCTATCCATTCAAATAAACCTACCATAAAAAGTATAGACCCTTCATTTCTTTGTAAGTTGGCAAACTTACAAAATCAGCAGGGGATCAAATAATTATTTCCCTCACTGTAAAACCCAGGGTTGGCGCAAACTAAACTGACAGATCAGAGACAGGCTTGTGTGGTTTTCCCCCGTCTTCTAAAAGAATAGCTTTTTTATTTCCAATTCTGTAGAGCCGGTTAGCACACAGTACTAGGCACCGAGCCTTGTAGCAGCTAGGATACCGAACATTGGGCAAAAGTTATTTTGTACTTTTGTGCTTAAATTCAAGGTGGCATAATCAGTGAAATATAAAGTGGTGTTGATGCACAAGTACAATAACAACGAGTTGGACAAATATGTCATTTATTGGAAAGAATGTGAGTGGCGTGGCAGAATTTTAAGCATGTTGTAGCTGGAAGCCGCCGGTGTGCATATACTCATAGAAATAATGTGCTAAAATCTTAGGACAGTTGTGTCATCTGTCAGACCCCCTTTAATAATCTACATTACTCAAATATTGTAGTACAGCTGTATAGTTTAGTAAATGTTAAACTGATTTTAAAGTCAGTGGTCTGTTAAGTTCTGTTTATTGTGGGAGGTTTCAAACTATATCAACCCCTTCTCCATTGCTGCATTTTGCCAGAAAATCGAAATACTTGGTATAAACACTTGGGTAAGGGTGACGGATAAGACATATGTTGCAACGCTATTACAGAAATCCCTTGCCTCAGGGATTTCCCCCCCTCAGGGATACCTTAAGTCAGACTACTTAAGAGGTATCATGCAACCGGGTCCAGAACTTTAACCCTCCTCCCGTAACTGTAACACATCCTTTCCTCGCGGCCCTAAAATTATACATTTATTGTAAATGTGTTCAAATCTAACCACTTCATATCTGTGTGCAGTCTACATTGTGACTGTCAATTCAGTCTGATAAAAAACCCTCAGATAAAAAAAAGAAAAGAAAAAAATGATTACCATAGCATCTTACGTTATCAACAAATTACAAAAGAAATTAGATCAGTGTACGAACAACAAACTATATGAAATTAGCTCTACTTTGCAAAAATCTTTATTTTCAACATGCAAACACAACCGCTACGTCCCTCATGCCAGAGTCTGGAAAAATAGCCAAGGAAGCTGGCATGGTGCTAAAACACTTACCAACCAACCATATCTTTTAAAGTATTGTTTAATCTGGTACATGAAACCGGTCTGAATTATGTATTCATGAATTGGAGTGAAATTTCCAGTGCCCATTGCTTGTTGAAGAGGGGCTTGTATAATATTGGATACATTATTTGTATTGTTTAGGCTCACCTATTCCTTTAAGATAGTTCAACTTTTCATAAAATGGCGTTTTTAATTATTTAAGTCTCTGGCAACTTTTGCAGAGAACCGGCTCTTCTCTGTAATACAAATTCACCCCACAATCTCACACCATCGACCATGTGTTTCTATCTGAGAAAATGCATGTATAACCTCATGAAGGCTTCTCCATTTCGGTGTTTGTACTGCCTGTTTTTGCATTTCAAGTCAAATCAATTTTAAATAGCTCTTTGTACTAGTACAATGAAGTTCTTGCTTGAATGATTTTCCACAGAATATATACAAATCAAATACAATATCCAATACTACTTGTGAGCTTATAAAAGTCAGAAAAGTTGCCTCTGATGCTTTAAAACACATCTTTAGGAAAATTATTCAGCTTAAACATGTAAAAGATTTTCTCAGTGCTTAAGGTAATTGAAATGCACAACTTGTGACCCATTTTAGACGCAATTTTACGCAAATTCTTTAAACAAGTTTCCCTGTATGACCTGTTCTTTAAATGCAGCCTTTAGCACAGTTTTATTTTTGCTCAAGCTGCTATATAAAAATATTTACTTTTTTAAGGCCTTAATGAGGTCCTTTTTGTTTGGAAATGGATTGCGTTTGGCTTGTGGAAAGGAGATGCTAAAATAAGTCCCTAAGTATGGGTGGAGGAAAGTGTTTCCCTTCAGACTGAAAGAGGCCTGAGCCATGAGAAACTCAGCCGTCTGACTCAAAGGAACACATCACATTTTATTTCTTAAGATTACTCTTCAACGTCTTATGTGGGATCGGGTGGCATATTTAAGGAAACGTGGAAACAAAAAATCTGTTGGTTAACTCTGGAATATTGAGAAGACAAATTATGTCTAGTCATCTGGCATTGCAGAATCCCATTACTATTATTACGTGTCACTTAGCATGTTTTTCCCTTGACGGGGAGAACATTGTGGTCAGTTTGAAATTTTGCGTTACCTTTGTTACCTCACTGTTGAATCCAAGCAAATTGCTCACACTAATGTAATAAAAATATTTGTCTCAGCAAATGGCAGACATTATCCATGCATTGATTGGATCCATCTGGACTGGACTGGATTATTTATACATTTTTAATCATAAGTCATTCCTTAGCTCTTAATTTTGCAGTTTAAACTACTCCACACCATTTGATTTTACCACACAAATATCTCATTTAAAACTCTGTGACCCTAAGAGTAGAAATGCCATCTGAAAAACTAAATTATATATATCACTGTATGGTCATATAAGATTTTTCCATTATCTATTTTAGATGTTTTTTTTTTTTTTGTCCGTTTGTTTTGTACCTGGGTTTAAAGGGCAGTGGATTAAAATTAAATGAAAGCGAGAAGGAAGACACAAAGGTGAGGCAGCTGTGAAGAATCGATCATGCCACTAATGCGTTAAATGGATGGTCTTTCTCGTGCCAGGTGCATGTCGCCCTGTATTTATCTGTTCGCTGAGCAAGAGTGCAGACGCACAGACTTGATTAGGAAAAATGTTTTTCCTGCAGGCTGTGTGTGTATTTGATTTGCATGTCAGAAAGACATTTTGTACTTGTGCTTTAGTATGTTAATACAAACTCGATGACTTTTTGGGTGGGGAAATGCAAGCTTTAATAAGTATGTCAGATTTTTTTATGTAAATGAAGTCAATTCAAAGTTTAGATCTTCAGATGATTCCACAGAAATCATCTCTATCGTCAAACACAGGATCCCTTAGATATGTAGCCCGATAGGGAATATTTCACATAATGTTTCTGTTGAAAGAAACCAAAGGCTTTAAATCTTTCCTCTGAAATACAGGTTTACTTGTAGACTCACTTGGACTCTGGGGTTTTTCTTATTTCTGGAAACTGACTTTGGAGACTTTCTAGTGGTTATTTTCTTTAGGGAATATTCATGGCCATTTTATGAATGAATATGTGGGTCATTAGAATGGATAAACTAATTTTCTCTTAATGCGTCTTATTTTATGCCAGTATAGCGTGTGTTTTTGGATTCACTCCTGGACTACCTTGCTCAAGTGTTTCCTGTCATTCTTTGATTGGGCAGGAGGGGAAATGGCAGAATGAAAACGCTTTTAATGCCAATTTCACTCTGCTTTCTCTCTCTGCCCATATGAATAGATGCAGTGCCATGGAAAGTCCAGCCACAGTCACCTCAAATAACCCAGTCAACTCTCCATAAAGCATTGAAAGGCCCCTGAAGGGTTTTTATTTTGGACTCTCACCTCTTTACTGTGTTGGGTAGTAACGGGCTATGTAATCTGGATTACATGATAAAATTTTAAAAAGTCTTGTAATTGCAGGAAATAATTGTATTACAGTTAGTTTTATGGATAGCATGACTGTATATTGATTATAATCAGACAAGAGCAATAGAATAGTTTGATAACACTACAGTAAGTTCCCATTTTTTAACTAGTTAACATGAACAATATTAACAAGGAAAAATATTTCTAAAGAATGTACTATTCTTAGTTCATGTTAAATTTCATCATTTACTAATACATTGTGAAAATCAAATATTTTGCCTGTTAATAATAGATGAAGAAAGAAAATAGAGGTCCTCTATTTTCTTTGTGTATCATTGTTTTCGATGTGCACACCTTTTCCGTATTTTTTTATATTAATTAATGGATCTGAGACAACTTGGAATGAACCGTTACTTTTTTATTAACTAACATTAACAAAGATGTATAAATGCTTTAATGAGCAATACATTTGTCATTGTTAGTTAATGACTTTATTGTAAAGTGTTACCAATAGTTTTTGCTGATAGTTAATGTGCTGGTTGGCTCAGAGGCTAAAATATGTCTGCACATGATTTCTGATGAAAGCATGAGTGGGAATGGACAGACATGATCCCAGCCTGCTTTGCTGTAAAGCTGCATACATAGAGCCGTCTCATTCCTCATTTGACCACATACAGAAATAACTTATTGGAAATCTGCAATGCACTCACAGCACTCACATTTCAAAGCAGTCTTAAATCCACAAAAAAACCCGAAAAAAAACTAATAACCTTTAATGAAAGAACTTAAATTGGTAAAGCACTTTTATGAAATAGCACTCAGAAATTCTTTCTTTTTAATTTTAATTTTATTTATTTACTTTGTCTTATAATATGTGACCCTGTACCACAAAACCAGTCACAAGTAGCAAGGGTATATTTGTGGCAACAGCCAACAATACATTGTATTGGTCAATATTATCGATTTTTCTTTGATGCCAAAAATCATTAGGATATTAAGTAAAGATCATATTCCATGAATATATTTTGTACATTTTCTTATATATAATTTTTTTTTTATTATTGTGAGTGAATGCATAAAATTCCGTACATAAATGGATAACTTTTAAAGGTGATTTTTCTCAATTGTCATTTTTTCATTTTTCATTTTCAAATAGCTGTATCTCGGCCAAATATTGTCCTATCCTAACAAACCATACATCAATGAAAAGCTTATTTATTCAGATTTCAGATGATGTATAAATCTTAATTTTAAGAAATTGACCCTTGTGACTGGTTTTGTGGTCCAGGGTCACATTGTTTATTTTGTCAAATTAAAATGAGATTCTTTTTGTGAATTTGAATTAAAAAACAAATCTGATTTCATTACCTAAAAAAAGTATAATGTGAAAGATTAAGTTGCATAATTTTATTTGTGTGAATTATCAAAAGTACAAAATCAGATTTCGAAAGTGAGAGAAACCCTGCGCTGAGCGATTCTGGAGCTGGAGAAAACCGAAACGCTCCAACTACCTCCTCATTTGAGCTAAAATCACACAACTGCGCTTTAAAAAATATTATTATTATTAATTTCCTGTGCTCTTTGCAGAATCTCCTTTTGCATTCATTTGACCTGAAGGCCTAAAGCCCTTCTGCTAGATTGACCTCACAGCTTCAGTTTGTGAATCATCTGCTGTGCTGAGTCATACAGTAGCAACAGACACTAATTAATTCCCAGCACATCACTTGCCCTAAGTCCTCATTTATTGGAATCCTTACATGCGTTCTTCTCTAGAATATCCACAACCCTTACCAAATACTTGTGTAAGCCCGTCTATTGGTCCAGTGGGGGTTTCCAATAATACGGGGAAGGTTTCTGTGCATGTTTCTGTCTTTCCTTTTACACAAGATTAAATTCATTTTCTCATATGTATTACTCGTTATTTCATCTGACTCCATAAATGAAAAAAGTTTTAATGATATCAGTGCATCATTAAACGTTAGTGAATGTTTGATTTATTCTTTTTTAACTCTTATTTAAAATCATCAGTTAATCATATCACAACAAGAATTTAGAAATCAAAGAATTTGTAGAAATTATTACCTGGCAACGAAAATTACACACACAGCGGTTGTGTGGGCAGTCAACCTACAGACTCCAAGAACCTTTTTTGCTCCTTTTCCTTATAAACCCAGATAATTCAATATTCTCACCAAATAGTGGTGTCTGTCATTATAATTAGATTTTGGTTCCCTATTCAGGGGCTCTCAACTGTGAGATCAGAATTTGTACTTGTATGGGTCCTTGTTTTACATAAAGGAGGTAGTTTGAATGGAGCATCTGGGGGAGGGAACATCTTTAAGGGACACATCACTTTTCTCATATTTCATAACTTCTTTTAGCTTTTCATTATAATTGGGAGAATGAGACCATTTTACCAGGCACACCGAGACACTTGAAATGACACCAAACATGAATAGTTACTTTTGTACACACATAATATTGCATGGGTTTTCAGTGAGTTCAAGGTGAGGAGGAGAAGAGGGGGACATGAAGAGACTGTAAGAGTAAGGTGGGAACTGTACTGTGTCTCGGATGTTGCTGTTACACATGCAAGAGGGAGTTCAAATGTTAATTCTCAGGAGAGGCTTTTGTTCTCTCGAGGGGGAGCCCTTTCTGGCCCCCGCCTTAAACTTGCATAAATATTTGCCTACTGGATATATGTATTTCTATGGTAAATAAAACCTCTTGGGTTTGATGCTAGATTTAAATCTACCTTCATATTTGTGCCAACAGACACTCTAGGATGTAGGTGTGTGCTGTGGTTATAAGAAACCTCTTTCCAATTTGCCTTCTGGCTTTTTGGAGCGCATCAGTGCCTCCCAGCCAGTCCGTGACCAAACGTAACGTTTTCTACTGTTTATCTTTATTCGACTGTGTGTGCTCAGGAATATCCTCTCTGCTCCTCCAGGTTAACAGCCCCTATTACTCGGCTCAGTCCTCAGGCCTGTGATGGTGTTCAGATAAACCCAGCACTGAGGAGTTCGACTGAACCAGCCTCCTTTTCTCCGGGCAGACACTCAACCCGATGAACCCGACTCTTGGCGTGAACTCAAGATCGAGTGCATCTCTGCCATTCCTGACTTGCTAC
The DNA here is from genome assembly GCA_031834385.1 of Semotilus atromaculatus. Taxonomy (NCBI): domain Eukaryota; kingdom Metazoa; phylum Chordata; class Actinopteri; order Cypriniformes; family Leuciscidae; genus Semotilus; species Semotilus atromaculatus. The sequence goes on along the minus strand of JAULUF010000055.1, from coordinate 23,162,262 downwards.
ATTTTGAGAGACCGATGATCAATAATGCTGTATAAACACAACCTGCTGTGAACCTGCTGAACGTGCCACAGACTTGTACCAAACCTAAATGTCATTGAAGGAACCTTTTTGGACAAGGTATGGGTGTGTGTGGTGTGGATGAAGACTGAATTTGACAAACGTGCATAACAAACGTACGAAATCAATATTTTGTACCAATGTGAAACACATACCAGTGCCTGTGTGAATAATGGCTGGAAATAGCTGAAACAATTCTGGTTTTAATTTCTCATGTCCCATCCAATCATTTGAAAGCCTCATATTTTACCATCTAAAGAGTTGTGTAGTTTCATTTCATTCCATGTCTGCCGAGTCAACAGAAGGAGCGACATTTAGCTTTTATCTTCAGTCTCTATTTTTCAGTCGCAAGCACTTTTATGTCTATTAAACAAACTTCACTACAGATTCTTGAGCTTTGACTACAAGCAACTTGTCCTCTTGTGAACAGAGAACAGATGTGATGTCAGAAAGATTGCTTTGTGAAACTCTACATCCTGGTTGGCCTGTTGAGATTTCAGTTACCCTATTAATAACAGTACTTTTTCTTCTGTTCCTGTCAATATGGTACATCAGTGTTCTGGTGGGTTCACCTTAGGTACATTAAAAACACTAGTGTCAGTTTGTATTTTATTTGGCGAAGCTGATTTTTCATGCATGACCAAAGGAATCTCGTAGCCTGAGAGCTGATCTCAAAGTGAAGCATTGTAAATAGGTAATTGTAGATACTGCAGATGCTGTCTGCTACTATTAATTCTGTTTTGTTTTAGTCAGCCCTTACTGTAGCGGTTCAGTGATTAATGTGCTAAATTTTGTACCGTTTTAAATTAAGTATAACGTATGAATCATGATTATGAAGAGAGTACTATTTGAATAAATGGAATATCAAAATTTGTTATCATTAAGTTTTGTATGGGTGTCTTTATTGAATCATTTTCTGTAAAATGCTTGATCAGTGTATTTTTAGATTGAAAGACGAAATATGAAAATGGGTTTCAAATAAAAGCAGCCTTTTGTTTTCTAATGATGTCTCAACTGAAAGTGTTTTTCTTTGATGCTGTATTTAAAACTGTAACTAACCACTCTTTTTTTTCTTTTCTTTTTTTTTACATGAAATAAAAGAATCTAGTTTATATAATTTCTGTCAAATTGGGCTATTTTTTAAATAATTGCATAATCTCCCAGAACGCATCAGTTGAATATGAATGTGCAACAAAAAAAATAAAAATAAAAAAATATATATATATATATATACACACACACATACACATAACTACATTTTATGAAACAGTTATGAGGAACATGAGTTATTATGAGTTATGAGGCTATAAGATTTCAGACTTCTTTTTTTATTTTTTTTATAGAAATTATATTGTTAAAGCTCTTTTTGTAACATTGTGTATGTTGTTTTAAGGCAAGCAAAACTCTTACTTTGCCATTCCAAAGACTTGCATGGCATGCAAAATTATTTTTGTGGGGAAGTGGTGGTTTTGTCAGAAACCTTTCTGTTCACATGTAACAGATATTAATACAAAATGTGTTTGCATGATGTCCACTATCTATCCACTATCCTAGATGGGTCTTTAAAAAACATTTTTAACCATTCAAGGCAGGATGTGATGTTACATCCAAACCAGCAGGGGGAATAATAATATTACTTTGACTTTTTATTTATTTATGACAACAAATTTAACATGACTGATGACAGTGAAGCACCTGGAGTATATACTAAAATATTTTATTGGACCGATGGGTTACTCCTTTATTATTCATAATATTCTTTTGAACAAAAAAAAAAAAAACTAACTTTATTTAAAGATTTAATTAGGCTTTTTTTAACAGTCAAAATTGATCAGTTCTAGAAAACAACAAAATAGTTCACTATTGTTTTCTCATGCCTCGAGGCAGTATCTACAACCTTGAGTCTGTGACAGAACGTCTCTATCATCTTTGCTGGCCACGTCAATTCCTTCCCCAATCTTGTGTCTAGTCTTAGTGGACAGCCCTTTTCATGTCCATCCATATATTCTCAGTCGGATTGGTCAAATAGCGCATTGTATACTTCAGTCATGCTGTTTGTTTTTAATCATGTAAGCACTGCTGGTAAAGCAGCAGTCCAGCAGAGTGCCAGTGTCTCTGTGTGGCACATGTGGTGTGAGGAAAATGAATCAGTCTTTAACAGCTCTCACCATGTCTGAGGGGGTCAACAAAGCTGCTCTGAACTGTAACACCTGGACAAGATTGCTCTGGCTTTATACTGTGACTCAGAATGAGTATGACAACAACATCAGGAATCAGCAGGAGTATCTGGGAAATGGAGACATGACACTGACTGCGTTTAAATGCAGCCAATAACCCGTTCAAAACCGGGATATTAGCAATAACCCGGTCGCGAACGGCCATGTAAACACCGGCAAAAACCCGAATATGCTCATATCCCGGATTTTAAAAACCGGGATATTATACCTGGGGTACCCCTTTTCTAACCCGAATTTTTGGTCATGTAAACGCGTGTCGGGATATCCCCATAGCGATTGTCCCCACTGCGCATGTTCTATTCGCAAGGAATCTTGGTCTTTTGAGTAGAGGAACTTCTCAGTGCATACAAAAACCCGCGTGCAGTATACCGGAAGTAAACATGGCGAGACGCAGCACAGCATATGTTTGGAGCGAGGTCAGTAACGTTACCAGCATCAAAGCGCAAACAAAGGCGATCGCTATCTGCCCCGAACTATCCATTATCCGGATGCTGCTGTTGTCGTCGTCTTTGGTTACAGGAAGAAGAATCGGAAATGACGCATATTGCGTCTTAAGGTTGTCCGTACGTCCAGACGCTAACCGTGCGTCGCTGTTTACATCGGGATATTGCAATTCCATGTATACAGGAGAAACTCTCTCTGCTCACGCATGTAAACGGGTTATTCCTAATGTTTCAGAAACCCGAATAGTGACCTTAACCCGACCATAACCCGAAAATTGGCTGCATGTAAACGTAGTCAATGTGCTTCTCATCATCATTGGCTGGTCTGCAGTCTCACTGATCTGTCCTTAAATAACCCTCCTACAGCAGTCTTTTTATCAAATGCATTAATATATATTCATAAATGAAAGTAATTCAGCTTAACTCAGCAACAACAACAACAAAAAACATCCTTTTTTCAGGATATTGTATTTCAAAGATAATTTTGTAAAATCCAGATCAGCTTTACAGATCTTTTTTGGAAAGTGTATTTCATGCTTGTGCAATGAACCATAAACAATTATTGCACATGATGCATCTGTGGAACAGTCTGTAAGACACTAACAGTTTACACACACTATAACAGTAATGTTATGTCTCAGTTTTTGAATCTTTTTATGCACTTACATGTTAAGATAATAGACATAAAATAAATTGAAAGTGAGTTTAGATTCATTCTACATTGTTCACAGTGTTTTTTCAATCCGTTGTTTTGGAAGCCTTTCTAAACGATAAAGGAAAAATCCACTAAAAATTTAAAAAATATCTCATAGCCTACTCTTTATGTCGTTTACAATCTGTATGACTTGCTTTCTTTCTTCTGTTCTGTGATAGATGAAAAAAGCTGTTATGAAGAATGTTGGTAGGCTATCCAAATGGAAACCGTTACCAACATTCTTCAAAATATCTTCTTTTATGTCCTGCCGAATAGAGCCCCATGACCATGAGTTTGGAAAGACATGAGGACCGATATTTTTTTTTTAGTTTTAGGTTAACTATCCCTTTAAATAGCATAGCTCTTTGAATGTAAATTATGATCTCATTGTTCTTTTCTTTATCACAATGTTTGCTGACAAATTTATGCACTGAAACGATCAGGTTTAAGCAGAATTTAATGAAACTGATTGAATGCCCTTATAGGGAGCAGAGTGATTAATATGGTGAATGAACATAGATCAGATGCTAGGTCTGTTTCTTTTATCAGTGCTGGAACTGAAAATATGGCATTGATTAGCGCAGAGCATCTGCTTATTGTACTGCTCTTGTCCTGCTGTCGACGAGGGCAGGAGCGGGTCACTGCTGCGAGTATCACTGCTGCTCAGTGGGGGGCAGCAGTACACATACTAGCCTACATTTCTGGTTTGTTGCCTCATAATGTAGAATATTAACACGGATCCATTTGTTGTAGAGTTTTGACTTAATGTTTCTGGGAAATGACTGGTCACGCAAGGAACGTTTTTGGCGCGAAGATGTTTATTTGAAATGCGAGGCCAAGATGAGGAAACTTCATGAAAGTGATGATGACAAAAACAAACAAACAGTAAGTCATTTTTACTGACTGACATTTATAAGGGGTCTAAGGTTGTAACAGAACAAAAGCGAAGAAAATTAAATAAATCCAGAGGTTTGGAAAATAGTTGTGTTTTCTTTCCATGCATGCAGCACGGCGAAGGGCTGTCAGTTCTAAAGTCTATATGGAGAGGCTGCATGCAGAAATCTGTCGAGATTTCCAGTTTATTGTAGTAAAATGATCAGTAGGCCTACTGTAGCCTATTTAGTTGACAAAAATAGGCTTTATAGTTTAATGTTAAAGCAAATTATACATTTAGTATTTTTTCGTTTACAATCAACAGCTAGCATTCTTACAACTTTTCTCAAATTGGATTTTTTTTTTTGCCTATTGAAATAGTCATGGGGTTTGACAAATTATTTAAAAATATTGGTAATGGAATAATGGAATATTGCACATTTTGTTGCGACTATATAACCTCATGAACACTGCATGGAGAGACCATCAGGGCAAGTTGTCACACTTTTAATCCATTGAATAGCCTGATATATTTTTTAATATAGCCCAAGTTTATTTTTGAAAGTCAGTTTAGGCACATATCTTGAAGTCTTGACAGCAACTGAATATTTCCACTGTTAATGCCAAGGGGAAAGGATAAAGGTTACTGACTATAGAAAGGTAACTTATCACTGACTGAACTATAAAACCCTATAAATGGCTTTTCAGCAAAACACAAACAAAATTAATGAACAATTCATGAAGCAGCACACATATAAAAGTTAACGAAAGGCATTATACAAATGATACCAAAAATTACATTTTAAAATGTTTAGGTTGTAGTTGGTTAACAATGAACATATTTAAGAACAATGTTTGAAAGCAACATTAATCTACTGGTCATTTGCATTTGACAAAACCAGCCCTGGTCTCCCCTATAATTTATAAAAAATGCAGAAGATTAAGATTAAGACGTTTATTATTATAGACTTTTATTAGTAGATAATGTCACACAGTCAATTTCACAAGCATGTACTTTCACATTGTAAAAATGGTCTTCCTGAAGACAATCACATGAAACAGATGCAAAGTCAGTCTTGCTCAGTTAGTCTTGAAGACAGCTTGTATTTTGTGACTCAGCAGAGACGGAGAGTGTGTGGGGAGCTTGAGGTTGCGGCTCAGGTTCCTGAACACCATCAAACCAGGGGGAGGTGCAAAGGAACTTATTGAGGTGTAATATGATTGTTTCTGAGAAATGCTACAAGGTCAAATACCCAGCTTTAGTTTAGTTTACTCCCCCTTTCCCCACCCCACCCCACCCCACATGTCTCTCATTCTCTCTGTTTCAGCCACAAGAACATCTGGCATCCCTCCCTCCATCTCTCACCTGTTTCTCAGGACCTTGAGTTCCTATAAATGGCACCTCTTGAAAGATGTTGATGCAGGCAGTTTAGTGTTTGAGCAGCCTGTCCATTTCCTGGCCAGGAAAGACAGTTTGCTTAAGCTGCTTGATTTCTCAGAGGATTGATAAGTTTGCTGCTTGCACCAAAAGTATCACGCTGAACCCTCGTGAACCACTACAGCTTTACAGGAGTGCCGTGGGAATCTTTTTTTACAGATACAGCTCAACAGATCATCACAAAGAGGATGTCAAACACACAATGTGTTTATCTTTTCTTTTAACTGCCCCTGACACAGTAGTTGTGACCATTACAAACATATTATGAACTACTGTACATAAGATTTATAATCTTGGAAACAGAAATTTTCATTGTTCTACGTACAAATCTGCCTCTAAAATGCAGTCTGTCCTGAAAACAACTCTCGACTTAGCAGTGCGATTAATAACTTTGTGGGAGCAAAGTCTCAGTATTCATCTTTTATAGTCTTGTATGAAATTTAGGACTAATTAAAATTTGATCTGACAATAGGCATAAAAGTTATGGAGAAACACATGCTCTCCCCAGCATAACAGAAACAATGTTTCATACAACACAAAAATGCTGTTCTCTGCGCAGTCAAATGTCCCTTATGCATAAAGGCTGATTATTTAAAGCAGGGAACTTTCTCTCAGCCATATGCCTCTTATAAATGATAGTACTAAGAGAATGGAGAGGATTCTCTAGATATTGTACCGTACTGCTGTAAAGATTGTGCTGTGTGCTGTGCTTTCATTGTTTCCCTCTACATGTTTCTATCAGCACTGTTCCAGAAATCAGTCATTGTTGGCCAGCCATTTTCACTCATTATTGTTTTCCCAGTGGCCTCCAGTAACAGAACATTGGAACTTAGGCTCCGTCCAAAATCGCACACTCTCCTCAGTAGGTACTTGTTTTGAGTGAGTACACCACAACCGCTAAAAAAAAAGAATGTTCTATATAGTATGAATGTAATCTGGACGTCAGTTACTGCCATTCATAAATCCTCTCCCGTGGCCTCATGGGATAGTAAAGTGTCCATCACTTCAGAATCTCGCCGGAAATAGTAGGTCATCCGGTAACTTTTTCTTGTACGAGTACTGTGAATTCGGACATGCTTGTTTTGTCACATACTGTGTTTCGCCTTATATATATTTGGTAAATATGCGATTTCAGATGCAGCCTAGTGTGACTGTGAACATGCAGTAATTGTTCTGAACCCTTACACACACCTGCATGTTTTTGCCTTTCATTTTGGGTGTGTGGAATATGGGAGAGCTCCAGATGTTACCACGTGAACTGTAAAAACAATTCCTCCCACAACATTGTGTTAACGCGCACAATTAAATGCAACCATAGAAATTTTACGAACAGAATTCCATTATCCTTTGTTTGTTTTTTAACCAAGTGGCATGTTGTTAGTATTGGTGTTATTTTTATTTTTTCATTTTATTTAATAGGTTACTTATTGTAATTAATGATGGGATTATTATTATTTCCATTAATTAGATCTTTGCTTTCATTGAAACCTATAGGTTGAGTGAAATCATAAAATTTGACTTCACAATGTTTCTATGACATATTAAAATATTGGCAATTAAACATGTATATTTATATGCTTATACATAAGTCATAGAATAATTTTACCTTTCAGATAAATCTATTTTACTGTTATTCTGATTTTTCTGTCATCAGTTATTCAAGTATTCATCTTAATTGTCGAATAAAATTTTAATAAAATTTTAAATGAAAGAGTTGATGAAAGTTGCCACTTTTAAAAATATATTAAAACTAATAAGTATATCAAAAATAATTTATATAACTTAAGCAATCTTATCCCTTTTAATATTTGACATTTAGTGCTAAAACAATTAAATTCACAAATGTTTCCATTTCCTATATATAAAAACAAATTTGTTTATATAATAAATATTTAAATAATGCATTTAACAAATTATAATACAAAAACAAAACCCATTAGAATGTCTAATAAACACAGGGAAGCATTTATCAGTATGCTTGTTGAAACGTCACTTGAGAAGGAACCGGTTAGGGAATTTCACTACACACCTAGAAAAGTTTTAAAGCTTAAAACCCTCGTGCTACATTTTTATGTCAAGCTTCTTGTTAACCACAGTACAAATCTCAAGGTAAATTGAGACATGTTAAAGAATAGGAGGTAAACATGACACTTCCAGTTTCATTTAGCACATAATGTAAGAAAAAGTGCCGGGAAACCTTTTAATGTTTAGCCTACTGCGTGACTGATATAGATCAGGCAGGACTATGTATATCAGCCACAGAGAGCAGCTCCAGCCAGCAGCAGAGACTGCTGATTCATACTTGTGCTTTTAAGGGCAGTGGAGCAACACAGCAGAGATGAACACCACATGGGCCAAAGAGCCCTTGGGAATAAACACCTCAGTGAACACGGATCATTCAAACACTTGAAACTATCAGTCTCCACCATTACGAGAACACACTGTAATAAAGTGTCCCTCCATCTCAAACAGCAAATCTAAGTCAAATTTACTTCATTTCTTTTGCAAGGTTTTAGATGTACATTTTACTTAATTCCATATGTGAAATATGCAATTAAGTAAAATGTACTAAACCAAGTGAAGTAAATTTAACAAAGAAAAAGCAGCAATTTTAACCTGGCCAGTTAAAGGGAGTAATTTATACTTAGTTTATTACTTTGCAATACTGTTTCCAATACATTTTACTATAATATAACACTGAATTAAGCCATGCGGTTAAAGTGTATGCTTTATACTATATTAAACTGTATTAAATTACTTCAATGTTGTGACAACATACCTACATAAGATAAGTAATGTGGTACCCATTCGAATACAGATCTCACAATACTTGGTACAATAACGATCACATCCGTTGGATCATTTTTGATTATGAATGAATTGAGTAGAAAATGAACTCCAGATGTCAAAACAGCATGTTACTAAACCAAACAACAAAAGAAACGATAAGTGTAAATACAGCTGGGAAATGTGAATTTCTACTTTATTATTCATGACCCAGTGCATGATGGGAACACCAGTATCAGAAAGTTGAGCAGGTTTTACTTTTATAACACGGTTATTTACACTAATCTCCTTAAGCTTAAATTGAGTACTAATTTAAAATTTAATTAGTTCAGGCAAGAATATTAAAACCAACTTGTTCAGGTAAATTTTACATTTGTAGAACACTAGAATTTGACAACTTTTTACTTTCAAAGAAAAGAGCATGAGAAAGAATGGGCTTTCAATACTTTATTTTTTCCCATTGATACACATTTTCCTTATTCTCAATTCCATCCAAAGGAAAATTATAGTGAGGTAAAAGTGCTTTGAAACAAAATGGCATAATGAATCTACATCATTAAATTACCACGCCGACATCAGAGAGCCGACATAACTACTTCAAAATAATAGTGCGACTTCTTCCATTTTTCACTTTTTTTAAACTCACAATCATTAGCATCTTTACAGACAAACAAGACAAATAAATCACAAAAAAAAAGTAAACAAAATGTGCTGAAATCCACAACTCCACTTGCAACATTGCAAAAGGGCTTCAAAAAGGCCTCAATCATCAAGACTTGCACTTTAGACAAACATATCCAAATCCAATAAACCTCCCCTGCACACACAGAGTTACAGATGCATTCAGAGCGGTTACAAAAGCTCTAACACCTTTGTCTAATGAAAAGGGTAATATGGAATTACAGCAGACAGAGGGGGACAAAGAAAATAAAAACACAATATGAATTCAATACACACAAAAGCATGTTGTTTTCCCATTTCCAACACTCCCTTTCCACGAAACACTTTACACAGACTTCAGACAGAAAAAGAACCAAGCCTCATCACACCATGCCTTATCTAAGTGAAGTGCATCTGAACCAAAAAAAAAGAAAAAGAAAAAAAAGCAAGCACTAAACAAATGCCACGTCTCTTTTTGATTTAGATTTATTTTATTTTAATACACATGATCAATAAAGGACAGATTAAGGTGATAATTATTGGCCAACAACTACAGATCATACAAGTGCCCTTTATACCGCACAAGAAAAACAGGGGGAAACCAGTTCTGAAACAGAAGTACTTGTTCCTGGTGCGCTGACATTTTACTTTCTCAGATTTAAGACAAAGCATTTTAAACAGTTCAACTTTTACGTCGCTGAACAGAAGTTGTTACCATCAAGACTGTAGCCCTTTATGTCCCTGAGACAACAACAACAAAAAAAAAGAAAAAAAAAAGAAACACCTTATAGCTTGTGTTCACAGGGCTTTGGAGTATGACAAGGCCTGTAAAGTGCATTTATTGAAATAGGCATTTAAACCACTTGGCCTTAGAGATTTTGAAACCACTGTGTAGCGCACAGTACTTGGTTTGGTTAGGAGACCGAAGAAAAGACATTACAATTACAGAACAACTGGAATGACTAATCAACTACACTCAGAAAAAGCAGGGTGTGACATGAGACATAAGGTATAACTGGGACAAAAAAAAAAAAAAAAAAAAACACACCTTTGTATTCTTAGTTGTCCATGCCATTTATCCTCCTTCACCTGTATTTAATGGAACCAAATTGTTGTGAAACCAGAGGATTGAGCTACAAGGTCTTTACATGCATTTCGCATATAGTCATAAGCTAAACCCAAATGGGTGACCACAAAAGGCACATGTGCTGTGTTGCTGGTTCAAACATTGGTCCAAAGTCTGCATGTCCCAAAGTTCTACAAAGGTGTAGGGGCCCAAAAAATAAATAAATAATAAAACACACCACAACACCTGACAAGAGTAAAAGAGTAAAATTCATTCCAGCTCAATACACTTTGGGGTGTGACCCACTGAAAGGGAGGTTGTGACCCTTCTCATTACCCTAGAAGTCTGTGACGGCTGATAAGAGAAGGAACGTGGCTCTCATGGTTATCTCGTGCATGTGCTTGTACAAGCTGAAGCAGGAAGAGCTGAGGCGCGTGTGCAGAGACGAAGAGGGAACCTGAGGGGCAGGGGACAGCTGTCAGCCATTACGTAAGAGCAGCCAGCGGAATACTAGACTTCTCTGAATGGATGACTGTCGAAAGAGGAACTACACGTGGGCATGATTGGGTCACAATTTAATACTGTCTAACTTACAAAAAGCATGGAATTGATTTTACCCAACTGACAATTGCAATGTTCCTTGAAGCCATTACATCAAGTTCACGGACAAAGGACCAAGACAGGAGACACTGAAGCCCAATAAAGATCAAGAGCAGCAACCCCGGCAAAATCGATTAGATCCAAACCTGGAAAGAAATCCACACCAATGTGTTTTTACATCCATTTGACTTTGACAGCATTGGTATATCCCCTGGTTACAGCGGTGAACCCTCCCACACCTCAACTACCAGAAAAGGCCTTGTGACATACCAGTATTCACATCTAACAGTGACGCGAATCAGAAGCACAGGAAAGACATTCGCCCCACTAGAAATTCCATCCCACATGCGGTCCATTCAAGGCACATCCCAAGAGGTGCAGGAAGGGATAATTTTAGAGCACTGTGACACCATTTGGCTAGGCTGTTAGCTGGAGGTCTTGTTACACATGGCAATGCTAAGTCTGCTAATGGCTGCAAAAAGCTCAGGAGGACCCATCGTCCAACAGTTGATCCTTGTATGGACAACCATGACCACTCTGTCCCATTTTAAACACGTACACAATGTTAATGAGGTATGAAGGGAAGATTAAACCACTAGATCCAAGGTTCCTTATGACACTAGTTCATTAAAAGGACTTTTTACTGCTCTCTCTGCTCTATGGGGAGAGGACAAATTATCTTTTTGTACACGCTGAAACCAATTTCAATTTCTCACCCTGGATGTGACTAGCAAGACTGAACAAGTTTACAAACTGCACAATTTCTCCAATATGTACAGTGGAACACAAAAGTCATCTGTATGCATTCACACAGCAAACTGAAGCGCACTGCTATGAATACTTCAACATGATTCTGTTCACATTTCTAATCATGAGAACAAAAAGAACTTTAGCTGCCCACTAGTGTACCAAAAAAAAACAATCAAAATCTCCTGATAACTTGAGACCTAAAATACCTATTTCACCTGTGCTCACATTTTTCATATCTTTTTCTCTAAATTTTTTGTACTTTTTTTTCTCTGAATTTCTAAGAACATTTTTTATTTTTTTGGCCTTTATATTTTGTATCACAGGAAAAATATAACTTTGCCCTAATGTGCATTTCCTTCACTTTTAGGGTTACAATATATTAAGGCACTGTGGGAATTGTTTCTTATCAACATGAAAAAAAAAAAAAAAAAAAAAAAAACTCTCAGAGCAAGGACAGCGATGAGAGCAAACAAATCTGAAACTTTAGAATATTAAGGGATTAAAAAAAAAAAAAAAAAAAAAAAAAAAAAAAAAAAAGTTTAATTCATTCGCTAAAATATATCACTTTGAATCAAAAACATCTTGGCACCTCTGCAGAGAAGGAATTAAAAGAAAAAGAAAAAAAAGGAAAGGAAAGACTTGTCATTTTAAATATCCTTTATGCCTACAGAGGGAAACATCCCTTATGGCCAAAAATCCAGCTTTTCTAGCCAACTCATGGATTTTGTTGTTGAACAAGAATCATTTGTCTTAGTTACAAGGCAACCAAGTTGGAATGGACTGGTTACAAGAGGCCACATAGTAGTTGTTGAAGTTCAGGTCTCTGACGTACGGAGCCGGCTGGTAGTAACAGGTGACGTTGGACGCATCAGGTATGGCATTCTGCTCGGCGAGCACCCGAAACGCCGTCAGCGAAATGAGGTTGAGTGTCTGCCGCCTCTCGTGTCCCATGAGACACACGGTGCTCTCGTTCACAACCCGCCGCAGGATCATGAGGTAGTTGTACTTGTTCTTCTCCTCACCGACAAAGTGGCTTTGCAGATAAGCCTCCAGTTTGCGCTGTTGCTCACCAATGTCGGGAAAGTCAATGAAGAAACGGGAGCACATATAGCGCTCCAGGGCCTTAAATTCATCTTCGTCTGTGGGCCTGAAGTCCCTCACCAGGAGGTTGCAGTATTTGAGTAAACCACCTCCACGGATCTCCTCTGGCCGTTTGGTGGCGATCATCTTGTTCCTGAGATGGTCCAGAGCCATGGCAAAGTCACCATACACGCTCTCCCCGACCACGGTAGGGTGGAAGTGCCGAGACATGGCGTTTTCTGAGAAGTCATAGTACGACAGCACAGAGTCCAAAATGATCTGGAAGGAGTCCACGCTGAACTCGAACTGTCTCCGGATTGAATCCACAAACTTAAGTTCCACATTGCGGCCATTGTTATTGGACAGCGAGATGAGGGACCAACGGTCCTGCTCAGTGTAGACTTTGACCAGCTTCTGGACGTAGGCCTCTTTCAGAGTCATAGGAGTGATCTTCTCTTTGTTCACCCCCTCAGGCAGAAAGTCTAACAAAGTGCTTAGAACCACATCTTTGATGAGCTGGAACTCCTCTTGCCGAGGAAGGTCTACCCTGAAGATGACGTCCAGGTCTTTGTAGCTCCAGCCAATGTCCTTTACCAGCACGTGGCTAGCAGTGGAGCCATTCAAACGCACATCTTTGACTGTAATGCCACTCAGCTCTAGACGGTTCCTCACCATCTGTACGATATCCTTTAGCCGGACCTCCAGGGTGGGAAAGTTGCCACGTCCGTGGACGGGAACAACCTCTGTCAGCACGTCGTTCAAGCGGCTCACTTGCTCCCAGGTAAGAACACTCTGTGACTCACTTTCGCTGCTGGATGAGGCGGAGGCCATGTTTGCCATCTATGCGGTTTCCTAGGACAAGTGCAAAAACAATTTCACTGATTTTCAGTTTTCTAAAATCTCTTAAACTATATAGTTAATATTTAGTTGGAATAATGAGCCCAAAGGGAAGTTAAACACCATGTACTTACTTAAGCAACATACATGGTCTAACAGGTTCACCACTCTCATAACAGAAAAGCTAACAATGAATCTCAGGCTTTCCAGAAGGCCAAACAAAAACAGAACTGAAGCATTTATAATGGGTGACACTCCTCAGGAAGCTCCTAAACTAATTTATCATGATTCCAATTTTAAAAAAAGAAAATCCAAACAAATCTCAAAAGAGCATTAATAATTCATGCACACTGATTAACTTGACAATTTATGCAATTCATAAATTATGAATGTGACACTCTGACAGGGTTGAGCAAAACAAAGAATGTGAACAGGATTCCCATCGTCATTTTAAAACAATCAGAAGAACTTCAAATATTAAAGAAAAAAAAGGAAATCATACAAAAATAGGTAACGTTAGCCTAGTAGTATTTAATGGTCCCTACAGGATACAATAATACCATAATGTTTTGTCTCACATTACATAATCTTTAAATATTTATCAAATCCCATTGATGTCTTACAGGGCAATTGTCTTAAAACAAAATGTAACGTTAATTTTTTTTCTTCATTTTGTTTTATGTTGGAATAATAAAGCAAAATGCCCGCTAGATTCCTTTTGGATTGGTTCCAACTCATGATGGAAATTACAATTACAAAAAGAAGTTTTGATACATGGCACTCGCAAACTCACGACAAACTTTAGTCATCATAACATACAACGTAACGCAAGAAAGTAAAAATATGCGTAGGCTACTACAATGTTCGAAACACAATGCATACTTGAGAGATTCAAAACGAGCTCTCTACTCAAGAGTATGATGCATAAATAAAAACCAATCGTTTGATACAAAGCGCACGTGAGATCGAAAGAGCCACAATCTGCACGAGGTCAGCGTTCAAACCAACCGAACCACAATATAACGTTAACGTTACCTGCACTTAATATGAAATAAAAGTCAAGTAAATCTTCCGACTGCATCCAAATCACACATATCCACAGCGCTTATGAAATAACTTATATGATAAACGTCGCACCTACTGTTCTCAAGAAATCCACCTGAAGTTTTCAGCAACGTGGTCGGCACAAAGTAGTGGATGTCAAATAAGATTTAGAAGCAGCAGCAGCAGCACCTCCATCCATCTGTTCAGTCGTCAAACGCCAGAGCTTCAGTTCTGAAGAGCACACACATGCGCGCTCTCTTATAACTGCCTACAAAACAACCTGACTCTCCGCACCTCCACTGCGCACTATTTTTCTGAAGCCATGCCATCATCACGTGGGTCAACCATACAAATATTTATTTTTTATAACAATCAAATAATCTAAATAAATAACAATCTGCACTGTACTTACCAATACTCCAGTGCCGAGCTACAAGGCATCAATGGACTAAGGCTCTATATGGAATTCAAAAACATACGGCGTTCTATTCGCTGTATCAATGCGCCAGGCGAAGCCTGTGATTGGCTGAAGAGGTTTTTGTGTTGCCAGGCGACCACAGGCACATGTCGAATTTGACGTCTGGTTTTGGCAGAGTAGCTGAAGCCTGAGTAGCTAGTAAGTTAGGCTATACACCTTTGATAAGGCACACAGGTGCCTTAGATAAGCTGGGCTGTCAGGAATATTTAAAGCTCAACTACTTTTTGTCCGAGTGAAAATTATAAAATAATTTGCTAATGTCTCATGAGACATGTTTTTGATAAATCTTGCTGACTTTTTTCTCTAAAGCCTCGAAATATTCAAGATTGTCATCAGGTAGACTGGAAATATTCACATAGTGATTTATAGTGATTATTGTGATTATAAATAACCTACTAGTTAGCCTAGGGCTAACCTAACCTATTCCCCACACACAACTTCGTATATTAGTAGTCAGTACCAGCAGAGTTACAAGCAAAACAATTGATGTGCCTGTATCATTCTGAGGACCACTTCAAAAGCATGTAGGCTATGCACTATATTTGTGAGGACATTTTTAAAGATTTGGCCCTCACAAACATAACCCACCCACACACATGCTCTTTTGTAGGTGGTGTTTTTCATAAATGTGAGAAAAACAGACACTAATTAATAGTTGTCTTTGAAAAGCTGGATCTAAGTGACACTCCAACAGACAGACACTGCGTGGTCCATATAGCCACGTTGTGTTGAGTGTCAGTGAAATTGTGGATTGTGAGTTTGAGGCAGTAAAACAGAATTAGTGGGTGTAAAAGCACAACTGGAGAAACCCTATAGGAAAATAGTGCAACATCATCACATACAGCATATTGCTGATGCATCTGAGTAAATCATCAGGCCCAGTGCAGCCTCCAGTGGAAATATGAGGGAGGGATATTCCTGTCTGTTTGCTTCCTTCTAAATCTTTTTTCTTTTTTAATTATGATGAGGGTATAAATGACATGAGAAAGCAAAACAGGAAATGACTGCTCAATCGCATGCGAGGAAACCCCAGTTTTGTGTGCTGGGTCTGAATCACAATCAGTTTTGTGAATGACTGAGAACAAGAGAAAGAGAGAATGAGAGAGGAATGGAGAGAGAATTAGAAACTGGATCTGAGGGACTGTCCTAACAGTTTTGTGTTAATCTAACATGACGTCAATAGTGCAAGCATAATTATACAAGATAAGGAAAAAACACACTCAAAATGCTATTCCCTGCTCCACTAACATTTATGATAGGAGTTTCATTCCCGAGCTGATTTAAACACACACAGCAATGAAAATCAAAGATTGTTACCATCGCACCATATCTTACCCAGTCGATTAAATGTTGACAGCAATGAAAACAATGCAAAGTTTTATCTTAGCTTATAGCTTTTACTTCATACACTCTTAAAAAAAAAGGTTCTTTATTGGCATCTGTGGTTCCATTGCACAAAATGTTCTCTCTTTACAGTGAGAAAAGGTTCTTTATGGTTTAAATGGACTTCACACTAAGAACAATAAAATGGTTATTTTAAGAACTGTTCGCTGGGGAACCAAAAATGGTTCTTATTGCTGTGAAAACCCCCTTTTGAAACCATTATTTTTAAGCGTGTACAAGGGTGTTCAAATCCACAATTATGCTTCCGAAAAGGTTGATGCATTTGCAGTCAAATGAGGATGAGACATGAACAATGTGCCACATAAGAGAACTAAAGTATGTCGATCGCATCTGGGTTATTACCACCCAAACAGGTTTGTGAACCTTGTAAGATTTTTTGTAACAACTTTTTGACACCTGAGAAAAAAAGGACATGAGTCATAACCAAGAGTTTTTTTGACTTGGCTCACAGGAAGCTACATCACAAAGGTTTGTCACTTTATTCACACACTGAGCTCGGAAATAAACAATGACTGTAACTCATCAGACTAATAAAAAAGGTTAATGCATATCCATATATGCTTCTGAATTTCTGAGATCTGAACCATGATCTGTCATTCCTTTGTTGGATTTGCTAAAAGCACGAGAACACACCGCCATCAAACAAAGATTTCTTTCAGCATCATCAAACAAACGGCACCAAATGTCACATTCAAAGCCTTTGAGAAACATCTAACAATACATGGAGTCTTATGAGGCTAAGCAAGCATTTTCCTTCCCAGGTGGATTTATAGAATAAATAAACATCACAGAGAGGGCTGAATCAAGCAGAAATTAAGCAGTGTTTTGTTCAAAGGTGAATGTCATTTAGTTTGTGAGGAGGGGCAATGCCACCTGCTGCAGCTGGGACCAGAGCCAAGTGGAAATGACTCACTGTCCATGCCACGGATGGTTAACCGGTGGCCATTAACACATTAAACACACTGAAGGAGGCGCGCACACGCACATACTGCAATTAACACATTAAACTCTCCACTACGTATGCGGACGTCCACGCAAGTGTTTTTTTCCCCTCTGTCTATCATCAGCTCACATAGTGACTCATATAGTGACATTCATAATCCTCTCCTTCCTGTGACATCAGCAACCCTCCGGGATCTATTGATTAAAATGCAGAGCTCTTGAAATACAAAAACACGATGCAAGGGGTTTCATGTGTCCTCGGGAGAGGGGTTCGGTTAATACTGGAGGGACTGGAGAACTGGCTCTCACCTGCAGGACAAACTCATCTGTCAGCTGATACAAGCTAAATGGAAAGTTCACTCGAAATTGAAAATTCTGTCATCATGTACTCACCCTGGGTGACTTTCTTCTGTGGAATATGAAAGAAGATATTTTGAAGAAACAGTTTTGATGACCAACACAGAGACATTTCTCTATATATATGTTTTTTTTTTGTGTTCCCCAGAAGTCATACAGGAATGACAGTTTTGGGTGTACTATCCTTTTAAATATGGCAGATCATTTTTTGTATTAATTTATCCAAAAATAGATTAAATGCAATTCATAAATAAATAATACCCAATAAGAAATATGAATTTCCTGTAAAAGAAACCCTTGTTAAATAGTTTTGCATGTTTATCATAACTATAACTATAATTATTAAAAAAAGAACTATGGACTCTACAAGCAAGGACTATACAAGAGTGTCCTGTGGTGTCTGGTACCAAGATGTCAGCTGATCCTTCAAGTCCTGTAGGTTGCAAGGTGGAGATGCCGTGAATTTTTAACTTTGTCCAGCACATCCCACAGATGCTCAAATGGATTGAGATCTGGGGAATTTGGAGGGCAGGACAACATCTGGCTTGAACTCTTCATCATGTTCCTCAAACAGTTCCTGAACAATGTGTGCAGTGTGACAGGGTGCACTATCCCACTTCCACCAGGGAACACCACTGTCATGAAAGGTGTACCTGGTCTGAAATAATGTTCAGGTAGGGGGCATGTGTCAAATTTATGCCCACATGAATGGCTGGACCCAGGGTTTCCCAGCAGTACATTGCCCAGAGCATCACTCACCCTCCACCGGCTTGTCGGTGTCCCACAGTGTATCCTGGTGTCATCACTTCCCCAGGTAAACGGCACACAAGCACACGGCCGTCCACGTGATGTAAAAGAAAACAAGACTCATCGGACCAGGTGACCTTCTTCCTCTGCTCCAAGGTCCAGTTCTGACACTCGTGTGCCCATTGTCGGCACATTCGCAGCGGTGGACAGGGGTCATCATATGCACTCTGATTGGCCTGTGGCTACGCAGCAGTGTGTGTTGTGACACATTGCTCCCTTAACCATTATTAAAATTTTACCAGACCAGACGGGATAGGCTTCGTTGCCCTCGTGCATCGATGAGCCGTGGGCGCCCAACACCCTGTCGCCTTTTGTGGTTTGTCAATCCTCAGAACACTGTTGGTGAATTCTCACTTACATAAAGCAACCCACAAACCTTGTCATTTCAGAGATACTCTGACCCAGTCATCTTGTCATAACAATTTTGCTCTTGTCAAAAACTCTCAGGTCTTTATTTCTACCTATTCTCCTGCATCCAACATGTTGATTACAAGAACTGATTGTTTGGCCTGCCATCTAATCTACCCAGACCTTAATATGTGGCCTTATTAGGAGATTATCAACGGTATTCACTGAGACATGTTTTGACTCATCAGTGTAACAGTGTTGATGAGGTCAGGCATGATAACAAACATCTTGCCTATGCCATCATTTAGAAACAAACTCGGCACATAGTGACACATGATTTTGGTTATATTATTTCCCTTGAAAAGAAGAAAAGATAACTATGTTTTTTCAGCAAGGGGTTTGCAAACTCAATATGCTCTTCTGAAAGTCAAATCTATTTTCTCCAGTGGTACTGTTCTCAGCACACCCTCTCTCTCCGCGTGTAATCGGTTTGCTATCATTAATAGAAGTTGCCAACTGACCTACCTGGTTCACAGTGACCTTGGTGCTTTTTTGTTGCTGCGCACACTTGCAACATGCCAGTTTCTCCAAGCTTATCACTCACTGTTTTCTACAGAGCAGCAGCTGTGGCCTAAGATGACCCTAAATTACACTGAACACATTTTTCCGTAAGATTTACTTTGAAACAATATTCACTCAGACATCGCAAGTAGATTCCACAAAGAATTACAAAGAAATGGCAAGTAACTCCAATAATCTTTATTTACAGCTTAGTCTCTGAAGTTTATATGGATGGTGAAGACCACTCTGTTACTGAAATTCAGCATTTCAGCACAAGATGCCTGATTCACGCAAACTCAATATTGTATTGTAATATTTTATATGCAAAATCAAGCATTTCCACCAGTGGTCTCAGAGTTTTGGACACCACTGTACGTGTGGAAAGAGAAATCAGTCATCGTTCAGCATCTGTCGAGCAGATGATACCGAGGGGTCACACGATGTCATAGGGTTGTTGAAGGAGGGAAAATGACACCCAGCTCATGACCTCTGCTTTCTTCTTTTGCCCCCCATCCATCCTGTCCTGTCACGCTGCGGTCAGACCAGACAGCTCATTGAAAGAGGACAGCAGAAAAAAGAAAAAATGGAAATCCCTCATTTTTGCCCTCAAATCTGCTGCTTCTGCTAAACAGAGGGAACAACAACAAACACACGTGTGAAATACTGTTTGCAATGGGGATGACATGTATACTGAGAGCAGGGGTAATGTGCCAGGACCAGTTCACCACGACCTATAATATCAATGTGTGCTGCCAAGAGCAAAGGAGCATGAAGGCCTTAAAACAGATAGCACATTTATCAATAACATTGTTACTGAAATAATGGAAATGCACATACTGTATCTACTTTCTATATCTATATATAGGATGTGTTAGAAGAAAAATATAAGAACAAAGGCAATTTACAGTATTTACAAATCCATAAGGTTCCCACAGCTTTAGGTATTGGAATATACGTGTTTACATTACATTATTAAATGTGCAAAATAGCTATTGTTAGTTCTAATGCAGTAAATAATATCACATAGAATCTGCAGTGTTTCCATTCAAACATTTACACTACTGTTCAAAAGTTTGGGGTCACTAAAAGGTTTTTAAATGTTTTTGATAGAAGTCTCTTCTGCTCATCAAGGCTCCATTGATTTGTTCAGAAGTACAATAAAAACTAAAATTGTGAAATATTAATTGAACATTTTTTAAAATGTAATTTATTCCTGTGATTGTAAAGCTGTATTTTCAGCATTGTTACTCGTCTTCAGTGTCACATGATCCTTCAGAAATCATTCTAATAAACTGATTTGCTTTTGCAATAAACACTTATCAATTGTAAAAACTGTTAGTCATTTGTCAGATTTCTTTTATGAATAAAGTTCTATTTGAAATAGAAATCTTATGTAAATTTGTCATTACTGTCACTTTTGATCAACTTAATGAATCCTTACTCGATAAAAAGTATTAATTCCTTAAGAAAGCCCCTACTGTCAATTAGTGTTTATATCTTACAAATGTCTGAAATTGGCTTAATGGAGGATTCAGCACTCGGTCCTATGTGAGCATAAATATGAAAATTATATTCACTACAGAAACATCCATGGCTTTTCTCTGTCATTTAAAGAAGTTTAGTAATTTTTTATGTCTGGTAATTCTGATTTTCATCTTCTATGATTGTGGGAAACCTGCATTCAAATGAAGACGTCTGATCCACCTGAACTATGGCCTCCACTGTAAGTGTTGACAGTCTTTTTTGAGAGTCAGTAAGAAAAGACTTGACAATAGAAGCTTTTGTTTTATTCCATTCACTTTTTGTAACATCTTTATTGAATTTGTGTGGTATTTTAAACATATTTACAGTTATTGTTTTTTTTTTTTTGTTCAGTAAAAATACAAATACAGAACACAGCATTTTCGAAACCCACCCAGCAAGCACCAGAGAAGAGTGTTGGCCTGGGCTTCACTCACCATTAGTCAAAGTCATGTTAAAAAAAAGAAAATGGGACACCACTTCTGCCATCTAGAGGGGAGGAGAGGACGCGGTTTAGAAACTGAAGAACTGAAAAAGACAGGATATAAAGAGAAAGACCCTTCGATGACACCCAGTGGTGCTCAAGTCTTTTTGAAAGACTGATTCTCAAACAGATTCTTCATGACCTAAGATGAGAAAATAATAAACTTTTCCTTCTCCGATCAACTACATGAAATATTCTGTGGATGTGCCATTTCACACGATAGAAGATTACAACAAACAAACATGAGTCGAAGAGCATAAGGCTGAGCACGTCTTCCAAACAGACTGAATTCATTAGAGGTCAAATAAAACAAAAAAAATTAAATAAATAAAACTGCTGCATTAGCTGTTTGATCAAACTCGAGTGAATCATCGGATATCAGGAATCTGTTTCTGTCTGCCACCACCGGTTCTCGTGTGTTTACAGCCCAGGACCGAAACATTCATGGAACAAGTCATTTTACAACTCACAAGAAATATTCAGAGATATAAATTTGACTTTAAAGAACAGAAACAGGAATGACAAAAAAGTATTTGACCTCAGTTTAGGAGTATTCCCTAAAACATCCTACATCATGGGCTTTGTTGTTATGCAAACTCAAAATCTTTGCACTGGTTTTTGTGTTCATTTACTCTGGGTTTCTTGTACAGGCCACACACAGTGTATTTTCTGAACTTTAAACCCCATATTTATATATATATATATATAAAAATCTCTATCTCGTTGGCTACGATAAGTGGTAAAACTCTGCTGTTGAAAAAATCTGGTCTGGTCTAACAGAGCGACACCATCGACAAATGAAAACAAATGGTGATGGCCATGAGAATTAGCTAAAGCACTGCGACTTCTCTCCACAAGTTACAGCTGCTGCTGCTTCAAGTGTTACTGATTCAATGTATGGCAAAACCCATCCATGTTTCAGGAAGCAGTATGAATTAAATTGAGCATTCAGAAAGGATGAAAAGAAACAGGAATGGAGAGACACGGAAAAGCACAGTTTTCTGCAATGACGGTGGTGACTCTCACAGGCAGCAGCTGTTCGATAGCAGCACGTGTCTGTTTTTACCTGCTAACCTTAACGGAGACATCCGAGAGACCGCTTGAAGAGAACTCCTGGAGAAGAGAACATCCCTGGGTGCCTGTGGCCTAAATTCAACCTCAGCTGGAGGAAGATTTCACAGGTGGTCAAATCCAACATCTGCTGTCTCCAGGAGCCCAGCTCAGAAAGTGAAAGGCTCTGGTCCAGGAACAATTTATCCACCATTTTGAAGTGATTTAGTGCTGAGCTGATGATGTGAAACACCGCCAAATTGGAGAAAAAAACCCCCCAAAAAACAATGAACTTGTTAAAATCCTCCCCTGGTGAGAAATGCACATCCATTTTAGAAGGTCTTTATGTCCGCAAATGTGTGTACAGTGTGTGTCAGACCAGCGGCCACAAGAGAGACGCACATGATCAATACGGCAGTCTGTCCTTCAAAGAATATATGAGAGAGACAGAGATAAAGAGAGTTCGGTCTCCTCCGTTCACTGAAGTCCCATGATTCACAGTCCAGGAGGAGACAGTGGTTGGTGGGTACAGTTCTCTCCTCTCCTTTGCACTAGCGGCTGCTGTCTTTCACAAGGAGGGAGGCGTATAGAAAAGGGGCGAGTGAGGGGGAGAGCGCCCCCGGTGCGTCCGCTCTACCGCTGGGTCTCGCTGCCAGGCAGGGTGATGTTGCCCAGGTGCAGGACGGGCAGAGGGTGGGCCTCCGTGTTGAACACCCAGTTCTCAAGAGGCAGCAGCTCATCGCCGGAGAAAAGCAGATATAGATACCTACAAAAACACACACATGCAGGGATCATAGAATTAACCTGATACTGTTCCCAACTAGGTCACAGATCTGATGTATCCCGTTCAAAAGACATTTGTGAGAAAGTGCAGTGTCTCGATGGCACCAGCAGGTTGCAGTAATGACTGGCTGTCTTTCCACACCGATTGACTCTGCAAATCCTACTTTGTTTAGCTGATAGTCACTGCTTTTCACATCTGTATGTTGCATAGTAATGTTGACCATTATAGTAGTAACTGGTCATTACATTGTTTAATGTACAATACTAATGGTGTACTCGCATTATGTGTATCAGTAAATGGAATGACTTTTACTTGAGCGTTTCAGCCAGGAAGAAGCTTTGCTGGACGTCATCGTAGGTGGGGTTGGAGGAGTAGACGTCTTTAACACCAGAGAAACCTCCGCTTACTCGACAGTATTTATCTATAGCCTGCAGAAAAGAAGAATAAAGTTATATCCAGAAAGAATAAACACACACACACACACACACACACACACATACACACACAGTACTATCCAAAAGTTTGGGGTCGGTACGTTATTTTTTAATTCATCATTTATCTATTAAAAAAATTATCAAGGTTTCCACAAAAATAGCATAGAAGTAAATGGGGACCATAAACTGTTTGGTTACCCATATTCTTCAAAATAGCTTTTGTGTTCAGCAGAAGAAATAAATTCATTCATAGGTTTGGAACAACTTGAGGGTGATTAAATGACAGAATTTTCCTTTTTGGGTGAACTATCCCTTTAAGATACATTAAAATAGAAAACAGTTATTTTAAACTGCAACAATATTTCACAATACTACAGTTTTTACTGTATTTGACTAAATAAATGCAGCCTTGGTGGACAAAAGAGACTTTTTCCCTACCGACCCCAAACATTTGAAAGGTAGTGTATATCATTTTTACACGTGTCCCCATCTCAATTTAAATTTTTTTTTATTGTTTTCTTGCATATTTGAGACAAACAGTTAAGTTTGTTAAAACATCATGTTTTTGTTCTGAAATGTTCATCTTGTTGGCTTAATGTGAGACATATTTTCACATGCGTGATGTTCTTGAGACAAAAAGAAATCTTAGATGAACATTTCATGGTAAAGGTTGTTGTTAACTGACTGTATGGTCTTTGATTTCTTAAAACTGCGAGCATCAGACTTTTGTTCTCAAATGCAATTAAACCATGTAATATCTTGCAGTTTCTAATACAGTTACAAGGCAATTGGTGAGTAACTCAGGCTAGGTCAGTTCCAGTACTTTTTCCTGTGCATTAGTTCAAAAAGATTGTCTAAACAGTATGCGCAATATCAAGTGAAACCTTGTCCTAATCCCCACTTTGTGACTGCAAATCAAATCAATGCATGACTGTGTACTCACAGTAATGACAAGCCAGAAATAGAACATAAGAAGCTGCTCTTTTTCTCCAAGAACCAATAATGCTCCATTAGCGTTGCTTCAGCCTCTGCAGGCAGGAGTCATGCAAGCCATCTGTGCCAGGAAAACACAGCATGATGTGCTCACATACCTGGAGCAGATCTTTCTGAAACAGCTGCTACACGGAGGACTCACCTCACACGGTTACAACACAACAGCAGCTGGCCTAATCCAGACTCACATTAACCCATTCAACAGAGATTCAGCTCAGCTCCCTTTCCTCGATTTTCCATTTAGATTACCTCGGAATCTTACAACAGTTCAAATAACCAAATTGTCAAGCCGACAACATCAACCAAAGCCATTTGTTTAACATCCTTGTTGGCCATCTTGCAAAGATATGGTGAGAACTGGGAACAGTCCTAACTGATCCTAGAGATGCACGCCAAATAGATCACACCACCATTTATCTAGCCAAAGGAAAGTGACATGATCGCAAGGAGAAAAGACGTTGAGACCCTGGAAAGAAGAGGTGCACAGAGAGAGCTGGAGAGAGAAAATGATCAAATTAGAAGAGAAATAGAGGCAATAGCAACAAAGGAACTTTGGTGATAGGGAACAAGTGAGCTTTATTCTGCTCTCTTTGACAGAAATGGGGATAGTGACAATGAAGGAGAGGAGGAGAGAGAGCCCAGGCACCCAGTGGCTCATCAAAAGAAGCCCAAATGCAGAGAAACAGTACTGTAACGGCAGAACAATGACACTCAATCAGAGAGAAAACAAATGACGCTCCATTCTTCAAGAGCACTTTCTAAACTGAAACACACTTCCCTAGGCCTCACTGGCATTATAGTGACATCAAAAGAAAGGGAGGGATACATCTAAAAAATACAGATGGAGAGGTACAGGACTAATGCGAGCAGCAAAAAGATGCTACAGATAGAGCGACTGGGACTACAGATGGATATCAAAGCGATGAGATATGGGCTTAGATACTGAGGAACATCCTGTGCCAGACACTCCGTCTGACCTTATTCTGTCTGTGATATCCGGCTGAACTCTGATGGCTGGAGATACCAGCCCGGTGAGAAGGGAGTCAAACTTTTTCTGGAGAATGAAACAGGAACTTTGTGCTGGAGAATTTTGCATAGGCACCACTTAAAAAAAAAAAAGTTGTTCTCTTAACGGGTTACACTGATATTAAAATTCGAACTGACACAAGACGATTATTATTTTCATGTTTTGGATGATAAACAACACTGTGCAAGCTAAAAAGCTCAATAGTTATTGTCAACGTTGAATCACTGTCGTAATGCTTATTCAATACAGACATCCCAACATTATAAATGGAGATACATTTACCTAATATCCAGTAAAAGCAGATTTCCAGATTAACTGCAATCTACATTTGAATCTCTTTAGCGATTTTTAAAATGTTATATATTAATACAGTAAAAAAAAATTTTTTTAATGCATATCAGAGCATGTGAGCAGAGTGGTAATATTTCCACCGGAACGAAGTTTTGCAACGCTTTCTGCGAACCTTATACATAACCTAAATGCACAGTAAACATCGAAGTTAAGTTCGATGAAGGAGAAGCAATTGAAAGG
This sequence comes from Semotilus atromaculatus, assembly GCA_031834385.1. Lineage (NCBI taxonomy): Eukaryota > Metazoa > Chordata > Actinopteri > Cypriniformes > Leuciscidae > Semotilus > Semotilus atromaculatus. Next base: position 23,135,975 of record JAULUF010000055.1, on the reverse strand, counting down.
GAGAGTGAAGAATCTGACTCAGCAATGTTATTTTTAGTTTTTTGCTAATGGATAAAGAAACTTGAAATTCATTCACGGCGCCATACCGTTAACAAACACACCGACGTCCACACTAATGAGAGCGCCGATTAGACGATTATGTAAACCTGTGCTGCATGTTTTCTTCTCAATAACAAAATAAACAAAATAACAGCAGTGAGAAAACGGCAGTTAAGAAAGCATCTGATAAGTGATGTGGATATGTTTGCACAAGCTCTGCAATTCAGCACTATCCAGTCAAGTCGAGTCATGTTTATTTATAGCCTACTACTTTAAAGACACGCATATCATAACTGTTAGCTATAGGCCTACAGTAATTGAGGCATTCATTTAAGAAATCCATTACAAACAGAAATACGTATAGTACAGAGAAATGTAATGTCGGAGCAGTGGGATATTAATACACAGCCCTAACAGCAATACATTTAATATCGGTCAATTACCGATGTATTGTGCATCAGTATTCTGTGTTACTGTCATAGAGATGGAAGCATCAGGAAAGGTAGAGGAAGGTGCTGACCTGCGCTGCTTCCCAGCCCCACTGCCTGTATTTGGGGTCGTGGGTAATTCTCCACATGTACCAGTACGTCTCGATGACCTCAGGCCTCAGGATGTAGTACTTCTCGTTCTGTCTCACAGCCACAGCCTCCAGCCCGCTGTCGAACTTAAAGGCCTCTGGACCGAGCTTCAGTACTGCAAACAATAAAAGGTTTATGAGTTCAGCACTATCAGTTGAATCTTCGGCCCTCGTGCTATAAATGTAAAAACTATCTGTCTGAGAGCTTGTGGATGAGCTGCAATCCATCACAGGCTCTCAGGTTGTGTGAAATAGAAATGGCACACTCTCAAAATAACCTGTAGTGTTACCATGGCAACACACCATGCTACAAAATAGATTTGAAGTCCAAAGATCTAATGCGTTTTTTTAATCCTCTTCAAACTGCCCCCTTTTATTCACTAACCAGTGCGATCGTAGCTTTCGTGGCAGGTGTGAGCAATCTCTGCTCCGAGCTGCAGATAGTGCCCAGCTTTATCATCCGGCGACCCATCAGCCCCCAGGGCAAACATGCCCCCAGCAAAGCAAGTCAGGTGACCCATTTTACGCTCCAAGTGGCCATTTTTCCACTCCCCAATGAAAGTAAGACCACCGTTGGACTTACGGATGAGGTGGCGCTCGATAGCCTGCAGAAAGAGAGAGAACGAGAGAATGAACAGAACACACACAACACAAGAACACAAGTTGTCAAGGCAACCAGCAGCCCTCACCTCGATGGCATCGTCGTAGGTCTTGCGTGCCTCTGTGTCGGTTTTGTCAGACATTAACCAGGCCTTCAACAGGTATTCATAGAAACTATCACCCAATCCACCTACAGACGTGTGATCTGCAGAGCAAGACAGAGAAACCAGGATAAACCGAGGAGAGCTGAGACTTGAGCTGTTTAACGGTATTCACTTTCACAAAAGTTTGAGTTCTGCAAGATTTTTAATGAGAAAGAAATTCATTATTCAGCAAAGACATATTAAATTGATTAAAGTGACAGAAATATTTGGGATAATGTAAAAGAATAATAATGTAAAAGTTTTTTCAACTAACAACACTAAGAAATGTTTCTTGAGCACTAAATCAGAGTATTAGAATGATTTCTGAAGGATCATGCGACAATGGAATGATGCTGAAAATTCAGCTTTTCCATCACAGGAATGAAATAAATTGATTTTATTTTATAATACATAGAGAAAGACAGTTTTTAATTGTTATAATATTTTACAATAACACAGTTTTTACTGTATTATTGAATAAGAAACTTCTTAAAAAAAAAAAAAAAGTTGGGCTGGTCTAGCTGAGACAGGTCACGACATTTGCATATAATTGCCCTATTATTGATTTGACTGCTTCTATAGACCTTAAGTTAAGACATCTGCTTTACAATGCTCATGATAACTTTCATTAACTCTACAATAAGTAAATCCACTTCACCAGCTAATTACTCCTCGACACCGATGCCATAGATATTGACAATAGACAATATTCTACAGATGGCGGCGCCCTCGTTTCTCTGGAGCATAAGGTCTAATTGCTCTCTTCATTTGTAAGTCGCATTGGATAAAAGCGTATAAATGTATATGTAATGTAAATCTTCACAACACAAATGAAGATCATTTAGGAAATCTGAAAGCTTTCTGTCTCTCCAACAACTACCACTTTCAAGACCCAGAAAGGTAGGAAAGATCAAAAGTAATCCACATAACTCCAGTGGTTTAACCTCAATTGTATGAAGCGACGTGAGTGCTTTGCTTGAAAAAAACAACAACAACAAAAAAAAAATCATACACCACTTCATTTACAAACTATTGATCTCAAACGTGCTTATATTTTGTAAAAGTAGTAAATTATGGGTTTTTTTAACAAACAAAGCACTTGCATCGCTTCATAAAATTGAGGTTAAATCACATGGATTACTTTTATGATGCCTTTACTACCTTTCTGGGGCTTGAAAGTGGTAGTTGCAAAGACTGTCAATGGAGGGACAGAAAGCTCTCAGATTTCTTAAAAAAAGATCTTCATTTGTGTTCCGAAGATGAATGAAAGTCTTACGGTTTTTGAACGACAAGTGGGTGAGTAAGTAAAGATAGAATTTTCATTTTTGAGTGAACTAACCCTTTAAGCTTAGAGTAAAGGGAGTTAACAAAACAAAACTAGCCTAATTAGATACAACTCTTAATTTTGTGAAAATGCATTCAACTTGAGGAAAGAAAAGCCAATTGTAGTTATTCAACTTGCTTAGTTTTGGTTACTCTCTGTTCAAAGCTCAGTCTTTTAATGTGCCTGATTGCTGCTATAAAAGTGTGTTCAGGCTTGACACGGACTCTCATTACAATAAAAATGCGCTGAAGTGAGCATGTTTTCGCTGGCGTTTATTCAGTGTGGACACACACCAGCACACACCTAATCACTTATAAACACAGCCATTGAGTGTGTGTTCCACTTTGACACAGCTAATGACTGCAGAGTGAGTGCGTGTTTGACAGGCTGGGAGTCATTTGTGCTGGTAATGGCTTGTAATGGGCACCTACAACAGAACATGTAAACAATCTGTGTTGACTTGTCAGAGGGAGCAGTTGAAATTAAGACATGGAGAATATTGGGTGTATTGGGTATATTGAAGACATGGAGAAAAACAGAATATTAAAAAAAGAGGCACTAGGTAATTTATTCTGATATTAAAGGTTGTATCAGTGATTTCAGGCCCAAAAATAAATGATCACATTCATCTAATCTTTCCTAACGATCTGCTAGCTGCCCGCCCCATAAGCAGGCTGTCAAAAAACCACGTCTCTGTATGCAGTCTAGGCTCTGAGATCTGCACACAAAAACAAATGGGTACAACCACCACTCAAAACCAAAATAAACAGTGTTCCAACCAATCACAGACAGGGGCGGGTGTTGTGAGGTTTTGCGCTCGTGCACGGCTGGACGCGAAGTTGGAGCAAAACCCGCCCTTGTCGGTGATTGGTTGGGGCGGGCAGCTAGCGGATCGTTAGGAAAGATTAGATGAATGTGATAATTTATTTTTGGGCCTGAAATCACTGATACAACCTTTAAACTATGGTGCACATGACAGCAAACACATATTGAGTTTTATCTATCTGTCTATGTTATATATATCTAATACCGTATTTGTCTATGTCTGTCCATACAGTATATCTGTTATATATCCATCCATCCCAGTTTTTGTCAAAGTTATCTATCCATAGTATCCATCCATACATTCATCTAATACAGTATTTATCTATGTCTGTCTGTTTGTCCATATACCTGTTATGTATCTATCCATCTATGTGTGTATCCATCCATCCAAGTTATCCATCAATCCATGTTATCCATCCATCCGTTATCTATTCATCCATCCATGTTATGACAGCAAACACAGATTGAGATTATCTATGTTATATCTATTTCTGTCTATCATCTATCTATCCATCTATGTTTTACATCCATCCATCCATGTTATCCATCCATCCATCCATCCATCCATCCATCCATCCCAGTATTTGTCAAAGTTATCTATCCATAGCATCCATCCATACATTCATCTAATACTGTATTTATCTATGTCTGTCTGTTTGACCATTTGCCTGTTATATATCTATCCATCTATGTGTGTATGCATCCATCCATCCATCAATCCATGTTATCCATCCATCCGTTATCTATTCATCCATCCATGTTATGACAGCAAACACAGATTGAGATTATCTATGTTATATCTATTTCTGTCTATCATCTATCTACCCATCTATCTGTTTTACATCCATCCATCCATGTTTTCTATCCATCCATCCATCCATCCATCCATCCATCCATCCATCCATCCATCCATCCATCCATCCATCCATCCATCCATCCGTTATCTATTCATCCATCCATGTTATGACAGCAAACACAGATTGAGATGATCTGTTATATCTATTTCTGTCTATCATCTATCTATCCATCTATCTGTTTTACATCCATCTATCCATCCATGTTATCTATCCATCCATCCATCCATCACAGTATTTGTCTAAGTTATCTCTCCATGGTATCCATCCATACATCCATCTAATAAAGTATTTGTCTGTCTGTCTGTCCATATATCTGTTATACATCTATCCATCCATGTATATATCTATCCATGTTATCCATCCATCCATCCTCTCTGAGTGCCAATATTCACACAAAAGCTTGTTAACCCATCCAGGGAACAGACAGGACACATTCTCCAAAGAAGAACAGGAGAACAGGAAGTGTGATGTGTGCAGGAGGCAGATGAGTGTATACTGTACACTTGCTGTATATAGTGTCATGGAAGAACGAGAAAGGAGCCCATTAGCACTGTCACAGCTTATAGCTGCCAGGGCTAGCGAGCTGTTCTGCATTCAGCCTGCTGGGAGAGACCTAGCGTTCAGGAGATGAGCTGCCAAAAACCATTATGAAAGGTCTTTAGAGGAGACTGGGGGTGGAGAACAGATGCAGAGGTGATGGTTATACACGAGAGAGGTGTGAACACGCAAGTGACATGGCTAAAAATTGCATCTGCAATAGCTGTTTTAGAGTGAGAGCTAAATAAATCACAGAGGCAGCAACGAGGCAGGAGACTGAAGCACTTTATGAGAGATCCTTTACAGAGACACTGAGACAAAGTTAAAGATGTATTTTATGCTAATGGAGGCGAGGGACTGGCCTGGAAGAGGCAAGACGTAGAAGCTGAGATGAATTATTCAACAGGAGAGAAAAAAAAATTACAGGGAAAAAGAGGAATGGAAAAAAAACTGAAGAGAAAGTGAGAGAGCTGTCCAATCACAGACCACTTGTAAGTAACTCTCTTTTACCAGCCCGTCACGCACAGGAGGTGGGACATGTTGGAAAAATGAAAAAAATGCAATGCCACAGACATAATACTGGAGGTAGTTCACAAACCGTTGCCATGTGGTTGCCAAGGTAATCTGTGGTTGCAAGGGCACTGCTTACTGTGCTAATTCAAAAGAGCCCATGTGTCTATGATATACCAGTCCCCATATATGACCACCTTAAATTGATACTTCAGGGATTTTTAGCCTGTTTAATTGCTTACAAAAGTAATATGACACTTTTCCTCAACAGATAGTGGATTTATTTAATTTACACCCTTAGGACAAACAGTGGAGGATGAGTTCGGCGTCAAATAATATAATAACTAATTCTTAACGTTAGAGATTTGTTTGAGTGATGTTTGCCTTTGAAAGCAATGCTTATAACACAATCTGGCTAGAGCTAGAAAAAATGTGAAGTAGAAGATAAAGTTCAGACAGGATGTGTTGACTATGAGAATCTTGACAGGTTGAAAACAACAGAGAGAAGAAAACAAGCTGCTCAGAGACAGCAAAAGGAATAGAGAAAAAGGGTGTGTACGAGTAGCAGAGAAAAGAATTTGGTAGAAATCATAATAAATATGAAAAAAGAACAAACACTATCAGCGATTAAGATGATGAATAATACATAGATGGTGCAGGCTGATGTGCAGTGAGACAGAAAAAAATAAAGTTGTGGCAGTGGAAAGATTGATTGAAGTAGAGACGTTTCAGACTCAAACTCCCAAAAATCCCAGTCAGATTCTCATAAACCATCTGGGCCTTTATTTCACAGCCACTTCTGGCACTGCTGCCATTCATCGAATGCCTGGATTTTTCACTTCTGCCTATCAAAAACGACTCCCTAACGGCCTCCACTGAAAAGTAAATGCAGTCAAAGTCTTTGAATAAATAAAAAAAAACAACAGGGTGGATTTGAGTAACAATCAAAGATCCAGGCAGGAAATCTCTACAGAGAGGCTCCGCCGACAGCGAGCGGACAGGTCATGGACAGAGATTGATGGGCTGAAGACGAGATGTGGATCTAAAAACTAAAGGCCCCTGGAGCTGAAGTTGTACAGACAGAGAGAGAGTTATAATGTTAAAGGGATGATTCACACAAAAATTAATGTTCTGTCATCATTTACTCACCCATATGACTTTATGTTGTTGTTGCGTGGAACACAACAGATGATGTTTAGCACAATGTCCAAGCTGCTTGTTATCAGTACCTGGCTATACATGATATCCATTCAATTTAACTGTATAGAAACTACAAAATTAGTACAAAAAAAAGAGGAAATTCTGACTTTTTTTTTCGGAAAAAAGTCGGAAACATTTTGTATTCCACACAGGAAACAAAGCCATATAGGTTTGGATTAAATGAGGGAGAATAAATGATGAGATAATGTCCATTTTTGGGTGAACCGTCCCTTTAAGTGCCAATGGGGCAGATGCAGTGTGAGAGGGAATAATACTCTCTTCTGTATTGGCCTGTCACTCACGCTGAGATTTCATTTAGAAAATAGATCTCTAGTGCACCTTAATTACATTCTACCCCTTTAAACGGACACACACACACACGCCTTACTGGAATTTAGTGTGTGTGTGTGTGTGTGTGTACATGTTTGCTCGCAGTGGGTTGATCAGGTTTAGCCTTAAAGACGCAGGGCACTAATTAAACCCTCATCTCTCCCAGTAATTAAGAGTTGGTTAAAACACAGTGGAGTGTTTTCACTACACATAATTACTAATTATATATAAAGAAAGTTCCTCACATCCCATCTTTATTAAAGCTCACTGATCAGTGAGGAGATGAGGATAAGCTGCTATTCTGTCGTCATTCATATTTATAGAATAATAAACCCTGGCAGAGGGATTATGAAAATCATCTGTGTCTATAAACACACTTCATAGGGTGATATTTTGGATCCTCCGTTTGATTTGAATCTCTTCTGACGATTATTGCAGTAATAAGAGTACCGAAACAGGACTCCGTAATAAGGATAACCTGCTGGGCCAAAGCCACTTTGAGAGTGAGAGATTGGAGCGATGTTACGTCACTATATATTAGATTTGTTAATCATATTAAGATTAATACTTATATTCAGCATGGGGGCATTCAATTATTCAAAAGTGACAGAAAGACATGTATAATGTTATAAGAGGTTTATATTTAAAATATTTGGTGTTTTTTTTTAGCAAAAATATTAAGCAGCACAACTGTTTTCAAAATTGATAAGAAATTTCTTGACACTGACGAGTGGAGAAACGGCCACTGAAAATTCAGCTTTGACATCACAGTAATAAATTACATTCTAAAATATATTCAAATAGAAAATCACAACAATTTGTAATAATTTCACAATATTTCTATTTTTACTGTATTTTTTGATCAAATAAATGCAGCCTTGATCAGCAAAGAGTAATAAAATATTCTACTCAAGTAAAAGTACTACTACTTCAAAGAAATTTTACTTAAGTAAAAGTACCGGTCTAAAAATCTACTCAAGTAAAAGTAAAAAGTAGCTCATTTAAAATGTACTCAGAGTAAAAGTTACTGAGTTACTTTTTTAACAGCGGGGGTGGGGGGCTCTCCCGTGTAGGGTTGTAATGGTTTGTAAAGATTTTCACAGTATGATAATGTCTCAGAAAAAAATATGGTTTATGGTATTAAAGGGATAGTTCACCCAAAAATGAAATTTAGCCCATAATTTATTCACCCTGATGTCATCCTAGATGTGTATGACATTCTGGTGTCAGACGAATACAATCCGAGTTATATTAAAAAAGTCCATTAAAGGGATACTCTACCGGTTTTTCATATTAAACTATGTTATTCCCATAACTAAGACGAGTTGATACATACCTCTCTCGTCTCTATATTATATTGTATTGTCTCTATATTATATAACTATATTGTATGGCGGAATACCATAGCAAGTGCTTGGGAGCACTTTGACTCGGCGTAGTAATATTGATGCAAATGAGAGTGAGAGGATTTTTCACGAGTGACAATATTACTACACCGAGTCAAAGCTATGGTATTCCGCCATACAATATAGTTATCCATTTTATACGCTTAGAAAAGCGCAACGTTTTATTTTGTGTCACCGTTCTTGGTCGAGTTACACTACTCGAGTAACTGTTTATAAATAGGGAAAACGTGGAGGTGTTTGGTCGCTTCTCTGCTTGGCCCCTATTGAATGAACTGGGCTAAGCTAAGTGCTAACAAAGTTTCACCACAAGACAGAGCAATTTAGTGCACGCACTGAGACAAGAGAGGTATGCATCAACTCGTCTTAGTTAATTGAATAACAGTTTAATATGATAAACCGGTAGAGTATCCCTTTAAAGTGCATCTATTCAGCATAAAAGTCCTCCATATGACTCTGGGGGGTTAATAAAGGCATTCTAAAGCGAAGCAATGAGTTTAAGAAAAATATTACTAACCAAATACTGCAAACACTGCTAACCACAATTAGCATTTAAGTAAACACATTTAAGTAAAATTCTAGTTTCCGGCCAAACGCAGTCTACTTACGCAAGTAGACTGCGTTTGGCCGGAAACTAGAATTTTACTTAAATGTGTTTACTTAAATGCTAATTGTGGTTAGCAGTGTTTGCAGTATTTGGTTAGTAATATTTTTCTCAGTAAGTTAGTACTAAAGCACAACTTGCGCAACTTATGACACTGAAGTAGCGTAGTGCGTCATGGCGTAGCAGTACGTCGCATTACTCGCATAAATTGCACTTTAGACTTAAGTGGAATCCGAATGTTCGTGAGGCCGGAAGCTAGTTATTTTACTTTAAAAAGTTTTAAATATGGAACTTTTTTACACAAACTCAATGCTTCGCTTATTTATTTACCCCCCGGAGCCGTGTGGAGCACTTTTATGATGGACAGATGCACTTTTATCATGAATGGATGCACTTTTATTATTGACAGATGATAGATACTTCAAAACAGAAACGGCCATTCACTGCCATTATAAAGCTTGGAAGAGACAGGACATTTTTTTATATAACTCTGATTGTATTCGTCTGAAAGCAGAATGTCATACACATCTAGAATGACTTCAGGGTGAATAAATCATGGGCTAATTTTAATTTTTGGGTGAACCATCCCTTTAAATCAATTATTAAATAAATAAACGGTATCATTACATTATGGTTATTATTATTATCATCAGTTAAAATGACAGTTAAATTAATGAAAACAGGTTTTTTGGTTTAACAAATGCTTTTATTAACAAACTTAAAACCATTTGTTTGTTTTGTTTAATAACATTTCTATAAAGCATGTCTAACTTCAATAACTGATCATTAGATTAACAACTATTTTTAACATGAATAATTTATTAAAAGGTTTAAGAATAATAGAGTCCTATGAAATGTATTTTATTCAGAAAATGAATGTTTCTTATTATAATTAATACAAATGTAAACTTTTATCCTTTTGTTTTTTGGAAGGTTCTGCAAAACAGATTTACTAAATTAAACCACAGACAAAAAAAAGATATCCTTAAATTATGTTTAAATTTAATTTTTAAATTCATATCATTGTTGTTATTATTTTGAGAAGTATACGTTCTATTGTAGGCCTAAAATAGTAGGCTGAAAACACAATGAGGATCAGGCATACTTGAGTATGTGGACGAAGCAACGCAGCTCATTCACACAGAGGCGCAGAACAAGCTGAATATTTACATAGCAGTCTTTTTGCGCTTTCATATTCAGAGACCATGACGCGACTGGATTTATTGCACAGCTCTATTTTCAATTTATTCATATAGCCTACATCATTGCGTGTTTTACATGATACCTGCGTTATGTAAATGCCATTAGCATGACTGGATTCCGGGATTCGCTCTGCAAACGGGACATACCTTTATCTGCACAGATGGATGATGATTTGCAGCCACATTGCATCAACATTTTTGGCAAATTGGATATCCATCCTCGACGACAACCATGCGTTTTTCCTACATCAGTATTCACATACTGGCCATAGTTCGCTTCATAAGAATTCGACGCCGTTTCACTTTCAGCTGGGTCTTTTTTTGCGCGTTTGTTCTCTCGCCCTTCAATCAATGCAGTAACGTTAGTTTCCGGAGCGCTATTTATTTATTTATTTATACTCAGTAACGGATATGATTTAAAATGTAGCGAAGTACAACACTTCAAACAAAACGTACTAAAGTAAAAGTAAAATTACAGATTTTAAAAACTACTTAAAGTAAAAGTACACAAAAAAAAAACACTCAATTACGTAACGCAAGTAAATGTAATCCGTTACTTTCCACCTCTGAATATTGTTTATATGTCTATGTGGTGTTTTTAATATGCTTTAAGACAAACCATGTGTAAATTCATCAGTCAACACCATTGCAACACTATTTTCTACTTAAAACTGCAGTGAAAAAAAGACAGTCTCAAAAACACGGTTTGAAATCGCTGGTGTTCTTTATGTCACAAACTACGTTGTAACCAATCACGTCAACAAATGGATCTCAGTGAGTGGAGGCGGGGCTAATTTGCATATTCATAGAACCGCGTATACTAAATGAGCCAAGGGTGTAGTTATACATTCAAGCTATTTTAAGGCATGACAGATTTTTATTTTTCAAGGAAAAACCTTTGAAATACTGTATGTAATTTTGGTGATCAAAGATGAGTTTTAAAGGATAAAATTACTGATTACAGGGGGACTTGTAAAATTGTACCAACCCTAAACGTTTGAACGGTAGTGTATATCTAAAAGGAAAAGGAAAATAGCTGGTTTTCAAAGTCTCATGACTGACCTGTGATATTCTTGGCAGCATCAGTAAGATGGGTTGAAAAATACAAACCAATCAGTATTGTTTTGAATTGAATGGAATAATTTTTCCAACAAAATGCTTTTAATGAATGAATGTACAGCTGCCATTGATGCTGCTTATTATCAAAAACACAATTTTTTGTAAATAAAATGTAACCCTTTTATGAGACTTTTGGTACTAGTTAAATGTTAAAAATATACAGCATACAGTAAATAAAATATTGCTTTGTGATGGGGTCAGCTGAAAATTTAAAAGAAAAAATTGAGCCCGACGAGGACAACAAAATAAGATGTACATCAATATAAATATATTGAATATAATATATTTAAACAAATATATTGGATATTCTTCGAGTCTAGTATATCAGTTTACTTAACTTACAAAGCATTTCCAAACAATAGGCAGCAAAATGTTAAATCTAAGGCAGCACTGTATGTAGCGTTCATGGATAATGCAGTCCTAGAACATGGCGAATTTAGAAGAAAAGAAAAGAATCTAAGATATTGGAAAGAATCCAAGGAAATGTTGAAATCTTTTATTCAGTGCTGATAGGTCATTCTTCCCTCTACTTAAAAAGGCAAGATTTCAGCTAACAGTTGTGTGTGCCATGTATTTTTTCGTTTATCATAGCATCAGGTTCACGTTGTGGGTGTTTGGAAACCTCTTCATTTCATAGAGTGTGGGAATTCATACAAAGCCTTTTCCAAAGAGTGGAAAGAGAGAGTTTCTTGTGCAGCACACAGGATGTTAGTGGGAGGTACTCACGCTGGCCCCAGCGTCCTGTACGAGGATTCAGGTAGTTGGGGTAAAGCCCATTGGGTCGGTCCATCTTAGCCAGCAGCTTCCGTATGTGCATCACCTAAACCAGAACATAGTTCACAACAGGACACAAACACAAGGGCTGAATAGTTACACAACACTTAAAGTCAGTCGTACCTTCTGATAGTAGGCAGGGTTTCCTGTCAGATATGTCAGGTGCACAAACTCCATGTGCAGCGTCCCAAACTCTGCTAGAATACTGCTTCCAGCTGACGCCCAGCCCCAGTTACGACCCACTCCACTGAAAAAGACAAAACCCATGACATTTACGTACAGTATGTTCCTTACTAGCCTGAAGCCAACATCCACCTTTATATCTTTACAGCGTGTAGACAATGAAGAATTACGGTGAGCTCATTTGAGCAAACTGCTTCATTCCTGCTCCAAACTAATTCACTGCCACCCATCACTCCTCTGTCAAGACCTGTCCTGTGTTCTACTTGTACTTCTCATTTCCATTTAGAATGTATCCACACCATTCACTTAGACTGTGTGTGTGTGTGCGCGCGCGTGTGTGCGCGTGGACTGTGAAAGGCTGCTCTATATGAATGGGGATTAATAAAACACAGCGTCGTTCTTTCCCTCAGGATTAAAAACACCCAAAATGCAGTGGTCTTTGTCTGTTCCTGAGCAATTTCTTCTAAACACCCAATTAATTCACAAAAACCGTGTCAGGCAGGATTTGACCTCCCTTCCTCATCAAACACACACAGAAAGAAAAAAAAAACTTAATGTACATTCACAATGCGCTCTACAGATTTAATTTTGCAATTTTCATTTCATTCTAATGAAATTATGTGGAAAGTAGAGTTAAACAGGAAGAAAGCCACAGGGACTTTCACAGACATAAAAGGTCTGACAGCTTTCCATTATGTGGAAGTCACCATCAGGACAATGAGTGGAGGCAGCAAGGAGGGAAAAATGAGGCAGCAGCGAGAAAAAGAAAAAAAAAAGGGAGGGAAAGAATGTAGGAGTGAAAGGCAAGGTGTGTATGGAACTTACCTCTTCAAATTGACCATGGCCCAGGGGATGCCTGTTGGGGTGTTGAAGGCAGGAAGCAGCTTTTCTGCCAGCTGGACAGCTTTCACCTTAAAAACCTAAAAGAGACAGAGACATACAGAGGACAAATAAATGATGAACCACAAGGGAGACAAAGCACACAGGTGGATAGAAAGACTCAAGTCAGACTCAGCTCTAGGGAAGATATATAATTATAAAAAACTCACACAAAAATGTCACCTTTTTTTCTTTTGATTTAGGGGTGAAATAAACAATTATATTTACACAATTCCATAATGAAAATGTATCTTATTTGGAACATTAAGATTCGTTGAGCTTTACTGTTTGACAATTAAACAAGAATTATCTTCATCATAATATTTTGACTAGGGGTGGGACGATACAGGTACCTCACGATTCAATTCTGTGGCGATATGTGGTCCACGATATGATAATATCACGATTCTCGATATCTACGATATTCAATATATTGGAAGAAATTTCATTAACGATATATCACGCTATATGTGACTGAAAAGAAAAAGAAGGAATAATGAAATAATCAGGCACAAAAATAATCAGGCACACGAATATACTTTAGTCTAATTTCGCCATTTTGAACTGAAAATAGCCTATGCAACGTGACTCATGTAATAATTAGTTTACTGTCATTGTGAGGGGAAAAGCCGTTTTCATTATGTTAGGCACAAGATTAATAATGCATGTGTACATATTGAGAATTAATATACCGTAAAACTTCCCGGGTTTTTATTTTCCCAAATCGTCAAACTGCACCGGCTTGTATTTGAGACACAGACAGTTGTCTATATGAGACAGGCTTTTATAATTTAGTGTTGAGATGTTGTTCATTGAGTTTAGGCGAGTCTCTAATCTCTAAAAATCTCCAAATGCTCCACGTGAAACGGCGGTCTTCCGACCTTTTACTATCATGTCAATTGATCTTGATTAATATGCGCGAGGGAGAGAGCTAGTGATGGGTCGTTCGCGAATGAGCCGGATCTAAGAGCCGGCTCTTGTAGGTGAACGACGGGAGCTGGCTCGCATATCTGAAGAGCCGACTCTATTAAAAAAATATATAGCCTATAGAAATTAAATTATTATGTAATGAAATAATTAATGATTTTAATTTTATTTAAAATAATTGACTAATTCAAACAACAACAAAAAATTACATAGGCCTAAAGGAGCACACACATTCGTTTCGACTGTCTGATCAGCCTCACATTCTCTTCCTGTCAATCATACACACGACGTCAATCAATGCATGAGGAAGGGCCGAGCCAACTCGCACACACAAACACACACACACACTAGAGATGCGGATAATCATATTTTTATTCAATTTGGGCGGGTGGCTGTTGAACTTACTAAGCAAGCCTGCAAGTTATGAGCCCAGCTGTCATTATTGGAGGAGGCCTAAACGTCTCGTAGATGAGACTACCTCTGGGTTATTTTGTTTCTATATTAGTTATACTTTAAAACAGCCAGTCATTGTAGCCTAGAATATGCATTTAAAAGTGAGGCAGATTATGGAGTGATATGACTCAGAAATGATATCGGGCAATGGCAGTGCAAGATGTTCAGAAGAATGCAAGAGCTAAACTTCTACAATCTCAACATACACATAAAAAAAGAAGAAAAAAAAAGGTAAGAAATATAGTCGGAAAACTTTGCCCATTAATTAGATGTGCTAGGCAAGCAGGCAAGTATTTGGGTTGTTATGGACAATTACAAATGTGAATATTCACGTTGCAAGTGTTGTGCGGTGCACTTTGAGCGAGTTAAAACATTTATTTTTTAAAGAGCCGTTTGTGAGTCAAAAGAGCCGGCTCTTTTCAGTGAGCTGAGTCAAACGAGCCGGCTCAAGGAAAAGAGCCGGATTGCCCATCACTAGAGAGAGCAAGTGTCCTCGTGTTGTTTGAAGACGTGAGAGTGCGCGCGCGCGGCCGTTGCGCTCTCTCTGCTCGTAAAACCCGAAGTGTCCACTTTGAGTGGAAACTAGCGGGTGGGTCTTTGATTAGTTTTTTATTGTTTACCGCCATTCTTCTCGCTTCTCTTTTTTTCTGCAATTCTCTGTTGTTGTTAGTTAACTTGTGTTCTTCACCGGCCGCTGTTTGCGCCACTTTACCCCTATTTACTCGAACAGCGCCCCCCGCAAACAGAATGGTAGATATTGGGTAGTGACAGTGACTTTGACAACGGGTAAATTAATCATTTTGTGTTGTAATAAAATATCGATATTGGGCGTTAGTGTATCGATTATTTATTGCGACAGAGAGTGCAACAATATATTGCAATATCGATTTTTTTTCCCACCCCTAATTTTGACTATGTAATTCCAATTATTCTCAAAAGTGATCAATCCTTTTAAATAAAATTAAATAAAAATTGTATTAAATTCAGTAGACAAATACTTCCATACCTACATACCCTAGATATAATTTACTATTTAAATAATAATATACACTCACCGGCCACTTTATAGGTACACCTGTCCAACTGCTCCTTAACACTTAATTTCTAAGCAGCCAATCACATGGCGGCAACTCAGTGCATTTAGGCATGTAGACATGGTCAAGACAATCTCCTGCAGTTCAAACCGAGCATCAGTATGGGGAAGAAAGGTGATTTGAGTGACTTTGAACGTGGCATGATTGTTGGTGCCAGAAGGGCTGGTCTGAGTATTTCAGAAACTGCTAATCTACTGGGATTTTCACGCACAACCATCTCTAGGGTTTACAGAGAATGGTCCGAAAAAGAAAAAACATCCAGTGAGCGGCAGTTCTGTGGGCGGAAATGCCTTGTTGATGCCAGAGGTCAGAGGAGAATGGCCAGACTGGTTCGAGCTGATAGAAGGGCAACAGTGACTCAAATAACCACCCGTTACAACCAAGGTGGGCAGAAGAGCATCTCTGAACGCACAGTACGTCGAACTTTGAGGCAGATGGGCTACAGCAGCAGAAGACCACACCGGGTGCCACTCCTTTCAGCTAAGAACAGGAAACTGAGGCTACAATTTGCACAAGCTCATCGAAATTGGACAATAGAAGATTGGAAAAACGTTGCCTGGTCTGATGAGTCTCGATTTCTGCTGCGACATTCGGATGGTAGGGTCAGAATTTGGCGTCTACAACATGAAAGCATGGATCCATCCTGCCTTGTATCAACGGTTCAGGCTGGTGGTGGTGGTGTCATGGTGTGGGGAATATTTTCTTGGCACTCTTTGGGCCCCTTGGTACCAATTGAGCATCGTTGCAACGCCACAGCCTACCTGAGTATTGTTGCTGACCATGTCCATCCCTTTATGACCACAATGTACCCAACTTCTGATGGCTACTTTCAGCAGGATAATGCGCCATGTCATAAAGCTGGAATCATCTCAGACTGGTTTCTTGAACATGACAATGAGTTCGCTGTACTCAAATGGCCTCCACAGTCACCAGATCTCAATCCAATAGAGCATCTTTGGGATGTGGTGGAACGGGAGATTCGCATCATGGATGTGCAGCCGACAAATCTGCGGCAACTGTGTGATGCCATCATGTCAATATGGACCAATCTCCCTGAGGAATGCTTCCAGCACCTTGTTGAATCTATGCCACGAAGAATTGAGGCAGTTCTGAAGGCAAAAGGGGGTCAAACCCGTTACTAGCATGGGGTACCTAATAAAGTGGCCGGTGAGTGTACATATACAATTTAAAATGTGCACTACTGTTCATAAGTTACTGGTTGGTAAGATAAAAAAAAAATTTTTTTTAAATACTTTTCAGCAAGGATGCATTATATATTTTTTACTTTTTTTTTTTTTACTTTATTCATCAGAAATGTATTGTGTCCCCAAAAATATTAAGCAGCACAACCGTTTTCAAAGTTAATAATAATAAGAATTGTTTCTTGAGCAGCAAATCAGCATATCAGTATGATTTCTGAAGGATCATGTGACACTGAAGACTGGAGTTATGATGCTGAAAATTCAGCTTTACCATCACAGGACTAAATTACAAACATATTAAAATAGAAGAGTGTTATATTTCACAATATTACATTTACTGTATTTTTGATCATGTAAATACAGCCCTAGTGAGCAGAACAGACTTCTTTCAAAAACACTAAAGTCTTACCAACCCCAAACTACTGAACAGTTGTGTATGTGTACAAATGAACAATGCAAAAAAAAAAAAAAAAAAAAATTCTGAAACAGGATTCATTTTCTTTTATAAAAAAATTACTATTCTTTTTTTTAGGGTGAAAAATTACCAAGACATGGTTTGTTGATTGGTTTTGTGAGATTCACCCCGTAGACAACTAATGCCACAAACTCGAGCTTGTGGACAGATTTTGTCCCTACAGCCAAACAGATGGGAACCGACTATACTGCCTCATACAAAGAGAGAGAAAGAGGACAACACACATTTGAGACAGAATAAATACCCAATGAACACCACACCTGAATGCGTTTACTCACTGACTGTCAGAGGGGAGATGATGCATTGGGTTTGTTTGCCCTTGTCATAAATTTCATAATTTGAGCTGAAACAACCTTTGCGAAAAGCTGTCGTTTAACATCAACAACTACTGCTGCTGCAGATGGACACAATCAAAGCAAAGAAAAGCATATTCTTGACAGCATGATGGGAAAACTTGTTTTTGGTGTGGCATAGTGGAATCAGAGCTGCTGGTAAATGGAAGGCTGCTAGATCTAACCCTGCAACAAAGTCCATTAAAGGGATAGTTCACCCAGAAAGTAAAATTCTGTCATTAATTACTCACCCTCATGTCGTTCCAAAACCACGTAAGACTTGTTCATCTTCGGAACACAAATGAAGATATTTTGATGAAATCTGAGAGCTTTCTGTCACTCCGTTGACAGCTACGCAACTGACACATTGGGTTTGTTCAAATTTAAAGAGAGATCGTAAAACTAATCCATATGAATTGAGCGGTTTAGTCAATTTTCTGAAGAGACACGATCACTATGTGATGAACACTGAATAGGCTTTTATTCACATATAAACATTGATCAACAAACATAAACAGAAGCTCAACTGGACCTGCTTGATGTGCGAGAACAAACCTCGTTGGTTCTTACAGAAGCTCAAACGTGCTGCGTAACACGAGAATGAACCTCATTGGTTCTTGCATGTCAAGCGAACATGCTTGAGCTTCCGTTTACCACGACTGATGTGTGTTAATGAATGTTTATATATGAATAAAATCCTAAATTAAATCTGTTCATTTGATTAAACAGCTCAATTAACATGGATTAGTTTTACTTTCTTTATTTCGCATAGACACAGAAAGAATGACATCACCCTTCCAACAGCGCAGATATTATTTGAGGAGTAAATGTCAAATGTGTACCAATCAATATTTTATTTTTGCCCCAGCAGTAGTCATCATAATTTCAGCGAGACAATCTAACTACAACTCTGCAATCCCACCAAGTGCTTTTGAGCAACAATGGCTAGAAAATATCTTGTGCTGATGACTCACAGGCAGACTTTACGTGTGCGGTTGATCATGTTTTTAGGACGAAAGATAAAATGAAGTCGCAGCAGAGAAAAGACCTCTGGTTCTCAGACAAACTGCCCGAGCCACTGCTGAGGTTTTTATTTCCAGCCTGTCTGAAGGATGTTTATGTGGAGTCTATTAAAATGCACTGCAATTCACTAGAATAGATGTGTGAGGAGTGTACACAGCCTTTCAGATATTTCTGACACACACACACAAGCAAGATGACAGAAATACCACAATGCTGTGTTGTTTACCAAAGAAAACTTGCTAAATAAAACCATTTTTGAGAAAAACAAGGCTGGGGACAAAGAAAAAAAAGATTTAGTTTGCACCTAGATTTTTTTATGTTTTAAAATTAAGTCTTGTATGCTGAACAAAGCAGGTGCAAATGGTCACTCAGAAGATGGAGAACAAGAAAATGGTGAGAGGGTAGAGAAACTGTGAGAAATTTGAGACACAGGCAGAGAGTAAGACAGAGAGAAGCTAATTTAGGCTGAATGAGTGCTTCCCTCAGGATTACTAGTTGGAGCGGGGTGTGTTTGTGTGTGAATGTGTGTGTGTATAATTCCCAGAATGCAGATTCCAAAGCTGAAGCCTAATCTGGTTGATGCAGATCATAAGCACCAGAGATGATCCTGTTATTACACATATGAGGATATGAGCATGGACATTACCCACGATACTGCTTCTGCTCTCTGTACACAAACACGCACAAATACACACACACAAATACATACACTATGGCGCCCTCAGCCTGAGATGTTCCTGAAACGTCTAACGGAAGCATATAAAGAGATTATTTGGAACACATTGGAAACGGAGGGAATGAGTGTTTGCATAGTGGATTCCCCAGGGGTTCAGGGTTAAAGCTGGATTCCTGCCCTCACTCTTGCTCTGGGTCTCAATGTCTTTTATGAAAAACCTTCTGGCTAGTGTTTAGTCTATCTGTCGTCATGGCAGCACTATTGGGAGCTGCCAATCAAGGCAGACACAAACACCACCAATCTGACGCAAGCACAGCCAATCATAGCATCAGCATCACAGCACCGGAGACGTCGCCTAATGAAGAAATTAGGCTGTTGTCTGTGAGAACGTTAATGCGCATTTAGTCAAAAGCTTCTCATCTCCTCAAAGCAAATAGTGACAGTACATTTCTACATTTACATTTCAAACACATTTTCTGTCTTTATTTAAAATGATTCCTCCTGGTTTATAAATAAACTGCATGGCTATAGAAGAGATAAATGTAAGAGATACACAACAGAGTCTACAAAGAAAAACAGTCAGAATGCACAAGATGTCAAAAAGAAACAAACATCTTTAAAGAAGCTCCACTTGATTGACTACATATGATGCCGCTTTCAGGAGATTCCTTAGACCCATTAATCACCAATTTAATGTTTACACAGCTGGATTTGTTGTGTCAATTAATGAATATCACATATTTCACCCCAAAACAAAAATAAAAATAATGTATTATATCTTTTTTTTTGTGTGTGTTATTTAAGCATACTATTATTTAAGCCTCCTAGTAATTGAAAAAAAGTCCTCTCACTAGAATATATGACATTTAAATTGTGTACATTTGTAAAGTAAAATTGTATAGAATGTATTGGTATTTTACTCTATTGTTTATTATTACAATCAGTGTCAAAATCAAAATCATCTGAACAGAATCATTTTCATTACAATATTACAGTACTGAAAAAGAATTAAGAACTATTTCCCCAAATTCTCATTACCGTGATGCATTAGAATGTTAACTTTTAAGGTTTTTAATTTAATTTTATTTTACATTATCCGTTACGGTGTTACATTATCCGTTACATATTCCGTTACATTATCCGTTTTCCAATGGTGATTCGCATTAGACTTATTATTGGGAAAAGAGATTTTTGGTTGATGAATTTCTAAATCAGCATCAAAGCAGTATAACTATTCTCACCATGATGTATACAATTAAATAACTTCTTAAACATAACAGGTAACAGGAAAATGTTTCCCCATTATACGATAAGATGATACTGGAGAAATGTACTTAACGGAAAAGTTCACTTAAAAATGAAAATTCTGTCATCATTTACTCACCCTCAAGTTGTTTCAAACCTGTATACGTTTCTTTCTTCTGCCGAACACAAAATAAGACATTTTGAAGAACCTAAACCTCACAACACCCGCCCCTGTCTGTGATTGGTTGGAACACTGTTTATTTTGGTTTTGAGTGGTGGTTGTACCCATTTGTTTTTGTGTGCAGACCTCAGAGCCTAGACTGCATACAGAGACGTGGTTTTTTGACAGCCTGCTTATGGGGCGGGCAGCTAGCGGATCGTTAGGAAAGATTAGATGAATGTGATCATTTATTTTTGGGCCTGAAATCACTGATACAACCTTTAACTTTTATCAAAAACACAATGCAAAACCTCTTAATGCTAAACTTGTTTTTTCACCCTTGCTTTTGATTTTGGGATGAAATAACACCAGCACACTTTTAGAGAAATTGACCAATTATTTCGTCTCAGTTCTCAGCTGACCCAGCATACGGTGCGTCTCATTTCACATCGATGAGTGTGGCAAACAAAACCGCTGCTGGGATGTCATAATAAACACTAACACCGGTGGTCTAGATGTACAACGCCAAACAAACCTTTATATAACCACTTGTTAGGCGCTCAATGATGTTAACGTTCTGGCAGTTTCCAGAGTGTTTTTGGACACATTCTCATCTACAGAAACCAGATGCTACTAGAAAACCAGATATGTTTATAAGGAAATGCCAGTCTAGAAAGCTCACTTATTTGTATTCCAAAAAGAAAATTTGATAGGTGATGACATGACCAAAGTTTGCAGCACATCAAACACGCAGATGAGTAGTTGACAAACATCTTTTCATCCATCAAATTCCCTACTTAAATCTCTGTCCTTATCTTGCCTCTGCTGGGCCCGGGGCTGCGGTTGTGTTCTGCCTTTGATGGGATCTGTGTTTGACAACAGAAGAGTCTGCTGCTCCCTAATGTGACACCGCATATTCTCCACCACTGTGAAGGATATACAACCACAGGACAGCGCATCAACATAGAGAGTGATGGGGAGGGCGAGAGGGAGAAAGAAAGATAACTGCTGCATAATGCCAGGAGCGAACACCATTTCCTCACACCATCTCTGCTGTAATACATGTGCAAATCAAGACAAAGAACCAATATTTGCCTGTGTTCTTCACTTACAGCCTATGATCCTATTTGGCTTGAAGAAATGCTAAGATAGAAAACCTCCGTCAGCACTGTTTAAAGAAACCTACTGATTTAGTATAGAAATTGGGCTGTCAAAAACACCGTAATTGAACCATCTCAGAAAGGACTGCCAAAATGTTAGAGTATCTGCAGGAGCAAAAGGTGAAAAAATTATATTTGATTTTTGCACAAAAATATGCACTTGTCTTTTAAAGATAAGAAGAAATGTGCTGTCTAGATCCACTAGAACATTTCTGTTAGACATGAGACCTGAAATAAGTCATCCAAAATTGCTGGCTTGCCGGTGAGTTACCTGGAAAAAGTTATGAGGGTCTTAACCACAGGAAAAGAAAAAAAAAATCTATAAAAATTAGTGCTGTCAAACGATTAAAATATTTAATCGCGATTAATCGCATTAATGTCATAGTTAACTCGCGATTAATCGCATTTAATCGCACATTTTTATCTATTCTAAATGTCTCTTGATTTCTTTTTGTCCCATTATTTTTTCTCATTTTAATGCTCTTATCAACATGGAAAAGTGGATCGGCTTGCTTTGTGCAAATGTTTTTTATTGAAAACAATATTGGCATATATACTGTTCAGTTTTTCACACTAAAACATTCTCACTTGGAGCAAATAATCTCTCACACAATGTAACACTGTCCATCAATAAAAGGGTGAAAGAAATACTGACGAGGTCCTGATATTGACGAGGGGGCGGAGAATTCGCATCAGCTGTGTGTGTGTGTGTGTGTGTGTGTGTGTGTGTGTGTGTGTGTGTGTGTGTGTGTGTGCTTGGCCATCATCAAGTGGTATTTCAGACTGGACGTGCTGCGATGATGATAGCTCAGTTCACAACGACAAAACACACAGATCACTTTGGTCTTGTCAATGGAACCATTTGGCAACTTTTTAAAAGTAAACTTTCAATTCAGAATCTTATTGGCATCCATTTCGGCGTCTCGTGCTCGTCATCCTGGACGTTTTGAACGTTCCTATAACATTCAGAAATAACGTTTTTATAACTTAATGGGAACGTTATGAAAACGTTCTTATAACCTAAAATTGTTAGCTGAGGAAGAGGAGAGATTCGCGATTGCACTGACTGAACACGTTTTAAGTGCAGGCATATTCTCTGAGCGAGCCCAGAGAAAATTCTTACAAGAGCAGCGTGTATCTGAGAGCGCGCGAGGCGCGACTCGAGCAGAGAGATTCGCACTCGCGCATCCGGCTCGCAAGCCCAAACAAGTGTGTGCGGCGTGCCTGTTGTTTTGTTTCCGGTCTAGCTAGATCCGCTTGCGCTTTCAAAACGTCCTCGCGCGGCGCAAGCCATTTAAATGAATGGGTTTCATAGCGCAGCGCCGCGCATGCCGCGTCCTGGTGCAAAAGCATGTGAAAAAAAACTACAAAGTTTGCTAGGCCAAAAAGACCGTTAATCGCGCGATAAAAAAATTAACGCCGTTAAAATGGGTTTGCGTTAACGCCGTTAATAACGCGTTTAACTGACAGCCCTAATAAAAATACATATTCCAAGAAGCATTTAGAAAGAGTTATTCAAAAAAGTTATTGAGCCAGTCACTTTTTATGACCATAAAGGAACAACTGCTTCTTTCTGGTCTTCACATACAACGTCATATATCAAATGCCTTTAGTTAAACTATACAATGTAATAAATAAAATACTGAAATATAAAAATTATAAATGAAATAAAATTACTTTTAAAAATGATTAAATTATTATTAGGTAGCAGTGCTTTAGAACTACATAAAGATTCTGTATTGAAGACAATTACTGGCCAAAATTGTAATTTTTGTTTAAAAATGATTTAACTTGTTGGCGTTTTACTGCCTCTAGTATTCATTTCAGCTGGAAACTGCAATGAATTGCATGCATATGTATGTTTTGCAGAAAGGGTCATGTAAGTAAGTAAGTAAGTAAAGTTTATTTATATAGCACCTTGCACATAAGTATTTAATGTATTTCCGATGATCCTGGGTTGAATATAACTATTCTTCTAACTACTTTTGAATGGCGGTCAATTAAAAAAAAAAGAGTTTAGCATACAGCATGTACCAAACTACTCTTCTCTGCCATCAGAGATGCAGGGGTGAGAGGAGCTGAGGAACAAGGGAGGGGGACTGAGAAAGAGAGATGAAAGAAAATGATAAAAGAAAAAACAAGAGGATCAAACGACAGTGGAAGAGAGGACAGAGGGACAGCGGAGTAAACATCATCCATCACTGCATAGGGGTCGGCTGCTAGAGTCTGCTGACAGGCTAAAGAGATAGAGATAGAGAGAGATAGAGATGGAGAGAGAGAGAGATGGAGAGAGAGAGAGAGAGATGGAGGATGTGGTCTTGCACAGGAGAGACAACCTCCAGAGCTGATAAAGTACAGAGTCCTCATTTCTTCAGATCAAATTCTCTTCTCGAGAAACACCAACTGGACATCAGTCTAGTACACAAGTTTCTTTACTCCTGACTCTTTCATTCCCTCTACCCTCAGCGGCTTTCTCCATCATGTTTGATCAAAAATCTCTAATTAAAGAGGCATAGCTTTTCAGTTTACAACACACTGCCTCCAGTCACTGCCTCAAGCATCTGCTCCAAGCTGCCTACACTGCAGTGCATAGAGGACATATATAGGCACTCTGCCTGCATCAAGGAGATCTAGAGAATAATATCTAGAGAAAGTTATCATTAGCCCTCCAATAAATCTCAAAGTTAACTTCTTGGCTGTTGCATGATCCCCTGAAAAAACCATTTTAAATCAGCCATCTTTGCTCATAACCACTCAGTGCTTTTGAATGGTCATCAATGGAGAAAGACACTTTGGTTCCCATAATGCTGATATACCAAGAGAGTATGCAGATCTTTACGAAAAAGTGACATGAGGGCCGATAAATGACCAAGATTAAAATGCTATAATAAGACGTTAAAAAACTAAAACATTATATATAAAAAAAATATATATAAAAAAAGTGAATTAAGGAATCACAACATAATTGTAGAGCATGAAAAATCAATATTACTTTTGAGATTTACAAAAGATATTTACCTGATTATATTTAATTATATTATTGATTTATTAGTGTTTCTAATGATCAAGTTTTGGTGAGTGTTTGATGATAAATTAAATCTAAAATGTAAAAATAGGGGAAATGAGCAGCACAATTAAATATAGAATATTAACGGATTCTGATAAATATAAATAAAAATATATTTTTATTGTGCATCTTTAAGAAAGGACCAAAAGTAAAGGAAAAAGTCCATCAAAACAAAACAAACTTAAACAAACTTATCTGCTCAGCACTGATTTTGTTTAAGCTAAAAGCAAGCATTAGAAATACTGAAATGTTGGTAGATTCTGATTTCTGTAAACGAAATCTCTGTATATGTTGTTGCCCAAATTTGTATGTATACAAAATATAAATGCATTGTTTATCACGATTTAATGATTTAAGATTTAATGACTCCTCTTCTCTCGGTGTTTGCCAGTGGCAGTACAAACACTAGTAATTTTGACACTGCCTCCAACATTCGGCACATGCTGTACTGCATGTCTATGAAAGCACACATGTGGGAAACACTCCGATGAACAGTGTGACTGCTGAAACTGAGACCTGACACCCAGGCATGTCCAAACACTGTACTACAGAACAAAAGGTCACTGGGGACAGAGAGGCAGGCAGGGGACAGACCAGCGTGAAGACTTTGTATGCAAGTGTGGCGAGTTTCACGTCCAGTATCTAAACTCATCTAATGAAGTGTGTGGAGTGGCAGCGAGGTCGTGCCGCATGGCTGCGGTTTAATTCCTTTGCATTTTCACCTTCAGACTAAAAGGAGGAGAACATTGTGATATGAAGTGGCAGAGATATGCTACCCAGTGATGGGGGAAAGAGAGAGAGTATTTGTGCTCTCCTCCATTAATGTCCATGGGCAGATAAGACAGAAGGGAAGCGTTAATTAACATGGGATTGAGAGAGGGGCATTTATTTCCCCTGAAAAAGCTGTTCATAGTTCTCTGATCCAACATCTCTGCCCTTAGATGAACTCTCTGTCCAGAACTTCATCTATGTGGAGGCCTGTAAACACTTCCATCATACAAAATATCTACAGGATGGAACAGCACAGACAGAGAAGAAACACAAAAATCAATAAGAATGTACCTCCTGTCCGGAGAGGTAGTATGCAGCCAGAAGCCCTCCAATGAAGCGGATGTTGACCTCAAAGACAGAGACTTCTGCATTCTGTAGAAACAGGGGGGAAAATAAGAGGGAGTTAGGGCAAAATAGTGATTGCCCACTTTTTGAGATGGTCCTCACTGCAGAATATGAAATCCACGGGGAGGAGTCGGATCCAGATCCAACTCCTCCCACCTTACATATACCTAAACCTACCCAGCTCCACCCCCTTATCCCTAAACCCACCCCTAAACCTATCCAGCTCCACCCCCTGATCCCTAAACCTACCCAACCCCACCCCTTAATCTGGATCTGACTCCGCCCCCTGGATCTCGTGGACTGCAATGAGGTGCTACTGCACTTTTTCAGGATTTCCTTGAATCACAAAGTATTTCTCCCATAAGTATTTCAAAAAATGTTTTTGATAAAGAGACTAAATGAAACCAACTGGCTCAGAAATAATTCATAACCTTTAATTTTGGGGAAATTATAACAATAAAAACCTTCAAAAAGACATGACTGCATATTTTACTTATCTTTAATAAGGAATCCTATGAACGTTCCATTGCAAATTATATCAAATAAAACAATGACAATAGAAAACTATTGACATCAGTACAATATAAAACTAAATCTTATAAGTCAAATATACTACCATTCGAAAGTTTGATGTCGGTAAGATTTTATGGTTTTGAAAGTCTCTATTTGAATATATTTTAAAATGTAATGAATTTCTGTGATAGCAAAGATGAATTTTCAGCATCATTACATTATTCAGTGTCACATGATATTTCAGAAATCATTCTAATATGGTGCTCAAGAAACATTTCTTATCAATGTTGAAAACAGTTGTGCTACTTAATATTTTTGTGGAAATGTGACCTTTTTTCAGGATTCTTTGATAAATAGGACGTTGAAAAGAACAGCATTTATTTGAAGTATAAATATTTTGTAACATCATATATGATCAATTTAATGCCTTCTTGTTGAATAATTAAATAAAAAAAAATTCAGTACTGATTCCAACCATTTGAACTAATGTAGGTCCAGAATACAATATATTTGTGCAAAAATAGTGCAAGATATTCAAAAATATAATCAGTTTGAGATAAGAATAGGCTACTATTTTTAAAAACTATCTTTCTGGAGAAAATGAACGTGATTTTTACTTCCAGAAGCAACCTACTGTACATGATAATTTAAACAAACATAAGCAGCTTCATTAATCTGCATCAATTATCTACTATACACAACAGCCATGCAGCACTATCAAATGAACTTCGATTTTACATTAAAGCTGATTCAATAATCTCTCAGTGAGATGGAAATGAATGCTGGAGCATATAGCGTTTCAACCTATATTTATAGAAACTTATCATCAAGCAGCTTTTTTCATTCATACAAAGATCGCAATGCAAACAGCAACTAATCTCACACACACACACAGTATAACAAAATAACATTCCCCCAATGCAGAAAAAAAATATAAAACACAGTGAAGTTCAATGGCATGGTTGTACAAACGCCCAAAATCCTGTTTTAGCCATCGCACAATCCCATAATCCACAGCACCTAAAAACAGCACCTGTTTTTGTATACTGCTTATGAAATGCAAGCAGGTTTTCTAGTTCGTAACATAACGCTTCTAAAGCATTTTATATTGACTAGGTTTTACACTAATTTGATAAGACAAGAACATGCTTTAACCAACCCTTTCACTTAGCATTCATTTAGCATGTCTATTAATTTTGACAAAAGTGAACGTGCACCAGATTAATTCAGATATGACCGTTCCCTGACCAAGGTCCATTAATTCAGTTTTTGGTTTAACAGCTGCGATTAATGCTGATGGCAGACAGCCTCATCCATCACCACAAGAGAAGCAGAGAGAAGGAGAGAGAGAGAGACATGCATTTCTTTCTTCTGTGGAACACAAAAGTATATATTTTTTAAATACATATAATGAAATTCAATGGGGTCCAACCATTGTATGATTTTCATTGATATACAAAAACCGACAAAGAACGACATCAAGGTGAGAAAATTCTCTTATTTTTTTTCCCTTCGTTTTTGGGTGAACTATTCATTTAATTATAAAATGGACAACACTTTATAATAAGACTCAATTGATTGAAATAATTTAAACTTATTTAATAAATTCACAAATGCATTAGGTATCATGAACTAACAATAAAGAGTACTTTTTTTGTAATAATATGCTATTGTGAAATATTTTTTAAACAATTGTTTTCTATGGTAAAGATACTTTAAAATGTAATTGTAAAAGCTAAATTTTCAGCATCATTACTTCAGCCTTTAGTGTCACATGATCCTTCAGAAATCATTCTAATATGCTAATTTGCTGCTCAAGAAACATTTAATACTACTATCAATGTTGAAAATGGTTGCACTGCTTAATATTTTTGTAGAACCAATATTTCACGTTTCCCTTCCTCACCCATGCTTTGCAGTTTATTCCCCTCCTCCAAAAAAATCCTTCCAGCACCTCCATCCCACTGTGACACGCTGAGCCCTCAACGGTCAGACCCAACGGTCCAAGCGTGAGTCATCCCTCAAAGTGCACATGCTTCATAAGATACACTTGTCCAAAAGTAACAGTGAGGAGGGGCGAGAGAAGAAATGAGGCCACTGCTCGAAAAGCCAAAAAGATGAACTAAACACCCCGAGGAGATTTCAGGCGCTGTAAGTCCTGCTAAGAGAAAGGCGGCAGAGGGGAGACGGGAGAAAAATGACAACGCATGGAGACCAGAGAGATTGATAAAGTTGAGAAGAGCATACAGATTCTCCATATCTGATGAAGCAGAGGCCAGAAAAACAACTGATAGGGAGAGAAACTGGAGAAATCCCATTAATGGGTTAGAATGTGAATGCAGACAGAGAAAGAGAGAGAGCAGGAGACACAGGGCCCCTGGGGCCAGTCACTTGCCCCGCTCCTTCTCTGACGTCTCTTTTGTCTGCCATTTTTTTTCCTCAACATCAGCGGCTAATTCTGGAGGCAGAGCTCTGGAGGTTCGCATTGTTTCCATGGCGCCAGTCTTGTCTCCTGGATACGGTGATGTGTCACATCAACTCTTTTCTCGCCACACGTTTTCCACAAAGTGCCACCACAATCTGATCAAAACCTGAAAGATTCACATACGCTGAGGATTGAAGTCTTTGAGGAGTTATGGGGTGTCGAACGACTGTTACTACAGCTGTGTCAGTCTGCTGCCAAAGTATTCGGCTCACCACTGTGAAATAACAGTGTCCTGAGATATCACTGTGTCTATAAACAAAAACAGACTCGCTTTGCCCCAAACCTACAAAGACAAGTGCTGTTGGTGATCTTGCGTGTGTGTTCATGTCCGAGTCTTGGACACTTACCACACTGAAATCCAGGTTTTGCTCGATCCACTCCTGGCCGTCCTTAAACTCGTTGTGGAGGCCCATTATGTAAAGGGTATCCAGGGCATCTACTATAGTGGCTCCCATCTGGGAATTACCTGCGAAGAAGAGGATGTGAAATATTTACTGAATACATATGCACCACACTAATTAAAATGTAAACAAACTTAAAGTTACATAAGGCCCATCTGATGCAAGCAATATTCATATGCATAAGGGAGAGGCTAAAGGCAGAGCATATGGAGGAAAAACAAACCAGTGGATACTATTTTTAAAGAAATAAATCATTTTATTCAGCAAGAATGCATTAGGAAACTTTAAAATTGCATAATAGGGGCACTTTAAAGCAGCGCTACGCAGACCAATCGGTGTATGACACCAATAATCTTCCCTTCTAGTCAGTTGTTAACCCCTGAGAATGGATCATTAAGACAGTGAGTTGAACTCAAGAAACAGATCAGTCTGATTTTTGAACTGGACCAACTTCATTTGAAAAGATCTAATTCAAATGAAGGATTCAGACATCACTACTATGAAGGAGAGCTAGAGCAGATCTCAATATTTAGCTTTCAACTTTCAACATCTCTCTCTCTCTCTCTCAGTCTGTAGAACTGCAGTGTTACTATCATCATCATTATTGTCAGGAACTCTAAATCACTCTAAAAATACCCAGCAGCCCTCAGCCTCTTAGCTCTTCTAATCTGTCCAGACTCCTGCTTCAGTTTGTCCAGAGGCACCCCAAATGGCCCCAGCCCTTCAAAAACCACATAAACACTTTTTGCTTTTCATCCCTCTTTTTCCAAGACTTAAAGCCCCGTCCCCTTACGTCATTTAAGACTATACTTACATTTACTGCCTTCCTCTTTATCGCCCTTCCCATTTTATTTTCAGAGTTTTTCTACACCTTTTCATTTCACTATGGAACCATCACCAAATATGTATCAGTCCCTCATTTGCAAGTTCACCAATATAACTCAAATAAAATTAATCAAAGAAAACAAAAAGGTTGCAAATTTTTTTTTTTTTTACATAGATATAACCCAAGACCCACTGAACTTGGCTGCACATTCATCCCCTCACCCCCTCATTTACACGGACTCCAATAAATACACTGCCCATCTTGACTAAAATTCACATTCTCTGGCTCTCTCAGGCCTCATCATACTGAATGAATCTTGATTGGCATTTACACAAGGCTGGCATTCTGGATGCCAGACTTTGCTGGTGTAAATCAAATTGGACTCAATAAAATTACTTGGGGATTTCCAATGGTAATCAGACCAGGATTCTCTCTCTGCTTCCTACAAGCCATCTTTTCATCCCACGCTCTCCCACTTTGTGTCATCCTTGGCAGTTTCATTTGGTGACAGATTGCAAGTTGTTCTAATATGAACACGCAAGTGGTGGTCGGCATGATGATTTCATTGTTCAGATTGTGTTTTTCTTCAGATTCTTCATCTTAAGAGAGAACCAATGGAGAGGTTTTCAGTGGTGGAGAGGTTTATGTAGTAAAATGCAGGAGTGTGTTTTTGACTTATTTTCACCCCCCAAAAAAGGAGGAGTTTTACTTTGTTGCATCTCCAAGCCAAAGGCATGAGTCAGACGGCTTTTTCCCTCTATCTGTCTCATCTCAAAGGTTTATCAAGGGAATGCAGTGGGGGAGAGAGCCAAACCCCAACCATATCTAACAGTTTAGTGCTCACCATTTCTGCTGCCACTGATTCTCCCTGGACCCTGAACGCAACATCTGCTGTGCTCATCAACAAACTGGCTAAGTGTGTGTAAGAGAGAACAGTAGAAAGAAAAGAGAGCGTAATGTACAAGATACATTAGACCACACAGATGGAGTTGTTAGAGATTTTTATCTTGCACGCACACACACAACCATTAAAAACATTTTGGTGGGTAAGAATTTTTGGTCACACTTTATAGATTAGGTTACAATTCTCACTATTAACTACCACTTTTGCCTCAAACTCCTAATTACTGCTTATGAATTGTTAGGTGATTAAGTTTAGGTAATGAGTAGAATTAGGGATGTAGAATATGGTCATGCAGAATAAGGCATTAATATGTGTTTTATAAGTACTACTACACAGTCAATATACTAGTAGATGCATGCTAATAAGACACTAGTTAATAGTGAGAACTGGACCCTAAACTAAAGTATTGCAGATTTTTTTTTGTGTCTTTGAAAAAAGCTTCTTGTGCTAACCAAGGCTACATTTATTTGATGAAAAATTACAGTAAAACAGTATTATAACTTAAATCCCTTTCTATTTAAAAAATGTCATGTAAAAAAATAAATAAAAAAGATTATATAAAATGGCATATTTTCAGTTGCCATTACTCCAGTCTTCAGTCACATGATTCTTCAGAAATCATATATGCTGGTTGTGTTTTTAAGAAATATTTCTTAATGTTGAATACAGATATTACTCAACAAATATTGTGTAACCATATAAATGTATTTCACTTCTGATCAATTTATTGTGTGTCTTCGCTGAATAAAACTATTAACTCATAAATTTTTTTTTTTTTTTTTAAATTAAATTCTTACTGACCCCAAACCTTTGAACAGCAGTGGATAAACAGGCTAAAATATAAAGATCTATATGAATATTTTAATATTGCCTGTCCAGATTTAAAGAACTTTTAAATTGCTTCAGATCAGACAAGACCGACCTACAATTAAAATCCACAAATCAAACAGCTCCAATTTTAACCTAAGCATTAGTAAGGCACGTACTTTGTAGGTTTGAACTAAACACCATAAAGTCTAATTGCCTTTTGGCTCTATTCTGTATACAGCATCTCTCTCAAGGAATGTTTTATGATCACCAATTTGTACTCCATAAAGTGCATTGAGACCAAGCGCAAAAAGAAAAAAGTATTTCCAGTGCAATTTCCACAAATGAGCCATGAGGCCAAAAGCAATGCTGAACTCTAGATAATAGCCAATTAGTGAGCTGGCGAACACGGCCGCTGTGATAGGCTGTTAAGATGCATCTTGATATGAGTAACCAATGAAAGGTTTCAATGTTTTGTGGGGTCAAGTCATCACGCTCCTGGTGAATCAGCGCATGATGAAACTATTGCTGAGAGTAGTTGAAAAGCTGCGAGTATACAGATGCAGAAAGTCTAAAAGGCACATCAAAATTCAATGTTTATGTAACATCCTGTTGGTGGAATGATTTTTTTTTTATTTTTTTTATCTGAAGCAGTGGTTTTATTTATAAATATCCTATTTTCCAATTTATTGCTCAGTTTTTTACCAAGAAATAAGCATCAAAGTGATGATATATGTGCTTGGTTGTTTTTAAAGCTCACTTGATTTTGTTCTAGAGGTGGCATTATGATTCTAGTAGTGGCATTCTTAAAAGTCTTCATATAAAAACACTGCCCAGCAGTTGCCTTCGGTGTCGGAGGTTCTTCATCATATTTTGACATGTGTGTTAGGCATTACCGACTGCTTCAGGGTGGACAACTTGCCTTTTCCCCAAGAAACTTAACTTTGCTGATGCTCTTGAAACGAAAATCATTAATTTCAAGCTCCAGTGCAGTTAACGCTAAGGATATTAGATGAACCTTTTAAGGTCACAAACTTATTTCTGCATTTCCTCCCCCCCCCCCCCCGAGAAATCTGACAAGCACAAGGAGAAAGCATCTGAAGCAGAACATGAAACATACTGTAAATTGTGACCAGATAAAACGCTGCACTGTCAGAAGTGATCACTTTCAATCATCAGACTGGCCCACTAGAGCTCACGTCCACAGACACGGCCTGCATGTTGTCTGGGGGCATGTACATTTGCTGGGAGCTTTCGGCTACATTTTTCCATCATTTCTGCATTTACTTTTATTTCGAACAGTCTTAGCCATTACTTATCCGTACAGGCTCAGATTGCAAACCCACTGAAGCATGACTGGAAATGTGGGTCCTGCAAATGAAACTACAGGCAGATCTTAGCTAGTGGAAAGAAGTAACGGGATTCTGTAAATATTGAGAGAATGCCACACTGGAAAGCTCGAGTGTGCGTACTGTGAATTTGCCATGGATGAGGAATTCTTTTGGAGTTTGGTTTATTGGAAATGAAAACAAATCACACATATTTCAACAGTGCGGTTTCCTGAGGATTTCTTTCTCTTGTATTAATCCCTTTCCAATTTTCATTGTGATTTTAAAATTACAATGCTTAATACCACCGGCCTCAATTTGCCAAGACGTGTCCGCAAAATGTCACACACCGATATTAAAAGAAAAGTTCACTGAAAATCATGTTTAGATCCTCACCCCAATTAAGTGTGTCAGTGAAAGAATGAAATCACGTTTGCCTCAAGTATCAAGGTCACCATTAAAGCTAAAGAATAGCTTACGGTCCTGTTACAGCAAAATGCTAAAGCTTATTATTATCAGTGCTTATATTCTTATTTCACACACATACACACAAACAGTTCGTTTTTTTAATGGGTTATGCGTTTTAATGTTTGCTTATGCTCACCTAGGATGCATTTGATTAAATACAGTGAAAACGGTATTTTACAATTCAAAATAACTGTTTTCTACTAATATATTTTAAAATGTCATTTATTCCTCTAATTGCAAAGCTGAATTATCAGCATCATTACTCCAGTCTTCAGTGACACATGATCATTCAGAAATCATTGTGCTGATTTGATGCTCTAGAAACTTGTCTTTTTAGTATTTTTGTGAAAACATTTGTCAGGGTTCTTTGATGAATAGAAAGTTTAAAAGAACAGCACTTAATTTAAATAAAAAAAATAAGGATTTTTTCCTGTAAAAATGTAGAAGTCTTATGCAAGTCTTTAATGCATCCTTGCTAAAAAAAAAAAAAAAAAAAAAAATGTTTTAAATGGTAGTTATAGTAAAAAAAGATGGCATTTCTACCCTCTCAGCAGCAGCGGATGACCAAGGATAATAAAAAAAACGACATAATAAAATAATGACCAAATGGCTCTCCATTTGATGCTGGTATATGTTTTTTTTGTGACAGACCAACACCAATGGTCTTTTCTGCCAGACAGTAAGCTCTACATCATAGCTAGGAATTTCATGACTGACAGTGTAGACTGGCCATTTTAAGTCAGCAGAACACAGCTATCATGCTGTCCTCATTTAAATGCAAAACTGAAATAATACAGCAGAAACCTTGCACTAATTAATGACAGCAGTCTAAAGCCTGGCCTGGAGTCAGATGTGGCTTGGCAAAAGTGGTCTGCTTGACTCTTTACTAGACAGCTGCCAGAACGGTCACACTGCAGAACTGAGAGACACAATTAAGGTCAAGATAAAACTCTAAGGCACTTAATGAGAATCTCACACTAAGAGTTACAAGATGATTTTCCTGCATGACCAATATATATTTTATGAAGTCTAAAAAGTAAAATAAAAATAAAATACCAGCCAGGGTAAGAAAATTTGCTTGACTAAATTAATGAATCAAGGCAAAAAATTTGGGCTCCAAAAGATTAATTTACCTTTTGATGCAATTAAAACAACTCACAGCCCTGATTTAATTTTTTTCTTTTTTACAGTAATCTGGTTTGCGCTTTTCACACTGTAACTCACACACACACATACAATCACTGTCCATGTACAGGTGCTCTGGTCAAAATAACACATCGGCACTCAAGTCACGTACATTCAGCTCTCAAGGGCACACTAGTGTCTGTCCGTCTCTCATGATCTCTTAATGAATAACTGCACAGACATTTCAACAGCTTATTTCCATCACAGTATCTCCTTTTTCACCAAACCTCTGCCTCCATCCTGCGCTCTTCTATCTCTGCTCTGTTTGTAATTTGGTGTTTGCTGTGCTTGCTGTCAGTCACTGGTAAGTGTCTGATGAATATTTACTGAGTCACAGCACTTTGATGAATGGCTGTAGTTGTAATGCCGAGGGAGAGGAGTGATCCCTGTTTCTCAGACACACAGACTCTTGCACCATTTTAATGCTGCAGAGACTTATAGGGCACATCATTATCCGGGTAGTGCAGCAAGAACAGGGTCTGTATCATGTTGGAAAGTAACCGATTAAAAAATTGCTATGTCATGACTTTGTCAGAAATTTTTCAGTAGAAATTGTCCAGTTAACAGCAATTAGTTGAATGAGAAAAATAATAATTTGAATCACTGTGCCCACGCCTGCAATCCAATCCATTTGACGTTTTTTATATACTTTTTTATATTATATATATATATATATATATTCACAAATATTATATATTCAAATAGGGCCATTTATGAGTAAGTTTTTTATTCAGTTTTTATTATTATTAAATTACTATATAGTGATTATGTGCCAAATAATTATTGCCAAAAAAAGTTGTTTAATAAAATACAGCAACAAATAAATAAAAAGAAGCTTTTTTTTGTACTGTAGCTACTTGTCTGTATTAGCTGCTTTGGAACTGTCAAGCTACAAGTTTCCCAACACTGCTATGTCATGACTTTTGTTCCACTTTTTCTCCTTCTCAAACTCCATCTTCCATTTCATTTCCAACTCTTTTTGTGTGCTTTGTTTCTAGGTCTCCTCTAACATGTCAAGGGCTTGCGTGCATTCCTGGTGGACTGCACAGAACCGAATTTGTGCATTTCCCACCTGCGCTTGGCATCTTCTCATCTATTAAAAGTTTAATCCCAGCAGAACCCTGGTAGAGCGGGAAAAGAAGCAGGAATTGAGCTGGAATCAGTCAGTCAGCTGGGAGGGTTTGCAGAAACACTCTTTCTGTGCCAGCTGGAAACATGATAACTCAAAGTAAGCCTCGTAACACACAAAAAAAAAATATATATTTAAATCCAAGTCACTTCAGCACAGTGCTATTGGTCAAGGTATCGTGTGTGCAAAAGTACATATTTTCAAAAACAACTCGTTGGAAGTTTGCCTGAACATCTAGTCGACTACTAGGTCTTAAAAAAACCCAGTAAAATTAGGGTTTCCTGACAGGTAAAATAAAAAAAGAACATTAATCTAGACGAACTAGTCAATTGGTGGTGGTTGAGGAGATTCCCCTTCCATGTGTAAAGCGCTTTGAGTGCCCAGAAGAGCGCTATATAAATGAAACAATGAATCCCTATGAAGCCCCTTGAAGCTGCAGACAGTAGTGGTCTTTAGAAATTCAGCTATGAAAGCAGACATCATGCAATATGTGAAGGCTATATACACGTATTCACATGATTTATGGCACTACGCTTTGAGTGTGACATGCAGCCCTACCTTTTGCGCATACTAATTTATGCAGGGTGAGTTCTGTTCTCAAAGAATCCATCACCACAAACCGACCTGGCATGAACTAACTTATTGAATGTTTGCTGTCTGCAGGAAGTGGTGTATTGGCTGAGGACTATTGCCAAGCAAGAATGCAATTTGCCTGTTTTATACAGCTATACTATATGTGTGAGGTATTTAAAAACACTATTAAGTAAAAAAAATGTATACGCATCCATGATCCACATACATATATGTGTGTATATTCCTCAATTAAATATCATTATATGTATGTATATGTATATGTATGTATGTATGTATGTATGTGTCTGTATATATATATACACACACACACACACACACACACACACTATTGTATTTTTTAAAAACTGATTACATTTGTATTTTATACATATTTATCTCCACAAAATGAACCAATTCCCTTTTCACACATTTCAACGATTAAATAAGCCTTAGCTATAAAAGTTACATCTGCATTGTTTGTAGAAAACATGCCATTTGAACACAGACGGATGAATGCATTACAGGCTTTAGCAGAAACGTGTGAGACATTTAAGCGAAAAAATGCATGACTAACTGTCTAGTACTGTGCATCCATCAGCGTTTAGCACGTGCTTGGGATGTATTCGCGCACAACTGGCATACTTTGCACGGTGATGAGAAAAGCCCAAACCCCAGTGTTAAACTGCTTTGTCTCTGCATTGCAGGAGAGAGTGGTGCTTGGCACCTGCCTGAGCCGAGCCGCAGTCGTATATGAAGTCACCACTGAGAAGACACCATGCCCCAGGAATCATCCTCATTCACTCATTACATCATTACCAACACAGTGTGTCATGTACTGACGGGTCTCTAGACAAAACTCATACATGCACACGCCACAAGCACTAAACTCACATGCTGAGAAGCTGTGTATACTTCCCCATGCTCTCCACAGTCAAACAGAAAATCACACGCCTCATTAAGAAAATATTAACCACCTAGGGAACGCAATTCGTTGGGCAGTACCGAGATGCATATATAATTGGAGATTTTGGCGAGGCTGGTGGCTGATGGGAATTAAGCAAATGAGGTCATAAATACCAAAAATGAATGGAAAAGTCAAAAGAGCCAGCCGACTGAGACAATACTCTTTCCAATCCTTGTCTTGACAACTCCCTTAGACAGCAGTTTTCCCTCCCCTCTCTTTCATTCAATTCATTCTCATTGTTCGCTCCTCCACAACCTGAATATTGGGGACGCACAGATATGAACATTTTGGCCGATACCGATAATTATTTATATTTGAAACCCGATAACCGATATATTGGCCAATAAATCTACATTTTTGAGAGCCTGATTATAAAAACAAAAGTCTCACCCTTAAAAGCCATGTCCCATGCACACAATAATAATGTTCTCATTATAATTTTATGTAGCCTGTATGACAAACTTGTTCTGTATTTTCCTTTTTCTCAAAGTAATTCCAATCATATTTCAAGCAAATCAAAACCATCATGGTGTACAGTGCGCATCTAATTCATTATTTATCGGCTTTAATATATTTGGCAAAATGTTCTTATTGGGACGATTACGATACCATAAATTATAAAAATTGGCCAATACCGATATGGTGGCAGATATATTGTGCATCCCTACTGAATATGATTACAATTTTATCCAGTTTACATAATTTATTTTACAACAAAATTATTAATTTTTCATATTTTTACCTTGTGCATGTGTATGATACGGTGCTCAAAAGGTCGTTGAAATCCTGGAAATATCATTTAATAAGAAAGTTGTCATTTCCAATTTTAACATTGTTAAATTGTTACATTTAAGTTATGCTCAGCTCTGAAATATTTAAACAGCAATATTTTCTCTTCCTAAATAGTATCTTACAATTACAAATAGCGGTAATTGTCATGGAAATTCACTGTCCAATTCACTGTTGTCGTCAACAGTATTATCAAAACTCTAATAGCAATATAAGTGCCCTCAGTTCATGTTAATGGCTGAGAAAAGCTTTGTTTGCTGCATATTCAATTATTATGTACCTCAATATTTGCTGAGTACAATTGCAATTGTATTCATATTCATTCATTGTATTCAAAAACATATTACAGAGGAATATATATATAAAAATACTTTCAATGAACTTTCATTTTATAAGTTACCTGGATTTTTTTTATGTTATTAGCCTATTACTTAATCAAAACAACCCAGCTGCATTTTGATTGATATTCAAATGCACAGTAAAAAAAAACTAAAAAAAACATGATATATCAAAATGAAGTTCATTTGCAACAACAGATAACTTCGTTCTTGTTCATGTTTTTTTTTTTTACTTGTAACAAACAACTTGAAGGTGTGCAATTTTTTAAGAGTTTAATTAAACTTTCATGATATACACTTTTGGATGCATTTTTGAGTTACATAATATCTAAATATCGATAAATATCTGAACATTTAATTGAATCGAATCGTAATCATATAGCAGAATTTTTTGAGGTATCGGCAAATATCGTATCGCTGGCTGAGAGAATCGATATCGTATCGTATCGTGATGAACTGTCCGATTTACACCCCTACACCTGGCTTGTGATTGGATTTTCAAAGACCATGACCAGTTATGCAGCCTACCTCTAACATTAGAGCATCTAGTGACTGAAACGCCTGCTAGCGACCAAAATCACTTTAAGTGTGAACATGGCTTAAAGGGATAGTTCACCCAAAAAAAATTTAATTGTTCATCCATAGTATTTTTTTCCTACTATGGAAGTCAATGGCTACAGTCAACTGTTTGATTTCCAACATTTTGTGTTCAACCGAAGAAAGAAACTCATACAGGTTTGGATCAACATTAGGGAGAGTAAATGATGACAAAATATTAATTTTTGGGTGTACTCTCTCTTTAAGCCCCACCACCCCTTTCAACCAGTCAGGGAGAACCGCTGAGCTCTCATTTTATAACACGGCTCCTCATGGATTGTGCCATTTTATTCCTGGGAAAAGATATGAGGGACAAAAACAACCCAGTTATGGACAATGGTCCGAGCAGCAGACTCAAGGAAAGTGTCCTCAGCTGATTTGCTACAGGCTGGTGGGTATTGATCAAGACAGAGTGCTGATTAAAGACTAAGTAGTCTGGATGCTCTGCCTCTTATCAGCCAGCATATGCATTCTGACCTCAGCTAGCCCTGCCGTTACTATGGCAACAACACTGGACGTCGACTGAGAACACAATGGACCGTCTCCAGCTGTGGGTCTGGAAGGCTGTGCCCAGACTAAAACGGTCTAGATTCAGCCTTCCCGCTCTCTCTCTCTCTTCACACATCAGGATTAGACTTCCTGCTCAATGTGGGTTCATACTGAGGTTAAGCCTAATGAGTTCATTCGGCCATATCATGGTGGAAAGAAATGAAAACAAAGCATGATCACCTCTTCATTGTCAGCTAAAAACCTGTTAATGGTTTAACTATTAAACTACAGACTACAATAAAAAATTCTGGGTTATTTATTTATTTAACCTAAATGCTGTATTCAGCCTGTCAAGTCATTTTAATTATTTTTACCCAGGTTCTGGGTAGCTAGGTAGCTTTGAGTAACTCAGCTAGGTCTATTTTACTGACAATACACTGGGTCAATGTAACCCAATGTGGGGTCTGTGCAAACCAGTTAAAACTGGATCAATTTGTCAATGGAGGATTTGTGTTCTGTTCTGAGATAAAAAAAAAACAATTTCCTGAACGAAACTAAGGTTTATTTTGTTGTTTTTCTATCAGATTATTACTGTAGAAAAAGAAAAATGTATGCAGTTGCACATTATAAGTTGTACATCACACGCTTTTTGGAACGCTAGCCTTCTACAAACGCAAAACCGGATCTACACGCAGGGCGAATGACACGGCAGGCACCATATGGAAGTTTCACCTCCCGCCAAACGAATGGCGCGAATGGGCCTGACACACGTCGGGGTATGAGTATTATATGATTGTTAAAGAATGAATTGTCATTGAATAAAAATCATTTTATATGAACGGTCCTTGTCCTAGCCTATACACACTCAAAAAAATAACTCTTTGAATGAACATAAAAAAATCATTTTTTCAATTTTTCAAGCCGGCGCGTGAACTGGAGCTCGTCTCATAAATGAACCGAAACTCAGCGTATAAGGTCGCCTACTCGCCTCACAGTCACAGACATGTCTACTTTTAAACAGAACAATTCAAAACGAAAGAAAGCAGACTATAGACTGCTCTCTGCTTATGTAAATGTGCATTTCTCTCTGGCACGTTCACTGCTGCGAAGATCGCGAGTCAGCATCGTCGTCACCTTTTCAGATACTGACAAAGAAAACACTTGTTTATTAATAAACAATTAAAATATCTCCTTGCTATATTTTACATATTCATAATCATTATTTTTGCCGGTTCTTTGTGACAGATTGTAGGTGCTTTACTGGCAGCGCCACATGAACGCGTCACCACCGCATCCACCAAAATAGGCCTGTTTTTTTAAGTTTTTTTTTTAGGATTTGTTTAGTGTGCGTGTTTCATTTAATGGAAAGCACATTTACTGCTAGTTGTCTTGCTGTTCATTTTAAATAAACGTAGAGCAAGTAGCTAATCAGTGCCTGCTCCTTTATTCAAACTAAGTTGTCCTATAACAACCCCCCCACTGTAACCCACTGTAATTTAAATAGTTTAATAATTGCAATGTAATTGAACATTAAACACAATTGCAGACTATCAAGTCTTCCCCTTTTCTCATTTTCTCAAAAAAACAAAATAACACTTAATTTTAACATTTATTCTCTGTTACTTCAACCATATGCAAAGCATGCTGGGAACTAACAAGCACCACCCAGTTTCAGTTAATGCAACACAAATCAATCATGTAAACCCAACACAAATGGATTAAGTAAACTTAAATTTTACATATTTAAGCAGATTGAACACAATCAAATTAAGTTCGGGCAAAATGGCAGTTGGCTCGCTCTACACTGCCCCCCTCTGGATGTAAGAATTTTTTACTTAACATAAAGGGTTTGTGTTTAGGCAACACATTAAGATTTTGTACTGTTAAGTTGAGACATAATTACGTTGACCTTAATAGAAAAAAAACATTTAAAGTAAAAAAACACAATTATTATAAGTAAACTAAATATAAATATATTATGTAAAGTGCACAACCTTCCTAGTTCATTTTTTTGAGTGCATAACAGATTTTATAGAGCATTATTATTTCAAATTAATAGCTTTCGATATTAGGTTGTGTGACCCAGGTACGTTTTTTTTATTATTTTTTTATTCAGCTAGGAATCATTAAATTGACGATTAAGACAAAGTTACAAAATATTTCCATTTTCAAATAAATGTTGTTCTTTTGAACTTTCTATTCATCATAGAATCTTGAAAATGCATCAGTTTCCACAAAAATATTAAGCAGCACAACTGTTTTCAACAGATGATAATAAATGTTTCTTGAGCAGCAAATCAGCATATCAGAATGATTTCTGAAGGATCATGTGACACTGAAGACTTGAGTAATGATGCTGAAAATTCAGCTTTGACAATAGTAAAGATTATTTTAAGATTAAAACTATTTTCACCATAGAGACGCCCACCATTCAACCCGAAAATAGTCATATAACCATTGCAATAACTCTGAAGCTGTTCTGTTAAAGGGGTCATATAATGCCATTTTTGTACAAGTTAATATGAATCTTTAGGGTCTAAATGAAAACTTTGTAATATACTTTTATTAAAAATTCTCATTAGTATTTTAAGAAAACACTCATTTTACCTGCTCAAAAACAGCTCTGTTTTCAGCACGCTGTTTTAGTGCATATGCCTTTAAATGATAATGAGCTTTGCTCACCCCGCCCCTCTGTTCTGCGGGGCGTTTTTGACACAACGCACGTGGAGTGTTGCCTTGACAACAGTTGATGGTGTATTTTGGCGAAAGAATGACAGCTGGAGTCTCTGAGGGCACATCTGTGCAACCATATCAATTTGAACCGGAGTCGGACCCGGAACAAGATGACGGCCCCGAAGAAGTTCGACAATTAAGGCTCGAACAGGACGTTTCTGAATGGTTGGTTAACAATGTCACTTTCATCTATTTTTGTATGTACTGGCAGGGTAACGTTAGAGTTGTGAGATACAAACGCTATGTGTTTAACGTTACTAATGTAAGTTATAGGTTAGTTCGTTGACAGATTTATGTTGAAAAACTTTTTTTTTTTTTTTTACAAAAGCAAAAATAAGTGATCAAATAACATCAATTAGAGT
Organism: Semotilus atromaculatus; assembly: GCA_031834385.1. Classification (NCBI taxonomy): domain Eukaryota; kingdom Metazoa; phylum Chordata; class Actinopteri; order Cypriniformes; family Leuciscidae; genus Semotilus; species Semotilus atromaculatus. The sequence goes on along the minus strand of JAULUF010000055.1, from coordinate 23,093,048 downwards.
ATTAATAGTCTTTATTATATTAATATTTTGCTGGCCTGTGTTACCATTCATCTTAATGCAGTTATAACTTTTTTTGACATTACTTTATTAATCAGTAACGTAACATACAAGTAAACCAGGTGTAACTTAGTGTTAGCATGTTAACTGTAACACCTGCGTACACAGTTTTTAATAACACAATAACTATAACGCGTTTTTCATTATAAACGTGGGATTATGAATTATATTGAGAACGTCGTAATGTTACATAGAATACATGCCGTAATGTACCCTGAGTGTAAACATTAGCCACATTCATCGTGAAGCGTGCAAGGGATTTGCAAAGATTAATATAAAGGTTAATAAAACGTTACACTCACTTCTTCTGGAGCAGGTCCAGCAGGAACACGAATAGTTGAAACTGATTGATTTTTCAGTAGCAGCCTCTTAGCAAAACCTGATTTATATTGACCCTCGTTTAAAAAGCAGTCTGGTGAGAAATGATTTGCGCAAACATGAGCGCATTCACGTTGCTCGTCGGGAATATTCCCTTCATTAACAAAACTCAGCCACTGCGTCTTCAGCAGTTCGGATTTGGGAACTTTAAAATTACTGCTGTGTTCGTTATTACACCCAAGAACAGAACACCACAATCGCTTAGGCGCCATTCTGCTCCAGTGTATCAACAATGACGAACTATGATTGACATCTCACTCACGAGCGAGGGCGGGTCTGTGTTGAAACGCTGCTGTCAATCAACAATCGTGGGAGGGGCGTGCGAGCTTGTGACGTCATAGGCTCGAACGGCTCGATTTGAGGCAGGGGAAAACATATAAGGAGATTAAAACAAAACCACTGGATGGATTTTTATCATTATATGATGGTTGTGTACAGACACTGCCAACACACATTTCAGTACAATCAACTTGTAAAAGTGCATGTACCATTATATGACCCCTTTAAGCTAAAAAAAACTGCATAGTGCCGCTTTAAATTGTAATATTTCATAACATTACTGTTTTTATTGTCATTTTTATCAAATACCTGCACAAGAGATTTAAAATACACACTTTTTTTTACAGACTCCAAAGTTTTGAATGTTAGTGTAAATCAACTCCATATTAAACATTAAATCGTAACACATCAGAAAAAGAGCAGCAGGCACTCGCTCCGCCGTGTGAGCACACGTTGACGTGTTATTTATAGAATTGTGTTATCGCATGCGTAACGGTGGCAGTTGGGTTACGCAATCTGACCCTGGGGTCCGGACTGACAATATTCCCTGCAAACAGGGTGTTTGTTTACAGATCAAAGTGCATACCATCAGCGATCTGTCCAGAGAGTGCCTTCAGGCAGCAGAGTCTCAAGCTTTTATGGCTCAAATGTTTTTACACACACACACAAAAAAAAATAATCAATGGATGTCCATCAGTGGATCGATATGGGCGAGTCCCTGTCCTACCGCAACAGTGAGCCACTGGAATGGTCAGAATCTTTTTGACCAACACATCAGATGTACAATCAAGAGTTCAAAGCCCTAGTGTGGAATTACAAATGAACTGTATTCTTAAACAAGGTTTAAACACAAAAAGGGCCAAGTATTTCAATTGCGCAAAAAAGTATTTCACTTGTGACTAGATTGTCTTTAAACGTATAGATCACCCAAAAATTAACACTCTGGTCGTCATTTACTCACCCTCATGTCGTTCCAAACCTGCATTACTTTCTTTCTTCTGATTCATACAAAAAAAGTCAAGGGGGTCCAATGTTGTTTTTGAGCCCACTGACTTTTCACTGTATTGTCCATTCAACCAGAAACATATAACCAAATATCTTCTTTTGTGTTAAACAGAAAAAAAGTTTGAGTTTAGAGCATGAAGGTGAGTAAATTACAAAACTTTCCTTTTTGGGTTAACTATCCCTTTAAAGGAATAACTATAATAAAAACATTGTACAATAAAAGCACTATAGTTCAGATTCACCTCACAAGTGTTACAGATGTTGCATTTTGTGCTTCATATGTGTATTCATTGTCCCTCTGCTTTGTCTGCAATATTACAATAATGTTTTTCTAAAAGTTGTATGTTTGTATCCTACATTTGAATTTAGTCTGGTTTAAGGTCAGGTCCACCAAGCACAGGTCAGACAGGTCTATTAGCAATAAATTAACTGGCAGATACTCAACAAATTGGATAAAAACTATATCCTTTAATTGCACAAAACTATCATAATCCTCACAAAAGTCTTGCAGATTATGCATAATGATGGGAACGTCGCTCACAGCGATTCATTAATTCGTTACAGTTATATAGCGCTTTTCTGGGTACTCAAAGCGCTTTACATATGGAAGGGGGGAATCTCCTCAACCACTACCAATGTGCAGCATCCACCTGAATGATGCGACAGCAATCATTTTGCGCCAGAACGCCCAACACACACCACTGGTGGAGAAGAGACAGTGATGAATCCAATCAGTATTTGGGGATTATTGATGGACAGAGGCCAATGGGCAAATTTTGCCAGGATGCATTGTACAATAAGTTTAGGGTTTAGGAGTTAAAGGGTTACAACTCTACTCTTTTTCGAAGGAAATCCTGGGATTTTTATGACCACAAAAAGTCAGGACCTCGGTTTAACGTCTCATCCGACATGTTACAGTGTCCTCATCACAGACCACAGGGTAAGGGCCCCCTACCGGCCTCACTAACACCTCCTCTAGCAGCAACCTAGTTTTCCCAGTAGGTCTCCTAACCAGGTACTGACCAGGCTCAGCCCTGCTTAGCTTCAGTGGGCAACCAGTCTTGGACTACATGGTGATATGGCTGCTGAAGTCCATGAAGTCAAACAGTAATTAAATCCAACAGTAATTGTTTTGACATTTATTGTTGAAGTAGCTGGTTGTGTTACAAAAGCAGTGCTTTGTAGGGTCTGGACCAATCAGACACACACTAATTATTCATATTCATTATATTTAATGAATAATAACACTATGGTATGTTTGATTGGTATGTATGTGGTTGTACAACCAACCAACGGTCAATGTAACCTCACCTGTATCATGTCTCCTACCTAATTAATCCTCACCTAATGACTCACACTTTGATGTACATCACCTTCCTTTAGAATGCAGTGTGGATTTGTTATATCTATCTGAGCATTACTGAACAGAAAAAGGTTGAGGCAGAGGTATAATCACTGTTAGGACAGAGACTCATAAATCTTGCCCCCAGATGAAACTCCCGCCAGAAAGTCAACTCCTCTCATTGGTAAAGTAAGCTGAGAGAGGTGGGATCTTCTCTGGCTTTATTTAGAGACAGTCCACCGTGATGTTTTCCATCGTTACATCAGTCCATCTCTCACTCCTTTTTCCTACACATGTATTCATGTATTTATTAGGGCCGGGACTCGATTAAAAAAATTGATCTAATTAATTAGAGGCTTTGTAATTAATTAATCGAAATTAATCGCATTTTAATCGCATAAATATTTGACCTGAGAACAGTGTGAAGTAATTTTTTTCACATGGATTTTTAGTATACCATTGAATAATGACTGAATACATAGCCTAAGCTTAAGCAACAAAATATTGTTTATTTTTGTTCAACCAAGTCCAGCAGACCAGTGCAATTTTTGCCATTAAATGTAGCAATAGCGTATTTAGAAATATAGTAGTAGGCCTACATTTTAGAAATTCAGGTAGCCTATAGATAGGAAGACCTTCTGTAAACTATGTTTTTTTAAGTTAAAAAAGGTTTCCAGGGTGACGCGTCAGGCTTGGCACGTGATTCACCACAGCCAAAATAGCGCTGCATGACAAATGTTTCTAAATATTAAAAAACTTGCTTACCATGTCATCAACTTTTTTCTTTTCCGATTCTCAAATATGTGTAAGTGAGTTTGTTTTGTTGTTTAAAAAATCTTTATAAATTATCTTGATCTGTAACATGAGATGGGCGCCGTGTTTGGGCCGCAGTTCAGAGATTCCTGTCTGTTGGATTTATCACAGCGCGTGAATTCATCAGTTTCTCCCGAAATACATGAAAGTAAGTGGCCGGTGAACTGGGAGTAGAATAGAGTTGACTTTATAGTTATTTACACTGTGTGTCTGATATGAATAAAAACCGTCGGCAAATATATTTTCTTGGGTTGTTATTGCTGCTTCCATAGACACCATTGTGTATTTTACAAACTATAAATGTGTTGTTTTGCTATAAATTATATGTAAATGTCTAAAACCTAAAATAAACATTATGTGGTTAAAAACACTGAACAGTTGTGATCGCCTATGACAAGCGCTGAGCGTGTCCGTCTTTGGCTCAGCCACAGCGCGAAAGCACAGTTTGAATCTGGTGGTTATGTCACTTCACTGTACATTCGCTCCTTAGTGGTCATCTAGTGGAAAATGAGAATGTTATTCATCCAGTGAGAAAGTTCCACGGTGCAAAAATAAGCGATTAAAATCAGTTAACGCGTTAATTAACGTGTTAAAGTCTGTAATTAATTAATCTTAATTAACGCGTTAAAGTCCCGGGCCTAGTATTTATGTATGTTTGTTTAGTTTATTCGTGTTTCTGATTTTGTTAATAAAACTTATGCACTTTATGTATTTGGTTCTGGTTGACTGCTTGCAATCAAAGTCACTTTTACGATCTTGGTTTTTCTACTTGCTCAAAGCGCTGTACATGCTAAGAAATAATTATTCTTCTGTGGCCATGGAAGATACCCTTTTCTTAGAATAAATTAATAATCAAAAGAGTTCGTTGGACGAACTGATTAATTGACTGTAAGATTAATTTAGCCATGTCAAGTTAATCCAATTAACTGACCCAAATATTCATAATTAATCATCAGTTATTATTGATTATTAATATTTCCTAAAGCTGAGTTCCTTACAGCTTTGACAAAGTAGGAGGGGTTTAGAAACACAACCTCTTGCAGAGCATTTTTAGCTAGCTCTGAAAATTGTTTGTGGACAATAAAAGCATAAAATCACCACAGCTTAAAATATTACAGCTAAACTACTAAGAAAAAAATCTAGATATAACTCGCTCCACTAACCAGTTATTTAGTTATTGAACGATCCATCCAAATCCAACCCTTATGCTGTCAGATTGATAAAATACATCAGCAAACATCCTAGATGTGGGGTGGGCAGTTTAAATTCAGTCAACAGAATGTGACATTATGAAACTGTCAGCAGCATCAGCTCACTCATTAATAATGGCTCTATATATAGTTTAGGCAGCTTTTCTGTTTCAGGCTAGCCGAAGAAAAACAAAAAACAAATGTCAGCTAGACTGAACTCGAAAAGCAGCCTAAACTACTTATATAGCCTTTTTATATTTAAATATTATATTAAGTATATAGCCTTTTTATATTTAAATATCATATTAAGTATATTATGCACTATATATTATTTATACTATGGGGCTGTTAAATGCTTAATTCTAATTGGTTAACAATATGATTATTTTATTTTCCAGTAATGCTAAAGTTCCACGTATAGTACAGACAACATGGAAACATACATGCAGAGAAACTTGTCAGCGCTGCCCTGTGACTTTATCAGTAAAATAGTCCAGCAGCTGAAAGGCGACATGGCATTTCTCAGTAACAAGGTAGTGAAGTCACTGTTCTTGAAACAGTTAAAACTTACATTTTCGCTATTAATCAAACAATCAGTCTCTTTTGCTCACTATAATAACTGCATTGGTCTGCATACAATGGCTCAAGCTTTCACCACTAGAACTAAAAAGATATTTTGTAATTAGCAATGGAGACTTGGGATGAGTAAGAAATTAGATATACGCACAAGACTGGGACAAAAAAAAAGGACAAAAACCCAACAAATGTATTGAAATAAAACATCTGAACAAAGTTAAGGAGTTGCACGCTTCATGCTGTGGTTGCATTACCACTTCAGGTGTGCACTAAATTTAATGGCCTGTCGTCAATCATTTGAGGCTAGCCAACAAAAAAGAAGAAGAATGTCCTCCTCATTTGAGTTTCATTGAGTATGTGAACCAACACCATTAAAATAAGATGGGATAAAGTAATCAAAAGATGTCGACCAGGCAGACGCAGCTACATTGGCTAAACCAATGTCATGAGAGCCAACTTATATAAACAGTCTGTCTCTGGAAGACAGGACTTCAGATGAAACAAAAGCACACCGTGTTCTGCCAAAAGATGGGAGGATGGGATGGGAATCTGAGAGAAACTTCTGGAAAAAAAGAGCAAAATCATCCAAAAGTGTTCCATCAGTCTCTCTCCAAAATATCCCCAAGTACGTTGATCAATACATGCCCGGCTGAGGAGTTCATTCCACATGTGAGGATAGAAACATATATACTTATTAAATATGAAAGTGAAGTGTGAAAGACACTTCAGCACACCGCACTGCAGCATGAGGCGCTCCTTTTTCTTCCACACTCTCTCTCCACAAATCTTTGTTCTTCTTCAAAAGCTCCCCCTTATTTTGTTTAAAACAGCACTGCCTCATACGAGTCTCATTGGTCTCTAAGAGAAAGAACAAATAAAACCATCCAAAATCTTGGCAAGTTTCAGAGAAAGACTGAGGTCGATTTGCAAGGCTAAATAAGACAATATTAAATGGCATTGACAAAACGTTTAAGTAATGATATTAATACATATGTCATTATATATAAACAGATTATATATTTTAAATTAATGCATATCTTTAATTAATTTAAATTAATTAAAAATGACTTGGTCCTATCAGCAACATCACAACTTGGCGTATTAAGAATGTGCAGTCACAGGTCTTTCAATGCAGCTAATCCTATCAGGATAAACTATTGTTTTATTTCGTGCACACACGGCCTTGGTTACATCAGCAGCAGAGTAAGAAGCAAAAAGGATGAATCGTCGTGATTTCATGATCTTTGTTCAGGCATGTACACACACAGATCTGACTCAGTCCCACTAGTTGAATCATCTTTAGCTCTGGAGCTGAGATCCGGAGATGAACACACCCAAACAAACAGAGGAATGATTAGGGAAGGTGATCTGCACAAGCACGTCTTATCGTTTGAGGGTGTGATTTATAGACGACACAAAAGTGGATGTAGATGGAATTGTGTCTGTCCTTACCACAATGAACCATCATCCCGCAAGAGCAATCATTTACATTTAAATGAGACTCCAACATGCATCCTTACTTACCGAAGATATTTGTGGAATGTCCTTTCTTGGCGAGGGGTTTGAGCTCGTTGTGGCCCCAGCCATATTGCCTGTAGCTGTCCCACGCATGTTTCATCATCTAGGACACAGAAATTATGAGAAGTTAGCCTTACCCACAAACACAAAAAAGTATGGTGGATATCTGCATTACAGAACCCACATCCATCTGATTGATTAATCTACAGCTGCCTTCCTTCATGACTCGTAAACCTTTTAAAAATGTCAGAAGGAAACAACTGAATTGTTCAATGCAAAATGTAGTAACATGAAAGCCAAAAAAGCGGTTTGGTCTGATAACGAACGACATTTGAACAGGGTAGAATAATACAGGGATGCACAAAGGCCTTTGATGTATAAGATGAAACATTGCATCAGAGATGTCCTGTTACCCAGAAGCCCCCGCTGTGACCGTGACCGTGTCTGCTGTGTTGTCATTCCCCTTTCAGGTCACTGGCTAGCAGCACCCTGTCAATGTATCTTCACTCTATGCATGTGTGTTTTTCTTTTTTTCCTCCTACTGGGGAAAGATGAATGGGCACAGTGTGTCTCTGCGTCTCTAAGCGTGTCTTTGTCTCAGCTGAGGCTCTAGGCGTGCTCTCTCTGAGCTCTCGCTCACATCCATTAAACGGCTGGCTGAGATTCAGCTCCAAACCACTCCACAATTAGACATGTCTTCAAACATTACCACTTGGAGGAATACTTCCTCCAAAAAGCAGAACACTTGTGACAAGGATGATAAGGTGCGTGAAAGGGAAACAAATTAAATTATAGTTCTGCTCCAAAAGCTAGCGAGCTGCATTGAAGTCTACAGCTTGCAGTAGCCTATATAGAGTGTTGCCTACTGAAGCCCAAATTATACTTTGGTTTTTACACACATCCTAGGGTGTATAAATTTGTACATGTATAAATTTCATCATCAGTATATAATGAGCACGTGCGTAAAGGAAATAAGAGATTCTAACAACTGACAAAAAATTTCTTTATACACGTCTAAATTTGTCATAACTTTCTGGAGAGAAATAGCACTGACACAAGACAAAGATGCAACTTAATAGTGTGCACGTGTTCGTGCACTCTAACGAATGGAGTATACTTTGAAAGGCTGTGTTCGGCTGTACGCATATGCCAAGTTTTCAGGTCAAAACTGAAGAATGCATTGAGCCCCTCATATCAAAAACATTTCTTTCCCTAAAAAAGTTGCATCCCAAATCATGTACTATATACTTGTACATTAAACAAAAGTGTTTACATTTCAGCAGGGTTAGAAGTTTTTTTACAACAAGGAAGCATTTGCCATTGTCCCTTTGAAAGGAATGATTTTTCAAATGTCTCTGATGTGTTGCCACTTGTTTAGGTTTAGGTTGTATATTTAAAACAAATAGATCTAATTCATCCAAATTATTTTAAGCAGCATCTTAAATTACGCAATCATGCCACAAGACACTGAAAGTACAGTGTGAGACAATATGAACAAATCCTGTTCTGAGATGGAACCTCATAAATTTCCAATTAGGAACGTCCTATGAATAGCATGAAACGCATAGGAAAGTAATGTGACAATTCATTGCAAAAGAGTTTGACTTTAGCATGTTGCTATGCTATTAACTCTATAATCCAAGTATAAAAATAGTACATACAAATATTGGGTTGAATTTGGCCAAAACAAGGTATATTGTTGTTGCCTACTGTTTAAAATGGCATAGGCATAGGAGAGCTGTCGCATAGGCAGCTCACTAGGGTTTGGCACGGAGCTTCTGAACACAGATGCAGTAGACGCCCTCTGGAGTTCGTCTGACTGTCAAGTGTTGTTGTAGGCTGCCATCCCGAGCACAAGCCATGATTTTTCTTCGCTGTTCTCAGCCTAAAAAGCAGAATCCCAGGAGGGAGCCAAGGCAATGAAAAGAAGTCAATAATTTCATTTTGTTCTCTGCTTTCAATCTTTCCATGTCACGCTGTGCGCACAACAGATTATGAATTACCACAATGCAGTCTTTCCTCTATGTTTCCAACAAACCGAAGGCTGGTGGCTGATTAGGCTGATTGTTAAACCCCCTTTAATGTAGACAAATTAAAGCCCAAGATCAGCAAGAAGCCTAAAATACAAACTGTAAGGAGATGGAGAGCTATGAGTCTACATATCTCTCTTTCCCTTTCCTCTAAATTCCCACTTGATCATGCATAACTTCCAACCTCCCTCATGTTTTATTCAAGGGCTGTTCAGGGTCGTTCTGCCTGTCAATTAACAGTTGTTTTGACTAAGTGGAGGCCTTGAGAAGCGTTGAGAACAGATCCCATCCGACACGAAGAAAACTTAAACTGCCGGTTAAATTAAGCCCAGGCTTTTAACTACCCCATGAAGATGTGTCTACAGGGTAAGCTCAGTAAGCGCATGAGATAAAAAAAAAGGTGAGACCGTGACAAGTGGCTGGGGATTATATTTTCTCAGATTTTTGTGTGATAATTCTGCAAAAATTAGCATTCTGTCATTATTTACCTTCATCTCAATCAAAATTTGCTGTCGTTTATTTTGTGAAATAAATTAGAAGCTAGAAAAGGTGAGACCGTCACAAGTGGCTGGAGATTATATTTCTCAGATTTTTGTGTGATAATTCTGCGAAAATTTGCATTCTGTCATTATTTACCTCAAAAGTAAAAAAGAAAAAAAAAGAAAAAAAAAACATTCATTCACTGATCCGGTTCCCGGGTTCAACGCACTGACTCAATCTGGATGTCACAGTTCTTGAGTAAATAAGGTACAGTATAACTTAAGACCAAATTTTTTTGGGTGGGTCTCTCATTTTTGGACCTTAACGGATGTGGCTGCTAACTTTTGGATGGAAAACAGCTGTCAATATTATTTATTAAAAAAAAAAAAAAAAAAAAAAAAAAAAAGTATCCTTTTGTGTTAAGGGTTTTGAACGAGTATTGTAAATAATACAGTTTTTGAGTGAACTATTACTTCAATATGGTTTCAAATCATTTAAAAATGTAGAAAATATGACCATATAATTTGTGTAAATTAAGATTTAAAAAAAAAAGTCAAGAAATGTTGCGTTTTCATATATGAAATTGTGATGGAGGACATGCGGGTGGTTGGTGTAGATGCGCAGGACAGAGCAAAATGGAGACGGATGATTCGCTGTGCTGACCCCTAATCGGAGAAGCCGAAAGAAGACTATTTTTTGTCGCTTCACCCTCAAAGGAAATAACAAATACACAATAGAAAGGGACAAGAGAGAATGAGAGAGAAACAAATAAGTAGTGTAATATAAAACGACAGCGCTTCAGTTATTTAAATTTTAGAAAGGCATTATGACCTTTCACTCACTACTTCACAGCATTCCTCCATGGATTGTGTGTTCATTCGGTGTCTCACATGCAGCGCTGAAGACAGGTTTCTGAAAAATTAGGTTCCTGTAAATGAAGGCTGCACCTTATCACTGCGTTTGAAAGTGTGTTTAGTCTTAAAGTCCTAAATGAGCGCCAGTTTCAGCAGTGTTGTTTGTGCTGTGGTCAACACTGAGTAAACACAGAAAAACCTCTTTGAAGGCCTCATGGGACAACATCAAGCTCATTTCACAACACCATTCAAACCACACTTTCACTCTATGGGACTCTCTCGTCTATGGGCCTTGTGCACTGCAATTTTCTGATGTTATGTTCTAAAAGCTATCTGTATTCATCAAATGGTTCTGTAGTTTACTCTGTAAATTCAGTATTCGGTGCATCTGCACAAAGCGACTAATTGATTTACTGGATCGGTCCCTATGGATCGGCAGTCGTGTTCATATCAATTCCAGAGCAGACAGATACGATCATCTCCACCCTCCCATCAATCGAACACAGCACATTGTAGAGAGAACAAAGAAAGCGATAGATGAGCCTTGTCGGCGCTTTCTGCTCAACTGCTTGAGTGATGGGGCCGGCCTATTGTGCATTTCAATTACCATCCGGCTGCCAGCACACTTGTTTGAACAGTGATCAGTGCTCATATCAGCTCTGCAGGTGGATTGGTTATGTCCATCAAGCACTGCCTTCAGACTCCATGAAAGTCAGAGTGTAAGACAAATTAGATTGAATGTTCTCAAAAACTGTAAGTGGTTACAATGCATCACCCTCTTTCCCGAGGGCACCGTCACCTTTCTTGAAGCCGTTTGCTGCTTTCAAGCGCTCTAATATGATTTTTCTTCTCATTATCATTGGCCTTTTATTTTGGAGTGCATGATTGCCAGGGAGCAACAAAAGCACTTGGGCATGTTACAAGGGGTATGATGATGGTTTTTCCACTGCACGCTGGGATTGAAGCGTGAGAGGGAGATCCTTTTAGAGCACATCACACTGTCTGGAAGGATTCCTAAAGCAAAGACAATGCCAACGATGGAGCAAAGGGTGGGGGGGAAGCCTATCAATAGGCTTCCAAAGAAAGACAGAAAAATATGAACAAAAGAAGGAAAAAGGAAACAAGAGACAAGGCAAACAAACATTTGGTAGAAAGAGGTGAGTGTGAGAATCAGTTGTTTCAGCTTGGATGAGCTTACTCTTAGGCCACTAATCACACTTGTGTTATTAGTGCAGTCTACGAATGTGTAAACTATGCATTTACAAAACTGACTCTTTAGTGAACTGCCTGAACGTTCAGTTGACTAATCAGTAGGGGTGTAACGGTTCACAAAATTCACGGTTCGGTTCGATACGATACACTTGTGCCACGGTTCGGTTCGGTACGGTACGTTTTCAATGCAGCAAAAAGAAAGAAATGCCAGAGAAATCTCCTTGATTTTTTTTTATTATATTTTTATTAAAACTAACATCATAAAGTATGATATATATTTTTTTACTTTGAACAATGATGGAGCTATACTTGACTTTTCTTAGGAGCATATAAAACAAAACAGCTCCTTGGACAAAATGAAATGTTATATTGTAGTAGTTATAAACAAAGGTTTATTTTAGTTCAGATTAACATTTGAGGGCAGCAATTGTATTCATGATGTCAAAATAAAACCGACGTAATGTTACTTGAAAGCATTATAGCCTACTATTCCTGCCAAACCTCCATGGTTACAGTGTGTACTACAGAGTGTTACTACAGTAAATCCATGGTGATGTTGCTGATCTGTGGACAGTGGATAGTTCATTAATGGCACAATGTTTCTTCCTGGTTTCCACGTCAGCGCGGTTTGATCCGTTAATAACTGAGAAATGTGAATGTTTCTCACTAGATCTCGCAGCGATGTTATTACTTCAAGTTCAATAGTGAATTCAAATGCTTTCTTTACTGGATGTCTCAGCGCTGTGTAGTAACAGAGATCGGCTCGCGCTGCATTGGTCCAAACTGATAAACAGTCCGTCAACCACATAATAACGAGTAGCTCAGTTTCGTTCCGCTTACATTACATTTGCCATTTGATGTTGGGTAATGTTGTGGTCGCACCAGCATCTCGAGTTCGGTTTGAAAATGCGTACCGAAAACCGAACCGAAAGCCTCTTACCGAACGGTTCGATACGAATATGCGTATCGTTACACCCCTACTAATCAGTCTTAAAGGAATAGTTCACCCAAAAATAAAAGTGGCAAAATAAAATTCACTCACCAATGTGAGTTTTGGATTCTATAAAAAGATGGAGTAAAAGTAACAATTATTATTGTTTATTTAATAATAATTATTAAAGTAATTTATGCTTTTGAACAAGTTATGATTAAAACTCTCTCTCTGACTCCCTACAATCGTATTTTGAGTAATTAATTACTAATTAAATAAATTTGACTAATAGCATTCTTTTTTTTCAACATTTCTCTAGATATCGTAATATTACTGTAAATTATTTTAGCCATAATACCGGTAATCATGTAGTGAAACATGGGTATGACATCAGGTATGGGAAGGATTTTAGATTAAGGACGGTGGCTTCAAGGACAAAATGTTGGGAACGATTGTTCAAAAAAAAAAAAAAAAATGCATAGGAGTCACAACTGTGTGTATTGTTCCTAATGAAAAATCTAATAATCACTGCTGAGGACGGTGAAATTTCACCAGGTCAGGTAATTACTCCGGGCTTAGAAAAATATAGCATTCAGAACCGGTAGAGCGCACACACGCACATGCACACACACACAAATGCCCTCCAACATTTCCTCTAGGGGGAGCTGCATTAATTAGCATTAACCCCCACCAGGCACATTCAATTCATTCATAGATCACTCTTTGCTCTACAGCAAACCAACAGAGACGAGCAACTGAAAATTCTGCAGCGAGGTCAAAAAAGAACAGCCGCTCTGAAAGTATCAGGCAGCAGAGCTGCAATTACCAGTTGCCTCCGGTGAAGGCCTGAGTCCCTGTGATTGATTTACACTCCACCCATTTTGCCACGGAGCTGCAGGTTGAAGTTACGGCGCTATAACCAGTCCACCCGGACAGACAGAATCCTATCTGACAGTCTCACTGCAGTAAATGTGACGACGCAATACTAGGTGATAAATTGACTTTAAGAGCATTCTGAAACTTAATAAGATTCAGGACAGTTCTTTTGTTTTAGAGACAGCCTTTAAACATCACACCCAGACACTACTGCAGACACTACTTCCAGACACTACTTCTGACATGTCAAATATACTTCTGACATGTCAAAAAAAAATTCAGATATATTGGCTCTTCAGTTGATGTTCAAGGTCCTCATCTTCCAAGAAAGAGCCTCTCTCTCCACTGTATATGATTTTGTAGTTTAAGAAGAGCTGGATCTACAGTAAGCCACAGGTGTTATGGGAATAAAATACATCGATGTTCTGAAGTCAGGTGATTTCTCATTTAATGTGGCCTCTGATGTTGTGTTAAACAGATGATTAATGGGCTCATATAAGAGCAGAACACCAACAGAAAGGCCTAGGAGTTTAGAAGGATCCATTCCCATGATCTCTGCCAGGGGCGGTTCAAGGATTTGATCAAGGTTTGGAGGATGAAGGATTTGATCTTCAGTCTTTAGTGAGAATGTCTATCAAAAGACCATTGCCTAAGTGGTGCCTCTGTAAATTTGCACCACTATATTAATATACTATAGTAAATCAAATGTACCCAACCAGTGCTTAAATTGGTACAAAGTCAATACAAAAACATTATAAATTATATAATGATACCAGTCTTTCTGCAATACAGTTCAATTCGGTTACTGTTTGACTAACACCAAATTGTCAAGATAACATCTGTTATATTGACACATATCCAATATTTTCCTCATTTTTATCGTTCACTTAAGACATAACAGACTATGTTTTAGGGCTGTCACTTTTTATTCGATATTCGAATATGCATTCGAACATGACGTGAAATATCCGTAATCGATAAATAAAACTATAAATAAACTATCTGGTTTTTAAAGTGCCATGTGTAGCGCATTTTTTTACAGTCTATGATTAGACCGTTTGTTTTTTTATTTTATTGTTTGCCATCTCATCCAGGAACGGGCGCTCTAAACGTATTGTAGCGTCTCCCCAATGGAAGATAACGCACAGAACGGCCAGCTTAAGCGCACAATTACAACCCCAACTCATCTAAAAAGTAGTGTCTGGAAATATTTTGGGTTCTACACTGTAAATACCATACCACTTCTCTCAACATCGACGCGCAAAAATACCTGTGTGTGCCAGGCACGTCAGTGCACTCCGAACGAGTGTTCTCCACCGTGGGGAACATCGTCAATAAAAAGACATTTGAATATATTCAAATACATTGTTTGATATTTGATATCCGTTCAATTGGATTTTTTTCAAAAGTTACAGCCCTACTGTGTTTACATGGATACTCGTCAAAACTGTAATTTTGACAATTTTGTGTGTACTGACAGGTGGCTTTCTGTGTGCGTGCACAAAAAGAAGTCACTTTCACAGATTCTAGTGCTTGAATGGCTTAAAATCACTTGCATGTTTAAACTGATAAGATCTAAAAACACGTTATAAAATTATAAACTTTCTTGAAGCAATACTGGCCAAATCTTTGACGCCCCTAAAAATGGTCTAAAACTAACCCTGGTCTCTGCCACAAGTTCTAACTGCTTCCTCAATTGACAATTACAAATACAAACCGGTGCAGAAATTATTCTAATATGCTGATTAGGGATAGGCTGTCACTTTTGAGAAAAATCTAATTCGAACGGATAATGTATTAGAATATCTACGAGCCCCGCTACGAGGCAGACGCTAAAATACGTTTAGAGCGGCTACAATACGTTTAGAGCGCCCGCTCCTGGATGAGATGGCAAAAAAAAAAAAAAAAAAAAAAAAAAAAGGGTCTAATCATAGACTGTAAAAAATGCGCTACACATGGCACTTTAAAAACCGCATAGTTTATTTATAGTTCGATTACAGATATTTCACGTCATGTTCGAATGCATATTCGAAAATCGAATAAAAAGTGACGGCCCTAATGCTGATTTGGTGCTTTGGTCTTTTCATTATCAATGTTGAAAAACTTTCTAACCAATGAATAGAAAGTTCCAAAGAACAGCATTCATTTGAAACAATGTAACAATTCTGTAACAATGCAAAAGTCTCTTTTACTGCCACTCTTGTCTTGATAAGTTTAATGTATGCATCTTCGCTGAATAAAAGCCTTCCTTTCGCATTCTTAATTCAGTTTACCTTGAAGGATGCATCCTTTGTGTAACCATGTCTTCCAATCACCCAAAATCCTTTGATGACAACAATATGATAAAATAAAATAACACAAGTACTGTACGGTGTCAAGCTGTATCCTGTTGTACTGTGTTTGATGATTTCACTTACTAAACGCTTTCAAATACAGGCCCAATTAATTCCCTCGGTGACCTTGACTGCGGCGTACAGTCTCACCTTCTCCTCATCTCATCTTCAGGGCATATGCACAGCCATGAACCTGCCCTCTGATGCTCGTCGGGTCTCAGTACCCTGCAGTGTAAATGCCCTGCCAACAATACTAACAGAAAGAGAGCAGAACAGAGCTCCAGATTCTCACAAACAACATGCGTCAGATAATTGGCCCGGCGGCTAGTAGACGTGCTCTGACATATTATAAGGTTCAAGAGTTCAAGTTGTTCACAAAAACTCCAGATCCTGTTAAAAGCCAAATAAGTAATGAATAAAATACACATACTTTATCTAGAATAGTTCGAAATTCTGTCATAATTTCCCCTTATGTTGATCCAAAAAATATTTAAAAATGTTGGTAAGCAAACATTTGTTGGTGCCCAGTGACTTTCATTGTATGGAGAGGGGGAAAAAGAGTTTCTTTTTTTTATATAAAGTCATACAGGTTTGGAACAACATGAGGGAGAGTAAACTATACATAATCCCCTTTAATTAAATGTTCTATTTTGTTTCTGAGAAAGTGAGGACTTCTCAGTATATAGTTCACCCAAAAAATTTTATTCTGTAGTCATCCATAAAGATCAATAGTTCATCACACTAAACGTCAAGAGTAGGCATGTCAGCTATGTCAGTGACTCAACAAGCAAAAGAAATAAGCAAAAACACACTGGCACACACACATACAATAATTCCAGTTATGGCTGTGGAGTATAGTGCTGTGGAGGAAGGAACTGAGGAGCTTGTGTTGAGGGCCCCTTAGACAAATCAATATGACTGTAAGCTTATCACAGAGTTAATGTAGAGAGAGTATTAGAAGTAATTACATTCAGAGAATTGTCAAAATGAGACTTCTGCAAGTGTGTAGAGAAGAGTTTATGAAAAGATTATAAAAAGGACTGCTCTGGGATGATAAATCCATTTAAAATCCAGAAGATTGAACAAAACAGGCACTCTTTGAAGACTCAAATACATACAAAGAAAACAAGCGAGACACAGAAAGAGCCAGAGTAAAGGAGAGTCGATTTCACACCACAAGTAAAAGCAGCACATATTTCTTTCTCCACCTAAATAAACAGGTATTCACACAACCTGTGTAAGCAGAGGCTTACATGCAAGAAGTATTTCAGTGAATAAATGAGGTAAATAACAGATGCTCCAATGAAATTTTATATATTTTACTTAATGTACTAAACCATTGGTGCCCAGTCCTTTTCCTGTGGATCTAACTACAGAGTTCAGATCCAACCCTATCAAACCCGCCTGTCAGTAATTATCAAGTGCTCCTGAAGATCTTAATTAGCTGGTTCAGCTGCGCTTGATCGGGGTTGGAGCTTAACTTTGAGGGAAGGTACTAAAGTAAATAAATTAGAAAATTAATGAGTATGAAAAAACCAACAAACAAACAGATTTATACTTTAGATATTAACTTCCCGATTGCACCTACATACTCAGAGTGTTAGTAGAGTATTAGTAGACTGGCAGGGTTAGAGTTCGAATAAGTTGGAATGTAGTTCCAAAGTTACTTATAGTTAGTAGAAAGTTACTAAAAAGGGACCATCAAAATAAAGTGATACCAGAAATTGTTACAAAAACAGAAAAGTGAAAAATCGAACCAACAGTGATTTATGTTATAGTTTTTTGCTAATTATCGCAGTATATGAGATTGTACTATAACATTTCCTTTTCTATTGCTTATATAATTAAATAAAAGACATAAATTAAATAATTGTACACAAAATATTGATTTGAGTTTTAATATTTTATTTGCTCACCAAACGCAAAACTTCTATGAAATAAAAATTTTCATAGCAAGCGTATAGCTCTGATTTCAGTTACCCGGATGACCCAGTGTTATCAGGTTTTACCGTTATCACCCAGGTTTTACTGTTATCAAGGAATAACATGCCGCTGGATGGCGCAATCGACCAATCAGAATCAAGTATTCCACAGAGTTGTCAGCCGTGTAATATATATATAGATGTATATAGTGTTTTGAAGAGGGAAATGTATTCATTTGTATGACCAAGGTAAGGTTTGATCACTGTCCTAGAATCACACTATACACACACACACACACACACGATTAAAACGCTACAGCTCTTTAGTCAGACTGCTAACGTTTAAAACAAGCAATGAGAACGGTGTTGAAATAAATGTTCATCAGAACATTTTGGTCCAGTGTTCATCATATTTCTCTGGCAGTAAAGGGACAGTCCGTTTTTCAGCAGGCAGTCCATTCACTAAGTTTGCATTAATTTTGCATTATTGGCCAGTTTCTCTACTTTTTCAATTGCAAAGGTGGGTTTAGGAAGCTGGAGTGATGCTTATTGTAACAAAGTGTATTTAAATTAAGGCAGGCCACACACACAGATCCAGAGTAAAAATAGGGTTAAGGTCCCAAAGTGAGCAGCAGATGGCCCCACTGTGAGCAGTCCACTAAGAGATGTTATGATGCTGGATTTCATCTTGCAGAGTGTAAGGTAGAAGAAAAAAGTAAAAGGGATTGTTGATTGATATATTTTGATGAATGGCAGATGCTTCCTCTATAAACAGCATATCACATACAGTAAAGACTCCACATTCCTAATCTAAAACACATTAACACACAGATAGAGCAGATGGCAGAGCCCTGCATTCCCTCATCCAAATCACTCTGCAGACCTCTCATTATGGCTAATTATAGAATTTTCACAAATTATAGACTTTTCTCATGTTGTTTCATAAAGATCAAACATCACCCTGGGTTAGTAACAAATCACAGGTACTAGTCATGTTTGTATTTCTATATCTACTGACTAGGGATGTGACTGAGGAAATTTTCCCGCTGGTTAATCGAAGTGTGACAACACCGGTAATACCCGTATCACCAGGGTGTGGGGTGTGGGGGGGTGGGGGGGGGGAGTTTTTCCCTTCTTTTTTTCTAATTAATTCCTATGGAAGCTCATCTATGCAAACTCAACTGAACTGAAAACGCTCGCTCCAATCCAGTGGACGCGCACCGTTATGAACGCCCATGCGGCAACACAATCATGCTGATTCGTGTCGATAGTTGACAGTGCATCATCAAACACCATTATGGTACTGATACTGAAAGTACAAGAAGAACAGGGATTCTACAGCTAGCTAAAGAATACCGAATGCTCCAGATATCACAACAACACATTAGAATTGGAATTGAGGAAGGGCAGGGATCTAGACTGTGACCAAAGGGTCGCAATTTTGCAACCTTTTTTCCTGCCAGTGCAACTAAATTTTGTTAGAGGTCGCACTGGTGTCACCACTATGTTTCCCAACTGATAGGAGCTGCCATTTATGTAGCATATAAGAAACATCAAAAGGCAAACGAATTGAAAGTGAAACGAAACCACCATGCTACCCGTTTGAGCTGAGCTGCGCAGACCGTTTATCAGCTTGGAGGAATAATAGTGCAGAGGGAGCTCAGAACAGGTACTCGCAGGCAAAATCCCGAGTATAAAACACCGTTACTACACAGCACTGGGAGATCCAGTGAAAAAGTGTTTGAAATCGCCGCAAAATTAACATCACAGTGAGATCTTAACCACAGATATCAGATCAAACAGCGCTGATGTGGAAACCAGAGGAAACATTGTGCCATGAACGAACAAGTTATAGAAGGCTTTTCAATCCACAAATCACCAACATCCACCATGGATTTAATGTAGCAACTATGGATGGGTATCGTTAAAGTTTTAACAGTATTACTAATACTACTCTTACTGATACCGCTTATCAATCTGATACCTTAACGGTATTCTTATCGGTTCTTTTTGTGACTTTTTTTATTAAAACAAAACAAATTAAGAACATAATTAACATTGCTTTATAAACTGAAAAGTTAAATATCTATAGCAAAAGAAACAGCAATGTTTTGAACAAAGCGAATATAAAACCCTTTTAGTGCTGACATCACAATTATGTCACAACGTTAGCTGGAGGCAAAACAAAGGGAAAACTGGAGGCGGACAACAATACAAATTAGCACAGAGTCGGCTACATAATGAACCTAAAATGTCATCTTTTGTGTTGTTGGTTGCCAGAATCGACAGAGTACAAGGTCCGATTTGAAATTTTATAGGATACCTGCTGCCACTGCCAGACACAAAAAAACAACAACGACGACAGCTGTGATTAAACGCGATAAAACGAGCGGACTGGACAGAAACGATTGTCAAAAATCATTGCGTTTGCAACGTACACTTAATATCATCTGTGATTGTATACATTTGTTTTGATTGATTGTGACTAGAATTTAAGAACCTGGTAAGAAAGAATAATCAAATACAGAAAGTTTAATATTATTCTTCTTTAAAATAGTAATCTATTGTCACTCTAAATCAATTACATCATATTACAGGAGGCATATAGTTTAAAATAACTCTTTGGCCATTACATGCATTCATCTTAAAATAATACCTTAGCCATCACATTGAATGTTTAACTTTGTTGAAATGGTTATGTTTGTATTTTGCCCCAGTTAACTCATGTAGTTGTACAAATAGTTATTATTGCCTGCTGAAATAGAAACATACAGTACATCTTCATGGCTAACTGTTGAGATAGACACAGTTGAGTCTACAGCGACAGTGCCAATTCTGTAGCCTCCTCTTACCTTGTGCACAACTATAATGAAAGAAGGGTTTGCACATCATACACGCAATCATTGATCACATAGTTTTTGGCATCTAAAGAATTATACGCCCTCAGTTTCTCTTTACTATACACACTTGGCTTCTCTATCAGGTAGATGCCACGACTCACAACCAGAAGTAATCCTGTCAGATCATCCATCCATTGAGTGAGCATGTATGGGACGGTTAATCTGGTTACGTCTGATAAAGATAACTTTTTCAAATAAAACTTGCTATCTAGCGTTAGTGAATTGGTGAAAGCCTCCACCTGCACCTCCCACAAAAAAACATCACAATGTTTATTTTGTGTTGTGCAGCTCTGCATGAGACATCTCTCTCTTCTGGATTGAGAATAGCAAAAAATCCATCACAGACAAATAATGGTTTAATATTATTGCATATAGCAATGGTTGGGAAGATAGTATTTGCAAGATAACATCTATATATAGCAATAATAATAGAAATAATAAATAGCAGCAGCAAATGTTATTTGCAGACAGGGTCGTCTAGCTACTCTCCGTTGGCTTGCGAGTTGGAAAAACCAAACTCTAGTCAGGCCAATCACATCTATACACACACGTGTATAGAGTCGGTGGGCGGGCTTAACATAATGACGCAGAGTTGCAACGGTTCCTCGTTACAATTCCCTGCTACTCAAATTGGCTTTGGCCGCGACTCTGGAAGGCTTGGAGTTAAGCTTTTCTTTGAGAAAAGAATAAAGAACGGCACTGAAGTCCGGCACTGAAGTCCGTCACCTTCTTCGTTGCTCAGGTTGGTTGTAGTGCTATCCTATTTCGTGCAGAGGGAATTTGAAAGACACCCATTTATCCCGCCCCTCGGATTGAGCCCTGCCAATGGTGTGTTCCTGGTCCCAACATCTTGATGTGGGTCTGGCTTGTCAGGCTAGCAAACAAGAACTTTTATTTAAAAATACTTTAGGAATTTACCACTATAACACTATAACATGAAACACACTAATATATGAAAGTCACAAAGTCTCATGAAAAACAAAAACTTTGTACAAAAAAACATGTAAAGAGCACTCCTTTTATAATCACTGAAGCTGTTGGTCAGTTCATGTATTATACATTTAATAAGAGTAGAATATTTAACTTTTCCCTATAAAAAAGTGTGTTTTGCACATTATTGTTAATAAAAGTTAATTTTATCTGCATATCAATTCAAGCTCAGTGCTTTACTGTTACATTTCCAATAAACAAACATGTAATATTATTAGTAACTGCACTTGTTAATGCAAAACAATAATAATCTTGTGATTAAATTAACTTTTAAATCTGAAAAATTTTAATCTGGTGCTGGCGCCACCATTTGTAGAACTTAGTGGCATTGGTGCAACAGCTCTCAAGAGCTATTCTGGAGCCCTGAAGGGGGGTAATATTCTGCAGGCGGATAGGATCTTGCATGACACCAGAGCAGCATTTCATAACATAGGTTAACATTTGGTACATTGGTGTTAAAAATGTTTTTAAACTGGGATTTACAAAAAACGTTAGCCCATGGTTAAATACCTGGTGAAAAGCTCTAAAGCAACAGTCATCTCACCTTTACACTCAAGGACAACGATTACTCTTAGACCATAACCATCACTACCATCAACACACACTTGTGGGGACAAAACGATCAGTCTACAAAGTACTGAAACAAAAGAAAAAACATTTATTTCCAGGTTTAGGAGCTCATTAAAGACAAGTAGCAATTTGAAAGTGAAAATAATGGCATTTACTGCAAGCATTGCTGACTCATCATCTGCAACCCACAGGCTGTTAAGCTTTATGTAAGAGGTCCTAAAGTGTCACCGCCAACTACAACACATTAAACATGATCAATATTAAAAGTCAACTAGATCTGAATATCATGTGTCCATAGCTTGAAAAGTGCAAGAAATCTCAAACCCCAGAGTATGAGAATTGAAACAGTAATGCTTGTCTTAGTAAACAACACTATAGCCATTTTCCAATCTGCTTCATTTAGGAACAGATCTCACACAGTAAGACACATTGTGTGGTACATCTGGAAGAGCGAAAATCAAAATCTGCATTACATCAGTAGAAATCTGTCTGTTCCAGTCAGGCACAAATCAGCCAGTGGCTATTCCTTTCTCATCCAAAACTGCAACCCATTTTCAAAAGCTGATAATTATACCTTTGGAGAACTCAGATTCAAATTGCAACAGATTAAATAGGCTAAAACTGTTCAATTTATAAAGCAATGTGAAGTAATTAACTGAGAGGGAGAAGATGTCTGTTCATCTCTCATCAAAACATGACCAAGAGAGAATCTAACTAGGAGTTGCAAAAATTCTGAGTTTGGTCTGCTCGACTATGATAAAAATCCTAATCGCAATTGATTTGGTCTATACTGTAATCAAGATTATTTAACACAATAATGAGTGGGCAGTATGACAAAAACATTAAGCGAGTAATTTATTTCACAATAGCAATATATAGCAATAGCATCAAGTCAGCATTATCTTGATTATCGCTTTTTTAGAATCGTTGGAAACCAAAATCGAAACAAAAGTTTGCTTAATCGCACAGCCGTAATTCTTAAAACTAGCAAGCACACTATCCCTTTTAAAGCATGTAAACACACACTCCACTTACCTCTCTGATTTTGTCCCTCTTTTCCTTAGTGTCAGGATCCCCTGGGTCACCATCGTTGACCCCTACCAGTTTGGGCATGGGTACTGGAGGCAGTGGTTTGGGGCCGTCTTTCTTTTTCAAGTCCTCAGCTACCTTGGTCTTCTCTGTTTGGATCTCAGCCTTCAGCTCCTCTTTGGATTTGCGGAGCTTTTCCTTGGCTTCCTGCAGTGCCCGCTCATGATCTGCCCGGATCTTGTCACGAAGACTCTCCTCTTCCTCCCTGCAGATGCACAATGAAATATATAAGAGTTACTTTAATTACAGTTAATTGTTACTAATATAGGAGGTGGAACAATTCGATTTCATTTATAAAAAATGATTAACATTATGTAATTTATTTTTTTCATTTTATATTAATTTGTTAATGTAATTATACATGTATAAATGTCCTACATGTAACACAATGTACCATGTATTATACTGCCCTTTAACAATTTTAAAGTTGAGGGTCAAAAAAGAAACGAATACTTATTTTCAACACTATACTCTGCGTAGAAAGGCAGTCTGGTATCGGGGTTAGAGAGTCAGACTTGTAACCCGAAGGTTCGATCGGCAGGGAAGTAGGTGGGGGAGTGAAGGAAGAGCACTCTCTTCCACCCTCAATACTCAAGACTGAGGTGCCCTGGAGCACTTAACCCCCAATCGCTCCCCAGGTGCTGCATCAAAAATGGCTGCCCACTGCTTGGGGTGTGTTTGTCCACGGTTTGCAGTATGTGTGTGTGTGTGTGTGTGTGTGTGTGTGTTCACTACTTACTGCTACTAATGTGTTTACTAAGGGTGTCACGAAATTAAGTCACAATCTCGAAAATAAAGTTAAAAAATGGAATCGTCAATGCTGCCACGCCCCCACGTCACGTCCAGTCGGTTTGCAAAGCGGAAAAAAACACGCGTGTTGAAGTGCTGCGAGTCCTCTACCTCAGCTACAGCCAGTCAAAATATAGCATGGTAACTGCAGATGCAGGAGACCCATCGACAGGACTTGAACCCCCTCCTCTTTCACTGAAGTCGCCGGTGTGGGACAGTGAGAGTATTTGTGATTTCCAGTGAGTTTATGTTGACAACGTTCACGTTCCCGTTCAAAGTTTGCGCTTCAAAAAAGCCACAGTTTGCAAGCTCTGCTACTGTATGTGTGTGTACCATATTCTTCCACTTTTTAAATTAAAACTTTAAATTGACAAAAACAGTATAAATCTTGCATGTCACAAATAACTTGATTCTCCACCTCCACGAATGATATGAGTGTCGTTCATTTCCGCACCGAGTCTATTTTTGCTGCACGCGCCGACTTAAAGTGACAGCGCACAGTTTGTGGTCAAAATGAATATGACATGAAAATGTTGTAATTTCATCATAAATGCATTTAATTAAATTCTACATGAAATACTAATATTTTTCACAGTCATGTTTTTACTTTAAGACCGAGGTAAAGCAAGGAAAACAGATGAATCTGTTAAACCGTGTTTGTTTTGTTGTGAACTTGAATGTCATCTTCTGTGACTAAGACTGCAGTTACAAAAGAGAAACTACATGGCAGGTTATTTTGCTTAAGTTTCTAATTGACTGAAGATATAAGTTATTGTAACATTATTTTGTTAATAAATGTTTACAATTTGACAATGTAGTGTGGTACATTGTGAACAAAGGTCATATATTATATTGCATAAAAGTCTAGTCTAAAAATGGCATCGCAGACTGTGCTTAAAAAAAATAAATGTAAAAATCGAGAATCGAATCGAACCGTGACCTTAGAATCGAAAATGTAATCGAATCGAGGATTTGGAGAATCGTGACACCTCTAGTGTTTACACATGTGTGCCAGCAGCCATATCACCCAGTAGCCCAAGACTGGTTGCCCACTAAAGCTAAGCAGGGCTGAGCCTGGTCAGTACCTGGATAGGAGACCTACTGGGAAAATTAGGTTGCTGCTGGAAGAGGTGTTATGGGGCCAAAAGGGGCGCTCACCCTGTGGTCTGTATGGGTCCTAACGCCCCAATGTAGTCATGGGGACACAATACTGTCAAAGAGCACCGTCCTTCGGATGAGACGTTAAACCGAGGTCCTGACTCTTTGTGGTCACAAAAAAATCCCAGGATGTCTTTCAAAATAAGTAGGGGCCTTCACGTCACGTCACTTTATATACACTCCACCCAGGCATACTAACAACAAACTTGATTTATAATCAAACAATTTGAGTTTTTTGCAATAAAATTGTATTAACTGAAACAACGTGTTACAACAATATTGTTTTGTTTAATATACATTAATTAAGAGCAATTATGGGGTGGAGTGTGGGAAAATGCACATGAGACTCATCATATACAATAAGCTACAAGGTAACATAAAGCCACACACACACACACACAGGGTGGAGACAGAAGATTTTTAGGTCTTGTGAATCAATGAAGCACACCAAACTAAAGAAAGAGCAGAAGGGGATTGCAAGGAAAGGAGGTCAGATGGATACAGTGACACAGACAGTGATATGCCGGGGCGATGCAGGTCATCTCAGACTGGTTCGTTCATTGTTACGGCCTGGAAACGTTCGCCAGGTGACAGCGAGACGTTTTGTCATTCTTCCCCACCCAGTCTCGCTGTCTCCTGGTATCTGCTAAAATATATTGGCTTAATCATTTGAATGCATTGCTTACAATATATATATATATCGACAATTTTTACCCACTATCTTGCATCAAAGTACTTAATTAGCTTAAGAAATACATGTGACGGACACTAACGTTGTCGTACCAGAGGATAAAAGCTGCAATTACAGTAAAGTGAGTGCTGATGTGAGCATTTCTAATGCGGGGGTTAAATGGCAAGTCTGCAAACAGGGACATGCGCGAGTTGGAAAAATGTGGGCACTAATGGCTCCTTGCGAGGGACATGAGAGCAAAGGGCCTCACTAATGACAGTAAACACCAATAAAACTCTGCATTGCATTAGAGTACAGACATCTATAGTCTACGTTAACGCTCCATTATAATGGATTCACCTACAAATCTCAGCCTGCAACCATTAACATTATTCTTTTGGCTTTTTTTTTTTGGCCCTGCAGTCTCTATTTTTAAAAGGCTTTCTCAAATGTGGTAGAGTCAGATGATTTCATTGAAGGCTCATAATGTCAAACATGCAATTAGAAGCATGTCAAAATTTGTTTGAATCAATTACCTCAACTGAGACAAAGTCAGTCCAGGGCAAATCAAAGTGTGGCTGAATTAACATGTTTAGTTCAATCCATTCCGTATGCTACTACTTTTCATCAGCAATTCCATTATTTACAGGCATTATGTGAACCCACCTACATCATTCCAACAAGCTCTAGGTGGAATATTCTTTGAAATGTAATGTTATTATATAAGCTTCCTGTAAGAGAGTTAACATCAAGAAAACCTTAAAGAAACACCATTTTGACATTTAATCTATAATGATTAATGAATCTAACAAATGATGTATGAATACAGGGATTGTCTGCAAATCTTTGTCTAAATTTTTTTTTTTAAAATCCATACTTTTTTATCTCATTACTGTACTGTTGCTTCTATTGCTCTCCTCATTTGTAAGTCGCTTTGGATAAAAGCGTCTGCTAAATGATTAAATGTAAATGGATATAGCAAGATGGTGTTGTTGTATAATGGATGTTAGATAGCACTGCCATGCCAACAGAACACTGGTAAATTCAGCAGAGCTTGCCATTGTGAACAGATAAGCGCTTATTATATTACACCCACCATGGGCAGGTGTTAAGATGCTCAGCTTCCATCAGATTTGTGCGCTCAACACTATCTACCATCAACCTACCCACACATCCAGCTTCAAACCTCAGCTTCTTCGCAAGTCAAAGCTTATCGCGGAAGTACACCAAAGACTGTCTATAGCAGAATGGGTCCAGAAGCACTTTAGGAGCCGTTATCCCCCATGTGTGGCTCTAGGTATAAAGCAGGTTTTCATTCTGGTACAGCAGATTAATTCTGTACGCCTCAGGAGACCCAATCTATCTCAGACAGACCCATTCCTCAGCCCCATCATTAGGCTTTGATCAGGATTCATTTTCTGCCTGGCTCACATACAGAGACAGAAAAGAGATAAAGACAGAGAGAAATGCAAAGAGAATGAAGAAGAAACACCTATAGAAATCTGAAGCATCAAGGACAGCTTGAAGTATTCAGATGTGTTATTGAGGAATAAGAGGAACACACTGCTTAACTCACCCACTGATAAATACTGTATGTGCTTTTCATTAGTATTTAGTGTAGTACAGTGCCTGCAAATGTTTATGTGAACGTACTTGCGCACAATTCCCTTGAGAACTGAGCTAATTTTCAACAAAATACCACCAACACCTGCAAAGCCACGTGGCTGCTGGCCCATTTCGCAGAAACTAGAAAATAAGGTCAGCAACTCATATTTTCAATATAGAGTTCAGGAAGGGCCTTCTTCCTCACCCTCCCCACCATCCATTGCTTTCTAGCCCCATCTTGCCTTTCAAGAGTTC
The DNA here is from genome assembly GCA_031834385.1 of Semotilus atromaculatus. Taxonomy (NCBI): domain Eukaryota; kingdom Metazoa; phylum Chordata; class Actinopteri; order Cypriniformes; family Leuciscidae; genus Semotilus; species Semotilus atromaculatus. The sequence continues at coordinate 23,065,226 of JAULUF010000055.1, read as the reverse complement.
AAAGATACAACGCTGTGTGGTGGTTTCTTTCTGTATCACTCTCAGCCTGAAGCTGCTCTAGGGAATAACAGCCTCCTGGTATCAAATGATGCATACAGGTCTGACTACAGCCTTTAAGTGGACAGCACTTGAGCGAAGCGGAGCCTCTCTTTATTCCTTTCTACATTTTTCATGTCTCTTTTAAAAAACAAATCTCTTATCTGACTTCCATTCCTGTCCTATTTGATGTAAAGCTGCCTCATGAGGATGGACAGCTGTGTGCAATGGATTTTTAATCACTTCAGTCAAGAAAAACAAACCAGGAGCGATATCAACCATGATTTGTAATGTTGCCAACTTGACTCATTTTATCAGACAAAAATTGTGACATTTTTACAAAAAATAGGATTAAAGATTCTAACTTTTTTACTTTTGAAATGATAAATGGATGCCACTCAATGAATTAAATGTGCAACCGTGAGGTCATATGAAAAAGGCTTGAATCCCTGGTGAGTGATCAGATGAAAGACTTCTTGCATACAGGACATTTTATCCCCAGTTCAGTCAGGTTTTAGAAAAAAACATAGTACCATTACAGCTGCAATGAAGGTGATAAATGACATCTCTGTTGCTCGTGACAAGAATCAGCACTGTGCATCACTTTTTATTGATTTGTCAAAAGCTTTTGACACGGTTGATCATGATGTTTTAAAGATTAGGCTTCTTAATTCAGGGTTCTCAAAGAAAACTGTCTCTTGGTTCTCAAACTATCTTAGTGACAGAACTCAGTGCATTAAGCATGATGGTGTTCAATCTGGTATTTTACCAATCCTTAAAGGGGTTCCACAAGGCTCTGTATTAGGCCCTCTTTTATTTACTATTTATATAAATAATCTTAACCGGCATGTGTCTGATGCAAATTTTCATTTTTATGCAGATGACACAGTAAACTGCTGTGCACCCTCTCTTAAACAAGCCATTGCACATTTACAAAATGCCTTCAATGTGGTCCAAAACACTTTGTTAGTTGAAACTTGTGCTCAATGCAGACAAAACCAAATGTATGCTTTTCACAGGCCCTCAGAATAGACCACTGAATATTCCCTCAGTGATTACTCTTGATGGACGTGAAATTACAACTTATAAGTATCTTGGTATTGTTATTGATGATTGCCTATCATTTAAGCCTCATGGTCACTGTCTATTGAGAAAGTTGAGGCTAAAATTTTTACTTTCGAAATAAGCTGTGCTTTTCTTTTAAATGTTAAAAAATGGTTAGTGGCATCCACTTTTTTTTTATCTGTGTTGGACTATGGTGATATATTATATATGCATTAATCTGCTCAATGCCTTCACATGATTGACGCAGCCTATCATGCATCGCTGAACACATGCACATTCTCGTGTAGGGTGGTCTGCTCTGGCCACATGGAGGCTTTGTCATTGGTATACATTTATATATAAGGCTATTCTTGGTGTGCTCCCATCCTATTTATGTTTACTTCTTATGAATAAAAGTGCTGGTCATTACTCTCTCCGTTCTCAGGCTGTGGTCTTGTTTTCTGTCCCACATGTCAGTACTGTGCTGGGTAAAAAGGCCTTTGTTTATTCTGCTCCCTTTACATGGAATTTGCTGCACAACAACTTAAAACTTAGTAAATTGATTCCTTTGAGTGTTTTTAAGCTGAGAATGAGATGCTTTGAGTTGGACTTCCTCATATGTCAATGTTTTTATTGAGATTTCATTGTAAGTGCATAATTGGCTATCATTTGTGTGTCTTTGTACGCATGTAATGATGTGATGTAATTTTGCTGCCTATCTTGGCCAGGTCTCCCTTGCAAAAGAGATTTTTAATCTCAATGGGTTTTTTCCTGGTTAAATAAAGAAAAAAAAAAGTAGATTGAATACATCCCAGAAAAACTAATACAACACATTAACAAATGTTATAAAAGTCTTCTCACTTTTATACACTAAATGTTATAGTTGATTCTGTTTCTCTTGATCCTTAAGGCCCCAAAATACTTCAAGCGTAATCGAAGAATGAACTTGTGACAATTTCGAACAAAATCAGGCCAAAACGAACTTCGTTTGGGGTTTGTTTTGGGAGTTCGAAACAGCTACTACCATTGATCTGCGGCGGTTATGTAATAGGTAGGTGTGTGCGGAGGCTCTGCCTTCTTTTACGTGGAAATCTTTTCTGCTTCATTTCTTCTGTTCAGTCCGTAGACATCAGACGTCTGTGAGTAAAAACATGAAAACACTGGAGAGATGCTTTACAGCAGAAAATGAAGTTGTACTTCCGATGAAATGAGACACTGTTTTTCATTTTAAATATGGTAAAACTGCTTGATTTTAAGCAATCTATTGTATAAAGTCCTATATAAATAAATGTGATTCAACTTTACTAGAATGCGGAATTGCAGAGCTTGTGCAAACATATCCACGTTGCTATGATCAGATTAGAGATCGACCGATGTATCGGTTTACCGATATTTTTCCCGATATTTAAGCATTTTCCCATAATCGGGTATCGGTTTTGTAATATCGGATTCGCCGATACACGGCGCCATCTTGTGGCCGTTTTGAGAATTCCGCCATTGCAGCCCGCGTCTGAGGAGATCAGTCAACAACAACTCTGTGCACAAGTATATGTTCTACTTGCTTTGCTTTAATTATTTAACATAACAGACATGCAGAAATAAGTTTTGAGACATAAATGCCTGATATACTGGTAGTTTATTTATGCAGCTTGGTTCTAAAATTGAGACGAACTCATGGAGTCACGTAGCGTAATCCGTCATGTAATGCCCCAATAAAGACGTAACTTTACATGAATTAAATGAAACAGACATGAATGAGTGCATGTTGAAAATAAAAGCGCTGAATTTAACCATCTATCTGATGTATTTGCTCACCATTAGTCTCGGAAAAAAAAGTTCGTTTATGTTGCTGAGCACTCACTGGGTTGATGATCAGATGCTCAAGCCGGCCACTGAATGAAACTTTTGACAAGATTATCTTGATTAAACACCCTAGATTATATTATAATTTACTACACAGTGATTATTTCGCTAATACACATCTAAATATACCGCTTTGTGGAAATTAATTATCTGCACGCGCGATCGCGGAAATTAATTATTTATTATCTGCACGCGCGATCGCAGGTTGAGTAGCCTATAAGTTATAGTTCTGTGTAAATGCATAGATAAACAGCACTTTGTCAGAAAGCATTTCATGATCTAGACCGACAAAAATATTATTAATTAATAACATATTAGTTTAAAAAAAGTTATGATGATGATGCTTGCTATGCTGTTTTGTTTGTTACTTTCCTGACAATGTTATATTCCAGCTATTATTATTCAGTAAATTAATATTACCCAGTGAATTATTCCTCACTCTTTAAACCTATTAAACGGCACATAAACCTTCTAAAACTGTTTAAAATGAATTACATTTCTGCAAAGGTGATATGACTCCCCTGTCAATTACTTTCTCCATTTGAAAACATTAGACTTTTAACATTTATTTAGCCTATTGTTAACATTGTTGCTGCTGATGCTTATAAATTATATGTATAATTTAGATATAAATTATATAATGTAATAATATAAATGTTTTTATTGTAATTTGAAGATTTAATTTAACATGGAGGACTAATTTAATTTTCCCCCCAATATGTTAGAATAATTTTTTTGCTTTATTTTCTACCTAATCAAAGCTTTTATTTTTAATCAAAGACAGTAGTGCACTTTATTTTTTGGACCCAGACCCCTCTATTTATTTGTGTATAAATATAAAGTTTTTTTTTTTTTTTCTATGCAAGGAGGGAGTGATTGTTATAAATAAAATGGTTTGTTCAGTTCATTTGTGTTGTAATAATTGTGTTAAAAACAGAAGTATAACAGTAAATAAATATCGGTTCTGCATATCGGTTATTGGGCACATAAACATGCAAATAATCGGTATCGGTATCGGTTAAAAAAATCTATATCGGTCGATCACTAGATCAGATGCTTTACACGGCTATGCTTTGTTAAAAATGCTTGCGGTTTTCTCAATTTTTTTGAGTTTATTTTGTTACTGAGGGAGGAAGGCGCTTAGCCTACGTCATTTACATATTCATCAGATGTTCGCTAACAGTATATCGCTGGTCACGCGTTTCAAACTTTGTTTCACCCCAAGGCGAAGAACGAAAAAGAACTTTGCCGTGGCCCGTGAGTATATCGGGGCCTTCACATTGTATTTCCATTATGACTACTGACACTGAACTTTATTTTAACCACCGATTTAGCTCAAAAAGATTATCTGCTATCCTTTCGCACAATAGCTGCCCCCTTTCTTAGCATTTTTCTATCACCACTAACTACAATGAAACTAAATTATGTTTTCTGCAATAATGTCTCTATCACTTTTTTTGAGGAGCACATCATCATCTGTCAGTTTCTCTGCTCTAATAGAAACAAGCCTCTAATAAAGTGCCTGAGCGCAGACACTTCAAATGAATCTGCCTCATACTAAAGCTTTGGCAGGAGCAGGTACACTATTTCACTCAGATTGAATCTCCAACATGCCATCAAACGTAGCTAGCTCATCCAATTTAAACAGTATCAGGACTAAAATTGAAAAATAAACTGTCAGGTTTAGGAGAAAGGGTCTGGTTTAGCTCAAGCCGAGCACTTTCTCGCTTTTAGAGGAGCCTTAAGCTCCATGTCAGGTTGGCAGGTGTGAGCGTTAACTCAATTAGCGCGAGTCACAGGGCATCTGTTACATCAGCCCATCACAGTGACACACTTACTCAGAGAACATGAGCCACGTCCACTAATTTTCCAACAACTCGGCAGGCCAACCACATGGGGGAAGTTCACGCTTTTCTACACTGATCAAGAGGGGATTGGGGATTCCTTGAGAGACCAAATAAAACCATGACAGACTCAGAACCGTCTTCCTGGAGAAAATACCTACAGGGCAGCAAAGTTTAGTTTGGCTTTCTCTGTGGAGGTTAAGTAACCTTGTCTTTTGAAGTTGTATTTGTGATTTAAATCCCTTCTGAATTAAGCATGTCTGTCTTGCACAAACCTCTGTAAATATTAGAGTTGTTTGGCTAACTCACTGAGAACTATGACTATAAATAAGATAAATCTGTCTATCATCCCATCCAGATAAGAATAACTGTATATTGTGGATATTTTCACAATGCTTCTCATTTCTTTTGACCTTTGTTGGATACCGTAGCTAAAGCTAATTTCACATTGTGCATAAATCTGCCTCATTATGGATTTAGACTTTTTTTGCCAGCTTTCTGGTTAAAATAACAGTTGGTGGTTCATGCACTGCCTGCTGGCATCCCATCTGATGAAAAAAAAAAATACAAAAAAGAAAATGGCCCCTCCAGCGAAAGGAGAGATATTTATAAACAAATTAAATTAATAAATAAATTAAACATTAAAATATATAATATATTGTTACAAATCAGCATATTAGAATGATTTCTGAAAGATCACGTGACACTGAAGACTGAAAATAATGACGCTGAAAATTCAGCTTTGCCATTACAGGAATAAATTAGTTTAAAATATTTTAGAATAGAAAAGTTATTTTAAAATATAATTACAATTTAAAAGATTCCAGTATACAAGAAAACAGTTATTGTAAAAAGATTATTACAATTTTAAAGATTGCAGTTTTTTTGGTTTTTTTTTTCATATTTTGATCAAAGCAATTCAGCCTTGGTGAGCATAAGAGAATGAAAAAAAAAAACACAAAAAAAATTTCTAACTTTTTCTATACCAATTTTTTTCAATGGGTTTCATCAAGCAAACATCTACAGGACGTGATTGTGGCAACCCCCTCATCCAAATAGATACCCGCTGTAGGGCTGGGTGATGTGGCCAAAAATATCATTTTTTTCCATATCAGACGATATCGATATTTATCTCGATATTCATTTACCTACAGTTAATGGGGAAGGAAATGATTTTTCAGGATTCGGTCTCCTTAACCGGCAAATTAAATCTAACCCTGTCCAAACAGCACTAAAGACAGCAAAGATTAATTCAGTGTCAAAAAAAAATGCCAGTCAGTACTGGTAAAAACCAACAATGAGCACACACAGGTAAACAAGGGGAATAGGATAGGCTGCTCGAACATGGCACACAGACAGGCATAACAAGACATGGGCTGGCGCAGATCTCAGTCCCCCCAGGTAAGAGGCGGATCAGTCAGAGAGCAGTGTTTGGCTTCAGAGCTCATGGCCAGGATGAGCTCTTTGGGTCATGAGTGAAAGCAGATGGGCAGCAGGTTAAGCAGGATTCATCACTCATGTATAACCGTGGTCCGTGACTCGACTTATTTTTGGGGAATTTAGGGAAATACAGATTTACGTAAAGCTTCTGGAATGATGCAGTAACCAACTTGAGAGAAAGTAATGACTGTACACAAACAGAACACGTCGCAGTGAATGCTTCTCCACATAAACACATCCATGAATTCAATCTGAGTTTAGGTCGCTTATAATAAAGCAATAGCCTAATCCCCAAGAACCCATTGTTTACAGTGATTTTAGAATACCTAAAGGGGTGTTGTTAGGCACAAGGATTATAATGTGCATTTGGGAATGCAACATGAGCCAAACATCTTCCCAAACTTGTAAAGAGAAATGCTTATACACCAGCTGTTGTCAACAAAAGGGTTTTAAGGGCTCCCTAAAAATGTTCCACCAAAGCAAAAGCTAATATAGTCTACGGATTGAAAGCAAAGAAATTGAGACAGCCAAGAATATTAGTTCTGAGATTTTACAGTTGTACTGTAAAATACAAAATATTTTTATATTATATAATATTATCATATATATAAAATTATTATTTTCTTAATACTCTATTTGAGTGAAATATTACAATATTAAGATTTCTTATTTTGTTTAATATTCTTATACATGTTGGCCAACTGCAGCAATACAAAAGTACACTAAACATGGAGCGAAATAAATAAATAAAAATAAAATGCACCAAATTGTGCCGCTTTAGCGAGCGACAATGAAAAACTCTTAGGCCAATCCTTAAAATGTCTAGGTTGGATGAAAAGTTAAATCATCTTAATTTGATTACCCAACCAATTAACATTTTTAGTAATAATGACTAGGCTAATTAAACAAATGAGGTGCATTTTGCTGATGTTCAACTTCACACTTATCTACTTTTAACATAGATTTTACTGATAAATGGCAATAGTCATATTGGTATAACAATAAAACAATAGGCTAATTTATGTACAACAGTTATCAGACATAATATAAACATAGTAATGTTAAAAAAATAAAAATATATTAATGCTTTAAAAAAAAACACTCCCGATTCCATTACACATGCATCTTTCATTAGTTGAAGGGTTAATGCAAATTATTTGGACATCGAAGACACCTCATGACTGTATTGTCAAACAGCTGCTGTAATGTGTCTGTTAATGTCAAGCTGAATGGAAGGGTCATGATGATAACAGCACAGTGAACATGCCTGTATGCAAGCATGAATGCCCATTTATTACCATCACGCTTGTCTGATGGGAAAAAATGGAGCATGGAATATGACTGTGCCATCTGAGCACTTACTAAACATGATAAATAAATGCAACTAAGTCTATAATGCAGAGAAGACACCAAGCTAAATATACTTTCATTATGAGATATGTCATTATCACATTAAACAGCACAGCCATGACAGCTGAAGACGGATCACATGGTCACCAGGAACACTGAAAAACGTGGTCACATGTTGCGGCAGACTACAGACTACAGTTTGAGGTAGGCTAATGCTCAGAACCGACAGATAAAACAATGTTTAGGAATCAAATTAGTTTTATTAATCTCAAATTGTATTAAATAAAAATAAAAAACAATAATTATATTATTATTATTTACAATAGTATTAATACAATTATTAACAGTAAACAACAACAAATAATAATACACAACATTCTGCATTGTTTGTGCTATTAGCATCAGAATGGCTCCTAAAACAATTCTCTCTGGTAAGTGTTCTCCCTGTTGACGCCTGGTATTTAGGGTTGTAGCGGTGTGAGATTTTCACGGTATGGAAACAGTCTCAGAAAATATCCCAGCTTCAAAATACGGTATTAAACAATCAATTATTTTTATCATCAGTTAAAAATTACACCTTTTTTAGGGGGGGGGGGGGGGGGGGGGGGTTGAACAAATGCTTTATTATAAAGAATTAAAAACCATTTGTTTTGTTTATTCAAATTTCAATCAAAATGTCGAATCAATTAAATGTAATAATTGATTATGGATTAGATTAACAAATTATTTGATCATTAATAACTTAACATTTTTAAGAATAATAGGCTTATGAAAAGTATTTTATTCAGAAATTCTGGTTTGTCTGGATTCTGTGTTTTATGATTTAATACAAATACCAAAAAACTGCGGTAATCAAATTAATGCATAAAACTTTATAAACTTAAAGTTTTAAAATTACTCAAATTAAAATTAAGTTAGAAATGGGAGACTTTTATCTGCACAGAGGGAATGTGCATTTTCTCCTTTTGCAGCCATTTTGAGTCCATATTTTTTGCAAATTGGATATCCATCCTTGAGGACAGCCACACGTTTGTTTTTTGTTATCCAAAGTAATCCCATACAGCAAATTTGAACTTCTTTTTTGGCGGGGGATATTAGGAGATTAGAGATAACGGCCTTTGTCTCTGACATGTTCTCCGCTGTATGTGTGTGGGTGCAAGTTGAGTCCAAGCAGTCAAATGGAAAGAAGTTGCGCGTCCACAAGTGAGATTATCCGTCTGGTTTCATTTTTTCCAATATCGAAGAGAAGCAAATGTTCACAATATGGCAATCGGACGAGATATACAGTCATACCGCTACAACCCTACTAGTATTAAGATGCGTTTTGGTCACAAGTAGTCGAGGGAGAGAGACACATTCCCATTTACACCTGTTTTGATCCATCTCTTTTGTCCACTTCTGTCCTGATTTCTTTGAGGGGAAAGTCTTTGGGCGGGTAAAATGTATGGGCTTTTTCAGATCTTTTGATCTAGCCTAATGGATGAAATAAGCTTGCACAATTTGGACACGAAAGGACATGACGAAAAACATTTGGAGAGGAGCAGTGAGTGACCATGAGTGCGCGTAATGAGAGAACATTCATTGCTTGGTTTGTTTTTTGTCTTTAAATCAAACTTGGGTCTTCACTTCTGGAAGTGGTCGAAAGTGGAGAAGCTCAAAGCGTTTTAGACCCAGTTTAATCTGTATTTAGCGTTGTGCACTCGTGATCCGATCGACCAAAACCCATCTTAATACCAGGTGTAAACAGGGCCTCTGTCTCTCACTAGAAAATACACATGTAGTACGTCTGACTGCACTTCAACTCTACCTTTGGGACGACAGAGCCAAAAAAATAAAAATATGCATTAACGTTAACATTTCATCAGCTCAGCAGGTTTATTTTCTAGTGTACTTAAGAGGCCCTGTTCAATCCAGACGGTAAAATTTCGAGACGATTCTCAGTCACGCTAATGCCTCGCTGAGACAGTCAGCATTTGCCACATGAAATGTGCCACACATTTCCATAAATGAAAGCTTGAGTGACCACCAAAAAAAAAAAAAAAAAAAACACACACAAGCTGAATTTTATTCAAATGTTTCTATTACTGAGAATCGTAATAAAGTAACAAAGTGTGGGGGAAATCTGCTACGATATTAAAGCATGGGATGCACAGAAAATAAGCTTTGACATTTTGATAACGCATCTTATATCGCACAGGGAAAGTCATGTGACTTTCAAACAACGTTAGATTCAAAGATACAATCTTTTTTTTGTGGAAATTGCATGCAAACCTCAGACAGGATAAACAGACAAGATTCTAAACCCAGCAAGCAGCGCATCAGTAAGCCACGGCTTGGTTCTTAAGACAGAGAGTACAAGCGGCAGCTCAATGGTGAAAGCAGAAACAACACATAGAGGCCCCTATAACAACAAAGACGCAGAGAGCGCTTTCTATCAACGAAGTTCACTTAAACTCTCAATGAATTGTGGTCCACACAGATATAGAAGGAAACAGAGAGCTGAACCACTGACTGTGTGGCTACAACCATCTCAGGTGGAAAAGAAAAACCTTTTATAATTGTGGAAGTATTGCTGGGGGGGAAAGGAGACGATAAATAAATAAATTGCAGAATGCGTTTTTCATAGAAAACGGTGAAGAGAGTGTCTGTTTTTGTGTAGGAGTACTAGGGTTCTTTGCCTTGCGGTTAATAACATACGCTTTTCTGAAATTATCTTGGAAAGTTTTTGAATTTCAAACCTAATAAAAAAACATTCCCAAAGATCTCTGACTCTAAATCACTGTTTGCTGCTATGATTGGGGTATGAAAAAGCTTTCAGAGATCGCAGGGCCATTAACGACAACACAGACAATCTGTGAATAGTCTGTTCGCACAGCTCACACCTACATGTGTGCTTGGCCTGAATAGTGCATTTAAAGCCTTTTCCTCCTGCCATGAAATAGTGGTATGAGCTTAAGCTTTCCAATTACAAAGTAAATAGTAAGATTAAAGGGTTAGTCCAGCCAAAAAATTTAAATTCTGTCATTAATTACTCACCCTCATGTCGCTCCAAACCCGTAAGATTTTCGTTCATCTTCGGAACATAAATGAAGATATTTTTGATGGGATCTTTCCATCCCTCCATAGACAGCTAACCACCTACCACTTTGACGACTCAACCCATATGAATGGAGTGGTTTAGTCTATATTTTATTTTATTATATTTATGGAAGAGACTTGATTGCTTTATATGATAAACATTGAATTTAGGCTTTTATTCACATATAAACATTCATCAATTTAGTGTTATGGTAAACGGAAGCTCAAGCATGTTTGCTTTACGTGCGATAGCCAATGAGGTTCATTCTCGTGTTACGCAGCACGTTTGAGCTTCTGTAATAACCAATGAGGTTTGTTCTCGCACATCAAGCAGGTCCAGTTGAACTTCGGTTTATGTTCGCTGATCAATGTTTATATGTGAATAAAAGCCTAAGTTGTTAATCATATAAAGAGATTGAGACTCTTCAGAAAATTTGTACTAAAATGCTCAATTCATATGGATTAGTTTTACAATCTCTTTATGAACTTTTTAAAGCGTCAATGTGTCAGTTGCGCAGCTGTCTACAGAGTACAAAAAAACTCAGATTTCATTAAATATCTTAATTTGTTTTTCGAAGATGAACAAAAGACTTATGGGTTTGGAACGACATGAGGCTGTGTAATTAATGGTATCATTTTAATTTTTGGATGAACTATCCCTTTAATAATATTAAAATACAGCAAAAGTCTCAAAGAATCCTTTTTCCTTTCATAATCTTTCATCTTTCATCTGCTGCCGCATAGATTTGCATAGAAGTGGTTCAGTTTGTTTTCCGAATAAAGCGTCACAGTGAAGATGTATACCACCTATACACAGACACACAAAAAACACATGGCGATGTTGAGGAGATCTCACCTGTGCCGATGCTCGTCGTGAGCTCCCACGCCATGTATGACCTGTCTGCCGCTGTGCCTCGCCTCCTTCTCTGACTCGATGTGCGGTATCAACACGTCCTCCAAGCCAAAGTCAAAGCGCTTGTGTTTGGAATTGTCCGGAAGGAAGAAAAACGCTCCAAAGCACAAGGTGATGAAGGCACTGAGGATGAGGAGGAGGATGAACTTCTCAGAGAGCCGTAAGGTGGCTCTGTGATGGGGGAATGAGGAGGCACCTGGCGAGAGGGTAGGTATCCTACGTCCCGAGAGTGGCAATAGAGCCGGCGTGGTCATATTTTGATGATGAACTGGAATATGGTGGGATAAGTGTCAAGGTTGTTTTTGTGTAAGCCACACTATTATCTCATTGCTGTAAAAGGGAGCTTTACTGCCGAATGTCGTCTTATCATAGAAATTGAGTTGTCCTGCAGATCACAACTGATTCCACTTGCTCTGAAAAGAAACACATTTTCAGGTACTGACTGGCATAAGACATTCAACAGAAGCTTGCCATTAAAAATGAACTGCAGTTTCCATGGCAATTATGTTAAGCAGCAGAAAGGACATGAGTCTAAATTTTATTAAACAACAGGTAGCTCCAGGAATCTAATTTGATTCCTCTTTTCTAGACTAGTAGTCACTAGTGATTAAAAGTAATTTGGTCTATTATTTCTGCAATATATTTGTGCCCTTCAAGTGTAGTCAGAAATATCGTAATTAAGAATTAAGAGCGTATGAATGACCGAGTTCCATTTACAAGTGGGAAACTCTATTGTAGATGATACATTGTTGTGACATTGAAATGACGATTTGAAACATGGCAGAGACACTGATATATAATATAATAATAATCTATACACAGTCTGAGATCTGTGAGCAGAAAGAAAGTCTGTAGCAAATGGTGTCAAATCACTCAACTTTCATGGTCTGATTTACATTTTGTTGTGATACCATATATAAGTGAGTGATTGCTATTTGGGTTCACAATTTTTTTTGGCATGTTATGTTTCCACCTTGAATTAGTGATGTCATAATAACAAAAGGCAGATTTGAAGGTATGAGTTTCCCATGTGCACTTGAAGATACCAATAAATAGTAAGAAAACCGATAACGCTAGTGTACCGTTTTGACACAGCCTTTCATGCTGACACTTGGTTTGAAACTTATTACAACAATATGTAGTACAAAGTATGAGCTTTGTAGTCTGAATATGGTAATTATTGTTTATTTATTGTTGTGTTTCCCTTTATTGGTTGTTTTATTATTATTACTTTGTTTTTCATTCTGTCCTGTATGGCACTTTGGTCAGCCTTGGTTGTTTTTAAATGTGCCTTATAAATAAATATCGTATTGTATTGTAATAAGAATGAATTTCAGATGTTGTACACCATTTTGTCGTGACCTACCAACATCAGTTGTATCCTTCTCTACCATTCACAACGCCACTCTCATGGCCTCATGGGATAGTAAAGGGTTCATCAGATGTAAATTTCGCCAAAAGTAGTAGGTCATTTGGGTAATTAAATTTACAGTTTCTGTGTCGCTCCACTTCACTCAAAAATGCTGATCTAGGCCAGCTTTTAGTCTGTTTTGCATGGTGATAGACAAAGCCTGATGTTTTGGCTAATTTCTGTACTATTTTTGTTGGTGGAAAAGAAATATAGGCTACCAACTAATCAGTCAAATTTTGTCTGAACGCAAGTTACTTATTAATTAGCCTATACTCTATAAATTTTCACAACCAAGTGTGCTGTTAAGCTATAAGAGCAATGCTGTACTGTTACATGTGATTACCTGCAGGGTGTAACACTCTAGCTCGTGATACATTGCTTAATTATAAGGATTAAATACTTTTTCCCTATTATTACGCCACCCATTAATTACATAAATGGGCTTTTGGATCACACTTACAAATAGTGCAGACTTTGAGCATGACAATGTGACACCTGTACAAGTGCTTGCATGTGCTTCATTACAGCGCCACATCAAGCGTTTCGTGGTCAGACGCAGGTCTTAACATCAGCTAGGATTTGTATTACTATTTTATTAATATTCTTACAGATATGTTGTTAAATGTGTGCACATACCGTGAGGGTCTTTTTATCATTCTGATCCATGATCCTCGCTTTGATCCAAACGCTTCTCGGTGTCGAGGCGGGTTGGGTCAAGTCGTTATCTTCACGATAAACGGCGAGTCCGCCCTCACCCGCCCGTAAAACGTATTTATCTTAAACTAGCAATACGTTTTCGATAGCGAAAAAGGCAGTTTGATATGACAAAATTGTAACGCAACCTAGGAGAACATAAAGAAAACTGACCGACCGGATAGTGAACACAATGTTACAGCTCTAATAGCTTTCCTTCTGCGTGTTAACGATAAAAGTTTCCGTCACATCATCATAAGCTTCAAACGGTAAATATCGCGGAGCGCGCGGACGGTGTTTCAGCACAGGCCTGATCCGCTTGATGCCGTGGCAGCGTCCCTGAACCAGAGAGCGATATCGAGAGCCGATACAATACTTAAAGTAAATCACTAGTGTATGTATCTCAATCGCTGGGGGATCCTCTCTACATAATGCCTTATTTTAATAAAATATCAAGCCGGCCTGCGCTGGACGTGTGCTGCGCCTTTTTCCTCCAGTAAAGGCATTCAGCTGGCAGCCGTGTAGAGGACTGATCCCGTCCAGCAGCTGCTGCTGCATCACCTAGTCGGTGCCTCGGGATCAATCGGCGCCATAGACCGTATATCCAGAATTAATGCCTGAAAGTTGCCAGGCTCACGTTTATGCCCCTGCTTCTATGCACTGAAACATTCGCGAATGCCACCACCGCCTCCTTATGTCTCCGTTCCTCCTTATTTCTGTAACCGTGTGCGCCGCTAGCCTCCAATATCCAGGATGTTGTTACTGCAACAGCTACTCCTCCTCTCAGTCCTCCAACATCCAGTGAGCTGCCGTTTGGTAAAGCCAGGGAGGGTCGCTCAAGTACGAGTCTCTCTGGGCAACGCAAAATGAGTAACGTTAGTGGTAGACTGTGGACAGTAGAGAAAATAGAGCATTTTTATGAGTCATTTTTCACAGTTCCTAAAGTAGATTGGTCTACTTTATGTTTGCTTTTCTGTATGTTTGTTTATGTTCATGTTCAATTTGCAGTTTATGAAACATATGCACGACTAGATTTCTGATGAATATTTGTTGCATGCATATTATAATTGTTTAAAGGTGCCCTAGAATGGTTTTTATGTTTTCTGGGTTGCCCTTATAATGTTATTATGTTTTTTAGATCAAAAATAGTCATAATTTTGAAATAAAAGGCATTTTTTTCCTAGCCTTATTTTAGCCTCTGATGTGAACGCTCTGTTTCAAGGGGCGTGTCTGCTGTGTGTACCGGCCTCTGCTGTGATTGGCTGACATGCTTGCATATGAAATAGCTACATATTACATGTGAAACTCTCTCGAATACTTTTACTACAGATATTATACGTTTTTACTATTACAGCTATCGAGATTAACTAATCGTGAGATGTTTTTTAAGTATTTAGATCTTCCCATCACATAAAATGTTGCCGTGATGAGCATTGAGTAAACAGATTTGATCGCGTTTTGACAGTGTTGATCGCGAGAATAAAGATCTTATCATTGCAATGCAGTTTCTGCACTCTCTCTAATGCTTTCACCGATGCAAACACGATGATGTAATTACAGCATTGAACGATTTTGAGAGAAAGATTACCTGTCTGAACTTGAACAATTACACATCAGAAAGAGTTGCTTGGTAGCTTGATCGATCGACCTTCATCGAGGCCAGCTCTGTATTGGCCCAAGTTGAGGAAACAGTCTCGTCGGTGAAATGTTTGGAAATTTCCAGAGAAAATAAAATTAACCCATTGTCTCTTTAGAGGAAGTAAATACTAGGAACTAAATACTTTTGTGTTCATTTGTGTTCTGCGCAGTTCCGCCTGTCATTGAACATGGGCTGGCATATGCAGATTTTTGGAGGCATACATATAATGATCCGGACTGTTGCGTCACAGTCGGTGTTATGTGGAGATTCGCCTATTTTTCAAAAACAAGCTTTAAGTAAGAAGGAGAAAACAATGGTGTTTGAGACTCACTGTATGTCATGTCCATGTACTGAACTCTTGTTATTTAACTATGCCAAATTAAATTCAATTTCACATTCTAGGGCACCTTTAAATAATGATAAATAAATGATTAATAATTATAAATACAAATATATAAAAAAAAAAGAATAAACAAAAAACATTTAAAAAATAAAAACAATGTAAAATGATTTGAACTCATTTGTTTCGTGTTTAATTTAAAGATGACCGACTGACTGTATATATCCTCAAGTATGTTGTTTTATGACATCAAGCTATAATTAATAATTTATAACATTAATAAGTAATCAGATGAATAACATATAGCTTGTCATATATGTTAAACTTTAGAAGATGATGCAATCTTATAAATTATTTACATATAATATATGGAAAAAATTTATTGACGTCTTTGTGGAAATGATCTGCATAGCCTATTATTAAATATATGTAAAATTTTGGTGATGCAATCTTAGGAATGATTTACATAATCAAACATATGTTAAAATTTGATTACGCAATCTTATAAATGATTTACATTTAATTAAATATATGTTAAACTTTAGATAACGCAATCTTAGGAATGATTTACATACATATGTTTAGAGGACTTATTTTAGAGGACGCAGTCTTGGGGCTGAATATAAAGTTTGCGCCCTTGTACATCATGGATCCATCAGAGGACATGTTCACATTCTGCTGAGCAGCAGAGAAATGAGGCCATTTAGATCAGCCTGTGACTTAGTCCTTGGGCTGCCATAAGTGTAGTTCTTTTCTCTTGATTTAAGGATGATATACCAGACTAACCCACAGCAAGTGTCAGTGCTGTTGAAGGTTTTTGAGAAAAAAAATCATGTGTGAGTCATATTTAAGAAGGCAGTGGCCAAGGGACTGGATCTGCTGTCAGTCAGTTCAAGAGGCACACATTTGACACCCTGACAGAAGTCACTGTCAGAAAGGAGGAGTTTCGCTCTGCTGAGTTTCTCAGTTTTCTGTGAGAATACGGCACAGATCACTGACCAAAAGTAGAAACACCTTAAACCTCAGACCACAGCAAAAAAGACTGGATTAAGAGAAAATAAATTCACAGCAAACCTCTTGTGAAGGCAAAAAGAGGACAAAGAGACAGGGAAAAGCAGATGAAACAAATGATTGAAAGGTTTATCTATTACTTTAAGAGCAGTGGAGGTGAGACTGAGACCATCCTCCAGTGGGCCTGCATAATGAGTCAGGATGTGTTCTGAGACTTTGAAGTGAGAAATGGTGAACGATGACAGTTTAAACTCAGCAAGCAAATTAATGGGATACAGCTTCAACCTTGAGAAGTCCAGGCGAGGGCGAGTTGATTGGCTCTGCAGGACCAAAGCGGCTGTCAATTGCATGCCCTGTCACCAATAAATGTAGATAAGGGTGACTGTATCTGACATTACAGTGAATGAGGCGACACAGCACTGCCCCATAATGCTAAAGAAAATAGGAAGTGAGAGGGGGCAAAAACCATCTCTGTAACAGAAGCACCCATATCTAGGTTAAACTAGTAATTAAACAATAGTCTAACTGTTACACTAAACAATATAATCACATCCGAATCATGTAAAACCAATTAATACAATTCGGTTCAGGTGAAATACTTAAAATGTTTGCCTATGACTGAAATTATACAATTA
This sequence comes from Semotilus atromaculatus, assembly GCA_031834385.1. Classification (NCBI taxonomy): domain Eukaryota; kingdom Metazoa; phylum Chordata; class Actinopteri; order Cypriniformes; family Leuciscidae; genus Semotilus; species Semotilus atromaculatus. The sequence continues at coordinate 23,047,929 of JAULUF010000055.1, read as the reverse complement.
ATCAGCATCAAAAATTAAAGAACAGCAGCACAATTGTAAATTATTGTTTTTATACAACAGTTTGTTAAAGAAGAGCTTAAAGGGTTAGTTCACCCAAAAATGTTAATTATGCCATTAATTACACACCCTCATGTCGTTTCAATCCAGTAAGACCTTCATTCATCTTCAGAATACAAATTAAGATAATTTTGATAAAATCCGAGAGCTTGTGCAATATAGACAATATATTTGTGAGGGTGAGTAATTAATGTCATCATTTTCATTTTTGGGTGAACTAACCCTTTAATTGTTATGGGGATAGCAGATGAACCCAAACGCAGACAGTATGCTAACACACAACATTTATTATAACAGAAAACAGGGGAAAACAAAACCCACGAGGGGGCAAAACAGAGACAACTTAAACGAGAGATAACTAAACTAGAAAACACTTGACAAGACTAGACTGACAGTAAATAAAAGATCAAGAACAATACAAGACTTTCTTCTTAAACAAGGTACTCACAAGGAGAATCTCACAATGAGAAACAATGAACCAGCACAGGACAGCAAACACAAGGGGATTAAATAGGGGAACACTAATGACAAGGACAGGTGAAACTGACTAGACAATAATGACAAGACGAGGATAACAAGGGGGCGGGGTTACGTAACGAGACAACACAAGCACATGGCCCAAACAATTGGCCATGCGCTTGTACACAAAACATGATTCTGTCATGATCCTGCCTCACGACTAAGGAAAATCAAGGGCAAGAGGGCAGAATCATGACATTAATATTACATGTTGTTGGGCATAATTGCTATTTACAGTGTTCAAAGAATATAGTTATGAAGCCAAAACAAAATCTATCACAACAACCATGAATTATCCTTGAATGAATCAGTGTTTTGGAATGAATTAATTGAGTGAATGATTCATCGACTCACTCATAAAGAGTGCCCTAAATCAATCAATCACAGAGTCTGAATATGCGTACCTCTATAGTGTGTGAAAAACATGTGAACCGAGTAGAATTCATATAGCCTATTCATAAAACAGTAGGCGAAAAATATTCGGATTATCTCTTCCAGCGAGATTCTGGGCGAAAGTCCAAACGTCCAAGAGGACGTCATTTGTGTTCCAAATGAAAGTGAACACCTGAATTCCTTAATAAAGAGCCCTTCCACAAGTCATACATGATCTTTGCCAGGTCTTTGCCAACGTAATTTTGATAGCTAAGAACATTATTACTGTATTAACATACAAATTATGTGCTAAATTGGGTGTGAGGTACATAAATGTATTAAGTATTCATTTTTATAGCTGACTTGCTCACATTGACTTGCTTTAACATTATTTACTCTATGATCAACTAGTAATGTATTACATATGCTTCATGTCCCCTTCATAAGGTTTTTTTTTTTTAAACTCCCATCTCTTTAATTGTGCAAGTGAGCATATAGCTCTGTTACTAAAAATATATGAGGTGCCCAAAGGGAACTAAACACTATGTTATGCAAGTTGTCCTGGAAACCACATTTCTCTTGGTGAATGAATTATTGACAAACTGCTAATGTTAACTAATCCAACTGAATAATTCAGTCGCAACACAGTCCTGGATTCAAAACTCTCGGGCACGTTATTCTTCCCTTCAGTGCTTTTATGGGTACACATGTGAAAAAGAAGCTTTTAGCCCAGTTTGTCAAGCTTTGTCACAACAATCTGGTCTCGGCACTGTGACATGACATGATGCTGACAGGTGAGTAAGAGTTCTCACCTTGCGAGGGATTGATGGGAGATTAGAGATCTGAGACAAACTGTAGTCACATACTAATGAATATGGTAAAAGCAGAGTGTGTACATCAGACAGAACAATTTACAAAAGGGCATGTGGAGGAAAAATAACAAGAGCAAGAGAATGTGCGTTAGACCTCAAGTGTGAATGATAAATGAAGTGTAGACAGAGAGAAGCTCGTAGAGGTAAACACTGCCAAACAAGACAATGTGTTTTAGACAGAGAGATGACAAATGCAATGAGAAGGGAGCTGAATGAATGAGTGCATCCAATATCAACAGATATGATAACGTGCAGCTCTCGAGCCCATGAGGATTACGTAAAAGCGTTCACAGAAAAAGTGCACACCGAGGAATACAAGGTCTCTGGAAAACAGGCAACGAGTTTAATGATGCACATCATTAATGACATCTTCTGGATGACATAGCAGCCATGTTATTATTATTATACAACTAAGTGATACTGTATATAGGCTACAATGATGAGCCAAAAGATTATGACTACCTAATATGATGTTGGTCCTCCGTATGCTGCCAAAACAGTGCCGACCCACTGACCCAGACCCTACAAGAGCCCTGAATGTGTCTCTGGGCTCAAGACGTTAGCAGCTGATCCTTCAAGTCCTGTAGGTGGAGATGCCGTGGATTGAACTTTGTCCAGCACATCCCACAGATGCTCAAATGGATTGAGATCTGGGGAATTTGGAGGCCAGGACAACATCTGGCTTGAACTCTTCATCATGTTCCTCAAACAGTTCCTGAACAATGTATGCAGTGTGGCAGGGTACATTATCCCACTTCCACCAGGGAACACCACTGTCATGAAGGGTGTACCTGGTCTGAAACAATGTTTAGGTAGGGGGCATGTGTCAAATTTATGCCCACATGAATGGCCGGACCCGGAGTTTCCCAGCAGGGGTCCTCATAGGCACTCGGATTAGTCTGTAACTATGCAGCAGAGTGCAATGCACTGTTTGTTGTCACACATTCCTCCCTTAATCATCATTAAAGTTTTCTGTGACTTGCGCCTCATTAGACCTTCTTAGACCAGACAGGATAGCCTTCATTGCCCTCGTGCATCAATGAGCCTTGGGCGCCCAACACCCTATTACCTAAAATTATTGTGGTTTGTCAATCCTCAGACCCCTGTTGGTAAATTCTCACCACTTCTGACCGGGAGCAACCCACAAGCCATGCCGTTTCAGAGATAACTCCAGGGAGAAAACAGCCGTCGAGTCGGTTGGGCGCAGGCTCATCGGGCAGCGACCACTCGAGGCCGAGGTCCTCTACGGCCTTAGTAAGGAGGCGGAGAAGTTCGGCATCCACACTGGCTCATACTCCACTGGACTCTAGTCCTCCTCAGTGTTGTCTCCATCGAGCTCGTCACGTGTGATGGGAGCGTCCGAGGCCGGGCGCTGGCCATCCGTGAGCGAAACCGGAGACTGAGTGAGCGATGTATGCGGGGATCCCGCTGGCGTGCACTCGCGAACTGGAACCTCCTCCGACGGTCTCTGAGAGCGGCGATTTTTACGCCGTGGCCCAGACGATGGAGGCGGAGTGGCGGAGTCCACGTTGAAAATGGCTAGTTGAGCCCGCAGGGTCGACAAAGTCATAATGTCATATTCCGGGCTACCGCCCTTGGACAGCGCGTGGTCCATGTGGTCTCTTCCCAGACAGGAAGCGCATAGGATATGGCGGCCCCCGTTGCTGAGAGGGGCTCTGCACGAGACACAGGAAACTCGAGGCATTTGAAACAACGCCTCGGCTCTTTTACGGAACAAAACGTGAGTGTCGCAGCGGCGAACACACACGGAAGCGTAATGAAAGGATATAAGCGTCGGATAGAGCAGCAGCAGGAACGACGACTGAAGGTGGCGAGACGACCGGCTTCCTCAGCAAACGTGTCCCGCTGAAAGGCTTTTCGACGGCGCAGGCTTCTTCTCCGAGATGTGAATACTTTGCTGAAGAGATGAAAATCAAGGAGCATCCTATCGAGTTCGGGCTTATATAGGCTTAAGCCATGCCACTTTGCGTGGGACGTGACGGGTAAGGGCGCCAGCGCCCTCATTGGTGCTTACGTCACATACAGCCTCTCGATAGGTTGCAGCAGTTGCCGCAGAGCAGCCAATAGGCGCGCTAGCTGCCTCGCCTAGGTCTGCTCTCTGCAGCAAATGCGTTTTAAATTAATACATTTAAATTAAGAGAACTTACTTTACTGCGCTCTCGGACCGGTTGCTCTCTCCTACACATGCAAAGTTAAACGCAAAAACACGAGAGCGGAAGTAGTTCGGCAGGCTTAGGAAGTAGACGGAGGGCGAAGCGGCCTTAGCTCGCCATCCAGCGGAGGGCGGGAAAAGGTGCGCTGCTACGGCTTCCTCGTCCAGAGGAATGGAAACGTATCCTTTGTCCTTCGCGCCGTCTACTACAGAGAGCATCGAAGAGACAGACGTTCGCAGCCTGGCCGAAAAAAGAGCTTTCCAGGATTTAGATAGCTCCTCGTGCAGCTCAGGGAGAAAGACTGCAGAATTTCATGTTAAGCTTTTTCTTTTTAAATGGGGAAGAACGCTTGATTACGCTACCATTGTCTGTTTTAGCAGAATACTGCCATCTAGTGGTAGCAGGTTTTCTCAGACAGCTGTGTGTGGATCGTGCTAGGCGAAACCGGCGAAATGAAAGTCTCAATCCAAATGAATCAAATAGGATCGACTCAGAAACGAGTCGATGAATGCACGCGTGTCACCTCATCCACAAATGCACATCTTTCTTGTTGCATGAACAAATTCTGGCCAACATGAATACAAAATTGAGGTTTTGTATTAACAACTATGTGTACACACATTAATAATTAGCACCAGGCCTATTCATTTGTAGTTGTGTGTGGGCTGTGAAATGCTTAAAAACAGCCAAAAAAATCTCAAAATCCAAATGAATCAAATGAGATCGACTCAGAAAAGAATTCAATGAATGCACGCGTGTCACCTGATCCACACATGCACATATTCTTTGTTGCATGCACAAATTATGATACACTTAATATAAAAGAAAACATTTGTATTCACAAAAATGTCTATATTTGTACTCATTGCTACACATTCATTCAATTTTGTATTTTGCACACACAAGTTGAAAGGCATGGATAAAACATTTCTGCAACATGTATCAAGTTCATTGATAATTGTGCTTGCACATGTTAATCATTTTGATACTATATTCGTTCCATAAAGACTCAGATCTTTATTCCTGCAGCCAACATGTTGATTACAAGAACTGATATTTTGCTAACCATTTGGCATATACTACCTGCCCCAGCCAAATCATTTGACCATGTTCTTCACCTACATCAAGATATAATGACACACTTTGCTGCTTCTCTTCTTCAACATTTTTCCTTCTAACAGCCATTTAGATTCTATCCAGGTCATGTCATCAGAGTAACAGACCCTCCCCCCCAAAGAGGCTTGAATCTTTGATGTGTGCTGTCAAACCCTATGCATGCAGATTAATGCATAGTTAGCCTACTTTAGCCCCCTAGAATGCATATGGGTCACAAATGAGATTCTTCTCTGAAATGCAAAGTAAATAAAACACTACTTCTATATCTGTCAATCAAAATATATATATTTTCAATGATATGTGGGTGACCATGATTTTTCCAACTAGGACATGTGGATCAACATACTAGATTTGTTTTCATCTTTTAGGAATAGGGAAAGGAAAGGGAAAATATAGTTTTCTTTATTAATACCCCTAGTTTACATGTATGCGTGTAAAAAAGGTAACCCTACCCTTTTTCGTGTTATATAAATAGGAAAAGGGGTAGGGTTACACAAAATTAGGGTGACCATATGTGTGTCTACATGTATATATATATGTATATATAAACTAGAGGTATTAATGATGGGGTTTTAAGATGAAAAGACTAGTTCTTACGAAAGTCCATAATCAGAATAGATCAATCCAGATATTACATTGTACAGTTGTGATAAAAGAGTGTTTGCAGGCTTACAGAACTACTCTTGTCCTTGACTGTGTGAGCTCAGAGATTTCTATAGATTGATTGCTACTTTAATCCACTGCTTTGTGTGTGCATGGCATAATGGGAAGACATGTTTGAGGTCATTGACTGATATCTTTCACAAGCAAGTGAATACATATTATATAATGTATACATTTTATAAATGTAGGCTATATATTTTGTAATAAAAAAACAAACAAACTGTTTTACATATTGTGTGGTCACAATGACACTTAAAATTAATAATTTCATGCAAACGGCATAATGTAGAAATGAATATTACAAGAATTACATATTTAATAGAGTATGTCAATAATATTTTTCATAGGTAAGGCTGGTTGGAGAGAGACAGCGATGTAACTTCCCCACAAAGCACAGCTGCCATCTAGCGTTAGAAAGGGAAATCCAGTATTTCGCAAAACAGATCCACTGAGTTTAATTGTGTTGATGTTTTTAACCCTTTTCTCAAAGTCTGTGCTCAAAATAAGCACAAATGAAAACGGCAAATCAAATACCTGCATTGATTCAAATGATATTTTGCTCAATATTAGCAAGGTAAATCACATGGTGGTGAGAACTAAAGTAGGTATTTAAGCAATAAAGACCTTTTATTTGTCACAACACATGTTTCATAGACCTGACTACACAGAATATACACTATGCAAAACAGATCACATTAGCACAATCAAACATACTCACAATCTGAGAAGCGCCACTAGTGGCAGAGGTAAGAGTTGTTTAATCTGAGGGACCAATAAAGCATACAAAGACAGCTAAAATGTAATGGGATGCATACAATAACAAACGCAGTCTTTTAAATCGAGTCATGCACATGTATAAAAATAAACCATTATAATAATACAAACCACATCGTCTATATAAAAGGGTATTATCAAAGGAAACATGATGATTATGATAAAAAAAGAGCATAAAACAATACCACAGACATTAACATAAACATCAACAGACATTTCTAAAATGTTTTTGTCAAATGCGAAATATGATCAAATTATGGATAAAAAATATTTACAGTGAACACAAATAAAAATACAGTAGTTCTGAATGTGTAAATAAAACACTAGCTCTAAAATCTTTCTAATACTGATACAAAAGTGTTGGCACTTTGAAAAACAGAACAGACACAATTTAAGTTTGGGGCACAATAAATATTAGCACTGCTGAAAAAAATTATAATAATCAATACCCAAATTGTGGACACCTTATTTTTTTTAATCTTTCAACATAATGAGAATTACACTATGAATAAAGGCAACACGGAAGGCACAATTTGTGCTTTGCTTTATATGTTGACTGCTTAATGGTTTATAAGTTTATGGTACAAATTTGATCAGAGTATATTTGCTGGTTGTCTCAGAGCTCCACAGTCCGGAGATGTCCACGAGGAGAAACGCTGCCCAGGTTATGTAGAATACACTCTGAAGCCTCCACTACACTTCCACAACATGACCAGTGGGGCTTACCGGGGTGTCCTTTATGACCATGTCCACAACCCTGAAACCCTCCTAAGTGCGCGCACACACACACACACACACACACACACACACACACAGATACAAGCATTCCCTTTAATGTGATTAAATAAATATTATATTAAAACCATTTTTTGTGCTACAGTACCTGGCATGGTCCCTGTGCAGCCACAGCGTGCCTCTTTAGCGCCCCCACTAGAGCAGAAGGAACAGCAATGGAATACGCCACGGTGACGTCTGAACTTCCTCTTCACATTTAGCACGAAAGGTGATCCCTGGAAAAAACAGATTGTTGGAATGTCAGTCCCAGCATCACTGATATTCCTTCAAACTGCAGTAGCACCTCATTGCAGTACACGAGATCCAGGGGGCGGAGTCGGATCCAGATTAAGGGGTGGGGTTAGGTAGGTTTAGGGGTGGGTTTAGGGATCAGGGGGTGGAGCTGGGTAGGTTTAGGTATATGTAAGGTGGGAGGAGTTGGATCTGGATCCGACTCCTCCCCGTGCATTTCATGTTCTGCAGTGAGGACCATCTCTCAAACTGGCCAATACTGTTGTTGTTATTATTAGACACGTGTTTTAGTCCAACTGCACAGTTACCTGGACGTGCTGTGCTTTAACACAGACCCACACAGAGTAAAGCCCTGCTTCAGCCGGGGTGTAGGACACACAATATGAGCCATCACTGTTATCCACCACAGACACCTCCACAGAGCTGTATTGCCAGAGGTGAGAAAAAAAGATGAGGACATTGAACATCTTAATGAAGAACTTTTATTGCAGTGTAGCAGTGACAGTCTGTCAGAATGAACCCCAAACATCCTAAACTCAAGTCCTGTTACAGTTTACCACCACTAATGTACAGTAAATGAAGTTTTGTACGTACCTTTTGTACGAAGTTAGACACCCTATTACCGGAGATGCTTAGGGTCCCTCACTTGCTCCCATTCTACAACTGAATGGATTCTACATTTGCTCAGGATTTTATCCACTCAAATCGTGCATAAAACTGTTGACTTTGTTCTACTTCTATATTATGATAATTAAGCCATTTTGGGAAATGAGCACGTTCAACCACCTATCTTGGAGTGGAATTAGTAGTATTTTAACTCAAATTTTGTATTTTATCCTTTATTTGCCTGCAAGCTTTGCTATAGTGAATTTAAAACACATTCAGTTTATTATTACTATAAAAAAAATCTCTTGTTTCATTTATGCATGACTGACAAATATGCATCACATTTATTACTTAAAGTCAATCCTGTGTAATCCAAATGTTTGAAAATATTATATGCCATTAAAATACATTAATTTAGGCCTAAATACCAAGTAATAAAAACTGAAATATTATAGTGATAAAAACTAAAACATTAATTTATTCATGAACAAGCAGAATCTCAGAAAAAAATATTGAAAAACATTTCCATTTGATAAAATGGCATGTGCATTGATAGTTATGAGTAGAATCTGTAAGCATTGGCAAATATGATTCAGCCGTAAAGACTTCAGTGACTCTACAGTCACATTTTTAAAAATGTGGTGGTCTTAATTTTCCCTGTGTACTCACAAGTCCTTCCTGTCCTTGTGCACTATGCTGACCAGCACAGGGTCTCCACCTCGGCCCATCTGCTCTCCAGAGGAGTCCCTGCAAACCAGAGTGAACTCGTCCCGCTGGCCTTCACGACCTTGCTCCACACCTGGGAGTTATTCACACACAAGGACAGACACATGTGAGTGGACACAGGATATATGCAAACAAATTATCGAAAATAAAAACTGGCTGTTAATTGGATGAAGGCAGATCTGAATGCGAGCTTGCAGTCGATTGGGAGGAAAGGGGCGGGATTTAAGCAAAATAAATGATAGGATTAGTCTGTCATTTTATCGGAAGATCACAGTTATGATAATTTGATTAAGAATTACGAGGACAAAAAAAAACAAAAAACTATCAAAAAAAAAAAAAAAGATTGATTGATTTTGAAAATATATTGGGTACATTTTCATTCCATCCCAACTTTAAGAAAGACATACCTCTAAAAGTTTTAGAAAACAACTGAATTAGATTTATAATGTTTTTTTTTTTTCTGCCTGTCGCTGTGTGAATGAACGGCGCGGATTCGTCTGATACACACACATGTGACGTGCACATTGTTTTCAGTCTGCCAACTTAATTTATGAGGATGTGAACACATAAACTTCATCTCCAGAGCGGCTTTGAGAATCACTTCACAAGCTTTTCACCATTTGATGTGAAAAAAATTATAATAATTAACTACCGTCAAAATAAAAGTTTGGTTTAACTTCAAGAAATTATGACAGAAATATAGGCTATCATTAGTGCATACTTAAATGTACTTCTCAAAGTAATAATAATAATAATGATAATAATAATAGGCTATAATTATTTCTAAGGAATATCATAAAACCTAAGACATTTATTCATCCATGTTTTAAATTTATACAGTTCTGTAGAATCTTATTTGACAAAAATAATGCAAAAATATTGACAAAAATAATGTTTTGTTATAAATCAATTGTTATATTTTTATTTGATTACATTTTAAAAGCTTAATGTAATTGTTGTAGTTGATATAAATTAGTATTAAATCATAGTAAAAATAAATAACTGAATTTAGGGAAAATCTACTCTTTAATTGTGAACAAACACACTTTCTTTCTCAAGTTCAAACAAATATAAGGGAAAGCATTTCCTTTCCCATTAATGGTAAATTAATATTGTGATAAATATCAATATCGAAATACAGGCAAGCAGCAGTATATTGTCCTCTGAGGTGAACCTGCCTCTGGCATGCTGGGACAGAGCTGGATGAGTGACCCTTTTACAGTCTAGGAGCACCAGACCAGTACATGAAAAGGTTGAGTTGTTGTCATAGTAGCCAGGAATGTTGTCTGCTATTTATCCCAGTGTCATGCCCTAGGCCTTTTGTTGTGAGCACTTGTGTATGTATATCTGTGTGTGGAACAAATGTGGATCTAAAGTCTCTCTTTCAGACTTCAGATCTTGTCACAAAATAAACTTGTTCAACTACGGTTTCTGAGGAATGTGCACTGAACTGTCATGTGTTCGACAAAGAGCTTGTGTTTGACAAAGACTTTGTCATGTGTCGTGACAAAGTCACAAAACCAAACTCTACTACAGCATGTTACCACAGTTTGATAATTAACATCATTCATGATTCAAAATGAACTAATGACCCAATTCAGGGCGAGAGGAGCTACAGTTTCATATCACTTTAAAAGAAGCAGTTTAAATTCTGTCATTAATTTACTCACCCTCATTTCATTTCAAACCTGTATGACATTCTTCTGTGAAACATACATTTTTGAAAAATATTTCAATGAATAATAATAATAATAATATAATGAAAGTTAAAAGGAAGTGGCACTGTCAAGCTCCAAAACGACACACAAAAAAACATCATAAAAGTGGTCCATGTTATATTTAAGTATTTTAAAGCCAAACAATAGCTTGTGTGAGAAAAATACCAAAATTTTAATCATTATTAAATGAAAATCTTGACATCTTCTCTAGATCTCCTTAGTCACATCTGATTTGTGAATGAATTTTCTAATAGGTTTCAATAAATCAGTTTATCCAGTTCACAAAATCTAAAAAGATTTTTTTTCATATATCAGATTTACCTGTTCAACCTACCTACTGACATTCTAGTTGCAGAAGTTACATTTTATTTTCAATCAGTTCATCACACTTTCATATGGTTTTAATGTACTTTAATGGTGCTTGTGTGTCATTCTGAAGCTTAAAAGTGTCAGTATCAGTATCTCATACCTTGTATGGAATTCCAATTGCATGGAAAGAGCGATCAGAACAGTGCAACATTTCTCTGGTGCTTCTTTGATTAAAGAAATTGGTTGGTGTTTTGATTAAAGAAAGATGTTTGGAATAACATCAACAACTGACAATTTCCAGGTGAACTATTCCTCTATCAACAGTTCTAAATCTCTTACACCATATCCTAACCAAGCGACATGATTCCAGTGACAAGCACTTTGTCTCTCCACACAAGGGCTGCGTTTATGTCCACTTTCTTATGCCCTTCCCCCACTAACTTCCTTCACTCGAATGTATGTCATTGCTTACGTTGCACGAGTGCCCACTACTGGCGGAACCCTGGCAATGGGTTTAAATGGAAAGCCCTAAGCCCTTGATCACTTGGAATTTGCTATGGAGCCTGGCATGCGAATTACTGTTGAGACGTCGCAATCATGTTGCATTGTGGTCAATGGATCTGCCTGAAGTATACATACGAGTAAAATTGAGGGTTCAAATAAACTTCCCTCGTCCACCTGACGAAGCTGAATGCATTTCAAAATGGTGGTGGGGATTCCCCCTGAGAGGAAGTGCTTAGGGAAGTTTGCGAGTGTATGTCTAAAAGTGGAGTTAAACGCAGCTCAGGTCTACTCTCACCTTCTCCCTGGATAGTGCACTTGCTGGGATCCAAAGTCTTGGCATGTACAACTCCAACCACAGGAAATCCCTCAATCTCCCCAGCACTCTCCTGAGGAAGAAAACGGATGCTGCTGGCATTATCGTGGGCGATCGTCGTTGGGTGTGGGTCGTATCCTGACTCTACAAGGTTCATCAATCTCCTCATAGTAACTCCTTTGGCACTGAGGATTTCGGCGTCTGAACCGCACGTGAGCAGGCGTTCTGCAAAGTCCACTCCGCCACGGACGTCAGACAAGGCTTGCTGCAGTTGAGCCTTCTGCAGATGGAGTTGGTTCCTGCGCTGCAATTTCAAGTCCTCCAGTGACCGCAGCAGCGAACAGCAATGTGCCTCCACAGCGTTGGCATAACTCCGAGCAAACGCCCGAATCTCACCCGCCAACGTGTCAGTCCGTGCCCGCAAAGCCTCTTGGGATGTGTCCACGCATCTCATCGAATCCTCCAGACGAGCAAGACGAGGCCTTAAGCTCCTGACGACCAAATCCCTGATGCGATCTCCATGGCGACTGATGACCTCATGGGCAGAGCTGCAGTGGTGGTCACGGTGAAAGGTGGCCGCACACTCCAGGCACACAGTGAGGTCACATGGCTCGCAGAAGAGCCGTAACTCCTGACCAGGATGCAGCGAGCACAGGACGGGTCTGGTGAGGCGACCCTGGGATTTCAGCTCCTGTAGGGTTTGGATAGAGTGAGAGGAGGTTCTCTTCTGTCTCCTGCAGGGAAGATACACATTACAGGACTTAGTTTGCATTCAAGTCATGATGGAAAGATCGCATTAATGAGTTGGATGCTCATGAAGGCCACCACAAATTTGTAATTTCAAAGGGAAATCCCTGGATTTTCTTTAAACCCAGAGTTTCGGGGTATTTCAGAGAGAAAACATCAAAGAATCAAAAAATTAAGCATCTGTATTGACAGTAAATTTGGCCTCGGAATGAAATGATTGATTTTTTACCTAATTTACAATAAACAAAATACAGTAGTGTTGAACAGTTATAGATATATACATGATAAATAATTTTAATCATGGTCACAATTTGTGGTTGCTGAATAAATTGCACTTACGCAACCTCTGTGCTACAATACAGTCTTTTTTAGTTGTTTTAATAGAAAACATTAACAAAATGTATAATTATTGTTAATAATTCATATTAGGAATTTCAGTTCAATTCAGTGTATTACATAAAAACAACGAAAAACACATGATGTGCATTCTTCCTCATGTAGTAGAAGTAAAGTTCTTGCTTTATTCTTTTTTTGTAATCCGACCATATTGATTTGAAAGCACCTGACATCATAATTATGACTTACCAATTTGTGTAAACAAACTTCACAAGAGAACTTGAAGGCACCATTTTGCAATGGCTATTTAAATGATGAAGCAGAGAATGCATTAGGGGGGTGTTCACACAGGACACAACTTTTGGACAGACATTTTTGACCATTCAAGGTGTAATGTTACATTTGAATAACCATAGGTCTTGACCTTTGACCCTTACCCAAAAGTCTAATCTGGTCATCCTCTTTAAATGTTCTGAAATCACATACTCTATGAATAGGTCATTCTTATGAATAAAAACATATTATAAAGTATTTGTTTAAATGTAATCTGGATTTATTGTTATGTGACTAGTGTCTGTTGCGTTTGTTACCCCTATCCCCGGTGCCTATGGGATATTAAAATGTTCATCAGATGCACACTCTAGAATCTTGCCTGAAGTAGTAGGTCATCCGGGTACTTTTCGCCGACTGTTTTGTGAATACTGTGAATTTTGGCTTATTTCTGTGGCGGAAAAAAGCTTCCATAGAATTCAGACATACGACTCGTATCACATACTGTTTTTCACCTACTATAGATAAATAGGTTAAAAAAAAAAATTCGTGGGGGCAGTTATTGTGTATTTTATTTATAACAGCATGTTCAATAGCTGAAGTGGTGAAGCACAACCTCTGTAGACTGACATATCACACTGTCAAAACACCACTTTAAAAAAGTATTTAAAAAATAATGGTTGTACTAAATATTATATTTAGAAAGCTTATATATTTTATATTTTGAGAAATGTCGAGAAGTGTTTTTTGTTCATACAATGGAAATCAATGATAATCAAAATTCTTTCGCTCTCAGTATTTTGAAGAAAGAAAGTAACGTTACAGGTTGGAACGACATCATGACATGAGGGTGAGTAAATGATGACTATTTTTATTTTTTGGGGTGAAGAATGGCCTTTAACAGCTCCATTTGTGTTCAAGGAATAAAGTCATACAGGCTTATGAAACGACACGAGGGTAAATAAATAACTTGATATTTCTTCTCAGTCCGCGATAAACTAACCTGTGGGCCTGACTGCAGAAGTCGCATAGGTTGACACAGCACACCTCACAGCGCTTCCCCGCGTCACTGTCGCTACACAAATCGCACAAAACGCTGCTGTCCACTAGCAGTGTCTCCGTGAAAACCTCGTCCAGGGCTAGATGATCAGTGGTCAGCCCATCCACACCCGATGGCGGCAGATTCACCTCTGAATCGCACTCAGGACACAGGATCGTGGAGCCAGAGTGCCCGTGCGTGTCATCTTCAGTGGAGCGTCGTTCACCGTTCACGCGACGCACAGAAAAAGGCTCGAGATGGCGAACGCAGTCCGCACAGAAAGTGTGCAAGCAAGGCAGGATTTTAGGGTCTCGATACATCCGATTACAAACACCACAGACCGCTCTGGACTTCTTTCCATTGCTTTCACTCAAAACTGTTTCTCGCTTTTCTTCTTGAACTAATCGCTCTTTGCAAAGTGACATCGTAGTTGTTATTTTACGAGGGTTTTATTATAACTCGCGCTTATTCAAAAACAAATTATGATGCGACAGCAGTAGCCTGGTTTGGGTAGCATTTACTAAAAAAAAAATACAACTCGGACCAAACTTTCTGAGAGTTAACTTTTTCGCTCATGTTATTTGAGAACGTGCCTTGCCATCCAATCATGTTATGCGTTCACGTTTGGGGGCGTGTCCTGAAATCTGACCTATTTCTAGCCAGTCCCCCGTCTTCTGGCTAGACCAGATCAAACCACACCACTCAAAGGTCAAGGATTTGCAGTTCGTGCTTTATTTCCTGCTGAAATGTGATTAATTCCTTTACAAAATACCTTTAATTAATCCATTTGCAAAAGTTCCTTTAAATATGGGCAGTTGTCTATAATAAACCATGGAGACTATATTTGTAATAGCCTAATTAACATACCTAACTATATATAATAACTAAGTCCCTGTTTTTGGATGTAGGTTTGACAATATCATTGTATTGGTTATAGTCTTTCGTCTTTTGTTATCGGTACCACTTTACATTAAGGTATCATTAATGTTTCAATAAAATAGCAATAGCCTGGTAAAAGTATTTATTCATCTTTGTTAACTGTTGATAAAAAAATACAAATGTTAATTATTTAATTTTAGCTAAGGTCCATATTAACAGATATAAGTTTTGATTTAGTTACTATAGTAGTAAATGTTGAAATTAACATTAAATAAGATTTAACATTAAATAACATTAATTAACATTTTCATAGTTATTTTATGTTAACTATGCAATGAACAAAGTGGCCTTATTGTAAATTGTATCTTTTTATCATGATTCATGAATGAATTTCTAGACATTTTTATTGTGGCATGTGAAATAATAAAAGAGTCAATGTCTCAAAAAAAAAAAAAAAAAATTAATGAAAACTCTTTATTGGTAAAGCAGCACTATGTAACTTTTTCAACCTTTATAATATTTTTCCAAAACCCTTGAGATGGTACATTGACTTACAATAGGTTGAATTACAGGTCTGCCATAGCCTGACGGTGTCTGTATCGCTTTTACTGGCACTATGTAACTTCCTACCCGAAACCCGAGCACAAAAAGAACTACAAAATTTGACTGCATTACGGCATACCTCACTTCCTCAAATTCTGACGTGAGAGCCCAACGAGCGTTTTTTTAGTTTTTTTTACCTCTGTATGTTGTCATGGCCGAAGCAGAAAGTAAAACCAAGAAGCCAAAGGTTTTGTCGGAGGACAGTAGAAAGACAAAAAGGGAGAGTGACAAAATAAAAGGCTGGACGAGGATCAATATTGGTCCAGCGTTCTCTCGCTGGCGTGAGCTAAAAGAGGAGAAGGGGTGCGTGCCCGACCGATGCTGGCCGTCAAAAAAGAAATAAATCAGTAGCCTATGTCTAAACGGTGTGTACAAGTTTGGTAGGGGCTACATCTCTTGCAAGTAAATAATACATGATTAGACGGACAAAATAATCGTTCAGGATAACTATCCTAATGTCTGCAGGCTGATAGTCATGTTTGTTTATTTATTTTTCAAATTTGCAGATTCATCTATGGTAGCTTGATATTATAATAATGACGATATGGCTATTACCTACCACACAAACACTGAATTGAATTAGCATATCTATTATGTAAAACAGTAGCCAATAGGCTACTATAAAGACACTGGCTTGTAAACGTGAGCTACGCAATCTTTTGGCGTTTGAAAAAAATAAAGCCCATGAAACTATATTCATGCTGAAATAAATGCCAATGTGGATGAAGACATTTCACACGCAACGCTGGCAATCTGCCCAAGACGTGAGAACTCCCTCTGCAGAGTTCGGGGGTATTGGCTTGTCAACAAATGCACTGGTGTATCCCCTGGTGTAACCATGACAGATTTTACGACAGTAGTAGAAGACAATAATGTTTCCCAACTGTAGGGGGACCCCGAGAGCAAAATTTCAAAAGTTACATAATGCTGCTTTAATACAAACATTTTCCAAGAACAGTTTAAGATAGTTGTATGTGAAAAAAGGTATAATAAATAGGCCTAATATCACATATGTTTGCAGATTAATTGACATTTTATCAATAACATGAAATAATTAATTGGATGTATCATGTGAAACATGAATTTGGATTTAGATTATCTCCATTACAGGTTTCTACAAAATCTCATGTAAAATGTTTTTATTTTTTATTTTTTTAATACAAATAAAATGTGTCTTTTTATTGGATGTGTGGTTAATAGGTTGAATTAACATGTCAGAGAAAACATGTCAGTCTTTGTAACTGATTAGTTTGACCATCAGTCAACCACTGAGATTTGTCTGGGTTACAGAGAGAATAAGGATGACTGTGAACAGAAGTTGTAAGGATGACACTTTTGTAGATGCAGCACTGAAAACGAAGTACGTCTTCTCCGTCACTGTGTTTGCTGAAGAAGAATAATCATAAAGAAATAGCAATGTTGACTTTACAACAGAAACTCATCATTTGATCAACATACTGCACGTGTCATATTTAATGAGTGACATACATTTTGTTTGTCCATGCTGTCCAGAAAATTGTTTTAACAAATTTGATTTGAAATGCTCTGTGTAAATATTATGATTATGGGTGAGCCCTTAACAACTAGTCTTACATTTTTGTTTTACCTGTTACAGTTGCCTCTGAGATAGCTTTCACAAGAGCGTTCTCGATTAGACAGGTGTAGATGTCATCCGCTTTTACTTGGTTTTCGAGGACACTAGTAACTTGCATGATTCCAGCATTGTTGTTGGTGAAATTGGTGCTGCTGTTTAAAAGCTGCCCACTCTGACTCCTCCAGCTAACCTCTGGTTTGGGAAACCATCTATGCGCCTCAGCAAATAGAGTGCCATTTGCCCTAAGAGTAAATTTGGGAACTGTGAAAGCTGCAAAGAAACAGATATGAGCAGATCAGATATGCTAAATGTGTGTATATATATAAATATATCATTTGTTGTACAGTGTAAAGATTATAGAAGTATGTTTTACTTCAAAATTAAATTTTTTAATTCAATTTCAGTTACTTGCCATTTCTGTGTAATATAATTGTATATCTCTGAGCACACAACAGTTTAGTTCCTATGAATCAGTTTAGGACAAATCATTTAAGGGGCATAATTCTGAAGTGTGGATGCAATGGATGCATGCAATGGATGCAAAAAATGCAAACTTTACTATCCGAGACCACCGGAGAGGATTTATGAATGACAGTGAAGCGATGTAACGGTGGTAGGTCATGATAATTACAACATGGCGGATGTACGTCCAGATTACATTCATACTACACTCATACTATATAGAACTTACTTTTAAGCGTCGTGAGTTACTTATTCAAAATAAGTACCTACTCAAGAAGTACGATTTTGGATGCAGCCAGACACTGTTGCCTTTGGCTTGCTCAGTTGGGGATATTCAAATTAATTAACCAATCATTAATAACATTGATCAGCCCTTCCAAACTTGGATGTCTTTTTTATTTTATTGTTTTCCACTAATAAACAAACATTGTTATGTTGTTTTGATTGATACTGTGAAGCTGCTTTGATACAATCTGTATTGTGAAAAGCGCTATATAAATATACTTGACTTGACTTGACTTGACTTGACTAGTTTGGATTTCAGTGAATCAGGGTTTTTAACAAATCATATGAGAGAATGATTCAGTGACTCGCTCAGAAAGAGACTCACTTATTGTCACCTTGTGGATCTATAAAGCAGAAATAAGATATGTGGGTTTAAACATTCATTTACTTTGAAATAAATGGTATTTACCAGCCACTCTAAGGTTAACGCTGGTAGTCCCTGAGACTTTTGGTGCATTGACAGTGACGCGATACACACCCTCATCCTCCATCTTCACATTTCTCAGTAGAAGGGAAGCGTTGCCAGTTGATATAGCATCTGAGAACAGTTGAGCCCTGTCTTTGAACTGTTTGTTCTGCCCCTGGAGCTGGGCTGCTTTGTTTTTGTATTCATAGACCACACCACTGACAGCATCTTTTAGCCAAGTAATTGACACATCCTTCAATTGCTCATTGCTGTTGCTAAGAAACCTGCAATTCAGGACTACATCCTCCTCAAGATTCCCCACAGTAGAGGGACTGCTGCTTTCAACGGTACCTTGGGACACTTGAAAATCAAAAATACACACATTAACTAGATGTTTAGTTAATACATCAAAAGCCAAATTCACTACTAAAAGTTGTACAAACTATGCAAACTATTAGAGTTAAATTAATGTTTTACTAACCTGAAAATGCAATAGCCAAAATTAAAATGATGAGTCCAGAAATGACTACTATCAGAACAATCATACTGCAAAAGACATACATTTGATGAATAACCTTAGATATTGACTCACGGTACTATAATGTTCAACCTGAAATTGTTTGAAAAAGTTGCCCATTCTTCTACCTTGCAAAGATTATTTGTCCAATTGAAGCCATTCTGGTAATCTGTTCCTACTTTCAAGCAGTATCTTTGATGAATCGATGTTCCACTCTGTTCATCATCTCTGTCGGTGGCATAATAAATTAACAGGCTAAGATGGACGAGCACCTCACTTCCTAATCCCCCAGACTAGTTTCAAACTGTACTTCCACTGAAGGAGATCAGCACCTCCTCCCTCTGTCAATATTACCTCTGAGAGGAGTGTCCTGACACACTTAAGCACACAGCTTGACAAGAGGAGTGTGCTCATGACACAAAATACAAACAGTTGCAAATGGTCAGAAGTCAGACTGGCTAAACCAGGGGTGTCCGTTTCTAAACCATAATCCTTTAGCTTTCTTGAGCCACCTTACAATATTGTTAAATGACTCAGATGAGTCAAAGTCACACAATTGCAAGAGCAAGAGCCAGGAATGCGATTTAAACTTAGCAAGACCAAAAGCAATAAACTGTTCAAGGGCCCAGAAACCCCACTGACGGCCCTGGTTAGTTCTGTGTGCACATTTAGTTCTTTCTGCAAGTATGTGTCGTTTGAGATCAGAAACACAGTTAAAGGCACATGTGCCTTTAACTGTGTTTCTGATCTCAAACGACACATTCTTGACACTGAAAAAAATGATTCAGACCCCTTGTAAATGTTACATGTTTTTATCTGGTTAATTTCACTGATTTTATTGTGTTATTTAATGCTACTTATTTTTTATTATTCATTTTTTAATTCACTGGAGATATGGAGATAAGTGTGTGTTTTAGTTGGGCTCTCGACCCTTAAAACATTAACTTTCGTTTTTGTTTGACTGATCTACGTGAGTTATAACAGCCAGATGACTTATTTTTTATTATTCATTTTTTAATTCACTGGCCTTGTTTAAAACAAGTTAATTTCATTCAGTTAAAAGTAATTAGAAAAAAAGTCGTTTAATTTAATGAAATGAATACGTTATATCTACTCAATAAAATTGTGCAGATTACAAGCAATATTATTAATTAAATTTAACACATTAGAATTGAGTAATAATTAATAAAATGAATTCCTTAAAAGTTAACCATTTAAAAACATAATGGTTTACACCTGATGTTAAAACCGTAATTTTAAGTCACCATTATGGAGATAAGTGTGTGTTTTAGTTGGGCTCTCGACCCTTAAAACATTAACTTTCGTTTTTGTTTGACTGATCTACGTGAGTTATAACAGCCAGATGAACATAGTAAAGGTCATCTGATAATGTTGGTTGTGTTTTAACATAATCGTTATTTCACAATCATTTGACCTGAATCACTGAACTCATATAGATACCAATTTAGGTTTACTTTATTAATTATAGCTGCACTGGCCTTGTACAACATTTTATTTTTAGCCTTTTCAATGAAATCCAAATAATCAAATCAATAAAAAAAGGTCAACATTTTCTTTTTATGTAGGCACACACAGACATCAAGAATTAGTGTATGAATCTCAGCAATGGTGACAAATAGATCACCTCTGAACATAATCTCATTATTTATTCATGCACCAATGCATGATGGGAGCCATGAATGCGTTTTGATTGGTGGCACCCAGAATGCACTGCAACATATAATTGTCACCATTGTTGAGATTCACAGGCGGATTCTTGAAAAAATTGAGTAAATTCAACTCAAAATAATTTAGCTAAAATTATGAATATAATTCATCTGAAATTACTTATAAAATATAAGTACATTCAACTTAAAAAATATATCTGGATTTAGATAAATTTATTTTGAGCAACCCCTTGACATAATAAAATTAAGCAAATTCAACATAAATTTTTTTTCAGTGTATTCCATTAGATTACTTCAGGTCCTTTAACTTGTGTTTAACCAGAAGTAACCATTAATTATGTAAGTCAAATCTTATGTTCTTTCAGTGTTCACTTGTTCACTTTTTTCTATCCCTGCACTTAAATTAGGCTATATTACACTAATCTGTATATAGAATCATGAACCATAATTGCAGTATATTAGCTTATATATAGTTTTGTGCACATTTTCATGTTAATTATAAACAAAATGCATTTTGTTTTATTGACCACAATATTATCATTGATATTTGTTTAAGAAGGGCACTTTTGATTAATTTTGAAATAGGGCAGGGGCTCTGGAAAACACTGTAATGCTGGCACAGTGCTGGGTGAAACCAGCATCACTTCTAGAGTACCAACACCGAACATCACATGTGTAAAGAAAGTTATTTAGTTTGTTGTTATGTAACTCACAGGACTAAACAATATGTTGCTTCAGTAAAAAAACATTTGGAGAGATTTAGGCCTAAACATTTTCAGAAAACGTAACCTATTTAAATGACAGTGAAGTGATTGATTTGAGTTGGTTGGACATAACTATTTTACATAACAGATTCCTCCTCAGTCGTGTTGTCACAACACATGGATTTTGTTTTCATTAAAACTAAATCTTTAAATAAAAACATTAAAAGTTAAAAGTTGGTTGTGTGGAACCACTGTCCATAATTGAATTGAGTTAGTTTAAAGTATCTTTTTTTGTTTTGTTGAGTGTAACGTATGTGGAAAAAACATATTTTGCAATTGTGGTATTGCAACCCAGACATCAGGTGACGCTTTACTGTCTTACTTCACTTTTCACAAAAATGTACAGAGAAGCCTGAAACTACTGGCTCTCATATTGGTATTATCAAGAGTTCAGGTTATTATGATGAAGTCAATCAATCCTGATGTGAAGGTATAACAAATATTACTTCAAAATGAAAGGAGATTGTGTATCCATAGTGGAAGTGATATTCTGATTTATTTTTATTTTTTTTTTATTTAAAGTATTGTGTAACATCACATTGACATTTGTGAAAGGATGTATAAAGGACCATGAGATTATTTATATAAAGTAGCATGATATCAAGATTTTACACAAAATACTAATTAGCCTACTTATTTTTTTTATTTGGCCTACTAAAAAAGTTCACAGAGTTGCATAATCAACATATCATGAGCCGTATGAAATACCTCAAACCCTCATATTGAAACCTTAACACACTGCATTTTTTAAAAATAGCTAGGCTACATTCTCACTTCTAAATGCCACTTTCAAACTTCCTAAGGGGAACATGTTGATTGTGTGGTAAAAGCAGACTGATCAAAAATGTAATGAGAAAGTAATGTAGTAATGCAGACATCTTGACTGATATGCAGGTGCCTGTAGGACTCTATCAAGACTTGAGGAGACAGGAAACAGCAAGTATTTGTCTTGAACCTCTGTGTCGGAGCTTCAGCTGATCAACCATGCCGCATCTTATCTCGGATATTCCGGACAAACTGCGTGTGATGCTGTCAGAGGCTGCGAATATATTTCTAGTTCTTGTTATGATTTACATTTTTCAGTACATCTTTAATTCTCAGTTTTCATGCTCGTGCACAGAAGAGTTTCATGTTATTGTGGTCATTTACATTGCGCTCATTCCTATAATATTGTTTATTATTTTAAAACTAATTAAACAACCCAGAACAAAAGTTTGTGAGGCCGTTTGCTGCGGTTTTTTTACTCAAATCTTCCAGCTTTTTGGAATCTGTCTGTTCTGGGGGGGATTCATCCTTTTAGATGGAGACTTGTATCTCTGTATGGTAACCAAACCTAATGACATACAGCGTGAACTTCCATGCAAGAAGAATCTCACTCTTCAAGAAATGAGCATTATTACAATCCACAAAAACAAGTCACAGGTAAGTAGGCTACTGTAATTAGAACAATTAAATTATAGTCAACTTGTATTTAGGAGTTAGATTTCTTCTGAATGTGGGTGTGATTTAATTAATTTGTTATACAAGAAAGAAAAAAAAGAGTAGAAAACCAGAAAAGGTATGCTACTGGCAATTTTCTGCCAGGACATTATCTGTTAAGTTTACAGACTTTCTTTTAATCTTTAAACACAGCACAATGCAATGCATAATTAAAAAAAATGGGTATAACCTGTGAAAATACAGAAGATTCCTTAATATTAACACATTGTGCCCATATTTTACAGAGTTTAGAGTGTATTATATCAAAGATGATTGATTGGGAGAATGAACGTGTCTTTTTTACTCCAGTTGAATTTCAAAATGTGGGATCATTTCTGACACACCTTAAAGTAATGACAACAAAAAGCTATTAAACTTCCCCACCATTATAGCCCAGGAAAATAAATACAGTAAATGTAATCTCACAAACAGAACCTGCCACAAATGTATGAGTTAAGCACAATTAGGAAGCAAAACAACTGATTAAAATTTTTTTTTATTATTTTTTTTGATAAAACTTGACCCAACCTGACATTTAAGAATACACATGTTCCGAGAACACAGTTGAACATTTTGGTTAAATCATCATCCTTCATTGATTTAATTGTTCATTGTGGTTTTATTGTTCTTTCTTGTGCAGTTGTGTGGTTACATCAGCATAGCTGTTGGTTTCATTGGATGGTGGCTGATATCAAACACCAAGGTTGGGATCTTTTGTGACAGATGTTCTTGTCAGTGTTTGAAGGACAGCTGCGACAGGATCTACGAAAGAAAACCGTACTACGAGAGGCGGTATGAGGAGCTCCTGTCTGTGGAAACAGATAAACACCTGGATGAAAAATTGCACGAAATTGCCAAAAAGAGAGCAGAAGGGATATGTTCAAAGCACATTGCTCATATTGAAAAGAGTGAGTTTAGCCAAAATAGAACCACACAAATGTCTGAAGATGCTAGGAACGCTTGGTGTGACATATCTCGCCCAGATTTTTATACATCAGACCTTTCTGATTATCAAAAGCCAAAACTTTCTATTAAAGAATCCTATATCTTGGATAATTTCTGTTTCTGTCCGACCAGAAGTGAGGGGTGACAGTGACTAAAGGGCACTTTAAATACAAATGGCTGTATGTAATTCCTAGTTTATGATTGCAAAGATTTATTGTATATTCTAATAATCCTATGATTATTTTAAGTGTTTTTATCTGTGTGGTTTTTTGTACTTTTTTGTGCTTCATTAAATATAATCAAGTTAAGTGATTAGTTTCTATTACATTCATACCTCAAATCCAAACCCAAGTGCAGTGCTAATTTTGACACAAATTTTTATTTGATTTAGTTTTATAGTCTGACTATAATGCAATTTTCTCATGTTGTATTATTATACGGAGAAAACATGATCTATTAACCTGTTAATATGAATGATATTAAGGGTTGAAAAGCAATTCACAGAGATTTAACTGCTGATCTTTATTTATCTTAAAATACTGTAAATAAAACCACTTATCATAAAGAAATATAAGAACATGGTCTTCTTTTTAATTAATGATGCAGTCGTCTTTATAACAACTTGCATACAACATTCTTCATTCAGACATAAGTTGTGCTCAAAAGTTTACATACACTTTACAGAATCTGCAACATTTTTGATAATTTTAACAAAATAAGAGGGATCGTAAAAATGCATGTTATATTTGAGTTAGTGTTGTCCTGAATAAGATATTGTACAAAATATGTTTACTAATAGTCCACAACATGTTTGTTGTTGTTGCTGAATTCATAAAAATGACCCAGTTCAAAAGTTTACATACTGATTATTACAGTTTTTTACAAGCGCTTACCCATACTTCAGATACTTTTTCTAAACTCTTAACACAGACGCACACCTACAAAACACAATTAGCCAAATAGATCATTTTCTTCTCAAAAACACATTTTGTTAAATATATACTAACTCTTCATTTCAAAATAGAACACATCTTTCTCTGCACACACTAACTTTACCAAAACACTGGAAATCTGACACAAAATGAAATGATTCTGTCAAAGAATAACACTTGTTTTCACTTCACAAAGTACATTCAGTCAATCAAAGTACACCAGGTTTCAAAATACTGGCTATTGTTGACATTACAAAAACTGCAGACTTTTATGTTTCAGTTTTACATGTATTTGCATGCAAAACATGCAATCCACTGTTTTTACACTAAATTTCTTGGTTGGGAACTGTATGTCCATTGCTCCTCTCACTGCACATTGCATCTCTCACTGCTCCTCTCACTGCTCCTCTCACTGCATCTCTCACTGCATCTCTCACTGCACCTCTCACTGCACCTGAATCTCTCACTGCTCCTCTTACTGCATCTCTCACTGCACCTCTCACTGCACCTGAATCTCTCACTGCACCTCTCACTGCACCTGAATCTCTCACTGCACCTCTCACTGCATCTCTCACTGCACCTCTCACTGCACCTCTCACTGCACCTCTCACTGCATCTCTCACTGCACCTGAATCTCTCACTGCACCTGAATCTCTCACTGCACCTCTCACTGCACCTCTCACAGCATCTCTCACTACACCTGAATCTCTCACTGCATCTCTCACTGCACCTCTCACTGCACCTCACTGCACCTCTCACTGCATCTCTCACTGCACCTCTCACTGCACCTGAATCTCTCGCTGCATCTCTCACTGCACCTCTCACTGCATCTCTCACTGCACCTCTCACTGCACCTCTCACTGGATCTCTCACTGGATCTCTCACTGGATCTCTCACTGCACCTCTCACTGCACCTCTCACTGCACATCTCACTGCACATCTCTCACGGCACCTCTCACTGCACCTCTCACTGCACCTCTCACTGCACATCTCACTGGATCTCTCACTGGATCTCTCACTGCACCTCTCACTGCATCTCTCACTGCACATCTCACTGCATCTCTCACTGCACCTCTATCTCTCACTGCACCTCTCACTGCACCTCTCACTGCATCTCTCACTGCATCTCTCACTGCACCTCTCACTGCATCTCTCACTGCATATCTCACTGCACCTCTCACTGCACCTCTCACTGCACCTCTCACTGGATCTCTCACTGGATCTCTCACTGCACATCTCACTGCATCTCTCACTGCACATCTCACTGCATCTCTCACTGCACCTCTCCCTGCACCTGAATCTCTCACTGCATATCTCACTGCACCTCTCACTGCACCTCTCACTGCATCTCTCACTGCACCTCTCACTGCATCTGTCACTGCATCTCTCACTGCATCTGTCACTGCATCTCTCACTGCACCTGAATCTCTCACTGCACCTCTCACTGCATCTCTCACTGCACCTGAATCTCTCACTGCACCTCTCACTGCATCTGTCACTGCATCTCTCCCTGCACCTGAATCTCTCACTGCACCTCTCACTGCATCTCTCACTGCATATCTCACTGCACCTCTCACTGCATCTCTCACTGCATCTCTCACTGCACCTCTCACTGCATCTCTCACTGCACCTCTCACTGCACCTGAATCTCTCACTGCATCTCTCACTGCACCTCTCACTGCATCTCTCACTGCACCTCTCACTGCATCTCTCACTGCACCAGTGGCGTATCCAGGACATTTTTTGGGGGATGGCCAAGATGGGACACAAAGCTAGTGTGGGGTGGCCATGGCATAGCGAAGTTTAATGCGTATACGTACGCAGCCGGCCATGGTTCGAATCCCGGTCCTTTGCTGCATGTCACATCCTCTCTCTCTCTCCCATGATTTCCTGTCTCATAACTGTCAACTAAAGGTGTCTATCCTGTTAAAAACAGTCCTAACCACCTATCACAGTCCTCAAGTATCTCTGGTTATTTTAACATGTCTATTTTTAATCAGTAATTATGGTCAGGATTGGGTAAACATTATCTGTAAACAAATCTGACACAAAATGAAATGATTCTGTCAAAGAATAACACTTGTTTTCACTTCACAAAGTACATTCAGTCAATCAAAGTACACCAGGTTTCAAAATACTGGCTATTGTTGACATTACAAAAACTGCAGACTTTTATGTTTCAGTTTTACATGTATTTGCATGCAAAACATGCAATCCACTGTTTTTACACTAAATTTCTTGGTTGGGAACTGTATGTCCATTGCTCCTCTCAATGCACATTGCATCTCTCACTGCTCCTCTCACTGCATCTCTCACTGCATCTCTCACTGCACCTCTCACTGCATCTCTCACTGCACCTCTCACTGCACCTGAATCTCTCACTGCATCTCTCACTGCACCTCTCACTGCATCTCTCACTGCACCTCTCACTGCATCTCTCACTGCACCAGTGGCGTATCCAGGACATTTTTTGGGGGATGGCCAAGATGGGACACAAAGCTAGTGTGGGGTGGCCATGGCATAGCGAAGTTTAATGCGTATACGTACGCAGCCGGCCATGGTTCGAATCCCGGTCCTTTGCTGCATGTCACATCCTCTCTCTCTCTCCCATGATTTCCTGTCTCATAACTGTCAACTAAAGGTGTCTATCCTGTTAAAAACAGTCCTAACCACCTATCACAGTCCTCAAGTATCTCTGGTTATTTTAACATGTCTATTTTTAATCAGTAATTATGGTCAGGATTGGGTAAACATTATCTAAGAGCTATTTTCTTGTAGTGGATTAAAGTCCTTGTCTCTTCACAAGTTAGATTAGAGTAGTAAAATTAAACTGCTCTTAACTCATCCTATAGAATAACATGTATCAGTCATCAGTTCATCATCTGTGTCGCCTGATTGAGGCACCATCTTGTGGTTACATAAAAACACAAATCCAACAGGATAAATCAAAATGCTTAAAAATAGGACCTTATAAAAAGTGTATCTGTAAAAGCAAAAGAAAAACTAAGCTTGTAAGGAAAAAAACAGAACTATTTGTTGTTCTTTACATGCTTAGTTTATGTTATTATTTAGCTTAGATATAATTTGTTAGAGATACTGGAATTTGAATATCTTAGTTTGTTCTTTGCCAGACTGTGTGTTTTTATTTAACCACAAAAGGGGACTTCAATTAGTAAAGCAAACATGGGTAACAATACAGGTAACACAGATGATGGCCTGATGACTGAATAATGTCATTAGGATGCCTTGTGATGTAAAAAAATGTGCAAAAAGTGGTTTTCAACCCAGGCAGTATTCATGTCCAAGGCCCTGATGAAGGTATAAATTGAAATGTTGGCTTTGATTCAGCATACATTAATAAGTTTATTTAAATCAAACAGTTAAGACTTAGAATCATAAATGGTCAAGATGCTTCTTCATAAATTAACAAAAAGTCCTTTTTAAACAGCCAGAGCAGAGCAAATAAATAAGTCACAGCTTGTTCTTGTGTTATAACTTAAATATAGACTTTCACACTATATTTCACACACTGGTTGGCCAAAAATATAACATTAGCTCTATTGAACACACACATCTGCAAAAAAAACCACTCTCAGTCTTCAGTCCAGAAAATAGCGTTTCATGTTTCATGGCGGTGTAACGAGTGGAAATAAGGTGTTGTGCCTTTAAGAGCTGCGCGCGCGCCCTCTTCAACAGACAGTTACACTCTTAACTTGGTTTGCAGGCTGCTAAGCTAGCTAGTACAGTGTAGTTCGACTTTTTCAGTTTTCCTACACATTCAGAGGGAACTACGATATAACTAAACATTAAATTACCATACCTCTCAATCTACAGATTCCAGCGTTTTTATCGTTGTTGTATTGTTGCTGTTGTAACTGTGACCGTCCTCCTGTTTCACGGAGCAGCAGCAGCCAGCGCGCTCATCTCATGGGTCACCTGACCTGCATGGCCAAACGTCCGCTGAGCAGAAATCAGCTCTCACAGCCTCAGTACCAGGGTTCGAAATGACTTAGGACTCTTGGGGGGGTCCCCTAAAATGTATGTAATTATTAAATGATAAAAAATTGTAAAAATTCTACCGAAGACTATACCTTGCTACACTATATACTGTAGGACAAATTATATGGACCAATGTCAGTTTTTTTCCTGCAAATGAGGCGGAGGTGGTAAAATCATAGCACTAGGGGGGTCCGGGGGCATGCCCCCCCGGGAGAAAATTTGTAACATTTTAAAGATAAATTCATTAATTTGGTGTACTTTGAGACACTCAAATCTTTTGTTAAAAATAAATAATAATCCACCCGCCAACCACCCATATTCTTTGATTTAGATATCTGCATCTGATCATCACATTACAATTATTCAATTAAGCATGATAATATGGTCAATATTAAGCCTATATATTGTTTCTTAACTATAAATTAATGTTATAAATAACTGCGCGAGCCTCAACAGCGCAACTTTGTTACCGTCCGTACATTAGCGGGAGCACCAAAACAGACTATAGGAACTCTCTCGGCTAATAGCTGCCCTGATTGCTGCCTCGCACTAGGAAATAAATTAATATTAATTACTGTTATAAATATAAAACGTCACTAAAGACCTATAATTTTCACAATCATTTTTAATGTTAAAATATATTTGTCGGGGACCCCCCAAAATCCACAAATAAATTCTTATGGGGGGTCCCTAATGACTTATGGGGGGTCCGGGACCCCCCCAGACCCCCCTCATTTCGAACCCTGCTCAGTACGACCATTACTGTGTTAGTTAAAAATGTAAAACTGGCCCTAAATCAGTTGATCAGCTGTCATCATTGATTGACAGCTTTTCTCTTGTTTCTTGTGTTGATGAACTTGACCAACTACCTATCAGATCTGGGGTGGCCACAGGGGTGGCCAATGAGCTTTCAGGGGTGGCACCTCTCACTGCATCTCTCACTGCACCTCTCACTGCATCTCTCACTGCACCTGAATCTCTCACTGCATCTCTCACTGCACCTTAATCACTCACTGGGCCTCTTCTCCTTCCTCGTCCAGAAATTTCAATGTTTGTGTTTTCTGTTTCTGTTTGCAAAACAATCACTCCTCAAAGTCCTCCTTTTACTGTATAAGTGTCAATGTAATAGAAAAAAATAACCCCTGCCACTGAGTCTAAGCCAGACTGGAATCAGCTGTGCTTGGCCCAGTTTACCCAACATAAATCAGCTGTCTGTGTCATTCCAAAATATGGTACATGAGTTGGAACGAAATTCGGTACTGAGGTCCGGTTAAAACCACTCACAAATAAATAACTAAACTGCTCATCAATACTGTAAATACAATAGATACAAATCATACAACCCATATATACACACTAAAATTTTTGTTTTGTTTATTTATCAGCTGAGATATACTGTTTTTTGAACTGATATCATTGCAGAAGCAGAGGTTTTTATACTGTATCTAAGGTTTGGAATATTGTTTCCCGCAGTGTTAACATTTGTAAATACTACAAAAACAATCCATAATTTTGTTGGGAGGTATAGCTTGTCTGTTAAGAAAATGCAAGCATTGTGGAAATGTGTTCACTGACTGCATATTGTGTGAAAACGACATGAAATGTGTGAATAGTATGGCCACAAAAGACCGATGCTGTGCTAACTGTGTTTAGAGTTTTGAAAATGTGACAACTGATTGGACAAACGCTTGTTAGCGACTGAAAAAATGTGTTTTAATGGTTACCTGTGTAGTTCAGAATTCATATTCTCCATAATAGCTAAACGAGAAAGGCACAACAAAGGAAACTCCATAACAGTTAGAAAAAATTTCGAATTAACACTCCCGAATTGCGTTCATTTTTTACTATCACTAACTATTTGGTTATACATACTGCAACAGTTTGACATCATAGTGTGTCATAATGAAATGAACTTTGCTCTGATAGGACATCTGTGTGAACTTGAAGAGAAATGACTTCATACATCCACATAAAATCACTTCGAGACCAGCATTTATTGGCAAATGACACTTAGTTTTACATTTTCAATCCAATGCAAAGAAATTCAGACATTTTAAGTGTGACAATTGTCTAAATATATTGTTGAGACCACTTTAAAACTATAACAGTATTTTTTTTTTTCTTTCCAAAATTAAAAAAGTATAGTTCACCCAAAAATCAGTGAATATAAACAGAAGCTCAGACATTCTTGGCATGCAAGAACCACCTTTATTGATTCTTGTGGAAGCTCAAACATGCGGGCGTATCACGAGAGAATGAACTTCACTGATTTCCGGGACAAATTAATCTGATCATCATATACAGGTGAAACTCGAAAAATTAGAATATCGTGCAAAAGTTATAATTTTGATAATTATGTCTTACAGCTTATGAAAACCCTACATTTAAAATCTCAGAAAATTAGAATATTACATGAAATCAATAAAAAAAGGATTTTAAATACAGAAAAGTCGGCCCTCTGAAAAGTATAATCATGCCTATGTATATAGTTATATAAACTAAATACATGAAGTTTTGCACGATATTTAAATTTTTCGAGTTTCACCTGTAAAGCGATTGTGTCTCTTCAGAAGACATATTAGCCACTCAATTCATCTGGATTTATTTTACAATCTTTTTACGAATATTTAGACTTTCAATAGAGGGACAGAAATCTCTCAAATTTTATAAAATTTTTTATTCATTTGTGTCCTGATTTGTGGATCTTGAGTGTGCGTAAATGACAGAATTTTTATTTTTGGGTGAACTAACCCTGTAACAAACAGCAACTGTAAATGAAGGGATAAGTGTGTGTCCAGTTTCTACATGACTGACACACACGCACGTCTCTCCAGAACAGGTTTGAGAGGGGAATATGGGTGTGGAGAATCACAGCCCAAAAGCTGACGTGTAGATGATTCCCAATCCCGGCCGATCTCCAGCCTGCTGCACACACACGGATACTGTCTGTCTGTCCGACAGGCCCAGTCCACGGCCCTCTTCACTGCCTCCCAGTGCATCGGTCTGAATGGAGAAGAGCACAAAGTTATGGATCAAATATACAAGAGTGAATCACTATGAGGACGTGTGCTCGTACCTGGGCTCCTGAGACTCTTTCAGCCGGAGGAGAGACTCGAGCAACTGTCCCACTGCCAGCTTCTTCACCCGGATCAGCTGCAGCACCAGCAGAGTCGCCACCAGTCTCAGAATTTCAGCATGAGCCTTCACACCTGACAGACAAAACATGAGACTGATTAACTGATTCTGACAGACAAACTTTGTCTGAAAAATAAAGAAGAATTTGATTTAAAAAAATCTTCTTACCAAAGGACCGGATGCCTTTCTCCTGAAGGAAGACGTTGGCAAAAAAGTCTACGTCCAGGTTGAGGAAGCTGCTCAGTCTCTCAGTGCACTCCCAGTATCCATCCTATATCCAAACACAATACATAAGTTCATATTCACTTAACCAACACATTTACATACTGTATATAATCTAGTGCATTAAATCACGTGTTAACACCTCATGTTGAAGCTCAAACAGCTCATTCCAGGCCACGGTGTCAGGCTTGCTTGTTTTATCCGCCGTGACTGACAGATTCAAGATGTCACGAGATTCTGTGAAATGTTGTATCCGTTGCCATGGTTTTTGTCGTTTTAGTTGTTGTGGTGCTGCTGCTTTCAGTTGTTGTGGTTGACGATAATAATTAACATTTCCAGAGTATGAGGAACCACAAGACTTGTGACGCGCTGAAAAAGATCTGCCCGCCCAGTCAAAAACAGTAGGAGGAGAAGTAGGACTAGGAGATGCTGCGGCATGGTTACGGACAACATATTCACTTGCGGGACTAAAGGAATCAAGACGGCAATCAACGGAGAGAGAGTCCGCTGATCCAGAAATATGAGAGAGAGGAGGCACTGAGGAGGCAACCTTGGTGGCAGGAGGAGGTGGAGGGGGAAGCCTGTCACTCATGGAGCCAGATAGGGACATCAAGACACTACCAGAAGGACGACCAGGTAAGCAAAGGGCAGGAGTTTGCCTCATTGGCAAAGATGCGCTCACACTGCCAAAGTTGGGGGAGGAGGAGAGAGAGCTGAGAGAGTAGGAGACAAGTGGAGAGCTGGGAGACAAATACTGCTTAGATGCAAGATTAAGAGGAGGATGAGGAGGACCTGCAAAGAGAGGAGGAGTTGAGGCATCAAGCTCGAGCGCTAGGGGAAGGCCACAAGTATAAGGTTCACTTGTGGAGTAATAGGAATCAAGGCTGCAATCAACGGGGAGAGAGTCCGCTGAGGCATAAATATGAGAGGGAGGTGGAGGGGGAAGCCTGTCACTCATGGAGCCAGATCTGGACATCGGGGCATCGCCAGCAGGACAAAGAGAAAAGTTGGATTGAGGTTCCATTGACCTTTTAAGAAGGACACGACTACGGCGCTGAGGAATGGAAACATCCATTGAGGCACTTACAGGAGCCTGTGATGCAAGGCTGTAATTTAAGGAGAGAGATTCAACTGACTTATAGTAACTGGGAACTTGACGACTAAGAGGCATTAAGGAGGCAGTGGGAGGAGGAAGCCAGTCACTCATGGCACCAAGAGGTTCTGACTCAAGAAGAAAATGGTCATCAGGACTGGGAGCATCCATTGAGGCACCAATCTTAGCGGCAGGGGGAGGGGGGGGTTGAGGCTCCGAATCACTTACATCAGAGCTATAACAATGTATTCCTGCTGAGCCTCTGAAACCCACAATTCTACGTTTAAAACATGGACGACGCCTTCTGCCACTGGAGCAAGGATGAGGGAGAGCTGGAGATGCTTCCATTATAAAATCCTCATAGTCATCCTCTGAATCATTTTCATCATCATCAAATGCAGATTCGTAACGGGCTGAACCGAGCTGATCAGGAGATGTGGAGCCGCTACTGCGCCATTCCTCTGAATCCATCTAAAAAAATAAATATATAAATAAAAATGATTGGTGTGAATACTGAAGATCTGAATACTGAATGATGTCATCTTAGATACTACATTACGTTACAACAGCTGTAATTGACCATTTTGTTTTTTGTTACCCATACATCATCAGCACAAATAATACGCTGAGCCATGAGCTTCTCTTCAGTCCAGCCCATATATGGCAAAATATCCACATCCTCTTCTGATATGAGTTTAGGAATATCTGTCAATCCAGTGTCAGGCTCATTCTGGTCCTACAAAGAGGAATGAGTTCACAAAAGTAATTTTAGTTTAACTTTCATATATCACACTTTAGCAGAAGTTGACTGTATATCAGACTGTATATTGACTGTCTATATCAGATCATTTTTGGTATATTTTCAATTTAAATATTTGGTATATTTTTCAATATTTAATATGCAATAAATTTTGCCGCTGGGCCATTTAGTATCCCAAGTCTGAAAATGCGATTCACAAAGTGCACAGATGGTCACCTTTTATTTTTATTAAAACATTTTTAACTAAAGATTATAATAGGCAAGTAAAAGGAAAAGCTGCCTAAAAACACATGCAAGAAACATAATTTGAATAGCTACAAGATTAGACACTGAAAGCATAAATGCTTGAGAAAATTGTATTATTTAAAATTGTCTGTCTATGAAAAGGTAGAAGATGTTACTTAGGTACTATTGTTATTGTACAATTGTTTGGTCAACCTTGTTACTCTGTAATGGTTTGCTCTGTTTTACTATTGAAAAGTCTTTACGAATAGGTGTTTTACCAATTTCGAATTTACGAATAGGTGGTAATATAGTATAATTCATAGAGACATTCCTCTCATTCATAAAGACACTTCAATAGTAAAATAGAGCAAATCATTAGAGAGTAAAAAGGGTGACCAAACAAATTTAAGATAGAAAGAAAGACGGGGCAACATAGTTTTAGATTTGTTTAGTTTGTTTCTCTTGATCTTGAAACTGAAACTTGAACAAAGACACAATTCTTTGCCCAAAAGAACAGTGAAAGATTATTGCTACACATTTAAAATCTTGGTTTTACAGATACATTAGATTTAAGTTTTTTAATGAATTTTTAATATTATATAATTTAAAAAAGCTATTTATTGTGAATGATCTGAACACACTACCCCTACATTATCAGTGATCATTACCCTCTCTTCGATGGCAACAAAGCTCGTGAACTGGGACAAGATGGAGAACTCTTTACTGAGCTCAATGATGTAGGACTTCAGCTCTGCTTTCTTCCCCTGATAGAGAGATACAAGACAGCAAGTCAAGTTCTTCTGTTTGTAAATTTGCCAGTTCTATGAAAAACAGCAACAATCAGCAAAATATTGTACCTCATGTTCTGCCTCAGTGTTGCCTAGAATGCCATCTTCATAGTCTCTGATGATCGCTCTTGCTGTTAACTTGTGAAGGAACTGTACACACACACACACACACACACACACAGTCAAATGCCTGATCAAAAATGTATGATGTTTCAGATTATATTTAGTATTTAAGATGTTCCCTCACAGTTCCTTTCGTCTTTTGTAGTTCTGTGGTGGAAACCATTGTTTTGATCTCCTTCCCACTCAAATCACCAAACAGTGTGGCCTAAAAGAGTAAATATCCAAATGAAATTTACAGCAGAAATTAACATAACTAAATGTTTAGAACAATATTTAATTACTTTCATTTATAGTGTGCAACAATATAACTATACTCGGAATAATCGTCAATATTTACCTACATACTGTATATTTTAAAATATTTTAATATCAAAATGCCAAACAAAATCTTCTTGAACATGATAATGCAAACAAACAGTTGATTCAGAGCTTTGAATGTATTTTATGAAACAGTTGGAAATTATCCATGGAAATAAATCAAACTCTAATAGTAAAAAATACTAAAATTACAGCTACATTCATAATGTTTCCGAATTGTACAGTTTTAGCAAAATCTTTCGGATATACTGTGAATATTATATTACTCAGTCCTAACTACAATAAGCAACAACCATCTGCAACACAATCAGATCAGCTGGTCAATAGCGCAGGTCTACCTGAGTGCAGTGCGGCACAAAGCCGTATATGAGAGTGTGACAGTCACTGAAGAGGCCGTGAAGCTGTGAGGGGGCTTGAACAGGAGGAGGCGCTGTGGGATTAAACTGCTGCCACTTCACAGCCACTGATCTGCAGCCTGGAGACTCCATACGCTGAACCTGAGCGTGCACCTGAAATTACCAGCAAATCTGGTAAACTCAAGCCTCAGAGCGGCCCATGTTGAACAGATAATGTTCCCTTTTTCTTAATAAAAACAACAATACAATAAACAGCGTGATTCACCTTCTCTGCCCAAGTGTGTTTCATCTTTGTGTCAAAAAATTCACATGTTCCTCCACCTGCTTGAGCCAAAGCTCGGAGCATATGACGATTAGCTGTCAAGCTAGACAAACACAAACACAAACACAAACTGTAGGTTCAGAAATGAATTGAAGCGTTAAAGAGATTTGTGTTGAACTCTTCATAGGCAGACCTGAGTCCACAGGTGAAGAGGCGCGTGTGGCAGGAGTTTTCTCGGACCAGCTGTAGGGTCAGAGGCTGGTTCTGAACATGTCCATCAGAGAGTAGCAGGATGTTCCTCACGCCCCGGGAGGGAGACAGCAGGCTCAGGCTCTGGAGAGGCCGCCACAGCTCAGTGCCGCCACCAGCGCCACTACAGGACTGAAGAGACCACACATGCAATGACATGAACATGAACTTTAGTGATTAACCAAGGGCTCAAGGTTTAGCTGGTTAGTGTGGTACAGTTACACCCCGCTGGATGATGCTGTAACTACAACATTATGGTGTCAAAACATCTCACTCTAAGTGGAACTGAGTGAAATGAGCAACAACTGAAAAGCTGAAATGAAGGGAAGTTATGCATAATGCATAATGTGAATCGAATGATGTCTCCTGATGGAAGAAGAAAAAAAACTTAAAGAATATCTCAATATGCCCTCTTTCAAAGCAGAGAAACAATCTTTAAACATTTTTAAACATTACTCACCATTATAAATTTTCTGGCTCGTTCAGATGCTTCATCTAAAGGCAGTGGTGCAGGAAAAGCTTCCTTGTAATCTTAAAAACACATATTTTCAGATTTTCAGATTTACACTGTGTGAATGAAGTACCAGCATATAATGTTCTTCACCCATAATACTTCACTGTGAATTACAAGAATAATAGGGAAATTAAAGTGTCTACAAGATGATCACTAGAACAACAGCACAATGTTTCAGTGAACACTAACCAGTGCTGAAAGAGATGATGTTGATCTTCAGTGAGCGGTCCAGAGATTTAAGGACTTGAAGGGCAATCCTGCGGGCGTTCAGCATGGCGTCTCCCCGCATGGACTTGGAAGAGTCCAGTAGAATGACCACATCGCTCACACTGGACGGATCTCCAGAGCTGGAAAACCCACTTGACTTAAAGTCTGGATAAAACACCAGCATGCAGGCCTGCAGGGATCAGAGAGTGTCAGAGAACGACCTTTCTGTGTGTATTTTAGATCAGGCCATGTGAAGGAAATGGAGGCATTTTTGTCTGCAATATGAATCAGATGTGACTGATTATTTCATTACCTGACTATATTTATCTGGATGGTTCTCGACCCACATCCTGGGCATGTGGATATTAGAAAGACTGAAGGACACCTGTAACCCTTCAGATCCAAGAGTCTGTCCCGGTAACGTGCTGACCACTGCCTTACAGTCGGTTATCTGAACGGGAAAAACCCTGATACTGTTAATAATACTGTTCATAACCAAATATGTTTTATTTTCTTTGGAAAACACAACAAGTATTTAGTAAGACAATCCACAAAGATAAGTAAAATAACCTTGGTTTTGATGCGGTGTGAAGAGCTCA
This sequence comes from Semotilus atromaculatus, assembly GCA_031834385.1. Lineage (NCBI taxonomy): Eukaryota > Metazoa > Chordata > Actinopteri > Cypriniformes > Leuciscidae > Semotilus > Semotilus atromaculatus. The sequence continues at coordinate 23,010,384 of JAULUF010000055.1, read as the reverse complement.
AGTTGATGATCTCGTAAGGCATTTCAATAGACATAGAGAGAGAAAACTCCCTGAAGAAAGAGGGAACGAATAATATTATAAAGACAACTTGGTTTGCTAAATTAAATAATTGTCTTTAATATTGTAAGTCATCAGCAGATGCATTTTGATTTTAGTGAATCTTTAGTGAATATCCCTGTGAATTATCCAGCATCTAAGACTCTCACCCCTCTGACTGAAGCTCCGTCACACCAATCTTTTCAACAGTTGCCTGAAATACAACACAACTTCTTTCTTTTAAGGACTAAATGTCAGTTAATACACTGCAAATGCTAGGAATGCACCAATATGTACATTTTGTCCAATACTGATAATAACTCATTATATTTGGTATATCAGCTGATAAGTCTAAATCTTAATTAAAATGTTTAAGAGAATGATTACAGAAACAAAAGGCTCCCAAATAAAAGCCACGTCCCAAACATAACATAAATCAAACATATACAATGGACAAAACTGCTTTTAACTGCAAGGAAATTTCTAGATTTACCATGTGGGCTAATTTGAACTAGTTACGGATTTCCTAACTGTTAAAATGATTTATTTCATTCCTATGGCCAACTTTCTTTAAAAAAGAAAAACTATTGCCTGACCAAACATTTCCTTACACCTAAATAATGCAAAATAGTCACTGAACAACATTACTTATTGCATGTGCAGTGGATAAATAAATAAAATGTTATGTTTACTCAGATCCAGCATGTATTTAAAAAATGGTAGAAAAATAGCACAACTAGAAATGTTATGGGAATGTCCATTTGGCTGCTTCATATGTGAAGGCACCAATCAAAACCATCATGGTGAGACGTGCATCTGAAGTGGCTCAACTGGAACAATTTTATAGCTTCATCCTTAATTTATCAGCTTTAAAATATTGGCTTAACTTTCTTATTGGATCTATTACAATAACATTAAAAATGAGCATTTATCGGCAGATTCCGATATGGTGGACAATATGATATTGTGCATCCCTAGGAACTCCAACAGTAGTTTAAATACAGTGGCTAAAGACCAATCGTGTTGTACCTGAGTTGTCATATTAAGGGCGGCGCTCTGTTGCCACGGTGCCACGCTGCCAGCCAGTGAGAAGACTATAGAGCCTGATCTCACCACCAGCTCAGTGATGAACGTCACCTTGATCAAAACTGTGGCTCCGGGAGGAAGGTTCCCCACGCTGATAGTAAATACATCCTGCCTCACATAAACACATGACCTTAAAGAAGCCTTCTGATACATTATCACTCATGCATCAGAGAAAGAAACAGTAGTAAGTAACTCACAGGTGCATCCTGGTCCATCAGGTAGGCTCCATGGCCTTTCTCTATGGCTTGCTTGTACTCCTTACGAGCCTGCTCTTTTTCCTTTACCTACAGGACAAAGAAAGACATTGAAAACTGATGAGAAAGCAGTTATAGAGAGCAAAGGCTGCATTCGACAGATTCTGAATGACTTGCACCTTTCCAACGACGTGTTTTCCATTGATAAAGGCTTCAAATCCACACACTGCTGCCGTCTCCTCCAGTGGAAAGACGTACTTTGCTTCAATGGGAACAGCACTCTTGTTTGTGTAGGTCTGAAAAATGATGACCTGATGACAGAGCAGAAAAAGTTGTTTACGGAGGTCTGGATTTGGCTTTAAGGCTGTTGGATTATGGGGTCTTTTGGTTTGATTCTTGTCTGTTTTTTTAGCTTGTTAATTCTGTTGGCTTTTATTTTGAAGATCTTGATGTTCTTTCATGTCTTTATTTCTAAGTTCTTCCATCTTTCGGTCATACTTCTATATCAGTCACAGTCATTAAGCTTTTCTCAATCTATCTTTTAAGTTCCACATTGAATCTTTGACCATGTTCTATTGTTTCTTCATTCTGAATATTTTATAATATTTAATAAACATTGTTTTTTAAACAACCCTGCTTCTCTCATATACTTGCAGCCCACCGCTGTAGTCATCGACGCAGTGTCTCGTTCCCTGTTCTCAGGGAACAAAGGTTACAGTCGTAACCTGAGACGATTTTTAATCATAATATTTTCTGATATTTCACTTATTAGATTTATCCTTTATTCTGACTTTTATATTTTATAACATTGTTGAACACATGATTGACCTTGGCAGTGATAGAAAACAGTGATGCTTTAATTGAAAAAAACACACACAACTGCTTTGTATCGCTCATACACTCGCAGTCCAGCAGTAGCGCCAACTGTAGTAACACACCTGACACAGCAGGTCCATCAGCTTGCACCTCACATTGACAGCCTGAAGAGGAATTTTCTGACCATTGCTGTCCAGCAAACCTGCAGTCATCTCCTCCAGAGGGTTTTTAGTGGACTCCAAACCCTCACTGTCATCACTGGACACTTAATAAACACATTAAACAAATCCAATGATTAATTTCACAAATCCAAATCAGAGCATTCAGCTTTACAGATGTCCCTGAGGAATGATTTTTCCCTTCACCATGTCACCATGTACACCATTATTATGAGGGGTTGTTCAGTGGGAGTTAAACAGATTCCTCCACATACAGAAGCTATTTCTACATGTCCTGTTCACCGGACGTTACTCACAGACGTCAGACGTGTCAGTGAGCTGTGTGAGCTCCGCAACTGTGTTGATATGAGGCTGGAACTCTTTTAACTCGTCTCCCTCCAGAGTGTACTGAACCACATACTTCAGTCTGATCTGCTCTGTGTTATAGACAACAAACTCATCATCCTGTCAAATAGAAACCAGCACACACAAACACAAGAATCACATTAGATCCCCAAAACATGAACAGAATAATTGAGTACAGAGAAAATGACTAGCACCTCAAATTCAGAGAGTCTGTTGGGTGTGCGGTGGACTCCATGTACACTGTGGTAGCCGTCAGGGGCGCAGGTCAAAGTGGTGTCTTTCTTCAGCAGGTCTTTGCAGTGACCCAACGCCACTTCACACACCAACAGCAGCCGAGAGCCGTCAGTTACACTAGGCTTTGAGTATTTCACACTAGTGCTTTAACACAGAGCAGAAACTTACTGACTGGCTCAAGTCTTCAGTTGTCATGAAAGTGGAGTATTTATAAATCTGTCATATTAAAAGATGCCTGAATAATGCCAAAGACTACTGACTTTAGAGAGTCACTGAAGTAGATTCCTCCTCCAAGATTCCCGATATCTGTCCTCTCAATTCCATGCTGTTCGACTCCAACCCTGGGCAGCAGCAGACCTCTACATAGAATATTCCATTAAAAAAAAAATATTGAATTAATTACATGATAAAATGAATAAGCAATCAAATGAATGACAATGAATTACATTAACACTTGCTGAGAAAATCCCCCAAATTAACAAAAGACATTACATGATTATTGCAACAAAAAAAATAAAAATAAAAGACATTACAAAAAGTGATTTCTATCAATTTATAGACAGATATTAGAGATTTTTCTGAGTTTTTCAGGGTTGGTCTACATGGTGTTTTTAATATTGCTTTAGAGTACTTTGCCATCATTTATTAATCATTTAGTAACACAGTTAAATCTAATCTTATTACATTTAATGCAAATCTCAACAACAATGTCCATTTTTGTACATTATTATTTCTAAATTCACTTACTATCAGCCATATCAAGAAACATGGTTCAACCAAACCCACTGTGTCTGTCTTCACTTACTCCACCACAGTATATGGTCTGTCATAAACAGGTTTGTGTGGTTTTATCCCGGTGTGTAAATATTATTATTTTTTAAAGAATATGCTCTTACCGTGACAGTATTCCAACAAAACTACTGGGACTAGTGGAGTGAAGGAGAGGCTTAATGTTGCCTAAATCCTCCCAAAACATTTGAAGCTCCACCCCTCTGCTTACACGCAGTATCTGCTGAATCTGAACAGGCCTGTAGTGGATACAAGATTGACACCATCATAATATATTCACGTTTGAACTTCAGACCACAATCATCACAATCAAGTTTACCTTTCCTGAAGCAGTTGAGAGACAACAAGAAATTCAGGGTTTTGTGGTGGAACAACCTCAATGCTGCACCTCAGAGCTCGATACTTTCCCAGAGATGAGGGCGAGGGGCTTCCCAGAGTGGCTTCACTCACATTCAGAATGTCTCTTATCAGCTGAGGACGACAGAAGAGTTTAAAGAACCAGTCTGCACTGTGGAGTTAAAAATCCAAATCGAGGAATCTACCAAAATCTGTATACTATAATTGCATACATGTTACCTGACAAAGATCTAGTTTCTGAGACACAAGCTTGTGTTTGGAAGGAGGGTCGATCATTCTGAGGGGTAGAAGAGTGTTGACCTCCTCTAGCAGGGCCTTGACTTCATCCTCTTTCTGAGTCTTTTGTGCCTGCAGTAACAATCCCTCCACCCTGCTCACCTGCAACAGCACAGAGACGTTAAACACACAACATTCCTGAGAGCTTCATGATTGGATGTGTGTGTGTGATTATCTAAGGCTCATTCTCACATCATTAAGGCTGATTTTGGAGACAGGGACTGTCAGGATGTTACTAAGGGAACCGAGAGCTTCGGTCCAAACCAGCTCCACAAAGACGCCAACTTCCTGTGATAATGAGCTGCAGTTCAGCTTCTCCTCCAACAGAAGCTGCAAATCAAAAGAGTAAACTGATTTTACACTCATTGGACACGTTATATATGCACATACTGTTCAGTATCAACAGAATAAAATAGATCTTCATAGAGCTGTTTCTGTCTAACCTGCTGCAGGCTGTAGGACGCCAAGCGTTCAACCTCAGGAGGAAGCGTGTGAGTCCTTGTGAATCCCTGTGTGTCCATCTCCTTCATCAGCATCAGATACGCTTCCACAGCATCCTCAGATGTCACGCAGTACACAAGCTTGTCCTGCACCACTGCGCTCTACAGTGAGAGAGTGTCAAGACCGTCAAGTGTTCATTACCTCTCTCACAATATTTGAGTCCTACGATAACAACATCTAAACAGTTTAAACGGTGTTCGAAATGACCAAACCTCAGCTTCATGCAAGATTGAAGACAACACACGATACTGCTGGCCTTTTCGTCCTCTGGCACTCTGCAGCTCCAAAACAGACAAAGTCTTGGGCTTGACCTGCAACACAGACATGAAAACACCTTCAAACTCAGGCAGTGATGAAGGCAGATACAAGAATCACTTCAGGAATGTGTTAAACTGGTGTCATGACCGGCTTTGCCGTGTTATTGGGTAACGTGTGTTTGTCTGTGTTTTATGGTTGCTGTCTGTCTGTTTGAGTCCTACAGGTGGAGCTGTAGGCTGGCTGTGAATGTAGTGACTGGTTAAAAGAGGCTTTCCGGGAGCTGGCGCTCTCTCTTTCCTCTTCGGTCCGTCAGTCCGGGCGGCTGGGGGTTGCCGCGCTCGCCGCACTTACCTCCTCTCCTCGCCTGTTTCATTCTACTGATCCACACTACACTTTTGCTTAACTATGACATTTACTGATACACTTCTATTTTATGTTAAATAAACATTATTTGTTAAATGTAGTGCTCGGTGTGGTCTCCCCTTTTATGTTGCGGTCACTGTATGAGCCCAGTGATCGTAACATATGGGGGCTCGTCCGATTAGTCTCTGAGTTTAATGAGTAACGTTAGGCTGCTTTAATTCCTAGTAGTGGGCTACTAGCGTGTGTAGTGCTGCGTTATGTAATTCTGCCGGTAAAAGAATAAGGGAAGTAAGTTGAGTCTGTTAACGTTATCAGCTCGTGGATTGTTTTGGGGAGAGCCGCACTGATTTTTGTGTGTGTGTGTAGGAGGGAGAGTTAGAAAGGGGGGCGTTGTTTTTTCAGCCGTTCGGTGAGTGAGGTTCGGTAGCAGTTTGGGTGGCTGGACGGGAGATTTTGTGGAGCTTTGTTTTGTCCCCAATTAGTGCGCCGTGGCGTTGTGGGTCTAGCTTACTGTCACCGAGGTCTGAACGAGGGCACCGCCGTGGAGCACCGGCTGGAGTGACTTTGTCGGGACAGTACGACTCCAGCGGTATTGGTGAGTGAATTATCCTTGTTCTTGGACCTTGGTGTGAAGATAGGTTAGGATAGTAGGGGGGTAAATGTTAGGGGGATGCTCCAGCATTAGTCTGTCTGGTTACCTGAACTGTATCGACTTTAGAACCGGGTTGGCTGGGTGTGTAGTGGATTGAAAAGGGTCATGTTAGAGGAGTTTTTAGCAGCTCCGTCTGAGCGTTTGTTGGTGGGGTTAACTAGGGAACAGTTGTTAAAGGTGGCCGAGTATTACGCGATCGAGTTGCCGGCCGTAATAAAATCTGCTAAGAAGAAGGAATTTGTGGGTTTTATTCGCGAGTTCTTAAAGGAGAAGCAGGTTTTGCCAGAAGTAACCCCAGTCAGTCCTAGTCCAGAAATACAAATAAACGAGATTGCTGATATTTCTGAGTCTGTTGTTAAGCCGAAAATGCAGCTTAAGTCCAGCGATTTAACCTTTGAACAACAAAAACAACTGTTGAGAATAGAGATGGATATAGAATTGGAGAAAAAGAAGTTAGAGTTAGAGCAAAAGAAATTAGAATTTGAGCATTTTAAATTGGTGAAGGAACAGGAGATGCTGGAGAAGCGTTTAGAGCAGGAAAATGAGCAAAAACGTTTGGAAGGACACGAAAAAGAGAAAGACCGTTTGTTGGAATTAGAAAAACTTAGAAGTGGAGAAGAGGAGCGAGAGGTGGAAAGAACTAGACTGAGACTACTTTCTGAGGGGAGAATTGATCGAAATTCTACCGGTAAGGCAGATCTAGCTGGGATGATAAGGTTCCTGCCAAAATTTAACGAACGGGAACCGGATATATTTTTTTCGTTATTCGAGAACATAGCCACAGATCGTGATTGGGATGATGAGGACAAAACAGTACTTTTGCAAACTGTATTAGTGGGTCGCGCCCAAGAGGCGTTTGTGGCTTTGGCACCGGCCGAGAGAAAGAAATATAACAGCGTAAAGCAGGCAGTCTTAAAATGTTATGAACTTGTTCCAGAAGCTTATCGGCAACGTTTCAGAAATTGGAGAAAAGGTGAGAGACAAACCCATACCGAAGTGGCTAGGGATTTGAGTAGTTTTTTCAATCGTTGGCTTGCCGCTGAGGGTGTGGAAACATTTGATGCGCTGCGAGATTTGCTGATTCTGGAACAGTTTAAAAATATCTTGCCTGAGAGAATAGCGATTTATGTGAATGAGCATGAAGTTAAGACTGTTGTGGAGGCTGCTGTTCTCGCCGACGGTTTTGTGTTGACGCACAAAAGTAAAGTACGGGAGTATTTTCCACGTAATGAGTATGACCATAGGGAATATCGATCAGGTCGGGTTAAATTTGATCATCTAATGAAGAATAAAACACGAGAGACTGAGGTTGTTGGTGAGAGGTGCAATTATTGTTTGGAAAGAGGACATTGGAAGCGAGAGTGTCCAGTGTTGGGTGCGCGAAATAAGAGTAGAACTGCGAATGGAAAAGCTGTTGGTTGCGTGTCTTCGGTTGTGCGTTCAGATGGGCCTGTGGTGTTTCAACAGGATCAGTTCTTTAGTTCGGAAGTTAAAAAAGTCGTTCAGCCTGACGTTGGTGAGGAGAAAAATCTTGGAGCTGTGTCTGGGAGTGGGTGTGGAACTTCTGGGGTGTCTGATGTGTCCAACTATGCACCATTCATAAGTGACGGTTTTGTCTCGTGGGTAGGGGATGCGCACAGGGTCCCAGTGAAAATCTTGAGGGACACAGGAGCCTCAGAGAGCTTTATTTGTGCTTCGGTTTTGCCATTTTCTTCGGTATCAGATACTGGGAAGTGTGTTTTAATTCGGGGAATAGGCCTTGAGTCTTTCCCGGTGCCTTTGCACAGAGTTCAATTATTTTCAGGATTTGTGAATGGCGAGATTACAATTGCCGTGAGACCTTCTTTACCAGTAGATGGCATTGATATCATTTTGGGTAATAATTTGGGGGGGTGTTTAGTGTCCCCACCGCCTGTGGTTGCAGTTGCGCCTTTGCCATTAGAGGAGCCGGATAAGTTTTTGCAAGATTTTCCAGAGGTTTTTACTGCCTGCGCTGTGACACGTGCAATGGCTCGCGCGCAGATAGATTCACCATCTGATGTGTCTAAAATGTCTGTGTCTGGTTTGTTTATTCCAGAATTACCCGCGCCGTTGTCTTATGATGAGCTGGTGGAAGCTCAAGGGAAAGACCAGAGTCTGGAAAATTTTTTTGCTCTAGCTGCAGCTGACCCAGGTAAAGGTTATCTGGTGCAAAATGGTCTCTTGCTCCGAAAGTGGTCATCTTGTGTTGATCCTGATGTGGCAGATCAGGTGTTGCAGGTCATGGTACCTGAGAAGTATCGTGATTTAGTTTTAAAAACAGCACATGGGATAGAGTCTGGACATTTTGGGGTTAAAAAGACCTATAATCATATACTGCGTCATTTTTATTGGCCACGAATCAAGCGGGACGTAAGAAGGTTTGTGAGAACTTGTCATGTTTGTCAAGTGGCAGGGAAGCCAAATGCTACAGTCAAGCCTGCTCCCTTACAGCCCATTCAGTCCGTAGGCACGCCATTTGAGCACATCATTATTGATTGTGTAGGTCCTTTAACTCCATCAAAAACTGGATGTACATATCTGTTTACGGTAATGTGCCAGGCGACACGGTATCCGGCTGCATATGCATTAAGGGCAATAACCACGAAGTCCATTATGAAGTGTTTGTCGCAGTTTATTTCTGTTTTTGGAATCCCAAAGGTAATTCAAAGCGACCGAGGTTCGAACTTTACCTCCAAGACGTTTGCGGCTGCGTTGAAATTGTTACGTGTGAAGCACAATTTGAGCAGTGCCTATCATGCTCAAAGCCAGGGGGCGTTGGAACGTTTTCATGCAACCTTGAAGTCTCTGTTACGCGCATATTGCATTGAAATGAGGAAGGATTGGGAAGAGGCTTTACCATGGCTTTTGTTGGCGGCCCGTGGAGTGGTTCAAGAGAGCACAGGGTTTTGTCCTAACGACTTAATTTTTGGTCACAAAGTACGAACATCTTTGTCTGTGTTGAGCACTGAATTGGACCAGTCAAAAACCCCTGCTAGTTTGGTGGAATATGTGAATGGTTTCCGCCGTAAATTATTTTTGTCTTGGAAGCTGGCTAGGGAACATCTGAGTGCGGCTCAGGACAAAATGAAACAGCGGTATGATCGTAAGGCGGAGGCCAGGGTGTTTAATCCTGGTGATCAGGTGGTAGCGTTGCTGCCAATCCCAGGTTCGACTTTTACAGCAAAGTACTCTGGCCCTTTTACGATCATGCGTAAAGTCTCAGAGACAAATTATTTGGTGTCTACTCCTGAACGTCGGAGAGTAACGCAGCTTTGCCATATTAATTTGCTGAAGCCGTACTATTCCACATCTTCTGGGGTAGTGGGTGGTCACACGGACAGTCCTGTGGGATTGGCTGTGGTGGAGGAGCTGACGAACGTCGCTCAGGTGGCAGCTGAGGATGGGGTGCAGTTTCCGGACGATGCAGTTTTACATGGGTGTTTGAATAACACGCAGAAGTTGGCTGAACTGGATAGTATGTTGGGGCATTTAAGTGGGAAACAGCGTGATGAGTTAAAGGTTTTAGTTTCGGAATTTTTGTCTTTATTTTCTGACACTCCGACCTGTACAAGTTGGATCGAGCATGATATTGATACACAGGGTGCCCGTCCGGTTAAGCAGAGGTTTTATCGATTGCCTCTAGAGAAGCAGAAAAGTATGGAGGCCAGTGTTCAATATCTTCTCGATAATGGTCTGGCAAAACCATCCTATTCCAGCTGGGCATCACCGTGCTTATTGGTTAAGAAATCGGATCAAACATATAGGTTTTGTACAGATTATAGGAAGGTTAATGCATTGACAAAGCCCGATTCCTTTCCATTACCTCGTATAGAGGATTGTGTGGACCAGGTCGGTAGTGCACGGTACGTTAGTAAGTTTGATTTGTTAAAAGGGTATTACCAAGTACCACTAACATCGAGAGCGCAGGAAGTGTCTGCATTTGTTACATCCTCTGGGTTGTACTCTTATTCTAGGATGAGTTTTGGCCTTCGGAACGCTCCCTCAACCTTTCAACGTCTCATGAATAGGGTGGTTGCTGGGTTGGAGGGATGTGCCGTTTATTTAGACGACGTGGTCTGTTACGCCGATACGTGGGATGACCATCTGGCACGTATTCGTGCACTGTTCCAGAGGTTGGAGGCAGCAACTCTTACTGTTAATCTTGCTAAATGTGAGTTTGCTCAGGCCACTGTCGTTTATTTAGGTAAGGTAGTGGGCCAGGGTAAAGTGCGCCCAGTCAATGCGAAGGTTGTGGCCGTAGAGAATTTTCCCCCGCCGGCTACAAAGAAGGAATTGATGCGTTTTTTGGGTATGATCGGTTATTATCGTAGTTTTTGTTGTAATTTTTCTACGGTAGTTTCCCCGTTGACTAATTTGTTAAAGGGTACGGCCAAGTTTGTTTGGACGGCCGAGTGTCAACAGGCATTTCAAAATGCCAAGCTGTTATTGAGTTCAGCACCGGTCTTGGCCGCCCCCAAATTGGATCAGCCATTCCAGCTGCAGGTTGACGCGAGTCAGGTGGGGGCGGGTGCCGTTCTTTTGCAGAGCGATGAAAACGGGGTTGATAAACCTGTTTGTTATTTTTCGCGAAAATTTAACAGGCATCAGTTTAATTACTCCGTAATCGAGAAGGAGGCTTTGGCGTTAATTTGGGCACTGCAGCACTTCGAGGTTTATGTGGGAGGGGGGTTACATCCAATTGTGGTTTATTCTGACCATAATCCCCTCACTTTCCTCCAGTCATTGAAGAGTTCTACCAACCAACGCCTCTTACGTTGGGCACTATTTTTACAACCTTTTCGTTTATTCATTCGGCACATCCGCGGCGTGGATAATGTGTTAGCTGACGCACTTTCGCGCGCCCCGGATGGGTCAGTTTAATGGTGTCTGTTCTTCCCGCTCAGTCTGTGTCTGTTCTGCTTGCCTTAAATAGCTGTCCATGGTACCGGGATTTGCTGGTTGCAGAATGTGGTAAGGGTGGTGTGGGTAAGAATGGTCACTGTGGGTCCAGTTATTCTGTTAGGAATGAGGTGCACTTGGGAAAGGTGGTAGGAGTGAGTTTTCTGTGTGTGTGAGTGTTAGTTAAATTGATTTATTTGTTTTTTCTATTTTTGTATAAATTTATTAGTGATTATGGGAGCTTGGTGGATTTTTCAGAGTCCCATTAAAATGGGTCTCTGTCATCAAGGGGGGGGTGATGTCATGACCGGCTTTGCCGTGTTATTGGGTAACGTGTGTTTGTCTGTGTTTTATGGTTGCTGTCTGTCTGTTTGAGTCCTACAGGTGGAGCTGTAGGCTGGCTGTGAATGTAGTGACTGGTTAAAAGAGGCTTTCCGGGAGCTGGCGCTCTCTCTTTCCTCTTCGGTCCGTCAGTCCGGGCGGCTGGGGGTTGCCGCGCTCGCCGCACTTACCTCCTCTCCTCGCCTGTTTCATTCTACTGATCCACACTACACTTTTGCTTAACTATGACATTTACTGATACACTTCTATTTTATGTTAAATAAACATTATTTGTTAAATGTAGTGCTCGGTGTGGTCTCCCCTTTTATGTTGCGGTCACTGTATGAGCCCAGTGATCGTAACACTGGTCATCATACATTTTATTACTATTTTATTTTTCCCCTGAGGTCCACTTATTATGTTTGTCAGCTGTATGACCTACGTGTGTAGTGTGCAAGTATTTATCTTTCTGATTTCAGAAAGTTGTGGAAGTTGAAAGAAAGTCATTTTTGCAGTGTATTTTGAATAAATGGTCTACTTTGAGTTCTGAAACTTTTAATTAAAAGATTTTTAGTGATTATTTTTAGTGATCAGATTATTAATGATGTGACACACTATGACACACTCACTCACTCACCCTCTCAAAAATTGAATACTTGGCCACTTGAAAATATGAAGGAAATTCAGGCAGCTCATGGTCGCCACCTCTGTAAACTCTGCATTGGGTAAATGCAAAGATGAAAGGGTTAACTAGCATATCTAAATAAATTATGTGAAAATTGTAGAACAATACAGAAGCTTTTTAATAACACTCAAGGACTGACGGTGACAAAAAACAAGAGCTTACCTGAACCTGCTAAGACTGGGTCCACCCTTCTCAAGAGCCGCTATCTCAGTCTTTGGGAGTTCAGACTGACCTTTGAACTCCTCTTTTTCTTGTATCTGGGTTGACACGTTTCCCTCTTTATGGTGAAAAACAACAGTATGTCAACAGCTCCACAAAAATGCATGGTTTAATCTCATTTAATACTCATTACCTAAATATAACGAATATATTTCTCAACAAAAATGTATAGCAACAGAAGAGTACAAAACCAGAACAAAACACACCCCCACAGTAAGCAAACACAACTAATCTGGCTGTGACACTCCCATCCATTCTATTCCTCCGCCTTTGTTCACACATCTCAAGTGACTTGACACAAACATCTGACATCTATTCTAACCAAAGAAAGAAAATGTGAGAATTCAATAAATTAGGTTAATGAAACTCCTACCTGGATGAGAGATGAATTCAGAGGTGGGATAATAAGCCAGCTGTGGGCCCAAATCATGCTCCGTCAAAGGCAGGAGATGCCCTTCATCCAGACAGCTCCACACATACTGCGTCCCAACCACTGGGATCCGAAGCTTCTGGATGCTGCGCTGCCGGTTACTGCTCAGGTCATTCACACTGCTAGTGACTACAAAAGAGCACTGGAGAAGAGAAAAGCAGGTCAGGAGACACACTGCAGCTCTTTAGTGGGAACATTGCACACTTAATTATTTTAACCTCTTGAGGCACCAATTTAAGCATTATAAAGTGTAAAAGGGCAGTTCCCATTCCCATGTTATTTGTGGGACACGAACCTCTTTGTTGATGACATAAGAGATGTTTCCTCCATTATCCAGAAGAGCCAATCTCAGCTTCTTTTTCTCTTTATAAGGGACATTCTTCACATCTAACACTACAGTACAGTTTTCAAACACTGTCATGATATCACTGTCTGTGTCTGAACATGCAAAGAAAAGCGATAGAAAAAAAAAAACATTTAAGTAAATATCATGATGAACACAATAAAAATTGCTTCTGTTTCCTTATTTGCGTATCAATATAAACATATTCGACCTGGATTATTTATTTAACAAATCAAACATTAGCCTATGATATATAATTATTGTATTCACATAAACGTGGAAGTTACGAAATTTCCCTTGAAATAAAGTTAAAAAGTCGGCAATAATCCATCCTGCTGCCATAGTGCTGTAATGCCAGCAGACGGACGAACATCGATCTTACCTTGAAGTCAGAGTCGAGTTTAGATACGAAAGTAAGAAACCGAGTATATAATCTCCCGTGTAAGGTTCATTAGAAAAGTGCTTGGCTTCCTGATTCCTGTAAAGACACCTCCCTCCCTGCTATAAAAACACAGGGCTCCATCCAGTGGTTGAAACTGTCCTTACAGAGATTACTATCAGTTTCCTAAAACATAACATACACGCATAGAGGGGCGCTGCATCACTCCAACCTATACTGTTGTTGTGGGATAATCCTAACTGTCCCTCCCTTTCCTCTGCCACACATCCACTGAGACGGAGCAGCGGATATCAGGAATACCGTGTTATGTTTGTTGAACTACTGAGATTTGTATCAGTCCGCGGTGCTTACAGCTATTGTTGTATGGGTTCAGTTAAGCGTATGCAGAAATGGCTCGACACACGTTTTTTTCAACTTATGTACTCAGAAATGTACCCGTCAGGACAGTTGTCATAGTCCTGGCCATGCTTATCTTTTTCAAATATGTGTTCACGTGCCCTTGCACAACTCGCGAGATAACTCTCCTACACTGCTGGCTCTACATGTGTCTGCCAATAGGCATACTGTTCTTTATTATGATCCTCATCAACGCTCAGCTCCTGAAGATGTGCAGATGTTACGTATGCAGATGTTGCATCAGAAGCCAGAGCAGATGTTGTAAGAGTGAGTGCTGCGATACTTTTGAATGCTGCTGTTGTGCTGGGGGTTACTGTTATCATCCAGAAGGCTGTGGACAGGAAGGATGGTATTACTGTGGCATTATATGGAAGCATCTATTCAATGTCTTTTATGCGGGATCGCTTTGGATAGTCGTTGCATTTATTGACGGGGATTGGTACGTTTGCATTCGGACCGTTAATGTGAACGGTACCGGGGAGCAAATTGCGTGCAAGGATCTACCAACTCCAGGAGAAGCAGAGACTCTAAGAAAATTTGACAGTGAATCACGGGTAAATTTGATCTGTGTTATTTATTAGCCTATATTGCTATCCCATTTGATCACACAGTTAACCATTTTGGTTCCCACTTCCCAGAACGTAGGCTACTGGGAAGTTTATGGTAAAAAAAAAAAAAAAAAAACATTCAGAGAACGTTTTGGCTTCTTAAATTAGTTCCAAAATGGAAAAACCATACATTAGAGAAACGTTCTGTGTTTGCTGGTTACATGCGAAATTAGAAATGACAGAAAGTGCTTGATAAAAACGATGTATTTAGCTGTTATTTTTATTTTTAATTTTAGTTTTAAGTTTTATTAATTTTCGTTTCATTTTTATTATTGTTCGTTTTTAAAAAATAATAATATATATATAGCCTATATTTTTTTTTTAACCTTTATTTATCTTTTCAGTCTTAGTAATTTTAGTAGGCCTACTTCAACTTTAACTTATTTCAGTTGCCAAGGCAGCATTTCTTATTTCTCAGTTTCTCCAGGTTTTTTTTATTTAAGTTTTTCATGTAATTTTTATATAATATTTTATTTTAGCTTTATTTTCAGTTACCAAAAAACTACTTTTAACAGTTTTAGTTATAGTTAACAATAACAACACTGAATTGAATCTGCTGCAGAATTGAAATTGTTTTCACTTTTACAATTAATGTCTACCAATTGGTTGAGCATGTTTTCCTTATTTTAAAAAAAAGTTTATTTAATCTGTTCACCATGCCCTCTGAAACTATATTATATACAAAACAAATTATTACCTTTCTAAAATGAAGGAAAATGATAATACGATAAAAAAGGATTTCACTTCTGCTAACATCCTGAAATGATGCTGGTGAAATTGTGTATTGTAAAGTTGATTTAAAAATGTACACTAAATGTGTTCTACCAAATGGTAGAGAGGCCTGTTAAATAGATCATGTCCTTGACCTGTGACATTTTTTCAATTTCATTTGTTTTTTCTTCTTCTAGGTAATTGGCCTAATTCTTATTCTTGGCCTTTCATTTTTGTTGACGATAAGCTCATCTCTCATGACCCGATGGAAGCCGTATTATAAATCGCTCTATGAGGTTTATCTGGAGCGGGAGACTTCAGCCATTCTGGAGGAGCGACTACACGAGAAAGCAGTGGACAGAGCCAAGCATATCAGTGAGATTTCACTGAGAAACATTCAGAATCCACACACGAACACCACTCAGGCCGATGCTCGTCATGTTCAGTATCAACCGTTAGGGAACACTGAAAAAGACGTGTGGCATCAAATATCAGACCCGGCCCTACAATTTACAGAGTTTCCATAGGCAATTTCAGTTTTGTGTCTACTACCTGCATCTTGCCAAAGTGATGGTGTATCACTCTTTTTTTATATTATAATAACACATTTTAATTGTGGTGTTATTTTATGTTTGAGACACAAGCAAACTTATACAATATTACATGCTATATTGCAAAAAAAGTGCTATACATACATTTAGAGGTTTAATAGAACTCTAAATAAAATACAGAGGTACGAGTAGGTTATTGTGTGAGGATACACAACCATGTGGAAATGTGCGGTCAGTAAGATTTTCTTTTGAAAGAAATTATACTTTATTAAGTATGGGTGCTTTACATTGATCAACAACAAAACTTGTAATATACACTCACCGGCCACTTTATTAGGTACCCCATGCTAGTAACGGGTTGGACCCCCTTTTGCCTTCAGAACTGCCTCAATTCTTCGTGGCATAGATTCAACAAGGTGCTGGAAGCATTCCTCAGGGAGTTTGGTCCATATTGACATGATGGCATCACACAGTTGCCGCAGATTTGTCGGCTGCACATCCATGATGCGAATCTCCCGTTCCACCACATCCCAAAGATGCTCTATTGGATTGAGATCTGGTGACTGTGGAGGCCATTTGAGTACAGCGAACTCATTGTCATGTTCAAGAAACCAGTCTGAGATGATTCCAGCTTTATGACATGGCGCATTATCCTGCTGAAAGTAGCCATCAGAAGTTGGGTACATTGTGGTCATAAAGGGATGGACATGGTCAGCAACAATACTCAGGTAGGCTGTGGCGTTGCAACGATGCTCAATTGGTACCAAGGGGCCCAAAGAGTGCCAAGAAAATATTCCCCACACCATGACACCACCACCACCAGCCTGAACCGTTGATACAAGGCAGGATGGATCCATGCTTTCATGTTGTAGACGCCAAATTCTGACCCTACCATCCGAATGTCGCAGCAGAAATCGAGACTCATCAGACCAGGCAACGTTTTTCCAATCTTCTATTGTCCAATTTCGATGAGCTTGTGCAAATTGTAGCCTCAGTTTCCTGTTCTTAGCTGAAAGGAGTGGCACCCGGTGTGGTCTGCTGCTGCTGTAGCCCATCTGCCTCAAAGTTCGACGTACTGTGCGTTCAGAGATGCTCTTCTGCCCACCTTGGTTGTAACGGGTGGTTATTTGAGTCACTGTTGCCCTTCTATCAGCTCGAACCAGTCTGGCCATTCTCCTCTGACCTCTGGCATCAACAAGGCATTTCCGCCCACAGAACTGCCGCTCACTGGATGTTTTTTCTTTTTCGGACCATTCTCTGTAAACCCTAGAGATGGTTGTGCGTGAAAATCCCAGTAGATTAGCAGTTTCTGAAATACTCAGACCAGCCCTTCTGGCACCAACAATCATGCCACGTTCAAAGTCACTCAAATCACCTTTCTTCCCCATACTGATGCTCGGTTTGAACTGCAGGAGATTGTCTTGACCATGTCTACATGCCTAAATGCACTGAGTTGCCGCCATGTGATTGGCTGCTTAGAAATTAAGTGTTAAGGAGCAGTTGGACAGGTGTACCTAATAAAGTGGCCGGTGAGTGTATGTTTGTAATGTTACAGAAGATTTCTATTTCAAATAAATGCTGTTCAATTGAATTTACTATTCATCATAGAATCCAGATAATAATGTATCACAGTTTCCACAAAAAAAATAAAAATAAATTAAGCAGCACAACTGTTTTCAACATTGATAATAATAACCTATGTACAGTCATGGTCAAAATTGATGGCACCCCTGGTAAATATGATCAAAACTGGCTGTAAAAAAATTAATCTGCATTGTTTATCCTTTTGATCTTTCATTAAAAAAATTAGCAAAATTCTAACCTTTCATTGAAGTAAAAGAATTGAAAGTGGGGGGGAAATCACATTAAAAAATAAATGTTTTTCTCCAAAACACGTTGGCCACAATTATTGGCACCCTTTTATTAAATACTTTTTGCAATCTCCTTTTGACAAGATACCAGCTCTGAGTCTTCTCCTATAATGCCTGATGAGTTTGGAGAACACCTGACCTGAGATCAGAGACCATTCCTCCATACAGAATCTCTCCAGATCCTTCAGATTCCCAGATCCATGTTTGTGCTTCTCCTCTTCAGTTCAGCCACTCATCAGGTCAGGGAACTGGCAGAAGCTTCATTTTGTTCTCCGTAACACATTTTTGTGTTGATTTTTATGTTTGTTTTGGATCATTGTCCTGATGGAAGATCCAACCACGGCCCATTATAAGATTTCTAGCAGAAGGCGTCAGGTTTAGATTTTTTATCTGTTGATATTTGATAGAATGCACAATGCCATGTATCTGAACAAGAAGTCCAGGACCTCCAGCAGAAAAATATGGCCACAACATTAAAGATCCAATGGTATATTAAATTGTACACATGGGGTACTTTTTATCCTTTTGCGCACCAAACCCATCTAGTGTGTTTGCTGGCAAAAATATATTTTATTAGTTTCATCTGACCACAGAAGCCTGTGCTGTTTGAAGTTCCAGTCGTGTCTGACAATTGAATATGCTGGAGTTTGTTTTTGGATGTGCGAGGAGGATTTTTCTTGAAACCCTGCCAAACAACATGTGGTGATGTAGGTTTTTTTCTGACCCCCAAGACTCAACTAATCTCTGCAATTCTCCATCTGTGATCCTTGAAGAGTCTTTGGCCACTCGAACTCTCCTCCTCGCCGTGCATTAAGTCAATATAGACACGCGTCCTCTTCCTGGCAGATTCGTAACATCTTTAGTTGATTGGAACTTCTTAATTATTGCCCTGATGGTCAAAATGGGGATTTTCAATTCTTTAGCTATTTTCTTACAGCCACTTTCTATTTTGTGATGGTCAACGATCTTTTAATGCACATCAGAATTAAATTATTTGGTTTTACTCATTCTGATGAATGATTAAGGGGATTTGGCATTTGTGTTTGCTCATATTTAAACTCCTGTGAAACACGAAGCCATGGCTGGACAATTTCATGTTCCTAGTCACCCTGGTGTGCTAAAAAAGGTAAATATTAATGGGAATATACTTCAGAGATATTTTACTCGTAAAAAACTCTAGGGGTGCCAATAATTGTGGCCAACGTGTTTTGGAGAAAAACATTTATTTCATAATGTGATTTCCCCCCCACTTTCAATTCTTTTACTTCAATGAAAGGTTAGAATTTAGCAATTTTTTTGAATGAAAGATCAAAAGGATAAACAATGCAAATTTATTTTTTACAGCCAGTTTTGATCATATTTACCAGGGGTGCCATCAATTTTGACCATGACTGTATATATCAGCATATTAGAATGATTTCTGAAGGATCATGTGACACTGAATACTGGAGTAATAATGCAGAAAATTACATAAAAAATAAATAATAGAAAACCGCTATTTAAATTAGACTTTTTGGTAACACTTTATTTGAAGGGGTGTGCATAAGACTGACATGACACCGTCATAAACATGACATAACACCTGTCATGAACATGAAGGAGTCTTTATGAATGTTTATGACTGTTGTCATTAAGTGTCATTCGGTAAATTATGACACTTTTAATGCAAAGTTGACATTGTTTAAAATGTCTTTGTTATGACAACTTGACATTAACCAAGAAATCATAACCTGTCAACCTGTCACAACTTTGGCCGTCATGACACCATTAAAACTGTGTCATGAATATTTTACTTGTCCTCAATTAAAGTGGAACACATTGTACTAGTTATAAAGATGTCATTAAGGGTTCTTACACTGGTAAATGCTTTAAGTTTGATAATTAGACCTGTTATGACATATTTGGGTTATGATTTCAGGTTATGATTTCTTGATTAATGTCAAGTTGTCATAACAAAGACATTTCTGTCTTTGTTAATGTCAAGTTGTCATAATCAAGACATTTTTGTCTTGGGTAATGTCAAGTTGTCATAACAAAGACATTTTTGTCTTTGTTAATGTCAAGTTGTCATAACAAAGACATTTTAAACAATGTCAACTTTGCATTAAAAGTGTCATAATTTACCGAATGACACTTAATGACAACAGTCATAAACATTCATAAAGACTCCTTCATGTTCATGACAGGTGTTATGTCATGTTTATGACAGTGTCATGTCAGTCTTATGCACACCCCTTCAAATAAAGTGTTACCGAATTATTACTCTATTTTTTTTTTCCAAATAAGTCTAGTCTTCGTGAGCATAAAAGATTTCTTTCAAAAACGTCTTACCAACTCCAAATTGTGCTGTTAGCCTCAGAAACTTTTGAGTTTTTATAGGGTGAATAGAAATGCATTGCTACGTAATTATTGTTACAATAAGTATTTCAGATCCAATGCACAAGAACCAAAAAAGACTTATTACCCAAAAAGTAACTCATGGCTATGTTCTTTTTTTGTATAATGTACACAACAACAAAAAGGGCCAAACATAAAAACAGTGTGATTTTTTTTTTTTTTTACAAACCTTTTGACCATTTTTTAAACTTTTTACTGTACTGAAGACCACTGAAATAGATCCATAACTTTTTGATTAGCCTAAGTAAATTGACTGGGACTCCAGTAGTTATTTCTCTGTTTGTCTGTTATTTTATTTTAACTATGTGTGGGGGCAGCACAATGTTTTTAGATATAATGGTAGTTGAGGCAAGTGTTTTTCTATAGGCTAATTGATTCTATGAATAAAATAATAATAAAAATCTCAATTCCTCAGCCATATAAATGTGGATGTTATTTCTTTGTGAACTAAGATTCACTTCTCTTTACAATAATATTATTAACTTAATGGGGACATTATTGTAGTGCATGACTGCTAACTGTTGAAACACAAAAGCTTGTGTCTATACTCTTTTTGTTTGATAAATGTATACTATGTAACTTTTTTTTAAATTTGAAATTAACAAAATTTAAATAATGAGTCAATACATCATCAACCATTCCCAAATGTTTTTTTTTATCTTACCCTGATTGACTTTGGTAATCCTATCATAAGAGATTAGATTCTAGACCTGACGGGATGGTTTTTGCAAGAAATAGCATATACACTCGCCTGTGTCTCGCCATATAGGTTTTCACAATGAGTGAGAAAGGTTAAAATGGAGCACCATAAATCTTGAACCTCTGGAGAATCACCCATTTAAAATGGAGAGTCTGGTGGCAAAAAGAGAATGTGACAGAGCTTGTAATATTATAGTCAACATTGTCTTGGCTATTCAGAGATGGCGAGGAGTGATGCAGAGATGGCGTTTTTATTACTCAAAATGTAAGGTATTTTATTGAACAGATAAATTGCCATATGTAGCTCTCTAACAGAATTCATTGTAAAGCATTATTTATTGTGAAGGGTCATTTCTTTATTAATGTTGCCAGTGTTGGGGGTAATTCATTATAAGTAGTCTAACACGAGTTACATAATCAGATTACATTTTCAGGTAACTGGTAGTCTAATGTATTAAAGGGCCCCTATCATGGATTTTTGAAAATGACCTTTCATGCAGTGTGTAATATAGCTCTAGTGAATGAAATCATCCTGCAAAGTTTTAAATCTGAAAGTGCACCGCATATAAAGTCATTGTCTTTCAAAAGTAAGAGTCGACTCTGAGTCTATGAAATGAATTGTTTTTCAAACGAGTCATAAGCCGTTTCGTCGTGACGTCAAGAGGAAACATTAGCGCGCCCACTTATAAACTTAAACCTCAAATCGGCAGATGAGTCGCTTTAAATTTACAACAAAATATCTGAGTTACTTTTTCAAATAGACGCATGTTACTTTGTTTTCCCATTTATAGACTGACACCTCTCCTGTCCCTGTGTTGAGAGAAATTTTGAGGTGCAGACTGCAGAGGTGTGTGCACTGTGTGAACATGATGTTTTTTGTAGTTCTAGACTAAATGTGTGAGCATGCATTTACTCATCTCACTTGCACAAAAACAGATTCAGTATTCTTCAATATGAATAAAAACAGTGAATTATTATGTATTTAATCTCACTTTATTAACTAGTTTTTGCTACTGACCTTCAATGAATAAATTCAACCATATTAATAAGCAAAAATTACTTTAATCAAGAATCACATTGTGTTATTTTGAGCTGCGCCCTCTATTTTACATGTGTGGATTTTCATTTCCTTCAGCCTTAGGCTTATTCATTTAACATTAATAAAAATATAACTTTTTTGTCAAAAAACGAACAAGCTCGCCAGGCTCAGATGAGAAAAAGTAATGCAAAAGTAACACATTACTTTCCATAAAAAAGGGAGTATCGCAATATTGTAACGCATACTTTTAAAAGTAACTTTCCCCAACACAGCACTGTGGTGGAATTTATTTGTCAAGGAAGTACTGTGTCTATTAATGGGTATAACTTCAGTAACATCTTCAGCTAGTTGAGATCCTATTATTTTGCCTATAATGGCAAAGTGTCAATGTCAAATCTGTTAGTTTCTCCGCATGATCTGAAATTGTATGATGTCAAGCAGAAAACTGGTCAGAAAAAAATGTGATGTAATGATTGACAAATATTCTCCTGAACCTTCCTTCTTGAACACTAGAGGGAGGCATTTGTCCTCATAAGAAATGTTTCTGCTGGTGACTCATTAGCTCATATTTACTCGTATTAAAAAATGCATTTTGTCTTATATTTTGTAAAAAGTTTTACTCTTATAAGATAAGTATTAAGCTTGAGAAATGTTGTATGTTTAAAATCAATTATACTCAAATGAAACTCCATTTCATTAGAAAGACAACTTTTCTTATTTTATGTCAACTATTACTCACATGATTTTACACTGCTATTATTGGATCCTTCGCACACGTAACAATCCACACAGACAGACACACACACACACACACACATATATGAATAAAGACAAATTATACTAAAAATTAACATTAAACAGTCAATTTTTTGTTTTATATATATATATATATATATATATATATATAAATTGAAGAAATATCAAAAAATCTACTGTATAATGTTATTTTTTGGTATTATTTTTCTTTATTAATTTTCATAATTTCATAATGTCTTTTGTGAGTCAGAGTATGTTTGTACATGTGTGCTGATGAGAGAAATGGGATGAGTTATATATTTTGCTTGGAGGTAGGCTACTGCATGTGTGAAATGCAACGTTCACTGAGCAGAGATGTTACAGTGATTGTTCCTGGCATGTTCTTTACAAGGAAATTAATGTTTCAACTGATGCAATTGTACCACAAATGTACACACCAGTGATAGTTTCTTAATGTGGAAAGTGGATTGTACCATGTGTAAGCATGAGGTATACATTCCATTTTAACCATAAGCAACATGTTTTTCTACCTTACAAGGAAGTTGTAAGTCCCAGAGTGGTATATATAAGCTCAATCATTACTGTACTGACTCAGAGAAACATACGGCATAATGGGGTGAGAGGAAGGAGAAACACAGAGAAACCATGTACAGCTAGCATGATGGGGTGAGGGGATAGAGAAATGGAGAACAGAGAAATCTGGAATCAAGACCACTTCTCATGTAGCATTCTTCATTCTTCCATGCCTGTTTCTCTCTTTCTTGTGGGGGGGGGGTGTGTGCGTCGGCATGTTGACGCATGGTCAGAAGCGTCAGTAAGATGACGCCTTGGGTGTGAGACTGTGTCAAAATTAGAGAACAATTAAGAAACACTTGATTATTTTCCGAAATATTGTTAATCTTCATTGCTTGAAAGTTTAAGGAATAGTCGCTGTGGGTATATTGTTCTACTAGCATTTTTTACAAAAAAACCGAGGTACTTCAACAAAAACCTTTATTTTGTGGAAAACACAGTTGTTAAAAAAAATGCTAGTAGAACAATGGTATACTCACAGCGAATATTCCTTAAAATTTCAAGCAATGAAGATTAACAATATTTCTGAAAATAATCAAGTATTTCTTAATTGTTTACTAATTGATCTCTACTGTATAGCTGTCACGGTGTATGCGGGTTGAGGAAGGATTCGAAGGCAAAGCTCCAAAATAGACAGTTTATTTCAACGTAACACTCACAGGTTCAGACAGGTAGGAAGACAGGCAGGAACACTCACAAAAACACCATAAACCTTTACAGGTCATGTAGACGCAAGAACCGACAAACTCAGACTGGACACAAGCAAACTAAATACAGGCACTGATGAATATAAACCAGGTGACCCAGATGAAGGTGATTAACAATACACAGGTGAAGATGATGGACTAATGACGGTTGGCATGGAGATAGATGAATGGCGGGAAAACAAAGGACAAATGACTAATACTGAAGACAAACAGAGGATCAAAACAGACACAAACGTGACAGTAGCCTATATATATATATATATATATATATATATATATATATATATATATATATATATCAATCACAACAAAAACAAAGCCTTTAAACCCCTTGTGTTGATGGTGCTGTGTATTTATGTTGCTAGAGTCTCATCTTTGAATCCCTTACTTTTTGCCCTATAGATTTTGTATTGACCTTCCAGATTGGCATATTATTATCAATTAGAATAAATTATTACCCATATATTTTATGGGTAGTGACAAGCTGTTATACCCATAAAGGTAATTTTTCCCCGTGAGTGTAGGTTCATTTAGCTATTTAATCTTGAATTTCCACAATATGCAATTAATATACACTTGTGTGAAAGTATGTCATTTGCAATTTTTCCTTCAATTACATTTTCAAGGATGTCTTGAAACTCTGATAATACTGAAGGCTTCTTTTTAAAGACACACATCAGAAATATTCTATTTTCTGAGACAGCATGGAAATGTGGGCTTCTTGTTCAGTTCTACACAGCTGTGATTGAATCTGTCCTCTCAACCTTTCTGCTCGTCTGGTGGTTTGGCTCTGCATCATCACACTCTAAGAGGAAATAATTGGTTGCCAGCTCTCCTCACTCACAGACATAAGCATCTACAGTAGGACGAAAATGAATGTGGGGAAAATCATAATCTTCCCATCCTACCATAGCCATTTTCTTTTACAGTGTCTCTCCTCACAACAGAAAACAGTTATGCCCTGAAAACTAGGACAAATCGACACCTGCACTGCTTCTTTCCCCAGGCCAGAGCTCCTGCCAACATGGACAATTCCCTCAGCATTCCTTTGTAACCCAGCAAACCTTCTTTATTCCCTTTCCAACTTCCAGTAATTTACCATCTAGAAGCATTTTGTTAAATTTTTTGTACTTGTGCATATAATATATTTTGTTGGGCCCTTAAACCATACCATACAATACATCAATGACAGACTGACCATTCTATTTTTAAAGGAACGTAGCACAAACTCACTCTCCAAACAAAATATTTCACAAAAGTTAGGTTTTAAATTATAAAACAACTTAAAATGACAATCAAATGTTAATTTTGTTCAAATAAATGTATTGATGAATAAAAAAATAGATAAATAAATTAATTAAAGTATTTTGGACACATTCCTGCAGTTAACTAAAATTACCAGTTGCAAAAATGGGCAAAAAAGTTAAGAAAAAAGGCTACTTTCTTTCTTACACACCGTTTCATTGTCCAAACATTTTTGGTGCCAATATGTCTATAATAAGTTTCAACTGAATGGCTATACTGTATGTTAAAGCGATATGCTTATATTGAATATCTCTTACATTACAGATGCAAAATTGCTGGTTACTATTTTTGTTTCGTTAATGAAAATAGTTTAAAATAAACTATAACGCATCTCTGATTGACACAGTACAGGCTGTTTCATTGATTTTGTTTCTGATTGAATCCGTGTGTTTAAAGTTTTTGAACTAATCTATTAAGTGAATAATTCAATGACTCACTTGTAAAAAACAGTCATTTGTTCCCTTCCTGAATGAATCAGTGTCTTAATGCATTGACTGAATGAATGATTCAAATGACTCACTCATTAAGACATTGACTTGTCGCCATTGAAAAATCTCCACAACTAATTCTCAGACTGACAGTCTGTCTGCAAAAAACACAGAAAGGCAAGTCCCAACACAGAAATTTTTTCTCTGTGTAATACTAATGCTCTGCCTTGAAGTACGGATCATTTTAGTAGAATATAACTGTTAATTCTGTTCCATGTTCATAGCCAAATTCCCCAACACATCTACTTATGCAAACCTTGATCAGATTTTGAGTAAGAAAAAACTATAATGCAGCCAAGGCCAAATTATGAGAAACAGAAATTATTAATGCATTGCATAGCTGGGTCTCCAGGCTATGCATTTTGTTAGTTCACCTTTCATCTGTTCACCTTTGTTCTTTTGTCTTGTCACATCCCCAGAGGCTGAAGCTGCTGTCTGTACCGGACACAGAAATTAACAGTTCATCTTTCGAGTTTTTGGGTTCGAGTCGTCCGTTCATCTTGTGTCAGCCAACTCTTTATTACCAGTGTTATGGAAAAGAACCATGACAGAAATTCACCCACCACTGATGCCTTGGCTCTTCCCAAAATCACCCTCAACTTGAGGTTCTCTCTCACGTTTAGCAGTACCAAACGCACAGCAATAACACTCTATGCGTCCACCCTCACACATAAAAAAACATCTATTTTCAGAGTTTTTGGCTTTTCAGAAAATTAAAAGAGATTAAAACACATTATGGCTTTACAAGTAGTAAACAAGTGTTGACTGCTGGTGGTCTTTGCATCCAGAAGCCCACAAATTTTCCTCAGTTTGTGACTTGACAGAAAACAAATAAAAGAAAAAAATGTGCCCATCTTCACAACTAGTAAATGATCATGAGTTTTCCTCAATCATCTGCCTCCTCTTTGTTTAGGCTTATTCCCTCAGAGCTCTTTCCCGAATTTTCTTTATCACCTCCCACAACTCTAAATACATCTCCACTGACATTTTGATAAGTTCTTCTTCTCTCTCAGCTGAAATTGCACTTTCATAGGTTGAAAATGGACATTCAGTCATCCATAAACTGTATGTATTTGTTTTGTGAGAAAGCCTTAGATGCATTTTCACATGGCTAATGTCCATATCCTCCTAATGGCCTTTCTGATGGCTTGGATCTGATTTAAGAGCCATGTGTTTCATATTTATGGAGAGAAAATGAGATACAGGGAGAGACATAGAGGCAAATGATGAGGGGTGAGCAATCTTTCCTTATTTCCTGTATTTTCTTACATGGCGCATTAGGCAATTTAAGTGCTAATTTGAACATGCAAAACACACATTGAGAAATAAATTATATTTCGTCATCTGAATGATGTACACTGAACACTGTACTCATAATAGTTTTCTATAAAACGTGTTTTGCGGGTCGCCCACCCATCATGTTTAAATTATGTGGCTCACAGGGTTTCACTAAACATTTGAAAGAATCCTCAGTTCTGAAAGATTCCAAGTTCTAAGATTCGAAACAAAGATAAACAATGACATAACAAAGCCTTGTTTACCAAAATCACATGACGTGGCAAGATTGTTATGCACTTCGGACTACAAATTCGAAATATAATATTCAAAAAGGTGTCGAAGCTTCATGAAGCAGTGTTTCGAACACGCCCATCACTACCAAAAACAATTCGACTTTTTTTGCCATTGTTATGATACAATCAGACACAGGTAGATCCAAATGCAGCATAGGTTTATTTACAGGGTAGACAGACAGGCAATGGTCACAGAAAGCAGACACAGCATGAGACAAGGCAATATCGTGGTCCAAATACCAGGCAGGAGATCAGAGGCAGGCAGCAGGCAAAACAGGGTCCAGGAAACAGGCAGAAGGTCGAGAAACACAGACAGGAACTAGACTAGAGAACGCTTGGAGATGTACACAACAATGAAACAAGACTTCGCAAATGGGAATGGTGTGAGAGAGGTATAAATGTGTGTGGAGCTGCGTGTGGAACTAGGTGCAGGTGTCATCAGTCATCAGTCATCAGTGGAAACAAGTGTGTGTCTAATCAGTGCAAGGATGTGTGAGTGAACAGTCCAGGGTGTGTGCGTAAAGCCTAGTTCACACTACATGATTTTAAGCCCGATTTGAGCCCGATTTGCAAATCGTTGAGCTCGCCGACAGGTCAGGGTGTTATCGCGTGCAAATCGTGGGGGATTCGTGGGCCAATCTGTTAGTATGAAAGAGCCAACAACGCATCAAAGACGCTCGCAGACGCCTCGCAGACGGCGTCGCCGAGCCCAGAAAAATATCTAGCATGCTATCCAGAGCTGTCGCGCGACTCAACCTCACGTGATGTCATGAGCTACAGCCAATCAGATCAACTAGAGATTAAACATACAAGTATGTGTAGACATAAAAATATAATTACTTATGCTTTTCGGAAGTATATCCCTGTTTGTAATCATAGGTTTTACTAAAATACTTTTAGGAAGAAGGAAAGTCAACTGTATATTACCGATGTCCACAATGTTGATGTTCTGGGTGTTCTTTTTTAAAATGAAGTTGTAGAGTGTATATATTTTCTCAGAGCAAATCATCGCGCAAACAGTTTGCAGCACTAGTTTCTGTCTGACGTCCATATTCGTGTGATGTGTTCTTCTTCCCTGGGTATTGGCGCGCGCCGCGCGTGCTGTTTCGCGTTATTTTCGGTTCATTTTATCACGTGATTTTTCGTGACAAAGCGTGGTTTGTAGACAAGATAGAATCGTTGGGTGACAGAGTTGTTGTCAACTCGTGTAGTGCGTTACCTCCTGTTGCGGATCAATCACGTTGTGTCGTGTGGTGTGAACAGCTCAACAACTTGAACACTCCTGATTTCACAGAGAGCAAGTCATGTAGTGTGAACCGCACAGTTCAGCCCGACGTTTTAAAATCATGTAGTGTGAACTAGGCTTAAGGAGTTCAGGGAAAGGCAGTTCAGAAGAGGGCAATCCAGCCGATAATTGTCACAGCCATATTATGCCCTATTACAAAGTATTGATTTTTTTTGTGGTCTACTATTAGGTTAAAACCCCATAATTTTTCACATATTTTACATTATTGCAGCACCTCTTTTCCCAGTCTGTCAGTAATACTTTGTTCAGTTCCTGTCTCTACAAAGCCACTTCTTCTAAAAAAGCAAAATTTTCTCTGATTGGTCAGCTGGACCAGTGTGTTATGATCGGTCAACCGCTTCGATCGTGTTTCGGAAATGTCACACCCCTTACCATAAAAACGAGTTTCAACACTCTACTAACACAACTCAACCAGGCCTCGCTCCTTTTTATTTTTGTGCATATGCCTTAGGTGGGAATTATTTAAATAAGGAATATTGTGACATAATATTGTGACATAACTCAAGACTACAATCGAGTCGTTTCAGAGAGTTCAGCTTCGCTTTGTAGTGGACTTAGTGCTTTATAACTTTGTAGACCTTTTTCATGGCCAAACAGCAACATTAAAGATTTCTCATGTAAAAAAGCATAATAGGTAATGTATTTATGCCATTTCCCAGACCAAGCAGGGAGAGTGGATGAGATGGGAGAGTGTGGAACAACGCAAGATGGGCTGGCAAGACCTTTGGTCAATGGAAGAGAGTAGGATCAGTTTCCTTATTAGGTCAACATATGATGTTCTCCCATCACCGCAGAACCTAAACCTCTGGGTAGGAGAGGATCCCTCTTGTCCTTTGTGTTCATCACCTACCACATTAAGGCACATTTTGACAGGATGTAAGGTGGCTCTTAGCCAAGGTCGGTTTACTTGGCGCCATGACCAAGTACTGAGATGTTTGGCTTTAGCATTGGAAGGCAAGCGTAGTATGACCAATAAGTTGCCGCCTGTTCTAGCAAAATATTACACGCAGAAGACAATATTCCTCCACCCAGGCGAGCAACCACCAAGAAAAGGTGTTAACACCAATTCTCGCCCAGGACAACTGGAAGCTGCTAGGGACTGGAAGATGCTGGCTGATCTTGATCAACGGCTTATTTTTCCACCTGAGATTGCCACCACTAACCTACGACCAGACATTGTTTTGTGGTCTGGATCATCACGCATTGTTCAACTGATAGAGTTGACAGTGCCATGGGAGGATGCTGTAGATGAGGCATATGAGAGGAAGAAACTGCGGTATGCTCATCTGGCCACTGAAGCAGAACAGCGAGGATGGAGAGTCCAGGTTTATCCAGTGGAAGTGGGTTGTCGAGGTTTTGTGGCACACTCTACAACCCGGTTCCTCAGAGACGTCGGATTCAGCGGCCAAGAGTTGCGTCGCACAGTAAAGAACTTATCTGAAGCAGCAGAAAGGAGCAGCAACTGGCTGTGGTTGAGACAGAAAGATTCTAGCTGGCTGTGTACAGGCCGCCACGCTACGGTTTCGTAGAATTCTTGAAAAACTTGTAGAGTCTGTTGGTTTATTTGTATAGGTTGTATAGTATTTACAGTCATTACGTTCCTGTGTATATTGCGTGAATGACGGGTGGTTGGGCAGATATTGTGTTTTGCGGTAGGTGGTATGCCATACGGAACCGTTGCCACTGAAATTGCTTTAACGCACCAGTGGGGCTCGACAGCCTTAGTAAACGGGTTGGCGCGTATGGTTGGGTTGGGGAGAGATTGTGAGATTGTGGTTAGGTCTCAGCAGCAGGAGGGAAGTAGAGGTCAGTAAGCTGGGCTGAGTTGAGTGGGGGACGGAGGGGGGTGACTCTGGGACGCCAGAGTCACTGTCGAGCCCTCTTGAGGTGTCGTGGGCTAGTCGACGAAACACTGAGGACGGAAGGTGCCCACTTGAAGACCCTAGAGATGTCCCCTACTCGGCTCAATCCAGACGGTTGTCGTGCTGGTCCACTAGGGAGACCACACTGTAGTTGCAACCGTCGTGTGTGCTGACGCGCCAAGTACACTGCAGCCTTTAACGCCGGACAGAAGGGGAGTCACACCCTCATATGGAAAGAAGCGTAAATGGATGGAGAAGCATAGTTTAGTGTAAAGCTACGTCTTAGTGTTGTTTATCTTGGCGAAAGCCGAGTACAAATCAGCATGAAGTTTTAACATCTACTCTCGTGTAATGGAAATCATGTGTATTCATATGGCAAAAACAAAAAGATCCAGGTGCATAAAACAAGAGAATGTTATTGCAAGTATATAAAAAAAAGCACAGGTTCAAGCTATGAGGGCCCTCAAATGCCTTCAGTGTGCTGTAGAAAGAACAAGTCACACATATGTGAAGTGTGAATTTAATTTAACACAGATCAATACACAACATGTGGTTCTAAAGCTGTTAATTAGAAAGAATAGCTAGATGTCTGTGTTTGTCTGTATGTTTAACCAACCCCTTAAGGTTTGTTCCACTATATAGGATCCCACACTGTTTGTGGGTGAGCAGTGCAAAGTTTAGGAACATGTTATTGTGTGTTTGATCATTGAAGATCCTGATGGAGTGTTGGTGAAGTGCCAGGTGACCCCTCAGCACCTTACGTTAAACGCATCCTCTCTGCGAGACTCATTAGCATCACCTTTACCCAGAGGTTGGCCTAATGGCCTGCACAGCAGTTTACACACTTCACTGTATACATTTAGCGCAAGCAAATTAGCTTTAGTGTTTGAGTAACAATATCACAATGCTTGTGTTTGTGCAGTGAATGAAAACACTGCTTTGTGTGCCATTTAAGTGATGTATTTGGTTTAATGTTTTTTTCTTTGTCCTTGTGAAATATCTATTATTTTCTTGGCAAGCTTAAGAGGGAATGAAATGTGCATGCCCAGAGAAATGTTGCTTTTCTTTTGTGTCTGTCGTTAACCACAGGGAACGACTCTTTTAATCCACCTTTGTTGAAGACAGAAGGGGCTGAGATTAATCAAATTTAAACTGACTCTGGCATAAATAAATGAAAGCTCATCTGGGTCTGCAACACAGGCTGAAAGGAAAAAGACCTGATTCTGTTTGCTGTTCCTATCTTATAAATAGCTAATCTGTAATTGGAGGCTAGAGATCATATTGACAAATCCATATAATCTAACATATGTAGATATTATTTTAATTCACCATATCGGACCCACGAAGACTGAATTATGTTTATTTAAAGGGGAAGTGTGTAATTTCGTTGATGTTTGAATACTTTTCCAATCCAACTTAAAATTTAGAGACAAGTAATTCACAGTAATTCATAAGTGTTCACTGATAAGCTCAAACAAAAATCGCTGCAAAAGATGCTTTCCAACAGGTTTTATCGTAGTTTTTGTCCAACTCCATTGACTTGTATTGGATGTTCCACAGAAACCGAAAATTCTCGGGCCAGCAGCATGTGTCCAAATTTCAATCTTAACCGTTCTATTTCATCGGAAACGATCTTAAAACAGGCCTTTAAGTGTAAACTACCGAACTTTTCCTTTAATTTTATTAGACCTGAGTGCTGTATTTGATTTAGTCGACCATGAGGTCCTGTTGAGACGTCTGGAGATATGTGGCGTAGTCTTACAGTGATTCCGTTCTTATCTGACCAACAGATGTTTTAGTGTTCGTATTGGTCATCAGTCCTCTAGTGTACCTCTAAACTGTGGAGTCCCACAGGGATAAATCCTCGGGTCGGTATTGTTTACCCTGTACATGCTACCTCTGGCTTCCATTTTTAATAAATACGGAGTATCCTTTCACTAATACGCTGATAACACTCAGATCTATTTCCCCTTAAAACATAACGATACAAATGGTTTACAGCTCCTGTTGGCCTGTTTAAATGAACTTTAGCTTTGGCTTTCAAGTAATTTTCTAAATTTAAACGAAAATAAAACTGAAATAATTCTATTGGGGCCCAAGGAAAACTGTGTGATGTTGACGGTGTTTCTCTTGCCCCATATGAAACTCAATGCACTAGAAATCTGGGCTTTCTGTTTGATCACAACCGAAAATTTGATAAACACATCAGTACTGTTGTAAAATCATGCTTTTTTCATCTTCGCCAACTCTCTAAAGTGAAAACTTTTTTATCCCAGAGTAACTTCCAAACAGTGATTCATGCCTTCGTGACAACTCGTCTAGACTATTGTAAGTCACTTTTTTATTTTTTTTTATTTTATTCTGTTCTGTACAACACTTTGGTCAAATGTGCTTTATAAATAAATATTGTATTGTATTGTATTGTGAATAAAAAAATTAAGATTAGCCCACTGGTATGAGCACGTACGAGGTCAGAAATTAGATATTATACTATAATGTCAGAATTGCGAGATAAACTCGTAAATGTAATTATAAAGTCATATTTGTGAGTTTATATCTCACTCACTATTTACACCAGCATCAGATATTCACTATGCTCTGAGAGAACAAAGAATCACTACTTCATCATCTGAGAGAATTCAGAACTATAACGTCAGAATTCCTAACCTCCTCCAGTCACATGCCATTATGGCTAGAGATATTAAAGGCCAGAAAAGGTGAGGAGAAGGCACAAATACCAACAAATAAAGCAGTGAGACTGAATGGGAATGTTCTAAGGGGTGAACCTCAATAACTGGGCCCTGTGTTTTGTCAAGATGAATAACCTAAAAAATTTATGATTTAGAAAGCACTTGCTTTAAAAAGTATTGTTTAAATAATGAAAGCATTATAACTTTATGGTATGTGGGATTGCCTGTCAGTGTTAGTTTGCTTGTCTTTCATAGTTGCAGTCAGTTTCATGTCAGAGACATCTCTGGTTAAATGCATCCACGTGACCACCTGTAATCAGGTTTTGTCGAGAGATGTGTCTCTAATTTCATGATACTTCATTCGATGCTTAACACAATGGCATACTGTTCCTTCCAAAAATTTAATAGTCAAATATGGCAATATGATCCATTATGAGCAATAATGACTATTTTTGTTCTGTACTGCCATTTTAAGGGCGTCAGCACTCTGGAATTAATAATAGCTTCTTTACAGAGTCTCTAAGTGGTAGGCTAATGTAAACTCTATGTCTTTCTTTGTGGCCTTTGAATGGAAGAGTGCATGCTTGTGAATAATTTGTGAGGTTAAAGGCTGTAGAATTTCCCTGTAGAGATTGGAGGGGAAAACAGAGCCATAAGATTCAAGAGGAAGGACTCTGTACGATTATAAAGAGCATTAGGTTAAGGCTTCTGTGCATTAGACCATACTGTAAAAGACCAGTGCATGATAACTATTACTTTAGGGCATGTCGTTATACTGGTGGTAGGGCCACCAAAAACTTGATAGAGTGAAATATAAGAAGGAAAAAACACACATCTATTCTCTATAAGTTAACAAATTAGGTAGGCCCATTCACACAGCTCATCATTCATCATTCAAAAGAGAAACCGAAACTAGGACAGCAAATAAACAAACCATAAACAAAGCAGCACTTGCTTACGATTTTGAATATCAATCATGCTGATCAATTTCTTCATTCCAGGTGGCTCATGTTATGAAAATATTCATGCATAAGAATGGTCAGGTAAGACGACATAAAATGAATGCAGCCTTCTGTTTGTGCCGTCTTGACTCGCATTCATCACTTTTGCTTTTATTCTCATGCACTGACTCGTTCGCTAAGAACATTGAATCAGAGTTCTCTCTCACTGATGGACGCTGATTCAAAATTCTCAATTGGCTAAAATTCCCCCAGACGATGTCTCAACTAGTGCTAAATAACTGGGTTGGCTGAAGCTCAACGATGGCCTGATGTTGGCTGACATCCGATTGGTGTTTCAGGGCCTTAAGGGGTCTCAGCAAACTTCAGGGGGGGGCACCTTTTAAGTCTTAAAAGTTTTTGAATTTAGTTGTATTAACTACAATAAAATGTTAAAAAGCCTACAAAAAATAAAGATGAACAACATTAAACTGACATCAATTTTTTATTATTATTTTTTTTACATAAGAAGTAAGAGAGGTTCATATCAGTTTAAATAGGACGGCCTGCAAATATTGTCTTGGACAAGGGAGGCCTTGGAGTAAAAAAATGTGAGAGCCACCGCTTTAGCATCTCCATACTGACTGCAACTGGAATGTTGATTTTATGTCTTTACAACCATTTCACTACTTAGACTAGACTGCTAAGCCTTATTAACTATTAACTAAGCCTTAAAAAAAAAGTTGGATTAACTTAAAAAAGTAAGTTACCTGGTTGCCTTAAAATTTTGAGTTCATTGAAATAATTTTTTTTAGTTAATACAACAAAGATGATTGGTTTAATAAATAGAAACTCAAAATATTATGCTATCTGAACTACATTAATTATCTAAGTTGACTTGACAAAATATAAAAAGTTGTGAAAACAAATCATCAAAATAAATTTTTACAGTGAGTCAGCTGTCTTTTAAAGCACCAGAAATCGTAATAAGCTGTATCGAGTTAATGGAACAGTGTGAACATGGCTGAAAAAATATCTCACCATATGGATATAAGCTTGAATAAAGCTTTATGGCTGCAAAAACATGTTACCGTGAAGCTAGAGAGTAGGTATGTGTTGATTTCACGATGTGGATAGATTCCACCTCCACTTAGTAGCGAGAAGCGCATTTCTGCAAAAAGATTAATCCTTCTGTGTAAGAACTTTGCCTCCAATGGTGCTAGCAATTTAGAGAATCTTTAGAGAATTTATCTTTGTCCCTGATTTTCATCAATAAAGTGTCTACACAGACTAACAATGGCTTGGTTTGGTGATTGTTGTTGCTGAATTGTTAGCAAACTTCAGCCAGCCATTTGAATGTTTTTCTATTTTTTAACCAGAGCATGAATGCAAAATATTCAGACTTCCTACCTTTCACTCTATCCGATTTCATAGGCTCAGTTAGAATGATCAAAAAGGCGCTCTTGAAACCACCCAAGCCAGTGCCCATCATAGCAGGACTCCTGCGGCTGGGTGACGAGCAGGATTTTGCATCTTTAACTCACACTGCAAGAGAGCCTCAGTCACACATCAGTCACACTATCCTCTAGGGCTGTCTTCTTGTTTCTCTTGTGGGGAACAAGATGCCATATTTACCATACCGGTATTATGATCTCATGAGACAATTAGAATGACAAAGTGCCATGACGGTCGTTGGACCCAGTGCTTGATTATGTGTTTTCTTCTCAAATGAAGTCTGGGTGTGATTTTTAACTGGATCTTCTTCTTTACTGTAGTTTGATTGGAAGTGTTTGCATAAACCATTTTAATGGTTATAGAAGACTCAGAGTAAAACAAAAAAGAAAGTATAATTGCAACTTTATATCTTGCAATGTGACTTTATATTTTGCAACTGCTACTATTTCTCATTTTGCAACTGTATACCTCACAACATGACTTCACATTGTGAGGATTGCTCAAAAACACAATTGTATTTCTCCTTATTGCGATTTATGCATCACAATTGCTACTGTTTTTTGTTTTTTGACTTTTTATCTCCCAATTGTAACTTTATTCCTCCTAATTGCGACTTTAAATCTCACAATGCAACTATATCGCTGTGTAACTTTATATCGCAAATTCATTTAAATAGGACTTTATCTTGCAATGTGACTTTATACTGACTATAACTGTTTTTCATTTTGCGACTGTACCTTACAACGTGACTATGTATAGCAATGTGAGTATTGCTCACAAATAAAACTTTATTTCTTGTAATTTATGTTTCACAATTACAACAGTTTCTTGTTTTGTGACTTTATATCTCCCAACTGTCACTTTATTTCTCATAATTTTGGTTTATATCTCACAATGTGACTATATTGCAATGTAACCGTATATCTTGCAAATTCTACTTTAAATATGACTTAATATCTTGCAATGTGACTTTATGTGGTAGTTATAACTTTTTATCATATTTGTGACTTAATATCAGTGTGACTTTATTTTTTATCTTAAATTTTATCCCACACATTTTCCTTTTTACTCTGTGGTGGAAACAGGTTTCCACAAATGGTGGTTATCATAGTCCAGCTTGATAGTAGATACCTAAGATGGTTTCTCCATGATGGCCTTTCAAATTTGCCATTTATAATTTACAGTTGTCTTTCTTTTGGGCGGCCATGAAACAGTGGAGCAACTGCCATTGAGGCAATGCTAATGGATATATCTCTTCAGGCAGACCTTCTTGAGTTTAATCCAGTCAAGTACTCAATTAGTTTATAAACAACAAACATTCTATCTTCTACTTATATCAAAGCAAATTCACATATTTTAATGCACACATTAATTCAGAAATATAGAGATTTAGGGATGTAGTTCAGAGAAAGTCACCTATCTCTCCTGGCACTGCCTGCACATGCATGCAAGCGTGAAATCAAAGCTCATTCTCTCTCATCTTTTCTCAAGGCCTTGATCCCTTTTCAGTTTTTAACTTACATACTGCATTGCATCCTTCTTTTTTTATCTCTGTTCCTATGATTCTACCCATACATTTATTTCCTACCCATTTTTTTCCCCTCCACATTCCTTTCTGTCATACTGTCATTTCCTCCAGGCGTAATTTGCAATACTGGTCGCAGTTTAGCACACAATTTGATGTATTAATATATCATTTGTTTTGATAAAAAACTGCCAAAGTGCTTGTGACTGAATACAGGAATCTTTGCTTTCTAACTGAAATTTCAAGAGCATAAAGCAGTAATATATGCAAAAGCCTTTGCAAAATCTGGTCTGTTGCATAATGTTCTGCTGTCTCCACAGAATATTTACAGAAAGTCTAAAAAAAGCTTTCTTTCTCTCGTTCACACACTCCTCTTCACACCTGCATCTACACATTACCACAGGTCATTATCACTTAACTTTCTTCTCTCTTTCCTTTTGCATTCTCATTTCTGCCAGTAAAATCTCACTTTCCATCTCCAGCAACATTTTGAAAGCGTTTCCTTCATTTTGCCACCAAACACTCATGTACTCGTTTTGCTCTCCAACCCCTTGTACAAATGGGTGTATTTCTTAAATCTTTTACACAGACATTCTAGCATCCCCTGAGACAAAGATTGCTATAAAGTGGAAAAAAATCACACAAAACAAAAACTCTGTATATGGAGCAACAATGGAAAGTAGTTTGTACGTTTCAGTGGAGTATAATACTAGTGTTAGTGCGTCGACACGCCCTTGTTCTATCTATCTATATAGATCTAAATTGTAAAAATGTGAGGCAGTGAGGGATAAATATTTCCATGCTTGGTAACAAAACTCTCTCAATTAAATTTGCAGCACTTTTTTGACACTGTTAGGAATGCATCTTTCTTTCTGCATCTTTCTTTCTGTTTTCTTAACATCTAATAATCTTAATCCATCCATTTAATTGTTATTTACTGTACAGTAGTAATTTAAAATGTATGCTAATGTACTGTAGCATTACTAACGGAGCAGCGGGTTTACAGTTCTTGCTTTGCATGGGTCAGAATGAGAGTGAAAGTGAATGTTAAATGTTTCCGAGCAACATGACAGGGTGGGTTTGTTAGTGTTTAATAATGGTATGTGGAAATGTAGGGGAGGTCATGTTTGAGTTACCAGATCTTGTGTTTATAGGGCTGAAAGGATTGAGGATTGGTCTCGTCTTCCTTGCGCTTCCTGCCAACACCATAACCTAAGAAAATTACATTTACCATGGAACCACAATTGAATTAAGTTCAGACAAAGAATCATATATTTTTCCCACAACACCCAGTGGTAAGTCTTCCCAGAAGAATGGAAGCTTTTAGGGATGTTTGCTCCTCTCAGGGGATGATGAGAAGGATAAGATACTAATCGGCCACAAAGGTCCAGGAACATCCAGGGGCGTTACGGTAACAACCCACTTCAAGGAGATACAAGGCCTTTCCTCAAAAGATATTATACTCATATCTGTGCACATGTAAACTCTGATTCTTCCTCTTTCTTTTTTAATCCTCTTCTTCTTTCTCTACTTCTTTTACTATCAATGCGCTCATCTTTTTCCTCTCTCTATCTGTAAATGAATGCGAGTGAATCACTAGTCTGGTAAACCTTTTTATAGCAGCTGACTTGCACGGTTTATATCCGGAAACATATTCTATATTGTATATCCACATGCTATCCGAGTGTTTTTCTGTAGAGGCCTCTAACATTACTGAACATTAACCAAATCACCCTCGCCTGCAAGAAAGGCTCAGAGTTTTATATAATCATTCGAATTAAGTAAATTGTTATTCACAGTCCGACCGATATGTTAGGTGGGGGAACAGTGCGTTTAACTAATAACTTACACTTGCAAATTTGGCCTTATTTCCAACTGGCTCTTAACGCTGAATAATGCGGATTCGCTGGTTGAAATCACAGAACAGCGCTGTCATTGAACAAGGCTTCTCTCAGCCACTGAACACAAGCACAGTAATGTGTTTGTGCTAATGAATGGGAGTTCCTATCTCTTTATCTTTGGTCACCCTTTGTTCTCTCATGGTAGTCGCTGTATAATAAATTAGTAGGAGTAAAATTAATGCTATTTTGAGGCCACAGTGCAACATATTAAAATGTCAGTCACGAATTAATAAGTCTCGGTACGACTTGCAAGAGCCATTTGCAATTCAGTTCTGACAGAAAGGTATTGTTGTGCTTTCCACTGCCAGTGGCATTAGTGTATGTACTTGTTTTTGAACAGTGTTTGCCTGTGAAAAATAAACTATAGATTTTTATGAAAAATTCAAACTTCAGCACTTGTCCTTCTTGACAGCTACATAATGGAAATATTGATGAATGGGTGTGAATGTAATTATGTTTGATTTTTATTTGTGTTTTTAAGCACAGACCAGGTGGTTTCATTTGAGCACAGACCAAACCAGTTGTATTTCTTTGCTGACAAAACAGTTTGTAACCTTTTCAAATGCTGCAAGGACAGACTATTATAAGGCCATCATGAATCATTGTCAACTTCACTGTTGTTTGTGTGGTCGAAGCATCAGTTTTGTCCTACTGATGATTCTGTGAACAATTAATGCGTTAACAACCTTGCTCAACACTTGCTATTGTCTCGATCCTTCCCAAGGATTCGTCCTCATCTACTTTTATATCTTATTAATATTTTTTCCCTTGCCACAGTTGCATTTAGCTTGCTCACTGAGGGGATTGCACGTTTATTTTTATTTTTTTATTTAGTTTTTAGTTATTTATTAAAATTTTAATTAAAATGTTAATTTATAAAGAGTTACAAAATATTAAATGACATTTAAAATTGTATGTGAATTCAAAATGTATTAAATTAGTTAAAATGTAAACTTTTTGTTTGCTAACTGCAGCAAAGTTCTTTGGAATTCTTAATGCTGCTTTTCTAAGCAATTACTTAATTAAAACCAACCTACGGTGTTGTTTACACAACTCCATTTACAACTAAAACGGAAAACGTTGTATGTGTTTGGCCGTTCATTTACATTCATTTACAACGGCGTTTTGGGGGCCTGAAAACACAAACTTTGAAAATGGGTTTCAAAGTGCAAGTTTTTGAAAACCATACCGCTATCATCTTTGTGTAAACTACAAAAACACGAATTTGTGAAAATGGTGATGTCATGCGTATTTACATGTTCAGTCTATAGGTGTGTATGTTTCTTCTATGTTTCAGTAGTGACATCGTCAACTACTGGCCTGGCATGCTTAACACAGCATTTTTAATCATGTTTGCGGTTCCGTTTGAACCGGTTTGATAGGAGATCAATTTGAAAAAATACTGTCAGCTGCAGCCTATATCTTTTATATATGCGCATTCTGTAATATTTCCTGTATTAGTATGCATAATTGCAATCATATCCGTTGAACATATGAAGTAGGATGTGTCCGCTCTGCTCAACAGCGATATCATTACTTGAACTTTTGACTGTTAGTGTATATGAAGTGAAATCTTCTACATACAGCTCCAAAGTTTGGCAATAAGCTCAAATTTGTTTGTCCTACAGACAGGTGTACCTCATAATGTGAGCCTTGTGGGCTTGTGAGACAGCACAATCGTCCTGCACGAACAGCAGTTAATTAGCAGATTGTAGATGGTGTATGATGGAGTACAACATGTAGCATTGCTAGCAACCCTAATTCAAGACACAACTGGCATGTAAATGGAGACACACATCATTTTTTATCAGTTTGCAGACTTGTATATCCAACAATCTCTGACAATGGGGACATTTGGCTTTTCCCAAGTTATGTTGTTTTGTTTTTAGTGTCATTATTGCAATTCTTCATTGTGGAATTACTCATATGTCTTCAATAAATCATTTTGCATCCCTGTCAGACAAATAACAGTGACAGCTACACAGAGAGCAGATGATTTAGTAATGAGGAGACATACGGTATTAATGCACTGGGATTTTCAAGCATATAATTTTATGCGGCACACGGCAAGGGGAGTTGCTTTGACGGCAGACGCTTGGGATGGCTGGCACAAATATTGTTGAGGCAACAGCATCACTAGCAATTTTATGGGGAAAGTGACTCGAATTATTTGTGGAGGAAGGATAAAACTCACTTTTGTTCTTCTCGTTGACATTGGTACTTGAAGCTACAAAATACTATAGGCTACATAACCTAATAGATTTAAGTTTCCACAAAACTTACTCACATTACAATAAAAATGTCATATTATAGTGGAAATGTTTAGTGTGTACCAGCAAGGACACAAAAGTGAAAATGTAATTTCACACTGAGCAAGAGCAATCTTTTGGCATTACTGGAAAGCATTAGGCTAGTTTAAGCGGTATTGCATCCCATGTTGCCAAGAAAGTTAATCTTTTTTTAAACAACACATTGCGTCAGTCATAGACAAGATAAATATATCCTCCATTCAATCTAAAAACTCTTAAAACCCAATACTCTTATCTGACGACAGCTGACACACTCACCTGCGTCGCTCAGTATTAATAATGGTATCGAAGGGAAGAAATGCCACATTCAATATGACATTTCCCCGTAATGCCCCTTGCAGAAGATCCTGTGTGAGAGGAGAAACTAGGAGAAGACAAGTCGTCTGCTCTTATCACACAGCTAATGACAAAAGATTTGGACCTGTGTGGTAAAATGTTTTTTTTTTTTATCTCTGTCAACATGGCATTTTCCCCCCAGAGTGTTTTCTTAAGTCTTTTTTCTTAATGACATTACAAAACAAACATTTCTAGAGGCAAAAGATTGTCTCGGCTTGTTTTCCTATCTCCAAAAAACAGCTTCTTTAATTCCTCCCATGCCTCCTTTCGTTGTTAGCGCAGCGGCATGTTCGACAGTGACAGGTGCTAGCAACGGATCCACTGAGCTGATGACTTCATTAAATCAATTAAACCCATCACTGGGTCGCTTCATTGCCATCCACACGCTCGCTGCACCAATTAGTTTCTCCCTCTTCGTGTTTTTGAGCATGCGTCTCACATTTACCACAATGCTGCTCCACAATTAGAGACCAAACAAACAGGATCTTGCATTTCCCAGACAGCATCAAGATCTTAGTTTGTGTCTCAGTGAGAGCTTTGTGTAGGTGGGTATTAGACTTGTTGCAATCTGTGATTACAACAAATTATTCAATTATCATAACTGAAATATACTGTCTATATAACCTGGGCTGGCTGAAGGGGGTTTGTTCATAAACACAAGCATTTAATGGATTACACCTTCTAAGGTTTGGATCAACAACCTTTGGGTCTCAAGGCCAGACTGCACTACTCTGACATTTCCTTGCATTAGCCAGCAACTGAACCTTTGTCAACTGTTTGATGAATGATAGTTATCAAGTCTGTTACAAGCTACATGTGATCTTAATTCAAATAAAAAGTTAACATGATTCT
Organism: Semotilus atromaculatus; assembly: GCA_031834385.1. Classification (NCBI taxonomy): domain Eukaryota; kingdom Metazoa; phylum Chordata; class Actinopteri; order Cypriniformes; family Leuciscidae; genus Semotilus; species Semotilus atromaculatus. The sequence continues at coordinate 22,968,134 of JAULUF010000055.1, read as the reverse complement.
ATGTGTCACAGCAAATAATACTTTCTTGACCATTATATATATTTTTTGTCTCATTTTCCAGTAAAAACATCTAAACACCTATAGGACAAGGCTAATAATAAGAATATGTTCAGAATATATAATGAATATTATATTATAGTCAAGCCTAGCCGCCATATTTATTTATAGGGCTTTATACAATACAGATTATTTCAAAGCAGCTTTACAGTCATAAACAGGAAAATCATGATCAATGCCAACTATAAATATAATTCAAGATATATTCTTAGAAAACAAGTATTATGACAGCATTAAAGCACTATCTTATCCCAAAGAAAATTATAATTATTGTATTTTTCTTTTTTTTTTTGCAGTGTGCGACTTGTCTGGCTGATGGGGAGTCTGAATATCTAGAATAATCCCAGAGCTTTGCTGACAGCCTGCTGAAAGCGCAGTTGTGTGTTCACGGCTGATGTGACCTGAGGTGGCTATCATCAAGCAGTGGCTGATGAGTGATGAGAGGGGACATCTGCTCCTTATGCTCATCCTCTCACCCACATCTGGCTGACATTCAGACCAGCACAGCTTGCTGTCAACCACCATCAAAGGCCCGTGGACAGTGACAGTGTGTGACATGCAAGAACAAAGACAAGTGGTTCATACTGTACATGCTCAGTGATTTGTATTTACAAGAGAGAAACCGAGTTCACAGGATCAGCGTTGGGGCTTGTTCTCAAAGTGCATTTCAGAATACAGTCTGAAATTGTTTTATATGCCAGGTTTCTAGGGAACCTGCCTCAGGGGGCCAGATTCAATCCTCCCCTCCCACACACACACCTCAACATCCAGCCATCATGATACTCAATTAATAAAGCAGTATGGGTGCTTCAATCACATTTGTGGCATATTGTGCTATATGGCCATCACCAACACGACTTTAGTGCAACACATAACACTATTTTTGATTGCACAAGAGAAGATCATTATTTTTTACAATTCTGAAGAAAATGTTAATGCTGCTTGATCATGCCATAATTGCAGTTATGATGACATTATTCTTCAGGTAGTGTTCTGAGTGTGTTTAGCTTGTTGTTACGGTATTCTGGGTCATTAAGTATTCTGGGTGGTTGCTAAGTTGTTCTTTGTGGTTATTATAGTATTTTGGGTAGTTGCTAAGGTGTTCTTGGTGATTGCCAGAGTGTTTTGGGGTGGTTGCTAGGGTGTTAAAGATGGTTGTTAATGTGTTCTAGGTGATGTTGGAGTATTCTGCATGGTTTATTGGGCTTTTTGAATAGTTGTAGATGATGCCAGAGTTTTCTGGGTGGTTGCTAGGGTGTTATATGTGTTACTAGTGTTTGGTGTTCTAGATGGTTGATATGGAAATCTTGGTGGTTGCTAAAGTGTTCTGGGTAGTTGCTAAGAGGTTGTTTGGTTTTTGCTTGAGTCTTCTGGGGTATTGCAAGGTTTTTCTTCAATGCCAGTTGTTTTTAAATGTGCTATACAAATAAAATTGTATTGTATTGTATTGTATTGTATTTATTTAATGAAAGTCAGGTTTATTAAAACCTCATTGGTGTATCACAAGCGAGTTAAGAACCAAAGTTACTGTAGGAAGAGGAGTTTGTTTGAGTTCCAGCCCAGGTAGAAGGTGACATTCCCGCGACCATGGGTAACGTTTCCTAAAAGTTCTCTAAAGGTGACGAACATTCCGAACCTTTACAGAACATTAGGGACGTTCCTGAAACGTCCTCTTTTGGTAATGAAAGTGCTGCAGTTCAACGTTCCTTAAATTACTTTAGGGGGACGTTCCGTAATGGTAATCTTATGGTCACATAACAACGTTACAAAGAGGACATAATCAGAGCGTTCTCATATGGTTCTAAGTTGGTCATATTATAACATTCCTTATATGACTTTAGGGGGACGTTCCGTAATGACAATCTTATGGTCACATAACAACGTTACAAAGAGGATGTTATCAAAGCGTTCTCATATGGGTCTAAGTTGGTCATACAATGACGTTCTTTATGTGACTTTAGGGGAACATTCCATATTGGTTATTTTATGGTCACATAGCAACATTACAAAGGGGACATAATAAGGACGTTCCCATATGGTTCTCTGTTGACCATATGAGAACGTTTTGTGACTAACTTAATGAGAACATTCTAATATGGGTCTAAGTTGGTCATAAAAATAACCTCCCTTATAGGACTTTAGGGCGACATTCCATATTGGTTATTTTATGGTCACACAACAACGTTACAAAGAGGACATAATCAGAGCATTCTCATATGGTTCTAAGTTGGTCATATTATAATGTTCCTAATATGACTTTAGCGGGACGTTCCGTAATGGCAATCTTATGGTCACATAACAACGTTACAAAGAGGATGTAATCAAAATGTTCTCATATGGGTCTAAGTTGGTCATACAATGACGTTCTTTATGTGACTTTAGGGGAACGTTCCATATTGGTTATTTTATGGTCACACAACAACATTACAAAGAGGACATAATCAGAGCGTTCTCATATGGTTCTAAGTTGGTCATGTTATAACGTTCCTTATATGTTCCAATTGTAACGTTGTTATGTGACCATAAGATTGCCATTACGGAACGTCCCCCTAAAGGCAATCTTATGGTCACATACTGTAACAACGTTACAAAGAGGATTTAATCACAACGTTCTCATATGGGTCTAAGTTGGTCATACAATGACGTTCTTTATGTGACTTTAGGGAAACGTTCCATATTGGTTATTTTATGGTCAAATAGCAACATTACAAAGAGGACATAATAAGGACATTCCCATATGGTTCTCTGTTGACCATATGAGAACGTTTTGTGACTAACTTAATGAGAACATTCTCATATACATCACATTTTGTTTGCTGGTGTTTTTTGTGCGCGGTGACGTGGGACGAACTGAGGTTCAACTTCCGTCAACTTCTGTCACGTTTATCTGGTTTGTCTGCGGGCTGGACCCTTCTCGGACGGACACCTGACAGCGGTCTTTTTCCTGTTTTCTTCACCGACAGCGAGCCAGCAGCAAGCTGCAGTGAGTATAGTTCTGCCAATATGATTATCATGTAAAGTTATTTTAATGAACCATTCTCACGTAGATGGTCAGGCTATAGTGGCTTTTTTTTTAGATAAACAAGCTAACGTAAGCGCTGGGCCTATTCCAATTAGCTTATTTGAACTCTTGTTTACATAGCCTGCAGGGTCTCCTCACAAAATCTAAGCAGCATAAAGTTCAATGCCTAATAATAATAATAGCCTAAACATGGACCAAAAAAGAACATTCTAGGTCCCTTAAAGGTTCTACAAAGTTCCAGTAATATTAATAAATGTTACTTTTACATTCTAGATTCTAGTTCCCCTAAAGGTTCCTGTAATGTTAGTAAAGGTTCTGAAAATGTTCAGTAAACATGATGGAAAGACCTTAATAGGACAAAAAAATAATATTCTAAGTTGGTCCCTAAAAGTTCTGCAGGACGTTCTCAGAATGTTTTGGAAACATTGGATTTCTTAAATTAAATATTGTCCTCTAAACGTTCCCAGAACGTCCTGAATGTTCCCCGAAGGTCCTCCAAATAACGTCCCCAAACCCTTTTAAAGAACTCCACGTCGTGACTGTCTGGGAACGTTGTGGGAACGTTACCAGGCGACGTCCTTGACACCAGCGGGGACGTTCTCAGAATGTTCTGGGAACGTAAAATTTCTAGCTGGGAAACCACTCTTGAGCATGAGCAATATTGTCTTGGCATGCAAAACATATTACTGTTCATTATCTGAATATTCAGTCCTCAAACCTACATCTCAGTGGATTTACTCAGCAGATGAACCTGTTTGGAGATGAGAGCTTAATTCAGTTCTTAATTCAACACTGACTTCTCCAATGTACCTCGGAAGCTCTGAAGGCAGCTTGTTTGGCCAGTCAAACAGAGTTAGGTTTATTAAGTCATAATGAATGTTGAGAATTATTGAGGATGACAACAACGCTGTGGTTCACTATTCCCAGTTACAGTCGAGACGGCTGCTGGTGTTTCAGAGATCTGGTGGATCGGTGACTCTGAATCACTTCACAGGGATAAGACACACTTAAATGCAAAGCTGGCTTTTGATTGTAGTTCTGCAAATGTGTACAATTTCATGAACATATTATTTTCAGTCATTCAAAAATGCTTTTTTGATATATTAGTAATTGGCGACCTCTGACAGTTTTGTTTTTCTCCTGACTCTTTGCAGGCTGAACTGCAAGACTGCTAATCCACTCATAGTTGTGACAAATCTGTGTATGCAAATTGAAAAGAAGAAAATAGAAGCAAATGGAAAAACTCAAGAATGTTTCAGTGATTTGTCATCCACCTCATTACAGCATGTTCCGTTTCTATGCGTTTCATTTTGTATAATGGACTTAGTCACAGACCAATGGGTGAGTTTAGTCACTCTAAATGTATGCTGGCCAGACTCTTGTTGTAGATTTGATACATTTCCTTGCAGTAATCACCACAGATGCCTGTTCTCCTCAGTCACAGCCCTCTGCCTTTAGCCCTGTTTGAATTGGACTAATTTTCTCTGAGAAAGTTTGGGTTCATTTTTGTTTCACAGAACACGTCTTTGTTTTTCACAAACAACATCAACCTTTTTAATAAACTCCCAATCTCATCTGAATCTCATGACGATCCAAACCTATGTGACCTTCTTCTTCTGAATATAAAGGAAGATATTTTGAGAAATGTCTCATTGTCCATACAGTGGATTCTGTTAACCCTAAACCTACATTTCACTTTCTGCATTTTTACATTTTCAAAAAAACATAATTTAATATGATTTATAAGCTTTTTTCCTCAAGGGAACAATAAAATGTCCCCACAGGGTCAAAGATTTCTGGTATTTCCATTCTTTTGGGGAATTTTTTCCCCATAGCATGGGAAAAACCTGAATGCAAACTCTTACAATCATAATCACAGTATAATGTAACCGGTTCCACTCGATTCAAAACTGATTCAAACTGTGGTCTCTATAGTGTGGGAGGTGGGTGCTTTTGCCTTCAGAGCTGCCTTAATTCTTCATGGCATAGATTTAACAAGGTGCTGGAAACATTCATCGGAGATATTGGTCCATATTGTCATGATAGCATCACACAGTTGCTTCAGATTTGTTGGCTGCACATCCATGATGCAAATCTACCATTCCACCACATCTCAAAAGTGCTCTTTTGGATTGAGATTTGGTGACTGTGGATGCCATTTGAGTAATGTGAACTCATTGCCATGTTCAAGAAACCAGTTTAAGATTGCTGTTTTCTGCTTTTCAAAAGCAAATTCTCTTTGTATACTCTTCCAAATGATGAGGATGTGAAGAGTCAGCGAAATTACCACAGCGATTCAACAGTTTAACCTTTTGACGACTACTTCTCAAATCTCGTCAAAGTCAGCTTGGGTCGGGTGTGTACAGTCGCTGAGCTTTAGGAAGCCTTCAGAGCTGAAATTCAGTTATAATAATAATGATAATAATTTGTTAGATTTATATTTCGCTTTTTCTGGGACCTCAAAGCCCTTTACATGGGAAGGGGGGGGGGGGGGGGGGGGAATCTCCTCAACCACCACCCATGTGCAGCATCCACCTGGATGATGTGACGGCAGCCATATTGCACCAGTATGCCCACCACACACCAGCTTACTGGTGGAGAGGAGACAGTGATGAAGCCAATCAGTATATGGAGATGATTAGAGGCCATGATGGACAGAGGCCAGGGGGGCAAATTTGGCCAGGACACTGGGGTTACACCCCTACTCTTTTTCGAAGGACATCCTGGGTTTTTTAATGACCACAGAGAGTCAGAACCTCGGTTTAACGTCTCATCCGAAGGAAGGTTATGGTAATGTTTTTAAGCGGTAGACCAATCACAACAGACTGGGCCATTAGAGGGGCCTTCAAAATAAAGTAAGAAACCTTTAAAATAGTATAATAGGGGCACTTTAAGAACACATATTGAGAAACAGCCCATGTCTGCATGCCTAAATGCATTGAGTTGCTGCCATGCGATTGGCTGATTTGATATTTGCATTAACAAGCATTTGAACAGGTGTACCTAATAAAGTGGCCCTTGACTGTATATGTACATGCATCAAACATGTGCAGTATGTGCAGATTTCAGTGTTCTGTTATTGGGACCTTTGTTTTATATCCTCCCGAAACATATTTGAACGTGTATTTGGCAGTATGTCTCTGTATATACAGACATACAGTATAAATGAGCACATTGTATAATTTTGCAATTGTTTAACAGCGAAGTACAAAACATTTCTGACAGAACCACTACTGAACTGTTTTTTCTATAGATAAATTATGTAATAGATTATTTACATCTCGTTCATCACTTCTGTGTGGCATCACTGCTGTTTGACGTTATTTACACAAGACTGACTTTATCAGTCATGGGAATAAACTGAGAGCTACATGCAGTATTGTTTTATTGCCAGCAATTCAACTGTAATCTGCGAAGCTGTTTATTGATTCTCTCTGTGACCTACAGTGAGAGTTTACGCATTATCTGTCAATGCTCAGGTGAAAGATTCCAGTTTGCAACACTGCCGTGTTGGGGGAAAAAAATGCTTCCTGGGGGAGATGTTAGGCTTGCGTTTCTGTGTTACAGTGTGCTCTCTTCACAGAAGCTTTTCTGTCAACTTTGTGAAGGATACAGTGTTTTCCCGGCTACCTTCAATACCCCGGAGTCTACACGAGCTGCTCAGTACATCTCAGAGCAAGGAGCAGACTTGTGCCTAATTGATCTGTGGTCTGCAGATCCAGTTCCCTCCCAACACCCCAACCTAGAGTATCCGCCTTTTCCGCCGCTTCCGTCCGGCCATCTGGATGCTCCGGTCGCATCCGAAATCTTCCTCCTTCAATGTTCCCGCCCGAATTCCTGGTCCCATCCCCTTTTCTGGTTCAATCCAGTTCCCTGGATCCATCGGCTCCACTGGTGTCGCTCTGTTCCTTGGCTTTGTCCCCGCAGCTAGCTCCGTGCTCCGCCTTCCCCTCCACCAGTCCCTGGCAGCACCTCGGGCCCATGTCTCCACCTCGGCCTGTCAGCTTGCTACGGCTCTGCGTTCCCTCGTCTCCACCGCGGCCTGTCTGCCCAGGGACCTCAGTCAGTCGTCGCTCAGCTTCCGTCTGTCTCTCTGCTCCGCTGGATATTCCAAGCACCCTGGTTCTGCCTCCGTCTGTCAGTCCCCACGTTCTGCCCAGCCCTTCAGCCTATCTATATTATACAGATTACACAGCTAATTTTTTAGAATGTCAATAGAAAAGTGTGTTTTTTATCAGGAGCAAATGGTGCATGCTAATTATTTGAACCATGACCCATCCATTCTGAACATTAGCTCAACCAATGACGTCTGAGCCAACCATTGAGTTTTGGGATGAGACTATCTATTATGGGGAGTGTCCAGAAAACCTTTTTAAAAACAGTTCTGTTTTTTAGAGACACAGCAACCCTTGACAAGAATCAGGGACTGTGGCACACAGAGACAAAAATCATAGTGGGCAAATCTTTGAAATCAGACTGCAGAGGGGATCTGAGAGTGACCAAGTGGATCAACAGGTTATTTGTCATCCTTTTATTGGAGCTATTAAAGATAACATCCACCTGACCTGAGCATGCCGTGCTGTAGCAACCACCAGACACAGACTACACACTACAGGGTATAAAAGCACTTCTTTTCACACTTAGTAAAAACTGATAGATTTTAGTATGTGCCCCTGTGGAGATCTCCATGGTAACTGTTAGCATTGAGCTTGAAGAGCTTTAACTGGCGGGCACTGTGAGAGCTCTGCTGTGGATCTAAAACAGTCTTTGCCAAAGTCTGAGTCATGACTGAGTCACAATTCAGTCCTCCCTCACTGCCATTTGAATACACCAACATGCCTGCCCATGTCTTTACACTGTGATCTGCACACCTCACCCTTCAAGAGCTCCATTGGACCTGCAGAGCACAATACACAATACCCTGAAAATATTGATTGCGAGTACAGAAAATAAAAAATAAACAAAAACCTTAAATGTAGATCAACTGAGGCAAGCATGCTTTGTGAAAAACAGAGAAATAAAACAAGGATCAATTTCAGCGTGGCGTTTTCAGGATGGAGAGAGATTTGTGACAAACTTGGATTTGACAGATACTCTGTTCTCGCATGTGTTTTAATAGACAGTTAAAGCATTAGTTCACCTCAAAATTAAAATTTCCACATACTCACCCCAATGCCATCCAAGATATCCATGCCTTTCTTTCCTCAGTGGAAGAGAAATTTATTTTTTTGAGGAAAACATTTCTGGATTTTTCTTCGAATAATGGACTTTTATGTAATGTGTTTTAATGTGGAAGAGATAATGAAACATTTAGATGAACTTTTTATCTTTAGGTTAAGTTAACTCATACATATTATGTAGGGCCTATCTGTTTTTTATTTTATTATTTTATTATTTATCTGTTTATTATTATTTTTACAAATAAAACAAATCACTGATATGCAAACAAATCCAAGAAAAAGTAAGACTTAAATAAATGTTTTTAATTATTTCTTGAATTATTTATTGCAAATAAATAACATAGGCCTACACTATTAAACACAAGGTTCTTTATTGGCATCTGGTTCCATGAAGAACCTTTATCATCCATGGAATCTTTTTACTGCACAAAAGTTTCTTTACAGTGGAAAAAGGTTATTTACATTATTAAGATGTTCTTCAAACTAAGAGATTGTTCTTTTAATAACTGTTTACTGAAAGGTTCTTTGGGGAACTAAAGATGGTTCTTCTATGAAAAAAAAAAAAAAAACTTTTAGAACCTTTACTTTTTAGAGGGTATGCAAATGACCAAGACAATGTCTACCACCAAAGATGTTATAGCAGGAGATTGTATGTGATTACTGTGGATGAATGGTTGTGAACGTTTAAGGCTGGAGTGTGTGGTTAGTGTTGTTGAAGGAATGAGTGGCAGCTCTCCTCCCCAATGCCTCTTTCAGGCTGAGCTGCTGTCATGGTGACTGACTCCTCTGGGTGCTCTACACCTGAGACAGCTCAAGCATTGAGAAGAGAGAGACAAACTCAATCAGCTATTACTGCTACAGCCCCATGACTGAAGAGATGTTTGTTGTGTGTATTAATGCTCAGAGGTGATTGACATTGGCACTCCATCTCATTTCTGAGCGTCATATGGCCTATGCCTAAAACATAAGCCTCTGTTATATCTGTCACTTGCTAATTACCACTGAACATATTAATTTGGCTACTTGCATTTAAAATACACGGCTTGACTTTATTTGCATGATATGCATAAACAAAAATACATATGAAGCTATTTAGCAAAATAAGCACACTTATGAGATTTTTCAAGGTTCAAATTCTTCAGTATTTTGGCACAAATTCTTATGTCACTTTGTTAAATCAGCCAAATTACGCATATGCAAACATTGAACAGGTTGTGCGTAAGAGGATGCTTTTCACCTGACTCAGATCTTTCTACAATGTGTGTGTACAGTGTAACAGTTTAAGAATACTGTATGTCCACGCACAATTTCTATATGGTACAAACTGTATATCTCATAACCCTAAACTTGCTGATCACAAAACTTTCTGCATTTTTAGATTTTCAAAACATTACTTAGTATGATTTATATGCTGTTTTCCTCATGGGGACCAAAACAAAATTCCACAAGGACAAGGATTTTGGATATTGCCATCTTTGTGGGGACATTTTGTCCTCATAATGTATTTACACACACACACACACACACACACACACACACACACGCACACACACACATATACACACACACACACACACACACACACACACGCACACACGCACACGCACACACACACACACACACACACACACACACACACACACACACACACACACACACACACACACACACACACACACACACACACACACACACACACACACACACACACGTGACTCAATTTATCTTCCACTTTAATATATCACCTGAGAACTGTACAGGTAATGTAGATTTGATTTTGAATGAAATGCATTTTACTATCAATAACTGAAAAAAATTAAAGCCAGACTCTAGCTGGCATGTGGCTGGTGTGAATGTTTTTGATGTAATATGTATTAGACGGCACAGAGCAGCATGTGCATTCCGCATTAGGCAAGATTATTATTTATTTATCCGTTTCATCTTCAACAACAGTTTTGCTTTGTGTATCATCACAATGTTTGTCTGAAATGGTTTTGGAGTTTTGCATTTGGCTATATGGAGCGAATTTTAGACAGTTCTACCCGAAGTGACATGATTGTTGACCAGGACACTGCATTATGGATGAGCTACAGCCACTTATTTCTCCTCCTCCTCCTCCTCCTCCTCCTCCTCCTCCTGTCTGTCTTTGGTTCTCCTCCTTCTCTTCCCTCTGTGTGTTGGTAAGTGCATTATACAATTGGAGATAGTGAAGGGAACAGAAAGAAGATGGGAATGTGACTCTGAGTGAGTGGGAGAGAGCCAGAACTTTTAAAAGAGAGAGAGAGAGGCACACTGTGTCAGTCTATGTGACAAGCACACACACATGCACACAAACGCTGCTAAGGAGGACAGTAGCTCTGTGTGAACTGAAATCTCTACAAAATAAATCCTGCCTGTGAAATTGCCAAGCACCTCAGAAAGTCAATGAAAGTCATTACTGGTCAACCTGGCTAGAAGTCTGTGTCCCACCGTGTCTGCTTTTGTGCTCTGTTGGCCTATAGTCACGTGGATTATTGCAACTCATTGATTCAGTGGCAAAAGACACAAGGCATTTCTGTTTCTAAAATTCAGTATGTTTTCCAGCGTGCTTTACTTTTAAATGATGCTTCTTTCTAAATCAGTAAGATGTAAAACAGTTTGATGTAAAACAAGTGATTCTTTGATTAGAACATGCTGTCTGTGTTTGCTTTAGTAGGACTTTAGTATTCAGTAGCTACCCAGTAAGTACACATACATATTGAAGACAATGAATTAGAGCACATCATCTGGGGAGCATAACGCTCTAATTAATGTCTACAAACAAAGGATAAACATCTTAACAAGAACAGATTCACATGCAGTGGTCCCAATTATTTGCAGCCACACTTTAAATGGAACCAAGTGCAACAAACTTTTAAAGCAAAACATTGAACAACATTTTTTTTGCAGTGTAAGATGATGAAACAGTATATAGATTTTTTTTTTAATGAATGCAAAATGTGGATCATGTAGTTACTATGATGAAGCTACACCTGTGGTTACTGATTTCATACATCCACTAACTGAAGTTTTTGTATTATATGTTTGTAAGATACCACTTGACTTGATATTTTGTATAACAAAATTAAATTTTCACATGTTAATATAGTTAAAGGAGCTGTATGTAAGAAATTTATTTCAATTAATCATAAATTTCCCCTGATATGTCTATAGACATTAATTAATCATGTTCATTTCAAATACGTATATCACTGACAACAGTAGTCCGGCCAGGATATTGTCATTTAAAAAGTGAAGTTGCAGCCCTCAACTGATGTTGATGTTGTGTTTTGGTCTGATGCTCCACCCTCCACCGATCTACCAATCACGAAGTCAGTAGTGTTGCGGCATCCGGGCTGCCAGCTCTGCTCTAGTTCCCACAGCAGCAGCTAATAACGTGTCGGAATCGGATCCGGCAGCATATCTGGCAACCTTGAGTCAGTAATTTGAAAGTGATTGCAGTACCAGTTTTGGCCACAATCTTACATACTGCTCCTTTAATTATGCATGTGTACTAAAATGCATTAAAAGCGATGGGATATTTTACAATAATTGTCCTTATATCGTTCTAAACCTGTATTACTTTCTTCAGACTTTCATTGGGTTTTGGACTGACATGAGGGTGAGTATATGATGACAGAATTTTCATTTATGGGAGAACTTATTCCACTAATAAAATATTTTTTAAAACATATGGACTACTTTTATAGAGCTATTTTTGTGTATTTTTCCATCACTTTATGAAAAAAAGATGACTTCTTTTGGGTTCCATTGAAAAAAGAAAACTACATACGGGTTAGAATGAACACGAGGGTAAGTCAAAATGGTGAATTATTCCTTTAAGTGAATACTGCTCACTAAAACACATTAATCACCCGCACTCAACCCTTCCTTTTTCCCTGCTCAGCTCTCTGCTTTTCATCCTTCTCTTCCTCCTCCTCCACCACCACTTCACCTCCACTGCGTGTCCCAAACCAGCCCACTGTTTTCACACCCTCTCAAGCTTGAAAAAACAATTACATAACTGACTGTTGCTCAACAGAGCTTGCCACTGCTGTGAAACGTACAGCATCGGGCATGCTGCGGGAGTGATTAAACTTCAGCGTGTTCATCAGCGCAGATGCTGTGACTGTGCCAGGCTGTGCCAGGCTGTGCCCGGCTCTCGCAGCTGCCCGGGATCGTCGGGCGAGGAGTGATTGGCGTTGTGCTCAGAACAGGTGGGCTCGGTGTGCAGCTGGACTCCTCATCATCATAAAACCTCTCTTGATGAGAGCAAACAATTCATAGCGGCGACTTCTGGAGGACACTGTGACCCCAACAGGAAAACAAAGATGTTTAACAGTTGAATTTATAATGATGATGATGATGATGATGATGATAATGGCAATGTTGAAAATGTGGCTACTTATACTACAGCTGGGATGTGGACGAAAACATAATGTTTCAAATTCATTTAAAGTTGGCATGAAATGGAAGTTTCTAGTCAGATAGTCTAGAAGATAAGTCATATCTTCCCTATTGTGACGTGTATCCAATAAAAACGGCTTTAACAAAAAAAAAATGGCCAAGACTTGATCGTGTCCATCAGGAATTGATTGGATTGTTGTGGTTTGCTATTTCTGTGAAGAAGAGAAGAGATTTTGTTTCAAGAGGGAGATAATTTCTTTTGATTTAAATTTACGAGGGCACATAAATTAAATAATAATAAAAAAATATATATATAGCCTATTGATGTGCAGGGCCTGACATGAACTTTTTTGCTCACAAGCCACTGTGGCTAGTGATTTTCCAAAGTTACTAGCCACAATTTTGACATCGATACCATGGGAAAAAACTGCCATATAGATATTTTTTATGTTATCTCATCATTAAAGTCTGCTGTCACTTTAAGACCTGACACACGGATCCATTATTCTGTTATACTTTTTCTTTCTCAACTGTTTACTGACTGTGTTTACGTACTTGGTTAATTTACAAAATGTCTTTTACTAAGTGCAAATAGCCTGTCTTTTTGGCAAAGGCTATTTACTAACTCTGCCCACTATTGTCTAGTTAAGGCAAACAAAAATAAAAATATATGGTAAGCATTATATGCAGGGATGGTCTTTAGGGATAGTATGGTCACAAAAAGCCAATTTGTGCTCTTTGTATAAATAGTATCTAACACTATTTAAGAAATTACATTTTACATTTCATTTCATACATTTAAGCATCTATTGCTATTTGCATAGCATCCACTCAAAATGTATTTCCAAGTAAATTTGGTGCTATAAATATGTGCTTTGTTTTCTCTAAATCTCACTGAGAAGTCTGTCTGAATCTGAAACCAGTTTCCCTATGCACAGTAAGTTGGAAAACACCCTTCATTTCAAGTTGAGTTTCATATCAGGGCATGTCTAACTGTGACTCTCTCTCTCTCTCTCATCTGGGATGTCTGATGACTAGATTAATCATGACTCAGGTTTTTATTTTATTTTTTTTATTCCCCTTTTTTGAAGATTACTGGATCAGCACACCTTACGAGTTTACTGACTGATCGCCCAATATAAGTCACATTTTTATTTAAATGAAACATGTTTCCATTGTTTTGGTTGTCATTTATCAATGCAGAGTCATGACAAAATGAAAAGAATTTATGCTGATATGATATTTATGTAAACATTTGGAAGGACCTTTTTACACAACATTTCTTTTCTTTTTTAGTCACTGACCTCTGGTTTTGTATACAGCCTGAATCCCCAGCACATACGATCCACCTGGATGAGATGTAAGCACATGTGCCTGTTGAAGCACACCCACACATCAGCCAACCTTCACCGTTAATGTAATGATTATGGAGTTGTAGAGCAGCTCATCACAAAGATCACTTTTATTATAGAGCGACTCACAGAGTATCAACAGACTGGGAAGGGTGTAATAAATGGAAGAAATAAAGAACGTGTCTGATGACCTGCTGTCATGAGAATAAAAGGGTGCATTAAAAGGAAATGATTCCTCCTATATTGCACTAACCCTGGACCAATTCAAATGACTTTTTCTTTCTTTTCTTCTTTTTGTTCTCTGTATCCAGCTCTTTTAGCTTCTTATAAATACAGTAAGTAACAAACCCAGAAGAACAAACACATTACACTGTCAACAGTCATGTCACGTTTAGCCTACTTTTTTTTTTTATTCAGTTGAATTCGTACAATCTCATTTATATGTTTTGGTACAATTCGCCTACACCCCACCGACAGCTAGGATTAGAGTTGGACCCTCATGCTTACTTAACATAATTATACATAACTAATGATTTCATAAGATTGGGTTGCGTTACATCCACCAGCTGAGTGCCCATGATTTCCACCAGAGGAGGAACTACCAACTACCAGCAACTACCTTGCTTTCCCATCATGAACTTCAATTTCCATAATCCATTACCTGGATTCAATATGTTTTTGATTACTTACACCTGTGTCTCATTATCTTTATAGCTTTATTGACTAAACATGATGCATAAATTCTCCTCCCCCTTCACATCGGTCACAATAATTTTAATTTATACTTTACCCTTGCAGTTTATATAAACCACACATCTCAGATATGTCAACAGGGTATCTAGCTTTAATATTTATTATGAATTTCTTAAATAACCAAACTAAGGGCAGATCCTTAGAGTTTTCCAATGTATAAAAAAGCTTTCATTCAATTCCCCCGTCCTCGGCTGTGTTCCAGTCCAAAATTGTCATGCCCTTCACTCGCTAACTTCCCTCCGTCTCGTTCACTCGGATGTACATGCTTACGTTGCACGTTGCACCTACGTATATGTCCCACAATGCAGTACGATTGTGACGTAACCACAGATCTAATCACCACCACAACAAACCACTCTATGATATATTAATTAGCCTATAAAACAACCCAAACACACCTATATAGTGTGTTCCAATTCCAATTCGTTCCAATTCAGCTCATTGCGATCTCCACCAGTAGTGGGCACTCGTGCAACGTAAGCAATGACGTACATCCGAGTGAACGAGACGGAGGGAAGTTAGCGAGTGAAGAGTATGACAATTTTGGCCTGGAACACAGCCACGCTTCCTCTGTCAAAATAGAAAGAACCGAAACGTTTTGTACAGATTGAAAATGATTAAACATGATATATTATATTTATAATAATAATACGTTTCAGCTGCAGACTTAGCCTGGCATGCCAGACCTACATCAGGATGTTAGGTCTGGGAACTCACCATTGACAGGACTCAATACGAGGGGCGGGATAAACGGTTGTCTTTCAAATTCCCTCTGCACGCAATAGGATTAGCGCTACAACCAACCAGAGCAACGAAGAAGGTGACGTCTTTTATATCTTCCTTTTTTTTTTATTACTCAAGTGCCATTCTTTGTTCTGGTTTCAAAGGAAAGCTTAACTTCAAATCATCCAGAGTCGCGGCCAAAGCCGAATCGAAAGACAGCTGTTCGTCAGCAGCAGCAGACATTCTTTGTTTTCAGGTAGCAGTGAACCGTCGCAACTCTGTCGTCATTATGTTAAGTCCGCCCGCCGACTCTATACACGATGTGATTGGCCTGACTAGAATTAGTTTTTTCCAGCTCGAAAGTCAACGGAGAGTTGCTACACTGGCTGCAAAATAAATTTTGCTGCCGCTAAGTGGAGTCTAGATTTTAGGCTACTGCAGACTACAAACAAATAGGCTAAATGCATTACATTACACGTTTATGTATGTATTTTTTTCATAAATTAAATTAAGACAGCACTGCATTTCTGAGCGTCATCCTGGTTTTCTGTGTCTTGGTTTTTATTTCTCTACCTGTATTCTGGATTACCCTTTTGCCCTTCTTTTCTGCCCTGTTGCTCATTTGAATTGTTTGCCTGTGTGTTATATGGATTACTATTCTGGATTGTTCCAATAAAGCAGCATGTGGAACCTCAACCGTCAACGCATTTTGAAACAGATAGGAATACATAGTAAACAAACCAATTGGAAAGGAAATGTACTATCAATTTTGTAATTTGTGTGAGCGTCTAAGAGAAAGAGTTATTTTAAAAACAGCAATAGAGGAAAGAGTCATTTTATATTAATACTTCACATTAAAAGTCTCTCTGATGAATAATTGATATAGAGGAAAATGTAGCGATTTGACATCTCAGTGTACTAATGAAATGGCATATCAGCTTGCTCTTAGCCTTAAATCAGGATACATGAATTCAAGTCTGCAGGGAAAACCTGTACTCGTGTTTGCGGAAATGTAGCCTACTTCATTCCTAAACTGACAGAAATATATTATTTGTCATATGTGTTGGTGACTAAAGCCAAGTAGGTCTCTGTAAAAAGTTTTTTCTCATTTATCTCTCTTTGGTTCCTATAATCTGATAATATTTCACTAAGGTCCTGGGAACATCATCAAAATGAAGACAATTTTGTTGGACATCTGGTACGTCTGGTTTATCCTGTCAGAATCTCCCTGGGTTCTTGAGAGCTGTCATACATCGCTTTGTTACATTCATTTACACATCAGCTCCTTCAGGAATTGTAATAAAGAGTGATTTCTTGCTCTCCAGGTTGTATCTTCACCCTTCATACAGCCTGGACAGCCTGTGTGAAAGCTTATGTCCATGCTGGAGAAGAATTGCCTCTCCAATGACAATCACATTGTCGTGTCAGAATGTAGGCCTACTCATATCCTGTTTCATTAAACTCTAATTTTAGTTATGAGAGATATTACACTGTCAGGTCATATTGACCTTGCCATTCTGTTGTCGGCACTGCTCATATTAGAAAGGGAGGCAGGGAAAGAGGAGAAAAATAACAAAAAACACATTTTCTCATTCTTACTGCTCATTAATACAAGCTTTTCATCTTTGAAGAGCTATTTCCCCACCAAAGCCTTTTTGCAATGGATGTCATGTTTTATTCAAACAGTCTCCGCATTAGATGAGAGTACAGTTAACACAAAATAATGAAATATTCAATAAATCTTTTGTATTCCATCTCTTCCTCTCTCTGAGACTTCACGTGCTTGTTCCTCAGCATTTCTCAATTGTTCTGGAATTGGTACTTCCAGTCAGATCATATGTTTGTGCTGCTCATATTGGTCATATATATATAAATATATATATATATATATATACACGGTATATATATATATATATATATATATATATATATATATATAAAACGCATATAAATATAGAGAGAGCAAAAACGGCCCACAGTGATTGGTAAACAAAAATATGAAAATATTTGATTCTCTCTTATCTGAAATATCAAAATAACCATTGTCATCAGCAGCAGTAATAAAGCAACAGTACTTAGGATGACTTAGGGTATTAAAGGTGCTCTAAGTAACTTTTTTACCTTAACTGAACAGCTTCGGAGTCAGTGGAATGGTTATATTACTTATTTCGGGTTGAATGGTGGTGGTTTCGCACCCCCCTGATGCCCGAGAGCGGAAAAAACGCACTTGCAACTTTGGGCCGGCGGGCCGCCGGCCTCGCCGTCAGGAAGTATCGCGTGATATCAGGTCTCGCGATGTGACGAATTGCTTGACGGCACTGCACACATACACACATACACGCCCCCATTCAAGCGCCGGCTAGCTATAAGGAAAGGGCAACGATAGATTGAGTTATGGCTGAGCCTGTAAAAATGAAGCAGAAAGCTAGGAAATCTTTGTCGGAGGACCAACGACAGAGGAAACGGGAGACTGACCGAGCAAGACTCGAGTAAATATCGGACCGGCTTTTTCAGAATGGTGAGAACTGAGAGAAACAGAAGCCTGCAAAACGAATGCCTACTTGGCCTTCTTGCTGTTGCACTTGTAAGTATCTTTGGAATAAACTGTGTTTAATATTTAAAAATATCAAATTCTTCAAATCAAGACACGGTGTATCCTACCCGCATCTAAATGGCTAGCGGAGATTTTGGCTTGATCTAGCTAGATGGATGCTGCCCTTCTATGTGTCTAATTTAGCTTGTGTACTCAGACGAGGCTGAGGTTGACGTTGATTCCTGCAATATCACAAAACAGTTGACGTACTTTACAGATATGAGTTGAATTACGATGGCCTAAGTCAACGCGTCTGATATAGGCAATAAACATGTTACACATATCATGATCGAGCTAGAAAACCGTGATGTTTTCTTAGACAAGCAAAGGTAAACCGTCATTCTACCAGATGAACTTATAGACCTTGCTAATATAACTTTAGACAAATTAGCTTCCGATATATATATTTTTTATGTTCGTGCCCACTCTCCCAAAAAAAAAAAAAAAAACACGAAAGCAGTAGTTCGCCTCGTTCATATTGTTCGTTCCCGGTAAAAAATACTAGCATGCATGACAACACAATACAAAAAAAAAAAAAATCGCCATCAGTTGGAAAGAAAATATTGCTTTTCTTACCTCGGTAGATATAACTGGTTTTGAAACATGCAGCCGGTTCATGCTCAGCTAGGTTGACAGCTGATCAGCTGGGTTGCTCGTGGCGAGGGGGGAGGAACAGCAGTTCGTTTTACGACAGTGTGTTTGAAAGCATTTACTACCAGACACCAGGGGGGGGGGGGCGTCGTAGAGAAAAAACACTCAGACTTCTCTGGTGTCCCTTTAATGAGCCCCAACTGTAAAAACAAGATTGTTTCAGACTTAATTATTGTCGCCAAATATTTCTTATTGTTTTTGATAGAATCTGCTATAAAGAGAGAATCTAACCAATGCACCAAATTACATCCCCTTGCACTTTAATTATTGTGATGAAGATGATGGTTTACTGTTATAGTTCAGCTCTCAACACAACTCCCCAGTGTTATTTTGGGTGTGCATCACACACTTTACTGATGCTTCAAAATACAATCGCTTCTATTTGCTGAACACAAGCACAATAAATAAATAAATAAATAAATAAAAAAATACAATGGAATGCGTTTACTTTTACTCATTAATGGCTCAGTTCGGTTTCCTTTGTTACACTTGTTTCGTGTTCTTAGACCAGTGGTTTTCAACTGGTTGATTCACAGACACCAGTAAAACAATAATACTAAATGGAAATAATAAAAGCCAACCATATAATAGTAAAATATTATATAAATGTAATTATATAAATAAAATAATACATACAAATACTGTATAAGTAAATAGGTTTTAAGCATTAAATGAGCTTCTTTTTGTCACTAGCTATAGCCAAATTATGCAGACACCTATAACATATTGCATGACTTGCCCTAATCCTCAAATACTTAGACTACATTAAATATATACAAATTCCTTTTAAACAAAAATAAACATGGTTTGTACTGATCACAATATATGTTCTGAATTATTGGCTGCAGAAAACATGAAATTGACATTTACAAGCTAAACTCAAATTATAAATACAAATTTTCCCATTCAGCATACAGTTTGTCATGCATTATTATGATTATAATTATGTCATATAGGATAAATGTAAATTTTCTTGCAAAATTCAAGCCAAAGTAGCACAGTTTTTAATGCGATTTTTATCTGATTTTATTCTGAAAAATGTGTTATGGGTAACACATTACAAGTAATGTGAGTTGAAAGGCCTGTTACATTTGCGTTTATTTTGCTATTGAAAAACAAACAAGCAAGCCCAGCCCAGTTGAGTTAATTAATTTGCATAAGAAGTAACTCAATTAGTTCGTTTTTTGGGGAGTAAACGCATTACTTTTAAAAGTAACTTTCGCCAACACTGGTTATTGTTATTGATTGATTATATGGAAAAGGTAAATTTTCATATTCAGCAAACAGTATTGTTGTGCCAAGAATAAACATTAATTGCAAGTTTATGGTTATAATAATGCCAAAGTTTGAATTACAGGACATTTTGGCAGTCGATGTCCAATGTAAAATTTAAATCTTTTATAAATTATTTTACATGCTGTAGTGACTAGTAAGCCATTTTACCCGTGCTAATTATGCATGAATCCTTGCAGTGTGTGTATGCACGTGATTGTACACACTGGAAGAGATGAAGGGGAAGAGATAAACACTGCTCTCATATTTTAGCTCAGTATCCCGTATGAGCCCCCGAAAGAGCTCCAGAGACACGGCAAATGGAGAAAATGAATGATTTATTTACTTTTTGAATGCACTGCAAAATATGCAAACGTCAGATGAAAAGCCTAAGCAAATCTATCTCCCTGAGGCAACAACACTGTGTTAAGTTGCTTCTTGAAGTTGGCATAAAGCTTTAAAACTGACCATGAAACCATTTTTCCTTTTCTCATTATGGGACTCAAAACTATTAAGCAAATGCCTCACTTGTGCATTTTACATAATGAGGTTTGGGAATGAATTTAAGTAGATGATCTGCTTTCATAATGAAGGTGCAATATGTGCAATATGTCATTGCAAAGATTTTCTAGGTTCCTGATTTAAGCACTGTTGATACTGTGTGAAATATCTACACAAAACATTCAGGTAACTGCAGATGCCATTTAAAGGCGATTTACCTGCTGTACATGAATTGTAATTATGAAATCACCAATCTTTTAAATAGAGGGATTTGAATTGCAATAGTAGTTGATGTCAGTCTTTCTCCATTCAATCAGGGCTGCACTGCCATACTGACAAGTGCAAAATTAACATGTAAACATTTTAAAGGGTTCTTGCATGTTTCCTAGTACTTGACAAGCTGTTCATAATGAAACTGCCAGATAATAATGAAAAATTGGCAAGTTTATCATTTTTATCACTTACTATAAAAACACTTAGCCATCACTGACACATAACAAATGACTGACAGCAATCTTATCTTTGACCTTTAAGTATGATTGGATTTGAATTGATTTTGTAAAGCCTTTGCGGATGTAGACCTTAAGTGCCTTGCTTTGGGGCACAGTGGTGGCGCCTGGAGCAGGACAACTGGAACTGATCACTATAGCTTCCCAATACTGCGGGAATTAAGATCTTCAAGCTTCCTAATTATTTGTGCTTCTACACGTACTCTACGCCTAAAAGAGGTAAAATAATAATGTGTGATTAAAGCTATTTTAATGATAGGGGGGAAAAACTGTCTAAATGTCAGAGCAAATATATTATGCCCACAGTTCTCGTGCACTAACAAAAATAGCAAGGAATGAAGAAGTAGTTCATAATAGTGAACAATATAATGATTATGCACATGGCTTGTACTCTCATTAGATCTTCTTTCTTTAGATTGACTCAAATATGTTTTGTTCCCCATGCTAACTCCCAATTAAAAACAGGGCAGTACTCTATATGCAGCAATAACAATAGATTCATTGTCCTCATGAGATCAATCTTTGACTATTTTCTCAAATCAAGAAAATACTGAAATAACATTTAATAGGGAGACCTGCTGCAGGGTGAGTTGTAACACCATCAATTAAATAAATTAAAAATGAGCAATGAATTAAATTACGAGCATATTTTACAGTTTATATTTTACAGGAGGATTTGACAGAAGTGTATATTTAACAATATAAAGCAATTACAGGACAAGCAAGGTAAAATGTAAAAAGGTATAATTTAATTTAATATCTAGCTTAAAATTGTATTTGTGATCATGACATCATCTGAATTAGCAGGTTCTCTAGCAAGTTTAAAACATCCAAACAACTTTTTATCTGTTAAAAAAAAAAAAGTCAATTGTACTGTGATTTTCCAATACATCCATAGGCTACTATAGTTTCTCGTTTTACATTCTGTTTTATAAGATGTTAAAATGAAATGGAGGTGGCAGGAGAACAACAATAAATTCATGCACAATATCCCCCTGTTTTCATTTGATAATGTTATATGCAGTCTGGTACTAATATCTGTGTATTATATTTTTAATGTATTTCTGTATACTTTACATAAATTTACTAAGTTTTGTGATAATATATTTCTAAACTAATTTGTTGCAGATCAGTATTGTTTAAAAGTTTGGGGTTAGAAAACGTTAATGTTTTCGAAAGTCGCTTAGGAACACCAAGGCTGCATTTATTTGATTAAAATACCATTTTAGTAGCCTACATTTTAAAATAATTGCTTTTTTATATTTTAATATTTCTAAATGTCATTCATTTCTGAAGCTGAATTTTTATTATTTTTATTAAAAACATTTATTATTATTATTATCAGTTAAAAAAAAAGCTGCTTAATATATTTATTTTATATTATTTAAGGATTATTTGATACATGGAAAGTTCAAAAGAACATTTATTTGAAATGGATTGTTTTTTGTAACATTATAAATGTCTTTACTCTTTACTCTCACTATCCATTAATGCAATCCCTGCTGAATAAAAGCAGCCAAAAAATGGGAATATTAAGCCTTTATCAACATTTCTTAGAAGTTATGTTAGTTAGAAGGAATTATGGGGAGATTTGTTATACAATTGGTTTTAACCTTTCTATCCAAAAGAATATATATATATGCGCATTTCTTCAAGGACTAAATTCAAAACTAGGGGGCAGCTGTTACCTGGTAAAAGGAGTGGTTTAGAGTGGCGCTACGTCAATAGGGCGGGGTTATTTACCGGTAGGTGGGAGGAGTGATAATTTGAAAGTGTAAAAGCAGGACAATAGGAAATATAATTTCAAATTATCTTAATTTAACCTTTCACCTGCGGTCGCGTATGTAAACAATGTAAGCTAATAATATCAACAACACCTGTCACTATAATAACTGTTTACAGAGCTCGCTGCTCTCTCAGTGGCGACAAATGAAGCGTGTAATTTCCTTCAACACTAACATAACCCATGCGAAGCGAGAATGTTGTCAAACAGACTGTAAAATAAAACATGTGTAATGTTAAAATGAAAATGGACACTTGAATCGCAATTCCCAAAGATAATAAGCAGCGTTTTGGATGCTAACACCAAAGTGAACTGAACTGAATGCGAGCGTGCGTCTAAAACAGAGAGTAAATTGCGCCGTCGCTAGGACAACTGAATCTAGGCAACGTGATACTGATGATAACAAAAGTGATTTATCAACCCCACGACTGACTGAAGTAGATTTATTTGACCGGGACACAACTATAGTGGTCTTTAGGATTCTCCCCCTTCTAATATCCTCAGACACCAGCCCATGATTGAAAGTAAGAGATGGGCTGGGCCGCCTAGTGTCTGTGTGTGACAATAGAAGAGCTGAAGGTGATCGCGGGAGCGGCAGCATCACCGTATCGCTCTTCACGGAGAGCGGACACGGGCATCACATCTGCTCATATCCGTCTGACAAAGATATAAGTTTATCCACGACCTCAGTAAACCGGTTATTTGACGCGAACTGGACAAACTGGTCTCACTGTTCCTCCTCCACGCGTGGGCTCAAGGCTGCTCGCGCTGGGAATTGGAGAGCGGCACAAGAGAGCTGAGACCCCAGCGTTCAACTCACAATTTCGGATTCATTCCTGACCGGCGGATGTAATTTATTGGGAGAAAACCATCCAAAGGCTTTATTCAATCACACAAGCGTCTCTCAAAAAAACACGGCTGTTGTTCGAGGCTGGATAACCGTCTTACCACCGCGCGAAGGTCCTCTGCCTCCGGAGAAATAGAACCGTTGTGGAGTCGGTATACGCACTTCCACGCGGTCCGAACAGGTGTACGCGTTCATAACTCCATCCGGGCTGATTTCTGAAGGTCTGAGTGACGATTAGGAATTTATAACCACATTTTGCATTTCTTTGCAATATCTGGACTTAATCGCCAGTGCAGAAAACAGGAGAACTATGGATATCAATTGGCTTATTATAGCCTTTGCGGTTTGGGGTAAGTTATGTTTTTACTACATATTTCATCATTCCGTGACCTCACTGTTTAATGACCCATAGAGATGATTAATAAGGTGCCCTTTTATTTCATTATATGTACTTGTTGCAGTTTTCGTGTCATTTTTGATTAATGTCCTGGTATTTGAGATGAGACAATGACGCGTAGGCTACACGTTATTTTCTCAACTAGGCTACACCGAGACGTTTTTCGCTGCCGCTGGATTTATGTAGCCTAAACCCAAGTTATAAAGCTATGGAAGTATAGTGGCATATTAAGTAGTCTTTGATGCGGTCCAGCTTGAAAGTTGCATCCGCTTGAACACTGACATAGCCTATAGTAAATTGACCATGGATATTTCAGGTTATCTCAAAATCTGTATTTTTACATTTTCAAAAAAACATCACTTAGTATGATTTATCAGCTGTTTTTCTCATGGGGACCAAAAATTTCGCTCAAGGATTTCGGATATTGCCATCCTTGTAGGGACATTTTATCCCATAATGTAGGATTTACCTGGACACACACACACACACACACACACACACACACACACACACACAGCGTATTCGGATAATATGGTGTTTGTACATCTCTGAATGAGCTATGAGCAGGATAGATTGAAATCTGAATTAACTGTTTGTGAATCCATGTACTTATCAGTGGTTAAGTTGATTGTGACCCAGCAAGCATGCTCTGAATTGTTTTTCTTTATTTATCCCCCCCCTTGACAAACAGGAGGCAGCTGGGTCTCAACAGCTCTGGTCAGATGAGTGAGGTTTGTTTTGGGGTTAACGTTGGTTTAGAGAGCCCAGCAGGACATTAATGTTCCTTTATGGGGGACATTAAATCAAGTAAACACTGGGAGCACATTGATTGATTTGAGGGCATTACAGATCATTCCACTCTAAAAGTTGAACTCAGTACTTTTTTAGTTAATTAGAAATGTTTTGAATAAAGAGATTTAACAGAACTTTTGAGAAATAGCCTAGCATTTAAAATGTTTCACTCACATGATGCTGAGGACTTCAGGCATGTCAGTTCTCCAGAAAAATCTGATTTTATTTACATGGAGTGGGTTGCCCTCTCATGGCATGGGTGCCGGCGTCATATCACTGTTATGAAATGAATGTAGTTATGGTGCTTTCAAGTAATCTCAGACAGATTGCATTTATGAGTCACAGCAATGTCATAATTATGAGTGGAAAACTCTGGATTTTCTTTGAGCCCTGAATTTCCAAGGTGGGAGCGTCTTAGTTAGAAAACATAGTGGAGGGAGCATCTGTAGTTGATGGTAAATTTATTGAAATGTATGAAGTGATTTTAATTTACAATAAAACTGTAGTTCCATGAATAAATAGTAAAGATAGTATTGTACAATTATGATAGAAAATAGGCTACAGATAACGATCCAGTTTACAGCATCTCCATAAATGTAATAAAAACAAATGATGTTCGGGAAGCATGCGTTCAGATTATTAACATAATTAACGCGGGTGGAGAGCATTCAGTTAATCAACGGTAAGAGATATAGCAGACCTCCATTCGTAGACAGTTTATCAGCATCCCTCCACCACCTCTTCTCCACACTTCTAGTTCTAGCCTGATCACTTCTACACGAGGGGAATACTCTGGGTTCGGGCCAAATTCAGAGCTCTGAGCTGGACTCCCTGGACAGCACACCAAATACGCATAAAGCTTTACTCCATCTAATTATATAAGTGTCAACTCGTGAAAAACGCAAAAACACACCTGATGCGCAATCTTTATTCATAATTTTGTACAAGTAGCCTACAGTTAAAAACCTTGCTGTATTTTTTGTAGAAAAGGTACAGTGCCATCTTGCTCTGACCAAAGTGATTTGAACGACACTGACCTTGTAATTACATTTCCAAGATAGACTTGAACTCACAATTACAGCTAAGTATTATTTATAACCAGAACAACAATATAACCGTGAAGAAACACTGATACTATTCTGATGAATAACAGCTACTAAATGTAAACAAAAAGTGCAGTTTTAAATCTGGACCTACTGCCTGAGGGCTGACAAGTATGACATGGAAACACACCTTGTCCCAGAAAGCCAGACATCACACACACACCTGGATTCAAGCTCACCTGTGTGACGTCAGAGGTTCTAGTGTGTCATTGGGTTGATTAACACAGAATATAGTTAGTCACACAGAAGTGTGTGAATTAGTCAAAACAGATGTCAGTGACTCCAATATGACAGTTTATGATCTTACTGTCCGTCTGTCTATTGATGATGAATCCATTGTCTAGGTTATACTCGGCTGGACAGCTGGAGCTCTGTGTTTGTGTTGTGAGAAAGCATGTTTTGCCCTTGAACTAGGTTAATATGACATTGCACTCAGACTTTTTCTTTGGATTAACCTAACCCCCCACAGATTGTCTCCCCCATATCCATGCAGATAAGTGGAGTCAGGATGAAACAGGCTGTTATTTCATAAATCACGACTCTTTTCCACATGCAAAACACTTTTCAAGTTGCTGTCAGCGCTCCCTCGCAGTCTTTCCCCAAGTGCCAGTCACAGACAAAACCATTAATGTCTGCATTTACATATTCTACTCGTAACTCCCTCCCCCTTTATTTTTTGTCCCCTTTCTCTCCCTCATCACACACAAATACCCTCATACTCATTCACACAAACTCTCTACCTCCTAACAAACAACAGATGGCTGTACCCTCCTGGACAAGAGGCATGTTAGCTAGTTCTGCAGGAAGGGGACTGGGTGAAAATGGAACATTGGTTACTGTTGGCTCTCATATAATTTCATCTGAAAATCTGTGGAGGTGCATGATTTTGCGTTTGCTCTCAGCAGGAGGATTTGATCAAACGAACACAAGTAGTTTTTGGTATTGCAATATTGTAGAAAACAATTCCCTAGATCATCTTTGATTCATACTGGTTCTTTAGCTTTGAGTTTATATTAAATTACATGCAAATTATCATATTTCAGTAGAGAACATTTTCAAAACACTGAGTTTGGAGGCAGGGGAGCTCAAGTGTTTATGAGGAAATGCACATGTACAACATGAACAGGTTATTTCCATGCACAATAGCAGGTGAGGTGTAGTACAATGTGAACAAGAGAAGCAAACATTTCACGGATGGAGGAGAAAATATTCAGGTTCTCATTCGGAGTGAAATGCTTCCCACCACCCCCTGTTCCTATGATATTCTCTAAAACTGCTCGCAAAACAGCAGGAGAGGCCATAAAGACTTTCCTAGTTCACGCAAAGTTAATAGGCCCACAAACTGGTAAACACAACTGTAAAAAGCTTTTTTTTTTTTTTTTGCGTTGTCACTGTTGTATTTAGAATTAGCTTTCCTCACTCCTGGGAGATGCTTTTTTTAGGATCATCATGTGACGTGAATGCTTACATCAAGATGTTACACTTGTGGTATTGTGGTCTGCGGATAGGTCCAGTTTGTGTGTGCTAGATAGTCTTGAACTGTGTTTATCTGATCACAGTGTAATGCAAAAAAATGGTACCCAGAAGAAATGTTATCCCTTTTGAAAAACACACTACAACACTAGGCCCATACAGTATGCTAATTTTAACTACTTTTCATCCATTTTAATTCAGCTGTTTGAACACCATAGAGGAGGCTGTCACAGAGAATGATAGAAAGGAAAAAAGTGTGTGTGAGAGAGCGAGATAATTCAAGGTGTTTGTCTGAAGTCTTTATTAGACTCCCACTGACTATGGCGCATTAGCCGAGCTTAGCTTCCCTGCATGAAGTATATAAAAAAAACAATGCTCTCATTTCCCGACACTCACAAGGCTGGCCTTATTAAAGCCTCACTGAGTGGATTTTGGTTTTATTAGAAATATAGAGGAAATTAAGTGTGCTGTAAGCAATTTCAGCTGTTTTCTTACACTGTTTTGCTAACTTTAACTAGACTACATACCCTTGTCATACAAGATGTCAATTCAAGAATGGAAGCATCTGGAAGCATCATATCCGCTGTTAAAAACATTGCACGTTATTGTGATTTTTTTCTTTTTCTTTTTTTTTTCTAGCTCATCAAAAAAGAGCTTTACTTAAAGGCACAATATGTACTTTTTCTGCTTTAAAAATAGCAAAAATAATTGTATCTATGTTATATATTTCTTTTAGTTGTGTACTTACATTATCCCGACAGTTTCCAACAACTTTCAAATCCGGAGAAATTTATAGTTTAATTCGAAGACACGGGCCGTGTCTTTATTTCCGTTTCGTCGCCCGTCTATGGCGTCATATAACCTTTGACTCCTCCAAGTCTCTAACTTCCTGCGGAACCCGGCGAAACTGCAAACACAAAGCAGGGGAACACCGGACACTAGGGCTGCAGGATATTTTTTTTTCCCTGCGATATTGCGATATGTCACCAGATGTTGATTACTAAGCGCGAGCGTGAGGCAGAGAGAGCAAGACAGCGCTCGTGTTGTTTGAAGACGGTGAGACCGCGCGCGCGGCCGGGGCTCGCTCTCCCTCTCTCTCTCTCTGCTCGCTCTCATATGCGCCCTGTCCAGCGGCAGCAGTCATTCTATTCTACACCATTCACCCATCAAATAATCATCAAATAATGCTTTAGTGGGACAAAAATTCGATTTGGCAAAGTCCGTCAGCTCAGAGAGAAAGAGCACTGAACTTTGTGTCTGCCCGGCTCTGTGTGTGTACACTTCTTGCGCTTGATGTTTAAACTAACAGGGCTTAAAAACACATGTAAATGATATGTGAATGATAAACTTTCACTCTATGATGGTTGAACTTCGCAATTAATCCGTGAATCACAAGCGTTACAGGACAGGAAGCAGCTGACCCTCATGAATCAGATCAACTACGATACCTATCGCACGTCATTGACAACGACAACAACTCCCATGAGCGCACGCTCTTTCCCAACGTCATCAAAGTACGTCTTTTGTTATTATTTTGATTGAGTGACCCCTGGTGGCCAAAAATTACATACTGTACGTTTAACCAGTAAGCTGTACTTAGTATGACAAACTATATCTTTCTAACCAAAGGCCTTTATGACCTTTATAAAATATGTAATCAGCATAATTAAAAATAAATACACCATCAATTGATTTTCTCCCATTTCTAATTCAGAATCACATAGTGCATCCATAAAAAGTTGATAATGTAATGATAACTTCATTTAGAAAAGTTGATTCAGCTGATTTAGTGATTCAGTGAGTTCGTTCAGTCAAGGATTCCGCCCCAGATAGGCTAAATTATTTCCAGTATTTCTTCTATATTTATGGTAAAGCTGCTTGTTTTCAAACTTATTCATTAACAGAAACTGGGAATATTGATATATTAAATTAATCAACCATTCATTTTGTGATGATTTTCATTTAATGTCTTTTTAGCATTAATAATAATAAATCAATTTAAATACTGTTACGTCATCATGCGGCCCCCTTTGGATGTTTGCTGAGGACCGCTGTTTACAAACCACTGCCTTTAAGAGATTAAAACTATGTATCCTTTTGAATTTTTTCATTAGGGGTTTTCATTCCTATTATTATTTGTCACCTTTTCAACTTTAGTTAGTGTGTAACGTTGCTGTTTGAGCATAAAAAGATCTGCAAGGTTACAAAGCTCAAAGCCAACTCCAAATAGAGATATTTTATTTTACAGAAAACACTTTTCAAGAATTACAACAAACGGCTCGTTGGGACTAAGTCACAATGTCACTCATTTAAATAATTCCTGCCCACATAATATGCAAAAAGGGGCATTGTCTTTATAAAAGGGGGCGAGGGCTGGTTGAGCTGCACTAGAGAAAACAAAGAAGACCTGCTTTAGTAGCGTCTTGTTGCCATTCAAAGAGATGCTGTTTTTTCCACCCCGGGTCCAAAACCCTTTGTTTGGTGTTCCTAAGGTGGACAAACTTAGAAAAGTGTGATTTAAATCAGGAACATGGTTCCTGAACATTTTAACCCCAACGTTTATCTGTGTGCTGCACGTTTTACGGAGAACAGCTTCCAGAACCTAAGAGAGTACAATGCCGGCTACACACAAAACCGAACCTAAGAGAGTACAATGCCGGCTACACACAACACAGAACCTAAGAGAGTACAATGCTGGCTAGCTACACACAAAAGCTTCTCCTGAAAAACAGAGCAGTTCCCACTTCGTCGGGACAATCAGTTGTTTATGGATCATAACCTGTATGTTTTATTATTCGTTGTTGTGTTTACTATTATAACTTGCTACGATGTAGCCTAAACAACAGGCAAAGTTGTTTGGCTCGAAACAGAAACTAAACAGAGTGTTTGAGACAGACTGAAAGAGAGGTGCTGCAATAATGTAAAATATGTGACACGATAATGTTTTTGAACAGTCAAGCATGAAAACCTATTCTAGTACACCCCAACAAAATTAAAGTAACACTATGTAGCTTTTCAACCTTCATAATATATTTCCAAGACCCTTGTGATGTTACATCGACTTATAATGGGTCAAATGACACGTCTGCCATAGCCTGACGTGGTCTGTATCGCTTTTACTGCAACTGTTTCGAGCACAAAAATAACTACAAAATTCGACTGCTTTATGTCAAGCATTGTTTTTCTTCGTTTCTGATGTCGTAATAATTCATACTTTCATGAAATCATGCAACATACTCTACCTTGTCTGTGGACATTGTTCATTCCAAAGCCAGTGCTGGATAAACAACGAGCGTGTGTGCGACAGTAGGCTGCGGTAGGCTAAATTATTTACGACAGCGGTAATGGACAATTCCAACCAGTAGGGCGGCCGCAGAGGAAAAGTTACTTGGTGTTGCTTTAAGACTTCGTAAAAGGGCATAATGGGACTAGCCTGGGCCGGGTTTCCCGATAACGATGCATCTTAGCTCTCTTCGTGCAAGGTTACGAACGCTCGCCACAATTCCACGCGCGTTTCCCAAAAATGCACTTAACATGAACGCGTGAGAACGCGTTCTACGTGCTACTTAAGCGTCGCTGTCCATTTGTGAAGTGCTGAAATATAACCTTATATTGAATTGTATTAACGTTTAACCTAATAATCGTCATTTGTTGTAGATTAAGACAAGTCTATATAAAGCATCTATACAGGCGGAGGCACTGACAAAATGGCTGAACAAAAAAAACACAAACAAGAGAAGATACCTTTCAAAAAGATAAAATGAATGTCCTTTTAGAGGAGATAGAGCGAAACAAAGATTTTATTTTTAACAGATTTAAAGGACCCCATACAAATAAGGAAAAACAAAACATCTGGGAGGATATTGCAAACTAACTGCAACCAGGGATGTTCAAAGATCAGGGAAGGAGGTCCGCAAGAAATGCACAATACATGGCTGGTTTTCGTGCACGTCAGCAAGTCATTGACAGATTTTTTTTTAACTCATCCCTATTTCCCACATTACTTCTCTTATTTTTTTCTTTGTTCATTCATTTAATTTAGATACTTTTCTTCCCTTTTTAATTATTTCATTTATAAATTCATTTAAAGAAAACACAAGTACAATAAAGTGTACAAAAAAGTACAGTCAGAACCTTATATAATACTCACGTTGCAGTGTAATCCGTTAAATCTAGATAAAAAGTGTAATCTGCCGGATGTCCTGCAGGTGACCTCATAACTCTGTCTTCTTACGATGCACTTGGGTATTAACGATGTGTCCAGTCCAGAGCACTCGTAGTTCTACGAAGATTTTCAAGTGCTACTTAAGTTACGATGCTTTTGGGAAACAGACCATAATATTCAGATCAGTCATACAATCGTTTTTATGAACTTCTTGGCTTGTGATGCTTTTGGGAAACCCAGCCCTGGTCCTTCCAGACTCGTACATTTCATTTGTACAGAGAGTCTGGCCACTCTCCATTGACAAGCGTTAACTTCCTTGAAGGCGGGTACTCAGTTGAAGTACAAAACTATTGGATCTGCCATAACCAATCGCTAATGTTTGGTCGTGACGCACGACTAGCGTACGACCTCAATGTCATCGTTCTCAGCCACTCCCTCTGTTCGCTGATTGGACCGGTAAAAAAATGACCGGAGAAAACCCATGAATATACCGCAAACCCAGACGTAGTACTGAAGGAAAATGAAAATTAAGCAGAAGTACGTAGGAGGGCGGAGCCAGGCTATAATGGGACCCCTTAAAAAAAAAAAAAAAAAAAAAATTTTCCACAGTGCTGTGGTGGCATAAATAGAAAACCCTGGCTTTCTCCAAAACTTCCATCCTCCAAAGACCTGTCAGCAAAATGAATCTCAGACAGGGTTTCTGATTGGTTACATAGCCTAGGGCTGTCACCGAGACAGCTTGTCATTACTCAGGACACCCAGTGATGTGAATCAGGTAGAAGAGTCTAGAAAATCTAGGCAATCAAACCCTGCACTGTTGTGGTCCTGCATTTCTAAAGTAAGTTGTCTTTTGTCTTTAGAAGTTGTCATTTTTTTAATATATTTTTTTTTTGTATAAAGTTTAAAATGTATAGCTAGCTGGATTTGGTCAGAGCGGGGAGGACAGACTGGTTGACTGCTGAAACCGTAATGCTTATTCTATAACCCTGCCATGTTAGCGCTCTACAAAGCCGTCAGTGCTGTTTACACCCAGCGTTCAACTTCAACACAATGGAGTTAAGAGTCCCAGTGGTGTGTAAGATTCTTGTAGAACACACATTGGACAGATACACACTGTGTTCTTAGGGACATGGTCATTGCACTCTTTCTAAAGAGGCTATTTACACCTCCCACACAACACTCTGCTATCTTGCCATGGCTATTCAGTCACTCTAGTGTTACTCAGTGGTTGCAGGACATTGTCATCCTTCGAAAACCTGGGAGTGTCATGGCAGTTGAAGGAACTCTCAGCTGCCTGACTCCCGAATGACCCGTTGCTCCAGAATGCTGATCCATGCATGTTTAGCTTTGAGTGTCTAGCCAGGGTCCCAGGGCCCTATTTGTCATCTGTCGGATACATCCTGTGTACGTTCAGGACTGCCTTGAGATGAGGCCAGCGCTACACGTGTTTATACATTCATGGCATACTGTTCATTTTCCACGCTTCAGGAGATTATTGCCGTGGTGAAGATCTGTAGTATACACTTAAAAAAGCAATTACTTTTCACAAAGTATAAGCTTTTGAGTTATACATAATAAAAATGTGAATTAGCCTACTTTTGAATCAACATCATAACCAATATTCTTAAATATTGTACCAGTCTAACAGAATTGTCTGAACAAACAATTGCATGTTGAACAATATTGGAGATTTTTAAAAAAGGTTTACAAGCTCCCAGCATGCAGTGTGTGTATGTGGTTATATTAAGGGCTTATCTTTTTACTTGATGTTTGTTGATTGGTGGGAACTATTGGACATAGGCCTAGTATCATATTTTATACAAAAATACAGTTAAGAACGTCAGCTCTGGGATCAGACATGTTTACAAGTTTTTTCTCTACATGATGACATGAAGTTTTATTTAAGAAGATCTGAAAGGTCCAGTCAGGGATCTGTTGTGCGTATTTGTAGTTGTCCCACAGTGGATTAGCTAACAAGGGAAGTGCTTGGAGTCTTGAATTTTGGTTACAGTTTCAGACTGAAACAAACGGCAGTGGGACATGTAAAAAATTTATCTAAACAGTAATCCAGGTTTGGAAATTTTCCCTAGTGATTGAAACAAGATTTAATTTTCACATATGACGTATGGTGTGCAGGGCTCCAGACTAACTTTTTTTTACTACGAGCGCTGTAGCCTCTATTTTAGGAGTGCAAGCAGAAAATTTAGGGGCACACCTTAAATCAGCTTGCAATGCAATTATTCACATTTTCCCCAAAAATATCTGTATTACTGACACATGCTTTGATAATAAATAGACTTAATGTACAGAAATTAAAATATGCAGTTTTAGGGCTCCAGACTAACATTTGATGGCACCAGAGCCACTGAGTTCTACATAAAGTATTTGTTATCAATTTGGGTCTGACCGTAAAGCACTGAGCTTACTAACTTTAATTATTATAATTCATAATGTCTTAATATTGAAAAACAAGTGTAAAGATAGATATTAGGATCTGAAAATATCCAATAAGCATCCTCTGCAGCTACCTACTGTTTACAATGGCAATTTATTCTTTTTTTATTTTTAAATAAGTGCGAGTTTTCCTACAATTTGAAACTTTTAGTTTTATAAATGGGGACAATCTTTCAATCTTTGAAGGATGAACAAAAAATGTGGTCATTTTGGTCATCACATAAAATAACATATATGATATTATAGTTTTGAAGTGCTGGAAAAAGATGTGTAGTTACGATTAGTGTTACTAACATTACATTAAATCCATAGTGAATATTGGTGATTTGTGGACTTCTATATAGCCTTCTATAATGTGTTAATTCATGGCACAATGGTTTCCAAAGCCAGCGCTGTTTGATCTGATATGGTTTATAACAGAGAACTCTATGTTAAATCTGAATGTTTGTTGCAGCGATGTTATTAATTCTCTGGCGAATTGAATGGATTTCCTCACTGGATTTCCCGGCGCTGTGTAGTAACGGTGTCGCGTGATTGAGATCGGCCCACGACTGGCAGGTAGCTTGCGGCGCTGTGCTGTCTATTATTGGTCCGAACTAATAAACGGATGTATACGCCTATTTTTTTACAGTCTATGGTATACACACACACACACACACACACACACACACACACACACACACACACACACACACACACACATGTCTGGTTCGCTATCTTTGTGGGGACTCTCCATAGGCGTAATGGTTTTTATACTGTACAAACTATATATTCTGTCCCCTTACACTGCCCCTGTCCCTAAACCTACCCATCACAGGAGACATTCTGCATTTTTACATTTTCAAAAAACATTACTTAGTGTGATTTATACGCTGTTTTCCTCATGGGGACCGGTGGCTGGTCCCCACAATGTAGGTGATTTCAGGTTTTACTATACTTGTGGGGACATTTGTAATTGGTCCCATTGACCATTGACATTGGTCCCCACAATGTAATATAAACACGAGCACACATACACACACACACACACACACACACACACACACACACACACACTCATGTCTGGTTCGCTATCTTTGTGGGGACTCTCCATAGGCGTAATGGTTTTTATACTGTACAAACTATATATTCTGTCCCCTTACACTGCCCCTGTCCCTAAACTTACCCATCACAGGAGACATTCTGCATTTTTACATTTTCAAAAAACATTACTTAGTGTGATTTATACGCTGTTCTCCTCATGGGGACCGCTGACTGGTCCCCACAATGTAGGTGATTTCAGGTTTTACTATACTTGTGGGGACATTTGGTCCCCACAATGTAATATAAACACGAGCACACACACACACACACACACACACACACACACACACACACACACACACACACACACACACAGGCACCACACGGTGTCGCAGAGCTGCCAAGTCTGTTCAATGTTCAACTCAAAGTTCTGGTTTAAAAAATGTATTATAGCCTATGTGACTGAAGTTTTAGTGTGCTTTTATATTGTCAAATATAGTAAACTTTTTAAACTGTCTGACATTTTAAAGGAAGCGTGTCATTATGTAATGATATTTATTGACTGTTTTGCCTTGCCATTTTTGTTGATAGGAGTGCTGACATGATGGGGAGAAGAGGGGGAACTGGAGCAAAAATGTACTCAAACTTGCGCAACGTATTGGATTAAGTTTTGTGTGGGTGTGTAACTTTCCAATTGTTCGTCTTTATCAGGTCTACTACTGTGAGACTTTATCAGCTTAAATTGTTGTACTTTGAATCACTAGTGTTTATCGTGACTTGTGTGTTCTCTCAGGTTCTTTGTAGTTTATTTTTAGTTCCTTCCCTGTGCATTCGTGTGTACTGGTAGGTGTGCGCTTGCCTGAGTGGCTCGGCAACACTAAAGTGGCTCAGATTAGATCTAAACAAAATGGAAACATGCAGCAGGGGGTTGGAGTTGGTAAGCTCTTTTCTGCCCCCCTTAGCTATTGTACATGATCTTCGTAGTTGGCTCTAATCCTTGCCTGGCACCTGCCTCTGGCTCTTCCACATTTACAGGAAATCATGGAAGACCAGACCACCTCTCAAGATTTGACCAAGAAACCTGAGGCATAAAAATTCTTTACTGCATGTTGGACCTCATTCAAGTTGCTTTATGTGTTGCAGTGACTTCTTTGAATTTCTCTTTAAGAAATCTCCTCCTCCTCCCCCGACCTCCAAACAGCTGAGAACGCAGACAATTGCATGACCCCCAAACACCCACACCCCTGCATAAACCCTTCCACCCACCCACACAAGACATTTAAACAATTTACTAGGGCTTAGGGGTGGGTGATATGACCAAAATCTTATATCACAAAATGAGAAATTTTATTTCACGATAATATCACAATATAATTATTTTTGCTTGAAGGAGTTTATGATATAAATATTTTTAGCCCATTGAAATTGTCAGAATTTTTATCACCATTTTCAATATCACAAAAAACTAATATTAGCCTAAGTAAAAAAACAACTCAAGCATACAAAGCTTACAACTCAAGCTTAAAATTGATCTCAGACAGTGTGCACATATAGTGAAATGAGTTCTCTTTCACTGCTTATTGCGCTTCAACAGTTTTAAAATTATTTATTTTTAAACCGCAATGCTTGAAACACATTCAAAGTGTGTATGTGAAGTTTTGGCTCAAAATATCCCACAGATATTTTTTTTATTGTATATTAAAATTGCCACTTTTTGGGAGGTGAGCAAAAACACGTGTCCCTTTAAATGCAAATGAGCTGGTGCTCCAAGGCACCTTTCAAGAAGAGGGCAGAGATAGAACAGAATTTTATGAAGTTTATTGTACATGATCACACAAAAGATGAAGTAGCCTATAACTATATGAAGATGAAGTAGCTAGAACTATATGACTATAGTTCTAGCTATATGAAGTAGCTTAAAACTATAATAGCAGAGAGGGACAAAAAGTACGCCAACGCGTTTCCACAACGCGTTTTCGTTCAGAGCCAGCGTGACGTAACTGACGCAAAAGAAAACATTGCTCTCTTAAACATTTTCTATATTTCTCTTTTTTCATAAACAATCAATTAGCTCAAGGTGTGAATATTTTTATTGAAAGAAATGGCTAAATCGCCAAATCGTTTGACTTTTTTGTGGTAGGAGTTCCTGTATGCCCTTACACTGACACTGACTTCCCTCTGTGTCCTGAATACCAGTCACAGAGCCAACCCCTAATAATTAGCATCTGTCACTCCTGAAACTGCTTTTGGAAGTAGACGAAAGCCTGATTCTCTTGAGAGACGCTGCCATTACTGCTTTAGCAAACCCAAAGCATCTGAGTGATCGCACTTAAAAGGACAGAATAAAGCAGTCAATCAGGAGCTGTTTGTTGACAGGGCTTCATTAACTCTGGTCAGTAACTCTGGTGTCTGATTGGTTTTCTTCTAGAACAAACGAGTGAGTGGAGGGCAAAAATTGTAGGGTAGGAACGAGGGATTAGAGGATAAAGGCATCTACTTCAGGCCACACTGCCATTCAAAGACAGAATGTGACTGACAATTCCTAAAGAAGTCAGTCAGAAGAGACTTAATTAATTGTTAATTAGCTTCCTTTCTAATGTTTTGCTTTATGCCCAAACATGCAGATGGAGATTGAGTTGAGTTAAAAGCTAAAAGCTGTCATTCACACAAGATACTCAAGTTTGGTTTTGCATGGGATTCCAGGTCATCTTTGTTAAAAGGAATCAGTCATGAGTTGACTTATAATGATTAAGTGCTTTAAAATGTGTCTACTCATCATGTAAACAAAATGGGGCAATGGAAAAGGGGGTAGGGAAGAAGTGCTCCTGTAGAAAGTGGGGAGAGGATCTGGGGGGTCTGTGGGTGGCTAGACTAGACACTTAACAGACGAGAGTGGATTGGTGATCCCGGTGGGACGTGGGGACGTACTGTTAAAGCATAGTCGTGTCGACTGGTCACAAACACTAAATATTTTAGCATGTCCAGGGAACTGATGGATGGAACTGTGGAGTGCAGTGTCTGCAACCTGCTCATGAATAATTCAAAGGGGGACTTGAGGAACAGTGAGAAGGCCGGTAAGTCTTTGGGTGGGGGTTGATTGAATAGATGGAGTCATAAGATGGGGTGCAGTGAAGAGACCGTTCTTGTTCTTAGTGATTTACCATAAGTAGGATGCATTCCTGTCAAGTAGGGGTTGGGGTTAGGTGCTTTAAAGGATTAGTTCACCTCAATTCAATCAATGCCAAATCTCATGAAAATTTCCTGATAATTTACTCACCTCAATGGCATCCAAGATGTTCATGTCTTTCTTTCTTCAGTGGAAAAGAAATTAAGTTTTTTGAGGAAATATTTCAGGATTTTCCTCCACACAATGGACTTCAACGGTAACCAAATTATGTCCAAATCAATGCAGTTTCAAAGGGCTTTGAAGTGCTTCAAAGGGCTCTGCACGATCACAGCTGAGGACTAGGGTCTAGCGAAACGATGACTTTTGACCACTTTTGTTTGGATATTGTCAAGACACTCCTCTCTTGTTTTGTCACTCTATAGCCACTTTTCCACCATCGGGCCAAACGGTTCTAAGAATGGGAAGGAACGGTTCCAGTTGTATGCACTTTGGCCTGGTTTGGCACAGCACAATTACAAACCATTCTCAGTCTGGATTTCTCCCATGCTGCTAGAATTCGTTTTGACGTTGCAACTCGAGGAATTGTCACTTGTCTCTTGCATGTCTACCAGTTTCTCTGTAGCTGGCTAAGCGCGCTATTTGAGTGACGTAAACATAAAATAACAATACAATGAAGTTAAGAAATATCTGATCATCCTCCATAACACGGTCGCTATTTCATCTCGTCATTTGTAAACTCTTGCGATACCAAGGTAGCGACTGACGCATTTGTATGACATTCCAAAGAGCTCCGTTATAAGTCCCACAATGGAAAATGAAAACATATCTGTGCCGGCTGGCCCGGATCATCATGGAATGGAACGGTTAAGCAAAGAGGACGATTTGGCCCGACGATGGAAATGCGGTTCATATCACTTTCTCAGGAGTGCTGAGTGTGGCGTGTGTACTGCTGAATGAACGATCCCATGTTGGCTGGATGAGTGAACTGAAAGGGAAGCAAATGAAAAGAATAAGGAGTGCAGATGCCATTTCGACAGCAAAATGTTTATGTGGCTTGTTTTAATGCACT
This sequence comes from Semotilus atromaculatus, assembly GCA_031834385.1. Lineage (NCBI taxonomy): Eukaryota > Metazoa > Chordata > Actinopteri > Cypriniformes > Leuciscidae > Semotilus > Semotilus atromaculatus. Next base: position 22,928,863 of record JAULUF010000055.1, on the reverse strand, counting down.
TTCTCTCAACACGTCCCACTTATGACTGAAACACTTCTCGCATCACCGTGGTCTGAGACCCATTCAGGATGGACAGAGTTTACACTGTATGCAATGTGGTCATTTGCATTTTGGACTATATTCACATTTGGTTTCATTGATAAGATCACAAAATGTTTTAGAGCCCATTTACACCTTAGCGCTGACCACTTGTAGGGCTGCACGATTAATCGCAATAAAATCGCAAAGGCTGCGATTATTTTATGCACAGCTTTTCAGTGCTGTGCAGCTGACCGGTAGTAAATGCTGCTCCATTTGAATGCCAGATGGCGCTCTCACGCAGACACGATAAAAATTTAAATATAAAAATAAAAGGCAACTCAATCTGCTAAAGTATAGTTCCTGTACCTCAATTTGAAGAACATGATTCTATCAGCGTTTGATTCTCAGGGAACATGTACTGATTAAATGTACCTATAACAATGCATTGTAAATGTACAGACTCACTTTGAGATGCAGAGAAATTTAGTCTTTCTATTGTCTCTTCTCCCTTCCTGATGATACAGTAAAATTAGCAAGTGGAAGCTACAGTATGATTAATATTGATCTAGACTGAAATTAACTAGGCTAGTAAATGAACTAGCCAGATCAATAAATGTTACAGCTACATTTAAAGCATGCATGCAGTTTGAATCACTGCTGACAATTTGAATCTGTTGGCCACTTCCTCTGCCTGTAGCTCTAATGACATTTACTGCTTCCTCTGCCTCAGGATTAAGTGAAAGCTGAAAGAAGTATGTGTAGTGCAAAATACAGTTTGTGCTTTAGCCTCCCCCATTTATCTTCTGTACCCTGTTATACTATGATGCAAGAAAAAGTTTTTTTTTGTGCTATGTTTCTTGTTTTGGTGATGAGAATTATCTTAATGGAAGAGTATATAACTTTGGGATTTCCATGACTCAATTTTGATATGAGAGAGCCTATATCAGATTTTTTGGAGGATTGTAAAAAAAGGAAGGATTTTCTTACTTCTCCTATAGACCTTATGTAGCTCCGCCCCTTTTCAGCGATGCGCTCGTTGTCTGTATTTTCACAGCGATCTTGCGTATAATGAACGGCTTGTTTTAAAATCTTCCCAGTCAACTGACATTTGTTAAGACATCTGCTTTAAACATTACAATCCTCATGATAACTTCCGTTAACTTTACATTAAGTAAATCCACTTAAAAATATTCTGCATATTATGGGTAAGAGTTAGCGTAAGGCCAATCAGCTAGCATTTATTTAAATATCCAATATCCAAAACTAATTGTCTCATTATTTTAGTAAGTAACATTACAGACAAAGATGTGGAACCGACATATTGGTTCGTGTAACCAGCATGTAGTATTACACATGTGCATCTACAGTATCTGTGTCATCCTCTGTAAAGTCTTTGTAACAAATGTGCTCAATGAATATTTAAAATGTGTGTATCAGATGTGTAGATGTCAACCTCTCTGTCTCACCTTTGTGTTACACTGTGAAGAGCTAAGTGTTAGTTGGCTACATGGATTATTTATGGAGAAAACAGTGCCCAGCAGAGCAGCAGATGGTTCTGTGGCCTGTATGTTCCTTTCGAGGAGGGAAGAAAGATCTCTGATATGCTCTGTATAAATAAGTTTTACGATATGTGGTCAGCATGCACAAAAACGAAGAAATTTTTAGTAACCAATGTAACCAAAACTAAACAGCATCTCTGCGCATTGAAAGGCTGTCACTCAGCGCGCAGTTACGTTACGGCAACGGACTGTCTTTGAGTGAGTCATTAAACCGTTAATTCAACAAACACGTTCAAAAACACTGATTCATTGATTTAAAAGATAGATGTAATGAAACAAGACTATGTGCATTATTTTTTAACTTTGAGCTCCACTTTTCAAGGCTCAGCTGACCAGCAATGCATCGCATGGGTAACGGTGAAGCTGATGCTTCACTTAATAGAGACCAATGGTATTGATTCAATGCGTGACTCGCTGATTTTTTTTTTTTCGGCTTTCTCGCACTGTGGAATGCTGACCAGCGCTGTCGCTGATGCCATTCATGGTAAATGCCCTTAAACGTTAAAAGAGTGATACGACAAATATTTCGCTTTCCTTGGACACAGCAACCTTTTCACGCATATGACTTGAGCTCAAAAGACAGCTAATAATCGCACGCGCTCAGTCAATCTCTCTTATTCACTGTCTGTTTAGGCTTAAGTGCAAATCCCCAGAGCCTCTGTACAAATCATCATGATAAACAGTCTTGTTATCATTACTAACTTATTTAGCCCAACACTCAATACACATGCACGAAGTTCAAAACAAGAAGGGTATAGCCTTGTGAAAAAGAAAACGTGAATATCGCTGTTACTGCGGTTACTTTGTATTCCTCTGCGGTTGGCTGGTCAGTAGCGCGCTTCTACAATATTGCGGTTATCGCGACAGCCCTAGGTCTAACAGTAGTATTCAAGTAAGAAATACTACAGAAATGAAAGTAATAAAATGTAAAATAACACTGAATAGTATCATTGTAAAAATGGAATACAGATTACTGCTTAATTAAAGTTACAGAAGTTATTTAGGCTAGAGTTCTCTTATTAACATGACAGGTTTATTAGGCTGCTGTCACTTTAAGAGCTAACTCAGGGATCCAATATACTATTACACAACATGCGTTTTCTCTCAATTCTCCCATGCTGCTAGAATGCATGTTATGACATTGCAACGCAGGAATTGTCACTTGTCTGTTGCCTGTTTACTAGTTTCTCTGTAGCTGGCTCAGTGCGCTATTACACACTGCGACGTAAACACAATGAAATTAATGAAATTAAAAGAAATGTCTGATCATCCTCCATAAAGTTGTCGCTATTTACATCTCATATCGCCTGTAAACTCTTGCGTTAACGACGGACACTTTTGTATTACATTCCAAAGAGCTCCGTTATCAGCCCCACAATGGAAAATGAAACCCTAACCGTAACGGTTGGCACAGAATGGAACTGTTAAGCAATGAAGAACCGCCTGGCTAGGAGGTGGAAAAGCTGCTAATTATTTACGTTCCAAAACTGACTGTATTTACTTGAATTCTGGCCAAGACTGGCATTTTGACTTATTTTTTTATGTATTTCACCATTTAAGCGCAATAAGCCATGAAAAACAGGTCAATTTGGTTCTCACAAACTGTTTGGGAGGCGGCGGCTTTAGATTAGACAAAGGTTGAAACCTGTGGGAGTGAGTAAAATTATGCGCAATATAAGACCTATTTAACCAGAGCAAATGAGACGATGATGTGAGAGAGAGGAGGGTGTGTCTCAATTGACCGTTGGAGAGAAGAGAGAGCAAGGATGCACAGCTGGTATCGGTGAATCGATATTGCAGGAAAGGAGTAGGCCTATTGGCACCATTTCACATATTTCAGTGTTGATATGTCGATATATATTTATATATATATATTAGGGATGCAACAAATAGTTAGCCCACGGTTCAATAGATAGGCTACCTTGTTTTTTTTAACCACAGTTTTCGGTTCGGTTCGGTTTTGATCGGCTTGACACATAAGCGTTTTATTTTTATTTTATTCTATTCTAAGAGGTTAAGGAAAAAAAAATAAAAACGATTTATTGCAATACTCCTTTATTTTACTTAAAAGCTACGAAAAGTCCTCTAGTTCCTAGTGTATGGTATAATATAAAATTAACACGGACATTTCAAAGATGCTGGTAGCCCATGTACAAACTGGGGAACACATAAATTCCTGAAGTTGGCCTCCCCAACTTCCACGTATTCACTGCTTTTGACAACTCTTCTGGCAAATGAGCGCTTGTATGACTTTCATACAGGAGATGGGTTTGACTTTGGAGTACAGCGATTTTCATTTCCCAATCCGACAGGTAGTGAACAGTTACAGTGAGGTAACCAACCATCTGTGGTCAGAGCAAGGCTCTGTGCTTTAGCCAATTCGTTTACAATACTGTTGCATGTCTTTTCATAGAGGTCGGGAATTATCTCAGCGCTGAAAAAAGTGCGAGACGGAAGTCTGTAACGTGGATCGAATGCTTTTATAAGATGACAAAAGCCCGCATCTCCAATCAACGAAAACGGCTGCAAATCTTTGGCAATGAACACCCCCACTGCCTTTGTTATTTTTATGTGTCTCTCGGAACCAGTTGGGTATGTATGCTGGAAGGATTCCGCGAGGGACTGTTGTTTTTAGGAGGACTTTATTACCTGCTCTGCTATCCTGCCTTCAGACAGTGATATTGCTGGGTGATGGCGCCGCAGATGTGCAGTCATGTTGGAAGTGTTTCCGTTTGAGTAGGCTACACGTGTAAAACAATGCTTGCACACAGTCATTTATTTGTTTACCGTTTTTTCTTCCTCTGCATTATACTCAACGGCAAAACCGCAATGTCCCCACACCATGGATTTGAAAGACGCCGGCGCTTCCTCGTACACACTTTACCGCCGCTCGCCATGTTGAAGTGTGGAATGATGGTTGGCATATTGCAGGTTAGAGGACCCAACGAGTCAATGTATAGAAAAATAATGTAGGAACTAGCCTATATTTTCTTTAAAATATACTTATAAATACACTACAGAAGCTTCAGGAGACGTTTTTGTGAGAAAATTTTACTTCCGCGTCTGAAAATGGGCGTGGCAGCCTACTGGCAGGCGTGACGTAACGGGCGGGAGAGCGGTCGATTCAGACAACAGGAAAACAATGGATCACAATGACATTTCGGACGCTGAGGAAATACTTACTCGTATGACGGACCACAGCCGTACAATTATGAGCCTGCTATACTGCCAAGAGACCAGGGACAGGCCAGGATTAATGTTAGACAGAACGGTCAGAGACAAATTGAGTTGTGGTGTGAGGAGAACCAGTGGAGAACAGGAGAGGTGTCTTGGTGTCTTGGTGAGAGAGACCAGTGTTGGCTTAGGCTATAACTTAGATATATACACGTTCGCTAAGGATATACACTGTTCTCACAATATTGTACAGATTATTACCATCGTATAGCCTATCAGGACAGCAGACATGTTTAGGGTAAATATGTACTATTAAATGTATAAAAACTATACTTGAGTGTGTTTGTATTGTACTAAAACATACCAAAGTAAATTTTTAATACATATTTTTCACCTGGGTTATAACAAACAGAAAATTAAAGATTTTAATATTTAAACAACCTAGTAATTTTGTTTTTCAATTACAAGTTGCCTCTATTAAGGGTATGACTACCTATATCAGACTATTTGATGCCATTGGTACAGTATAAGACGATCAATATTCTTGCTTCGGCATCACATGTTAAACTCCACCATATCGCCGGGATGATAATCCTCCGATCTGAAGTGAACGCTACACACGACCGCGTTTTTCTAAGCCGATGCGGAAGAGAAATCCCGTCTCTTCACCTGCACAAACCGCACCAGGCACGAAAGATACCGTCCTTTTTCTTGTTATAGAAACCTGTGGACTCGATGTCCTGACAGGCCAGAGTTTTTGCAACCTCCACAAACACAATAATTTACCATGACGATGACAAATTAAAATACAAAAACTACCGAAACCACACTGACTCACGACAGCTCTTACCTACTCTGCACTGAGCCGAGGCTAGACTCCCTGTCGTGACGTAAAATGACGCGATGTTGAAAAAAAAGCCGTTTTTACGAGCAGTCCAAGAAACGCTCACTTTATCTACTAAATTAGTGCCCTTGTGTCGTTTTAAAACATTTTATATCCTGCATTAACTTTTCATATGGTATTTTCATACAAGGTTATACACTCACCGGCCACTTTATTAGGTACACCTGTCCAACTGCTCCTTAACACTTAATTTCTAAGCAGCCAATCACATGGCGGCAACTCAGTGCATTTAGGCATGTAGACATGGTCAAGACAATCTCCTGCAGTTCAAACCGAGCATCAGTATGGGGAAGAAAGGTGATTTGAGTGACTTTGAACGTGGCATGATTGTTGGTGCCAGAAGGGCTGGTCTGAGTATTTCAGAAACTGCTAATCTACTGGGATTTTCACGCACAACCATCTCTAGGGTTTACAGAGAATGGTCCGAAAAAGAAAAAACATCCAGTGAGCGGCAGTTCTGTGGGCGGAAATGCCTTGTTGATGCCAGAGGTCAGAGGAGAATGGCCAGACTGGTTCGAGCTGATAGAAGGGCAACAGTGACTCAAATAACCACCCGTTACAACCAAGGTGGGCAGAAGAGCATCTCTGAACGCACAGTACGTCGAACTTTGAGGCAGATGGGCTACAGCAGCAGAAGACCACACCGGGTGCCACTCCTTTCAGCTAAGAACAGGAAACTGAGGCTACAATTTGCACAAGCTCATCGAAATTGGACAATAGAAGATTGGAAAAACGTTGCCTGGTCTGATGAGTCTCGATTTCTGCTGCGACATTCGGATGGTAGGGTCAGAATTTGGCGTCTACAACATGAAAGCATGGATCCATCCTGCCTTGTATCAACGGTTCAGGCTGGTGGTGGTGGTGTCATGGTGTGGGGAATATTTTCTTGGCACTCTTTGGGCCCCTTGGTACCAATTGAGCATCGTTGCAACGCCACAGCCTACCTGAGTATTGTTGCTGACCATGTCCATCCCTTTATGACCACAATGTACCCAACTTCTGATGGCTACTGTGTGATGCCATCATGTCAATATGGACCAAACTCCCTGAGGAATGCTTCCAGCACCTTGTTGAATCTATGCCACGAAGAATTGAGGCAGTTCTGAAGGCAAAAGGTTTCGAAAAAGATATGTAATTACTTTTTTTAAATGCTAATAAAAAAGAAATCCAGGTTTGGATGGCTGCACAATTTGGTCAAAATTGTTTATACTATATCAATATCAATATATCAGAGAGGGAATTTGTGTGGAGCAGCATTTACTGTAAACCGAGCTCTTGCAAACACTCAAAAACATGCAGCACATATATTTATTTAATTAAATTATTTTATTTTTATTTTTATTAGACTTTATTATATTTCTATTTTTGCAGCCCTAATACACAGTTTGCTCTCTCAGGACGTTTTTCTATGCAGTCAGTGTACCATAAATTAGGATTTGACTGATATACAGTAGAGGATTGCAGATGTGTTTGTTTTGACCTTTGCCCCGTCTCCATCTTCTTATGTGTTTAAAGTATCCATTAAACGTAACAGTTTGCATCTGCGTGAAAGAACTTGCACGTTCCATTGAAGTCACACACATGTTTTGTATCAGGCCCAAACATTTTAATTATATTTAGGACCCTTGTAATTTTGAATCAGACTTATGTTGAGCATCAGGTGTCCTGTTTTTGTACACATGCAGTGTGTGGTGGACCGTATTAGCCAACACCTCCTGTTCATGTGTCCCGAGGATGTTGTTCAGTTTATAGAGTTTGTGTGTGCATGAAGGCAGCTTAACACAAGCACTCAGATTCATCTAAGACCCTGACCCAGAGTCCAGAAGAGAACCTCCCCAGCCCAACAAAAGAAAATGAGCTTCAATAAACAGCCAGCTGCAAAATCCATGAACTGTCTTATCTTCAGGGTCGATGTTTTTGCTTCAGTTCTGAAAAAACTCTGAATGGGTAACTATAAATTCACACAGCATGCTCATCTTTTGAAAGAAATGCATCCGTGTTAAACAGAGGCCAGCTCTCTCACCTATTGTGTGCAGCAGCAGGCTTCCTTTTGAAACGAAAGATGGAGTGGCTGTAGAGGGCTAAATTGTTGCCAATTACAGGGACGGGCCACAGAATAGCCTTTACTCTTCTGTTTGTGTGATACATCCATTAAGGAGGAAGGGGCAGAATGCTCAATCCTAATGACTGGCTTGCCTGTGTTGGTCTTATAAGTGCTTTTTTGCTTCACATTGGCTAATGCATCAGCATTTTAAAAGGCACATGCTAATGTAGACTTCAGTGCCTAATGCGGGATGCTGTCTTCACTAGTGCCAAGCACTTAAATATGCACATAGTGGGGATGAGCTAAACAACATATTTTCAAAATAGTGGGTTTTGAAATAGTGGGTTGACGGAATAAAACCTGTATAGTTAACCCAACACCAGATGCAACATGCATGATAAAACATCTTTTCCTTGTTAATGTTTAATTTTTATTAATTTTGATTTTGCACTCATCCATTTCGTTGCAAGTGCAGTGCAGGCCCACCCACACGCTTCTCTGATTGGCTGGGATCTGTGATTGATCTTGTTGTGACTATTTGTTTACTCGAATCAGTCCATATTTCATTATTGATCTGGCTTGCAAATTTTTTTCATGTTTTTACATTTTGATTAGATTTAAGTGCTATGATAGGAAAGTTAAAGCTCCAGTCTGTAACTTTTTGGGGTTAAAAATGATCCAAGATACATTTTTGAGCAAGTGCACAAGCAGCCAGTGTATAAAACCATCTGCTTGCCTTAGCTCGTTTCAAAACGGTAAGCTCGTAATAATGTTTTTAATTCCAGTGGTACTGGTGGATTTCCGTGGGAAATTCAAGCATGTCTTTGCATCATTACGTCACATGTACACATTAAGAATGTGTCTCGGCTAGTAGGCTATATTGTGTGTGAGAATGTTGGAGACCTGTGGAGATTTATAGCCTTTTCTCGCAGCACTTGATATAATTAAACGTATCAATTTGATGGCGGATCCAGAAAGGTTCAAACGACAATCGCAGTGACAACTGGAGATTCACCCGTTGTAAAATGCAAAAGACTTTGTTCGGACTTCAGAGTGGCTACAGAAAAAAAAGAGACTGCACCCGGGCCCATGCGAAAACAAGGATAAATATTGGAAGGGCATGTATTCATGCAATGCTGATGTTGTTAACATTAACAATTTGAGAACAAAGTATAATTTGCACGGTTTGACGTGAAATAAGCAATTGTTGGATTTAATCAGCGCGATTTACAGCAATGCTTTTTTTCCCCCTTAGTTGGTCAGAACAAAAGTGGATGTTACTTGTTCAGATGACATTTTCCGGTGAAAATTCTTATGTTGGTCTTACTTCCAAAAAGTAGAATATGTGATTCTGAACGACAGTATCCACAACAGCGCGGTGACTGACAGCCGCACATTCTCCTCAAAACATTGGATTCATCCGCGCTGTGCCGTGCCAAGACACAACCCACATAAAGTTGATAATTCCACAAATAACTGGAATTGCAGATTTCGAACAGAGATGGCGACAAAGAGGAAAAACTACGGACTGCAGCTTTGATCTATAAAAAACACTGATAATTTAAAAAACACTGCTAATCTTTTGCACAATTAACATTTATATTTCACTGTACATTATACTGTCTAAATTCACATGCAACTATTTATTTATTGTTCACAAAATAGTATAGATATTTAACGAGTTTTAATTTTTTAACAAGCAAACTAAAATAGCTAAAACATGGCATTCCGTCGACATTAAAGCCACAAAGCTAAAATGTTTCAAAATGTGTGTTTTTTTTATATTTTTTTATATCTAGATATACTAGTCAAGCTCACTAACTGACTATTTGTTGGTGAACAAATAGTTTTACAAGGTTGAGGGTAATGGTGGTGTGGTGGTCCATGTTCTCGTTGATGATGAATTAGGGCTGCACGATTAAATCGCAATTTAGCCTACATGAAATCGCACTTAAACCAATTTGGCTACGAAAAGGCTACGATTTATTTTTTATGCGCAGCTTGTCATTGATGTACTGCTATGTAAACGCTGCTCCATCTGAAAGCACTGTGAGTTCGAGTCACTTATAACATGCATTTGAAAAAGCAACACGTGTCAAACATCTTTCCAAACATGAGAAGCAATTTATGAACCTCTTGTTGAACAAAATTTAATAACATGCTTTTACTCCAAACTCACTTTTTTTAACGATAGTTGAGCATCCTTCTGTGAGATGATGTGGCTTCTTACACAGCATAAGGCAGTTGTGTGTTTATTGGTCATGTTTAATCAAAGTATTTCAATCTTCTGTTTATTCAGCTACAGTGATAGTATGATGCCCATAGGGATTTTCTGGGCTGAATCCAAAATCTCCCCCTAAACCCTCATTCACTATTCCCTGTGTTAGTCCACTTATACACTGAATGAACTGAGTGAATGAAAACGAGTGCGTGGACAGCCGTTGAGTGTACATCGGTTGTACACTCGTTATTGCAGTGCAATGTGAAATTGAAGTGCACTCAATAACGCACACTATGGTTTCGGACACCACTACAAATGGCTGTCCCCTTAAATAACGCCCTATTTGAGGGTATGGGGGCGATTTCGGATTCAGCCCTGGAATGACGTGTGTTATCATACTTCTGCGGCGGGGCATATTTGTTGTGTCTGCGTGAGAACGCCCTCTGGCGTTCAGATGGAGCAGTATAATACCGATCAGCCACACTGCACTGACAAGCTGCGCATAAAATAACTGCAGCCTTTGCCAAATCGCGTGCGATTAATCGTGCAGCCCTATGATGAATCCAGAAGCTGTATGAAAGGCACCTGAAGATTTCCATCCTCTTGGTTCTTCATTCATCTGGGTCCCCTGCAGCTGAGGTTTGAAGGAAATTGAGTGGAAACAAATTAATTTGGTAGTATGTGAGCCTCTTTAACAGGAGGTCAACAGCTGAGAGAGCCCAGCACAACATTTCTCAACATTACCTGCATTCCCATGGCTGGTTTATTCCTCTTTATTCACATAAACGGGGAGTCGCCAGGCACAATCATTTATGACACGTTTAATTTAAGAGCTGTTTTCTCTGTCACACACATCAATCTGAAGGCAGTAGTCAACCAATTTACAAGCTTTTACCCTGTTTGCTGCTGACCTTTTCATATGCAACCAATGATTAGACAGTATACATGATGTATTATTACATGGGTTTCCACCGCATACAATGCAGTATGTATACCATGAACTGTGTGTACTTCCCGATTTATTGCTAGTACACCCTCATGTTGTTCCAAACAAATACTTTCTTCTGCAGAACATGTTATGAAAAAAATATTTCGGTTTTTGTCTATCCATTGAAAGAGAAAAACATTTGAAACATTCTTAAAATTGCTTAAAGCTGCAGTCTGTAGTTTTTCCTCTTTGTCGCCATCTCTGTTCAAAATCTGCAATTGCAGTTATTCGTGGAATTATCAACTTTACGTGGGTTGTGCCTCAGCATGGCACAGCGCGGATGAATCCAATGTTTTGAGCAGAATGTGCGGCTGTCAGTCACCGCACTGTTGTGGATACTGTCATTCAGAATCACAGATTCTACTTTTTGGAAGTATGACCAACATAAGAATTTTCACAGGAAAATGTAATCTGAACAAGTAACATCCACTTTTGTTCTGACCAAATAAGGGGGAAAAAAGCATTGCAGATTACTAAATCTTAACGATCGCTTATCATATCACGTCAAACCGTGCAAATTCTACTTTGTTGATATAAATTGATATATAAATGTATACAAATTGATATGTTTAATTATATCAAGTACTGTGAGAAAAGGCTATAAATCTCCACCCATTATAGCCTACTAGCCGAAACTCCTTCTTTATGTGTACGGCTGTGACGTAATGACGCAAAGACATGCTCGAATTTCCAGTGGAAATCCACCAGTACAACTGGAATTAAAAACATTATTATGAGCTTACCGTTTTGAATCGAGCTAAGGCAAGCAGATAGTACTTGCTCAATGTATTTTGGAACATTATTATGTAGGCTACTTGCTCAATGTATTTTGGATCAACTTATTTTGATGAGTTAAAGCAATGTAAAAACATGTTGTCAAAACGTCTTGATCATAAAATCTTTTACAGTCTGTGGTGCTACAAAGGGATTGATTTTAAAGAAAAAAAATCTCTCGATAAATTAGTCAACCTTTTTAGTCAACCATCCTGATCCAGTTTTGCTACCAACTTCGTAAAATATCTCTTCCATGTTGCTATTTGCAATGCTTGTCATGTTGAGGTCAAAGCCACTTGCGATGAGAGTCTTGTGAAGGGGCCCTTGTATGGTTTATCACCTTCTATGACATTTACAGTATCTAGGCCTGCTGGGTTATAAGATAAAGCGCTCAGGTGTTATTATGACTTTATTGTAGCAGAGCGAGTGTGATTTTATGGTAACTAGACTTCCCTGTCTCCTGGAGGGTGCCTGTGTGTGTCTGTCCTCGCCTGTTTGATTTAAGTGGAGCAAGTCCAGTGGATTTTCTGCCCTGTGCTTGTTATCCCTCTCGGCCAGCTGTATCTGGCGGCACAGGTGTTTATTCAAGCACAACACACCACTTTGTTTGAGCATGTTTGCTCATTTGCTCTTTTCTCTGATGTGTGGATAAAATGCAGTTGAAAGATGGTAAACAAGGTTTGCTCTGTGGATCTCCAAATTTGGGAGCTTGTATTATGAGAGCGTTTGAAGTAACTTCTTTGAGCACCTAAGAGAGAATGGTTTACACAGAAACGGAGCTTTCTTGTTAACTCGCGTGAGTTACAGTGAGTCCCAGACACTCCAAGGTGCACTAGAAGTGGGATTATCCACAGCCGGTTTAAGAACATGGTGTCACATTATAATGAAGCAGTGAGATTGTGCCTCTGTGGAGGAGACGTGGCGTGCTTCTCACTGGATTAGTTCTTTATTCCCCTTATCTTTGCCGTGTGCATAATCCTCACACACACATCCCATGCGAACGTTTGTCCTGGTTCCCACTCTCAATGGGACACTGGCATTCAAAGTCCAGCAATCACAAGATAGATAGAAACGAACAGTTTGTCGGCTCGGTGGGTTGAATAGATTTATATTGGCAGCAGAATCAGAGCAGGTGAAACTAGATATTAGATGTGGGTTAATGCCGTGTTAGGATGGGCAGCTGTGGTCAGAACGTAGGTAGAATGCCTCTGATGAGGGATTTAGGACCTCATTTTCTGCCTACGTGAGCCGTCGTTTCACTTTGAAGTCTCTCTGAGCCCGTTAAACCTCGCTGAAAGGGTTCAAAGATCTCTGAGACAGACACAAGCAGCGGGGATTCTCACATGTGGTCACGGGCAGAGCGAACGAACGAACGAACAAGGAGGGGGAGGGTTAGTGAGGAGAAAAAACAAGGGAACCTGATTCTGGGAGAAAAATACAAACGGAGAGAGAGTGATGTTGCTCTGTCTGAAAGGATAAAATATGGTGTTTGACTTCGTTTTAGGTTGCATCAGCTCCTCTGAACATATGTTTAGCACTAAGTGATGACATTTTTATGAGCAGTGGACCTCACTACTGGCGCAATCGTCTTAATGGCTGAAGCAAAACTCTGCAAGCACTAACAGAACTACTCTTTGAAGGAGTATATGGGCATTATGTACTTAAAGGATAATTTATGTCAAAATGAGAAGTCTGTACTCAACCGCTTATCTTTTGAAACCCATATGAGTTTCTTCTTTCTTTGAACATTAAAGGAGTTATTTGTGGGCCATTTGTGAGAATGTCCACCATTAAATACAAATAAAAAGTCTCTTAAAACACGCACTAGTTCTGAGAAATGTAGCCTACTTTTTGTATTTTAAAACTGACATTGGCACAAACAGTCTACAGGGCTCTTCTCTATGATATCATTGTTTTGTTTGTTTTCTGCATGTTGGATGATGGGCTTGGACCATTAATGTAGTTGGTCGCGCCAACTGAGTTTTTAAAATCTTTGTAAGCAATGAAGAAGTTTATTATTTTTTTTAAATGAATGTATTTACTTTTGGCTGAACGAAGTATTAATTTCTTTCAAAAACAAAACGAAACATGTCTGTTGCTCATACAGCAATTATATTTAGACCACTTGTTGTGCATAAGTATTACGTAGTATGGATGGACTACATTTATGATATTTTTTATGGTAGGCCTACTTTTTGGAGTTTGACAGCACTTTATCCAAATTCATTGTATGAATATAACAGTGTGTACATTGTTAAACTACTTTTGTGTTTCAGGGAAGAAAGTAAGTTTGGAATGACATGAGGATGAGTAAATGATGACAGAATAAAAAAATGTGGGTGAACTAGCTATCCCTTTAAATGAACTAGCTATCCCTTTATAGTGCTCATTGTTACTGAAATACTATACTGAGACTTCTCACAGTCTCACTCAGTCATATATTTTCCTCTGGTCTCTGAAGGCTCAATTTATGGAATATCTACAGTGCCTGCAATGCTTTGTCACTGTGGTCATTCCTTTTAGCATCGGTCAGACAGCGAGGTGCCATGTTTTCTGTCCTGCAGTGGTTCTTAAATGCCCTTCTAGAGAAAGAGACACTTACTTGCCTTGGCAGACAGCTTTACAGAAATGTATTAAATTGTGAAAGCCGTCCCACAATGCACCAGGACGTGATTCAAATGAGGTCTAAAACCGCTCGCATTCCTTTGGGCCTCCTTTTTAAAGTCGTGCTTATTGCATTTAATTTATTTAAATAATATCAACAGGGCTGTTTGAGTTTATGGGAAGATTTGGTCTCATCTTAAGGGCCTTGAGCAGTGATGTTTCTGAAATTATGTCACACTCAGAATGCAAATCCTATTAAACTGCGCTTTTGCAAAAAAATGGAGTAAAAAAACTGAAATAATTCAAGATGGATTTATGAGCTCAAGGAATAAAAAAGTATCCCGAGACTGAGGGCCTGACAAAACAGCACAATGAAAGTGCTGGAGGGGTGGAGAATAAAGATGGAGTAGCTTTGCATATATTGTAAATATGGCTCCACACACCCAGAAATAAATGTGTTCCATTTTATATCGTTTTTTCGACTGGCTGGGTGCAGCTCGGTGTATGAGGCCGTTCATTTTTCATCTAAATGGTCTTTCCGGGTATGTACGCTCCTGCTCTGAGGCGCAAGTCTATTGACTGCCAGTGTGATGGAAGTGAATGGGAGACTGAAAGAAAGAGTCCAGGATGCATTAACTTAAAAATGTTATACTATGGTATTTTTATTGACAAAGTGAATTGTGCCTAAAGACAGGCCGTTTGTCCTAATGTCTCACTTGAACTTAATTTTTTTTTGCTAGAATGCATTTTTGCCCCAACCCAGTGCCACGACCAGCGGTTGCATGAATTACATATACACAGTCTACTGGCGATGTTTTCCCCGACTACTCTGTGGTCCTACAGTCTCCTAATGCACACCTATTTTACCTCCTTTGGTTTATCATGATGCTCTGTGTACCTCTCTTTATTTCCTGCTGTCCTGTTCTGTTCTCTACCCTAGAAACCATGCAGCCCGTCTCCCTCTCAGGATATTACATGCTACATGTTTTTCTCCAGACACTACATCTGCATTTGATCCTCTTTCACACACAGACACACAGACACACAGAGACATAGACACACACACACACACACACACACACACAGACACGCACACGTAAGATCGTCTGTAAGAATTTTTTTTACAATATTTTTTGTACGGATTAAAAACTGTAATATTGTGAAATATTATTACAATATCAAATTAGTTATTATTATTTACAATGTAGGCTATCGCTTCTGATCAATTTAATGCATCCTTGCTGAATAAAAGTGAAACAATAAAAAATATCCTACTGGGCCCAAACTTTTGAACAGTATACTGTACACAGTTTTTTTGTTGTTGTTGTTGACACTTTTAGATATAATAATTTCTCATTTTCTGCCATCTTGAGCATCAGCATGCATTCTGATATTGTTTTTTTTCTTCTCTACATAGAATACAAAATTGCTTTTTTCCAAAAGAAAGTATCTATCAAGGCATCTCATAATTATTTTACCTACCTTAGCTTTCACTGTGGGAACTCCTGTGATGCCTTTTGAATCATTTTGGAACAGAGCCTTAGCCTTACTAGTACAACCCACTCAACAGAGCAACGTGACCAGGATTCACCTCTTCTTACATCCCTACAGAGCAGATATCAGGACTGCTGTGGTCTTGTCTTGTTCACAGAATGCTTTTGTATTGATCGAATCAAACTCTGAGCATGCTGTCTTGCTCATTTCCTGTCCACCCAATGGGGGTGTAGCCCACATACCATCTGTCTGCCATTGAACTGTTAAAAAAATAAAATTCTTAAACATTGTTAATAATTTTTCAACACTCGTTCATTGCCACACACACACCAGTACAGCTGTGCTGCCAGCTGCTCACTCGCACACACACAGGAAGCAGTGTGCCCCCCCGTCTGCCTATACTAAAAGACCTGTGTTGTTTTTAATGCAGCACAGCTGAGGTGCTGACTGGAGTCCCTGTCCCGTCCTGGAAGAGGCTGCGCATATGCTTCTCTCTCTCTCTCTCTCTCTCTCTCTCTCTCTCTCTCTCTCTCTCTCTCTCTCTCTCTCTCTCTCTCTCTCTCTGTCTCTCTCTCTCTCTCTCTCTCTCTCTCTCTCTCTCTCTCTCTCTCTCTCTCTCTCTCTCTCTCTCTCTCTCTCTCACACACTCACACACACACACACACACGTTTACTTAGCTAGTCTAAATGGAGACATTCCATATACTGGGATTGTTTTTTTTCTGCTTTTTTATAATGATAATATATAAAAAATTTTCTTTATTTTTTTTAAACAATTTTTTATTTCATTAAGTTGGCTTGTGAGAGTTTATAAATGTTTATTTTACAAATGTGGACCATTCCTAATAATCCTTTTATCTAACTTCTAAATAATTTAAAATATTTTAGATATTTAATTTAGCAATTTTTCACGACTTCCTTCCTCCAGTTCGGGCTTATGTTGTTAGTTATTTAATGAACATGTCATGAGCCTCAGCTGTGTCAAGAAAGATATGACATGTGGATAATGTAACAGCCTACTTTATTACTTTAATGTTGGTCTAATTGTGATCTCAGAGATGCACTCAAGCCAATATGTCTGCTGGCTTGCATTTTTCTGTTTATGTACTTTGGCACAGTAAATAGATGCATGGTCACTGACTTCTATGTTTTCTGTGACACTAATCTTGCACCTTTCCTCTGAAACCTCATTAGTCCCTGGTTTCTTCTTATCTCTTGCTGAGACAGGCTTCTTAAATCTGTGTCTCTTTACACAGCCAAAGTCTGTTAAATCTTAAACCTATCAAAGTGCTCCATTTGGTTTCTGATTCAGCTCAGCTCTAAGAAAACATATAGAAAGCCAGCACCTTAAAGCATTACTGTATTTTGAAGTTAAAGGAACACTCCACCGTTTTTTGAAATAGGGCTTATTCACAGTGTCCCCTACATTAAAATAGTTTGGCAAAAGCAATTTTTTCTCAGTACATGCATTGTCTTAGTTTGGCAGCGCCGACGCTAGCTTAGCTTAGCATAATGAATGGAATCCTATGTAGTCAAGTAGCATGTCATGAGTAAAAGTGATCAAATTAACAAAAAAACAAACCTAATTACTTATTGTGGCCTACGTATTCACAACGAGTACAAATAGCATTTCAAATTAAGACTAGGCGATTAAATAGGCAGATATTGACTTGGGACTATATTAGGGTGAATCACAGGCGAAGCACTGCTACTTGGGCGCAGTCATATCACGCAATACCTGAAATCTGGGTCCATTCGGCGTGGGGCGTTTTTTCCAGTTGACTTTATCGCACCGGAAAAAAAAGTCGAGGACTGCAGGATGGATCAACGCCGAGAAATCCTCTGGAGCTGTGACACAACTGCGGGCACGCTCATCTTGATCTGACACGTTGAGCCTGGTCATCGATGGCAGTACTTTGTCCCACTCGCCACAGCACAGACACTCTATTTCAGTCGGCATAGGTTGGCATATTCCCCCACACTCACACCACCAGTTAGTGTTGGCTCTCATCCTCACGTCCTCAGGCTGTTGAGCGATCGCAACCTCCTCCTTCTGCCGGTCTATTTCCATTGCATGCAGCTCCTCTTCAGAAAACTCTGGTTCGTAGAGGTATGGTTCTGGTTCTTGACTGTCTGAGAAGTCACCCTCTTGGTCTCGCAAAAAATCCCCCATGTCCAACGCCATTCACTGTGTCTACTATCGTAAAAACAGCCAGCTAATATTCACGCCGGTATGTTGACGGAAGTTGGGGAATTTCAGGTGTTGCGTGATATGACTGCGCCCAAGTAGCAGTGCTTCGCCTGTGATTCACCCTAATATAGTCCCAAGTCAATATCTGCCTATTTAATCGCCTAGTCTTAATTTGAAATGCTATTTGTACTCGTTGTGAATACACAGGCCACAAGAAGTAGGCTAATTAGCTTTGTTTTTTTGTTATTTTGATCACTTTTACTCATGACATGCTACTTGACTACATAGGATTCCATTCATTATGCTAAGCTAAGCTAGCGTCGGCGCTGCCAAACTAAGACAATGCATGCACTGAGAAAAAATTGCTTTTGCCAAACTATTTTAATGTAGGGGACACTATGAATAAGCCCTATTTCAAAAAACGGTGGAGTGTTCCTTTAAGTGACCAATCACAAAACGGGCTTAAAATATTGTTTAAAAAAGTTTGAAATGACAGTGGGAAAATGAAAGTAAATGACAATTTCCGTTAGTTTTTCGCCCTTTTAAGCTCAATTCAATAAAAAAAAATATTGTGATCTCGTTGCTTTGAAATTATTCACATCACACTTACAACAGACTTGAACAGCAGCCACCATGAAACGACCCACTGTAAGTCACGTGCATCGCATATGTGTACATAACAAAAGATAAAAAGGGGTTAAAGAAACTATTCAATTCCCATCTGATGGGTCATGCTCAGGTCAAATTGCCATGGACTGGACACATAGGCCTAATCGGATTAAGGACCACATATCAAAGCTGCCCAAATCGGATTGAAAAGATTTGATTTTTTTTGTGTTCACACTGCTCAGAAAAATGAGATCTATGTCACACATAGACAAAAGAAATTGGATTTTGGGTTGCCAAGTGCCATGGACTTGTATTCCTTCTCAATATGATCCCCTCTTCTGGCCATTTGACTCGCTGCAGCCTCCTCTAATTGGCTACTGTTTCCCGCCAAGCCTTTTTGCTCTCCTTGTGAAGTAGTGCTTGCACTCCGGCCTGCATCAAATGAGCAGAAGACATTTTTGTAATTGCTCCGCTGGGTTTGGAGTTTGTGAGGTATGGTGATGGTGGTAATGGTTTGGGCCAATTTGTTCCATGTGTGAGTCCTGTTAAAACACCAGAGCTGTGTGTATATGAGAATGTCTTTTGAGAGATATTGAGTTACTCTCTTGGGCCGGGAGGCGCGGCATCATGTCTTCTGTCCGTATACACAGCGGCTCCATTAAAGTGCTTTAGGTCTCGATGTGTGAGAGGCAATTAAAGCAAGACAAACAGCAGGCTTGGGAAAGTGGTTGTCTCTCATGTACCCGTATTTATCAGAGACTTTTGTGCTGACTAGTAGACTTACCTTTCAGGCATATTTTCTTTTGATCTTTGGAGTTTTGACCGCATTTGATCCAGGGTGATCTGTTTTGCTCTCTTTTTCTTTGTCTATTATCTACCCACATTGTCTTCTTTCTTTAATTGTTGTTGTGGTTTTGAAGTTGTTGTATGTTTTTGTGTTCTCTTCATTTGTTCCCGTGGGACTTTTTTTTTTACATTTGTTAGGTAATAATTATGGTTGGGAACTGAGAACTGATTCTTATTCAGTGTTTTCATTTGTCAAAAAATACTGGATCTAAATGATTTGACATTCAGTTTAGAAGATGAAAGTTAAAGTTTGGTTAACTTTTTCGAGTGCAAGCAAGGCCTCTTCTGTTGCGAGGCCCGAGTAAAACGGGTGAAACAGTGCAAAGGTTGCGTCTACTGTATCTTATTTGTGACTGAACCATTATTTTGTGTACAATATTTTTTGTGAATTGGTTGGTCCAGTTCAACATGTGGACTGGTTTTAGATTGCTTTTATTGTGCTTTTTTTGGTCTTTTTTGAAAGCTAAATATCTCCAGGTCCCGTCCGTAATATTTGACTGAAAAGTAATATTGCTTTTAATATTTTTTTTAAATGTATAGTTAGGACTAATTATTTTACCAAAAAGAAGTTAGCTACTAAAAAAAAAAAATCCAATCTCTAAAAAAAAAAAAGGATAATAATTGCCTGTACATGATAATGTATCTAATTAGCAGGGTTTTAGTAACGCTGGATGAGAGTTTAAACGGTTTAGTGAGGGTTATTGCGGTCAAAAGTATATGGTTGCTCAAGATCATAAGAGCAGAAGCTAGTCTAGATTGTGAAATGAAACTTTTATGAAATGCTTTACTTGGCATTTAGAGGAGGAAAAGTTCCTGTGGTGTACTGCAATAAAGTACTGTAAACTGGTATTAAAATGTACTGTATTTGAAAAGGTTACAAAACCCATGTATGCCCCTCTCCTCCTCCTCCACAGGAGAAAGAGCACGTGTTGTTAGAGATGCATGGTGTTTTATATGTGATCCATATTTAATGCTGCATAGCTGATGGCAGGCCAGAGCTGGTTATTCTGGGGAAGTCTTCTGTGACCCACATGAAAACGCTGCTTTCATCCGTTGAGCTCAAAAAGGCGAATGAGCCTGACATGAATGTTTCGGTTAAATATCTATGAAATGTCTCTGGTTTTAATATGTCATATGAAATCTTAATTCTGCAGAAATCAGACTGATGGTTCATGGTCTAGCAGGCTGTCGCTTCCATCCGTTGAATGACAGGACTTAAATGCTGCGCTCTCACTCCAGGCGTGGACCCTGGTGCTCTTACAAATCTGTTCACACCAAGGATGATAATTCTAAAGATGTAGATCTAAAAATCATTCTATATATAAAAGAATAGTGCAGTCCACTCACAGTCCATATCATTGGAATCACTTTTAGAACAATTTTGTTCCAGCTGAAATATGATAAAAACATTGACAGCCATTCCGAATCCATCCAGCTTTGAGCTCGAGTGCCTAAAGTGGCAGACGAGAGGACTGCAGCGTTCGTTTATAATAAACAGCATTGGTGTGGATGCTAATATAGTTCGTCTTGGTTGGAACGGGCCTTTAAAGTTTTTTTTCTTTGAAACGATGAGACTGCATTGTTTATTAGTGTACATACATGATTCTGTGTAGAGTTTGAGACTCCCTAAATCACTCTTGACAGATGTACGAGCAAACACAAGCTCTGAGTGCATGGTGAACTGTGTAACAACCAGAACTCTTGCAATCCACTGTGCTGACAGGTAAAGTCTTGTTTCAGGGGAACTGTCTCCTAGCCAGTCTTTGAGTCTCAGACTTATTGAGTAGCATGAACAGTAGCTCTAAGGACTTTGGCACAGCGAAGCGATACTTTAGCAGGCTGACCAGCGGCCACATCCTCAATAAGGCAGATGGTTGAAACGAGAAAACTAAAAGTGAGAGTGACAGGTATGGAGTGCCAAAAGGGGTAATCTTTAATGGTGTGTGTGAATGTAAACAAGACAGAGATGGGAAAGAGAGTCAGTTTGGCCCTGGGATCACACCTAAAGTTGCAGAATACCTACAGTCAGTTCACTGAATATCTCCTTCACTACACACACAAAAAGTGTAATCTTGCCAGTGGTTAGTTGGTTGCTATAGCTTATGAAGGCTGAATTTTGTAAGAGTAAAAATACAAATAGAGTAAAAACAGTGATCTTTTGAAATCTTACATTTTACATCAATAACTTTTTTTATTTATATAATATGTAATGTATTCCTGATGTAAGACCCGAAAAACACCCTATGACCCCGGGAGCATCACTGACGACGTGTCCAGGTTGCACCACAAGGTGTGGAGTAATGATGCTGAAAATTCAGCTCTGCATCAGTCTTCAGTGTCACATGATAATCCAGAAATCATTCTAATATGCTGATTTGCTGATAAAGAAACATTTCTGATTATTATGGATGTTGAAAACAGTTGTGCTTCTTAATGTCTTTGTGAAAACCATGATTTTTTAGTGTAAAATTAAAAAGAACTGCATTTATTTGAAATATAAATCTTTTGTAATATTTTATTTATTTATTTATATATAACCAAGTATTCATTTCTTATCCTAAATGGTAGAACCATAGTGTAAATCTTTAAAAGGTATTGAGGGATTTTAAATTTAATTTAACCCATTTGTAAGTTTGTAAGTTATAATTAGTTGCTTAACATGACATCAGACGGCTCCTACCCATCTATGTAGGCGGCTCTTGACTTGCAATATGCCACACTGCGGTCCAGAATTCATGCCTGTCTCTGTGAGACTATAGTTTGACTCTATAGTTGAGCTATATCTCAGACGGAATAGAGAAAAATCTATTGCACATGAAGGTGTTTATGAGGAGCCAGTTTGGCCGAGTGTAATATTGTACTCACAAAGAGCCAGATGTCATGGAGTGAGAGAAACGCAGGGCATGACAAACATCAGATCACCTTGGGAAGTGTAAATTCCCATGTACATGGTTGTGCAATAGTGCAACACACAGTCAAGCTAACCCTCCTGTCTGCAGCTATTCTATAGACCTGTTCGTACAGACAGCACTAGAATGTGTTTTCATTGGTGTGTGTTTTTTTTTGTTCTTTTTTTTTTTGGAGTGTATTAGTAAAGCACAGGTGTATGTGGGCGTACAAGGGTTACGGGGAGGGGGGGAAGGAAAAGGATAAAGAAAGTGCTAAAAGCCACTTTCAGTTCACTACGGGATGGCCTAGAGATGCAGATGCATGTGCATATTTAGAAGTAATTAAATCACTGACATCTCTTTTGAGACCTGGGTAGCGTTCACCCACGCACGCTCACTCATTGTCACAGACCCATACCAGACGGGATGCGCTAGCAGATGGGCTGTCTTTTTTTCTGTTACAGATTGGACAATGACATCGGAGGAATGACTTTCTCGCTGTTCCCTCAACTCCAACTGTTCACACTTGTCTTCCTTTATCCTATATTTTTGTCAAACTTGGATGACGTTAACACATCAGCCGCCATCTTTCACTCTGTATAGAACATTCATTATTCTCAGAGAGGTGTTGTCATTGTCTCAGAGATGCAGATGCTGTAAAACTTCTGAAAAGCAAAGGAAGTAATGCAACTTTTGTGTCCCGTGGAAAAAAACCCATCAGGGTAACACATACACACAACACTAAAATAATACAATTAACATTAACTAAATAGAAAGAAGTCTCAAAGCTGCAGTCCGTAGCTTCTCCTCTTTGTCGCCATCTCTGTTCGAAATCTGCAATTGCAGTTATTCGTGGTATTATCAACTTTACGTGGGTTGAGCCTCAGCACAGCACAGCACGTTTGAATCCAAAGTTTTGAGGAGAATATGCGGCTGTCAGTCGCCACACTGTTGTGGATATTGTCATTCAAAATCACAGATTCTACTTTTTGGAAGTATGACCAACATAAGAATTTTCACCGGAAAATGTCATCTGAACAAGTAACATCCACAAGGGGGGAAAAGCATAGCAGTAAATCGCGCTGATTAAATCTAACGATCGCTTGTCATATCACGTCAAACCATGCAAATTATAACAATACTTTGTTCTCAAATTGTTAATGTTAAACACATCAGCATTGCGTGACTACATGTAATGTGTATTAGGGCTACCTGTAGTTCAGTAAGTTACTCCGTAACTGTATGAATTAAGCGAACAAAGTGCGCTACTATTACATAATTGTTAACATAAATGTTAAATAAACCATTGAAATGTCTTAACTTACTCGTCCAGCAGAAAAAAAAAATAGCCGTCTCTGCCTTCGTTTTAAACCCCTTCAAAACACGGAGTTCACGCCACCTTTCAAAAGCCCTTTCGATATCCTAGTTTCTGCATGGGCCGGCACCGGTTGCAGTCTCTTTTTTTCTGTAGCCACTCTGAAGTCTTTTGCATTTTACAACGGGTGAATCTCCAGTTGTCACTGGTGATTGTCGTTTGAACCTTTCTGGATCCGCCATCAAATTGAAAAGTTAAATTATATCAAGTGCTGTGAGAAAAGGCTGTAAATCTCCACCTCCAACATTCTCACACACAATATAGCCTACTAGCCGAGACACCTTCTTTATGTGTACATGTGACGTAATGACGAAAAGACATGCTCGAATTTCCCACGGAAACCCACCAGTACCACTGGAATTAAAAACATTATTACGAGTTTACCGTTTTGAATTGAGCTAAGGCAAGCAGATACTTTTGAACACTGGCTAGTTATGTACTTGCTCCAAAATGTATTTTGGATAATTTTTTACCCAAAAAAGTTATGGACTGCAGCTTTAAAAAAATAAATAAATTTTAATAAAATAAAAAATTACAGTAAAATGACCAATGTTTAGGTAACTTGGTTAACCAATTAATAACATAAATTTAGTAGTGCAATTTACAGTGACCAATTAACATGTTTGTACTGTAGTATTGTCACTGTTTTCTGAAAGAATATAATTTACATAGCCTACTGTAGGTTACTTTTTTTACAATTTCTAAATGTAGATTAAAATTGATCAAAAATAGTTCGTTAATAATTCCCTTATAATGCTAAAGCATAAAAAAAAACTATGATGTTAATTAATAATACTTAATATGGTTAATAATAATTATGCAGTCATTGAACTATAAATTAATTAGGCCTAGGCCTACATATACAAAAATCATTAGGAGTGGCCTAAATGTGTAAAATATATTCCAAATAGGGCTATTTAATATTATATTTAATATTATAAACATAATTTAGCAGGAAAATAACAACTTTAGATGCACACAAAGATGAATAATTGCCACCTTCACACATAAAACCCATTAGATTGCATTAAATTGCATTAAAATTGCCAATTACCTTTTCTAGAATGTATTCCGCATCTGCTATTCACGTTTCACTACCGTTCACTCATCTGCACAAGCTTGATACCGTTCACTCAAAATGCTGTTACAACTTTC
Organism: Semotilus atromaculatus; assembly: GCA_031834385.1. Lineage (NCBI taxonomy): Eukaryota > Metazoa > Chordata > Actinopteri > Cypriniformes > Leuciscidae > Semotilus > Semotilus atromaculatus. The sequence goes on along the minus strand of JAULUF010000055.1, from coordinate 22,904,017 downwards.
TTTTATGCAATTTGTCTTTGGTCCTGTGTATTGCTTGTTTCCAAAGGAGGATAGTTATTTTGTCATAAGATGATAATCTTTAGTTTCAGTATTCAGTCTACTAATTTCTTTATCTGCTCGCAAGGAGAAAATATCTTGCGTTTCAATGTCTGTCCAACTTGACAACATACTTTTTACGTTTCCCTATCCACACAAGCCTACTAAACAGTAAGTTTTTAGCAGAAGTGTTATTCGGTTGACCTATCTTCTGCAAGACAGGTCTGGGCTGTCAGTGGAAAAATATCAGGTCTGTTTGGGCACATCTCTTGCTTAGTGCTTTATAGGGGTGGCACGGTTCACAAAACCCACGGTTCGGTTCGTTTCACGGTTTTAGGGTCACGGTTTTCGGTTCTGTACGGTTCTTGTTGTTATTTTTTCTTTTAATCTTTAACACTCCAGAAATGTACTTCAGCATATGATATGGGCTATAGCTTAATTATCCACAATTCAGGATACAGTATTTTTAAAAAAAATGTATATCATGTAATCATGCACAAACTGAATTTGACTTGACTTTAAGCACATTATTGAGAGACCATCTCTGAGGAAAGCCGGTGACATTTTTATACAGCAAAAGAGAAGACATTGATGCTTTTGTTTATTTGACACACAAAGAATAAAATTAACTTGCATTTATCAAACTGTCAACTTCAGTGTAACGTTAGCTCTTACAAAATGTGTATCTTTTAAAAGAAAAAGAGAGGAACTCTTAAAGCACTATCTTTTTAAATAAGTCAAAATACGTTACAAATAATTGCCTATAGATAATGAGGCTATAACAATATAGCAAAGGCCATAATCATAAAGTGAAACATAAGTTCAACCTCAACTCAAAAACAGTATATCAACAATGCTTCTATTCCCTGAGAGTGAGGATACATTTTTTTCACGTGAAATTAAAGTGCAGTTTGGAAACATGTGACTGGAGTTCTCATCTAAACTTAGTGTCACTGTATATATTTAAATATCATAGGTAAGATGAAATCCAAAATGTTCCCACACACCGACTTATACGACGCTGGTGCATCCTCCAACTCCTGTTAGCCTTCCTTATCTCTCCCACTTGCCATTTCTATACGTGACGAGACCTGCAGCGCTGCACAGACCAATCGGTTTATGACATCAAAGTACTGCGACTGCGAGAGATTGAAAAGCATACGGAGCCGTTGCTCTCGCGGTACTTTGATGTTATTCATCGACCGGTCTGTGCAGCGCCGGTTCAAGTCGAACAAGCCTCATATGTATGTCCACACATCTCTTATTTCGCGCGAAAAGTAAACGCACTGTCTGAGGTCACGGGCACGAGGTTACATTGCGCATGCGACGAACGAACCGTGCGACGCACACACGCACCGAACCGAGACAAGCGAACCGAACGGTTCGGATGTTTTTTCATGTACCGTGCCACCCCTAGTGCTTTATATATATATAACTGTTTATATAAACTCATTATGAGCTGTTCATGCTTTGCCCTTTATTTGTGTCTTAATTGTAGCATTTACACTGAGTTTTTGTTGTTGTTGTTGATCTCAGCAGACATACAGTGTGTGTTTCTTGAAGGGTCTGTAGTTCAGTGTAATTCTTTTGAGTGGCTGTGTGTAATGGGTCTCTTGGCTGAAGGCCACTTGATTTCTTGAAGAGCCGATGGACACGCATGCACACACACGCGCACACACACACACACACACACACACACACACACACACACACACACACACACACACACACACACACACACACACACACACTCACGTTTGGTTCGCTATCTTTGTGGGGACTCTCCATAGGCGTAATGGTTTTTATACTGTACAAACTGTATATTCTGTCCCCTTATACTGCCCCTGTCCCTAAACCTACCCATCACAGGAGACATTCTGCATTTTTACATTTTCAAAAAACATTACTTAGTGTGATTTATACGCTGTTCTCCTCATGGGGACCGCTGGCTGGTCCCCACAAAGCAGGTGATTTCAGGTTTTACTATACTTGTGGGGACATTTGGTCCCCACAATGTAATATAAACATGAGCACACACACACACACACACACACACACACACACAGATAGACACACACAACACACAACACACACACACACTCACACACATAACAATCACTCAAAAGTGGGACTTCTTATCAAGATTGGAACAAAATTATTCTGAAAGAAATTTTGACTGGTTTAGTTCTTATTTTAAACATTCTGAATCTATTTTCATAAACAGCTGTTTGGTTAAACTTATGGTTTACCTGATGGCAAAAACACCTTTTAAGTCATTTCAGATCAAATATAAAAATATTGAGAAGATGTTTATATTGAATATAGTCATATTTGACCACCACTGACCCCTCCTTCTGTCTGTCTTACAGTGGGCTCTTGCTCAGCCCAGCGGCAGGTCACAGTTCAGCCAGGGCCCTTGATTCGAACGGAAGGATCTCACATCACCATCTGGTGTAATGTGACCGGATACAAGGAAGGAGTGGAGCAAGACTTTGAGTGGTCCATGTACCTTTACACCGCTCCCGACCGAGAGATCCGCATCGTGAGCACGTCCCAGCACAGCTACGCCTACGCCCTGTACGCCCAGCGTGTCAACAGTAAGGAGATCTACATCGAGAGGCTGAGCGGAGACTCTGTCGTGCTGCACATCACCAAGCTGCAGGCCGCCGACCAGGGCATGTACGAGTGCTACACCCCAAACACAGACAGCCGCTACCTGGGCTCCTACAGTGCCCGCACCAACCTCACCGGTGAGCTTCCTCCAAACTCTCACTTAACACTCTTTTTTTTTTTATATAGTATACAACAGCACTGTTTTTGCATTCATGAGTCTTACTCAGACAGGACAGGTTTTCCCGCAGGAGATTGGGTAAATTCGTGTTTCACAGATGTACTTTGTGATTTAAGTCTCGTCTGAATCAAACGCATCTGTGATTTTCTTTAACAACCTTGGTACAAATTACAGAGGAATTTACTACTGTTTTTAAGATAACTCAGGGGTCCTCCTGAGAAATCAAATTCCATTCGTATAGCAATGTCTGGGATTTGTGAGAGATTTTTATATAATTTTTCCCCCCACACAACTGCTCATTTATTTTGACCTTTCATTATAAACCATAACTAAAGCTGTCAGTCAGCTCAGCGAGATAGTTATAGTTACGGTATTGTCATTGGGTTTAGAACCTTTTTTTCCCTGCTTTCTGCGTAAAGTGGTTGGTAATTCAAACACCCCATCCATTTTAAAAAGGGAATTAAATCAATCAGAGACAAGGTTTTAGTCCCATCTGAATTTGTACATGAAATGATACACTGTTATGGGTACTATATTGGTTGTTGACGGTTAAGATTTTTTTTTTTTTTTACGATTGATTGATTTGATTGATTGTGTATTTTATTGTTCATGTTCATTTCCACATTATTAATGATTAATGCTGTTAGGCTAAATCTTTAGCAAATCTCAAAAGGTATATTCATTTTTCATATTGTACTTTGTACTGTTGTGATGCCTGAATTCGTTTGTAGCATTTACAAAGGATTCATTTTAGTTTGTATGTGTTTTTATAGTTTTTAACTTATTTAGACCAAATTGTTTTAATTTCTTTAGACAAAATTTTGATGATAATGATCAGCTTATCGATGTCAGCCAGAATTTTAATATTGGTGCATCCTAATTAAAAACTGTGACTAAAACATTGTTTATTAAACAAATCTCATCTGAATAGTACTAATTGGGTCTTTGAAACTGATTTCAGAGTTTATCTCCAGGCAATTCTGGCAATGCAGTCTTGGATATGCTTGGAAAGTCACGTTTGGGATCTTTTTTTAAAGTGACATTTGAAATGCTTTTTTTGTTTTTTTTTGGAGCACGTCAGCCTGAATCCTCTCCAACTCGTCATTGCTCATGTTAATGGATCTACGCTAATTGGTGGACTTTTAACGCCTGAGTGGATTTATGCTGCACAAATCAGTCACTGTTCTGGTGGTGTAATAGAGAAGCTACCTGACAGAATGCCAGTCCATCTGTGTGCCAGCCCACCCTATTATTAAGTAGGGCACAGGCTTGTAATGCTGCCTTGCCACCTGCCACCGTGATATCAGTATCAATAGTCCTCTTAATTATAATTGTAATTAAACTTTATCCTTCCAGCTATGCTCACACACACATACCGCTGATGTCTCATCCATTTGTTAGCATAGTCACATGGGCTTGTGAGTGACCGTAACTTATTACAAAATACTCATTGTTAACAGTTCGGCTGTTGATTGTGACTAACCGTGTGGGCTGAGTTGTCAATGCCAGGCGTTGCTGCATAGGCTCACATGCACCGCATGTCTTGAAAGGCTCCACAAATGGACATGTGGACCAGCAGGAACAGTTTTAATAGGGGATCGGTGAGTCATGAGTCGTGTTTGGTGTGGGCTGGAGAGCATCACACTGAGAGCCACCTGTTTAAGGACAGCCATGTCCTTACTCAATACCCCATTCCGAGATCTCTGTGCTTCTTTTAACACACCGTCATCCTTTCTGTTGCCTCTATATGCTAACAGACCTCATGGAAGTTCTACATTTTAACTAGAGTCCTATTCCCAATCCCATCATCACAATAACCATTGTTGTGGGTTGAAAAATAACCTGAGTTAGTCATTGTCACCAGTTACATCAAACCTGTGCTAAACAAAGAGTTGAGGTACAGTCACGTGTCATTTACGGCTCAGTGTTCTAGCCTAATTCTTCTTAAAGGTGCACGATTTGGCCCTTGGTTAAAAAACGAAACTGCATGCATTTTGTGGAAGAACATTGTTTTGGCTGTGCTTCGGCTCTGCGTAACTGTGAAGATAAATACGAACAAGACAAAAATATATTTTGGAAGAAGATACATTAAAGTAGCCGGTGCAACTTTTCTCTATTTATGGATGTGATGAGACACGCACAGGCAAAAACCATTCCGTCAGGTAAAAAATATAAGTGTTTATAATAGGCTTACCACAGTGAATCAGGGTAGAACAAAAACACATTGATTGATGATGTATTGACTCATTTAAATTTGAATTTTGAACCAAAAAAAACTTACATAGGGGATCTTTAATTTTTGTTTTTAAAATACACTTATAAGATAATGTTTTTGGGAATACAAACTTTTTTAATCTTTATTCTTTTGTTAAAAATAAGAATAAAATAGCAGTTAAGGAAAATGTCGTTCTTAAGAATATTGCATGAACCAGGTGATTGGTTAAAAAACAAACAAACAAAAAATCCAAAAAAAAAACAAAAAAACATAAACCCGTATACTTGAGTGCCCATTAACATAGATAGCAGAATTCAAATTGCAGAGATATTCTAATGTTAACAGTAAAGCATTTGTACTGTTCTGTGTCAGTTACTTCCACTAATACTGCATGATTTCATATGAAAATGAAAAGCAGGTGTTTATCTAAATTTAATCCCTTCTCTTGGAACAGTGTGAAATGAAACTATTAGCGTGTTTTTAGAGACAAAAACAGTATTTATATGTCAGGCTATAGTGACCTTTGCATCTGATCTTCAACCTGATCTCTCCTCACATCCTGAAATTCCCACAGTGCACCAGAATCTGCTCTAAAACCCCCTTCAACCCTTTACGTTTCTATCAGACAGGATTATGCTTGAAAGAAAAGCTAAGGTCAGAAGTAAAACCTGTGGCTAAGTTCACATGCTCTGGTAAAAACAGATAACGACGGCTCTGCTTCAAAATATAGCTAGCTGCTGTTCACACAGGAAGCTACTTACATGAAAAGAGAGACTTAATTAATAATCACAGATAAGTTTTTATATTAGCATGTCGCTAAGCTAACAACACAGTTCGCAACACTTAAATATTGGACTATTTAATATTGGACTATTTCACCCAATATCTGTGTGCTACTTATATTGTAGTGTGTCCTTTTACTTGTTTTAGCCAAACTGAGGTATCTAATGCAAAATAATTTTGACACCCACTGCTTAGAAAAGCCTTAGATTAGGAGTGCCAAAAAATACTGTTAGCAAGCTCACTAGCATTTAGAACAAAGCCACTGAAACGACGCAGCATATGTTTGACCTTCAGGGATTTTCTAGTCATTGACAGGAATAACTCGGCTAATCAAAATTGTCAGCCATACACAAGTGTTAGTGTGTGACAGTCTGTAGCCTACTGATGCTGTTTGTGTGTGTGTTTGAGCTAAGCTAACAGCTGAAGCATGGGATTGATCGAAGCTGTGGAAGGGCAAATGTGATGCCATGTATACTTCCTTGCCCTGTGTAATAATTATGCATGTTTTCATAGATTAATGAATGATCAGTATGCTTCATAACTGGGTTAGGAATGTGGGAGCTGAATGTAGGCCATGACTGGGCTACTCCCAGCTGCTGACAGGAGTAATGGCTGTGCTCATTGTAGGCTGTATTTTTAGGCAGTGTACATGAGGTGAGGGGAGGAAGCGCAAATACTCACTGGAGCCTGTGCGTCTCTAACCTCTTAACCCATGCCTTGCTCGCATAACAGGACTACCCCACCACGCATGCTTTTCAACTCCTCACCGCCTGACATCTGTACACATGCTGTCATTGAATATCACTCAGCCTTTTCTTTCCTCAACTCTTTCTCAGTTATGTTTATTTTTTCCCCCTTAATTCGTTCTTAATCACAGTGAAACTCAGTTTATATACATAGCCACAGACAATTCTGGGTAAATCAGTGAACCGGTCAATAATGTTTCAGATCATATTTCACCCCAAAATCAAAATAACAAAATAATTATGATACGCTTCACAGGCAGTTCATAAAAATAAATTAAGAAACTATCTTTTTTTTAAATGAAGCGTACCCACCCAATAGGTATAATGCAAAAAAAAAAAAAGTATTTAGATAATTTATAAAATAAACATCTTAGTATTGCTTAGTATAAGAGAAATGGGGATTTTTTTTCTTCTCTCTCTCTCTCTCTCTCTAAAATAGTAATATGTATTTAGACAAAATTAAATTTCTTGTACTAAGCCAAAGTAATTTAAATTTGGTGGATAAATGTGGTTATTTATCGAAAATAATATTGCAAACTACACATTTAAATGAAATTGGTTCTGGGGTGAAATGCGACTCAAGTAGGCCTATGTTTCTGCGAGATTCACTCTTCTAGTGTTGTCAACTGCATCTCTGTGAATTGAGCAGTCTTATTAACTCTCCACTGTTTGTACTCTGTCTTTTAAAAGCTGTGTCCCTGTATCTCTGGTGTTTATTGTACCAATCTGGTCTCTTTGCACGATGGAATGATGAAATAAGACGATAGAGTTAATTTCTCCTGAATAAACGGTTATCTACGCGCGTTCCCTTGGCTTCTTGCTGCTTCTGACGTCAGTGGGCAGAAAGGAAGCTCTCCTCACTCCTGCCAAAGAAAAATGGTTCAAGCAAACGGGCATAACATCCTCCTTTAATCTACTTCACTCAGCTGCAATGATTTATTTAACAGTTTGCTTCTGAAGAACATTTTGAGTTTTGTAGTTGTACATTTCAAATGGTTGCTTCTCTTTTCTAGCTTGGTGCTTTTTTTCAGCCCGGTCCCCAGTGATGCAACTCCGTTCAAACATGAGCGAGACAATCACTACTGGGTGTTTGGCACGGTGTTGTTTTTGTTTTGGGTTACATTTATTTTTGCATTTCTTTTTTGAAACATTGTATGGCTTTGAGCTTTCAGGCTGAAATTCTGTTCCTTTAACTGTTTAGTAAAATAGGCTCCATTTACCCTATTACCCCCCCCCAAAAAACATTTTTTTTGTGGGCCATGCATATATAAACACTCTTGTCTTATCCGATACACATTTCACAATTTTCTGTAATTAGTATTCACTGTAATAGCTTTTGATGTCTGTGCATGTCCAAACAAAGTATTTTTGAGTCTCTGAGATGTCAAGCACATATTTTGCAGCGAGTATATATTTTGTAAAATTAAAAGAAATGAGTATAAACCAATTAAATGTGTGAAAGTCACTCTTTTCCAGTTTTACGATACACTCAAGACTAGTTGTGTGCACATATTTTAACAGAGTAATGGATGGCATGAGTGAGCATTTCCTATTTTCAAAAGAGAATTGTGGGTGAAGAATGATCATGTCTTAGTTCATTCTGAATAACTGTATACAGTGCTCTGAATAGATGTAGGCTCTATGAAGTCACATTATTCTTCCCCTTTTCAGACTTAATTGCAATCCTGTAATGTTTTGACAACATGTAGGTTAAGGTTGTATTCGATAGAGTAAAGTGAAACATTTGAGGACAGCTTAGTACTTCTCGGTGGGTCATTAGTGTTAACACGGCTTTGCGGTCTAAACGCAGCCATATTGACCAAACACCAAAGATGTGTTTGTGTGTGTGGATGTACTGACTTGAACCTTTCATTTTAACTTTTCATTTTTGTCTCTTTTGGGGTGCAGTCTGTGATCTTAGGCTCCTATAGATCTCGTGTGTTTGTGTGTGTGTGTGTGTTTTCATCATCATGTGGGCGTGCTTAGTTCTGCTCTGCAGGATCAGGGTTCACTGTGACATTCACTGTCATTGAGCTCTCACACACACATACATATAGCTTTACATTATTACGTAGCTTATCAGGAGTTCCCACTGTAATCTGTTGTTCTCACTTAAACCAATTATAACTGAATTGAAATGCTTTATTGTCCCTAAATAAATTTGTCTTGGACTCCACAGGGGTGCATAATATATTATAATTTATAATTACCATTATATAAATTAGATAAATACAAACCGATACAACGTAAAACATCATTATAATATAGCTTAATAGCCTTACATACTCCCTACACCTAATATCTTTTTTTTTATTTATCAAAATTAACAATTCTTGTTTTTTTATGGAATATTGCAGTATTATTATAAATATTTGATCCGTGCACATCATTGAATATTTTTAATTCATGTGCTCTTCTCTGAATCTTTAAACAAAATAAGTTCACCTCCCTGTTGCAGCAGCATTTCTTCTCTTCTCTGATGACGTGTTTACTGGCGTGAGGGTGGGGTCTACCTGTCACTCACATGACATCACAGCAATAGCAAAACACAACCATCCAATCAATTCCCAATGACCAAAATCAAATCCCGCTCTACATTTTTTTTTTCTAGTTCGAGAAGCCGTTTCACTTGGATGTACGTCACTATAGAGAATAAAAGATAATCACAACTTCCATTTCATGCCAATTTTAAGATATGGATAAAACTTATTGAAATGTTTTTTTTTTTCCTATTCTAGAATGTCCTCAAAAGAGTTTTTTACTAACTTCCGTGGATATTTTCATCTGTTTCATCCCCAGGTGTTTTGAAACAGCTGTGGTCTGGACTGTATCTGATGCTCATTTGCTGGAAAGCTGAGCTGATATGCTTGTAGTGTAGGGTGTTATACATTCCTCTGAAGTTTCCACTGGATGTGCATGCCAACATATCCCTCCTTATCTGCTCTCCTCTAAAGCCCAGATCAGCTGGCCTTCAAGATGGGCCCAGTCCTGAAGTTTGTCTAAACTATGTCTGGTTTATACTCTGAAGTTTAATAGGGAAACCTTTCGAACACTTGAGCTTATGAGAGTGTGTAGAGAAAATGTTTATAAATGAGTCAAATTAGTTCTTATGTGGGCTTAAATGAATGACTTGCAAAACATTTTTATCTGCATTTTTCTATAAAAAGGTTAAATTACACCGTAACGTGATTTAAAAACCATTAAGACCTCCAATCAGAAGGTAAATGCTACTCAAAGAAATCTCATTTGAAAGCATTTGCAGCTTGTTAGCAATTAGACCTTTTTAGTTACCGTCACCTTTATAGTACTGTGACCTGAATTAATACTTAAATAAATTAACTAACTCGCTAACTCGTACTGGGAGCCGCCACGTGCTTGGGATGGCCCTGCCTCCATAGACTTACATAATAAAAAAAAGAGCAAAATCTGGTCTGAATATATGGGAGACAGTTGCTAAGGTAGAGTTTCTCAGTAACATTTTAAGGTCAGGACTTAGAGAAGGGTCAATTTTATACTCTTTCATGTGCTGTTGTTGTTCAAAAGTGCTACGTGAGCAATTGCAGGGACAAAGAAGGTCTTCTCTATAACCTGACGTGATTCAGGCCCCTGGCACCAGACTACCTCAAACAACCTGAAATTTGAGAAGAGAAAGCCAGAGAGAATAGACTCAGTGGTGAGTCAGGCTGAAATCAGGATGCGAGTTGCAGTCAGTTTGGTATCGTCAGAAGCGTGTCATCTTTATGAAAAGGGTGATTGCAGCAGAATGAAAATGTATACCAGAGTACATCTGTACCCTCAGCACACCTGGACATGCTGGAACATGATATACCACCTATAAACCACACTCACTTTACCCCGCAGGTTTCTGCCTGCAGTGTTGAAATTAATCTGTGAACATTGCCATTAGTGGCAGTCTTCATATGGGGTGTCACTCTGAATTTCACAAAAACAAGATGATCTTTCTTCTCTTGTCTATCTTTGTTTGTCCAGATTTGGCAGTGTTTTGAACCCTCGTTCCCATCGCTGTAAACAATGGGGCTTTCACTGTAATCAGTGTTTTGCTGACCTTGAGAACAGTTTGTATAGACTTTTCCCAAAAGAGTTACTGCTGCCGTATCAATAGTTTTTTTCCATTGGGTGTTTTGTGGTACTTAAGCGTATTACAAACATTGAACATTATATTTTGAATACTTTTGTGACGCTACAAGTAATGTTGCTCTTTAAATTTACATCATGATACCAAAAATAGTTTAGTTCAAAAGTTTGGGGTCAGTCAGATTTTAAAAGCAATAAATACTTTGTTCTGCAATTACTCATTACATTGATCAGAAGTGACAGAAATCTTTTATCATTTAAAAGTCTTTACTAGGGGTGCAACGGTACAGATAGCCCACGGTACGGTCCATACCTCGGTTTTTGGGCCACGGTCTCGGTTCGGTTTCGGTACATGTTTTGTGCAGAAAGAGACTGCTATTTCATCCCAAAAATATGTTTTATTTTTCTTATGAGCATAAACAGAATGTCACAGTAGGAAGAACATCAATGTGTATGGAATAAATTAACACTTGAGTCTTTACTGAACAACACTAAGTAATACAACCTCTTCAACTACCACTTATGAAATACAAAATGTAAACAAACACACTTTAGAATATTCAAGTGGATCCCAATTCCAAACCTTGATAACTGGTATATGAAGTGATCAATGTGAAAGAAAAAGTGCACTTTTACCTTTAAACAAACATAAATTAGCTTGTGGTTTGAATAAAAAAAAGCAGAGCAAAATAATAGTAAAAATTTTTTTATTATCGGGGTGTCATTGGTTGCGTTAAATCTTACCCAGATACAATAGTGCTATTTTCTGATTGGCTAGCAACACCAGACGAATCAGACGCGCTTGATTCCTGCCGGTTCCACAATGAGAGCGGCGCGGCCAGAGTTTTGCTAGTAATACGAGCCAGTGAGTGACAGAAGTTTGCGTGTGGGTGCACAACAGTGATTGATTGGACACATTAACTTGCGGGGGCGGGCTTTCGTCTGCCTGGACAGGCAAACGCACCTGAAGGCGTGTAAAGCAAAAACTAAAAGGATCAGCGCGAACTCAATGGCAAAACCGAAGTCCCACGGGACACGAGGGTAGGTTGTCCCGTGCAGGGCTGACCGAACGGTCCGGGATTTTACCGTTTACCGTTGCATCCCTAGTCTTTACTATTTCAAATAAATGCTGTTCTTCTGAAATGTCTATTCATCAAACAATCCTGAAAATGTATCCGTTTCCACAAAAATGTTAAGCAGCACAACTGCTTTCAACATTGATAATAAAAAGAAACGTTTCTTGAGCAGCAAATCATCATATTAGAATGATTTCTGAAGGATTTGACACTGAAGACTGGAGTAATGATGCTGAAAATTCAGCTTTGACATCTCATATTAAATTAGAAAACTGTTGCTTTAAATTGTAATAATATTTCACAATATTACTGTTTTTACTGTATTTTTGATTAAATAAATGCAGCCTTGTTGAGCAGAAGAGTCTTCTTTAAAATCATTACAAATCGTATTGACCCCAAACTTTTCAGTGGTAGTGTATAACGTGTTACTTTTTTGTTTATGTAAAGTGTGAGGTTATTTCAACTAAAGCCAGTTTCCACCACAGAAAAAAAAAAAAAAAAACATTTATTAAAATATCTGAGCAGGGACTTCACCATAATAAAGACGTTTTATTTATATAGCGCCTTTCCAAAGCCCAAGGTCGCTTTACATTGTACATTACAATACATTTAGACACCGACACATACATTAGTCACATAGGATACATATAGTAACATTATCCAAAATGCATGTTAAATAGATATGTTTTTAACTGGGTCTTGAATGTAGCCACAGATGAGGTATTATGTAGTGTAAGAGGAGTGGTCCTGTGGTCCATGTAGAATGATGATCAAAACATAGGCTAGATGGAGTAGATCGAGTTCATCAAAGCTGCCTCTTCCTGGGTCAACATTTTATTCAGTAACATTAGGCAGTTTATACTGTTAACTGTTTCATGATCACGTTACATGTGCGTAAGCAATCTTCTATCGCTTGTTTTTGCTGCTTCCTTGTTTGTTTTTGGATCCAGAGATCCTGTACTCTTTCAGAAGATGTGTAATAGCTCTCTCTACCGTATAACAGGGACATCATGGTCATGGATTGGCAGAAACTCGTCAATGGCTGTGAAGCATTGTCATAAATAACATAAAATCTCGTTCAATGGTGGGGGAAGAGTTAATACGGTCTCACAATGTGGCATTTTCTTATTTTAAAAACTAATTTCAGCATACAGTTAGCCAATTTTTTGTCTTTACTCTTTGGGGTGAAAAAAGGCAATATCGTTACCAAACTGAATTTCAATATGATTGTTTTCAAACCAGTAACTCCCCCAGCTGTGGGGGAGTTGGATAGCGAGAAGAAACATTTATTTTCTTTAAACAAACTTAAACTTAGACCTCAAACAATATTTGTCTTATTGGGAGTAATAATATGTAATGTTACAGGTAACGTTCCCCAATGCTGGTTGGAATATGTGTCGTCAGCATGTTCAATACTAGCATTTGAGAGGTTTTGGAACATCCCTTTCCCAGACTCTCCCAGCATTGATCCAGCGGAGTGGGAGAAGATCTGGAGCCGAGCTTTACAACCTATACACGCCATCCCTCGCAAGAAACACAGAAAAACGACAGCCTGCACTTTACAGCATGTGTTGCTGGAACCCCCAATAATCACTTGCTTGCTACTTCACATCAGGCCGAGAGTGATTTTAAAGGCTGAACCAGACTATCAGCTTGTGCATGAGCCGCCGATGAGAGACCTCCCCTCTCTTAATCATGGCAAAACACATGAATAAGTTGGGCAGCAGCGCCTGAGTCATAAAGGGCTACTCCACTTGCCCTCCTTCAAACTGTCAGAGAGCCTATTCCGACAGCAAGGGGAGTCCAGAGGGGCGTTAGTAATTTAGGAGCCGAGCTTCTGAGCTGAGAAGTGTGTTAGCGTGAGTCAGAGGTTGCAGGCTGGTGTTTGGCTCGATACCTCATTAGAGTGTGAAGAGCAGCGCGGTCTGGTCTGGCTTTCAAAGAACTCCGGACAGCAGCCTAAATCTCGGAGTGAAGCATCACATAGTCTTGAGAACTTCTTCAGTTTAATGAAGTTCAAATGTCTGGACCTGCTGTGGTGTAAAGCTGATGTGTGTAATTTCAGAGCGACCAAAATGGCAACATCGTCGCTAAGAAAGCACAACATTTGCGTAGTAGTGACTGGTTTCAAACTTTTTGATGCTCGAGCCCCAAATATTATGGCAAATACATATTTTTATATAACAAAAACAGCAAATAAAATACATTTGTAGATTTTTAGAAGATGCTTCTAGGGACGTTCTGTATTCTCAGAAAATATGAGATTTAATTCTTAAACGTTGACGATCGAGTTATGAACCTGCTAGGAAGGAAATTAGTTTTTATGAGAATTTGGTACATTGTGTGAGCAATGTTTGATACAGTGAGGTCTATGTTTACTCCAGCAACATCCTGCCTGATTCTCACAATGAATAATACTGTCTAGAGGCGTAGTTGTCACATTGTTACTTCGAGCATGATTCTAATTTGAATAAGAAAGGCATGTGTTGCCTAAAATAAGTATTTTGTACAGTGCTTTTTACTGACTATAGAGAAGACTACTAGTTGTTTTTTTGTGGGGTTTTCTACTAGTTCTTTGAGTGTTTCCCAAGTGTTTTTTAATTGACATTTTTGTGGGATTGTGTTTTCTTTCACATTTTATATGTTGGGCATCAGTGTCCTCCATGTAAAGCATATCTTATGATTGGTTTTAGTGGAAAAAAAATATTGCTGTATTTGTGGCCAGATGTTTGCCCCATTCAAATTTCCCAGCTGCTACAATTGTTGTGCTTTCCATGTTGATATAAATTGTTTGTCAGTTTTATCAAAGTTGTCTGAACCAGTATTTATTATAATTTTTTTAAAACTTTTTCTGGTATTTTTGCTATGGCAGATTATATGGCTCTATGAATTTAAAATGTATATGAATGTACACACACACACACACACACACACACAAAACATTTTTTAACAAACAATTTAACAGTCTTTACTGTCACATTTGATTAGTTTAAGGCGTCCTTCCTTAATAAAAATATACATTTTATTTTCAATAATAATAATAATAATAAATCGTATTGATTGCAAATTTTTAAATGGTAGTGTACTTAGTTGATGTGCAATTTCTGAAAATCCAAGCCTCGGAATGTTGGTGAGTCAAACAGAATGAATAATTCAAACATGATGTGGTTTAAGTATGAAACCATAGGACAGAGTCAGCTGTATTCCTCCTCACAAAGAGGACATGGTTCTGGAATGATTGTTCTTAGGAAAAGAGGTGAAGAGTTCACTAGGAGTCCTGTAGCGGGGGTAATGTAGCGTAATGGAAGCGAGTTTTAAATGCAGTTCTGCTGAGATCAGCGGGAGAGCTAAGGCTGGAGATAGCTGTTCCTCTCATCTCTTTTAAGGAATCAGCGTAGAAGAAAGCAATCAGTTTCTCCTTTTAAATGTTATCTTTCTTTAAATTTCTTTTTAGCCAACTAAAATGTCCTGTCCCATTATTCTGTGACTTCAGTACATTTACTTCTATGAGGGAAATTGATTTGAGTGGTTGTGAAGTACTAAATTGTCTTGCCTGCCATAGTTAGGTAGACGTTTGGTCTTTTCTTGTGTGAGGAGAGGGGTGAGGAGTGCCACAGTGAGAACATTTTTCTTACTCAGTCTCTATTCCTTTCCTTTTTTACTATGTGTGTGCCACATCTTATTTGCTCTGATATCTCCAAGCCTATGCTGTGAGTTCAGGTCTTGTGGCCAGACTGAAGATGGAGAACTAGAATTGCACATCTTGTCTTAGAAAAGACAGTCTTTATATTAGAAGACTGCTTGTACAGGCTCTCCCGGAGTCACGAAAAGGCCCTAAAACCTTTAGACAGGAGAACAGACAGGAGAAAGAAGTTATGGAGACCAGAGGAGAAGAGTACAATAAAGAGACCTTCTAGATGACAACAGAGGAGAACTGAAAAGGGAGGCTGCTGAGAAGGAATGAGACAGGCAAACTGAGGGAGTGGAGGAGTATTG
Source organism: Semotilus atromaculatus (assembly GCA_031834385.1). Taxonomy (NCBI): domain Eukaryota; kingdom Metazoa; phylum Chordata; class Actinopteri; order Cypriniformes; family Leuciscidae; genus Semotilus; species Semotilus atromaculatus. The sequence goes on along the minus strand of JAULUF010000055.1, from coordinate 22,888,279 downwards.
GAGGTTATTTTCTGACTGTTATCAGCCAGTTATCAGACTGTCATAGAGCTGGTCAGTGTCTGACCTATGTACATGTCTTTCCTTTGGCGCCTGCAGATGTCATATGAACATTTAGTGGGTTTTTTATTATTATTTTTGGTTGAATTTTATCAGAAGCATCTGGATGTAGTTTAGTGAAAAAGGATTAGATCAGCCGTAAATACTAAAGCTGGTATTATTTACTCAAGCGTTTCAAACCGGTATGCTGTTTTACTGTCAAACACAATACAATGAAATTCATATTTAATTTCATATAATAAAAGCTCTTCTGAAGCTTTACAGTAACTGGTAATTGGTTCTCCATTGTAAATTCTAACCAAATGTCAGGATGTTAAATCTCAAATTATATATTGGATGGAAGAAAATATTTTTATAAGAATGTAATTTAATTATTACAATTCCCCAAACAGTCCTCACTTCAAAGGACTTGTTTAGTGTCTTTTTATAATGATTTATTTTTTCTTATTTTTGGCACTTGACAACTAGTGGTCCCTCTGAACTACCATTGTATGGAAATAAAATGTTAAAATATTTTTTAGTGTTCCACAAAGAAAACTAATGACATGAGAGGGTTTGGAATGACATGAGGGTGAGTAAATACGCATTTAATATCATTTTTGGGTGTATTGTTCCATTTAAGGTGATCCAGATGTTTTGCTAACAACTGCCACACTTAGCCATTGAATTACATGCCCTATCACAACTACATGTCTTCTTTCCAAAAGCATGCATAATGATTGACAGGCAGAGAGAACTTCAGATTTGTTTAAAAAAAACACAAAAAAACAGCTCCCTCAACTTGTTCCTTGTTACAGAGGCTTAGGTTGTCAGAGAAAGGTGTAATTTCTCAGGACATTTATTAAAGTGAAATCTTTCAGGTACTAGAACCATTTTAAATGTTTTGTTCCAATAAATAAATCCCAGAGATCAGTCGTTTGGATTTTAAATTCTGTCGTGCTGAAAATATGGTAATGCACATGGGTGTGAGTAGTCCTTATCCTTAGATTTCTTTCTTTCAATTTCCCTGACAGTCCCTTCGGCCATCAGAGGGGCTCCTGAAGTAATGACATAATGGTATAAAGTGTACTGAGATGCCTCCTCCGGCACAGACAGATTGGCTTTAGCAGTAATTGAAAGATATTAAAGCTGTAATTTGCTCTGAACAATCTCCACCGTTACCAACCAGGAGCTGCCAGAAGGCTATCAGTAGATTGAAGTAGACTGAACGGTAAGTGGCTGAGAGACCTATTAAGAAAAAATGCATAAGGAGAGAGGAAAGTTTAACAGCATGATGGAGAAAGAGCAAGAATACAGTGAATCAACCTTCTGCTATATGCTCTCTTACTACCATTGGGTTTGGTTGATCAATCCGGCATCATGGAGCTGTTCCTCAAATAATGGGTGCACCAGGGAGAAGGGCCTCTGTTTTAGCTATTTGCCTCTGTGATGGAATTAATGCACTTGGAGCCAACGTAGGCCTGAACATGAACAATAACAAGCTCTCTGCTAATAAGAGTGGCTTAATGGGTTTATATTAGGAGGGTGTCAACCGGGTTTGTCTTTACATTGGAAAAATGGGCCAAAGCATTCCTCTGCTGCGTCGCTTTCGATTTGCTTTGCTTAAACCACTAAACCCCAGGCATTCTCTCCTCAGCAGTGTCTAATGAATGCAACAAATCCTTTGGAATAAAAAAAAAAAATGAATATGGTTTGTAAATGAATTCAGTAGCTGCTCCTTTACCGTACGCCTCATTCAGGCATGCTATTGACAATGCCTCGCAATGATCTGCGTTCCCGCAGAGTTTACTTCCAAGTCTAATCAAACGATACTCAACCCGCTAATCAAGGGTTGAAATTTAACTCTGCAGGACTGTAGATCTCCATGTGAAAGATTTAACGCCCTTGGTTGAACGCAAATGAATATATTTGTGTTTTCTTCCTGTGCGCATAGGCAAACGTGATGCTCAAGGTGCCCTTCTCTTCTCACTGTGAACTTATTTGCATACAGCCCATCAGTACGTCTTTTCCCTATCTGCTCATCACCGCACATGCTTTTATGATGCTCACCAAAGCTTATAATTATTCCCAGACGGTTCACCTTTCTGACTGCTGCTCCTTCAGGTCAGTGCAGAGTTATGAAGCAATAAATGAAGCTGAAGAACGGATGAATAAGATACCTATAAATCAGATAAATCATTCCGGGCATTTCTGACTCCTAGTGTCTGCAGCAGCCCATTAAAGCCTGTCATGCCATGATCATGTCCCCTGAATGAGCGCTACGTCTTCCGTTGGGGTGACCTTGCTGTCACAGACATTTTGCGCGTCAGGTTATTTGCGACATTGAAATGGTAATGCCTCTATAAATTCACATCCTATTGTTGCAAGCAATCCCCGTGTATTGTCTTGTACACAATCGCACTCTCACCTTTGCTTTATGTGTGTGTGTGTGTGTGTTCAAATGCACACCTATGCAAATGCATAATTGTATAGCCTAAGCCATAAAAAGGAGGCTGTCGAGGTGCACTGGTGCATGGATAACGGCACTGTAGCCCTGAATCAATAATCAACCTTCCCTTGAGTTAGTAAAAGATATTACCATTTCACCCAGCTCATTAAAATGTTAATCACTTTTCTCATTATTTGGAATTGAAATTTTTGATTTACTTAAAATGTCTTACATAATTAGTTTAAATTTCAGTTAAAGGGCCACAGTGGTTTCTGTGTCCCCTTTCAGTTATGATGAATAACTCCACAATGAGTTATTTTTTTTATATATATACACTCACCGGCCACTTTATTAGGTACACCTTGCTAGTACTGGGTTGGACCCCTTTTGCCTTTAGAACTGCCTTGGTTATTTGAGTTACTGTTGCCTTTCTTTCAGCTCCAACCAGTCTGGTCATTCTTCTCTGACCTCTGGCGACAAGGCATTTTCACCCACAGAACTGCTGCTCACTGGATATTTTCTCTTTTTCAGACCATTCTCTGTAAACCCTAGAGATGGTTGTGTGTGAAAATCTGAGCATCAGCAGTTTTCTGAAATACTCCGACCAACTCATTTGGCACAAACAACCATGGCGCGTCTCTAAAGTCTCTTAAATCACCTTTCTTCCTAATTCTGATTCTCAGTTTGAACTTCAGCTGATCATCTTGACAGATGCTTTATTAGGTACACCCATTTAACTTCTTATTAATGCAAATATGTAATCACCCAATCACATGGCAGCAACTCTTTATATATATATATATATATATATATATATATATATATATATATATATATATATATATATATATATATATATATATATATATATATGTGTGTAATTGTGCTGATGTCCAATGGAGATAAAAACAAGTAAAAACAATATATCAGTTTTGAATGACAATTTGAATGCACACTAAACAAAGTTTGCAATATTCAATATTGCTGGATTGTGACCCAGATGTCGATATAATATGGTATTACTGATTCCCACTCTTAGCAGTCAGCCTGTAGCTCATTTAGCTTTATAACTGGGACAACACACCCTTAAAACCCCTCTTTATCAGCAGCCCAGCCAGCCAGTTCTTCAATGCCCTGAAGATGAGTGCATCATTTACTCAGTGCAGATGCGTCCTCTCTGCTTGCATCATACCAAGCATTTATGCACACTTACTAAAAATCTCCAGCATGTCTATTTTCTTGAGGTAAAGAGCTGGGTGAGTGTGCATTTGAAATCCAAATCAACCATGTCTGCATCCAAACCAACTATATTCATAACCTTAAAACCTGTCTAGAGATTTTCATTTTATTCCAGTTCTAATCTGAAGCACGTTTTAAACCACTCAATCCAAGACCAGAAATTCTAAAAGGCACAATATAGATTCAGCTGGAAAGAATCTAATTAAAATGAGAGAGGGAATTGAACGAATTAATTAACCAAACGCGTTACCCATTAAGCTTATTCAGCCACTCAGGCTTAAGTATTTTTTTTCTTTCGTATATTACAGGTCGTGTTGCAGTGCCAACACAGGGCAAAGTTGACAATCTGTTGTCTTTAAAATCCAACTCATTAAAGCAATGTCACGCTCATGATTTACCCTAAACTCCTGCCAGCACTGCTTTCCAATTTCAGCTTTTCAACATGAATATTAGTGGCCTGACAGCAGACAGGGACAAATATCAGGCCATTTTCTGCTTTTTTGAGCCCTTCAAATAATTGGGTGCTGGACCGACATCTACATTACGAAATTTTAGCGATTTATAAATAGCTTGTAGATGTAGAAAGATGGCTTTTGAAAACCAAATGTTATATTGTTAAGAGAGCAGAGGCTAACTGGGCCATGCTAACCTGCAAAACCTTGACCTATAAGCCAAAATCAGTCAATCTTTGACTTAATTTTCTACAGCCAGTGCATTAAATGTGACATCTGTATTATTTTACATTTAAAGAATATAATTAATTTAAAAACATGACAGGACAGTTTTTGTTGAATCTAGTCAATGTCAGAAGTTGTGGGACCTTGAATAATGTACATGTCTCTCCTGCTCCCCTAAGCATATAAAGAAGGTTGTGGATGCTAATCCCCTCAAGCTTATGTCAGCCATATTCAATAGACCAGGACAGTGCACATATGCTGCCACCTGTGCCCACTCAGAGACTCCTCCACCCAGCCTGCTAATCTGTAGGAAAATTCATTTACCCCATCCATACATCCCACCCTTCTCATGGTTGAGATGTAACGGGTGTTCGTTGGTTGCATCTGCTGCCCACCTGGATGTGTGCCTCTACACCCCTCCCGTTTTCCTGCCTCTCGGCCAGACCCGTGGGCATCCTCTTACTCGCAGACCCTGCCGTTCAGATACTCTGCTCCTGCCCTCAGTACCACCCATGATCCTGCAGTCTGTCCGGGCATTAAAGTAACAGGTCACCCACAAATGAAAGTTCTGTCACTGTTTACTCACCCTTATGTCTTTTGAAATCTGTGGAAAACAAAAGGAGATAATTAGCAGAAACCCCAATCTGCTCTTTTTACAGATTTCTACATATTTCTACAATGGAAATAAATGGTGACCGACGCTGTCATATGACAGTATGGAATGTAGTGAACGGGATTAAAAACTACATTTATGATAGCGTGGTGTTGTTGTTGTTCGTTTTTTTTTTTTTTTTTTTGGGGGGAACTTGACAGCAGTTGGTCACCATTTAATTTCACTACATGCAAAAGACAACCTAGGCTCATTAGAAAAAAGTGCCTCTACCTAGATTTTTGCAGAACTCCAAAAACATATCTATTACTGCAGTTTCCAATTGAATTGAACGATAGTGGCAGTAAAGAGTAAACAAAAATCGGCACAAAACTGCCACTGCTGCTTCCAAATAATTAATTTAGTGAAAAATGTTTTGACCCGAATGTCTTCGTCAGGCATGCTTGACGAAGACCTTCGGGTCGAAAAGTTGTTCAATAAATTAATTCTTTGGAAGCAGCAGTGGCAGTGTGCCGATTTTTGTTTACTCTCTAGTGAAGTGCTTGAATTGATCGCACACCTGCCTAAAGTGAACTATAGTGGCAGTAAAACACCAACTTTTCTTCTTTTTCACACAAATTATTATTACACGGGCAGAGATTAATAAATACTTATTTTCATTCGGTTCCTTGTAATATACTATGTTATGACCTCAAAACACTTTTACCATAGTGCATGATTTTAGAACGAATACATTTTGACATTTGCATCACATAACCAGCTCTATATGTAGCTCTACATCTGTATTTCTGGACCCGTATTCATAAAGATTCTAAGAATCCTCTCAGAAAACTCTTAATTTAGCTTAAAAACTTTTACGTAGTAGTCTTAGCTTAAGAGCGTTTCGGGACCGATCTGAGAGCAACTCTGAGTAAGGAAAAGACAAAAACTTTCATCTTAGTGAGGAGGCGGGGTTGACCCCGTTGCTATGTGTGAGACAATAGGCTTGTTTGAGATGCGCCTTGCCTCGCCTGAATTGTAGTCGAAAGTAGGCGGCTGCAGTGAGGGGAGGAGTGAAAAAAGCGCAGGCAAGACGGACAGATCTCTCTTCTCACGGTGGATCAGACACCTGCGAGATCAAAGGCAGATATCGCGGGATACACGGGATTCACGCTCGTGCAGGTGTTGCTAATAAACTGGATGTAATTTAAGTTCTGTTGCTTTTATATGAAAATAAATATAATGAACAAGACACCCAAAGTACTTGTTATTTAATTCCATTCCAAATACGCGTTTATCAATATTTTTTTCTTTAATACAGACATGTTTTTATTATTTTATTTTCTATAAAAATTACATCATATAACCCATATCGCACTGTCAGAGAGTTTATTCACACATAACGTACGTATACACATAAAACATGGTACCAGAGTTTTAAAATACATTTTTTAAAAAGAGAACAATACATCACGGTTGTTTAAACCAATGAGCATTAAGCTGTGTCGTCAGCAAAGTCGTTTCCTGTTTTTTGAACATACATCTGCATGACATCAGAGCAAGGCGGACTGCCCTCGGACACATTTCTAACCGGCATGCATCTCGCGTTGATCACCGGTGATCGGTTCTGCGCAGATTTTGCTCATCTCAAACAAGCCTAATCTTTTGAAGACTGTGATTGGTTGGTTGTCCAAGAAGTATACAGGTGAAACTCTGAAAAACTCTTGAGTATCGAATAACTTTTGATTATCGTGCAAAACTTCATGTATTTCAGTAATTCAAATTAAAAGATGAAACTAATATATTTAGTATATATAACTATAAACATATGCATGATTATACTTTTCAGAGGGCTGACATTTCTGTGTTTAAAAATCTTTTTTTGATTTATTTCATGTAATATTCTCATTTTCTGAGATTTAGAATTTTGGGGTTTTCATAAGCTGTAGTTAATCATCAAAATAATAACTTTTGCACGATATTCAAATGTTTCGAGTTTCACCTGTAGGGTCTATTTTAAGCCTTTACTTTGAAATTACATGCGTAATTTGTCCTATTTGACCCCCCCCCCCCATACACACACACAATATATATGTGTATATAAATCCTTTTTTTATTTACCATGCTGTTTATTTCCTATAAGGTATTTGATTGGCTTAGAATGATACAAATTTTTCCACTCTTTCCAGTTACAATGATTGCTGTCTATTTAAGTGGTGGTTTCAATGTTGGTTTTAATGTATCAAACTCCCTGTCATCCATTGTCTGCAACACATTTCTTCTCCCTCTTCGTCTTTCTGCCATTTTCTCCTCTGCTAAAGAAACTCTTAAGCCTCTTAAAAGTCCTCGTCCGTGCTCCTAAGAATTTTGACCTTAAGACTTCTTTTAAGGGTTTTACTGCTTTCTGAATAATTTTTTTCTGTACTAGGATTTTTTCTTTAATTTTAAGAGTAAACGCCCACATTTCTAAGAATTTTCTTAGAATTTTGTCACTAAGAGCTACTCTTTGTGTTACGCTACTTGTTTGGTAGCTTGCCTGGTACAGCATTTCACTTGCAATACAGAGCACCTGGGTACGGATCTTGGGAAACAAGAATCACGATAAAAAACCTCAAAGACTTGTAGAAGCAAGCCAATATGGAATGGTTGCTTCAGCAAATGGTTTTATTTCACATTTGCTTTTATTAACACTATCCGGATAGGGTTTAGTGCAGGTGTTATCGCTATTTTCAAACATGATAAAGCATTAAACTTTTAGCTCCACTCACCAGACATTTAATTTTTTTTTAACCAAGTTAATAAAATGTTAAAACTGAACTTGCTTTTATTTTAGAGCCACTCACTGGACATGTCACTTTGAAAGTTTCATGAAATGTGCAAGAAGCACTGTAATATCATTTTGCACAAATGTCCATACAGGCACATTTTTAGCAATGAGCCTGGGTTGGAAAAATGACGATTTGGACATTTTATTAAACATCATATTTTATGTTCCGCATAAGAAAACTCATACAGGTTTGGAATGACTGTTACTTTAAGTGTGTGATGTCCTGTTTATTTTGCCCTCATAGTCCAGCTGAAGGCTTGCCCTGTTTGGATGGCTTCCTTCTGTTTCTGTTCATGCTACACAGCCAGTTTATTATATTAGCTTGGCTCTTCGTATGGCTGATTTCTCACCGTGAGTCCACGGTGGTTGCTCAGTCTTGCAAATAAATGGATTTGACCTCTCCTGATGACTCTTTTGTACTTCTAATGTCCAGACTGGCTCAGTCTCTCTATAGTATTTGTGGTTGTTTAATCAGAGGGATTTTTTTATTGGCTCGCCATGAAGGATATCACACAATTCCATTGTGGTTTACAACCAGCCGCCGCATTAGTGCCATGCAGCCTTTGTAGCCTTTGTCGCCTTAATCCTTCGGCGAAGCCTCGGTTCTCCCCACGCATGGTTTACGAGAGCAATTCCTCTCCCACACATAATGCTGTCACACTTTGGCAAAACTAACTGTTAGTCACACACCATGGCACATGTAATGAATCATAAACTCGTTTATTCTCACACTTTCTCACAACGTAGGCTAACATTTCGTGCACTTGCACATGTTAAACACACCTCAACAGACTGATCAGATGGTAAAGCCTGTGACTGTGGCCATCCTGAGGAGTTGTTTAATTGGTCACGGGGGTTGCCCATCTGTGGTAGGCGGTGCTTTTGAAAAGACAAATGGAAAAGTTAGGAGAGACATGAGCAGGGGCGGGAGCTGCTGAGGGTGCAACTGAGAGATGGGATAGAAAAAGAGGAGCAGAGGAGGATGGAGAGCAAGTGACAGAAGGACTGTGAGGGGGCACGCTGATAGGGGAGGTAGTGGGTGCCAAAAACCCTGGAGCACATGGGGCAAAATCTTTTAGCCTTTTATACCTTTTTTTAATTTTTTATAATCCATCACCGTGCCATGATGGAGCCTTGAATAAGCTAATCATGAATTAATTCAGTTTGAGGCAGGAATGCTAATTCTGACTGTGGAGGGAGGGGTGCAAATAGGAGGAAAATCTTGCTCCATATCACAAAACTATATATAAAACAAATCCATTACATTTATTTACATGAAATTCCCTGTCAGTTTTTCTACTCTGTGTAATTGTTGTTCTAAGAAGATTAGATAGTTTCTGATTTAGTTTTTTTTTTTCTGTTACTTTCTCATATCCCTATTTAATATGCCTAGACAACTATCAGCTATACATGGGTAATTGTCCAACATAGCATCATAAGCAAATCAAAAATGGTGGATGGAAACACCACCTTAACACATGGAATTAACAAAATAAATCAAAAATTGTTTGGCATACATTAATTTTGCAACTGATGACATAATTTTAAACACCTGGTTAAACAGACCAGATACAAGCATGATGTTGCATAAATAGTGCATCAAATAATAACTGGCTGTCTTTTTTTTCTCATGCTAATGCAGAAGTGTACATTTGCTTACTGTAAAAGTTGTGCTGTTTATTAGCTGCAGCGCGGTGATCTGATTGGCTCTCTGCTCCAGAAGGGAGGCAGTGTAGACGCGGGGAGGATGTTCATGTGTTTTGTGGAGGATAGTGGCAATCACTTTCCTGTGTGTCTATACCTTGTGCGTTTCTGCTGATCCAAGCCATCGTATGATGGCGCGACCAGCCCGACTCGCTGATAAACTTCAGCTGGACAGCTGAGTTAGAGCTCGTGAAGAGAGACAGATTCCTGGAGGGGGTTGAAAGTTATTGAAAAATATTGAGAGCAAAGAGAGAAGTTCTCACTTATGTCCTCTGCTGTTACTTCTCTATTTTCTTCCTCTTGGATTCATTGTCCCATTGTTCTACATCAATCCTTTTGCCCTCTCATCCTTCTGCCTTCCTATCTAGCTTCCCTTCCTGCTTTTGTCATGTCGTCCATGTGCGTGTTATCCTCCTTCCTCCCCGTTCTCGCCATTTCTTTATATGTCTTTCTTTGGTGTGTCTGGGCCTTGATTCAAGTGGGAACATCAATTGTCTGATTCATTTCTGAAAGGGCTGTGGAAGCCTCAGCAACACACATTATGGTAATGAAATGGTGACTAGATGTCACAGATGTATTATCAGTAATTATTTTCATACTTTCAATTACAGCACAAAAATTTCTTAAATCGTTTGATGAGATTTACAGATTGCCGCTTGCCTATTGATTTGTTGCGGTCCTTATTGTTTCACTGTTCTGGAAATCAAATTGCAGAACTTTGCTTGATGTTTTGGGGAATAGAGGTATGGCTAATGAGCTCATCGCTGTAATCGGATTACAGGGCTCTTGTACCCCTAACATCCCATTAGATTTCCCCCTTAATGATGGGCTGATTATCCCAATGATAAAGCGCTAGTAATGCAGCACTAATCCCAGCTCTGAGAGCAAACTGGGTCCAGACATGCAGACTCTTCTGACAGAACTCTCCATGTTTATCTACATTTCGATGATGTTTGGAATAGTTAAAATGATCACATACCAAGGTTTTTAATTGGAGAACCTCCGGTAACTGTTGTTTGTTTGTACGGTTTGTTCCTCCTGCTGGAAAAACTCCTCCTGGTGAATTGTTCTTTAAATTTTCTTCTTTTGATTTCTGAAAAGTTTATTGCTAGCTTAGTTTAGCCTTGACACATTTTAGCAGAGTGTAAGACTCTTGCAGTCGTCACAACAAAGCTCATTTTCTAGCCATGGCCATGAAATATCATTGAATGAACAGTCATTCTTAATCTTTTCCTTATTAGGGAAATAAATCTACTCTTTTTTTTTTGTTGTTGTTTCTGATTAGTGATAGCTTTATTTAAATGTGACGTGTGTGGTGCTAACATAAAATTAAGACGCGTTTGGAAACAATGATTTTTGTCTGGCCAAAACTGCCATTGGAAAATTTAGTTGGCTCCTTCCTACAATTGAGTTCCTATAACTAGGAAAGCCCCTATACATATTTAAATTTCAGCCAACTTGGTCAAGTTCAGTGCTTCATGAACTGCCACCCACTAACACATACTGTAACCTACTTTCTCTATCATCCCTCTTACTCTCCCCATTTCTTTCCCTCCCACCCTCTCTCCTGTTTTGCCTCGAGAGTGTATATGGTAATATGACTGTCACATTATCTGCTTCATAAACAGATTTTATATTTTGTTTGAGGTGCTGGACAAGCACTAATGAAGTTCAAATATCTGCCAGCGCTCCTCACTGTGTCAGGCGCCGCGTGGCTGTTGTTCGAAAACCCCAGACTTCCCTCACTGACTCAGCACTCTGGTTAACTGTGTTACAGCTCCAGTTGTCTCTCTGGCATCAGCAATCTTCCGTTGAGGCGGACCAGTTGTCCTGTTTCAGGTCTATAAGCATCATTTTTCCATGAGAGGATTTGTAAAAACAGAAGACACACAGTTGTTCACAAGCTGAGGCTGGGGAAAGCCCCCAAACACCCCCTCAGATTTTTTTCCCTCTTTGTGTGGCGGCAACAAAGCCAGTAAGCTGACCGCACTGCTGTGTCAGGTTGCTCACTGCACCCATATAGACACACAAATTATATGTACACAAATACAGGTTGTGTGCCCAAGGCTAGGATTGATGAGACTGTTTCTAATTGGACATTTTATCTCCTTTCTTTTGTTGTTATCCATTGTAGTATTAAAAACGAGCAGCTGTACCCCCTGGGGTCAAGGACGGGCATATCAGGGTGTGGCTGTCAGTTGATGAGAAGTCTGCCCATTTTTGCATCTAAATATACTTAATCAAAACACAAAAGTGACCTTTTGAGCAGAACACTGTTATTTTTATTATTAGTCACACTGTGTAAACCCTAACGCTCAAAATAATTAATTGTTTTGAATAGAGCAAACTTATATTAAAGAAAATAGTTCTAACAAATTAACTTTGAGTATTTATAACTTCCTTTTGAGGTCACGAAACCGACACATTTGAAGTAATCTGAATTGTTTAATTGTTTTGAGTTTAATGATCATGTTTCTTTTAATTTTGACTAACTTTATTATTTATTATTTATATTATTATTAGGGCCGGGACTTTAACGCGTTAATTAAGATTAATTAATTACAGACTTTAACGCGTTAATTAACGCGATAACTGATTTTAATCGCTTATTTTTGCACCGCGGAACGTTGATCACTGGATGAATAACATTCTCATTTTCCACTAGATATTTTCCTATATCTCATCAGCAATTGTGATGTCGGCCCGCTCTGCAGCTGACCACTGAGGAGCGAATGTACAGTGAAGTGACATCACCGCCAGATTCAAACTGTGCTTTCGCGCTGTGGCTGAGCCAAAGACAGACACGCTCAGCGCTTGTCATAGGCGATCACAACTGTTCAGTGTTTTTAACCACATAATATTTATTTTAGGTTTTAGACATTTAAAAAACCGGCCACTTACTTTCATGTATTTCGGGAGAAACTGATGAATTCACGCGCTGTAATAAATCCAACAGACAGGAATCTCTGAAGTGCGGCCCAAACACAGCGCCCATCTCACGTTACAGATCAAGATCATTTATAAAGATTTTTTAAGCAACAAAACAAACTCACTTACATATATTTGAGAATCGGAAAAGAAAAAAGTTGATGACATGCTAAGCAAGTTTTTTAATATTTAGAAATAAAAGCGCTACATCTGTCATACAGCGCTATTTTGGCTGCATGGTGAATCACGTGCCAAGCCTGACGCGTCACCCTGGAAACCTTTTTTTAACTTAAAAAAACAGTTTACAGAAGGTCTTCCTACCTATAGGCTAACTGAATTTCTAAAATGTAGGCCTACTATATTTCTAAATATGCTATTGCTACATTTAATGGCAAAAATTGCACTGGTCTGCTGGACTTGGTTGAACAAAAATAAACAATATTTTGTTGCTTAAGCTTATGTATTCAGTCATTATTCAATGGTAGTATACTAAAAATCCATGTGAAAAAAATTATTTCACACTGTTCTCAGGTCAAATATTTATGCGATTAAAATGCGATTAATTTCGATTAATTAATCACAAAGCCTGTAATTAATTAGATTAATTTTTTTAATCGAGTCCCGGCCCTAATTATTATTTATTACCATCATGGTGACGAGTGCAGCATGAGCTTGGTTTGAGAACAGATTTATGTTAAATGTTCTACATTGTCTTACTCATTCAGCAGTTGCTATGCTAATCAAAACATTGTGTTACCAATTAGCATGGTAGCGTTTGCTGAATAAGCTAGTTATGTTTCCACTTCTAAAAATATTTAAGTTGAGATTACTTATCATTTGAAGTTAAACGTTAGATTACTCAAATACTTAAAGTTTATTTATACAATTAACATGTAATACAAAATAAAAATATGCTAGGTTTGCTTACTTAAACTTTGATTACCTCAACTTTTTTGAGTTTTGCCAATTTATTTGGGTTTACACTGAACTTAACTTTTTGCTGGGACTCACCAGGACTGATTAGCATTTGCACTACAAATTTAATGTTCAGGCTGGTTTCTGATTGGATTAGAAATCATTTAGAATCCCGTTGACAGTACTGACCACTTGTGATCAGATCACTCCAGAAGGATGTTGATACCAGCCACTGATACTTGACTGCAAACATTCTGACTTGTATATCTCTAAATCAGTGGTTTGCAACCTTTTCTGACTCCAAGGCCCCCCATTGTTCTCAACAGCATTCAAAGGCCTACCAACCCTAATTTAGTGTTCAATATTTTAAAATCTGTGTACTCCTAGTTTCTGTCAATTAAAATCAAAATAATTAAAAGGAATAATAAATGATTCCGAGAACTGAATGTTCTTCCTACTTTTTTTAACCTATGAGTTTGCATGACTTTTCCATTGGCATTTTATTAAAAGTATCAAAATAAGTAATTTGTAGATTTGTATGTCCCCTTGGTAGTTTGCTGAGGCCCCCTAGTGGGCACTGGCCCCCTTGTTGAGAACAACTGGTCTAGATATTTTCAGAAACATTACTGTGAAAGTAATGCAAGATTATTGATATCTTACTATGAATTCTCCGGTTAAATTGAAAGATTTGTTAGAAGAAATTCACAGTTTGTTCTGCATTGCTCTAATACAAGAAATACTTTTTATAATAGTTGTACAAATATAAATATTTGTTCTAATACAAAGATTTACACGTTCAGATTATACTTCACTGTGCAAGTAAAGATATTGAGATGTTTCTGAATTCCCCATAGCCTTTTTCTGTTCCCTCTTTTTTTAGTGTATTTGTGTGCATTCCTTACTGAGCACAAGAGTAGGCACATCCACTTTCAGAAAGCAACAGGTATGAATATGAAAACATTAACAGACAGAGAGTTGCTATGGACACCCTCTACCAGCAGTGTTTATGTCATTGATGGTGTGTCCATAGGATTACAGTATAATTAGCATGACATAAGATGAGAAAAGTATTCTGGATAAAAGTGAGTTGTGGAGGATTCAGCTAACTCACTTTCCAGACACCTTTCACCTCGCACCACACAGGGTAGCTCAGCTTGTCTATACTTCCATCAGACGCAGCCACACAGGGATGTTACTCTAGTAACTTCTGTACCTACTGCACTCAGCCAAAAATGAATGAATCTTTTTTAGTGAATCAATAACATTAAGCATTATGAGTGTAGTCCTACTCACAAATGAATTACTTTTGTCAGTTCTTATAAATGAATCAAACATACAGCATTACCATTTTAGTCAGATTAATGAAGATCTAAATGTATTATCTAAATAATTTCATTATTTTACAATGGAATTGCACTTTTTTATCTTTCGTACTCAAAAGTACTAAAATTATTGTTAATAGGACCATTAAGGAACCAGAATCGTATCTGAGATAAATGCCTTATTGTATTTTTGTTTAGTATGTATTGTACGTCTATGCTATTTCTTGACTTTGTTGAAGTCATCACCACGCTGCATGCTGATCATTTAAGGGGAGTTATTATTAATCGTTCATCCTTCTTCAAAGGATGCCTTTTGCATAAAAGATGGTATCAGAGTTTCTCTGAGGTCATGTTTTCTCCATCAGCTTCACTGCAGATTCATCCGCTGATTAGTCAGAGTAGGGAAAATCAAAGTGATTTCATGTCTTCTGTTGTTTTTGATTCACTCCACAGATGCATCTCATCTGTGAGAATGTGTGGGTTTTTGTTTGTAGCGTGTGTGACTGACTCATAATGTCACTCTAAGTATCATTTTTGTGACTAGGGTGGTAATAGATGTCATATGCTTGACAAATGTATATCATGTACGTTTATTTCAAGATGGTTAAAGTGAGTGTCAAGTTGATGCTCAAGTCACAATATGAAGCTTCATGTGTAGGTAGCGTAATGTTTTATTGTTTTACCTTTGGCTATAGTTACACATCCATGGTAATTCTGTATTCAATGCTACGTGTGTATACAATCAGAATTGTCATGCGCATGCACAGTGAGAATATTTGAATTTTACTGACTCTAGGTCTGCAGGTTTAATCGAATTGAAACCGAAATCGTGATATGGTTTGAACGCGTCTACATGCTTGAGGCTGTCTACACTGACGCGACAAAGCAACCGTTGCAAATCCATTTGTTCTTCCTGTCAGAAGTAGTGCAAGCACTTTTGAGTACGTCAGAACTTGCCATCGGTTTACTTTCTGGAATTTGCTGTCTCGTTGCATCCAGTGTAGACAGCATCCATAATTATAATGGGTTCTATTTGCTTTTGTCATGCTGTCTCCTGTGAGTTTGGGTCCTTTATAATCTTGGCCATTTCACCACTGCGTATAATGTGCATAAGGAAACGCAACATCTTCCCAAACTTTTAATGAGAAGTACTTCATTCTAGTGAGTTTAGTTCAACTTGTTTACATAGCAAACACTGATCTGTAACTGATCAAACTAGTTCTTGAGCATTAGTAGTGAATCTGTCTTCTGCAGCTCACAATGTAGTCTATTTGTCTTCCTGTAACGCCTCAGTACACAGATCAGCATTAAGATGTGCGGCGTCTCCAAGACGGGACGCAGCCATTTGCAGTTGTGCAGCAACTGGGGACAGATGGCTGCGTGCTGCAGTGTTTGATGCACAGGCTGTCTGGACCCCTGCAGGGCAGCTCTGTCTCTGGGGACACACAGGCCCGTCTCAGCCTGGTGTCTGAAGCCTGTCTCCAGCTGCACACAGGTATAATGAGCATGAATATCCACGGTGGTGCATGCATTTAGTTTTTGCGTCACAGTATTTGCGAGATGCGTGTACATACATACACATAAAACCAGAAACAATCACAAACTGGGAAGTTGGGTAACAGCAAATTTTTAATTTTGAAAGCAGCAGTCTGTGCATAGATTTGAAGGAAGAAAAGAGAGAGGGCTCTAAATCTTCAGGCTGGTCTGATGGATGTGTAGATAAATGTAATGGAAATTAAAGTGTCGTGACTTTGCAGATGCGGTGTTCTTTTTCAGTGCAAAATGGGCATCGCTCTTCCACCGACAGATAAGATGTAAGGAAATGCCATGCTTAGGGGTTCTGCAGACTGTGAATGCATGCACAACTATCATGGGTGTAGGGGTCTTAAAATGCATCTTCTGGTGTTTATTAGAAGTCATGCTCTGTCATATTTCCAATAAATCCCGATGTTGGAAGCTCTGGGGTCATTAGTGTTGGACTAAACCGCTCTCCTCCTACAGATGGTCTAGCTCTGTTCTGAACTCTAGTGAGCTGCTTTGCTGTCTACTGCCTACAGCCTACATAGGCAGCTACCTTCTGAGACGGCATCTTAACTGAAGTTGGACCTCAAACTGGTCTTGTTCAGACAGGCAGCATTTTGTTTTGGTATGAACCGGAAAAGATTTGTTTAATGCATATCAACTTAATAAAAATAGTCCATTTTAACTTTTTGACACATTTTACATACTATTTATTGAATGATACATTAATAATCATTAATCTATTAAAGGATACATAGAATTCTGCCATAGAATTCTGCCAAAAATGGATATGTTAGAAGTAGAAACTTTTGGAACAGGTTTTTCCTTAGAATACTGCCGACAGGCGACTCATTAGGTTTTGTAATTCATAATGGTTTCCTCAGAAGGTCTTCCCTTGTGCCTGGAGGGTGATTTATGTCATTCCTGATGAATGACCACCAGTGAAAGGGAGACATAACTGAAATATAGCTATAAATCGCTGTAACACTGGAGCGAGACATACTTTTGGAGCCACTGACTGACTGCTTGATGAATTTGTGGGAATGGAGGTTATCCCACTCTGTGTCGATTTATAAAATATTGTGTTTGACTTAGTGATGCGAGTATTGCTCTTGTTGAAAAACATTGCACGCATCTCATCACGGATGTGTCAGCACAGCTTCATGATAGAGAGATCGTGGCCCGATGTGTTTAGTTTCGCAACCACTGCTTTATAGCTACTCAAGAGAAGCATTTCCTTCGCCTATAGCCATAACTCTACCCAGACCAAGGTTTCTTTCTCAGAAGGGAAGGCCAGACCCTTTACAGTGATATGCTTGCAACCGGCTGGCACAATTTTTTACAGAACTTGAGAGCTAGACTTTGTGGCTATTGATTACCTAGACTGATTTAAGGGAAGTGCTGACATCGATGGATGCACTGTGGGTAAGAGTGCATCCTGTTACTTTTTAAATAACTTTTCACTACTCGAAAGAGTTTGCTTCTGCACTTGTGCGGCTCACAACCGAGAGAGATAGAGAAGGAATAGCAAAGCATTGAAATAATTGGATGTTAAAGAACGAAGATGGAAAAAGTCACGATGACTGAGGATTGGAAGGTAGTTCAGCTTGAAGACTGATATTATGACAGTAGAGAGAAGAATGAGGTAGATGCACAGTGAAAGGGTAACGGTGCCCTAGAGAATGAGGGAGGCAGACTTCCTGCCAATATAGCAATTTCAGGTTGATGAGCCCTGAAAGAATAATAAACTAACCAAGTTTCACAAGAGTCAAGATAACTCATGTCTAGGGATGCACCAATTTTTACATTTTGGCTAAAAGTTATGTG
The DNA here is from genome assembly GCA_031834385.1 of Semotilus atromaculatus. NCBI lineage: Eukaryota > Metazoa > Chordata > Actinopteri > Cypriniformes > Leuciscidae > Semotilus > Semotilus atromaculatus. The sequence continues at coordinate 22,870,245 of JAULUF010000055.1, read as the reverse complement.
ATGATTCAATAATTATTTTCATATTTTTAATATTAATGAAAAAAACAACACCCACACACTATCAGTACTTGCAAATGAGTATCAACATTTTATTAGCAATGTTTTGGTCTCATGATCAAGCATGAAACGCTAATAAAATCAGACTTTTTCTGTGTTTAAGTGCTATAATCGGGTCCCCGGTTCATCTACCAACCCAGAAAACATGAAAAGCGTTAACCCAGTAGCTTTGTTTTGGTAAGCCTTTTTTCTGCAAGCATGTAAAAAAATAGGCCGACCAGATTTCGCTTCTGATGTAGGAAGCGGATCTTCCTGCACGTTTCCATCGACGGCGCCACCAACAATAACAACAACAATAATAATAATAATAATATTGTTGTGTGTTTGTTCTTGTTTGTTTCAACATTTGGGTCAAATTGTGGAGCTCTAGAAACAAGCACAGCAAAAAAAATAAAATTCTGTGGCTCTGACATTGAGCGACGGCCCATTGTGCCAACTGAGTTCCCAGGTGCTCTTCCTCCTGATTGTGGACTGCAATGAATAGACAGCTGAGAGAGTTGCAGACAGAGGGCAGATTACTCTCTGTGAGCTGTACATCCGATGGGGGTTACAGGTGGACGCAATGGCCGCTTGAAGGACCGTCTCCACGTCTCTGCCCCACAGAGTGCAGCACTATAAGTGCCTCACAATTGGGGCTTCTGCCGACAGCAAGGCACAGTCTTGTCGAGTTCCCTGTCATTATGAGTCTCTTGGCGGTGGAAAGCCTTTTAACCTGTGTCATGTCTCTGTTTATCAGATTGAAGCTATATGAAAAAAATTTGTTTTTCTCTCTCTCTCTATTGAGTTTCCACATGTTTGTCACACAGGCTGAAACAATATAATCCATCAGTATATGTTTATATAGTGTTTGTATGAGAATTGATTGCTTATGTAACTAACTTTATTATTATTATTGATTTAAGGAACTTCATTTTTTGTTTAACTAATAAGTTTGAATGTGATGAAATATTAGAGATTTTCTATTCACAATATTTGATATTGTTTATTTAACTCTGCATTCTTATTTCTGCCTGTTGTTTTTTTTTTTTTAACATTGCCTTTGCAACACCATCTAACGCTTACTTAATCTTTAAAAAAACATTGATCATTTAATAATACTGTTAAATGTAATCTTTAGCAAATCTTAATGCCTTTCTAAATGCTGATCCATTTTTTATATTGCCCATAATGTTGTAATGTTTAAAGTCACAACATTTAAAACAACAGATTTTAGTGCTTTTAACGTTTTTATTTATAATTTATTTAAAATGTTAATTATTTAGAATTTTAGTTTATTTAATGTATATTAATTTGTAATGTAATTGTTTTTCCACCAAGTTGTACAGAATTTTAATACGAGCCATTTACCCGTAACTAGCAATAAACCGAAATAATTATGACTTTATTGGTATCGGCTAGAATTATAATATACCATATTCTGGTCCCTAGATTTTTGGAATATGAGTCTTGAGACTGGCTTTAATTGCCAGTAAAAAAAAGAAAAAACCTAAACAGAAGCCAGCAACAACCCAGAAAAACCTAAAAAAAACAAATAGCAACACACTGAAAATCACTCATAGCACACTATCATCATGGTGGTGATTGTTGCACGGGCAATCACTGCTCACTTTTTTATTTTTATTTATTTAGAAAATGTAAAGATGTCTCATCCGGGCAGACTTTGAGTCTGTGTGGGCGAACAGGCTGTTTTTCTCCACACTATTTCTCAAGTATGCACAACTTCCTCTGTCCAAAGAGGTACTAGCAAGGATGTTTTTGCTATCTCTTTTTCTCTCTCTCTCAGAAAGCCGAGCAGACCCCATGCTGTTGAGATTAGAGGCGATTGGACATGGTGTAATTTTAGAGTGAGTGTTTCTGGGTCTTTGCATGTAGATGTATGTGCAAGAGAGAATTGCGACGGTGTGAATGGCGCAGATGCTACAGAACCACAGTGACCTTTTTACAGGACTAGATCTAATGAAGTGTGAACGGCAAAGTGAGATTTAAGGAGCTGTTGGTTTTGCGCTGTGGGAAATTCACATGCACATGCACACCCACACACACATTGTGAAGATGCTACAGCGTGGCTTCTTCTACTCGATTTCATTTTGCACTCTTTAGATGTAGTTTTGCATCGTTTAAAAGAGCTCCTTGTAGTGCTTCATGTTAAAAGGAAAATAATAAAGTACAGGGGCCAATAGGACTGTAGATGTGAATGAGGATTGACAGCCGCTCTGACAGCACTGGGGATGCTCTCTTTAGAGGGATGGCTAATAGTCTGTCATTATATAGGCTGCTATGAATTATAGATGGAGCCTGTGAAGCCTGCCTGCCCTTAACTACACGACTATCGATCCCCACTGCAGCGGCAAGCGCCAGCACAATTAAGACCCTGACAAATTAATGTGCTGTGGAACCTGTGTCAAATATTCCATTTTCAATCTAGATACGCTTTGTCAGATGAAGGGAATTACCTCAGGCCTCTCTAAAACTGTGACAAATACTTTCAGGAACAGGTCCAGTGTGGTTAGTAAAGCACATTAGGACTATCTGCACCAAAGATAGATAAAGCTAATTCCTATATAAGAACTCTCTTTTTCATATCTCTACTTATACAGTATATAGTATTGTACAAAAGTACTGTAATTCTCAATGTTAGCTGACTAAGTTTCCAGACTCAGTTCAAGAACCTGTTTTTGCTTGATTAGCTGCACGATTAATCGTTCAAAGATTGTGATCTCGATTCAAACACAATGTCAATGAGTGACGCGATCAAAGCATTGGATTAAAGCATTAATCACGTTGCATTTACTTTTTTTTAAGTGTGAGTGCTACTGTGAGTTTGCAGACTTTTCTGCTTTTGTCAAGACTGTTCTGAAAGAAGACAGGAATCAGTCCGTGGACATACAAAGGGAAAGTTCAGCATTTACTTTCAGTGTTTGATTTATGACTGAATCAGCTTTCAGTTTGCCTATGAAAAGCTGTGTGAACTTTAAAATTGAGTAAACAGTGGCGCCCTATTGAACACCAGTCTGATTACACCTGAACTTCAGCTGTTTCGCCTGTGTTTATTAAACCTTTGACTGGAATCACACCGGAACATTCAAATCTGCGTTGATCCTGCATCCGCTGACCAAAAAAAGAGCACTTGTCATATATAGAATCAGCTTCACAGTATTCTCAGCCACAGTATCGTTATTTCTCTGTTACAGATATTCATATCACAAAAGTACTGGGATAAAAGTTTATATAAACACTAATGTTCAGATACAAACACTGATGTTTACGGAAGCGATCAAAATAGAGTAAATCACCTTTTCTGAAAGTCCACATGGCTCTCTAAATAACAATTGTAGCGATTACATCATTACACAACAGGTGGCGACAAGTGACTGTTACAAAATGTGTTTGTCATTGAATCATGTATTCAAGAGATTCGCTCAAAAACACTGATACAGTAATGAAACAAGGGAAGTATTTCTGAGTGAGTCATTGAATCATTCGTTCAAACGGATTTTTTTTTAAACAATTCATTTCGATTAATTAAACATTAAATAAAAAATGTCAGAACCTCTAGTAAATTACATGTTGTTGATTTTTGTCTCGAATTGTGATCTGTGTTTGAAACTAACAAATAAGCAAAAAAAGCGTGATTTTTCAATTTATCCAGAATTGTGCAGCTCTAGTTTTTAGTTCTGGTAGTGTTAAGGAAATGTACTGTGGCTTTTTTAATGTACATTAAAGGGACAAAAGATGTGTAGAACTTGAAGGTGCACTGTGTAATTTCTAGCGGCATCTAGGGGTGAGGTTGCGAATTGCAACCAACAGAAGTTACGGTGGCCTACAGGGAAAATATGTCGTCGTCTGAGACGGCAGAGAGTAGCCAGTTAAGCCATGAGGTTTCTTTACAAAGATAAATTTAAGAAATTAGGTTTACTTAATTGTTCAGTAAAACAATAGGCCTATCATAAAACATATTTATGTATATGATATTGCATTTCTTTCAACAGATCCTCCTAAATATTACACAATGCACCTTTAAGGACAGGCATTCAGATATCTGCCTAGCTTTCTGCATGATTCTGTTGGTGCCGATTCTCTGCAAGCCCGGCCTACTCATAAGTCCAGCTGCGGAGTGTTATATTATGGATGGATTCCCCGCTGTGACGACCGCTCTCATCCCAACTCCATGGGTTAAAAGCCGAGCCAGCTCACCGCTCCAAACAACATGAGAGCATTCTGTCTCTCTGTTGTTATCTCTTTACTCCTCTCACTTCATTACTCATTTGTAGCTCCTTTGCTCATGTTTTCTTTATGTAACACTCTAGCACCTTTCTATAGGAGACGTGGCGTTTTTGCGCAATTATTTTCTGTGTATCTCATGTTGTCAATAGAATCTTGAAATCAGAGTATGACTTGACTCAAACAAACATCACAGTAACATTTTTGGATTTGTTCGTGAAGCCGCAAGGGACAGTTAAAAATACATTTCTTTAGATATCCTATGGAAAACCGACAGCACAGAATTCAACAAAAACAAGAGTGATGGAGAAAGGAAGTTAAAAACACCTGTTACCTGTCCATCGAGAGACAGTTCCTGCTTGTCTATCACTTTTGATAAACCCCCGACTAAAGGGACTCTGGAACTTCTCGAGAGTTTTTACATGCTTGTGAAGGTATTTCCACAGTCCCTCTGGAAGAAAATGGATTAAATGCGGCAACAAGTCTCTCTGAAACTTTTATACATAAACACTCACACTCAGACACCGCTCTCGGCGAGTCACTGAGTGACACGATCAAAGCATTGGATTCCCTATTTGCATGTTATTCAGCATAGTCTTGAGAGATTAACTGTGAGTGCCACTGTGAGTTTGCAAACCCTTTTCTGCTTTTGTCAAGATTGTCCTGAAAGATGATAGGAATCAGTATGGACATATCAAAGCGAAGTTCAGCATTTACTTTCAGTGTTTGATTTGTGACTGAATCAGCTTTCAGTTTGCCTATGAAAAGCTGTGTGAACTTTTTCAAAATTGAGTAAACAGTGGAGCAGCAGTCTCATTGAACCTGAACTTCAGCTGTTGGGTAGTCGATAGTCTTGCGGAGCCAGATGGCAAAAGGTCTGGTCCACATTGCAGCTTATTCTCGTGATCAAGAAATGTAAACTTAGAAAGGAGGTCGCCATATATCTGACACGTAAAGCAACTGTTTTGTTGAAAATGTATTATTCCTTGTAGTGGTTAATTAGTAAGTAAAGTGGTTGTATGAACTTGGTATTGTACCTGGTAAAACACAACTTTGTTCCCAGATGGATAAAATAAAATAATAAAAACTGTGTGCTTTTACTCATGCTAATCAGATGAGGAAATGGCAGTTTCAGCCAGCTTTTAGTATTTTTGTGTGCAGATGTGCTGCATAAGGCTGAAACTTGGTGGTCAAATACTGTTGTCAGTTTTAGTTTTGTCTTTAGACCTCTTGATCGCATAGATTTGCGTACTGCTACATTATGTGGAAAACAGACTATATTTCAGTTTGCAAGGACACTCCTAGGCCTATTACTCCTCAGTAGCTACGTTTACATGGACAGCTTTTGTTGAATTGATGAATCCAAATGTAGTGTTTACATGATTACTAAATAAAGTGATCGGGTTGATGTGTTTATATATCACAAGCTTCAAATCGGATTAAAGCTGCAAGCAGCATTTAGCGGTGTTCAAGCAGTTAAGGCAGTTAAGGCAGTTAAGCTCAAAAGCATCAAAAGACAATAAGGCTTATGTAGCAAGCATTGTTTTAGCATTGGTTTACTCTGATATACCACATTTTATTGTGATTTTTCATGATTTACCATGTTCCAGTAAGATTTACCATAGTTTACCATGATATACCAAGTTGTAGTATGATTCACCATGATTTACCCTGTTGTAGCATGGTTTTCTACAATTCAACACATTCTAGTATCATTTAACATGATTCTAACATGATTTACCATAGTTTACCATGATTTTTCTTAATTTACCTTGGTTTACCATGTTATAGGATGATTTACCATGATAAACCACATTCTAGAATGATTTACCAGGATTGTACCATGATTTACCATGATACACCATGTAATAGAATTATTTACTATGATTTACCATGATACACCATGTAACAGTATTATTTACTATGATTTACCATGATTTACCACATTGCTAGCATTGATGTGAAGTGTCAATAGCAATGACGTGTTAAATTGACAAAACATGATTGTCTTATAATAGTTAACATGGAAAAACTGGTTTGATTTAGTGCAGAATACTGGTGAAAAACAAGTCTGTCAAAATGAAAGTGAGCCAATAAGTGGTCTTCTACTGCCCTCTGCTGGACATTATACTTATTAATAAAGTGTTTTCACAGGTGCCTTTGCCCTCTTTTGTAGACACATGCTTTTTTTTCACACACACACACACACACACACACACACACACAAAGACAAATGTTGTTGTTGTTTTCAATGCTATTGGGATGTGTCATTATAAAAATATACTTTAATGGTCATAAGCATTTCACATAATGTCTTTGTAAACTGTTAATCAGATTATTCAGCATTTATTCAGAAACCTAGGACTACACACACACACATTCTGTTGTAGATACAGACATTTGAACTATGTGATGGAAAAACAAAATGTTTACTGCAAGTCTCTTTCAGGATTCACATTCTCAATGTGCTAAATAGTCAGTAGTAATACTTCAATAGATGAATTTTGATTAAATGTGAGTGTAAATGTTAAAATAGTGATTTTATAAAGTCTAAATAAGAATTATCATCATCATCGGCAGTCCGTCGTATATCGACGATGACTGTCTGGATTGGAGGCTATTGTAGGCCGGCTCTCATGTGGGCTAGAAGGCCTGCTCTCGATCTACAGCAGCGATGGCATTTGCTACAGACAAAGTCTTTTGCTGCAATGGAACAGTGCCGCCTCTCATGGGCTTTCTCGTAGTCTTTCTGACGCTTTTTCTCAACAGCTGCGACTACTGTTTTCAATCCACGCACTGCAGGGCCTGTTCCTCCCAGCTTTCCGGGGAGATCCCGGTGTTCTGCATATGTCTTTTCAGGGCATCTTTGAAACGCAGTCTTTGACCACCACGGCTTCTTTTGCCCTCTGTTAGCTCTGCGTAAAAAACTGCTTCTCATCCGGCGCACATGTCCAGCCCATCGCAGTTGTTATGATGTAATAAGGGCTTCAACACTAACAGAGCCAGCTCGTTGGATTACATTCTAGAATGATTAAGCAGGATTCTAGCATGATTTACTATGATTTACCACGTTGCTAGCAATTATGTGAAGCATCAGAACAGTGAAGTGAAGAACTCTGACAAAATATGATTGTGTTATTATAGTAATTATCGTATAAGGGATTTTTTAGTGTCTAAATAAATGAATGCAAAAACACATGTGAAAAGACTATTAATAAGTATAATGTCCAGCAGAGGGCAGTAGAAGACCACTTATTGTCTCACTTTCATTTTGAACTACTTGGTTTCATCAGTATTATGCACTAAAGCAAACCAGTTTTTTCATGTTAACTCCATTATGCATGCTTACACACACACACACACACACACACACACTTTTGGGTTATATTATTGTGAAAATCTCTTTTAGTGGTCTATAAGCATTTCACATATCGTTAGCCTCATAGCATAATTGCCTAAGTCATATTTCAATATCTTTGGAAAACAAGAAAAAACAAAAAATGACTTAGGCAATTATGCTATGAGGCTAACGATATTTCTTTGTGATATAATTATATTCAACTTTATAATAAATCCTTATTGATTATTATATTATTTATTATAAATATTATTTCCATCATAATAAATAGCTTTAAGCATTTGTTTGTTAGCCAATGCTGAAAACTGCTTAAAAAGATAAAAAATGTCTAATGCTGTTGCTCCCTCTTGTGGACAACAGCGGTATTACAATACAGTTGAAATGAATGACAGGGTTTTTTTTATTTGTTTTACTTATATCTCGGGAACGAGAAAGCGAAATAATCTGAAACTCAGACCTTAGATACTGTTAGAGGAGCCCTGTTGAACAAGACCATCCCGGTGTTGCTGGGTTTTTGGAGCAGGGACTTGTGTCCGTTGAAATGTATATCTTTGTGGGCTTATATCTCGGGAATGCATGGGCCAAATCGCGCCATACTCGAATCGAAACTAGATGAGCATGGGGCCTTTCCAACAAGCCCTCCCACAAGTTTCTAGGTGGTCTAGCTCGGGAGATACAGCCGTTCCAAATCGTGGTTCTCACAAATTAGCGATCCGCGGGGGGGTGCTCCCGAGTCCCGCGACGCTAGATTTCGATCAAGACCCCCGAGAGGACCTTACCATTAAAATTTGAGCGTGCAGTGACTTTCCGTTTTCGAGTTATGAGTGAATTTGTACTGAAGGGGCGTGGCCTAACGGTTTTACTTTCGTTTTTAAAAGTCGATGTGGATTTGAATGTAATACTATTCTCAATAAGCAAGTTCTCAATAGTAGATCTCCAATAGATGAATTTTGACAAAATGTGAGTGTAAATGTTAAAATAGTGATTTTATAAAGTCTAAATAAGCATTATAGTATAATATTAGTAAGTAGCATGACAAAATGTCTATTTTAAACAGCAGGGGTCAGTATAATACCACTTATTGGCTTAATATGCAGCTTTCAGGGACACCTGTTCAAAGCTACGTATTGAAATGTCACTATTATAGCCATGCAAATTAATAAGTTATACCTTTTCTGATAATTATTGATCTAGAGAGTCCAGAGAATTGTACTGCACTGGTTTGAACATTGATTTTAACATATGCTCATAGATGAAAAAAAAAAAAAAAGACCACACACAGCCAATACAGGCAATTTACCATTGGAAATGCATGGTTTTAAAGCTTTTTAACAGTTATAGCGCCAGCTATGGTCCGATCTCCATGAAACTTTGCATGCTTCTTCCCCATGTTATGATACATATGCTCATCAATATTTGTGAAGTTCTGAGTTTTCCTTTAGGATGTATAGGCTTTTGAGTGTATTTTGACACACCCCTTTTCTAAATGACCCTGTTACAGCCAGCCAAATGCAAAAGTTCAACTTTTTTTCAATAATTATTGATCTAGAGAGTCCAGAGAATTGTCCTGAACTGGTCTGATTTTGATCGGGCAAAAAACCAGGAACTAGTTCGCAAAAGTAGGTTTTTAATATATTCGTGAATATTTAATGAACGATTTGATTGACAGCAATAATTCTAGAGGCAAAGTTGTTCAGCATGAGGAGATATATCTAATGATATGCATTTTGTGGGGATGTGTGCAACACCACGTGATAACAGAGCCATAAAACTCGTTAGCGCCAACTAGTGGCCGATTTCTTTCAAAACTCTTTCAGACCTCTTGGGCCACGAGTCGAACATGCCCATCGAGTTTCGTTCCGATCGGCTTCAGTTAACCTCGTCTCAGAGAGGCTCAAACTTCATTGGCCAATGGCGGCCATGTTTTTTGAGATACGCCAATATCCTTTTACACATACATGGGACCTTGGTCCAAGACACTGCATACCAAATTTCAAGTCAATCGGACTAACGGTCAGGTGGCCACACCCCCTTTTATGTTTTTTTAATGTTATAGCGCCACCTAATGTTCGATCGTCGCGATTTTTTTACTGTGACCTCAGATTGAACTCATGCACATGTGTTCCAAGTTTGGTGAACCTACCTCATTTACTTCTGGAGTTATAGCCATTTTAGAAAAATAGGCTCCTCCCGCAACAATCATTTTGCGCCCCCTATCGACCGGAAATCGAAAATTCAACTTTTTTTCGATAATTATTGATATTCAGACTCCAGAGAACATTTCTGCACTGGTTTGGTTCCAATCGGGTGAAAAACCAGGGACTAGTTCGCAAAAGTAGTTTTTCGACTAAATTCAAAATGGCGGAAAATCCATCATGGCGGAAATGAAATCGGAGATATACGTTTTTTACGTCAGGTCCCCAGCTTTCCAATGATATAAGACACTTGAGTCTACGACTTACGGTCTAGGAGTTATGAGCAGTTACGCGCAATTGATTGCTATAGCGCCACCTATGGGCCAATCGGGCTCATAATTTGATAACCTCTCCTCGATTTTTGTACTACCATCTGACAAAGTTTCAACGCTCCAGCACTTACGGTTTGGGCTGCACGATGCGTTTTACAGGAGAATAATAATAATAATAATAATAATTAAAGCTGCAAGCAGCATTTAGCGGTGTTCAAGCATTTAAAGCCTTTAGGCACATAAGCATTTAAGACATTAAGTTTTATTACAGCCAAAACAGCCAATTTACCATAGGAAATACATGGTTTCAAAGCTTTTTGACAGTTATAGCGCCACCTATTGTCCAATCTCCATAAAATGTTCCATGTTTGTTAATGATGTTATGTCACATATGCTCACCAATTTTTGTGAAGTTCTGAGTTTTTATTTCAGATTTATAGGCTTTTGAGTGTATTTTGTCACGCCCCTTTTCTAAATGACCCTGTTACAACCAGCCAAATGCAAAAGTTCAACTTTTTTTCGATAATTATTGATCTAGAGAGTCCAGAGAATTGCCCTAGACTGGTTTGGTTCTGATCGGGCAAAAAACCAGGGACTAGTTCGCAAAAGTAGGTTTTTAACATATTCATAAATATTTAATGAACGATTTAATTGACAGCAATGGTTCTAGAGACAAAGTTGTTCAACATGAGGAGATCTATCTAATGATATGCATTTTGTGGGGATGTATGCAACACCACGTGATTACAGAGCTCTAAAACTCGTTAGCGCCAACTAGTGGCCAATTTCTTTCAAAACTCTTACAGACCTCTTGGGCCACGAGTCGAACATGCCCATCGAGTTTCGTTCCGATCGGCCTCTGTTAACCTTGTTTCATAGGTGCTCAAACTTCATTGGCTGATGGTGGCCATGTTTTTTTAGATACGCCAATATCCTTTTACACATACATGGTACCTTGGTCCAAGACACTGCATACCAAATTTCAAGTCAATCGGACCAACGGTCAGGTGGCCACACCCCCTTTTATGTTTTTTTAATGTTATAGCGCCACCTATGGTCCGATCTCCATGAAACTTTGCATGCTTCTTCACCATGTTACTACACATGTGCTCATCAATTTTTGTGAAGTTCTGAGTTTTTATGCATGATTTATAGGCTTTTGAGTGTATTTTGACAAGCCCCCTTTTCTAAATGACCCTGTTACAGTGAACCAAAGGGCAAATTTAAACTTTTTTTCGATAATTATTGATCTAGAGAGTCCAGAGAATTGTCCTAGACTGGTCTGGTTCCGATCGGGCGAAAAACCAGGGACTAGTTCGCGAAAGTAGGTTTTGGACAAAATTGGACATAGCAGAACATTTTTCTGGCCTAAATCGATTTTGGAGATGTACATTTTGACCGCCTTGAGCCAAGGATCACAGTGGTGCAAAAAGTTTGATTCTAAGTCAAACGGTCTAGGAGTTATGAGCAATTTAGTACTTTTGGTTGCTGTAGCGCCACCTATGGGCCAATCGGGCTCATTCTCTGATAGGTTCTTCCCACACTGAGGCCCTACCATCTGGCCAGGTTTCAAGTCTCTAGGCCTTACGGTTTGGGCTGCACGATGCGTATTAGGGGATTTTTTTTTTTCCAAATAGCAATTACAATAGGTTTTCAGCACTTCGTGCTTGAACACCTAATAATAATAAAAATCAGTACAAATACAATAGGTTTTCAGCACTTCGTGCTTGAACACCTAAATATATTTTTTATGCCGTGCTGCTTATATTAATCAAACAGTAAAAACGCCAATCCCGCTCCTAAAATAAAGCGTCTGTGGATGAGAGTCTGAAACAAGGACTGGTGGGACGTTGTCCGGCTCCACTTCACAGATGAAGGAGAATTTTGACACTTTATTCAACAACAACAACAATTTGTTCCTTGCATCATACGTTATTATGTAATTTCTACGTCATTGCGCATGCACAATACTTTCCAGTTATGGTTTTCAATCCAATCAACTGTTTACATGTCCTCTCGATCGGATTACAAAAGGTTTACAAAATGTGACTTTTTTACTCTGACTGTGCCAGCCAGTTCAATTACAATTGGACTATTAGGGTCCATGTAAGCGCAGCGAGTGTCACATGATTCTTCAAAAATCTTTCTAATATGCTGATTTGCTGCTCAAAAAACATAATTTATTACTAGAAATTTAGCAAACAGTGAAGTGCTTCTATTTACACACAAATTTGATTTAATTAGGTCTAAAATGATTTATAGATTTTTATAACACTTCAGACCAACTTAAATCGCATACGTGCATTTTAAATGAATAAATACTGGTATATTATTTTTTCGAAACTGTGCTGTTTTTAGGTCTGAAACGTTTGTGGGGAAAGGAGAAATATCTTTTGTTGTGTATTATTTTTGAATTCAGTAAAGGCGCTGTCTGAAAGGCATATTTTAGCCGAGCACAGCTGAGCAGCTTATGACTGTGACACTGTATACTGAAGCACATTTCCTCTATGATTTACACTTCCTCCTGCATGCCTCCCATGACCTCCACCCTACCACACACATGAACACACCATGCATCATCTATTCTTTCCCTTCTCCGCCTCCATCGTTCTTCTCTGTTTGGCCTTTTTCTTTCCTCCATTATCCACCCTCCATCTCTGATTCACCATCCTTTCAATGGCCATAGCCTTTCTATTCCTGTCATTTGGGATTGTGTGTGCAAAAGCATTAGTGGGGATGTGTGTGTGTGTGTGTGTGTGTGTGTGTGAATGCAGTGGTTTTGTGTGTGTTCAATTGGCCATGTATAGTGATTCTTTATGAGATCTAAGGCTTCATAGTTATTAGAAAGAAGATAACAATAATCACCAGATTCTGACTATTTCTAGGCAAGAAATTGGCTCACGTAAAATGCACTGCTGTGAGGATGCTAGAATATTGTGGGCTGTTGCCAGAACGTTGCTTTGGTGTTCTGACTGATTTTTTAACATGTTTTTATGTGGTTGTACTTGCTAGGTTGTTCTATTTCTGTGTTTTATGCTTATTTCTTATTTCGGTAATGCATGTGTTATGTATTTAATCCATGCATATGGTAGAACCCAGCTCATACACATGGAGTTTCTTTGAAAAGAAATCAAATAAAACTGTTAATTACAAAAAGTGTCATTTTAAATAATTATGCTTTTGTACCAGACACCTGCTGCTAAGCATTTTGACATCCAGGCAGTAGGCACTAAATATTAATGTGAAATTGCTTTCCACTATTTTAATTTTCATGCACGTTGCAATCTGAGAATTCACTCCAGCAGCGGTAATAGTACTTTTCAATTAACCTCAGTAATATTCATCTAGAATGGCCCTCGATCCATCTCTACCAGACATCAAACATATTACTTTTCCACTTGCATCATTTGTGTGTGTATGTGTTTTGTGATTGCTCTTGTATACATTGTTTACTTAGTTTGCCCCAACACACATTTATGAAAAAGCTGTTTGTTTCTTGGGGGCAAAAAAAAAAAAAAAAGAGCCTTATTTACTCTGTGTTTCCACTCGCCAAACCAATTACTCCACCTTCATTGAGTTCATATTGTTTGACCTTTATCAGAGAGAGAGAATGAGAGCAAATCAGAGACGAGGAGAGACACTGCATGTTCCTGCAGGAGAAACTAGCAGTGTTCATTCTCATATCCCTATATTCAATATTTCAGAATGCAATTAGAGGAGCTAATTACCTTAGCAGCCTTTACAATGGCTGCGGCTCTGATGGTCTCTAATTAGATTTGGAGTGGAGAGAAACCCCTATAGAGTTCCCTCATACACTCCAAAATCAGCAGAGAAAGCCTTAATTCTTCTATTTCAGACATGGGCGAAGTATGTTCGCTCGGGCGTATCGTAACATTGTTCTTTGGTGTTTGTTTTTTGCATGTCAGCCCCTGTTGTTATGTCGTTCCATGTGTCACTTGCTTTCTCGTCCTCGTCATCAGATATACACAAGCGCAGAGTGCAAGAAGTCAGGATCAAAGACTGCGTCAGGCTCAACAAACACACTGGCTGTAAACAAAGCTCAAATAAAAGCCCTGCCCATGCAATCAATGAGCTTGTATTTTTGACTTCCTTTTATGTTGTCTCCATCCTTTTGTTTTCTCTCTGTTTGTTGCTTTAGGCCTTTTGATGCATTGCTCCCCCAATCTTCCATTTAACTCACATTTGTTGGAAGTTGGAAGGGTTTATTATGAGGCTTCTTTCACACAGCAGCAGGATACGGGTGTCAGTCCGGTTTTAGAAAGCTAAATGTGGTTACTGCCTGTTCACATACCGTTCAGTTGTGAAAATAAACCATGACAAGACTGTGGCCAGGAAGATCGTTTTGATATTATATCGGCACAGGACAGCTTATCAATTCATTCAAAAATAAGTGAAAAATTAATAAATAAATAAACAAATATTTTTCACCCCAAAAAATTATATTGATATACCGGTATTATAATAATATATTATTATTGGTATTTATTTATTGTCATTCTGTACATGTTGACACATGAGAACGAAATATGTACTCAGGACCAGCAGTGTAATAAAAATATAAATAATATACAATATACATACACTAAGTAAAACATAGTTTAATAAACTAGATTTAAAAATAACTTAAACTAAAAATACATGAAGAATAAAACCTATATAATAAAAACTAGGCCTAAACATCAAGTTTTAAAAAGCAGTGCATCAAATTCACATATAAACCAGAGCATCATTGTGACCGTGAATAAGAGGTATAAATTATAAGGAGAGATCAATCCCTAGGAAGGGAATTCATAAGTCTCACAGCCTCTGGAAAAAAGCTGCATTTATTAATAATCAGAAATGTTCTCATATTAATTGATAAAAAATTTTGTGAAATAATATAATAATTCACAAACAATTCTATTATTTTTAATATATATTATATTATATTATATTCTGATATTATGTTATATTATAGCCTATTAATTCATTATTTTTGTCTAAAATAAGTATTAATTTCACTTCAGAAAATTTTGTGAAATGATGATGACGATAATGATAATATTAATAAGTTATTATTATTATTTATTGATTATTTTTTTGTTGTTGCTTTTATTAAACTCGCCTAATTGAAAACATTCCAAAGAGTAGTTACAAGACAATCAAATAATATAAAGTTTATATTATGGATACATCAACTTTATTTTGGCCTCCCTCTCTACATATGACCATCAATAAAAAAACTAAATAAAAAAAAACACAAACCAACACCCAGATATAGACCCCTTTTGCGCCGACATCAATTACGTCACGGCGTTAGCTGGATATGGAATGCCAAAGCTGACTTAATTAAAAATAAATAAATACATAAATAAATATACGAAGAAATGTAAAAAAGCAAAAATACAAAAATAAATACATAAATAAATATACAAAGAAATGTAAAAAAGTACAAATAAATGAGTATTTATACTTTTATTTCCTTATTTATGTATAATTGTATTTTTTCACACATTTATTTTTTTATTTTTTTATACATTTATTAATTAATTTATTTCCTTTTATTTATTTCCACATTCATTTATGTATTTATGTTTTTATGTCTACATTTATTTATTTTCACATTTATTTATTTCTACATTTATTTATTTCTACATTTATTTATTTCTACATTTCTTTCTCCGTATGCTAATAAGGGGGGCGGGTTTTAACTCAGACATCAGCAATCGAGCTCAGCTCAAATCTAGTTTATCAATTAATATTACGAACTTGACATATATGATGATGTATAGCCTACCTATTTAATAAGGTTTGGGTAGGTATAAAATAAATTTATAGGGGGAAATATCACCACGACCATATTTGAATGGGCATGATGATGCTTCTGTGCTCCAATGCATGGCGTGAGATGCGTGGCTCACTGCATTTACATGATCCCCTTTTGTTTGATTTAAGAATAATTCAACATTGATGACTTGTGTGATTAATCAGTATCTAAGAGCAGCATCTATGAAATATGGGTTGCGTTTTAAGCATTTGAATTGTCACCTGTTATGCATACAAAATTAGGAAACGCGAATGTAAACCGCGTATTGAGTCAAACTCATTGATCAATATGCTTGTGTAGGAGTCAGTGAAATGTGCGCTGGTTTCTCTCCGCGTTCTGCGCTGGTGTGCGAGTCTCATTGACAATAAACGCAAGCTCTTATCAGCCCTATCCACCGCGTTTACATTATTAATAGTGGATACTTTCATGCGCTTTCATGTCCAAGTGTCTGCTATCAGACCCGTTGAAGTGCAGTTTCTGTTCATGTGTGCTATGTGTGTTATCCCTATATAGCCTACCCTACATACAGTTAGGGTGATATACATGACTTAAAATGTGATATTGTCCGCACACCTCTTGCGTTTCGTTTACCACAAGGTGTCACTGTGGCCTCAAAGTTTCAGCACTGCCACTCTGAGCTCGATTGCTGATGTCTGAGTTAAAACACGCCCCCTCATTAGCATACGGAGAAAGAAATGTAGAAATAAATAAATGTGGAAATAAATAAATGTAGAAATAAATAAATGTGAAAATAAATAAATGTTGACATAAAAACATAAATACATAAATGAATGTGGAAATAAATAAAAGTGGAAATAAATAAATTAATAAATGTATAAATAAAAAAATGTGTGAAAAAATACAATTATACATAAATAAGGAAATAAAAGTATAAATACTCATTTATTTGTACTTTTTTACATTTCTTTGTATATTTATTTATGTATTTATTTTTGTATTTTTGCTTTTTTACATTTCTTTGTATATTTATTTATGTATTTATTTATTTTTAATTAAGTCAGCTTTGGCATTCCATAGCTGGAGGCAAAACAAAGGGAAAACTGGAGCTGGCCAATACCATAGCTATCCATAATAAAGGCCTTTATTATGGAAATCTATGTCCAATACAAACCAGCACAGATTCGGCTACATAAAAAGGAGCTTAAATTATTATTATTATTATTGTTAAATGTCATCTTGTGTTGTTGGGTGCAAGAATCAATGAAAAATGAATATGCTGTATCTGGAATTTTAATTTCTAGAAAATATTCACATCATTAAAATTGCACCATAATGTCACTCTACAGTGTCGTCTTCTTGGCGCTGGCTAGGCAGAACTGCCCATCGTACCACACAAGTCTTGTACACGAGCAATCATCACATAGTTATAGGCATCTAAAGATTTATATGCGGCTCAGTTTCTCTTTACGCTCTATTTCTCTATCAGGTAGGTTTAGAAGTTAGGCCACTCAACCGGAGGTAACGTTTACGTTAATCCTGTCAGATCGTCCATCCATTGAGTGAGCGTGTACGGGTCGCCCAATCTGGTTCTGTTCGTTAAAATTAACTTTTGCAAATAACAATCGCGGTCCTGGACAGTGAGTGACCTTGCACATTAAGATAAAATCAGATTTTCTCCCATCATTAAAAAACAAGCTAACAAAACTTGCAAACTAGCGTTAGTGAAGCGGCCAGAGGGATCGTTCTGCCTCCACCTAAGCTCCGCCCACATAAAAACGTCACCATGTTTACCAACTGAAAAGGGTCTATACCTCTGCTAATCATATTCTTCATCTTTACAGACTCAGAGAGTGGGACTTAATTTAGGCAGTGCAAACAGTACGATGGAAGAGGGCAACTCAACCTAGAGATTGATTTCTTTAGCAAGCTAACGGAAATGACATTTACTGTCTAAACACAGTGGAGTATATATATATATATCTCAGGAAAAGAGACAGCGATTCAAGATGATAGAGTCTAAAAATGTAAAGCGAGTTAATCTGCCCTCCTCACAGCTCTGTGAAGATTCATTAGGTATTCTTGAAATGTTCATTATTGAGTGTTTGAACTCCTGAATAAGCAGTAAGTGTCTGTGTTTCTGCCGTGGTACTTGAGCTGGTGCGTATCAATTTATCACACCGCTCTCCGTAGAACCCCAACAGAACGATCCCTTAATGTCCGAGTTGAAGACAGGAACCGTGGCTTTCCTCTCTAGGGAAAACAGCTAAATGTTTAGCTCTTTAAGATGGTGTTTTCAACCTTTCAGAAGGAGTGGGGGGTAAACCGAAGGCTGGGTTTGAAAGCAGATCTCATTTGAGTCTGGCATACTGATGTCTTCCCCTGGGCAGTGAAGGTTTAATGACAGCATGGAAGCACTTTCAAATGTTCCCAGCACTCAATACTCCGGAGCACTTCTGGAAAGCCTTGTATGATTGCACATAGATCACGGGATAGTGACTAATGACTCCAGTGGTTTGGAGTTTTTTTTTCAATGCCTGTTATGAATTGAGAGCTCTTGAATCTGATTCATGTGGGTCTCCTTTCCCTATCAAGACCGATTCTCCACGGCTTTAATTTGAAGACTGTGTGGTGCTATGTGCTCTCGATCACAATCTTCCCTTTTGTGTGTGTGTTTGTGTATTCGTTAATGACTGTGTGCTGGTTTGATCATTATCTGATTCATCCCGAAGCTTTTCTCTGTTGTGGAATCCGAGGGGTCAAGGTTTTGCTGTATAGCATGGTCCAGTTAGCCTCTGCTGTAATTAAATCAGTATTGTATCTTTATCCAATTACTGCCATTCAAAAGTAGACTTGTTAATGAATATCTTTCTAATTATTATAGTATATTATATTATGTTTTGTTATACATAATGCACTTATAAGTGATTCTAAGTAATTACAAATTATTACATACATATGCTATTATAATAATAATTATTATAATAATAATTATATAAGTTAAAAAAAGTTACAGTAATCTAAATGAAAGCATTCCATTCTTCATGAAATATTACAAAATGATGTTTGGCCATGGATCAATTTATTTTTCCCTGTCTGTTTGCATTTGAAAGCTGACAATCAGTGTTATCATGACATCACATTCCTGCAGCTTGCTGTACAGCTAACTGTATCTGAAACTGAGCACCCATGAACAAAGATGGCCTTGGTGGAAACCAATTATGCATAGTCTCTCTCTCATAATTCAGAGGTCCTTTAATCAGTAATGAATAGGGGTGGGCTTTTTCCTCTGTTTTTTTTTGTTGTTGTTTTTTTATTTATTTTCTTTTTACATTTCGATTACGGATAAGTCATTTAAAAATATGACTAGAAAGTCTAGCACTGCTAGATTATGAATAATACATCGCTGTTTTTGAAAAATAAACTTCTAAAAGGAATAGCTGATAGGTGAATGGGTGAAGATAAAGAGTGAATGAACACCAGTAAACTGAAGCCTGTTCTATATGACACATCCTATATGAATATATTAATAAAATATTCTAGATATACAACATAAACATAACATTACAACTTATTTCTGCACAAAAGGGACACAAGTACAAGTTAACTTATGTGCTTACCATAATGTGTAACTCCTGTTGTGGATGCGCTCTTCCAGTAACTATGCGCAGAAACACGGGCATCTAAAACAAAGAATTCACAACATTCTATAGTGTTCTCACACAGGCGCTGCACATCTTGCACATAAATGTATTTTCATCTACTTTAAGATAACACTGCTGCAGGGCTCTCAAGTTTTGAAGACTGGCAAGAGTGACATCTAACATCAGGGGGTCAAAGGGGGCGGGATGGACGGTTCGCTGGATTTGGGGGGTTTCATTAATAATATTATTATTAGTGTTTTTGTTGTTGTTATTAATAATTGCTAAATACAAATTTGAATGTTAACACTGATTTAACCCATGTCTGCATGTCCATTTTAAAATCTATTTCATTAACAATAAAAATACATTACGGAGCAGTATTCTGTCCATGTCATGGATGAATGTCTCATATATGCCATAAACATAGAATTGGTTGTATTATTTAGGAAAATCGGTATTCATGGACATTGTAATCAGCCTTTTGGGGATTTAATGTGCAATGTACTTTGATCTCTTGCTCATAATTGCTTTTTACCTGACATCTTTGAAAGACAGATGCATTGATGCATGCATGGCCAGGATAAGTTAAGGCTAAATTACAGACACTCTGAAAAACTGATGCTAATTATCTGGGAAACATTCTCTAACAGCAGTCAAGTTGTCATTGTTTGTGTCAAGCAAGTTGTGAATTTGTTGTAACATTAAAACAGGGGATCATGACTTACCCTGTGCTCAAAGTGATGCTCGGAGATCCAGTGTTTCCTCTATTTAAACTCTCGGAAGATGTTGTGCAGAATCACGTGAACAATTCCAGGATATGCTTTTTTTTCATTGGTTGTTGCATTAAATCTTACCCAGATACAATAGTTCTATTTTCTGATTGGCTATTGTGTATGGCTTTTCTAGATACAATAGTTCTATTTTCTGATTGGCTATTGTGTAGGGCTTTTCTCTTTTTTTGATTGGCTGGTAAGTGGCAGGCTCGACTAAAGCATTTCAGGGGAGACGCGCGTCACGTGCTTGATTAATGTCACGCGGCCAGAGAAATGTTGGGCATTGCGGCATATTAAATATATTATAAATTGTTTTTCCGCGTGAGAAAATACAATGTGTGGCGGGAGGGCGTGACAAAAGACCAAAATGAGTGACTGTCACACAAGTGCGTGACACTTGAGAGCCCTGCTGCTGGATAATTATTCATCAATGTGTTTGAAAAAGAAGTATCTAAAAGGAATATGACTGTCTTAAAGAACCCACTCATAGTCAATAATGTCGGGCATTGCCGTTTGAGCTGATGCTGAAGAGTGAATGAACATCGCTAAACTGCTGCTAGCGGGTTAATGAACTCCACCAACGCATCCTAAATGAGATTGATCAAATTTAGGCAATACAAATACTGCAACGTCTGCACAAAAGAACGCAAATGCGCGCGTGAACTTAAACATGCTCGCACAACTCCCATTGTGGATGCGCTCTTCAACAACGCTAAACCTTTACACATTATATTACAAAAGTGTTCTCATTATAATATTATGTATATGGCAGATTGGCTCTGTACATCTTGCACTTTACTGTATTTTCATGGTCAAAGTAATTCCATTGCGGGCTTTCAAATCCATCGTTTTTTTTTATTTCGCCTGGTCTGGACGGCATGTCCTAACGTTAACCAATCAGACCTCAGGTACTGCCTAAAATGCCGCAATAACCAATCAGAATATTGCCAGTCATTATTTTTATGATCGATCGTCGCTGTCATGTTTGAGTACTCGGTCACATAATTAACATTACATCCCATTTCATAACATTTATCACAACTTTCTGACCTTCCAATCCAACCCTCTTTTTTAATTTAGCTGTGTCCATGTGGTGGTTGTGCGATAAGATGCACTTATCAACGTTTAACAAAACAATGCTTTTTCTGTTTGCGTGATGTCAGTCACATCTCAGTACTCGACATCCTAAAGCATTTTAATTGAACTGTGCATTAAACACAAAGTGTGTGCAAATGGCTAAAGAGAGAGAGCAGGATTGTGGGGCAGAAGGGAAAGGACGAGTAGACAATGTTGTATTAGAAGAGACTATATAAATAAAAGTCTGGTGGTGTACTGTGCTGACAGACAGTCTGATGTGGTGTCTTCGCGTCTGTAACTGGGAACGAGAGACTGAGAGTGAATAGATGTACCATTTTCTTCCTCTCTCACTTTCCACTGTGCTTTTGATGTGACAGGCAATTGCAGCTCTCCCACCGAGTGTGGGGTGTAAAGTTGTTGTTCTGACGACCTCTTTAAATCTCTTCTGTCCCTGTCTATCTACTCACCTCTCTCTCTCTTTCAGTCACGCATTGCCAATTATTTTGCTCTCAGCGGCTGTGTGATTGCACTTAAAACGCTGGCCAGAGGGAGGACTGCTCACCTTTTGAAAAAGGGCAGAATGAAGAAAAAAAGAAGGAAATTTTGTAGATAATGGGATTGAATGAGTCAGGGCAGGTGAAAAACTGGAGGGTGGAGAGGCGTTTTGTTGACACAAGCTGCGAACCCGTGTGCTGTGGCTGCTGCCTACACACCTCATTTCAGACATCATACTCTGCTGAAAAACAACTTAAAACCAGACTAAGATGTGTTGTTGATCTTTAAGATAGCCTAGCTGATCTACCATACTGGTCTCAAAGGTATTTAACTGGTCTCACAGGCAGCCAGACCAGCTGACAAGTGTCCCAAACCCTTATAAACCAGCAAACCAGTCCAGACTGGGTCATTGTGAACATGCAGTTGTTTGTTTGTTTGTGTGTTTGTCATGCCTATACTATGGCTGTGCAAAAATATCGATTTTTTTTTCCATGATAGTGTATCGACAATTCCACCGTCTAGTTATCAATACTTTTTTTAATTTTTTTATTTTGTTTTAAACGGATTTAAAATGACATTAGCATTTCATAAAATCCCAGTGTCAAACGACCTCCTCAGTTCCTGTAGATCGCTGACTCGCTGTCTATGTTGCTCATCGTACATTCACACGGTCAATGTCTCAGAAGTAAGTCGGAGCGAGCATGGCGGAAAATTTAAGAGCGCCTCCAGCTTGCAGAGCCAACGTAAGTGCACTTTGTTTTTTAAAACATGTCAGGGAGTGATGAACAAGATGAAACAAATGGCGTTTGTAAGCTTTGCCAGGCTACACAAAAATATTTAGGAAACAACCAACTTGCGTTATCACTTAAGACACCACGCTGTCAATGCAGGCAGATCAATTATTTTATTGAATATTAGGCATACAGACTATTTCAGTTTTATGAATGTTTAGTTAACAATGCACTTTTTTTATTTTTATTTACAACATACTATTTCATTTTTATAAATTGTGACATCTACATTTTAAGTGTTCAGTAACACAATATGCACTTCATACATTTCAGTGTGTTCACTGTTCAGTGACACTGTGCAATACAAATAGCTTTGCTAATAAATTGGAATGGAAGTTATTATTTTTCTGCTGAGTTATCCATATAATGTGATACACATACCAGAATACCTCAGGTGATACACAGCAAGTTGTATGTTCACCTCTATTTTTTGTTTACATTTTTGTTTTAAAATAAAATGATCGCAATATATCGTAATATGTATCAAATCGCAATATATCGTATCGCGACACATGTATCGTGATATGTATCGTATCGTGAGCCCCTTGCCAGTACACACCCCTTTAAGATACATTGACCAATATGCATTGTTTTAAGACTATATTGTGTACAGAATGCTGATGGGGTGGCGTTTTTTTTTTAGACCAATTTTTTTTAGACCAACCTGGAAGTTAGTATCACCCTGGTTCCATTGACAAAAAGCCTATAGGATTTTTCCATTTAATTTTAGATTGAGGAAAATAAGCTCTGTGACCAGCAAAAGTTTATGATTCTGACATGTTTTTACATCAAGATGATCTTCACAATTGAACACTTTTATTAATTGTACATCCTAAATACAATTGAGTTTAGTAAATAACTCATCCAAAAAACAACTTTGATGCAACTGAAAACAACTCATTTCTGGATTTTGAGACAAATCTTCATTTAACAGTTAACTTATAAGCCATGAACCAAACTAACCAGCATGAACCAAACTTTTTTTTTATCAGACAAAGGTATAAGACTGTGTACTTAATGGCTTTAATGAAGGAAAGAACTGCAGTCCCATGGAGCATGAATGATGAAAAAAATACATTTAGAAATATATATTTTATGTTTATTGCAAAAGATGCATATTATGCTTACAAATATTGAAGTAGTTTGATAGTGTTAAGGCCTGTTCACACCGGGACGAATTTCGGCTCGCGTTATTCGTCAGCGTTTTTCAACGCGTTTTTTGTGTTCACACCCAAGCGATTTTCGCTGACGATGAGCCGAGTGAACATGCAAATTCATTCCCTGACATTAGATGGCGCTTAATGTACAGAAATACCCCGGTCCACAAAGTGCACTCGCTTGTCATTCAGAAGAAGAGAGCAAGTTTGTCGCGTGTGTCATATAGTTATTTATTCTCGTTGGTGTCTCTTTATAAAGACACCAACAAGACCAGGATCTCTACATTCATCTTGCCTTGCATCTTCCTCGTCTTATTTCTTCCCGGCAGAGTGTAGACGCTGTATATCTTCTTCGCCATTACGTATGTGTGCTCGGCAAGACCGTTTTGTGTTTGAGCGCCCCCAAGTTGTGTATTACTGCAACTTCAGAAGCTCCAGACACGTGAGCAAAAGCACCAATCTCATTGGTCGGATAGTTTTTGACGCGGCGCGTCAAACCAAAAAAACGAACCCGAGGCGTTTAAAAAAAAATTACGCTTTTACGCGTGGCGTTTTACGCGTCGGTGTGCACACTCACATTGGCGCCCATTGTTTAGTCACGAGGCGTTAAACGTCGGCGAATATCGCACGCGAAATTCGTCCCGGTGTGAACAGGCCTTTATTCGCAGTGCTGCATAGGAGTGGGCGGGCGGTTTTCTTGTCATCACACTTTGCTTGTAATTATTTGATTGGTGGAGTTCTCTTACGAGAGGTTCTCTCGTATTGCGTAAGCTAGCTTACGCTACGGGAAAGATTCATCTTTTCTGAGAAATTGAAGCCAAAAAATTATCCTATAATTTTGTATCCATTGTCAACGCAGTTCAACTGCAGCAGAGCATGAGCGGGCTAACTAGCAGCTCATTGGCTCGCTCACAGGGAACTGCTTAAGCCTATGAGGAGACGCGATTGAACTCTCGTCCAATGAGAGTCGACATGCTCTCATTGCGTCATAGCCCGCCTAAGCGGGCGTGGTCAGAGAGTATAATAATGGCGTCGTAGGCTGAAACTCTGATTTTCATCTCTTCAGCGAGGCTACACGCATCTGCTGATCTAGAGAGAAGCCGCCGTCGTCGACAAGGCAACTTAGCGAGCATCTAGGAGACTGAAGAAGCCGGCCGTCTTCGCCACCTTCAGCCGTCCTGCAAGCTACCGCCATCCGACGGAATATATCCTTTTTTCTCTCTTGCATATTACTGTATCCTTATTACTAAAAGAGCCGAGCGTCTTTTTCAAGATGTCTCGTACCATTTCCTGCGGTTCTTGCCGTGCTCCCCTCGAGACTGGAGACCGCCATGTCATCTGTGCTCTCTGTCTCGGATTGGAGCACGCCGAGCTCGCCCTCGCTGATGGCGGCTGCGAGCTCTGCGAGAGTATGCCGCTGTCGACCCTGCGGGCTCGACTTCAGGCCGTAAAAGAAGCTTCCGCGCCGCCTCTGACTTCGCCGCGGAAGAAGAAACGCCGCTCACAGAGGCCGCCGGAACCCCAGCTTGAAGCGTTCATTCCGCCGGAGCCCGTCGCCTCCCGCTCTCCATCTCCGCCGCTACCGGACATACAGCTGCCGCCGAGTGGCCGCTCTGTTGCCTCCGAGGACGCCGCGGACATTAAGGAGACATGTTCGCTTCTCGCTTCAGACAGTGAGGAATGGTCCGGTTCTCGCGCTTCTTCAGCCCGTGAATCCACCGCGACCCGCGCGGGCATCGAGGACGAATTAATGCGCCTCCTGTCTCAGGCCGTCGAACGCCTCGGGCTCGAGTGGTCCCCTCCCCCCGAGCAGACCACCAACCGCATGGACGGCAGTTACTTCCGCCAGCGTTCGACTCCCGCCACCAAGCGGGCCGCGCCCTTCCTCCCTGAACTACACGCGGAGCTCTCTAAGTCCTGGAATGCCCCGCTCTCTGCCAGAACTCGCTCTGATTCTTCCACCCCGCTTCGCGTTGTGGACGGAGCCGCTGAGAAGGGCTATCTCTCCATTCCCCCTGTAGAGGACCTGGTCGCTGCACACTTGTGCCCGCCCTCCGCGAGATGGCGTTCATCACCTGTGCTTCCCTCTAAAGCCTGCAGAGCGACTTCGAGTTTTCATACCCGCGCTTATTCAGCCGCCGGTCAAGCAGCCTCTGCATTGCACTCCATGTCTGTTTTACAGATTCTACAGGGTGACATACTCCGCGAATGGGATGAGAACGGAAGAGATCCCCCTAAAGTCGCGGATTTGAGGAGTGCCACGGACCTCGCCCTTCGCGCTACAAAATCTGCCGCTCAAGCCCTGGGGAAATGTATGGCCGCCATTTGTGTGTCTGAAAGACATTTGTGGCTCACACTCGCCGACATGGGAGATTCTGAGCGCGCTGCTTTTCTAAATGCCCCGCTCTCTCCATCCGGCCTCTTCGGATCTGCCGTCACAGGTATTGTTGACCGTTTCTCCGAAGTTCAGAAAGCTTCCCAGGCCATGAACCTCTTCCTGCCTCGTCGCGCTAGCTCCTCTGCAGGCCGCTCACGTGACCAGCCTCCTGCACGAGCCCCACCTCAGCGCCCAGCTCAGCACAGCCAGACTTCGCAGCGACGCCAGGGCGGCCGCCCTCGCTCTCGCTCTGACAGCCGCCACAGACCGCCGCCGCCTCGGGGGCCGCGGCCTAGGATCACGCCGAAACCTGATCACTCGAAGTCTGCCTAGCACAGCTGAGAAAAAGACGGCGCTCTCCCGCTGCGGCCGGACCGCCGTCAAAATACCGCCCTCTGCTAGTCCCCGCGCACGCGGCTACTGCAGTAGTGTATCCCGCCATTACCAAGCCGGTTTCCCTTCCCGCTTGCATGAGCACAAACGCCGTTTTCACGGCGACCCAAATAAATCTCAAAAAGAGCAAAAAGACACCTTGTGTAATAAATGTGCCCACAACACTGTGTTCACTCATACACAAAAGCACGTCTGTTCCCGTGTCCCACACAGAGCACACTCTCATAAAGCGGCCCCAATCCGCTCGAGTTTCAGAGTACATAAAAGCGCCCACGAACCCGTGCGCGCTTCCCCCCTCTGTTCACTCTGTTACACGGCCCATAAACTCCTCTCTGAGTGTAAGTCCCGTTGTTATAAACAATATGAGCGCGCGCACACAGCCCGCCATGTGCAGCGACGAGGACCGGGTAGCCATTCACCCCCTAGCATTGCGCTGCAAAGCGTGGGAAGCTATTACGGGAATTTCCCAGTGGGTTCTAAACACAATAAGGCTGGGCTATCGCTTACAGTTTCGCCGCCGCCCTCCAAGCTTTCGAGCGCGGCTAGAAACTACTGTGAACCTAGAAGCGGCGACGCTGCTCCGTTCAGAGATAGCAAAACTATTGTGCAAAAGGGCTATAGAGAGAGTGCCTCTGTCTATGAGCGAGTCGGGGTTTTACAGCCGCTATTTTCTTGTTCCAAAGAAAGACGGCGGCCTCAGACCAATATTAGACCTCAGAGTGCTGAACAAAGCTCTCATGAAGAGACCGTTCAAAATGCTCACTATCAGAAAACTCCTCGCGCACGTGCGCCAGGGGGACTGGTTCATTTCACTAGATCTGAAAGATGCTTATTTTCAGATTCAGATAAATCCCCTTCACAGGCCATTCTTACGTTTCGCCTTCGAAGGCCAGGTTTATCAATACACAGTCCTTCCGTTCGGCCTATCCTTAGCACCTCGTACGTTCACGAAGTGCATGGATGCGGCGCTCGCCCCCCTGCGGAGTCAGGGGCTGCGAATACTGAACTATTTGGACGACTGGCTGATTTTGGCACAATCACAGAGGGAGATACTGTCTCATCGTACAGTTCTCCTCGACCATCTGAAAGCTTTGGGCCTCTCTGTCAACTGGACAAAGAGCGCACTTCAACCCAGTCAGACTATTTCCTTCTTGGGTATAGAGCTAGACTCGGTCACGATGACGGCTCGTCTGTCAACACAGCGCGCGCGCCGTGTTCAGCGTCTCGCCGCATCTTTTCAGATGAACAGACTCACACCTCTGAAAACTTTTCAGAAGGCGTTGGGCTATATGGCCTCAGCCTCCGCGGTGCTCCAACTGGGGTTACTGCGCATGCGCCCGCTTCAGCTCTGGTTGAAGAGCCGTGTGTCTCACCGTGCGTGGACCACGGGCTGCCAGCTGATAAAGGTAACGCAGACCTGTATTATAGCTCTGCAACCATGGACCGTGACAGAATGGTTTCAGCGGGGCGTTTCCATGGGGACTTGTTCTCGCCGAAAAGTCATCTCGACAGACGCATCCAACACGGGTTGGGGTGCGGTCTGCGAGGGCTCACCGGCCTTCGGCCCCTGGTCAGCTCAAGAGAGCCTCCTTCACATAAACTGTTTGGAGATGTTAGCGGTCGAGAACGCGCTCACGCGTTTTCTCCCGCGCGTTCACGGTCACCACGTGCTGATCCGTTCGGACAATATAGCCGTGGTCTCCTACCTAAACCGTCAGGGCGGAGTCAGATCCAGAAATCTTTTCAGACTGACAGAACGCATATTAGTTTGGTCGCAGTGTCACCTGCTATCGCTCAGAGCGACGCACGTGCCGGGCCATCTGAACGACGGTCCAGACAGTCTGTCCAGGAACCCCATTCCCCCCGGGGAATGGTCCCTGCACACTCTTACAGTCCAAAAGCTGTGGCGAATATTCGGCAGAGCAGAGGTGGACCTCTTCGCCTCAGAAGAGAACACCCAGTGCCCAATATTTTTCTCGAAGAGCGACGACGCGCTAGCCCAGACCTGGCCCAGCCGCCCGCTTTATGCATTCCCTCCGGTTTCTCTGCTACCACAGGTGCTTCAGAGAATCAGGGAAACACGCCACTCGGTGCTTCTCATAGCCCCGCGTTGGGAGGGTCAGACTTGGTTTCCGGAGCTCACTCAGCTGTCACAGACAGCCCCGTGGCCCATTCCAGTCAGAGCAGATCTCCTCTCTCAAGCTCGCGGCACGATCTGGCACCCCCACCCAGAGCGCTGGGCGCTACACGCGTGGGTGATCAACAACTACCCGTTGCTTTGCCAGAGGGAGTGTTAAACACGATCATGCAGGCTAGAGCGGCCTCTACGAGAAGGCTCTATGCGTCTAAATGGTCTGTGTTCTCAAAATGGTGCACCGACAGAAATTTGGACCCACGGTCATGCGAGGTTCCTTCCTTGCTAAGTTTTCTCCAAGAGATGCTGGACAAGGGCAGGTCCCCGTCCACTCTCAAGGTGTATGTGGCAGCCGTCGCAGCGTTCGTTGAACCCCGGCGCGGCCAGTCACTGGGCAAAGACGGTTTGGTCATCCGCTTCCTCAGGGGAGCTAGAAGGATTAAACCCTCACGCCCCCCTTCGGTGCCGATTTGGGATCTTTCCATAGTTCTCGAAGCTATGAAAGCCCCCCCATTCGAACCACTAAACACCGTGGACCTCAAATACCTCTCGTTCAAAGCCGTTTTTCTGCTTGCGCTCGCATCAGTAAAACGTGTGGGAGACCTTCACGCGCTGTCAACTAGCGCTTCCTGTCTTGAGTTTGGGCCCAATGACTCCTTAGTCGTTCTCAAACCTAGACATGGTTATGTCCCAAAAGCGATTGGTACCCCATTCAGGGCACAAGTTATTTCCTTATCGGCTCTGCCTGCATCCGATAACGAATCTGACTCTAATCTCCTGTGTCCGGTCAGGGCCCTGAGATTATACGTTTCCCGCACTGCTCCGGTCAGACGATCTGAGCAGCTGTTTGTTTCGTTTGGTGGGCGCACCAAAGGGTTGGCCGCCTCGAAACAGACACTATCCAGATGGATAGTTGATGCCATTGCAGCCGCATACGCGTCGAAAGACCTGCCATGCCCTCTGGGCATTAGGGCTCATTCCACTAGAGGCATGGCCTCATCGTGGGCATGGTCCAGCGGAATTTCCATTCACGACATTTGTGTGGCAGCAGGATGGTCTTCCCCTTCCACCTTTGTCAGATTTTACAATCTTGAAGTTCCCGCCTTGCAGGCTAAACTACTAGCTATCTAGTATGTTACAGATTCTCTGGTGAGCTGCACTAAAAAGAGTTATTCACACAGACCGGTTCCCGCTCTGTCTCTCTTATCAAGTGCTTAGTACTACACAATCACCGGCCCGCTCTGCTGGCCCTGTCTCATGTACATATGTTCATTCCCACTATCAAGGGTTCCCCCGGGTCTCCCCTGGGACTTGTAAGTGGATGCTTAGCACGCACGGCGTTGACCAGGTGTTCCCGTAGCGTAAGCTAGCTTACGCAATACGAGAGAACCTCTCGTAAGAGAACGAATCGGTTACCTAACGTAACCTCGGTTCTCTCTAGATGAGGGAACGAGTATTGCGTTCCTGGCCGTGCTTGTGCTACTAGCGTTTCTCGCTTCATTCTATGAAAACCAGAGTTTCAGCCTACGACGCCATTATTATACTCTCTGACCACGCCCGCTTAGGCGGGCTATGACGCAATGAGAGCATGTCGACTCTCATTGGACGAGAGTTCAATCGCGTCTCCTCATAGGCTTAAGCAGTTCCCTGTGAGCGAGCCAATGAGCTGCTAGTTAGCCCGCTCATGCTCTGCTGCAGTTGAACTGCGTTGACAATGGATACAAAATTATAGGATAATTTTTTGGCTTCAATTTCTCAGAAAAGATGAATCTTTCCCGTAGCGTAAGCTAGCTTACGCAATACTCGTTCCCTCATCTAGAGAGAACCGAGGTTACGTTAGGTAACCGATTCGATTTCTCCTCAAAATCCTGATGTAGTTTTTCCATCAGGAATTGTGTTGTTAAACATGGTTATTTAAAAAAATAAGTTGAAATGATGTGCACTGAAGGCTTCAACAAAAGTGTATTCCATTCAACTCACAACCTCACAGCTCACAGTAGGTCTGTCTTTAATGGTTTGTAAGTTATCTTTCAAAAGTCGGATTAATAGGATTTTTACCTCAGGAACCCAACTAGAACTTTCTTGGATGTTATAGACTCAATTTCAGTAGTTTCTCTTTGCTATTAAGTGTCGTTGTCCTTTATCTCATGTTTTGAGGATGCTGCTGTGTTATTGAGAAGTGCAAGGTGTTCCCCACTTAACCTTTCTCCACTCCTCTAATTGTTAAATGAATCCTTAACTTGTTTGCATTTGCATTAACTGTTAGATTATGTTAATTACCAGGCTTCACTTGGCAGAGCGGTTGTTTGATATTATAATGGAGATGAGGTTAAGCAGAGAGTAGTGCATTTGCTGGAGCACTAGGAGGGATCAGCACATACTCTTTAGCATTCGTCTTTGCTCATATGCACTGCAAATTGAATTCACAGTTGCCGATAAGAGGATGCAAGTTGCCCTTTACTGTCACCCCCACTTTTTTCGCATAGACATGAAAATCACTATCCAAACTTAAATGGTTGTAACTCAGGAATGCTTTGGAATATAGACCTATGGTTGGTCTTGTTTTAAAGCAGACATTTGCCAGATTGTTATAGAAGTGAAATAAATTATGAGAGTGAAATAGAAAAAAAGTTATGTAAGTTTGAGTTTATGAAAATTAACCATGTAAAATTTTTATTATTAAAATTTTATATAAAAAATATATATTACAAAATATATTTTACTCTAAAACTGCAAGAAAATGAAAGCCAAAAATCTTAAGAAGTTGTGTTAAAAATTTTAGGTTAATATCTCAAAAAATAATCTTTCAGTAAGATTTTATTTGGGCGCAGTACCAATTTCTTTCACTAGGACAGCCAAGCTTCCTTACTGACCATATAAGGGCGCCTCCATTTCCATATATGTTTTGAGTGATCTGAAACATGTATTTCCATAATTTTCATACAATTTATGAAGTAGACATCCTATTTAGAAGTAGTATGGGTGGTTTGACAGTATTTGATTTGAATTCAACCTCTAATAAACACATAAAAAGAGCACACGTGCGTTATAGCTCGCAGCCGCATCACACATCGAGAATCCATAATATTTTTCTTTATATTTAAAACATATTCAGACCTTTTTTTCTTATACAATTGAATTGGTGTTATCTTTTGAACTCTTGGCATGAAAACAAACTGAGGTTTCTACCAATTTTTCATGATTTTTCATGTTTATTGCTATTTCAAAATAAAGGTCATAACACGCCTAATGCATATGAAATATTCTTGTTGCAAATTGATAAATTACTGCTCCTCTGTAATTTATTTTAAAAAACAGCCACCATATATGAAAACTAGAGATTGTCAGCTTTCAAATGATATATAGTTTGTCAATATTACTTTAGGATTTTACTAAGATATTATTGTTTTAAAAATATAATGGCAAACGTCCCACCTGTGGGACGGTGACAGTTAAGGGGTTAACCTCTGATACCCAGGCAGGTTGCTTGTTTGTCAAGCGCTGGAAGGGTTTTGTGGGTTAGCACCTCATCTAAGAGCTCCCTAATCACTGCCAGCTCATTCACACATAGTAAAGTCAGGATTCTCATGAAATTATGGGTTTTATTAGCTCTATGCACGGACACTTTTCCTAGGTAAAAAGTCTGCTCTTCACTAACTGACCTTTTCTGCTCATAATCTTTCCAAAAGTGACCAATTATCTCTTTTACATCTCCAGTTCAACCGACAAACCATGCGCAAATTCCACAAATAGATGCCAAATGGTGCCTGTGTTTTTGCATGGTGGTCTGCTTTTATTTTGGTGAGAAAATATGTGAAAAGGTAAAAAGTGAGCATGTAAAAAGTCATTTAACTGATCGACCCTGATGCATGTTTAAGCTGTGAGGGTAACACCGTGTCCTAACTACACGTGTTTCGACGCTGCAACACACGATAAAAGGTATCTTTTCCATGTTAATCAGAGTTTTTGTCCTAACCAGCCGCGACGGCGACACACGACGATTCTATTTTAGAAACCGTTTCTATTTTTCTGCAACGTTGCAGCTGGAACAACAAACACAGAGTGTGGCAATGATAATCTCAGGTACTGTTTATGTGCTTTATTTAATGTTAAAAACCCTGACAAATTTCCAGCAAATTTGAGATTTGCTCTGCAAGTCTGTCTGGCCAAGAGCCTTTTCAAGCCCATTTCAAATTTTTCCAAATCGAGGCACCAATCACAAACATTGAGGCGGGCTTTACACGATGACGATAGCGCAGCGGCGTTGAAGAGTCATCTCCTTCATCGCTCTGATGAGCATGCTGTTACAACTGAGAAGGGTCTGATGTCAACCAGACTAGTCGCGTCTAGTGTGGACAGACAAATTATTTGTCGCTGGAATCTTATCGCGTCTGGCTAGGACATGGTGTAAAGGACCCGATATATACTTACATATACTTACTTACAAAGACGAACTAGTGTGACATAATTTCAAACGAAATCAGGCTAAAACTACGTTTATTTCAGGAGTTCGAACTTTCTGGAAATGTTTGCTCCGGCTGGTAAACTCCTTCAAACTACCATTGGTCATTAATGATTATGTAATACGTAGGGCTGTAATCTCCCAGTCGATTAGTCGATTATTGGTCGATACGTTCTGGCTCGACCAAAATTCTGATTCATTTCATCAGGTGGAAAGCACTAACTGCTAATGGGGGTGTTTTCAGAGTACCCCTGTTTCACAGGTAACAGTCTGTCTTCAGAACACCCCCCTTGTTTTCACTTCTTTTGGATTAGCCCAACCCTCTGGAGAAGAGAGACCGATTGAAGAAAGTAGGCTACTAGAAGGTTTGCTGAATATTATTTATTTAATTATGAGAGCGTTTAATTCATACTCAGTCCTCTTCTACCATGTCAACAAAGACATCGGCAGTGTGGCAGCATTTTTTTTTTTTTAAGTTAATTGTCTATTCGTGTCTCAGCCGCGAAGCTGAGCTGTTCAGCTGCACAGAGCAGCTAAAATGATTGTCAGTTTCTGACAGTGTCTGTCAGTTATTATAA
Organism: Semotilus atromaculatus; assembly: GCA_031834385.1. Classification (NCBI taxonomy): domain Eukaryota; kingdom Metazoa; phylum Chordata; class Actinopteri; order Cypriniformes; family Leuciscidae; genus Semotilus; species Semotilus atromaculatus. The sequence continues at coordinate 22,836,476 of JAULUF010000055.1, read as the reverse complement.
TACATATGACAAAAACAATTGTCTAAATTATGTTGCATATTCCTCAAAAGTTCTTGTGACGATATCACTAGTTGACAACAAAGTACTATTTTCAGAAATCATAGGCTATGATATTGCGCAGGTGCACATGATGCAACGCTGTCAGAGCCGACAGACTCGTGTGTCAGACTCATTTCAGTGCAAAATAATTAAGTCAAAAACGATTTAATCTACTGCAAATAGCCTACTAGTTTTTTATGTTTATTTATAATTCATTTAGGCGGACAACAAGGCTACCAAGTACTGCACACAGTGTGCAGATAATTAATTTAACGTTTGTTTTCTAACGTCATTTTTTGTTGATTTTTAGGTGAAAATTTCAGGACTTCAGTCGACCAAAGATGTTCTTTGGTTGATTACAGGCCTAGTAATAGGTGGGCGTGGCTCTGGGGCTCCACCTTCTTTAACGTGGAAATCATCTTTGGTTGATTTCTTCTGTTCAGTCCCTTAAAGACGCGAGTAAAAACATGAACACTGGAGAGGTGCTTTATAGTTGAAACTAAAGTTGTAATTCTAATTGAAAGCTTCACTGACACATTTTTTTTTCATGTTTCATGCTGTAAAGCTGCTTGCTTTATTGTATATTGCTATATAAATGAACGTGGCATGACTCAAGTACCGTATTGCACATCACTGTGATCTGATGCTTTCTCAAGTGCTGTTTTCTCACCGCTGTCATTTTTGTTGTTACATTTATTTTGTTAATGAGAGGAAAGAGTGCAGCACAAACTTGCATATTCATCTAACAGCAGTAGCGTGGGCACTGGGCAGTGTTAGGAGGTTTGCGAACAGTGTACTGCTGAAAAGGTATTTAAAGCTTCTTTTTACCCCCTAACCGAAGAACACAAACGACTTTGGCAATAACAACATCAACTGTTGTTCTTCAAAAGTTGCTAAATGGGCAGCTGGCTCAAGAGGGAGTCTTTGGAGCACCTGAGTTATACCATCTGCTCAGGTCAGGGAATTGACACAAAATTTAACAAGGTTCAGCTGCACACTGTGGTGAATATTTCTCCTCTGATAGTTATTAAGTGAATAGATGGCGAAAAGCAGTGGGATAAGAAGGGCCTGAACCGAAATCTCAAACCAAGAGCAAGCCTTATCTAGAATCTTCTTCTTGCCCTGCAGGCTGCATCTCATCTCTGAGATTGTGCCCCTAGCATCATACCTGGATGTTTGCCCTAAACCAGTGCAGATTGGGGTTACAGAATCTGAAAATAGATTCATAGATGCCTGACATCAGGGTTCAGTGCTATAACGTGACCGTAAATGTCAACTATAATTTGTTATATCGTCATTTTATTACTTCCATAATGGATTTAAAAAATCTGACTTCAAACAGAATACCATAGAACAGTATTTCCTGACATTTTATTTAGTCCTGATTCCTCCAAAACCTCATCAGTAATGCTCAAGTACCCCTTCATCTGGAGCAGCACATTTTTGCTTTATGAATTTAACTGAATCAGCTACCAAAAAATTTCAGATTGTTATATGATTAATTATAGTACCGTTCAAAAGTTTTGGGCCGGTACGATAAAAAAAAAAAAAAAAATCTCTTATGCTCACCAATACCGCATTTATTTGTTTAAAAATAGGAATATTGTGAAATATTTTAAAATGTAATTTATTTCTGTGACGGCAAAGCTGAATTTTCAGCATCATTACTCCAGTCTTCAGGATCACATGATCCTTCAGAAATCATTCTAATATGATGATTTGGTACTCTAGAAAGATTTCTTATTATTGTTATCAATATTGAAAACCTAATATTTTTGTGGAAACCATTATACCTTTATTTTCAAGATTATTTGAATAGGAAGTTCAAAAGAACAGCATGTATTTGATCTTTTGTAAAAGTGTTGTCACCTTTGATCAATTGAATGCATCCTTGCCAAATTTAAGTAATTTTTTTCTTTCAAAGAAAAATAATCGTACTAACCCAAAACTTTTGAAAGCTACTGTATATTTCATACGTTTTGGCCAAGCATCGGTGCAACTTTGCTCATTAGAATTGCAGGAGTCCATATATCAACTGTTTTACAGCTTCGTACGTGACTCATCCAGTGGTATTTATAATGTATAATATGTCAAGTCTTTTATTTTTAACTCGAGTGTTATGTAATGTGTGGCAGCTGTTTTTGCACTGATGCCTGATTTATGACTTATCTTTCTTTTGGTTTTCTTCCATCAAGCTGGTACAAAGTACCTTTTATTTGTAAAATATTTACTTAGCTGAACTATCTGAAAGAAAGTGTATATTCTGGTACTTAATAAAAATGACCTCTATGCCTGTATTTTTAGTAATTTTCCCAGGAGGATATCCAGGAGCAGGGATATTACTTTGAGCTTGGACAAATTATGGTAGTGTTAGACAATCATCGATGATCTCTTTCACTCTCAGCCCTGGTCCACTGGTGAACTGAATGCTAATATCATGAGATTAAGGCTTGATTTGGTGACTTAACTTGGAGAGCTTGTAGTTTGATGCCATCAACATCTTTATGCTTTTACAAGTTGAGGATGTAATGTTGGCATGGAAACAGCTAGCTGTTTCCATGGGACCTTGTTGAGTAGTTGTTATGGTAACGATCTCGTTTCTGTAGAATATGATATCTAATATTTAAGTATCGATCATGTTTCTTCTGGAGACTGTGGGTTTATTGTTTGTTTAAGATGCGTTTTTGCTACGATGAGGGACCCTTATTGAGTTTTCCCATTACTTGCATCATAACGCATGATGATTATATGGAGTGTGTGGGCGTACGTGGTACTACTGTTGTGAAGATTGTCCCTCAGGTCCTCGCCTACAAAGGATCACACTCTCACACTCCTCCACAAAGGAATCTGTGTTAGCGGGTTCTTTCTATCTCACTCCTACACCATCATCTACTCTTCTAGACACACAACTGAAGAGTGCAAGAATAATCAGAGATGCCCGAATGGTAAAAGTCCCTCTATTTTTATCCTCGCCCCGTCCTTTCCTTGTGTCTCCCAACTGTTGTGATTGGTAAAGTGGTAGGTCCTTCCAGCTTGTTCGTCAGGGTGTGAGACACACCGTTGGCTTTCCTATTAAAAAACCCAGCAGAGGGCCGCCACCTCAGTCTCTCAGCCCTCCCTCTCAGCCTCATTTGACTATTTTGCTCTTTTATTCTCACTTTCTGTCTTTGTGTCTAACATCTGTGATTCTTAAAGCACTGCCGAAGTAACCTGCTGTTAAACAGTGCCATCTTTCCTCTGTTCCTTTCATTTCTTTCCCCTCGTTTCATTTGCATGGCTGCCGTCTGCTGTTCCTCCTCTGTCAATCATCTCTCTCTCACGCAGTCTCTGTTTTCTCTCCTCATCCGCTCGCCGTTGTTTCATTAGTGTTGCGTACCTTTTGTGTGGCTTGTGCGCTCTAGCTCAGCAGTGATAATGTGTGAGCAAACATGAAGTCGAATAATTGAGTTCTTATGTGCAGAAGCTCCTAATGTGCATGCAGGTAAACCAACTTGCTGAAACCTAGTGGATTCATTTTCACATGTGCAGTAATGCCGAAGCGGCGCATGTATGAGTCTGTTCGCTCGAAGCTTACATCTCAATAGGTTTTTATTTATTCAGGGCTAGTTCCAAAGAAAGAGACATGCTGATTGATTCAGAAAGGCTTTCATGCAGCTCTCTGGAAAAACCTCATTTTAGAGTGAGTTTGAAGTCCTCTATTTAAGATTGTAATGTCAAGTGGCTCAGCTGAACCCAGTTGCACATTCTACAGTTCTTAGTCCCCGACTCCCAGACTAAATCTGCAGACGACTTTGCTGATTTTCAGGAAGCATTTGTAATACAATGTGTTAAGTGGAGCGGGGAGGACTCTTATTGCTACTGTAGCTGAAAGCATAATCAAATTTGTTATCATATTAGGACTTGCATTTATGCATTTGACAGGATTTATCCTTACAATATTGATTAAAGGCAACTAATATAATAGTGGCCATTAACCAATATTGTAAGGATATGTAGTATATGTTATATTAGGTATATTATTCATATTCATAGATATTTGATTTTTAATTTAAAATTTTTATTTTTAATTAATATAATTTTTTAGTTGAAAAACTGGATTTTTTTTAATAACAAATGAATCACACTTTTTTTTTTTCTGTAATTGCAATTAATCGCACCTAACATTTAATGTTTTTAACATATTTTTATGTTGTAATAATTTCACATTTAATCTCCACATTGATAAACAACATAAAGACAGTAGCCTATATTGTAAATATTTTATCTAACAGATTTTGCCCAGAATGCATCATTTTCTACAGTACATTACTGTTCTAATGGAAAGCAGTATGTTACTCTCAGAATTTGGCAGATTTCTTTACAGTGTTGGAAATATACAGAAACTGAATAAAGTTATCAAACACTTCACAGTCTTCACTTCATACATTTGAAATTAAATATAGATTAATCCTTATTAAAGCTACAAAAGTTATTCCCCAAAAGTTATTCCCCCCTTCCCTGTAAAGCGCTTTGAGGTCCCAGATAAAGCGCTATATAAATGTAACTAATTAATTATTCCGTCAAGAGCAGTCAGGTTTATTAGGCTGCTGTCACTTTAAGATCTGAAGCATGAGCCATGACACAAACAAGGCCGCAAATGAGAGCTCTCACCAATTGCATGTCCACACGTAACAACATGAAAGCACGTGTCCGAAATACAAACTGTGTGCTACACCCAAAAAAACACATGCGGACAGACTGCACTGAGAATGAGTGAATGCTCATCCCGTGCACTCACAACAAAAGACAAACACACGGAGCATGAATGTCCGAACCCCGTCACTGAACTGAAACCAAACTAGCCCGAAGTGCCAGGATCCGTACACCACACTCCGCACACAAAACGACTCGCCTGGACAGAAGAGCGTATGGCCCGTTTGAGCAATTAAGGCATTCCCTGCCAACCAAACCAATAACCTTGCTGTTGCTAGCACCATGTGCTGGTGAGTTAAACTCCAGGAATGTGTTCCAATCCCAGGTAGAATCCTTGAATAATTTGATGTTAATTAGATATTTTTCAACTGAAATGTTGTCTAGCTGTCATAAGCCAGGTATGGCTTTGCCAGGTAAGGTGCACCAGTAAGATTTCATTACGTGCTCCTTCAAGTGCTGGCTGGATACATTGACATTGGACCCGCTTCAGTGCTACAGACATGCAATGCTGGATTCACGGAATGGGTGACAAGGTGCAGGAAGCACCAGATGCACCTCATCACTCATTTCCAGCAATATTACATTTCCATGCATCTCCTCTTGGCCTATGATCATACTTCAATTGAAGTTTCAAAAGCACTTTTTTTGTGTTATACTTATTACCGTTTATGGCCACAATTATTTTTGGAACAATATTTTGTATCTCTGCTACAGTTTAGAAAAAGGTCTAGTTGACATCTTCAAATAGTCATGCTCAATTAACTCAGTTCATTTTTATTTTGCTAAAGGCCTGCTATATCAGGATTTGTAATGTTTTTTATTTAGAATTTTTATTTTTGGAAAAAGAAACTTGAGGCATTGGAGCCACTGGCAGCTGTCAGCACCTCATTCAGATAAATTTTGCGGCTGCAGTTTGCAAGATGTCATACAGATTTATTTCCAGGATTTTGGTTTGTCACGAAAATCCATTTCTCGCACAGTGATGTCAGAGCTGTTTTTTTCACAGCCTGTGAGCCGCCTTTCCCGGGCTGAAGATCTGACTGGTGCTAATCAATGCTAGCACCGCACAAAGACATCTAGCGGTAATGGGATGCAGAATATCATGTTGTGTCTGCTCGGCGCTACAGGATGGAACCGCGGTGTCAGAAATGTGCTGGAATGCCCTGCTGCTGAGCTGGAGTCTGCTAACATGGGTTCGGGCAGCACTTTCGCATAGCAAGCTGTCCATGAAAACGAAATCCATGTTTGTATATTGGTTTATCTGCCACCACGGGTCTGGTCTTTTTTCATGCTTCCCCAGCTTCATGCAAACATATGTTCATGACGTGCATCAGCAGAAAGTTGTTTACATATGTGAGCCTATGGTACTGTACACAAGAGAAAGAGACAAACTGTGTAGGCTAAACCCATAAGGGTAAGACCAGAAACATACTTAAGGCAAGTACACGAGTGCATACTTAATTTGTGCTCTTACAAATCCTAGTGTTCTAGCAGGTGATACATTTACATTTGAATGCCTGTGCCTTAAAATGTATCTAAGTTACTGTAAGCATACTGACTGTAACTATCTACTATTATACCTGTAGCTGTATTGTAAAATAAACTATTCTAAATAGTTTTTATAATTGTAATAATCCAAATAAAATGATTTGATTCAATTAAGTTATGTACATGCTCATTTGCCATGTTGTTGCACTGAGACTACATTTGACGTAATCTAATGATTACCTAAAATGAATATTTAAAAACTTAAATGTAACCCAATCTTGAATATTCATTTTTTTCATATAAATTCACTATTATTATTATTATTAATTTATTTGTGTTGACAAAAATAGTATATATTTTTGATATTAGTCATTAATTGATTGTCGGTTATAACATAAAAATAAATATTGGCTTATCGGTTTCAGACAGAATTTTGATATATCGTATTGATACTTGTGCAGAGTACATTCTGACCTAAGATTGCATGTGCATATTTCATTTTGTGCTCTATTCATTCTCTGTTTTTTTTTATTTTTTTTTAAGTCTGCCATATTTTTTTGGAAACCCAGAGGCTGACAGAGGGAGAAAAAGAGTAAGGGGTTGTTGAGGACAAAAAGAGGCTTGTTTTTTCTGGAGGCTATAAGTTAATAAAAGGGTTGAGATTGCGCTACCCTGCAGGAGAGAATCCTGTTTAAATGTTAATAGGACACGGACTGAATGGCTTTAAGGGTGTGTTTTGTTGTTCATGAACTCTACTCTCAAACTAACCTCATCCCTTGGTTTCGTCCACAGTGATCCCAGACTCTTTGACAGTGACGGCCACTGCTCAAACTCTCTCAAAAGTGGAGGGGGACACTCTACAGCTGAGCTGTGAGGTCACACGTCAGACATCCCAGCATACTCATGTGTCTGTGGGCTGGTACCTACGTCCTGCTGATGACCCCAATTCTGGTCCACGTGATTTGGTCACTCTGTCACGGGACTTCGTTCTACGGCCGGGGGGACAGTACCGCCAACGTCTATCTTCAGGAGACCTGCGGCTAGACAAGACCAGCGCCACATCCTACCGTCTCACCATCTACAAACTGCAGCCCACAGACCAGGGAGAGTTCTACTGCGAGGCCTCGGAATGGATCCAGGACCCGGATCGCTCCTGGTATGCCATGACCCGGATGGAGTCAGAGAAGACATCTGTCAAAGTTCAGCCCACAGGTGAGTGTGAATTGTTTGGTGGGGTCCAACACAGCATCTTTCAGAGAGAAATTGTTCTTTCAGAGGGAAATTGCTCTTTCAGATTCTAATTGCTAGTTATTAGGGCTGGGTAATAAATATCGATTTCTCGCTATTAATCGATTCTCATTTTTACGAACCGATATCGATTCTTAAATCTCAAGAATCGATTAGTCATCCTGTTTCATTTGAATGAATGGAACATTGTAGCGCGCATCCAAAAAAAATCGCAATAATCTTTGTCCTTTGTTACTATTGATATGAAACAAAGTCTCAATTTTCAAATTACGTCCATTTTCTTTTGAAATTCAAAAACATAAATTACCGTTTTGGCACTGTGGCGTGAGATCGCTCTGGCGCAGCTCAAGAGAAGCAGCAGCGCGGAGCTCTTTGATCTCTCTTCCGGCTTAATAATACCAGTTAGGCCTACAGCGCGAAATAAACATGAATGAGCATCTGAAAGTGTGTTAAAAGATAGAGTACAACTTATCGAAATCCGTATCATGTCACATTGATTCGCTCAATCAGTGTTTCAACCGTGGAAAGACGTCAGTTAAACAGCTTGTAATCAATGTCATGTATCGTCATATTTACCTCAGAAAAACCACATGTGACCAGTCAGCTAGAAAAATTAACTCTAGAGAGGAGCATTTTGCTAAATATATGCAACATATTACGTATGCATTATAATCTTAATGTTCTTCAATATTTAATGCATATTTGAATAAATCTGGCAAGTTTTTTTGACATCCACCATTTAAATGTTTATATTTCATATAATCTTCTTATTATACAAAAATAAATAAAAGTGTAATTTAAGTGTTTGTATAGCAACAAAACAGTTGATTATTACCTTCATATTAGGCTAATGAAGCCTAGTAGGCTACAACTAGACTCCCATAGTTTACAGAATTAGTTAAGAGATTAGATTTCCTTGAGAAAATTTGCCATTTATTGTAACTGATATCCAAAATAATCAATATTGAATCGAATCGAAATCGAATCGAATTGCTAGCTTGTGAATCGAAATCGAATCGAATTGTGAAATTTGTGTCAATACCCAGCCCTACTAGTTATACACTGAGATTGATTTAATTTAACACATTTAATAGACGAGGTGTCGGTAAAGAAAAGCATTGTTTTCTTCGAAGAGGTGGAAAGGCACATATTTGAGCCACATTCAGTTGCTGTGGGAACGTAGCCGAAAATATTTTAAAAAATGAGTGAAAGTAGACATCATATTTAATGTTTTATGAACAAAAATGAGTCTGTGAGGGATAGAAGTACTGTATGATGCTTTCAATGGGCCTCATTCATGAAATGTGAAAGAATTTGCATATACTTTGCATACATTCAATCTTATGTAAACTAACATAAGAATGGTTAATGAACAATTTACAAAAAAACATGTCTTCCATTTGTGATTCTTGAAGGATATGTATTGTGTATCTGGGTGTTATTCGTTCATCTGATGATACATAGAAAACATATCTTTCCAAAACATTTACAGTGGACATGGACAAACAACTCTAAAATTGGACCATTATACATGACCTAAGACTGGATAATCATTTACCAGATTAGATTGGAACATCATTTACTCACCCTTATGTTGTTCCAAACCTGAATGATTTTCTTTATTTTGTGGAATACAGAGTATATTCTGAGAAATGTTTCAGTGTTTTTTGTCTAAACAATGTCTCCATGTTGTCTCCATGTTTCTGCTCCATACATGAGTAACATTGGTTTTGAATGTCATGTCTGGAGCCGGTGTGCAGCTTTATTTTTCTCAAATTTTTTTGCTTTGCTTCTGCAATGATTAAAAAGACACTCTTGCATTGCATGTTTGTGCATTTTGCGGGTGGAGCAATGAAGGGAGGGATGTGTTTGTTTGGGTTGATTTCGAATATTAGGCTTACAGTGTTCAACAATGATTTTGAGAAATCGCATACTGCACCAATCAATATGGCACCTTTAGACACTGTGCTTTTGGCCATTAGAACCGATGATGTTTGATATCACTGGCCAAACCTCTTGTGGCACGTCTAATAGCACCAAGTTTGATTTTCAATCAATAATGACTCAATTTTGCACTGTGTGTCTCACAGCTGTCATATTATGTGAGATATAATTTAACACAATGTAGAGGGTGTCATAGATCTGAACTTTTTCTCTCTCCCGTTCTCCAGAGTAACTATATTTCATGGGACAGAGGCTGGGGCTGAAAAATGCCCCCCTCATCTTCTGGCTTTAGTCCATTACTTTCCAATTTATTACAGAGCCGTAGCTCCATCCTGAGCATAAGACAGCATGTACAGCAGACATGAGCGCTGTCTCTCTCTGACTGACTGAACACAGGGCAGTAACTCAATCTCAAAGCACGCTGGCCCAGCGGTTTGATGAGAATGGGAGGTGACAGCGCACCTCCTCATCAAACACACTGCGAGACGGAAGCTGCGAGTGGCATGTTAATTCAGCCTTGTTATTGGTCAAGAGTCCCAGGGGTGGGTGGATTGGACGAGTATAGAGGACAGGTTGTGATTTTCGGGTGTGGATGTTGGATGGCTGTCTCCCAAGGGCACCTCCACAGAGCCAGGCTGCAGATGGGGACCGAGTCTAATGCATGTGATTTGTGTGTAGGATCAGGGTGCGATGAATGCAGACCAGACAAGCTCCTCATAGAGACAGATTGGAGACTCATCCACTTCCCTTCAGATTACCTGATCAGTTAGTCTTGTTACATGGTCATGTAACACTAAATACCTTCACTGTAAGTGGAGTTTGGGTATATCACCAGATTTTTTTTTTTAATCTAAAATCTTAAAGTAAATCTTTTACTCACCGTCATGTTGCTCCAAACCCTTATGACTTTGTTTTGAGGAACATAAAAGAAGATATTTTGAAGAATTTTGGATAACAAACCCAACCACTGACTTCACAATTCTCTTCTTCAAAAAAATTCTCAAAATGTCATATTTTTAGGCTGAACTATCACTTTAAGGTTATTGTGGAAAACAGAGTTTTCCTAGCTCTTTTGGAATAAAAGTCTGAAATACAATGTATAGCTCTCTTCCCAGTCTGCCCAGACTATTTACTGAAACTTAGCTCTAAAGGTTATTCAGAAACCGTCCTGGTTATGAAGTCATAATCATGGGCTTTTTAACATTCGACCACCAGATTTAATTATTAATGCATATTCAATATACAACACTTTGGTTGATCCGATTATTAAAGTTATGGACACATGTTGCTGCAATTTGGGCAAAAAAAAAGGTAAATTGTAAATAGTGTAGCAATGTGTGAAGCACCACTCATACAGAAGTCACTTTGAAACTTTAAACTTTAAAACACGACCAACTTGAACAAAATCTGCTTCTGGAACATTTCCGCCCTTGCGCGAATCTTCCATTCACATGGATTTCTATATTGAAATATAATGACTATATTTTGTCCATGAAATTTCACCAAGCAATGGTAAATGTGACCCCCACCTTAACAATGTTAACTGTACAATGTACAATAAACAATGCTATCTATAGTCTAGCCAATTGTAACATTTTTAATTCTTAAAGGTACTATTCCGCTTCGGAGAGAGTGAAAAATGGTAATGTAACACTAAATGACCCATGTTTTGGTGCAAGAATCCTTGACTCTGAGTGGACATCAGTGAGTGGGTATGTTACAGCTCACATTTTCTTTGAAAAGATGCTGGCAATTGCATACAGGAAGGGTTCATTAAAAACACTGGAAACTTTATTAGAATGTTGTTTTTAAACAAATATTTAATGGATATTCAAGGTGAAGTCATTACGACCTGATCCTTCAGTATGCAAGCCAGGCTTCACCTGACTGAGATTCCCATTAGAAATTCCAGAGAGCATTTCAAGAGCAACACTGAGACGAGAGAAGACAGATTTGTCTGTAATCCCCTTTTCTAGCTGTCTGTGTCTAAGTCCCCTTCTAGCTAGACAAGATGCTCACTGTGTTCTGTCCTGTTAGGCACAATTGAAAGTGCACTTGTCTGTGCAGGATGGATTGGGTGGGTCTTTTTTTGTGGGATTTGAGCCAGTTTATGCATTTTCATTTTTAGTTGACTGAATTGACTGGCCTGGATTGGCCGGAAAAGTCTGGTGTCAGCTAGTAGCTGTGTTTTCTAGCTGGTCATTAGCTTGTACACCAGCTTGGACCAACAACAAACCAGTTACCAACTGGTCACGATGCTCAAGCTGATTTTTGGAGCACGGTGGCCGGTCAACCAGCCAATAACCAACTTTGTCCAGCTAGAAACCAGTAACCATGTTCCAAAAAACCACATTAAACTGGATTTTCCAGCAGGGTAGCTCAAAGCTGGTGAAGAGAGCCACGCGATTACGCACTAGGTCATGTGTGATTACTCTATTTTGCATATTTATGTTGATATTAGCTCAATGCACACCATATGTCATGTTCATAACATGTGTAAACGTTTGTGTGTTTTCCCTCTTCTGTCTGTTAATCTGTTTATTGCTCTGGTGAACTGTGGGGGGAAAACAGAAGTTGTGCGGTAAGCATTAATAGGACATCAGACGGCTCATTGAAGCACATACTACAGCAGATCGATGGACTCATTTTGTGACGAAGCTTTTGGCAGCGAATCCCATACAGCAGCTTGTTCGTACAGCCCCCTTCCAGCTACCACAGTTATTACCGCTCTGTCACAACACAATTGTCTCTTTCTCTCTCTCTCTCTCTCTCTCTCTCTCTCTCTCTCCAGTTAGCTGTCATACAAATCTATTGTGCATACTAAATTCAAATCTAATGGCGTCATTCATGCTGTGAGCCCTCCATCCTGACATTTCCTTCCCATTCTAAATTCTTTATTCATGTGACTGAGAGTATCCCTCTCCTTATGAATGCCACATTTGTCCGCAGTCATCTTATTGTACTGTACTTGACTATAACAAGACTGTAAAAGGAGGTAGAACGTCTTCATAATTAGATTCTAATAAGTTGCCAACCCCTGAGGTCTTGGGTTCTGGGAACATGGTTACTTTGTGCGACTTTAGTACAAAGCACTTTTGTGCTCCTGTCTGTCAATCATCTCTTTCAGGGCACATGAAGGAGAAATTAAGTATAACTAGTGTACTCTTGCTGTCTCCCTCTATGAGGTCTTGAGCAAGCTGAAACATCACTGCAAACTGTGAGATTATTTGTACAATTACTTGCTGAATAATTCAAGATTTATTTTTAAAGCGGAAATATTTTTTGTTTTTGATCTCTTTTTGTTTTGTTTTTGCAGTACCATCTCCTTTACATTTTTTTGCTTTGATTACATCGTACAGTTGGTCTTTGATCAATGAAAGCCCTTGATGACTGCTGCATGACTGCTTCTCATATGTGCGAAATGCACGCACATTAAGGTTGGGCAAGATAGTTAATCTCAATATTTTCCAGCCTTTTTTCAGTGTTTATATATTTACACTCACCGGCCACTTTATTAGGTACCCCATGCTAGTAACGGGTTGGACCCCCTTTTGCCTTCAGAACTGCCTCAATTCTTCGTGGCATAGATTCAACAAGGTGCTGGAAGCATTCCTCAGGGAGTTTGGTCCATATTGACATGATGGCATCACACAGTTGCCGCAGATTTGTCGGCTGCACATCCATGATGCGAATCTCCCGTTCCACCACATCCCAAAGATGCTCTATTGGATTGAGATCTGGTGACTGTGGAGGCCATTTGAGTACAGCGAACTCATTGTCATGTTCAAGAAACCAGTCTGAGATGATTCCAGCTTTATGACATGGCGCATTATCCTGCTGAAAGTAGCCATCAGAAGTTGGGTACATTGTGGTCATAAAGGGATGGACATGGTCAGCAACAATACTCAGGTAGGCTGTGGCGTTGCAACGATGCTCAATTGGTACCAAGGGGCCCAAAGAGGGCCAAGAAAATATTCCCCACACCATGACACCACCACCACCAGCCTGAACCGTTGATACAAGGCAGGATGGATCCATGCTTTCATGTTGTAGACGCCAAATTCTGACCCTACCATCCGAATGTCGCAGCAGAAATCGAGACTCATCAGACCAGGCAACGTTTTTCCAATCTTCTATTGTCCAATTTCGATGAGCTTGTGCAAATTGTAGCCTCAGTTTCCTGTTCTTAGCTGAAAGGAGTGGCACCCGGTGTGGTCTTCTGCTGCTGTAGCCCATCTGCCTCAAAGTTCGACGTACTGTGCGTTCAGAGATGCTCTTCTGCCCACCTTGGTTGTAACGGGTGGTTATTTGAGTCACTGTTGCCCTTCTATCAGCTCGAACCAGTCTGGCCATTCTCCTCTGACCTCTGGCATCAACAAGGCATTTCCGCCCACAGAACTGCCGCTCACTGGATGTTTTTTCTTTTTCGGACCATTCTCTGTAAACCCTAGAGATTAGTGGTGGGGGAAAAAATCGATTCTGTTCAGTATCGCGATATTTTGGGCACGCAATTATATCGATACAGTAGCGCAAAGTATCGCAATATTTAATTATAAAATTATCTGTTTTACTTTCGGGTTTTCCCCATTAGTTTTCTCTGAGTTTACTCTGATAATTTACATTCACGTGGAAACGATTGTTGCGGTGAACACTGAACACTGACTCGCTGAACACTGACTGAGCGTTATCCGTCAAGCGATCATTCAGCTCAGCGAGCGTACCTGTGTGTGACGTACTGTAAACTAGTGTGAAGGCGCGCACTCGCCGTCACGCACACAACGAGAGCGAGAGAGAGTTACATTATACCACACAAAATCGACGCACTACATGTAAATGATATTCTTGTTTGTATTTTCCTGTCAAAATAACTGAGTTCATCTGGTATTATTCCACTTTTAAGAACAAGCAGAAGAGATGCCAGTTTCTCCGGTAGTGGGCGGAGCTAATGCGCAAATTGCAATCTTATTGGATTAATAATTTCAGCAAAACAGAGCGAACGAATGCTGTCAAATGATTTACATTCATGAACCAAGCAGCTCATGTGTTGTAGGCCTATATTATATATTTTTTTATAGACTATGGTTGTGTATATTGTCATTATTAGTAGTATAATTAGTAGTAGGATTATCTTTTAATAATAATTACTATTATTATAATTTTTTTTTTACAGAAACACTGAATGACCAACAATATCTTAAGCACCGCCAGTTCAGTTTCTGTTCAGTTAAAATGACAAATATGCATTCATACAACATGATTATCAAGTTTTAGTCCTATCATTAAAGGTTGTATCAGTCATTTCAGGCCCAAAAAAGGCTGAAACATAAATGATCACATTCATCTAATCTTTCCTAACGATCCGCTAGCTTCCCGCCCCATAAGCATGCCGTCCAAAAACCGCGTCTGTGTAGGCAGCCTAGGCTCTGAGATCTGCACACAAAACAAATGGGTACAACCACCACTCCAAAAACCAAAATAAACAGTGTTCCAACCAATCACCGACAGGGGCGGGTGTTGTGAGGTTTTGAGCTCGTTCACGGCTGGACACGATGTCGGAGCAACACCCGCCCCTGTCGGTGATTGGTTGAAACACTGTTTGTTTTTGTTTTGAGTGGTGGTATACCCATTTGTTTTGTGTGCAGATCTCAGAGCCTAGGCTGCCTACACAGACGCGGTTTTTGGACGGCATGCTTATGGGGCAGGCAGCTAGCGGATCGTTAGTAAAGATTAGGTAATTGTTTTGGGGCCTGAAATGACTGATACAACCTTCAAATAGGCTAATGCTTGATTGTAATATGATGCTTGCTTGACTGATTTTAAGTGTGTATATTTAGATATTTAAAAAGCTGTGCCATTTTACAATGATACGCTGATTTGGTGGAATTATATACGTTTTTGCACTTCAGTTAAATGTGACATTTGAAGTAAGTTGAGCAGTCTTATTTTCCTCATATGGGGGGCATGAATCGCAATATATCGCAGAATCGAATCGCAATACTTGCTGTATCGCAAAATGTTAAGAATCGCAATAATATTGAATCGTGGCCCAAATATCGCAATACTATTGAATCGTCATATTTTTGCCAATTCCCACCCCTACTAGAGATGGTTGTGCGTGAAAATCCCAGTAGATTAGCAGTTTCTGAAATACTCAGACCAGCCCTTCTGGCACCAACAATCATGCCACGTTCAAAGTCACTCAAATCACCTTTCTTCCCCATACTGATGCTCGGTTTGAACTGCAGGAGATTGTCTTGACCATGTCTACATGCCTAAATGCACTGAGTTGCCGCCATGTGATTGGCTGCTTAGAAATTAAGTGTTAAGGAGCAGTTGGACAGGTGTACCTAATAAAGTGGCCGGTGAGTGTATATCACATAATTTTTTTTATTTATGGAATCATTTCAGTACTGTTCCAGTTTGGCTTCAGTGAGATTTTTGAATGTTTTATGCTCACCAGAGTGGATTTATTTGATTTAAAAAAAATACAGTAAAAGCAGTGTTTTCTACTTTTAATATATTTTTAAATATATTTTTTTCCTGTATGGCAAAGCATTTCAACATTCCGATTTGGTAAAAAAAAAAATAAAAAAAAAAAAAAAAATATATATATATATATATATATGTATATATACTGTACATTATCAATGTTAAAAATGATTGTGCAGCTTCTTTTTTTTAACTAATACTTATTTTAGAAGCTTTAAAATATTAGTATTTATTTTAAATATAAATTTGCAAACATTTTAAATGTCTTTACTGTTACTTTTGATAATTTTAAATTAATGCATTGCTGAATACAATTCATATTTAAACATTTAAATTTATACTGGCCATAAATAATAGTAGAGTATTTTTTTAATCACGACTCAAACAAATTGTTAAATCTGAGAGTTATAAATAGATTATTTGAAACAAACCTAAAGGAAAAATTGAAGACGGGCCTTTGAGTTATTTGAGAAATAATGCACACCCGAGGTGGTAATGCCGTTACACCTCGGGTGTGCATTATTTTTCTAATAATTGAACGGCCCGGAGTCAATTAATCCACTTGTGCTACGGTTACCACGCCTCAAAACATTCTTCAGATGTTGTAATTCAAGAGATTTGTCAGGATCTTGTCCTTAAAATGCACTTGTGTGTAGGACTAATTTCTTACGCAGCTAATCCCAAGCCTCCGTTGCTAATTCCAAAATGTCATTTTAGAGCTAATAACGGAGACTTGAGCCACTGATAGCAGCCTAATGCAGTTATTAGAGAGAGAGAGAGAGCGAGAGAGAGAGAGAGATTAAGCGTGTGTGAATTACCTGAGTCTGTTTGTCCTTGGAGCCTGCAGCTACAGTCCCGCACCCAGAGTCCCGCATTCTCAGATCCCTCATTTTTCGAGACCGCGCCTCCTGCTGTTCGGAAGATCGTATAACAACCTCATCCAAATGCCTTTGAAAACAATAGGATGCAAGATTACGGTCTCGTTTGATTTAAAGTTATCCAAATAAATATTTGTGTTCCCTGCTTAAAGGGTTAGTTCACCCAAAAATGAAAATTCTGTCAGTAATTACTCACCCTCATGTTGTTCCAACCCCGTAATACTTTCGTTCATCTTCGGAACACGAATTAAGATATTTTTTATTAAATCTGAGAGCTAGATCACTCCTCCATAGGCTTCTGAGGGATTGAAACTTGTTCTCCCGAAAAGTTATTAAAGACATCGTAAAAATAGTCCAAGTGACTACAGTGGCTCAATCTTCAGTTTATCAAGCGACGAGAATACTTTTTGTGCGCAAAAAAAACTAAAATATCGACTTTATTCAACTAATCATTTCCATCACGGTCAGCCTCGACCGTATAGTCACACGCATCACACACATGACCAGCGTCGGCCAATAGGGACCCTACGTGTGATGTAGCCCTACTGAAGAGACCAACAGAGATGGAAATGAATAGTTGAAATAAAGTCGTTATTTTTGTTTGTTTTTGCGCACAAAAAGTATTCTCGTCGCTTTAATAAACTGAAGATTGATCCACTGTAGTCACTTGGACTATTTTTACGATGTCTTTAATAACTTTTCGGGAGAACAACTTTCAATCCCTCAGAAGCCTATGGAGGAGTGATCCAGCTCTCAGATTTAATCAAAAATATCTTAATTCGTGTTCCGAAGCTGAACGAAAGTATTACGGGGTTGGAACAACATGAGGGTGAGTAATTACTGACAGAATTTTCATTTTTGGGTGAACTAACCCTTTAATCCATGTGCCAAAAAAACTCATTGTGTTCTCTGACTAACAAATTACCCAGTAGTTATTTTTTGAGCGTGGGTTTAATTGAAAGAAAACTACTGGTGGAAGGGATACAGTTACAGATTGAACTATTATATGAAAAATATTATGTGATAGTATATTGCTACAATGTTTTTTTTAATTCACTACTTTTAATTCAAAACTCAAATAAGAATAGACAAAACACCAATAATAAACAATTCTGAACTTTATTTAACGATCACCTAAACATCATCGTGCTGTAAACAGGAGAAAGCAAAGAAAAAAGGAAGAAAGAATTGTGTTAGTGACTTTGGAAAAAAGGCGAAAAAACATACATTGACGGCTCAAATTTAGTTACAAACTATCTTTACAAATATTAAGTGGACTTTTCATATGTTGGTGTATCGATGAGCTATAAAGTAGTTTGATTTAAAAAAGAAATCGAATGAGTATGATTTGCTAAATAAAATTGACGATACTCACGTTTCGGCTTAAGATCTTCACATGCTTATCCGATCCAATTTGATAGGAGGCGCTGTCTCGAAAAACAAGGGGTCTGAGAATGCGGGACTCTGGGTGCGGGACTGTAGCTGCAGGCTCCGAGTCTTTTTTAGCAGCAGCGTTTTTATTAATATTGAAACAGTTTATCTGCTCCAAGAACATAGCATAGCAAGAACATTATTACATTGCTAGTGAAAAATGTCTTGTAGCTTTTAATTTGTTATTTAATAATTTAACTTTACATTAAAATCCGTGCAATTGTTGTTTCATTCACAATTGAATGTGAATATACAGTGCATCACCCAACCCTACTTTATGCCCATTGATTGCCATCCTTTTAATCCAAAATGTACTAGGACTGATAATAGATGTAAAATGTAGGAGTTTAGAATATTTATTTATATGGAATGAGCTGATTAGCCATTGATGCTTATTATGAAAGACCGATCTGGCCATGAAAAAGAAAAATCAGTCAAACAGCAGTCATCTCACAAACACAGACATAATTTAGATTTAGATGACCTCTCTTCCACAACACAGTGATTTAGAATAGAGGGTATATGTATTCACCTAATGTATCCTGTTGATTTTCCGTTCGTTTCCATGTGCAGCTCTTCATCTCCACTGCTAATTAATCTGTCTGAAGCGTGCTGATTTAGTCCTAATATGCAGACCGGCTCCGTTCAGGCGGGCAGTAATGTCCTAATGGAGCATCACGCTGCTTGAGTACCACAGGAGAAAAAGAAAAACAGCCACTGGCCTTTGTTTCCCTGTGATCTGTGAATTCCTCTTTTAGCACAGGCCTGTTTACTGTGCTGTTATTTTGGAGAGCAGTGCACAGCATGAAACGCAAATAATGACTGCATGTAAAAACACACATCATCATCATCCCCCCTTGTACATTGAGTCCCTGAGTCCTGTCTCTGTGTCAGTGCCATGTACTTATGTAGTTAGAGTGTTTCTCAGGAAGTTTGTTGTAGTAATTAGACCCCAGGGGCAATCACCTCTGAAGAAGCCAAATGAAGTGAAGAAAGTGCTTTACTGATGAGGCGCGCAAACTGCATATCATAAGAAAATTTGTCCTATAAATGAGGATTCGTTTGCATTTGATGTGTGTGTCGGTTTGAAGCTAGTCTAATGTGGACTGTTTTGTCATGGCTAAATCATCTTTTCTCTCTCTTTCTCTCGCAGATCGGGACTTTAGTATCCAGGTGAACACGGAGCGCCGGGCCTACACGGCTGGTGAGCCGCTGGAGCTCCGCTGCACCATTGACGCTCAGAATGTTCCAGAGCGCTTCTTCTCGGTGTCGTGGGTCTTCAGCAGCTCACCCGTAGCCGTGATCGGGCCCAGCGCCGTTCCCGTACTGGGACCCAACTATGTGGAGCGAGAAGCGTCCGGCCTCCTGACTGTGCGCAAAGAGAGCCCCTCCATCCACCTGCTCAAGTTGCAGCGGCTACTGCCGGAGGATTCTGGGAAATACATCTGCAGAGTGACGGAGCGGGAAAAGACTCCCACTGGAGATTTCATCGACCGCAGCAAGCGGTCCCGTAACGTTCAGATCACTGTAACCCCTCTGAGTGAGTATCACAGTTCTTTATCGGCCCTCTGTTTCTGACTGGCCCCTAAGAGTAGTAGGCTGAGACCTCTCAACGGCTCGCTTATTAATTGAAATTATGAACCTTTCGGCCTCACTTCTGATGTTCATCACCTTAAGTGGGTTATTCTGATGTAGTTTAGTTTATAAACTAGCAGTTTAAAAGAAGTAGAGGGTTTAGAAATTGATTTAGTAATATCGTGGAGGCAAAATGCCAATAAAGTTCTACTTATTCTTGCTGATGCTTTCTAAAGTATACACTCAGTATCACTTAAGATTTTGACTGTTGTTTTTTAGTTATTGTGCCAGGTGTTCTCTCATAGTGCACAGACTCCAACTGTTGGAAGTACTAAGTAAATGGGAGGAAAAAATAAAAGTGGTGTAAAAGTAGTTTAGCGGTTTTCAAAATATAAAGTGTAAACTACACTTTACACACACACTCACTCCTTTTCCTTTAAGGAGTGTGTGTGACTGAATGCTACATCAGTTTTTGTTTACTTGAACAACAGAATCCTGATATTTTTCAAAATTCAGCTCATTATAAAAGCCTGACAAAACATGAAAAACGTGTTGGCATGGGATTTAGAAGTTGAGTTAAACCAGAGACAGTTTATATGAGACATGCCACTTCCTCAATCCTCAATACAACTATATAGTGAAAACCCGTAACGCCAAAGATGGCGGTTGTATGCACATGTCCCGCCCCTCCCGCTGGAAAGCCAATCGTCTGCTTTTAACAGTCAAGCTGGGAAACATTTAAGCCTATCGTCTGGTTCCACTGATATATACCTCAGTATCCTCCACAGTATAACCTGTGGGGAAAAAGGCGTTTTAAACCTTATTTTGGGGCAAAGTCATCAAACTTTTTCAGCGATTTTTATCATATTTTACTGCTGTTTCTATACATGCAGTTTTTATGTCCCGGTAACCAGTGAAAGTGCAGTTCTGACTCTCTGCCCATTCATTTAGATAGGAGCCTGGTCTTGTTAGTCCGAAATAGCTGCCCGGAGGCGTTGCCAAGATGGCGGCCGAGTGGCATGACTTGCCTAAAAGGACTTTGGTTAAACTAACAGTTAACTTTTTATAGTACTTTAGCTTGTTAATGTACATCAAATAATCTGACAGAATTGTTTTTAAAGAGGTTTACATGGCTAGTAATAGTGGAGTAATGGGTAAAAATCTAGATTACATATATATATATATACATATATACAGTGTATATATATATATATATATATACACTCACCTAAAGGATTATTAGGAACACCTGTTCAATTTCTCATTAATGCAATTATCTAATCAACCAATCACATGGCAGTTTCTTCAATACATTTAGGGGTGTGGTCCTGGTCAAGACAATCTCCTGAACTCCAAACTGAATGTCAGAATGGGAAAGAAAGGTGATTTAAGTAATGTTGAGCGTGGCATGGTTGTTGGTGCCAGACGGGCCAGTCTGAGTATTTCACAATCTGCTCAGTTACTGTGATTTTCACGCACAACCATGTCTAGGGTTTACAAAGAATGGTGTGAAAAGGGAAAAACATCCAGTATGCAGCAGTCCTGTGGGCGAAAATGCCTTGTTGATGCTAGAGGTCAGAGGAGAATGGGCCGACTGATTCAAGCTGATAGAAGAGCAACTTTGACTGAAATAAGCACTTGTTACAACCGAGGTATGCAGCAAAGCATTTGTGAAGCCACAACACGCACAACCTTGAGGCAGATGGGCTACAACAGCAAAAGACCCCACCGGGTACCACTCCTCTCCACTACAAATAGGAAAAAGAGGCTACAATGTGCAAGAGCTCACCAAAATTGGACAGTTGAAGACTGGAAAAATGTTGCCTGGTCTGATGAGTCTCGATTTCTGTTGAGACATTCAGATGGTAGAGTCAGAATTTGGCGTAAACAGAATGAGAACATGGATCCATCATGCCTTGTTACCACTGTGCAGGCTGGTGGTGGTGGTGTAATGGTGTGGGGGATGTTTTCTTGGCACACTTTAGGCCCCTTAGTGCCAATTGGGCATCGTTTAAATGCCACGGCCTACCTGAGCATTGTTTCTGACCATGTCCATCCCTTTATGGCCACCATGTACCCATCCTCTGATGGCTACTTCCAGCAGGATAATGCACCATCACAAAGCTTGAATCATTTCAAATTGGTTTCTTGAACATGACAATGAGTTCACTGTACTAAAATGGCCCCCACAGTCACCAGATCTCAACCCAATAGAGCATCTTTGGGATGTGGTGGAACGGGAGCTTCGTGCCCTGGATGTGCATCCCACAAATCTCCATCAACTGCAAGATGCTATCCTATCAATTGATATGGGCCAACATTTCTAAAGAATGCTTTCAGCACCTTGTTGAATCAATGCCACGTAGAATTAAATGGTAAATGGTAAATGGACTGCATTTATATAGCGCTTTCACAGACCCACTGGGCCACCAAAGCGCTTTACATTTGCCTCACATTCACCCATTCACACACTCATTCATACACCGACGGCGGTGTCTGCCATACACGGCGCCATCCAGCTCGTCGGGAGCAGTTGGGGTTAGGTGTCTTGCTCATGGACACCTCGACACTTGGTCAGGTGGAACCGAGGATCGAACCACCAACCTTCCAGTTTGTAGACAACCCACATGAACCACTGAGCCACTGCCGCCCCAGAATTAAGGCAGTTCTGAAGGCGAAAGAGGGTCAAACACAGTATTAGTATGGTGTTCCTAATAATCCTTTAGGTGAGTGTGTGTGTATATACATATATTAGGGGTGTAATGATACACGTATTCGTATTGAACCGTTCGGTACGAGGCTTTCGGTTCGGTTTTCGGTACGCATTTTCAATCCGAACGGTTCGTTGGACCATTTTTCCTGCCGACCAAAATTTTGCTATTTCAAATGTAGGCGCGTTGCGTGTGTCAAGCGCGCCCGAGATGCTGGCGCGACCACAACATTGCCCAACATCAAATGGCAAAATTCATGTAAGCGGAACAAAACTGAGCTACTCGTTAATGTGTGGTCGACGGACCGTTTATCGAGCGCGAGCCGATCTTGATCAAGCGACACTGTTACTACACAGTGCTGAGAGATCCAGTAAAGAAAGCATTTGAATTCGCCACTGAAGTAATAACATCACTGCGAGATCTAGTGAGAAACATTCACATTTCTCCGTTATTAATGGATCAAACAGCGCTGACGTGGAAACCAGGAAGAAATATTGTGCCATGAATGAACTGTCCAGAGTCCACAGATCATCAACATCACCATGGATTTACTGTAGTAACACTCACTGTAACCATGGAGGTTTGGCAGGAATAGTAGGCTATAATGCTTTCAAGTAACATTACGTCGGTTTTATTTTGACATTATGAATACAATTAAACTAAGAAAAGTCAAGTATAGCGCCATCATTGCTCAAAGTAAAAAAAATAAATAAATAAAATTATGATGTTAGTTTTAATAAAAATATAATAATAATTTTTTTTTAAAAATCAAGAAAATGTATCTGGCATTTCTTTCTTTTTGCTGTATCGAAAACGTACCGAACCGTGACACAAGTGTATTGTATCGAACCGAACCGTGAATTATATATATATAAAATATCAACAATATATCTGTATATTATATAACAAAATATCTGTTACTTTTTCAAATAAGTAACACAAGTTACTTTGTTTTCACATTTATTGACTGACAGCTCTCCTGTCTCATTGTTGAGAAAAGTGCAGAGGCCTTGTGTGTAAACATGATGGTTATTGTAGTTCTAGACTAAATGTGAGCATGCATTTACTCATCTCACTTGCACAAAAAAGATTCAGTATTCCTCAAAATTAATAAAATCAGTCAAATGCAAAATCAGACTATGCAAACCTCCAAGAATTAAATGTGTTAAATAAAACAAATATTTTATGCATTTAATCTCAGTTTATGTACTTGCTGCTGAAGGCTAACGCAATATTGTAATGCATTACTTTTCAAAGTAACTTTCCCCAACACTATATATATATATATATATATATATATATAAAATTCAAATATATATAATTCAGCTTTGCCATCACAGGAATAATAAAATGGAAAATGGCTATTTTAAATTGTAATAATACTTCACAATATTCCTGTTTTTACATAATTGTTGATCTAATACATGCAACATTTGTGAGCATAAGACTTTTTGACCCCAAAAATATGAACAGTAGTGTAAATGCTACTCTGATTGTTAAAAAACGTATCATCTATTTATTTAATAAGACTATGCCCAATTAAATAACTTCAAAATAGTTCTGTTTGAAAGGGTAGCTTTACTGTTGTTTAAATACTAAGCTGCACTTTCAGAGTAGCTGCCCTCACACTGATGGTGTGCTTGTGAGTGGATAAAACAGGACTGTGTAAAATTGTTTAATGCATAGCATTTTTTCACAACTCGTTTTGTGGAGTCCTGAAAGCCCTTGAAATAGCATTGCATTTCAAGCGAGAGCTACTCGAAAAGCCAAGTCTAACAAGCATGAAATGATGGTGGGAATACCGTCGCCATCAGCACAGCCTTGATAGATCCCCAATGTGGATGTGACTGTGCCCAGGCAAAGAAACCACAACTGGGCTCAAAGAGTTGATGAGAGCTAGATGGGGAGAGGAGGTTAATCAAAGGTTAGCAAGAATACATCAGTTCTGCTTGTACCTTGGCCACCTGAATCAGCCCCTTTCAGCAATGGTCCTATCAGACTCTATAGGTTGAGGGGAAATCCTTCCTTTTAAAGGGGATTTAAAAGGACCTACAAGTCTCTACAAGAAGGCTACATCAAGAATATCATCATATGATAGTGGCAATTTCCTTCTGAAAGTCCCTGTCAATAATTGTATCCCTTAAAACTCATCTTTGATCACCAAAATTACATATTTAAAAGTTTTTTCCTTGCCTAAAAATAGCTTGAATGTAACTCTACACCCTTGCCTCATTTAGTATATGCAGGTCTATAAATATGCAAATTAGCCCCACCTCCACTCACTCACTCACACCAGCTCAGAGGTCTACTCGTTGACGATCACACGTTCAGGTGATTGCTGGTGTTTCTGATGTCATTGGTTACCTGGTAACCAATTTCAAACCGTTTTTACTGCAGTTTTAAAGAGAAAATACTCAGCAATGGTGCTGACTTATGAATGTGCACATGGTTTGTCATAAGCATATTAAAAACACCACATAGTCTTATAAACAACATTACAATCTTAAAGGTGGGGTATGTGATTCTCTTTTTTGTCCATTTTTTCTAAATCACTTGAAATCCTATTCATAACCCACTTACAGCCACTGAGTTAGAAGCACTGAAATGAAAATTAAGCAATTTAATCATCTGTGGAACGGGCAGGACTCGAAAAACTCCAGCCAATCATTTCCAAGACCACCTAGAATCATTGGACAGTAAGTCCGTCAATCAAACGGTCGTACCATACCCCCCTCTCCCCATCCCCCCTCGCACATTCTTCTTTTATCTTTCACAGAAAACATACAGGTTTGGAGCAACATAAGGTTCGTTGAAAGGACTAGATGTTGCGATCCCTAATGTTTTCACCACTTCTAATTCAGGAGTTTTTGAAGGATGGCTGCTATAAGGCTTTACCAGCGGGACACATCATCAGTTGTTTACCACAGCATCACAGGGTGTTTCGGCCAATTATCACAATACACCCTCTGCTGAGGCAGGCCCATCACAGGTTAATCAAGCCTGGGTGTGTGTCCCGCGGTTAGCTCTTTTGCCTTAGCAGACCAGGTGGTGTCTTTGGTGTGAATTGGCCTGTAGAAAAAGGGCAAAGACCCTTGGAAAGGTTGAAATTATTACAGGGGGGGGCTATAAGTGGGTTACTGTCCACATCCAATCCCGTCATGTGCAATATTTGCAGGGTTATTAGAGCAGTAGATTGATGTCTACAGCATGGAATCGAGACAACACAGTGTTCAGTCCTTTCTTCACCTGCACACCTCTCTCTCTCTCTTATGATCAAGGCCACACCAACTATCTAAGTAGGTCTTTCAAACAATATACGAGACTGAGAGACTAGGTTGGGCGACGGTACATATACTGTACTCCAGCTGATCATTGTGCAAATTTCTATTTCATGTCCTCTGAGAAAAGGAGCACATTAGCAATTGAAGAGGTTTCATCCCCAGATGTTTCGCTTTTGTTATGCATAAATTCAAAGCCTCTTGTGTTCCTTGCCCGATTGGTCATGGCGGTTTTCTTCTCAAGAAGTTCTGCTACAGCCTCTTTCTGAAGGGAGGCTCGGGTGACCCATGGGAAGGGTGCAAACTTTGTCTCTTTAAAGTCCTATTTTTTTGTTTTATCACACACTGCTTTTATAGGGATGTGGTGGTGTGAAATCCCTGTCGAGAACTCTGGAGATGTCTACAAAGGCTTTGATCTACACTCATACTTACAAGATCTCTCAGGCTCTAGACCTCTTGATGAGAAAACTACCCTAAAAGTCCTGCTAGTCTGAGGCCTTGCCTGCTGTAGAGTGTGACAGAAAGATGAAGTATAAACCTTTCATACCCGATGAAAGGTTTTGTAGAAGCCACTTTCTATCAACTTGAATCAAAAATAATTCTTTAAATTAAAGAGATGCACTACCCATAGCCCAATACTTGCCCACTCCCATAAACCATTGCACATTTCTTCTTACTGTACTCAACTTGGCATCACATAAATAAATAACATTTCAAAATATAAATGGAAAACAGGTTACTGTACTTTTTTTCTGACTTTGAAATGTTTTAGTGCTTTGAATCTAGTCTGGTAGTGGTGTGAACTCTTTAATGAAGAATGTGAAGAAAATGAATGAAAAAAATACATTGTCCAGTAGAACTCACAGGAACCTGTTGGAGAACTGGAACTGTGTGTTTTTGCTTCAGGTATAATCAGCATCCATCTGCAGTGTTTTTTTCCAACTGACTCACAACTAGAGACCGTATAAGATGAGAAAACGTAGGTAAATTAATGAGAGAAACTGAAGTGCTGACCTTTCCTTAAAAATGAAGCTGTTGCCTCATTAGTAAAGGAATCACCTCATCATATTGCTCTAGAATGTGCATTAGCTTGACCAGCCTGAAATTGGGCTAAAGATACAAATGTATTGCTAATTTAATGTGTTAATTAAATGTATTGGTAACCTGCTTTCTTCATTCAAGTAGATAGGGGTTGCTCGCCTAATGCATACACAGAAATTGTGTTCTTGTGTACTTTCCTTGTGGTGTTTTTAAATTAAAAAGTTTTTAATTTTGTTTATATGTGCTCTATGTGGTGTTTTAATATACTTTAAGACAAACCATGTGTAAATACATCAGTCAATGACATTGCCAAGTATTTTCTCCTTAAAACTGCAGTGTACCAAAGAGAGTCTCAAAAACGTGTTTTGAAACCGCCCCTGTTTCCTACTGTCACAAACATGCAACCAATCCCGTCAATGTGCGGGGCAGGGTTTTTCCTATCATTCCTATCATGCTCTGTGGGAATTTTAACACAGTGAGCACAAGAAACCTTTAAAAAGGGACTGGAACATTTGGGTACATATAGCAATATAGCGGGTGAATAATGGATATGGTGTTATGATGAATTATATGTCCTTCTCCACTGACTTTCTATGATGTGTATAGCATTTCTGAGGATGCTGAGTTTTAGAAGGCAATTGTCTGGCTGATGGTGAATGGGAACGGGGATTGTGTAACATTAGCAATATAAGCTGTTTGATAACACAGTCAAGCCAAAGGCTAATCGAATTAATTACCGTTATCCGACGTTCTAGAGAGCAATACATAAAATGCTTTTAAATATGTCATTTTGATTTGTAATGATGAGTTCTAAGGGATAAAATTATTAATTGAGTGCAGTGCAGGATGGACTTTAAAAGTACTTTAAATTTTCACCCAATGAGAATTTGTAGGGTTTCTTGTACAGCTTGTCATGAGTCATTTACTCATACATAATGTAAATTTACTCTACAATTATCATGATAAACTAACACTAGTGTCATGTTTCCAAAGAACAATGTCTAATTTCCACTCTTGTTTGTCTGTCTCTCATAGGAAGTAACATCACTGTGTCGTTATCCAGTAACTCTTCAGAGATTATGGAGGGGGAGACCATTCAGCTGACCTGTGTTGTTAGCAACACTCTGGGTCCCCTGTCAGTGATGTGGCAGTGGACGGATAAGGAGGACGTGGGTCCTGCCGTGAACGTGGCTTCTGTGGATCGTGAGGGCACGGTCACTCCCGGGCCCACTTTTAGGGAGCGCAGCAGCTATGGAGAGGTTCGGGTGGAGCGGGTTCGGCCTGACACATTCACCCTGTTCCTGTATAATGCCTTCCCCACAGATGAGGGCCAGTACAGATGCAGCGCCACCGAGTGGTCGCAGAGTGGAACTGCACCTGACTGGATTTGGCAGCAGATTGGAGACGAATCCGCCATTAAGACCACTACTGTAAAATCAGTTGGTAAGACCACATACACGGCTTGTAGAGGAAAGAAAGAATATATGTGTGTGTATGTCTTGGGGTCTGTAAGATATTTATATTTTTTCAGCAAAGGTTAATTTAATTCAATTCATACATTTAGGGCCGAATATACAAAACAGTGCAAATTAGCATGAGAGCGCAATTCCGAAAAAGCGCAGATGGGAGTGGAAAGTTTTGCACATGATCTACTGATGACGCACAAATTAAAGAACACAGACGCAGCTGGATCATTTCTAGACATGCTTAGAAATGCTTATTATTTAATGCTTAGAAATGCATTAAGACATGCTTTTTTGGTCAGTAAATAATGGCACAAATACCAGTAAATTGATGACCACAAACCTTAGTAAATCACCTTGCATGAATAATTTAAATATTCTCCTCCCATAAATTTTGCGTCCGAAAAGTAAACTCCTACAATTGCATATGTAGGAGTGCATATGTCCACATCTTT
Organism: Semotilus atromaculatus; assembly: GCA_031834385.1. NCBI lineage: Eukaryota > Metazoa > Chordata > Actinopteri > Cypriniformes > Leuciscidae > Semotilus > Semotilus atromaculatus. Next base: position 22,807,744 of record JAULUF010000055.1, on the reverse strand, counting down.
TCAGTGCTAATTTTTCACTGCGTGTCTTCAGTAAATCCTGACAGTTATTTTTTTAAGGCCCAAAGAAGGTTTGCGGCCCATATAATGTTGCAAAAGATTTCTATTTCAAATAAATGCTGAAACTTTCTTTCATCAAAGAACCCTGAAAAAAAAAATATATCACAGTTTCCACAATACACACCAGGCAGGGGACAAATCTTTCATATAAAGTAAATTTCTGACACCGTATTTGCATATATAGTATATTTGTACTCATATAGTGTATTTTTACTGTCAGCAACATGTCATATTTATGACTTCATAAATAGTCTGTTGTTTTCTGCTTCATACACACAAGCCTATGCAAACTCACACTTGAGCTCACGCAGTGACAGGAAAATGTACTCACTCCAGTGGAGTAGAGTGAATGTTGAAGTGAAAATGCTTGTGCGCTGTAAAGCTGGATCCTCTATATGAACTCAATCGCTCAGTCATGATCGTGCTTGCATAGCATCATGTTCAAGTAGCGCAGTGGGACACGCTGTCTGTCAGCTTTCCATCACAATCAATAGCCGTGACTTCCCAGTCTGCACTTTAACTGTGTGTGTAATGAGAACACACACACACGCACATGCTTGCACATGGCAGGAAAGAAAAACATGACTGAATAGCAAGCTGGCAGATGCTCTAAATAAACACATTGTGTGACAGCGTGTGTTGCGTGACAATGAGTGGTTTTTAGAAAAGATACTTGAGTTAGTTGATTAGTTCTTGATAACATACAATATGTTTTCTGCTTTGAAGGTGAGGTGTGTAACTTTTTTATACTTCAAATACTTTCTTCTACTCCAACTTAGTTAGCAGAAACATCTGTAAGTCAGTCATTTATAGACTGCCTTTCTTTAGAAAGCAGTAAAATGCTTTTTTTAGCATAGCAATTTCTAATGGCATGTCTTTATTTATATATACACTCACCTAAAGGATTATTAGAAACACCTGTTCAATTTCTCATTAATGCAATTATCTAATCAACCAATCACATGGCAGTTTCTTCAATACATTTAGGGGTGTGGTCCTGGTCAAGACAATCTCCTGAACTCCAAACTGAATGTCAGTATGGGAAAGAAAGGTGATTTAAGCAATGTTGAGCGTGGCATGGTTGTTGGTGCCAGACAGGCCGGTCTGAGTATTTCACAATCTGCTCAGTTACTGGGATTTTCACGCACAACCATGTCTAGGGTTTACAAAGAATGGTGTGAAAAGGGAAAAACATCCAGTATGCGGCAGTCCTGTGGGCGAAAATGCCTTGTTGATGCTAGAGGTCAGAGGAGAATGGGCCGACTGGTTCAAGCTCATAGAAGAGCAACTTTGACTGAAATAACCACTCGTTACAACCGAGGTATGCAGCAAAGCATTTGTGAAGCCACAACACGCACAACCTTGAGGCAGATGGGCTACAACAGCAGAAGACCCCACCGGGTACCACTCATCTCCACTACAAATAGGAAAAAGAGGCTACAATTTGCAAGAGCTCACCAAAATTTTACAGTTGAAGACTGGAAATATGTTGCCTGGTCTGATGAGTCTCGATTTCTGTTGAGACATTCAGATGGTAGAGTCAGAATTTGGCATAAACAGAATGAGAACATGGATCCATCATGCGTTGTTACCACTGTGCAGGCTGGTGGTGGTGGTGTAATGGTGTGGGGGATGATTTCTTGGCACACTTTAGGCCCCTTAGTGCCAATTAGGCATTGTTTAAATGCCACGGCCAACCTGAGGATTGTTTCTGACCATGTCCATCCCTTTATGGCCACCATGTACCCATCCTCTGATGGCTACTTCCAGCAGGATAATGCACCATGTCACAAAGCTCGAATCGTTTCAAATTGGTTTCTTGAACATGACAATGAGTTCACTGTACTAAAATGGCCCCCACAGTCACCAGATCTCAACCCAATAGAGCATCTTTGGGATGTGGTGGAACGGGAGCTTCGTGAACTGGATGTGCATCCCACAAATCTCCATCAACTGCAAGATGCTATCCTATCAATATGGGCGTACACGTAGAATTAAGGCAGTTCTGAAGGCGAAAGGGGGTCAAACACAGTATTAGAATGGTGTTCCTAATAATCCTTTAGGTGAGTGTATATACTGTGTAAATGATTATATAATATAATATAATTATATATAATAAATTGAAATGGCCATTTAGTGCCATAAAGATAATACACATCTCTGGCTTTTTCACAATATTTTTTTTTTGGTTCCATGTATGTGGTAGTCACAAAGGATTGGGAATTGTCGAAGCTTTAAGGTTGGGAATATTATCCAGCATCTAGTCTCAATGTTTCCTGGTATGGAAGCTTTGATGAGATGACAAAGACACAGCTTTTTTATTTTATTTATTCCTCTTAATTATTTATACCTATGCTCCTCCTCTGCCATTGACATTGATCATTTTTACTTCCTCTGCTGTCTGGATCAGCTTTGTTGAAGTGTTTCATCAGCTCTGCTTTTGATTTGAAGCTCAAAGAGTAGCAGCGTGATGCTCTTCATGGCAGCTGCTTTGCCTTTACTGAGTAAAGTACAGACTTCTCCAGGTGTGATGCAGCAGGAGTCACTTTGTTCGAGAATGATGTCCACGTGATCATGTGATAGTCACTCTTATGTGTCCGTGGGGCTTAGACAGCGTTTGTGTCCTTTGCTCTTGCCCTTTGACAGGTGTGTTGGTGGTGGCGAGTAAAAATAGCAGTGTTGTGTTTTCCAGCATTGACTCTGGGTGACTGTATGGATGAAGGATCAGGACGGAGTGTGAAGCAGGGCCCAGTTTATGGAGTTATTCTGCTGAGAGTGTCTTAACATGCTCATTAGTGTCTGGCAGTGGTATGGGTGCTGACTGGCTGCAGGCCACCATGTAGTGGTGGAATCGTTTGGCTGGGTTACACATGACACCCAGAGGTGAGCCCAGACACTCATTCTGCCACAATTTACTTTTTTTATTGCTATGAAAGCAGTTAGAGCTCCAAGCATGCTAATTGGATGACGGATAAATGTACATTTTTAGGTTTAATGGTACATCTGTCCGTGAACACACTATTTTAGATGATTAAGTGATATATTTGTGAGAAACTTTTTCTTTAGTTTACAAACTTTTGGTGATTTAAATAACAAACAAACTCTGCTCGCTTTAAGTCCCTGAGTGTGTTTGAGAGTGTGGTCTACCTGTATTGTCTTCCTAAAATATAAAATGCAGATGTCTATTTCCATGTCCGCTACCATTGAAAAGTATGGGGTTAAGAGACGATTACACTACAATCTTCATTGCATTGACTTTCATTCATATGCAAATGTAAGAGACAGGTGAATCAAAGGTGAACTCTGACCTGCACACGCAAGTTGGATATTTTTATATTTCAGGTGTATTATTTGTTGAATTATGTTTTTTAAAAAGATGCCGTATAGTGTGCGTCATATTACAACCGTTGCAGTGTCAATGTCTTCAAAGCGCTGTTTTAATACGTTTTTTTTTTTAAAGAAATTAATACTTTTATTCAAGAATGAGTTAAATTGATCAAAAGTGACAGTTAAGACATTTATAATTTTACAAAAGTTTTCTATTTTAAATAAATAATATTCTTTTGAAATTTCTATTCATCAAAGAATCCTGAAAAAAATTGTACAAATATTGACTAGTGCAACTGGTTTCAAACTCATTAGCATATTAAAATCATTTCTGAAGGAATGTGTCACTGAGGATGTATTAAAATATAAACTGTTATTTAGAATTTTAAGAATTTCTTCAGAATATTACTATTTTTACTGTATCAAAATCCTGTAAATGCAACCTTGATGAGCATAAGAGACTTCTTGAAAAAACTTTTCAAAAAATGTACCCGGACCCTATAAGTTTCCCGTCCATCCTGCCTTGTAGAATGGACCCTGAGTGGCTCCACACGGGCCTCACAGATTTCCTTCGCTTACATGTGTTTTCTGAAAGGTTTATTGCCTTATTATGAACCATAACATTTAAATAATAATACTCGTTTACAGAAAGGAGGAATTTGGATTAGATATAATTTATAAACAGTTTGACAGCAAAGAGAAGAAACTGCAGTGACCAAAGTAACAGCCAGTTGTAGAGGGCCAGTTCTTGACATGAAAAGGCATCCAGAGGCCGACTGAAGCCTCCCCTTGTGTCAGGCTTCTAGATTTGAAATCTCTATTCCCACTGTGCGCGAGGGTGGGTGTACGCCACATGTTTTTCTGAGCCTGTCTGTGTGTCTGGAATAATCAAACACAATACAGCTCTGTCTGCCTGGGCTCGCTCTTCTCAGACGGCAGCTCATGCTGCCCTTTTCCCCACTTCTTCAGGTGTCGTGATTGTTCCTGTGATCATTGATTAGTTATTAAAACTGCGTGCAGTGGATCACACAAAGAAAAATGTTGGAATTTGAGAAAGGTTGTGTATGTGAAAGCTGTCGTGTTAGTGTTTCACTAAAGAATCACTCTCAGGATGTGTCCAATAGCCCTGCACTCTAGAGAAGATGGCATTGATCATGGTTCCCTGCTGTCTGCAGTCAAACACAGGATGGATAGGAAGCCGTTTCTGATCATGTGTTTACAAGAGACTAAAGCACTGGAATCCATCAAAACATGAAACGTATGCGTTTAAAATGCCTTTCTCTCTTTATTTCTCTCTCTTATCAATCCTCGTAAATATCCTATCATTCTTTGGAGATCTGTGAGTCACACATGCTCAAGCCTGTCCTATATTTTTCAGAATGTCCTCTGTTCATTTCTCTCTCTTCTTTCCATGTCTGATCATCCAATAAACTTTGTTGTTTTCGTTTGTGCTATTTTTGTAATAAATGGCAATGTTTGTCAGAGATGTCTGTCGACGATGTTGTTCCAAACATGTATGACTTGTTTCTTTGTTCCGCGGAACATAAAATAATATTTTGAAGAATGTAACCAGAGTTTTGTTGACCATTGATTTCCATTGTATGGACATAAACAGAGACATTTCTCAAAATATCATCTTTTATGTTCTTCAGAAGAAATTAAGTCATACCGCTTACTTGAGATAATGACAGAGAAAACTAGCTTCATCTGGAGTTATTTCAGTCCATTAAATAACAATCTAGCTAAACGTGACATGTATTATAGGTTAATGAGTTTTTGTATTGTTTGATATAAAAATCATTACCCATTTTATTGCCAAAAATCACAAAATCTCTCCATTTGATAGAAGTTTTGGTGTTGGGATCATTAATGATACTTGGCATCAGATCTGAAAGAATATAATTGGTAACGCCCATCCCTAGTGACTGAAAGTGAATTAGTTGACTAGTGATTGATTCATTGTTTAATTCGGTGAAGGATACCTTAGATTGATTCAAACATTTGAGTTTGTACGTTTCCTGAATTAGATCACGCAAGTCTTGCTTAATGTTTGTTTTTAAGACAACACGATAGAAAGATGTGTTTTCTTGGCATTATTTCATAGTACACAATCATTTTATCTGATCACATTCAATTCTGACTTCAATCTCACAACTCAGGGAAAATATGATTACTTTTGCTTTAGCGCAGCAGTTTTAGCTGCTGAATGGCTTTGCAGAAAACACTGTTATAAATCCACCAATAATCCTCGTTTGAGAAATCTTTTTCAATATCTGAGCAAAACTGAGCTCATTAAATGTAAAAAAAGAAAAATAGAACCCATCAGTCTACTATGTTTTTTTCTTTTTTTTCTTGCAGGATTAGTTTGCATGTGCTCAATAAACAGGGGATGTGTGTGTAATCTCCTTTTGGCTGCTTTCCTCGGTTGCTGCCCGCAGGATTGAGTTGGCGTGCTACAGGTCACCTTGTCCAAATTTTATCAAAATAACGCAGAGTAGATTAACTCCACTGATCTCAAGCTTTCCTCCCAAACAGAACAAACTCCTGCTAGCCTTTCTCAGCCCAGTGAACGTCTGAACTTTGGGATTTTATCCCAGGAAGTCTTTGAGGCTTATTAGCATGCAGACAGAGTAGTCTGGTAATGTAGACATCTAACTTTACTGCCCCGTTCCCCGTTTGCATAATTGAAGGACATAGAGGCTCACCAAATGAAATTTACTTCCTTAACTTTGCCAGAGCCCTGTGGTACTGCTAAGATCTGGGCAAAGCTTGTGCCCAGCAGGTTTTGAGTTAACCTGCCCTCTGTTACAGCCCAGCAGCGTGGCATCATTAGGGCACTGGCAGGTAGGCTGGGCATGGATCTATCCGTCGCCGTATGGCCTCCAGCTGCTGTCATCCGTATCAAGCCCAAACACTCAGAAGTGGCCAAATGATGCTTTATCCTTCCACTGGGAAAAGTATTCGAGTTCCAGAAATCTCATGCAGAAATTTCCATTTGAATAGCCAGAAAATAGTCTTGTTGTCTATATGCCCATTAGCAGATTCAGAGACTCATCAGTATTAGCTGTGAATTCACAATTAAGTCACCCGCAATTCTCTCATCATGTTTACTTGTGTGACAGGCTTGTGTCTGGGGGGCAGTGCTTTCAGACCTCAGTTTTTACTGTCGCTTAAAAATAGGAGATCCAATGGAGAGAATAAGTACTTAAACAGAATGGCAATCATATTGCAGTGGAATATAAATAAAAACAAGCATTGCCGCAATGCACACACTTTTATCTTTATTATTAATAATAATAATAATAATGCATTTTATTTAATGGCGCCTTTCATAAGACCCAAGGTCACCTCACAAGCAATTATCTATTTCTTTTTGCTATGCCCAAAATCCTACATCATAGTAAATTATTCAATTTATTTATTTGTTTTATTTATTCATTTTCAATTCAGTTAAAAATGGTCTGTAAATGTAATTAAAAATGTATGATGTGATAATAATAATAATAATTATTATTATTATTATAAGATCTCGATGAACACAAAACAAAAGATGATTTATCGTTCATAGTGTATTATATATGTGCTTTTTAATTTTATTTATCTGAGCTTTATATGCATTTTATCTGTATTGTTGTATTGTTTCCTTTCGTTTTCTACTGAATAACATCAAACAAAGGGACTGGCGATGGGAAAATTAGCCTTTCGGGCTAACTCTAATTTTGATTAATGAAAATCAAAATTGATTGAGGTCCGTGGTCCGAAAGTGAAAGGTGCATTATATCAAACTGTTATATTAAATTTAAAGTGGTTAACCTTGGCTCAGCTTAACTAATCCAGTTTTATTTCCAGTTTTATAGTACAATGAGGCTTTATTGTTGTTTTTAATGTTTTAGTTACTTTTTAAACACCAACTGACATAATAAAATGAAATAAAAAATAAAAGAATCTTGAACATTTAAGAAACTAAATAAACGTTTAAATTAATTCACAAATAAATTATGATCTACAATAAGAATTGTATTTCATGTGACTGAACATTTACTGATTAAAATATAAATTAAGTCTATTATTAATAAGGGAATAATACTTATAATATGAATAATAAGGGACATTCACTTTTGTCTTGTTTCATACAAATGCAACTGCCACCGTCTTGGCTTTCATTTATTGATTGCATTGAAAAAAAGTATTAGAATTACTGTATATTGTTGTACCCTGTCAGTGTTTATTTTGTTGCTGATTGCACATTATCTCTTACATAACACATAATAAACAAAAGGCAAGTTACAGCACAGTGCATTCCCGCATAAGCCTTCTATATTGCTCCATGGGGACGAAAACAAAAATGAACTTTGTTAAAAATTGACGCACACATTTAAGGATAATAATGCAGAAATTCAAACTTAGCTGGATGACTTTTCTCAATCTCACATGCTCCACGTTTGTTGTGGCAGTGCACGTGTACATGGAGATGGCGTCTGTAATAATAATACACATAAATGATTATTCAATTTCATAATGCCTTTCATTATCAGATATATAATTTTCTCACTAGTTTGAAGTGCCACATTTGAACAATATTTTACATATAAATTGCTGTGATTGCCAATAAACGTCATTTTTCTTTTCTATGCTATATTTTTCCACTCATGGCATGGGTCAATCAACTTTGGCCCGTGGGCCCAGGTTCGGGCATCTTTGAAATAGATAAATAAAATAACAAATAACTAAGTCTGCCATTAGTGCAGAACCAGTTTTGAATTGTATTACACTTTCAAAAGAATCAAAAACAAATACAAAAGGAAACGAATATCATAAAAGAATAGTTCTGACTCTTAGTTCTTATTAGATGAGTTGATATAGTACATGTTTATCAGTGCATGAATTGAATTGTGTAAATGCATTGTAGTGAATTCTCTTTTGTTCTTGTTCCAGAATCTTTCTTCTTTGTATCAGCATCCTCTCGTACGCCCAGCGTGACGTTTGGTGACTCGTTTGACCTACAGTGCATCGTGAAGCCACGGCACAATCCCAACGTTCCTGCTGCGGTCACATGGCGCTTCCAGCCAGCAGAGGGCGATGGAGAGTTCCGAGATTTGGTGACGTTCACGCGGGATGGCACTCTGCAGTGGGGCGATCAACTGCTGGGCCTTGGCACGCGTACCACTGTGGATCGTACACCCACTAACACCAACTTCCGTCTCAGCATCACCCGAGCCGGACGCAAGGAGGCCGGGACGTACCAATGTGCTGCATTACTTTATCGGAGGAATTACGATGGCACTTGGAACACGGTGGCCAACCGCACCTCCAACCCGCTGGGCATCAGTGTACTGCAGCCTGGTGAGTCTAAAAACCGCTTCTGTCGCAGGAAAGGTGCATGTTAGGCTACCTGACTGCTTGACGGAGGGCAAGAAACGACCATGACTGTTCCAAAGCCACTATATTACAGATAAGTTCCACGAACACCCTTTAGGGTTTGGGTTTGTAACTTTGTATGCTCATGGCAGACTGCTGGAGTCACTCCCCAGCCTTAAAAATTAGCATAAGCATTATAAAGAAGCACAGATGACAACTCCCACTTTACTGTCACTACAGAAATAAAGATTTCACTGATAATGCACCATGTTGTAGTCTGGCCTAGTTTCACAACTTTCACCCTCACTAGTCTTCTACCCTCTTTTGTCATGTCTGCATGTGTGTGTTTCCCGAGATATTGGCCTCTGTGTGCTCATAAGAGTAATTGATATGACTGGCGTGTGTGTGCAGCTGAAGCAGGCCTTCCTAATGGCCTGGAGTGCGCAAAGAAGAGGTTGTTAATATCCTCCACACCAGAGAAAGCGATTAGAACAGAATAATATGAATGGGGTGGGGGGGGGTTATTAGAACAAAAAGTGGAGCTCATTAAATTGAGTCCCTCTGGACTTCAATCCCCGGACAGAACAATGTCACTCACAAAAGGAAGACCTCCTCACTGACCTCACACACACGTTTGTTTGTCTATCATGGTGGAACTTTTCTTTGATTTCTGCTGTTTTATACTGAGCTAATTATATCATCCATCCCCTTCATTAAGACATTATTTTGTATATTTTTCAAGCTGTTTTTCATCTGGGGATAACTGTCTGGTACCCACAACGTGGTGATTTCAGGTTTTACTGTCCTTGTGGGGAATGTAAGCATTTGGTCAGGTTGACCAACATGGAGAGTGTTAAATGGACCTGTGCCGCTGCCCATAATGAACCAACATTCATAATATACACTTGTCACAATACCAAAATTTCAGTAGTTAATACCAATACCAGTGAAATTGAACTTTTCCTCGATACAAATTGCAGTATGTTATTGAACACATTCCTTTATTTAATTTAAAAAAATATATTTTATTGTAAATAAAAAGGTTTCTCTTTTAAATTAGTATTATGACACTATAAAAATGATACGGTGTACATTTTATGACATCCTCCAGACCTCACTCATATGACGAAAAGGCGTCATACCTCACACTAAAAGGCTTCAGTCCTTGGACAAAACGGCATCGCGCCTCAGACTGAAAGACTTCAGATCTCAGGAAAAACAATGTCAGGTGTCAGGTCTCGTACAATTACGCATTGGACCAAATAGCCTCAGACTAAAAGGCATCAGACAAAAAGGTGTCAGACATAAAGGTATCGGACAAAACGGACTCAAGGCCCCGATATATTCACTGCAAAGTTCTTTTTCTTCTTTGCTTAGGAGTAAAACAAAGTTGAAAATCTTTCAAAGTTAGTGAAATCCCGAGACTATCCACGCTGCTGAGAGTGGCGTTTCTACAAATTTGTGCACACAACAAATCATAGTGATCATAGTGATGTGAATGTTCACAACAGCTCTGCAATTCACATGTACGTCACGTGTAGGCTACTTTATACAATAGATTACTTTAAAGCAGCAGCTTTATAGTCAAACATGAAAAAACAGCTGTGTGTGTTAAGTATGTACAATCTATCTATTGATGGTATTTATTGTATGTATTTATGTAATCCCTTGGCAATGTTCTTTATGTAGGCTAATTATTCAAGCATTAAAAAATAATAAAAAAGCAGAGAGAGAGAGAGAGAGAGAGGCTGAAGCTGTACTTGAAATTGTATTCTTAGTTTTAATTAAATGTTACACTGGTCAGGAGAAATAAAGCCGTTTCCCTGGTAACCTCTGTACACAAAGCAGCAACACAGTCTTGAAAGATTTCTTTCACTTCACGATAGTTTGCCAACATACAAGCTAGCTAGTTGCAATGCGTTATTTAGCTAACTTTTTAAACGTGCAAATAAAACTAACAAATAATACAAATGTACAAAATTATCTCAGTGGGACATGTTCTACAGAATTTAACCATTAAGAAAACCGAGTGCATTTGACGTCACATTGAGGCAGGGCATTTCGACACTTCCGTGCTTCCTTCTAAGTCCGTTTTGTCCGATGCCTTTGTCTGATGCCTTTTAGTCTTGTAGTCATATTTGGTCCAATGCGTAATTGTACGAGACCTGACACCTGACATTGTTTTTCCTGAGATCTGAAGTCTTTCAGTCTGAGGCGCGATGCCGTTTTGTCCAAGGACTGAAGCCTTTTAGTGTGAGGCATGGCGCCTTTTCGTCATATGAGTTAGGTCTGGAGGATGTCCTAAAATGTACACCGTACTAAGAGCAGAAAGTTTGTAATGGTGCTTTTAAACTTTTTTTTTTTTTTTTTTGCATTTTTGAAAGAAGCCTCTCGTGCCCACCAAGGCTGCATTTATTCAATCAGAAATATCCGTGCTAAAAAATCATACTGAACACAAACCTTTGAACAGTCGTTTATATATATGTGTGTGTGTGTGTGTGTGTGTGTGTGTGTGTGTGTGTGTGTGTGTGTGTGTGTGTGTGTGTGTGTGTGTGTGTGTGTGTGTGTGTGTGTGTTTATATATATACTATAAATTTCAACCAAAGTAATTGCACTAAATGTACTTATTGTGTTCATGTTGTATTGTCAACACTTTTGCTACTATTGAGGTGTGATACGGGTAAGGTTAGGGACAGGTGTGGTGGTATGGGTCAGTATAAGGGTGGATTAAGGTGTAAAGGAAGGGTCAACTGTGTAATTACAAATGTAATTACATAAATTAATTACAGCTGTAATTACATAAATTAATTACAGCTGTAATTACATGCTGGTATTTTTCAAATATAAGTACAATGTAAAAACATGTATGTACACAATAAGTCCATTGTATCAAATGATTAATTTCAATGTACACTACCGGTCAAAAGTTTTAGATCAGTAAGATTTTTTTATGTTTTAAAATGAAGTCTCTTCTGCTCACCAAGGCTGCAATTATTTGATAAAAAATAAAAAAAACAGTAATATTGTGAAATATTATTACAATTTAAAACAGCGGTTTTCTATGTGAATATATAGTGAAGTGTAATTTATTCCTGTGATCAAAGCTGAATTTACAGCATCATTACTCCAGTCTTCAGTGTCACATGATCCTACAGAAATTATTATAATATGAAGCTCAAGAAACATTTATGATTATTATCCATGTTGAATTTTTTTTATTTCAGGATTCTTTGATGAATAGAAAGTTCAAAAGAACAGAATTGATCTGAAATGGAAAGCTTTTGTAACATTAATCACTACCATTCAAAAGTTTGGGGTCAGTAAGAATTTATTTTTTTATTTTGGGGGGAAAGAAATTAGAAAATACTTTTATTTATCAAGGATGAGTTAAATTGATCAAAAGTTACAGTAAAGACATTTATAATGTTAGAAAAGATTATATTTTAAATAAATGCTGTTATTTTGAACTTTCTATTCATCATAGAATTTTGGGGGAAAAAATGGTACACGACTGTTTTCAACATTGAAAATAATAATTTATGTTTTTTGAGCATAAAATCAGCATATTAGAATGATTTCTGAAGGATCATGTGACACTTAAGACTGGAGTAATGATGCTGTAAATTCAGCTTTGATCACAGGAATAAATTACACTTCACTATATATTCACATAGAAAACCGCTGTTTTAAATTGCAATAATATTTCACAATATTACTGTTTTTTTTGTTGTATTTTTTATCAAATAATTGCAGCCTTGGTGAGCAGAAGAGACTTCATTGAAAAACATAAAAAATCTTACTGATCTAAAACTTTTGACCTGTAGTGTATGTACATAGTACTTAAAGCCACTTAATATAAAGTGGGACCCAAAAAGGTAAAAGGTTTTGAAACCTTCATAGATTGTTTACGGATTCTAATAATTTATTATGATTTTACATGACAAAAACACAGATGTACCAGCTGGAGCGCCCAGCAGAGTTTTGTCATGAAGCAGAGCTGTAGTGTACGAGTACCTCATTCCAGCCTCTATATTATTTCTAAGCCAGATCATCTCCATAGAGCTCACTGGCGTGGAAACACACTCCTGTCTGTCCTTTGTCAAGCTGTGGTCTCTCTACAGATTAGTCAGTACAGCGGCAGATGTGTTTATTCCACACCATTTTTTTATTTATTTAATTTTTGCATGTAAGTGTGGGTGTATGTGTACATGTATATTTTGTTGACATTATTTGTAACCTCGACCCTATGTGCCATAAAGTTTGTTTTAATGTTTGGATGCATGAGACCTCATACCATTGCCTTCCGTCTCTCCATTTCAAGTGGTGTTTGTAACTGTTGTCTAACCCGGCGTGGAGCTGAGCCCCTTAGTAACAATCAATGCGAGGACTTGGCAGGAGTTAATGGCTGTAAGACAACCCTGGGGGAGAAACATGCTCTGCTTTCCCCCCGCAGGCCTGCTCCCTGCCCTCCGGCAACACTCAAATCAGTGCAGCCCGCTGGAGACTTGTTGTAGGTACACTAACTCATTTCAGCCCGAGGTTCCCTTGTTACAAAGCTTATCTAAACAGGATTGTGCTTTTGTGTTTGTGATGCCTTTTTGAATGTAAGATGGCTCGAATGATACAGACAGAAAAACAAATGCAATATAAAATGTCATGCATTTGGAATATATTGAATGCATTAAAATCTCTTCAAATTGGTTCTATTAACATCACCATTATGAGTTCTATTTGCATTGACAGTATCACCAGCATCATTGCCAATTTACTCCCTATTATACTTTAACTTCCTGAAATATTTTTTTTTTATTGCTGCTGATGCATCACTTAAGTCTATCAGGGGAATTCTTTGGTAGGATCAAACAACAAACATGTGTGACTTCATTTCTTCTATGGAACACAAATGGAGAATTTAATTGGTTGTTCTTTTCATGCAATTAGAAGCCATGGACGTCTCCTTGGAAAAAAACTCTCAAGCTTTTTTAAGAACAGAAAAGCACCGTAAAAGTATTGAACGTTTTCTGAATCCATGTGACAGACAAAACAGTGACAGCCAGTGAGTTGAACTGGAGAACTAGATCAGGGTGATTAAATAAAAAAAAAACATCTGACTCAAAATAATGAGTTGTCCTTTTTTAATCTTTTAAAGATTTGCCAGTACAATTCTCCAGAATTTCTCCTTTAATGTTCCACAGAGGAAAGGAAGTCATACATGTTTGGAACGACATGAGGGTGAGTAAATGACAAAATAAACATTTTTGGGTGAATTATTTAAGCCTTTTTTTAGCAATTAATATTTTCTGTATGTAAGTGTATTAGCTCCAGTAAAATGATATCTGAAGCTGAAGCTGAAATACACCTGAAGGTCCTTTTAAAGTGAAGTGTGAGTTGTTGTGGATGTAAAGGCAGGGTGAGAGCCTTTGTTTGTCATGTTTGACCTCCTGCTGGGCAGTCTGACACATTGATGTTTGCGATACAGGAAATGCTTCCTTTATAATCTGAGATAAACTACCTTAAGGTTTTGTTCCAACAAGGGTCATACAGGAAGTATTAAACCAGATAGAATAATAAATCCGAACGCATAAGGTTGTGTAGACTGTTAACGCTTTGTGCAATTCAGTGAGTTTTACTTCTGTACTAAACGCACTGTACTACATTTGAAAATAGTTCAAGAGGCATTTTTCTCTATATGTAGGCTATTATTATTGGGTTATTTTCATCCTACTACACTCATCATAAGTTGATCACTAAGAGGAACACTGGATCCCACAATGCAGTGCTTTTAACATTCTAGTTGTGTCTCAAATGACGCACACTATGTACTTATGCACTACGTACTCAACCGTGTAGTGTATGAACGTTATATGGATATTTTGTCATTCAACATCAGAGTGCATGAGTGCAAGTGTCCAACATTCCCCACTTTTGTTTTTTTTTGGTTAACTAATTGCATCACCCGGGTGTTTAAAGTGCACTTTTTCTTTTTGTAATTTTCAGTGTGAACGCACTTTTTACACTATGTATACTGCAAAACGGCATAGAATAGTGCGTAAGTATGTGAATTGCAAAGGACCTTCTGTTTGTTGATAAGTAGCATAGTCAGTAATTCAGTGTTGACTAGAAAAATTAAAAAGTATAATTTAACTCTTGCTGCTATTGTTAAATAAAACTAAATAAATTATAATAAAATATAAATATCAGATGCATAACTTAAATTTAAAAAAAAAAAACTAAATTGCTGTCTGGGTAACTAATTGAAATAAATAAATTGAGGTTGAAGTACTAAAACAAAAACTGACACCAAAAATGTAAATAAATTAAAGACTTTTAGATAAAAGACTATTATTATTATTATTATTATTATTATTTAAATATACAACAACAAAACAGACAAACACACATTAAAGCACCAAAACCTAAAATTGAAAATAAAAAAATAAAAGCTAATTCTAGTATAATAATAGTATATCAATATTACTACTAATAATAGGGGGTATGTGATGCTGTACACAGCGTTTTATAACTTTAAAAGCTAGTATATTGCAGTATAAAGCAGTATAGACTGTATTATTGGATGTTCTGTATCAGAGGTAATCAGGTTATGTATATTAGTTTGCTAGGTATCTGTTACAAAGTTTTAGCAAAATGTAGCCCCTCCCACAGGACAGATACAGTTCTCAGGCGGTTTCTCAGGGCCGTGTGACCAGTGACACCAGGGACTGTTGTTGTGTAAACCCACTCTATGGTTGCAGTACTTTTTCCCAGTAAGATTCTTCAGTCTTATTCTTACTCCTTATGTGCCATTGGTTTGTTTTACACAAGCATCACGCACATACGTTTAAGATGCAGAGCGAGGCAGAGCTCTTTGCTCCACTGGCTCCGTGACCTTACTCTCTCAAGGGGAAAGCCACACGACCCTTCAGCATGCATTTGGGAATCAACTTATCATCCTGAGCACTCGTTTAGTTTCCCTGGTGTATGCTTCACTGTGTTTATTACACTGAATGGTAGGCCGTTAGAGAGCAAACACAGAGACGTTTGAGCAATGGCCCGTGACTTTTCCGCAGAGATTTTTCTTTAAATCCATTTGAATTTAAAAGTGTAGTTTTTGAAATTTTGTTGCTACCCTCCAGCCTCATGAAGAACTTCAACACAGAGGCAGTTTCGCAGGTATACCGAGTTAAACAGGTGTGATTGCTTAACGCAGTCCTAGTGGATATTTGACGTTCTAACATCATAGTTGTATCCAAAAAAACATTTCATAAACATAATCAAACACGTCCCTGCTGTTGATGTTTACTTCGTTATTGACATTTCAGAACAGTGCTGATGGAGTCCCGGGGTGTCTCTGTCATCATCTGTCTCTGAATACGCCTTCTCCAGTCTCTCTCATCTAGGACGCATTGGAATGTTTGTTCGGAAGAGAAGTTTTACACTGCTCTGTTTGTAGTCCAAAACTTTGAAGAGAATTAGCCGTTTTGAGTTGTGTGTTCTCTTGTGAACTATTTTGAGTAAAATAAGGTCTGTTAAATTTACTTGAAGAGATTTTTACATTTCGTCACTGTTTAAAAAAAAAAAAATCCACTTAGCAAAAGTTTTTACAACAGGGCAACTACCATAAGGATGTGAGTTATATGCTTGACAAATGGAACAAACATTGTAGTTTGGTTTAAAGTATTGGTTTAAGGTATGAATGTGTGTAATTTATGTTGAAGAAAAAAGCATGAAACTTGAAAGAATATTTAAAGAGAAAGTTCACCCAAAGATGAAAATGAACTCCAAACCTGGTATACAGTCAAAAGAGGGTCCAGTGTCGTTTTCATGGTATGGACAATTACATTCTTTAAAATCGTATTTTATGTTTCACAGAAAAAAATAAAGTCATACAGGTTTGGAACGGCATGAGTAAATGATGACAGAATGTTCACCTTGAACTATCCCTTTAAATAGCTTATTTTTCATATGTATCCCTTTAAATGGCTTATTTAAATACCTCCCAGGCATGAAAACTTATACTGCGTTATGTGTTATTTATATAACTTCTTTTATCAACGTCACAGTATCAGATTAACATTTTTATTAATCAATTATAGGGGAAGTATTTATTTTAGATCCTGTGACTTGTTATTTAATATGTTTCATCTTTTAAAAGAATACCTTCAAAATGTTACCTTCATTTAAATATACATTCATTTTAAATAGTCCTGCAGTGTTAATTTTTAAGTACAAATATACCATGTAATAAATTATAACGAGCAACAATGCTGTTTAAAATAATTTTACCAAACTTCCCTAAAGTATTTCAATGTAGCCCATATGCTTCAAAAACAATGTAGAACATTAATTCTCTCTGCTTTATCTTTATATCAGTTTGTGCTAGTTTTCTAAATGTTAAATACTTCTGGCTAAATGTTGCGAGCTGACGTTTGGAGAAACGGGTTGCGTGGAGAAAATTCTCTGAAAGAAATGGAGACTGGAGTGGGGTAATGATGTGTGAAAACATCATGCAACTGACTGAATGCATTATTGAGAGACATTAAATCATGTCTCCAGAAGTGCCTGTTTAATATGTATAAGGCAAAGCGCCTTCTCACCGCGTGAACGTGAGGAACAGAGTGGCTCAGTATAAATACAATAAATTGAATATTTTTTGCAAGGATGGCTTCGTTCACACAGTGAAAACAAACAATACACATTCCTTGTGGTCTGAAACAAGTTGGATGCTTGCTTTTGTGTGCTCAGGGAGCTCGAGATGGTCTGCGTCTGGCAGTAAAAAGGTAGATGTTTATCTTGTCTCATAGGACAGGTCGTGTCTGTTTTAAAGCCTTTTTAATTCATATTTAATACGTAGGCCTGCTCGTGTGCTTACCTCAGCACCCACATCTGGAGTTCCTCACAGCATCATGGGAACAGACTGTGGTGCCACAGCTACACCCCTTAATTTCTGCCTCGCGGCTCTTAAGACATCACAGTCTCTTGCTTTTCCCCTCACCCACTTGTGTTTTTTGACTCTTTCTCTTAAAACTCTACCTTCTCATATTTCAGATTTAAATCAGCTCCTTTACATTGAGATTTCTGTTTGTTAAGTGGCACAATGACATTCAGAATATTCAGTCCAGCAAAACGAAAACGGCATTAACAATGATGAAACGTGTACTACGTTCTCTGTCCAAGTGAAAAGTCGACCCCGAGTGGCTGTTCTGCTTTAGATTTTTGACGAAAACTCATTACTTTTTCATTACTGACAGTGACCATGTTTACATGCACGCTATTTTCTGAAAAAATTCCATATTCTGGTTCTATGCTGAATAAGACATTTATTTCCACTTGAATAATTTGGTTGTAATCAATGTATTAAAGGGAAAGTTCTGCCAAAAATGAAAATTCTGTCATTAATTACTCGCCCTCATGTCGTTCCAAACCTGTAAGGCTTTTGTTCATCTTCGAAACACAAATTAACACAAATTTTTGATGAAATCTGAGAGATTTCTGTCACTCCATTGACAGCTACCACTTTGATGATTCAAAAAGTTCATAAAGAGATCGTAAAACTAATCCATATGAATTGAGCTGTTTAGTCCAAATTTTCTGTAGAGACTCAATCACTTTATATGATAAAAAGATTGAATGTTATTCACATATAAACATTCATCAACTCACACATCAGATGTGCGAGAGCCAATGAGGTTCATTCTCGTGTTACGCAGCAGGTTTGAGCTTCAGCAAGAACTAATGAGGTTTGTTCTCACATGTCAAGCAGGTTCGGTTGAGCTTCTATTTATGTTCGCTGATCAAGGTTTATATGTGAATAAAAGCCTATATTCAATCGGTTCAATACATTCAATCTTTATTAACTTTTTGAAGTGTCAAAGTGTCAGTTGTATAGCGTTCAATGGATGGACCGAAAGCTCTCAGATTTCATTTAAAATAAATCTTCATTTGTGTTCCGAAGATGAACGAAAGTCTTACGGGTTTGGAATGACGTGGGTGAGTAAGTTCAGGTTGTTCTCTAGTATTATTCATTAATGGTGTCAGAGAGGGAACTAGTGGGATTGTTTGCTGAGGTATGGAAGAGATGGATGATCAATATAACAGGCTCTGAATGCTAATGATAGCGCACATTCCCGGCGCATAGACTCAAATGATTCATAGTGACCAGTGATACTGCTTTTCTTACTGCCTTCACGCATTAAACAGTGCGTAAATTAAAGAACTCAAGTATGTGTTATCCTATAATTGCTTATCATGCTGATTTATTTCATTTTACCCAAAAAAAAAAAAAAGTCTTCGATTTGAAGTAATATTTAAATAATTCATGTAGGAAGGTATTAAGTTGTGTTTCTCCCAGAGATAAGGAAGATGTCAACAACATAGGCGATAATAGTGTTTCTGTAGGGTGTTTCTGGGGCAGGATTTAGCAGTGTTAGAGCCGGAGGTGTGTGTGTGTGTGTGTGTGTGTGTGTGTGTGTGTGTGTGTGTGGCTATGGCCTGAGGAAAGGTGTTTGGCACTGCTGTCAGACTCTGGTGTGATAGCCGCCATTGATCGCTGTTCTTTCTCTGAGATAGTTTGTTATGGAATTTTTTTTATGGAATATTATAGTATTTATTATGATCAAAATTATTTATGTGCACATATTTTTTTAAATCAACTTTTAAAATAAAATTGCTGCATGGCGAGGAAGCCACTTTACTTAGATGTTTACCATAATAGGGAAGAAAACACCACTGCAATTTCCATTTCATAATTAAACATTTTACATTACATTTACATTTATGCATTTGGCGGACACTTTTATCCAAGCGACCTAAGCGACTTTCATTGCATTTCAAGGTACACATTTACATTCTTATCAGTTCTTGTTTTGACTGGCAACCCATGACGTTGCCAGTGCCAACGCTCTACTGTTTGAGCTACAGGAAAGCATTTGTCAGGTCCCTCTGTCTGTAGAATTGACAAGAAGAAAAAAAATCTCATGCTTTCTCTCCAGAGTAACTTATCTAGAATGATAAAACTGCATAGCGCACTCCTTTTACATACTTTGGATATTAATGTATCCACATAAACTCCTACACTGGAGAGTTGCTCATTCCAGCCCTTTCTCCTCATGGATTCCTGTCGTAGATCCGTGTACATTAGATGTGGGTTGTGAAGGCAGTTTATGTGATTCAGTTTCTCAGGAGGATGCCAGCACTAACGGCATGAAGGTGGACGTATGAAGTTTCCGAGAGTAGGTTGTTTCAGGCGTTGCTCTGTGTTCATTAAGCTGTCCCTCTGTTCCACTTCTGCCACTTAATGACACCGCACCGGCAGGTTGATCCAAAGCTTTGTGGTGTCGATATTCATCTTCCCTTAGTGCTCACGCTTTTGCTTGAATTTGAATTTCTGTCTTCAAGTGCAATAGAGGGAAACTCCTCTGGCTGTGATTTCATCAGAAATCCACGACGACGACGACGACGACTCCACACGCAAACATTCTGTGTGCAGCATCTCAGCAGGGGCTGCAATGTGATTTTCTCCTGTTTGAGCTCAACTTTCTAAATCTTTTTACATTTTAAAACTAGATTCGGCATTTAAATCTGAATATGATGGGTTGTTTTTCCTCCCATGATTGCGTTTGTGCTTTTATGGCGTATGTGAAATGCAATAAGAGAACGCATGTTCATTTATGACGATCTCGAGGGACGCTGCCTAAACTTCCAACGTTGTGACACAATCTAATCTGTGTGTGGTAATGCCAGTAGATGTGTCCTAATGGGACCATTGCCACTCTAGATTAATGAAGCAGTCAGATGTGGAATATGAACATTTTTTCATTAGTTTCTCCGCAGAAAATGGGATGAGAAATGAAACCGAAACAGGATTTAGTGTTGCCCTACATAGAATACGGAACCAAAAGAGTTCACCTACACACAACCTAATATAAAGCACATGCTGTTTGCACATGCTTTCATCACAGAAAACAGACAAATTGCCACCGTCGGAGCTGTGATGGGTGTGCATGCTGACATATTAGCTCTGTTTCAAATCCAGATCCAGTGAGCTGCCTACCTAGACAGCATTTTAAGGCATCATGCTGTTACAGCATTATTATTCTGCCTTCAAAGATGTCTTTTTGTCCATGATCTAAGGCAGCATCGCCTGCAGAGTGAGAAGAAGAGAATCCCACAATGCATTGCACAAAGTCAAATATCCTTGTTTTTCATTCGGTACTGCAATATATTGATAAAATGCTCCATCTCATTAAATATTTGTGTATGTTTTGTATTTTTGTACTGATCAGCACATCATATTGTTAGTGTAGCAATATGCTAACAAACATTTCAACTAGTAGTATAAAGTAAAAATGAATACTTTAATTCAGCAGACATTAAATTGATCAAAAGTGGCATTTATAATTGTTACAAATGATATCTATTTCAAATAAATGCTGTTCTTTTTAACTTTCTACTCATTGAAATCCTGAAAAACATTAGGTAGCACAACATTAATTGTAAAAAGAAATGTTGGTTGCACTTTATTTGAGTATACATGCACTTACAGTGTACTTACACAAGTAAGGATAGTAAGACTTATTTATAGTAAGGATATAATCAAGGACAGGACTGTAAAATAAAGTGCTTCCAAAATGTTCTTTGAGCTGCTAATCAGCATATTAGAATGATTTCTGAAAGATCACGTGACACTGACGAAAATGACTGTTGATGTTTAGCTGGGTTTTATCGTGAAGCATTCAAAAGTACGTACACAATTAGTTAGCCTAACCGTCTTTAAAGTCACCATGAAGTCAAAATTGACCATTCTAATCTCTAATCAAAATAACTTCCCCTCCCTCTTGCAATGACATCTCCACTATTCTGTGATGATGTTTTCTGTCACTCAAATTCACATGACATCACATTGATAGCAAACCACAACCCTTCTAACCATCCAATCAATTCACAATGGACAAAAGCAAGTACTGCCCTACATTTCTTATTTTGCCGTTTCACTCGGATATATACATCACATCAGGGAAGAAAAGTGAAACGCAACTTCAAAAATCTCATGCCAACTTTAACACTGCTTTTGTTGTAGTTTATAGAGGCGGTGGTTCATCTGCAGAGCATTACTTTCTGTTAGCCTACATCTCACTGTTACTTGCTTCCCTCCATTAATCCGCCATGACTGGATCCAGTCTTACGGGAATGTGTCACCAGACTTGAGGTGGTAGTCAGCTCAAAGCTTTCTCCTCCTGTCAAATCACTACCTTCAGTGATGTGTGAGAAGACTTTATGGCTCAGTCATAAGATTTTAAACAGCTTCCTCTTGTCTTAGATGCGAGGAAGCACTGTGGAGTGCTTGCTAGAGCGTTATCTCGCTGTTTGATGTTGAGATGAGTATCATTAGCTTGAAAACAAATCAAATGGTTATAATTAACAAACAATCAATATTAGTTTCCTTCCCCTCTCTCTCTCTCATTCGTTCTTGTAGCCTGTTCTGTTGAAACTTTCTCATTACTACAGTGCTGTCCCAGCGGCCCCTGTTAAAGTTCCAAGTGTCCTTTACATTAATGGGTCCTGGCACTGACAGATCAGTGCTCTCCCACACCTGTCGTGCCCAGTGGGCACCAGTCATCCTACCCACTGATGGCTCTCACTATGCCTGTAATTGATGGCATCTAAATTGTCATGGAGAAGCGCTATCTCTTTGTCCCACGGATGGATCTCTGCTGTCCATCTTCATTAGGAGCATAGTCTTCCAACATGCACCACAATCTCCCTCCAGGGCACAGAGGATTTATCAGCCTCTCTCTTTCCTTTCCCACACACATTCTCAGTTTCTCCTTTCACAACACCCTTTAGCTTCACGCTCTCTTACTCTCTCCCACCCTCTGTCTGCCTTGCTCCTCCTTGACCATCCCTACTAAACCAAACTAGTGCACCTGAGCAAGTGTGAACAGCAGGTGTTTCCATATCTCCCAGAAACCTTAAAGGAGAACCACTCCCGAGATCCAGCATAGAAATCTGTGAACCTTATTGGCTGCATGACGACACTTTCTGTGACAAATTTCACTGTCGAATGATGTGACCTACGGCGGTGGTTCTCTGATTCTGGTATATAGTTTCTTAGCCTGCATAGTCATCTGGAATGTGGGATGTTGTGTAGCCGTCCTGATCAGTGTATTCAAAATTTTTTATTCAAAATTGGAGAGCAGCAAGCAAATAAAGGCAAAAGGCGATGTATTTGTATACAGATATACAGTATACATATTTATTTGTATTATTATGAAATGTTATTTCAATTTAAAATAACTTTTTTCTATTTTAATATATTTTCAAATGTAATTTATTCCTGTGATGGCAAAGCTGAATTTTCTGCATCATTACTCCAGTCTTATCTTCAGTGTCACATGATCCTTCAGAAAACATTCTAATATGCTAATTGTTGCTCAAGAAATATTTATCAATGTTGAAATCAGTGCCGATTAATATTTGTGTGGAAAACGTCATGCTTTTTTTTTCAGGATTCAGAGTAAAAAGTTCAAAAGAACAGCATTTATTTGGAATAGAAGTCGTTTGTAACATTATACGTAACTTATAATTATACGGTACTTTTGGTCCATTTAATGCATCATTTGCTGAATAAAAGTAAATCTTATTGACTGCAAAATTCCCATACAAGGATAGTAATAACAGATAGTTTTTTTTTTGTTTTCTGTGATGGGTAAGTTTAGGGATAGGTTATGGTTAGGGGATATAGGCCTAATGTACATTCTGTACAGTATACAAATCATTGTCTATGGAAAGTCCCCTTAAAAAAAATGGAAACTTACCATACGTGTTTGTGTGTATTTAGATGCTGCTCTTGGTTCCTTCCATATAGATGTGCAAAAGGGCCAGTTAAGAGACTGATTAGGGTCATATAGTACCACTTTTTCTTATATACAGGAATATTGATATTCATTAAAATATGGCATTATGCTACTCACTGTCCTTAATCTTGCTTCTAGAGTTATGTCAGTTTCATTGAAATAGTTGGCAGTACTTGGATGTTCTCCTTTGATCAAAGATGGTACTTGGCCTGAGAAGCACTGATGCTGTATTCTCCAGACAGTATTCCAGGAGTCTTTATGTAGAGCACCTTATATTTCTTGCAGAGCCAGAAACCGCCAGCTCTTTGCTCCTAATTCAATCACTAGAGCTTTGTGTGCTCCCTTATTTTCCATCCCAGTGCCCAAGCAATAGACCTTACTCCATGACATTCACTGACACAATGGAAGATTGATGAAGCACATTTGTTTCTGAAGCATTCATATTCAAAACCATTTCATACGGGTTTGGTAATTAATTAGCTCTGAAATTATGTTCAAGGTCAAAATATAGGGTACTGTCTCTCACCAGATTCACACAGGACCCCTTTAGCACACACACACACCTGCACTGTGGTTTAAAACCGAGTGAAGTCCCTTCATAGACAGGCTAATGTGGGAAATTGGCATAATTCTAAAGTAGCACTGCAGGTATAAATTTCAAAGATCCCACAACACACTGTGACTTCAATGACAAAAATCCATCCAAATGGCGGACGAATAAAGAGATAAGTTGATTATTTTTTATATTTGTATGAAGTATAAAGTTGCTACCGATGTAGAGTGTTCCAAATTTGTAACTTTTTAGGCTCTATTTTAGAATGCTGCCCATGTAGACAGTAGACAGCAAGGCATCTCTCCAGCCTTGTTTAGATATCTTTACTGGTGGTGCTCCAACTGTCATTTTGCATATTTTAAATGTCTCTTTTTATGACTCAAACCTCTTTTTGGACCACTTGAAAAACACTTTCAACTCTCAAAAAGATGTCCTTATTCATCACCAGCACTTCTTAAATATGTCTCTAATAATAACTCCTCTTTAGCAACTCTCCCCTTTCTATATCCATAAACACTTCATAGCATTTTTAATCAAAGTCTGTGAGGATGTCACACATCTTTCAAAAATGTCTCCTCACTCACTGAGCTCCCTAATGTCACTTGACTTCTTCACTCTTCAGTGCCAGTAATGTTTCCATTCCTTTTTACTTGTTGGATGAGTTGTTTTTGCTGATTATCATACTACATATGAGGCCCTGACTGTAAAACGACAGAAAGACTTTTGGGTAACATGACCGGAGCATTAACCAGATGCTATTTAACCTCAGTCCTCGCCAGACACTCGCTCCGGCCAAAAGAAAACATTGAATTTAGTTGAACGCTCTCTTGTGCTTAAAAACACATGTCCATATGCCCTCTCTTGTAAACCTGAACTAATTTGTGGGCTGTTTTTTGCTGTGTCACAGACCCAAACCCATGCATATGTAGCATGTAAAGGGAGGGGGGGACACGTCTCAGTAGAAGTTGGAGGATTAATGGAGGGAGGATATGCCCAGGAAACATCAAGGACTCATCTGTGGACTCCCTGCCCGAGCACAGATTCGCATAATTACAATATAGCCCTAATTGCATTGTAGAAGACGGCTGGAAATCCTTCTGCAACACAAAGGAATCAGAGATGTATCAGCCTCATTAGCATAGATATTAGGCTTCCATTATGTTTTTGTAGCATACGGAGGGCAGCAGTGCTCAAGCCCCATTCTTCACTGAGCAAGGCAGATCTGCTTAAACTGCTCTCCTGAGGGAAGACAACCTCCCACCCCTCTAAAAACACACACACAATCTGTTTCCCTGGTATTAAGCACATATCAGAACGTTAATATGACACATCGCAGGCTCTGCTGCTTGGATTAACAGTTAATGGAAGAGCAGTCAAGTTTGGACGTGACTCTAAGATGGTCTTCAATGTGCTTGAGTTAGTGCTTCATAAAAAAGAAACACTTTATTTATTTGATGCGTTTTCACTTGCAGTCACTCTACTCCACAGTCCATCATTTCACTTTTCCTCTCACAACTGTGTGTTGAGTTATCCACCTCATCTCTGTTCAAAGTGAGCAGCTCTTCCACCTCTTTGCGATTTGAACAATCACCTCTTAATATTTCTGCGCCGTTTACTCATTCTCTGATTCCCCCCCATTTTTTTTTTTTTTGTATGTTGTGCTTTTTTCCTGTTCTTCTCTTCCTCTTAGGCACTACTCTGCCTCCTCTTTTCCTCTCTAATGATTATCCACCTCCACTTGTCATTGCTCCACTCAAAGCCACTTTACATCCGCAAGGCAGCAAATGGATCCCCTCTCCCTCCCTTTAAAAAAAGAGAGTGCTCCAAAAAGACTTTTATGTTTACAGGTACATCTCAACCATTTCTCAGTCTCCACTCGTGCTCGGGCAAATAGACGTGTGTGTGGAACTCATAAATATGCATGAACGGGGATAATAGTATGTTGTAAGTGATTGACAGTCGTAAGAACTCTTCATCTGTCAGTGGGGGTTGAAATTAGCAGCTACCGATTAACTGTTCATCCCTAATGACTGCTCATGATTCTGTGTCATCAACAGAACTCTTGAAACATCGCTGTTTTAATAAAGAAATAAGACTTACTTTGTAGCACATATCTCTTTCTCTTCGTAAATGTTAGTTTTAGTGTTTTTCATACTGTTAAATTATATAGTCTCGTCAAAGAAATCAAGGAGAGAGCCACATTCTCAGTGTGGATTATGTCTTTGGTCTGCTGTGCATCAGTAATCAACATTCAATTGTGTGATTTGTTGTTTCCCTTGATTATGATTCCTGTGTAAGTTATTTATACCACCACTGTGCAGCATTAAGTGTTTTTCTGCACTTACATAAAAGGTTTGCTGTTCAGTCTAATACAGTTTTTACCTATACTCTATCCTTCAATAACTGCCTTTTTGCAAAGCCTGCTTTACATTTGACATGGAACAATCTGTGCTCAGATCAGATTGAAATCTGTAAGCTGCTCTTTCCAAACATTAGAATGCTTTAGAAGAAAGTGCAGAGTGGAAGGTGTTACACCCAGTCAGGAACAGCATGAGAATTGGTAAGCATTGCCATTTTGTCCTCATTAATTCCTCTTTACCTGTGACTGAGTGGGCCTGATTTATTGCCTTTCGCAATAAATTTCAGCTTCCGACAAAGTTCTGGCAGTGCCATTTAGTGTGACATTCGTTCTGCTTGACTGCTCCTACGAGCTGTCAATGGAACGCAAATTCTGACTTTTACCCAAGATCTCACTGGGATCAAAATCTACAGGATTTAGTTTCAATAAATGCTTTTTTGGACATGCAAGGACATTTTGATTGCTCAGAGTTATAGTGCTTTCATAGTACCACCAACTTTTATTTTTTATTCTACATGATAAAAAATGTCAGTGCGTTACAAAAGTGGACGCCACCACCAATAAATGTTTTTTAATGTAATTAATAAATATGTCTTTCTTGATGGGAAGGCTGCATTATCTTTGGAGATTGTGTCATCAATAAATAAACCAAATAAAAGCATCTTTATCTCGGCAGCGCAGCGTGTTTGTAATTAACTGGGGCTAACAAATTGGACACACGCAGGAGGAGGGAGCGCAGCTCGCTGTCTTCTTAGAAAATCACAAATGCACTCTAAACATTTCCTCTGTTTGCTTTTTCCGCTGCCAACCTCCCCCTCCGCACCTCCTCGCCCTCCGTCTGAGAGCCGTCACAAACTGTAATCAAGCTCTGAGCTCTTTAAAATGTGCTGCTTGATTTGCTTCATTTCTGCAGTCTTACTCTCCCATCTCTCTCTTGATTTTCATACATTTATTGATTTTCCTAATTCGATTTACAACAGAAAAGAAATGGCTTGCATTTTTGTCTAGAACACATATCTTGTTTATTTACATTGTTTAATCATGCCTGATGGAGTCAGAGAGGATCCTGTCAGAATTTAATTGGGCGCTTTCCTTCAATAGGACAAATGTTCCCTCTGAAGGATTCAGACCTAGTAAGGGTAACCCTAAAAGCAAGTGAATGATGGCAAACCCACGCAAGATTATTCATAACTATGGCTAATTTGAGTGGGGAGATAATCTTATCTGCAGCAACTCTTGGGAGAAAATGAAAGAATAGCTGCTCCTGTAGGACAGAAAGTAAAGACCAATGGATCTCATTTTGATCTTGTCAAAGGCTCCCTTCTCTGCTCATTTTCTTTATTAGAAAATTGAATAGGGAAGGCGAGAGAACAGAGCATCAGTCCACTTATGCTGAAATAAAAGCATGACCAGGAGTGAGCTTGAAAAAGAGAAGGCAAATGTTTTCAATCATGTTTGGTGTATTGCTTTTCTGTTGCCCAGGAGACTAAACTGCAGCTCAAATGCGGGCTGCCTTGCATAACTTTTCTCCGATTTCAAAGCCTCAGTAAATAACCTTATGTAAATCTGAGAAACATTGTATGATTGGATTTAATTGTGCCCCAGTACCTGAATCAAACAATAGTGTTATTCAAGTCACCTTACAATACAGATTGTTTCAAAGCAGCTTTATAGTGATAACAGAAAAATGATGCATTTCGGCTGTTGTTGATCTGAAGTCAGTTTCGATGTAAAGAGCATCAATTATTAACAAATGTAAGTTTATTTCATCTATAAAGCAGTTATGCAAAAAAATTAAAAAAGATGTCATCATCCATCTCAGTTCAGTTCTTATATAACAGTATCAGTACAGGCAGATTCATAATATTGAATATTAACTGTCCCCGACAGTAGCAAGCCAGAGGCTACAGTGCAAGGAAACCAAACTCAGTTGACAGAATGAAGAAAAACACCTTGGGAAAAACAGGATCGCTCTTGGGGGCCAGTTCTCCTCTGGCCAATGAATGAAAAACATTTTGTGATTTATGATTCAGGATCACAAGTCTGACTGCAATCGGTAGCATTCAAATTTCCTTTTGCTTGAAATTTGAATTCATCATGTCGACTGGGTTTGGAAATTAAAATCTTGATAATATCGTTGTAATCCTTATCGGTTAGTTCTATTTCAAAAGACAAAAGTTTCAAGTTGTCACGGTGTCCTGTCATCTTTGTCTAGACGCGTTTCTTTCGTAAATGTGTCATAGATAGCGGTTTGGCCATTTTTGTAATAACATAAAAAGGGCTCTGCTGCTTGTCAGAATCTGGATATTGGTGCGAAGAAGAACATACCATTACTACTGGCGTGACGGAACTGAAGAGATGAATTAGCATATTATTGTTGCTATTAGAGTTCTAATTAGTGCTTTTAGTCGACTAAAATTTTTACACTTTTAGGTTTTATAAGTTTTGTTACACTTATTGTGAAATTAACACATTTATTTTGTCATCATGTGCTATATCCTGCAAAGTAAACAATCAGATTGAAGGCCTATTCTTACCAAAAATGTATTCTATGCTAATTTTCTGTAAACTTTCCCAGAATTGACCAGATTAAAATGGTCTGATCACAAACAGAGAAGCAGAAACAGAGGCGCTCCTCTTGTGACATCATGAACGTCATCCAATGAATTGCTGCGTTTAACACACAAGCTTTAGACACCACTCTTGCTGAGGGCATTCCCCACAGCATCATTATCAGACACAGCATTGAAGATCCACTTTAAAAGGGTACTTGTAAAAGATTCATCTAACCACACAACTGCCATTAAGGATCCTATAAAATCTCTTGATAAGTCTAGTTTTATTTTCTGACGTATGTCCTATGGAAACAGGAAGCTTGTGTGCAATGTATTGAAGAGCTTGACGTCGCTTTATGATCTCAACATAACAATGTAATAATGTCGAGTTCATGAAAAAAGGACAGATGAATTTGAATTGCTGCTAAAAGTGAAATATCAACATTGACGAGTGCACTAGCACATAGATGGCTTAAAATCTAACCTACATGAACTAAAAGCCACATAACTCTAATTTTGATTTCATGGGGTCTTTAATCCCTCACATCTCTTTTTCAGCTCTTGTTTTCTGTCGAAACCGGAGAAATTAGAATGAAAACTAAGGAATCTGTTGTGTGGCAATCCCATCCATTGTTGGTTCTGCTTTAGAGGATTGAGGAGTCATTCTCCTGAAAATAGCTGCTTGCTCTGGAGTCTTTTGTAGAGATTCCCTGTGGAACGACTGCCAGCGCTTTGAGAGCATCTTTAGCGTGCGTGCACCAAACCAGTTATGCCACACAAGATGACATTTTGCACTTACAGGAGAAATGCCTGTTAGCTGTGACAAAAACTAATGTTAATGTGCATTGTTGTCGATCTGAATTAAATTCAGCCCCATTGCAGTTTCTGAACGTACACTGCAGTTCAATGAAAATAGACTGGTGTATAAAAGTGTGAGGTTAGTTGAATTTTTTTAATGTTTTTGAGTCCCTTTGAAAAAACGTGCTAACCACAGATGCATTTATTTAACAAAAAATACAGCAAAAACAATAATATTGTGAAATATTATTACAATTTAAATTGTAATAATAATAGCAATCCATTTCGCTATATAGGTTTTAAAATGTAATTTATTGCTGTAATGTCAAAGGAAGCTGAATTTTCAGCATCATTACTCCAGTCTTTAGTGCCACATGATCCTTCAGAAATCATTCTTTAATGCTGCCACTTTTGATCAATTTAATGCATCCATACTGAAAAGTATTTCTTTTTAAAAAATCGTACTGACCCCACACTTTTGAACAGCAGAGTATATTCGCATGCCTTACATGTACATGTGTGTGTACATGTGTCAGGAAAAAAAAAATCCTCATGTTGGTCAGTAAAACATTTATTTTAACGTTATTAAAAGGTGACTGAATCTGTGGTTTTTCTACATGCAAACAAGCAACTGATCTAATGTGACTACCATAAATAACTGAAGGGGTACTGACACTTTCATTCTTGTCTTGAACTGTGGGGAGATCTTAACTATGACAGCCCTGCAAGAGTGACATTTTGCTGTGACATTTTAATTTAAAAAGCTTGGTCTGATATCAGATGCGATGACAACAGTATGTCAGCACATGGCGATTATACTGCAAACTCCTCAACATGTGTCACATCAAATACAATTATGATCATTAATTATTTGTATTTTATTTTATTTTTGCTGCATTTTGCTGCAACTGAGGAGCAATTCCTTATTAGTTTGCGGTTTCATTTTTATAAGTCTTAAACCTTAGGAATAGGAATTGAACACTCCCCCTGAGTGTTAAATCGGTGAGATTTGACATTATACAATTGAGGAGCTTTGCTGCAGGGATTGAGTTTAGGCCTACTGGTGAGAAGCATGAGTGTGTTCATGCCGCTGTTATTCCGGAGAAGGTCCAGGCTTAGGAATGAATCAGGGGACTTTGCTGGAAGTGCAGAAATGCGTGATGGGGATTACTAGAGCCAAAGTGTCAGTGGAAAATTGGATTTTTAGCAAAGAGCCATTAACACAGGAAAAAATGGAATGTGAAGTTTCACAGATGCTCATTAATTTGTGGTATTAATAAATGTAAAAGAAACAATCATATGAAGTCCCAACAATTTAGTATTTTCTTGATAAAAGGCGCCATTTGTGTGTTGAGGGAAAATGGAAGGAGGGATTCAGTGGCATATGTTTAAAGTCCCTGTAAAGTCAAAATGAAGTATGTGTTCTGAGTTTGTCACACCACAGACAAATGTGTTATTAGTCACCCAGCCAAATTTGAATGATAAAAAAAGCCGGCAAGTACATAAAATAAGCTTTTAAAATCTTGAAAAAATTAGCAGTAGTCTCTGCTCTCAAACGCTGGGGGCGTGTCCGCTGGCTGCGCTGAAACCACGCCCACTCGCGGGAAAGCTGCCTTCGCCACACTCAACTCTGTCACCGCTACAGCCAAAATGGATGCTTTAGTAGTGTTACTGCGTGGACTCCAACTACCAATTATAATTATAACATAAGCACACAAGGCAACTTACACTCATTGGTGGGCACGCACTGCCGATGATGGCACCAGTTGTCGGCGCGACGGGAGGATAAAGGGGGGAGATAGTCGGTTCGGCCCGTTAGGCCACATTCACCAGTAACAGCGGATTATCAGTGAATCCCAGTTGTCTCCGACGAACATTTATAAAACTATCCCGTGTAAAATGATCACTACAGATGCGGGTTTTGTCGGTGATCCTCATCTCTCCATCAAGGTGGCTCTTCACAAAATTAATACACCTCTTCTTGATGTGATCGTTTTTCGGAAATGTAAATAAGGACACCGATCTGTTTTGTACGTGATGGCATCCAGGTAGTACGCATTTCCGTGATGAAGGCATAGCTAGCTAGCAAACTGTAGGCGAGTATCTAATAGACGGACGCGATTGGTCGGCAAACTGATGTGAATTTGCTCTAGTGTGGCTCCAGTGCGTCATCAAGTAGGGGCGTGTCCAGGAGCTCAGGGGCTCCAGTGCGTCATCGAGCCCCCTTTTAGCCCCGCCCAGAAAATCCGGAAAATTGCAATGGTGAAAAACTGTTTAACGGTCTAACTCCACAATTCAGTACTTCACAGTTCACAGTCTTTGTAAAATGTGTTAGCAATACATTTCTAACATTTATAATGTGTTTAGAATTTTTTTTTTTAATTGCCTTTACAGGGACTTTAATGTGTTTGAAAATGTGCCTGAGCCAGTTGCATGTTCCTATGCCAAATAGCAGGGATTCACATAGGACATCTGCTCTCTTTACTTTTAAGTGCTTCTCTGTTGCACATATCTAATGATCTACATTTGTAAGTGTGTGAGGCCTAGTATTTGCAGGTGTGAAAGTGTGTCTCATGTCTTCATTGTGTCTTCCTGAGCTCTTCTGGTGCCCATAAATCCACTCATGGTGTGAAATGGCTGATGGCGGTCACACCTGACACACCTGTAGTAATCCAATATGTATGCCCAGGATCCCGCAGCGTTTGTCTTGTTTCTGACATCTTATTTCTGCCACATGTAACACAAGTGATACCAGCATCCCCTCAGCAACAACATGCGTATATATAAAAGGCCTATTCACATCGGAATAGAAACGTCCTGGTTGCATATGCAACCCACCGTTCCCTGAAGGAGGGAACAGAGGAAGTAGTCGACGTCGACTGAATGGGGATCACGCTAGGGAGTCAATCGTCTTCGATTACTATTGAACGAGCCAATAGAATGGAATAGGCATGCGTGACTCGCATCACACACTCCGTCCCCGCAGCGCAGGTATAAATACAGAAGTGGATGAATGCACTAGTTGCTTTTTCGCTGAGGAGCCGATCGGCCCTCGTGGTGAGGGGACTATGTCCTCCGTTCCCTGCTTAAAGGAACAGTGGGTTGCATACGCAACCAAGACGTTCCCTTTCAGTCGAGAACGTCAGACGTAGTTGACGTCGACTGAATGGTGATCTATTTGAAATCTCAACACCGTGTCATATTGCTGCAATGGGAACATAAACCGTCCACAAAAACTGCTGCAGCATGCTTAAGCCCAAACACGTGATACAACAATTGTTACCTTCATAGAGGAAAAGAGAACGACCGCATCCAGAAACACACGGGTGGTATGACATCTGGAAAGACGCAAACGCACCCGTGTTGCTCTTTCAGGAAATAAGACCCATCACCAGTGCCGGAGCACACAGGGGAATGACCGCGGCAACACTGAACAGAGAACTGAAACAGTGAAGCACTCACTTTTCCGCCCTCTAACCAGCCGTCAACAAACACAAACAAACAGAAATTTGTTGCTGTTAAAACAGCAGTTGAGAGCTCAAAGCTCGCGATCACTGCTGCACTAACGCTGTAGAAACCACCAGCACTGGGAGAGTCTTCCAGAAGAACACCGACACACTCGCTCGTTGTAAACAACAGCAATCTTCAAAGACATCAAACGATCGGCTCCGAAGCGAAAGGCAACTAGTGTGTGCATCCACTTCCGTATTTATACCCGTGCTGCGGGGGCGGAGTGTGTGATGCGAGTCACGCACGCCAATTCCATTGGCTCGTTCAATAGTAAACGAAGACGATTGGCTCCTCAGCGTGATCCCCGTTCAGTCGACGTCGACTACGTCTGACGTTCTCGACTGAAAGGGAACAATAGATACCCATGCACCTACCCTTGTGAAAAAGAATGCAAGTGGATATTCAACACAATTAAACACACTTATTTTTAACAAGGATATTCCCATCAGACAAGAACAACAGACAGAAGTGTATTTTTGTTGTTGTTGTTGTTGATATGCATTTAGTCTAAATACGCCGTAAATCTCCGTATTCACTGTTCTAACGTTTTCCCTTTTTTCTTTTTCCTCCTTTAGTGAGTAAACTGAAGGTACACAAGTCCAACCAGAGTCTGCAGTTTCTGGAGGACAGTCGGGTGCGTGTCAACTGCTCCGTCACGTCTCAAACCAGCCCGGATTCTCAGCATGCCGTGCTGTGGTACGCCCGGAAGGCTGAAGCTGGAGAGCCGGATGAGCTGCTGTTGAAGATCAAACACTCTGGTGCATTTGAGTACGGAGCGTACGCTGAGGAGGAACGTCTCCGCAGCCGTGTGCAGTCAGAGACACTCTCTCCTCGGCTATACGGCCTGACACTGCATCGTGCCGAGACCAGCGACTCTGGAACATACTACTGCCTTGTGGAGGAGTGGCTCACGGACCCTGATGGAGCCTGGTACCGTCTGGCACAAGACTTCTCCGGCTTCACACATGTGGTGGTGAGACAGCCAGGTAAGAAGGTGGTTGCTTATGAAATTGAAGTATATATTTCCATGTAAAATTTCTGTGAAAAATATATTAACATTTTTTTTCTAAAAATGTAAATGTATTTTTCTGTGTCCCACGTTTTGTTTGCAACCTTGTTACTGCATGCTTTCCCATTACTAAAAAAATGTGACATCACCCAAGAAATTACATGATTTGGAGCACTTTTTTTGGTGTGTGTGTGTGCATTCATCAAGTTCATCTCCTCAACACCAAAGAAACAACAATATCAAATAAATGTTTTCCTTCCATTTATGGGAAATTTATCTGGAAAATGTATCACGGTTTCCACAAACATATTAAGCAGCACAACTGTTTTCAGCATTGATAATAATCATTTAAAAAATGTTTCTTGACCAGTGACACTGAAAACTGGAGTAATGATGCTGAAAATTCAGCTTTGCCATCACAGGAATAAAATACATTTGAAAATATATTTAAAATTGTAATAATATTTTGCAATATCGTAAAAAAAAATTATGGTAGTGCGTTTCCAATTTTGGTGTGGTTTTCTCTTTTCTTTCTTTTTTTTCATTTATTTAATTTATAACTTTCTCCACTTAGTTTTTAGCTTGTTTTTTTTTGCAAGAAAATGACAAAGTTACACAAATCATGATTTTAAACTTTAATTTAGTGACAGGGTTCCAAAAACTGCTTAAAATGAACGAAAGCAAACAGCTCTCCTGAGATTGACGATAACATTTTTTTTCATTCAATAATTATTTAGTCCTTTTTTTTGTATCCTGTTCATGGAAAGTGTCGGGCAGTATTTACAGTGGCACCCAACTAGCAGAGCTGGCCTTTATTCCTACAGCAGACGCGGGAGCCTTTGAGATCTAGTTGTAGGTGTTGCCGTCCTGTGGGCTTATCAGGCCATCTGGCATGAGAGGATCGGAAAGAGCAGCATGAAAACATTCTCCCCCTGAGACCGCCATGGAGCGCAGCCATCCTGAGCTCATGCCTGCCCGAGCTGAATCATTCATCAGCATGTGTGCATTTATGAGAAGAAGACATAAAGAGAGACGGGGGCTTTTATACGTGTGACTCCTCAAATGCAAACGTACAGGGTATCGGCCGCTTAGGGAGCCCCCTCACATGGGCCACAGACCTTAGCACTCACGAGGGGGAGTCCGAACCTCATAACAGACACAGTCACGACTGCCGGAGCCCAGAGGCTTTACTTATGACGGCCATCTGAATGGCACACAGCTGCTGCTCCTCTATTCACCCCGCGCAGCTGCCCATGAAGACCCCTAATGCAAACTGCCTCGGCTATTCATCCATTCACCCCCCTCTTTGCCGATAATGTCCACTTTTTCCAGTGACGTCATGACCTAGCTTCTGTATGCAGGATTAGCATGGTTCAGAGGACTATGTCTGCGAGGTTTGCACTACTCTGAGGCCACCTGTGCTCTTTGGCAGCACTGTATCAAAGCAGGGAATTCGGATCTCATTGTGAAGGATCTGCCATTGGCCTTAGCAAATCACAACAAAAAATGAGTCCATTGCCAAAAAACAAGGAGCAAAGCGGTCCTCAATTGTGACAGTTTATTAAATCTTGCTTACGCACGATAAGAAGTGATCAAACCTCATTAAAGAGGAAAAAAGACAAAAAAAAATTATTCCCTTCAGATTACATCACAGGAAATATCCAGTGTTGACAGAGGACATAATTGGGCTTAGCCTCTCAAACTGACAGAGGACAAAATTCAACACCACCTTTCCAAGGATACAATAAGTAACTAACTTCCCTAGACAAACCATTTACTGAATTTATAAGAGGTGGCCAGCACCATGAAAACAAAAAAGGTGAAACAAACCCATACAAATGTTCACAACAATACCAAAACAAACCCTGAATACATTTAACTAAATTTAGAGCCATGGATACATTTTAGTTAATGTAAAATAATTATATTAAACAAAAACCACATTGATCAAGACATTACATTTTCCTATGCCCCCTCTAATGCATCGAAGGTGGTACAGTCTCATTTCCTTTAGAATTCCCATAAAACAGATCAACTTCCTGTTTCAATCTCTTTGTCACTAGGCTGGTCCATTCCGACAACACACCAGGTACCAAATATTTCAATAAAATGAATGAACAATTTGAGCCATGTTTTTACAAATCATATTTTAGCCAAAGAGCACGGACTCAGTACAATGAAAAATAAAAGATCTTAACCAAACCAATATAGTAATGTCCTTTTTATTTATTGATAAACTGAAGATATGAATATATAAGAATTGTGTGGCTTAATTCCTGGCCATCACACTCATCTCCACACAACACACTATTCAATATTACTGCCCTACACATCGTCGTCGGCTTACCGCTGTTACACAGACACGTTTTATTGTGTAGTTTGTCCTCGGGTCCGTTAAGCAAGTTGCTTTAGGAGCACAGGTGGCCAAGACATCTGCGCCTCTGAAACTCATCAAGGTCAAGAAAAGTGTGTTTTGGCACACTTTCTGTTGGTTTTTACTGGTCAGATAACTTAAAAATATAATAAATTATTCTAAATAAATAATGTAAATCTCAAATTCACATGAATATGCTGATAATTATGGAAGTCCTCATTTTGCATAGTTGTTTATGCATAGTGGTTTTATTCTTCAGCATGAATGCGTGTCCCTTAGCATACAGCATCTAATCTTCTTCTCAGCACTACTTTAGTTGAGCTGTCTTTTATGAATTTTGTGTTTTTATATTTCTATTTTCTCATCTCATATATTCACAGTATACACTCACCGGCCACTTTATTAGGTACACCTGTCTAACTGCACGTTAACACTTAATTTCTAAGCAGCCAATCACATGGCGGCAACTCAGTGCATTTAGGCATGTAGACATGGTCAAGACAATCTCCTGCAGTTCAAACCGAGCATCAGTATGGGGAAGAAAGGTGATTTGAGTGACTTTGAACGTGGCATGATTGTTGGTGCCAGAAGGGCTGGTCTGAGTATTTCAGAAACTGCTAATCTACTGGGATTTTCACGCACAACCATCTCTAGGGTTTACAGAGAATGGTCCGAAAAAGAAAAAACATCCAGTGAGCGGCAGTTCTGTGGGCGGAAATGCCTTGTTGATGCCAGAGGTCAGAGGAAAATGGCCAGACTGGTTCGAGCTGATAGAAGGGCAACAGTGACTCAAATAACCACCCGTTACTACCAAGGTGGGCAGAAGAGCATCTCTGAACGCACAGTACGTCGAACTTTGAGGCAGATGGGCTACAGCAGCAGAAGACCACACCGGGTGCCACTCCTTTCAGCTAAGAACAGGAAACTGAGGCTACAATTTGCACAAGCTCATCGAAATTGGACAATAGAAGATTGGAAAAACGTTGCCTGGTCTGATGAGTCTCGATTTCTGCTGCGACATTCGGATGGTAGGGTCAGAATTTGGCGTCTACAACATGAAAGCATGGATCCATCCTGCCTTGTATCAACGGTTCAGGCTGGTGGTGGTGGTGTCATGGTGTGGGGAATATTTTCTTGGCACTCTTTGGGCCCCTTGGTACCAATTGAGCATCGTTGCAACGCCACAGCCTACCTGAGTATTGTTGCTGACCATGTCCATCCCTTTATGACCACAATGTACCCAACTTCTGATGGCTACTTTCAGCAGGATAATGCGCCATGTCATAAAGCTGGAATCATCTCAGACTGGTTTCTTGAACATGACAATGAGTTCGCTGTACTCAAATGGCCTCCACAGTCACCAGATCTCAATCCAATAGAGCATCTTTGAGATGTGGTGGAATGGGAGATTCGCATCATGGATGTGCAGCCGACAAATCTGCGGCAACTGTGTGATGCCATCATGTCAATATGGACCAAACTCCCTGAGGAATGCTTCCAGCACCTTGTTGAATCTATGCCACGAAGAATTGAGGCAGTTCTGAAGGCAAAAGGGGGTCCAACCCGTTACTAGCATGGGGTACCTAATAAAGTGGCCGGTGAGTGTATATCTCTATAATATATCTAAATATGTGTTAGAAAATTCCAGTCTTATTTCCCTGGGGATGCGAGTGTGAGTGTCAAATCACCTCCCTGCTGCCTGATTGCCTGAAATAGCATCCATATAAATGTATTTACAAATAGATAGTTGATGAAAGGTTCACCACCTCCTAATCTGCCACCTTCAAAGTCAAATTGCAGTGCTTTTACATGAGCAGAAGATAAGAGGAGCCCCTTAAATTCTGCCGGTCTTATTTTCAGCCTGAACACAGCTCAGACGCTGCTGAAGTATCTTACGACTTTACGCAAAATGTGATGATTCTCACCTTCAGTTGAGAGTGACATATTGAACAGCTAGTTCCATGTCTCTGGATGTGTGATGCCCTGCTAGAGAATAAAGTTAATTTTAGGGTGTGTATATACTTTTTAGAACTTTTTCTAGAGTTGGTTCTCTCATTATTTTCTCACCCTCATGTCATTTCAAACCTATATGACTTTTTCATCTGTTGAACACACACAAAAAAAAGACATTTGTTTTGGTATAACACGTGTTGCTTTCTTTAAAAAAATGAATGTGTATGGTGACCAGGGACTGTCACGCTCCTAAGGCCCATTCACACCAAGGATTATAACTATAATGGTAAAGATATAATTCTAAAAATCTTTTTAAATGTAAAAGAAAAGTAGAGTCCACACCACAACTGTAACGATAATGGCACAGAGAAACTATATTGTTGGAATCACTTTTAGACAGTGTTGGGGAAGTTACTTTTAAAAAGTAGTGTTTGCTCGTTACTCGTTACTTCTTTAAAAAGTAATCCGTTACTTTACTTAGTTACCCCCTTTGGAAAGTAACTTTACGTTACTCGTTACTTTTACGTTACTTTTACATTGCTTGACTTTGGGCAGAACCCAATATCTGTTCCTAAATATGTAAGCCTACATACAATTCTACTATGAACTCTACTTATTGAAAAACTAGAAGAAAAAACTAGAAAAAAGAGAGATTTTGAGACCTAAACTGAACACCAAACACCAAAGAACAATATTAACTAGCGGTGGTGTTATTTCCGCTAGTTAATATAAGCGGAAGTTAATCATCCGGCTAGTTAATCATCCGCATTTCATGAAAAATGTCACCAAGAACCGGCAAAAGTAATGGTTATGAATATGTCAAATATAGCAAGGAGACATTTCAATTGTTTATTAATAAACAAGTGTTTTCTTTGTCAATGTAGGCTGCAAAGATAAAGTTGACGATCTGACACGCGATCTTCGCAGTAGGTGAACGCGCCAGAGAGAAATGCACTTTTCATACGGATTACATGAGCAGAGAGTAGGCTAGTCTGTTTTCTTTCGTTTTGAATATTTTTGTTTTAAAGTACACATTTCAAGCTTTCTATCTATTTCTCAGATCTTTGAGGCAAGTAGCTTATACGCTGAGTTTCGGTTCATTTATGAGATGAGCTCAGTTCACGCGCCGGCACGGAGCTCCTGAGAAGTCCTGATTATATTGCCTGCCTGTTATATATACTTCTTATTTATTAAATCCAGACAATTGGTTGATGAAACATTGATTAAAATTAAGATACAATTAATATAAAACGAAATTCACGTTAAAGAAAGGCTTTCTACGAAAACAAACTTAACTTAATCAAAATCATGTCTGCCCACTCCATTTGTCTCCCGATTGCTTTGTAACGCGTTACACACAACACTGCTTTTAGAATGATCTTTTCCTGCTGATAAATGATAAAAACACTGACAGCCAATCAGAATCCATCCTGCTTTAAGAGCTCAAACATTTAAAGCAGTAGACGACAGAACTGCAGAGTGTGCTTAGAATAAACAGAACGTTATTGTCTGTTGTTGTGGATGCTTACATAGTTATTGATAGTTATCTTTTTTTAGATACCGTTCTTAGTGTGAATGGGCCCTTTAAAGGACAAAAAGCACCATAAAAACATCATAAAACCCAATTTATACACTACCGTTCAAACGTTTTATGTCTATAAGACCTTCTTTTTTTTTTAAAGGAGTTTCTTATGCTTATCAAGGCTGCATCTATAGTAAAAACAGTAATATTGTGTAAGACATGTATTACAATTTAAATAACTTGTTTTATTTTAATATTTTTTAAAATGTAATTTATTCCTGTGATGTCAAAGCTGAATTGTCAGCATCATTACTCCAGTCTTCAGTGCTACATGTTCCTTCAGAAATGGTTCTCTTTGAAAGAAAGTCTTTTCATTTTTGGGTAAATTATTCCTTTAATTAAACCAGAGTATTCTGCTCTAAATAAATGTAACAAGTACTTTGCAACAGATGCTACCCCAGTCTCCGGGGAACAGAAATGCTGTCATGCATTTAATGTTTTTTATTGCAGTGGTAAAGTTACAGGTGGAGGAGGCAGAATCCAATATCACCGTACCTGTAGATGAATCAATCCGGCTGGGCTGCAGCATTCTGTCTCAGTCCTCGAAAGATTCCCGCTTCTCTGTATCCTGGTACGTGTACCGTTTGGGACAAGAAGAGGAGGATGAGCAAGAGTGTGTCTTTTCCATCGGTCATGATGCAGTGTTCGGTAATGGGAACTGCAGCCCTACAGAGGAACCCGGTCCAAACTCTCGCCTGCAGTTTGAACGCACCACCTCTGACCTGTACAGTCTGACCATCCAGAAAGCTCGACCCAGAGATGCAGGCAATTACTACTGCCACGTGGAGGAGTGGCTGCTGAACCCACGCAATGCATGGTACCGCCTGGCCACCAACAATTCAGGAGTCACCATTGTTAATGTTATGGAGCAGGGTGAGGTTTTGCACTTCATAAGCACTAACCACATCAACACAAAGTACTTCTGGTTGTTAATATGTTCTTTTGCTTTTACACTGTCCACCAGGCCCTGTTTAGACCTGGTATTAAAGGTGCCCTAGAATGTGAAATTGAATTTATTTTGGCATAGTTAAATAACAAGAGTTCAGTACATGGACATGACATACAGTGTGTCTCAAACACCATAGTTTTCTCCTTCTTACTTAAATCTCGTTTTTGAAAAACACCCCTGAAAAATAGGCGAATCTCCACATAACACCGACTGTGTTTACCGATTATAACAGTCGGGATCATTAATATGTACGACTCCAAAAATTTGCATATGCCAGCCCATGTTCAATGACAGGCGGAACTGCGCAGAACACAAATGAACACAAAAGTATTTAGTTCCTTCATCCAAGCCTCTGAAGAAACAATGGGTTAATTTTATTTTCTCTGGAAATTTCCAAACATTTCACCGACGAGACTGTTTCCTCAACTTGGGCCAATACTTAGCTGGCCTCGATGAACCGAACGTCTGAAAATATATCGATCGAGCTACCAAGCAACTCTTTCTGATGTGTAATTGTTCAAGTTCAGACAGGTAATCTTTCTCTCAAAATCGTTCAATACTGTAATTACATCATCGTGTTTGCATTGGTGAAAGCATTAGAGAGAGTGCAGAAACTGCATTGCAATGATAAGATGTTTATTCTCGCGATCAACACACAGTCATCTGTTTGCTCAATGCTCATCACGGCAACATTTTATGTGATGGGAATAGATCTAAATACTTTAAAAACATCTCACGATTCGTTAATCTCGATAGCTGTAATAGTAAAAACGTATAATATCTGTAGTAAAAGTATT
The DNA here is from genome assembly GCA_031834385.1 of Semotilus atromaculatus. Classification (NCBI taxonomy): domain Eukaryota; kingdom Metazoa; phylum Chordata; class Actinopteri; order Cypriniformes; family Leuciscidae; genus Semotilus; species Semotilus atromaculatus. The sequence continues at coordinate 22,765,711 of JAULUF010000055.1, read as the reverse complement.
CGAGAGAGTTTCACATGTAATACGTAGCTATTTCATATGCAAGCATGTCAGCCAATCACAGCAGAGGCCGGTACACACAGCAGACACGCCCCTTGAAACAGAGCGTTCACATCAGAGGCTAAAATCAGGCTAGGAAAAATGCCTTTTATTTCTAAATTATGACTCTTTTTGATCTAAAAAACATACTAACATTATAGGGGCAACCCAGAAAACATTATACATTAAAAATAAAAACCATTCTAGGGCACCTTTTAAGATGTGTTTTGGTCAATTGGGTCACAATTGGACAATAATTAATACAGGTGTAAACGGGGGCTAAAAGGTTCTGAGCTTGTCCACTTTCGACCACTTCCAGAGGTAGTCCAAAACTCATTTAACTGGATTGCTATCACTTTGTGGTCAAATGCGTTCGAACAGCCACAAAACACCGTCTACTCTCCGCCTATCAACTTAACGTGTAAACATTATGGGAGTCGCTCTAGCCAGACAGGATTTAAACTTTGTCGGCTGAAGACCCAAGTTTGGTTTGAAGACAAAAAAAACATACCAAACACAATGTTCTCTCTCCATTGATTTCTAAGATGCACACTCACAGTGTTCTGCGTGGTTTTCCGGGCTCCGGCTATCAGAGCAGAAATGAAAGCTGCTGATCTCCGTATGGTTTTCCATTGTCTCCTTTCAAGTTCACATGTAAATTGCGTGAGCTTATTTTGCCCATTAGATAAATAAAAAAAACATACAGTTACCTGCCCATAGACTCTCCTCTCAAATAAGGGGATGAACGTGGATAAATGAAATGGATTAAAACACTAGGTGTAAATGGAAATGTCACCCTCATCTACTTTAGATCTGATCGACCAAAACGCATCTTAATACTAGGTGTAAATAGGCCATCACAATGCAACTATTTGCAACAGATAGATAGGTTAACCATGTCCCATGGTTAGCTTGTGTTCTGTTCAGAGCTGCATTAACACGGAAGACAGGATTTATCGCTTGTTTTTTTTATCATGTTGGTTTTGACCCAGTGTTCACAGTGCTCTCTTTTTGTTTTAATAAATATTGAACTTACGGGTTAAATTATTCTAACTCTCTGTCATGCTTCTCCCTCCTCTCTAGTCTCTACCCTACAGTCAGTGGTTTGTTCCAACGACTCCCTCTTCTACTTCGTTTTCTTCTACCCCTTCCCTATCTTTGGCATCCTCCTCATCGCAGTCCTGCTGGTGCGATACAAGAGCCGCAGCTCCAGCAAAAACCAGGAGGGCAAGAACGGAGCGCCGCTCCTGTGGATCAAAGAGCCCCACCTCAGCTATTCCCCAACCTGTCTGGACCCGCCAGCCCTCAGCCTTCACCCTGGCTCTGTGGAGTAACAGTGACACAAACACGACCCTGTCTCGCTCTGAGACTCGCTCATCTACACTCGCTCTCTGACTCCCTCTCTCTTTTTCGTCTCTCCTCGTCCGTGATGAGGCCACCAGAAAGTAATCTGGGCTTCTAGTCTGGCCTGTCAATCCGTCCATATGACTGACTAAGACCTTCCTCAGTTGAAGTTGGCTACTGGTGGTGATGCCTAGACGTTTGCTTTGCTTTCTTTTTCCTGATCTTTTTTTTTTAAAACATGATTTTACTTTTCAGTCATGCTCTATTGTGAGAACCTTTCCTTTGAGGTGGCAGTATCCGTGAGCCTTGATGTATTTTACCTGACTGACGCCAACCTCATTTTCGTTTTGCTTTTTTTATTCCCGTTAATGAAGTCTGGTGGAAACCATTGCATATTATTTGTTATTTTGTCTGTGCTGATATTTGCTTCAAAAGACTGGAAGGTCATTGCTGGACCATGAACGTTTCTAGTGACAATGGTGTATTGATGAAGGAAGAAAAGGACTATATTTCCTTGAAAAAATCCTCGGAAAGCTGACAATAGGATGTATATTGATTTTGTTTGTGTGCACGTGCCACAGAACTGCCTGTTTAAAAGGATATAGAAAGCCCTCATTGCCCACCGACTCGAGGATATACATGAACCCTAGCTCATCCTCACTGCCAAAGACCAGTTCAACTTCAAAAGCCACAAATTCAAAGACTCCGAATAGGATTAGACGTAAGTAACGTGAGCAGTCTGATGTCATCCAGTTGGAAAAGACAGTCTTGACACTGACATGTTTCCTCATCACTGGAGCTCAGATGTTTCCACATGCCCGCAAATTTCACATTTCATTTCTAGGAATTCTTGACCTTTCCAATGTTAAGAAGATCAATTTATCTCCTGAAAAAAACCTTTTGTATTTGTGTCTTTGTGTTTGTGTATATACAGTATACACAACTGACCCCACATTTAGTGAGCATTCTCCTCAGTGTCCTCGAATTTTCATAATGCAAGGTTAAATGGAAACAAAAGGGGCATGAAGGGCTCCAGAGTTTTTGAATTTCTTGTAAAAACAATGTCTTGAGGGAGACGGCTGACAGGACACTACCCACTCAAGGGACATTCTCAGTGCCAAGACCTTTTTATCATCATACGTGCCCTGTAATGATCCAGGAGGAAAGCAGAAATTGTCAGGCTTCTGAAAATATGAGTTATGAAGGGATTAGACATTTTGTTTTATCAATATTCTACGTCACATCAGGTGTTGTTTTTCTTCTCTTTATGGGTTTGTGTTTAAATATGGTGCCCGATTTGTCACCGCTAAAAAAAAAAAGTAAAAAGATTGTGAAATCTTAATGCGCCGTCTCATAACCTGTAACCTGTGAAGACCTAATAGTGTGATTATATCTCTTGAGGGTGAATTTAGCATCTAAATTATTGTCGGTCTCCATAAACATTTCAAAAACACTGCCATATTTTAACACCGAAGATGCTATAACAATACCTGATCATCGCATTTGCTCTGCAATCCACACTAGTCCGGTTTCATTCAAGAAGGATTCAACCTCCATACTGAAAGCATTTAGAGCTTAGTTGTAGCGTGAATGAATTTTATGTACAATTTTCTTTCCTGTTCAATTTAAACACGGTCTACCAAACATAATACGTTGTCTAGTAACAGCAACATGCGTTCTGACACCAAACTGGATGGGTCTCACTTATAGACAACATTGGTGACCTTCTGACAGTGCAACTTTCACTCTGTTCTCACAGTCGCTCAGAGTGCCACTGCCGCCCTCATGTGATCTCGATAGTCAACATCACAGCTTTTCTGTAAATGAAATTTAGATCCACTTAAAGCTTGTGGTCGTCTTATTTATTGAATCATAAAACTCCTAGATAGAATATGTGAACTTCATAAATCTGCATAGACAGAATGTGGCAGAAATAGCAGTGAACATTTAGGCAACTACAGTATGATATGGCTAATTTGCGTGTCTAGATGCTTATGAGACATGATTCTGAACCAATCTGGGAATCTTCATAAAGATGATACAGTGGTTTAGCTCTCTTTATCTACTAAATTTTGTTGAACTGTACAGTGCATGATGAGTAAGGGGGACATTTTTTTTCTAATGTCTGAAAGCTGTGTGTTGTGACATCATGTCAGATCAATGGCATCTTCACCATCTCCACCTTGTGGAAGGCCTCGCTGATTCAACACACCTGTTCAATTGAATGAATGTTAGCCATTCTAACACAGCGACCCTCAAATGTAATGTAAAATGTAATTATTTGATCAATAATGTTAGCCTTCCTCAAGCAGGAGATGTGTAATGTGGCATTGAGTGTGATATTGCAGTTCTGCTGTCATTCCGTCTGTACAGAATTATTCAGAACTCTAAATAGTGTTTTTGTAGTTCAACATGCCCAGCTGAATCATAATGTTGTAAATGCATTTCGAGGGCTGCATGTCATGGCTGTGTACTGGCAGTATAGCTGCAGAAAATCAAAACAAATGACAAAAAATATTGTGTTGATGTGTGTTCAGTTCAGCCAGTGCTGCTTTTTCAAGTGGTGATTTTTATGTTCATTTTTTATAACCAAAATAGTGCACTGAATATTTAAAAAAAAGTTGCCATGTTTTTTTTATGCTTCTGTGTTTTTGTTGTACTCCATTTAATTTTTGTTGTGTTTTTTTTATATCGATGCTTATTTTATTCAATTGTAGCAATTGCTATTATGAAAAGGCACTTTGCTATTGTCAGTTGATTGCAATAAAACGTTCAGTGCACAGCATTTTAGATTGTGTTTATATAATGTATCAATTACTGTACATTGGGCCCAATTTACAAATGTTACAGCTGTTAAAGGGATAGTTTACTGAAATATCTTTTCAAACCTGTAAGACTGAACATTCCTACATTGACTTTGATTGTATTTTTAGACATTTTTTAACATCTTTGTTTATGTTCCACAGAAGAATGAACATCATATTTGCTTAAACTATCCCTTTAAATAAGCTTTTGAATTTACCATTATAATTTTTAGTACAGTTCTGTTCAGCTAAAGAGTAAGGTTTCTGTACTTTTCTTTCACACACCTTAATAAATAACAGAAGCATTTGTGAATCTCTTCACTCCTTGACCTCCAGGGCTTTGAAGAGAGTGGAACATCCTGTCTCTAAAGACACCATCTTAAAGGTGAGAATGGGATCTGACATATCTTCCCGTGTCTTATCAGGCCTGTTTGAGTCAGATGATCTGGGTTGTGGGGTGGATGAGGTGGGTGGCTGCAGGCTGGTGTGTTATTATAACAGGCCAGTGCTTGTTAACCTCCAGAGCACTGTGGAGGAATCATATTGAGAGTTGCTGTCCCTTCCAGCTGCTCACAAACCTGGTTTAATGATGGACAGTGGCCAGTTTCAGCATCTGGCTGAATTATGATGTCTGGATGAAGACGGGCCTTTGTGCTTTGTTTACCTAATGTTTTGTTCTGTATGTGTAATTGCAAATTATAGCAGTTAGTCATACTCCCTCTAATTTAGCATCCTGGCATTGCTGATATATAACCCAAACACAATGGAATGTTTCACTTTTGTAAAACTATTCTTGCTTTACTCTCTTCAAGAGTAAAACTCAATCAGAATCTATGTGCTGATTGGTGACACTTCTTTTGTAGCCATTTTCACTGGCAGAGAAAAGAATATACAATCTAACTGGCCAATTTAGTCAGAAACTCAGTTACTTTGGTAGGTCTATTACACCCCTAATGAAGCCCATTTAAATGATGAGAAAACACGTTTGAATTTAAAGACCCATTGAAATCGATTTACAAGCGGAGTTTGAATGGAGCATATCAAATGCAAAATTTTGGCTTTTGTTAGGTCATGGTCATTAACTATAATTAAGTTGTAACTTGATAGTTAGAGTTTATATGGGGGAGATAAGAGAGCATTTGAATTGGATAAATATTTGAGAAAAACTGTAAGTCCTAAAGGTGCGGTATGGAAGATTTGGTACTCTAGCGGATGAGGCTAGTTACTCCCGAAAGAACATTGTTTTGCTTATTACATGAGTTGGGCTTCGGCTGAATATGATGAATTTGAGGTGATGATTATGATTATAATATTTTTCAACTAAATTATTCCTGTTATGGCAAAGCTGAATTTTCAGCATCATTACTCCAGTATTCAGTGTCACATGATCCTTCAGAAATAATTTTAATATGCTGATTTGCTTCTCAAGAAACACTTATCAATGTTGAAAACAGTTGTGCTGCTTAATATTTTTGTAGAAACAGTGATGTGTTTTTTTTTTTTTGTAGAAAGTTCGAAAGATAAATGCAATGAAAATTGTTATAATGAAAATAACATTATAAATGTCTTTACTGTTACTTTAAAAAAAAATTTTTTTACAGTGCACAGTTGTGAATCTGAGTATGGCAAGGAGAACATTTGTGCTTGTTTAAAGATTTGTTCATTTCAAACCAAAAAATCTTGTATAACATAAATATCTGCTAAATGTAAACATTTCGTAAACATGATACGAGTACACTAGAATTTACATGACATCAAAGGAAATCCAAATGAAGTGAAAGCCACAAACCTCTCATTTTAATTTCACGGGGTCTTTAAGCTAAATCAGGCATGCAGTCATGTGCTCTGTGGCTCATTATTTAAATTTGCAACGTTTGCAGTGGGTGTTTTTATATATATTTTGCTCTATTTGTGAAGCAATGGTGTGCTGGAACGGTAATTAATGTGTTTGTGATGATGGCCTGATGAGAGTATAGTGAGAGGTTGTCATACGGGATAGATGGTCCTGTCCGCTGTTGCTGTCCTGTCTGCTAACCGAGCGTGGCGTGACCACCAGGGGCCAGGTCCAAATCACATCACACCTATCATAACTCATCCTGACTCGCCAGCTAAAACTCCATTCTGCTCATGAATATTAATACTTCTCTCACGCCATGATGTATGTGGGATTGTGTTTCTCATTTCTGGGCCTGCGGGAGAAACTGCTCAGAGAATTTGTAAATACAGTCTCCCCGCTATCCTTCATTACATTACCTGTCTGAACGGTGTCGAATCAATTTGCTGACACCACCGCCTGTGCTTTGTGTCCCAAGACCTATGAAAGCGCTGAATGGAATGGGAATTACTTTCTGATGAAAGCAAACCTGTGCCACAGGTGTGTGCCTTTGTGTCATTTGTAATATAACAAAAAAAAGCATTCAAGAGGAGAGCAGACACCACGCCTCTGTAGGATTACAATGAATCACGGTTCTGGGCATTGGGATGCACCGCTCAATAACATCCAGAGCCGGGGTCATGTTTCTGACAGACCGCGGCAGAAATCAGATGGATGTATTAAAGATGAGTGAATAAAAATGGATAAAAGAATACAGACAGCTGCCTTGGGAAAAAGATGGGATGGAGAATAGAGATGTAGATTGTGTGCTCATGTTTACAGCAGCGTGATGCAGGTTATTTTGTCTGCTTCAGCTGCATCCCAGCCTCGTAGCAAGGTCGAGCTGTCTCCGACAGGCCTATTAGATGAAAAACAAAGAACAAGTCTCTATAATATTTCACAGCTGAGCAGGAGAGGTGTGTTCATGACATCTAATAAAGACTATAGAATGTTAAAAAAACAGACACCATTGGAGACCTTGAAACGTGTCTCTGTAATTACACTGTTGCCTTTGTGATAAATGATATGTGAACGTGATATATTTCTTTTTTTTTGACATCATAGCTCTATGAACAAACTTTCTTTTATGAAGCTGTAACCACGTTTTTCCATTGACGTCAATTTAAAAGTTTAAGACAATTTAATATGCTCATTATTATAGAAATATATTTATTATAGAAACACTACAGTTCAAAAGTTTGGGTCAGTAAGATTAAACAATACTTTTATTCAGCAAGGAAGCAATAAATTGATCAAAAGTGACTTTTACATTGAAACAATTCTATTTCAAACAAATGCTATTCTTTTGGACTTTCTATTCATCAAATAATCATGAATCAACGGTTTTCAACATTGATAATAATAAGAAATGTTTATTGAGCACAAAATCAGCATAATTATAATGATTTGTGAAGGATCATGTGACACTGAAGACTGGAGTAATGCTGAAAATTCAGCTTTGCCGTCACAGGAATAATTCCAATAACTTATTTTACATAATAATAATTCACAATATGACATTTTTTAACTTTATTTTGATCAAATAAAAGAGACTTCTTTCAAAAACATTAAACCAATCTTAATTAAGCCAAATGTTTGTGTATTGTTTAATTCACGCTAATGACCATTTAAATTCGATCTCATATAAATAAACAAGCCTCACATGTTGCCAGCAATAAACTGCTGTATTTATGTTATTGGATTTTGCTTGGTTGTTGAACACCCAACTCTCACTACAATCTACAGCCATCCATAATAGATGAGCTTTAAAATGTGTGGTTTTCTATGGGGCCTCAGCACTGCTTTAATGAGCTCTAGTTCCAGGCAATGTGAAATCTAAAGCATTTCAGGTGAGTATTACTGTCTTGTTCATTTGCCTCAGAGCAAGTGTTTAGTTTACGTGTTATTGTTTACAGAGGGAATGTTCCTACCATCTCATTTTGTTGCTTGACACATATTTTAGATTGTGCCGAAGGATTTCATTAACCTCCCCATTAAATCCAGTCTCCTATTAGCTATTGTTTTTAAGTGTTATGTAAAAGCAGGGTTTTATTAGAGGGAACGCGAGGTCGTTTAGACTGGTTAATACTATTGTTTCTGTGCATCACAGTGGTCTTCACTAACCTGAGCTTCAAGTATAAACATATGAAGCATATCCACATGAACGCTTCTGAGAGTTCACTGTTGAGTAAAATAATTTGAAATGCTGGATTTGAATTGATTTAAATTCTCATACATCCCAATTAGTGGTGTTCACAAGAAAGAAATGCCTTTCTTTAGTAAAATTGCTGTCATTAGGCAAATGCAACTTCAGCCTTTTACAGGTACACCGCTAACCCTGTGATTATCACCAGAGGAGGCCAAAGAGGAGGAAAGTGTCTCAGAAGAAATGTACTACATGTAGACTAAAAACTGAAAACTACATTTTTTCATTTGCCTCTCTCTGCTGAAATAAAAAACGACTTAAGCCAGCCTTTGGTTAGCTGATTGATGGTTTAGAGATGTACTAAACTGGTCAGGTGTGCATTTTTTTTACACATAACATTGCTTACCTAATTATAATAAGTTGTTGGAGAAATTAAATAGTCACAACTGATATAACTTTGTCGTATATCCATCATTCAAACTATGTTGATTCAACATGCAGGTGATGGAGTAATCATTTCTGCTAATTAATAGGTTTGAGATTGAATTATGTCAGAATATTGCTGTAATGAACGTTATCTAAGGAATACTTTCCTGTTTATGTTATCTGTTGTTTTGCATTATTTGCAGATGATTGTGCAAAACTAAAAGATTGTATATTATATATATACAGTATTTATAGAATGAAGGATATAGATTGTACTGCATGTTATGTTGCTTATTTGTAGCATGATCTATTTACTTGCACTAGTTGACTAAAAATGCTTTTGGGAAATGCACCCCATGACTGGGAAACCAGCCAGCCAACCAGTATAGAAACAGCCACCTAAACCAGTTAAACACCAGCTCAGTCAGGCTGGGAGACCAGTTAAACCAGTTTTACACCAGCCTACCCAGCCCAGAAGACCAGCTAAACCAGCTAAAACCCACCTTTGGCTGGATTTGTTTATTCAACAGATTTTGTAAGTTACGCCTGCTTATAGCTTACCTGAGTGTGTCTACTGGCTAAAAATGCTAATATTTTTAGATAGTGATCGATCCATGGCACATCAAAAGAAGATTGTGTTGTTATGCTTATTATGCTCACACTATTGCTTTTGTCCACATATTGTAATCTCTGGATAAAAGTGTCTGCTAAATGCATAAATGTAGATGTTTATCCTTCATGTACACAAGCATGAAGAGATAAGATGTTGGCTTTGTAGTTGCTAGCATACCTGGAAGCAGATACTCCGCATGTCGAATGATGTTCAACCATAGTGCACATTTATCAGCTCTTCTGTAATGTTGTTTGTAGTTAATTTTACACTGCTGCCACAAACTAAAGTAATTTTTCTACATTAAATGTTGTCACAACAGCAAGCTAATAAGCTAAGCTCCATTTACTTGCTCTTCTGGGGCTGAGTAATTCTGAATGATTGTGAATTAAATAATGTGCTGATAATAAAACTACTGATTGCTTTTGCTAAGAGTGTTAATCAATTCCATAATGTAATACTATGATAAATATTTTTGAAGTCATTACTAACATAGAGACAAAGATTAAATTACTTAATAATACAAGCCAAACTATTTTTAAGAAATTACCAATATCGACTACTATATCACTGGTATTTGCTGAGGGATTTTTGGAAAGATTTTCTCCCCCAGCTGTCTGAATACACAACCATCTTTTTCATTTTTCACTCACACCATTTTTGTAGCATATTCTAATTTCCTGTTTTTGTCAATAAAAACAAAAACTGATGAAACATTTTCATCAACTGCTGTGTAGTAGATGAACGATTACACTGATGAAATGCTATACTGTATCTCTTTGGAGTTTTGCTTTTGTTCGTCTCCAAAGGAGAGATTTGCTAATATTGTTTTAAGCTATATACTGTAGTTTTTTTTATTTTTTTTATCTGGTGAATGATAAAATTCCCACACAGATCAAATCCTTTAGACTTATGTTGCATAAGAAAGAGATGGACTCTTCAGAGACAAATTATTCATATGTGAACATCACTCATATTTTGTAAAAATGTAGTCATCTGTCATGTTGAGTATTTTCAGTTGATGCAAATTGTTAGAATCATTAAAATTTTGTTAAATGAATCTAGTTAATTCTGTATAGCTAAAAACGAGTTAGCAAGAGTTAAGCAAACACAAGGGCAAGAAGCATATGATTATACAAAATGCTTTGTAGAAAGTTCAGCAACAATATCAAAAGATTTTGTTATACTTTTCTTGTTATTCAGCAAGTAGGCCTATACCCAACACAGATCCTATAAAACAAGTTTACATCATTACATTTTCTTTACATGAGGTGATAACGGGAGAATGACGATTGCAATAGGCTACTTAACTCTAACCAAGAGGTGTGAAAGTATCAGATATGGAAATGAGGAAAAGTGCAGCAAAGTGGGACAACATGTAAAAATCAGTAAAAAGTGTGAAATTTTAAGATAATATAGCCTAATACACCGTATAGAGAAAGAACTATGCCTGGAGCTTGGGTGGCTTCTGTTTTAAGGAAATGTAATGCTTTAATATTCTGATTTATACACTCTCTTTTTCTCCTGTCTCTCGCACGCTCCCCAGAGTCAAAGCCAACAATTCACTCCAGCCCTGTCCTCCTTCAGGGCTGTAGTACCTCGGGGAAGGAATGAGTGAGAAGCTAAGCGTAGAGAAGCTGAGAGCACTTGCCACTCTCCCTAACAGGATTATCCCTCACTGACGCTGCTGTCTCCACTCACGAGCGGATCACATTCTTAATAAACGTGTTACCTCACACTCTGAGCGGCCGCAGGTGATGTGTGGATGTGGCGGTGAGGGGGTTCTCACTGTCACGGTTAGACATGGAAGCTTGAATTTGTTTCACTCTCTCTGAGCACCCGTAGCATTATAGGTAGGGCTACAGTATAGCTGCAATCCCACATAATCAATAATTCATTGAATAACACACACTCAGCTAAGTAAAGTCAAACGCTCTGTGACCAGCTCAAACTTTAGGGCCGGGGGGACGTGTTTGAATTTAAGGAGTCGGCTGTTGTTGTGCTAGCACTCGGTCGCTCAGCACTAGCTGTGAGCTAAACTCTGTTTTTGTACTTGTCATTTCCCTGGTCTTTCAGGGAGCATATGACTCCCAAAGCGAAGCACAAACAGACTGTCTGCCTAAATACAACAATTTCGTCACTGTGTCATCACCAACAGTTTTGGTACACAGAGAGAGTTCTCTGTTTATGTGTTTGTGTTACCCATGGATACGGTCACCTGCTAAGCCAGCTAAGGTCAGCTATTTAGTTGCTGTCAGTGATACTCTGACAGTTATTCATCCTGGTATAAAAGCACAGAAAAAGTCAAAATATGTTATATAATAAATCCATATTCTAAATGCCACTGTCTATATCTTTGTGTGTGTGTGTGTGTGGCTTTAGCAGTTATTAACTGCATACTGATGGGTTTTCACTCATCCTTGAGATGAGTAGCACTCGTCCTCTTGTGTCCTTCTCATGACGATGAGAAATATTGCTGCTCCAGATGGCATTTCAAATAATTCATTAATTCTTTCTTCGTAGAGCAGGCAGAGACGGTAGCTACCTGCCTGGTTAGGACAAACTTCAGACGAAGAGTAAGCTGAGCAGATGCTTAAATTTGTATTGTCAGCATGTGCGTTTGAGGCTTTTACACACTCCCGAGAATACGACTTCAGATACTTCATTGTTTATACATAATAAAGAAAATGCTGGCTTGGAAAATAGAAATGTTGTTTGGAGGACACATAGATAACTGCAGTAATGTTCTAATGAACTAGATGAACTGCCTAACAAGTTTTACAGTCATGACATAACACAAATAAAGCCTCTACATTTATGTATTTAAATTATTTTTTATTTTATATTTACTACATTTTTAGCTGGAGATATAAGTGGAATCATGTGGTGCACGTTATTCATTAATTTAGCATAGGGACAAGCAATAAAGCTGTAAATTTTAAGAAAAATAACAAAAATGAAAAGCCCATAGTGGCTTGTACAGAACACTTTACAATTATTAAAAAAAAAAATCTATATTTTCCATACAGTTAAATTAATTAATTAATTAAAAGAAGGTTGAGCAATTTGTTTTTTTAATTATTAGGAATAAAAAGTATAGAAGTGTAGGCTAATAGAAGAACCTCTTGGCCTATATGAAAAGGTGTCCTGAAGAAAGCTGGATGAAGATTATTTGAAGATATTTCTTTGGGGTGGTGATGAACCTAGAAGTTGTAGTGAAAAATTGTGAAGCAGTCTGGGAGATTATCTATTTGAAGGTCATATAGCTAAGGTGATTTCCTATCTTAAACAGTGCACAGGAGAAAACTGTCCATAACAAAACATTTCTGGTGAAGATGCAGAACAAGGTGTATACTTTCTTAGCCCAGACAATGTTAAAATGTGAGGTAGCCTATATAGCTCAATATGAGTTATATGCATCATGGATGGATTATAGGCCTATTCGTAGCACTACAGAAATCATTAGGTTATCAAGGGTGTATGCATATTCACGCAGATCAAATTCATGATGTTAGCAATAAACTATAGTAGGTCTGCAGTAGCCTATGTGTGAGCAGAACAGTGACAGTAGCTCATGCTCAGCACCATTTTCAAAAAGACAACTAGACGCGTCACACTCACTTCCATTCATGTGCACATGACTCCACCTGCTGGAATATCAAGAAATTACATTTGGCATTTATTTGTTTGGTCAGTAGGGCAACATGCCCGTACGAAAATGTACCATGGTAAACAAAGCTTCTGCAAAAATACCAAAGCTACTACTAATTTTGTTACCGATGTGCACATTTAATTACATTAGTTTGGTCTTTTCAGTAATGCATGTATTGGCTACATTACAGATTACGTCATCAAAACCGCGACAGTGGCGGCAGTTTGTGTTCATAGTGAAAGTGAAGCCGGTGAGTGAATGAAATAAGCCGCTGTCATAAGAAGATGGAAAGAGTTCTGTGTGAAACACACGGTGAGTACCGTACACGTTTATCAGTGTAAAGGTTATTGTTGAACAGTTTTACTCTGTAAGCAGTAACGTTATGCGTTCACACAAGCTAAGTTATCTCCAGTGGACCAGTAGCATGCATGGATGCGAATTCAAATAATACATATATTTAGAAAAAATTGCTAATTATATTTGTGTTATTCAGGCAGTACATGTTTGTTGAAGACTGGTGTAAAGGAAGGACCGAACAAAGGCAAAAGTTTCTATGTTTGCACTGCGCGTGATGCAACGCCCTGCAACTTTTCACTGCCCACAGAGTGTGTACATACCTTTATATATGTATTATAATAATGGCAGCATAATTTAATTTCCCTATATCCATGGACACATTCACATGGGAATAAGTGGTTTTATTTCTCATGTGTATGGGTCAGTGTGTTGCCCTGCTCTGAGGATATCATGTATGTTCTTCAGGATCCCCCCATCTCACTGCCTTCAGCATGAAGACTCCATGGTTGAACTTCAAACACTAATTTACAGTGAAAAACAGGTCAAATACAAGTAAGGGTTATGCTTTATACCTATCTACTATATACCTACTGTGAGACTGAAAATTTGAGGTGTTGGGGAGGACAGATCCAGTAGAAACAAATGAACAATGAAGAACTTGGTTTGGTCGATTGAGAGGATACAGCAATTACTAATTAATATAGTTATTGAAATCATATGCAAACTCAGTTGGTATTATTTCTACAATTCTGATAATTCTATAAATGTTCCATACTAGAAGTTATGTTCCACTACATGAATGTGGTTACTTGGATATAAAAGAGACTCAATCTCCTTAATCCTTAAGCAAGTGTTATAGGTTTGTCTAATCATAAATCCACGACAACTCTTCTCGACAGCAACTGAACACATGGAGACTCGTTCTTTTGTTTTGGTCATGTTTTTCAAATCTCCAAACAATATTTGTAATATAACAGTGAAAGGAAGAGAGGGAAGGATTATTAATCAATACCATTAATATTTTATGTATTTCATAATCAGATTGTTTTATCGCTGTATGGTTGGAAAAACTGAGGGACAGAAGTGGTGTGGGTGTGTTCCGTGGAGAGAGGTGAATTAAAAAAAATATATATTTCTGTGTCCACAATATACTGTAAAAATAAATCAGTCTTTATGAATATATTTCTTGCCACAATTCAGTTGTTTTACAACCTTCTTGCAGAAAGACCCTGAGAGACGGACTGATTTGTCAGACGAAGATCTTCAATCCTCCAGCCTCACTCCAGTCAGGAACCCTTTCAAAGTCAAGACAAAACAAGACAAATCTTCAGAACACAGGAGGGATCCAGAAGCTGAAAAGGATAGAGGAGAGATTAAAGGTGAAAATAAACATGTGACCAGTGAAAATCATGGCAGTGCTAAAAAGAAAGAAGGCTGTTTCAAGACAACAGAGATAGAAGGGAATAATAAGAATGGCCCAGTTGGTCAAAGTGTCTTGGACAGAGAGGGGAAAGACTCTGGAGGTTCAGATTCCTGGAGGAACAAGAAGCTTCCCACTGGGATGAAGATAAAGAAGAGAGTGTCTGATGATGAAAGACAGAGAAGCACAGCTGAGGATGAGACATGCCCTGAGAGCCCAAACCCTGTGAAGGAAAGTGTTCAAGGACCGGGTGAATCTGAGACTGGAATCAAAGTCCAGCAGAAGCCTACAAAAAAATCAGGCAGCTCTGCACAAAGCCCTTCAAAAAGCTCATCTGGACATGATAAGAAACCTTCAGTAGAGAATAAAACAAAGGATGACTGCTCAAAAAAGCAAAGCACTTCTAATTCAAAATCAGTTACAGATAAAACTCAAAGCCTGGAGAGCAAGAGCCAGTCACCCTCATACTCCACATTACGGGATGTGCCAGTTTCTGAAAAGCCCTCTGCACTCAATGTCCAGAAGACAGTACCAGAGAAGGACCAGACGGGCATAGCGCGGTTCGGTGAGTGGAGTGATGAGGATGATGTTCAGCTGGTGTCGGTACAGCCTCCCACCCAGCAGAGTGCTCCGACTCCAGCTGCACCTGTTCAGAAAACACTCACCTCTTACCCTGGGTTCCAGCCTGCCTCTAAAGTCCAGGGTCAGTCTGAGGACCTCCACAACCATCTCACAGCCCAGCTCAAGCAGAAGAAGGTTACTCACTTTTTATTGCTTTATTTCTTAAGAACAGTTAGTGTTCTGTGATAGTTATAATAGTGTGAAATAATACAAATTCGATTCAACTTATGTTGCTTAAGTTATTATGCTTTTTTTTTTATCCCTTTATCAATGCTCCATTTTTTTCTCAGGCCACTCTTTCAGTGGTGAATGTATCTGCTCTGCCAGATAAAGGAGAGCGTTTGAAGAGTCAGGTGAAGGAGCTGGAAGAGGCCCTGGAGTCTCTGAGCTTGACCACAGCTTCTCTGTCTGGTAAAACTGATGCTATTCATACGTGACTTGAATATGCCTTTGTTATTATGAGCAAGTTTTTAATTTAAATTGAAATGTATTTTAGTATTTTTAGGGGTGGTAACTACCGTTCAAGTAACTAGTAACAAGTAATAGTAACTACCGTTCAAAAGTTTGGGGTCAGTAATAAAAAAAGAAAAGAAATTAAACTTAAATTCTTACATTCAGCAAGAATCAAAAGTGACAGTAAATACATTTTCCCCGGTTTTACAGACAAGGCTTACAGTAAGCTAGTCCTAGACTAAATTGCATGTTTGAGCTGTTTCAACTGAAAGAAACTTACAAAGACAAATCTTAAAATATGTCAGTGCAATTGTTTTTATCTCAAGATGCACACCAGTAATGCTTTTTTCTAAGACATGTTTATAAAAGCTACTTAAATGCCCTAATTGAACCATGGCCTAATCCTTGCTTAGGCTAAGCCCTGTCTGTGAAACCGGGCCTAAATCTTACAAAACATTTCTGTTTCAAATAAGTTCCTTTTGATCTTTCTATTCAACCTAGAAACCAAAACTTTTTTTATTACAGTTTCCACAAAAATATTAAGCTGCAACCGTTTTCAACATTGATAATAATAATAAATATTTCTTAAGCACCAAATCACCATATTAGAATAATTTCTGAAGGATCTTGTGACACTGAAGAGTGAAGACTGGAGTAATGATGCTGGAAATTCAGCTTTTCCATGACAGGAATACATTACATAAAATATATTAAAGTAGAAAACAGTTATTTTAAATAATAATAATATTTACACAATATTACTGCTTTTACTGTATTTTTGATCAAATAAATGCAACCTCTTTCATTGTAAAAAATCATACAGACCTCAAACTTTAAACGGAAGTGTAAATGTGAGGGTGATACAACTGTCCCAATATGATAATAAATGAAAAAATAAAATTTTCATCAAAATTTAAAAAATGAAAATGATTTAGCATAATCTTTTATTATTATTTCTTTGACACAAAATATATTTTACCAAAACTGATTTATGGTGTCATTTGTCAACAATATTTGAAAAACTTTTTTGCCTTTGCAAAATCATGTGTTATAACTAACTATAATCAGGAAATATCATAGAGAAGACCCCCACAGACCCTCATGACTGTGTGCCAAGGTCAATACGTCTCCTAAATCGTCCGATAATTTGACCTTTTTTTTATTTTTTATAACAACTAAAGTTTAGTCAAGTTGTAAAATATAATTTGGTGGACAGAAATGTAATGATGTTTAAAATGCATTAATAATAATTTGTAAACTTGAAACATTGAAATATAAGTGAATTCATCTAATTATTTAAATGTAGAGTCTCAAGATAAAGACAGAGCAGAGGCAGAACATAAGCCCACACACAGCCTGTGCAATCCATTCAGTCGTCCTGGAGGCGCCATCCTCCTGCCCACAGCTCCAGCTCCCATGCTGAAGGAATCCTCTGGTGCCTCGCTGGGCCTGAACCTGAGCCAAGGCTACACCCAGATGTATGGAGGTATAGTGTTTAATCTCATTCTTCCCATACAAATTGGTGTTTTCTGTGCCCATTTCATTAGTAAGTGAGTGTATTGATGTACTGATTTGGCTGGTTTTCTCTTCAGTAAATCCTCAGAGCCAGGCTTTCTATGGTGGCAGGATGACTGAAAACAGACTGCTGGCTGTCCGCAATGCCACCACTGAGGTCATCGACCATCTGCACGACTCACTGGAGTCCTGCCCTACAGAAGACACAGAGGTACAGGATCCCAAAGGAATCAAGGTAAGTCAGTTCAGGCTATTAATCAGTATTCTGTGTATCCCATTCATTCTTAAACTGTTTAAAAAGGGTGACTAAACGCACCATAATACCATCATCCTAATTTACAGAAATGTATCTATACAGCTATTGCTATAAAGAGATATTAAAGACCTCATGAAATTAAATGTATTGTTTTGTGTGTTTTTTTTATTTTATTTTTTTAGCTAGGAGATCATCTATTATACTGTACTCTTAAACATTGGCACAATTATTTTTCTTTTTTTTCAATTGTTGCAGATATGCACTTATAAAATGTACAGTGTTTCTCTTTGGAGGAAACCAAATCGAATTATTGATGATCTTGTACTTAGTTAATTACCTTAGTTACTATGAGTATATGTGTCTTCGTAAGATATGTACTATCCAATTTTTTAATAAAAGCATGATTAAACCATGACTTTGTCATTATCTTCACAAGGTGGAGCTGTTGCCTCATCAGAGGAGAGCTCTGGCCTGGCTGCTGTGGAGAGAGACACAGAAACCCTGCGGAGGCATTTTGGGTAATACTCAGTGCTCTTATAAGAATGATTGATGTTTAAATTGAACATGTATTTTAGTGTATTTTCATTTTATTTTATTTATTCAGCCAGTCATTATTGGAAAATAAGCCCTGAGAAGATGATCAGGATCCTAATGTGATGCGGAAGGAGTTTTTTTTTAAACATTACATTATTCATTAATATAATTTAATTTATTTATAAAACATTTTACAACTGCACATGTAGACCCAAATTCTACAAACACAAAAAAAATACAATAAAACAAGATGAACCATCGATGGTATCAGTTAAAGGGACAGTTCAAAATGACAAATTAATATTCTCTCATAATTTACTTACCCTCATGCTATCCCGATGTATATGGCTTTCTTTCTTCAGATAAACAAATATTTTACAGATAATCCAAAATATTTTAGGAAAATAATCAATTGTAATGTAATGCAATTGAACGGCTTCCACTAATATGACGCTTTAAAAAAAAACACACACATTGATCATGATGGTAATCCATATGACCTCGGTGGATGAATCCGTGTCTTCTGGAGCAAAACGATAGGTGTGTGTAAGAAAATTGCTTATTTTTAACTTTTTGAACTTATTTTGAGCTTATTTTTTATAAATCAATGCTTCCAGTGTACTGTCATACGAGCATTCACGAGATGGACTGAAGAAAGTAAGTCGTATATCAGGGATGGCATGAGGAAAGTAAATGAAGAGAGAATTTTTGGTTGAACTATCCCTTTTAAAACACACTTGATCCCCTTTAAGGTTTAGATACATCCGTGAAATAATAAGTTTGTTTTTTGATGTCAGCGATCTAGACGTTTGGCGAATAGTGATGAGCTCAGAAACAAATGCAGGAGCCATTCCATGCACTGCTTTAAAAACACACAGCAGGACCTTGTATTTTATCCTGAGCTCAACCAGCAGCCACCCGAGTGAGTCCAAAATAGGAGAAATAGGATTACTCATAACTAACTGCAAGCGTGAAATAGAGGCCTGATAGGACCCCACATAAAGATTATTACAGTACAAACATAACCCCCAGATTGCTTACTTGATCGTGAAGATTGGCTGACCACGGACCTAAATAAGTCATAATCTCTGTCTTTCCCTGATTTAACAGAACCATATATATAAAATCAAACCCAGAGGCAGCATGTACATATTATATGTCAAATAAATGTGTGGAAATGGTCTCTAAATATTTTTACTTAATATTAATATTTTAGTTAAAACAAACATTATTATGTGAAAATAAGAATACAGCCTATATGAGAAATGCAACAACCAAAGCTATGTAGCAAAAGAGTTGCCTGAGTTTTAGTTGTATTTGACCATGGAGTGATGCGATTGACCAATAACAAACAATTATTCTGGAGAGCTGAGCAATAATCTATCATAATGCAGGAAAACTCTTGAAGCCTAATATTAAACTACAGCCAGTTCTGTTTACAGTCAGCATAAAGACACATTTTCACCATGAAATTAAGTCTATGGACCCTTCTCACATTTCCATGGTTCTCAGAGGTAGGAGGAAATATGATTTTTCTTTTCCTATTTGCTCCAGTAGCACAAGAATATATTCATGACAATGTTTCCATAACTTTCTCAAAGTGGCAAAAAATTAATAAATAGAAATATGAATTACATCAGTCAGAAAAGAGAATTTACTGTCACTCCCTCAGCTTTTTTGTATATTAACACCAATGTAATGTATAACAAATGATAGTGTTACAAATGTACATCAATTTAAAAAAAAAATGAAAATATAAAAAACATAGTGAGATTTATGATGTTAATAGTTGTGGAAATGTCAACACAGTCTGTGAAAAGGTTTTATTGAACTTGTTGTTATTATTATTATTGTTGTTTATTTTTTTATTTGTATTTTTTTAAGCTGATGACATGGGCCTGGGAAAGACCCTGACAATGATCTCCCTCATTCTGTCTCAGAAAAAGAAGGATGAAAAACTGGAGGAATGGATCTCTAAAAATGGTATCCATCAATGATTAATAGCTCAAACCCTTAGATGGTCAATTTGTCTGTGTGTGATTTTGTGTGTGTTTTATTTGATTACTGCTTTCTGCCATGCCTGCTATTCTCAAAGCTGTTGTATACTCGAACAGATGCAGAATTTTATGTATCATAATTCCCATCCTCAGATTCCACTATAGTGGCTTCTCAGGGGACGTTAATCATCTGTCCTGCTTCGCTGGTGCATCACTGGAAGAACGAGATTGACAAGCGCGTAAAGAGTAGTCGCCTCAGTGTTTATTTGTACCATGGCCCCAACCGACAGAGGAGTTCAAGCATGTAGGCCACGCACTCACATACACTCCCAACAGCAGAAGGATCATATACCTGTTCGTGTATCTGTGAAGCATTTAGCGAATCATACATATTGCATGATGAAACTCACATGCATACACATTCAGTAGTGCCAAAAATGACTTGGACACTTCAGTTGCACAAACATGTAAAATTGCTATTACATGAAATACCAAATATCAAATCATGTGACAATTATTTACTCAATAGATCCACAAAATGCACAGTTGTTGAAGTCTGCTGTCCTCAGGTTTTTACTACATTTATTTAAAAATAAATCCCACTGGGTTATTGGTATTGTTTTTTTTTTCATTTTTTTTTTCAAACAACATTTATACATTTTTAAGTGTCCAAATACTTTTTTGGTCACTGCAGTCAGCCTCAATCAGCTCTCATAAGTTCTATTTCCTGTTGTCTTTTTTTTGTCTCACTTTTTGCTTTTGCTCGTTCTTTATCTTAATCTCTCTTCCTGTCTTGCCATTCTGTGTCTCCACCAGCCTTGCTGAGCATGATGTGGTGATCACCACGTACAGTCTGGTCTCTAAGGAGATCCCTGTGCAGAAGGAGGATGCGGATAAACCCTCTCGGGACTCTGATCATGTGGTATGAATAGAGACCACAACATTTGAATTATTCATTAGATTGGCTGAGATGTTTGAGGGCCTGGACCTGTTAGTTTTGTTGTACCAGTACCAAAAGTTGCTTTAAGTAGCTATTTCTTCTGGTTGTAGGCCTCAGACCTGCCGCCTCTTTTACGTGTTGCCTGGGCACGTGTGATTCTCGATGAGGCTCACAACATTAAGAACCCTAAGGTCCAGACGTCCATGGCGGTGTGTAAACTGCGGGCCCGATCCCGCTGGGCTGTCACTGGAACCCCTATTCAGAACAACCTGCTGGATATGTATTCACTGCTCAAGTACGATCGGTTTTGGCTCTTTCTTGCTACATTTCGAGACATATCCCAGGACTTTGTTCAGACAGGCAGCAAAAATATGTAGCCATAAGGTGGCAAAAAAAATAAATAGTTTTGCATATCTGAATCCTGTGCATTCAAAGCAGAAAAACACTTGGCTTTTTATATTTGTTGTTTGAAATCTGATAAAATCAAATTTTTTGGAATGCGTTTGTTTTTTGGGAGACCGTTTTATCGGGACTAAGCTATGCTTTTTATCAGTTCATGCAATGATCTCAGCTTTGCTGGCATCGTACACTTATTGCTCGAGCTGAGGAATGTAGTGTTTCTCAATCTGATCAGTCATATCTGATTTTAAGTAGATTTTTCCATAGTTCAGGTCAGGACACAACATGTATGTAAGGCCACACACCGTGCTCAACAGTGTTTACAGCTGTGTCACTCTGAATACACACATTTTTACTCTTAACTCATATGGAGATTTGACATTGAATGAATGAAGCATTTGGATGAAAGACATTGACTATGTAGTAAATGGAGAATTATTGAATGATTTTGGGCAGAGCAGGACTTGTGCCTAAATCATAATCTCGATCACATATACGGTACATATTATACTTGTTAAATAAATCAGTGGAAATGGTCACTAAATGTGAAAATAAAAAAATACAGCTGATATGAGAAAAACACAACTACCAAAGCTATGTAGCAAAATGGTTGCCTTTTGGGTTGCCTGGGGTAAGTTTTAGTGGTATTTGATCATGGAGTGATGCGATTGACCAATAACAAACAATTATTCTGGAGAGCTGAGGAATAATCTATCATAATGCAGGAAACCTCTTGAAGCCTAATATTAAACTACAGCCAGTTCTGTTTACAGTCAGCATAAAGACACATTTTCACCATGAAATTAAGTCTATGGACCCTTCTCACATTTCCATGGTTCTCAGAGGTAGGAGGAAATATGATTTGTGTTTCCCCATTTGCTCCAGTAGCACAAGAATATATCCATGACAAAAAATAAATAAAAATATTTATATAATTCAGAAAAGAGAATTTACTGTCACTCAGCTTTTTTTGTATTTTAACACCAATGTAATGTATAATATAAATGATAGTGTAACAAATGTGTACATCGATAAAAAAAAAAATATATATATATATATAAATATTGCTGTATTTATGATGTTAATAACTGTGGAAATGTCATCACAGGCTGTGAAAAGGTTTAATTGAACTTGTTAATATTATTACTTTTATTTATTTATTTATTTTGTTAAGTTGCCTGTGAAAGACCCTCACAATGAAATGTATAGGATAAAACTGTCTCCCCAAAAAACAAACACATTCCCAAACATCAAACACATTCCAAAAAATATGATTTTATCAAAAGCCATGTTTGTTTGTTTTTTGCTCAGACTACACAAAAAAAAATTGATATGAATCAGATAAGCCAAACATTTTTTTTTCACCTTATGCCTACACTTTTTTGCTGCCTGTCAGAACATGCTGGACAATGAGACACAATGCATGAACATTTTTAACATTCAATTAATCCTGACATCAACATGCGTTTTGTATTCACAAGATGTTTCTGGGTATAGTTTAGCAGTTACACCTTCATTCCAATCCATCTCTTGTATGATCAGAGAGAAAGACAATCTCACTTACCTTCACAAAATGAAAGTCATCATTGGCATATTAAATAAGTTAATTGTTAACTGAAACATTGTTTCTCATGTTCTATTTATTTATAAACCCCTCAGTAAAGGATGGGATTAGAGGTGAAGAAAAGAGGAGAGCGTTTGTAAAATTCTCTCTTTGGGAGAGAAATGAGAGAAACAAGATCCCAAGTGTTATCCAGTGAAATAATTTCGTAAATAATCTGATATTGTTGATTCAGCCGAGTGAGTGAATAACAAGAGCTGAGTATCTGTTGGCCAAGATTCTGCAGCACAGTGATTGAACGATTCAGTCCGTCATAGAGATGTATTATGTGGCAGACTGCTTTAACTGCTGTTGTTTTTGCACATGCTGTGCAGGTTTCTGAGATGCTCTCCTTTTGATGAGTTTAAGCTGTGGAAGTCTCAAGTGGATAATGGCTCAAAGAGAGGAGGAGAGAGACTGAACATCCTCACCAGAGCACTGCTGCTTCGCAGGACCAAAGACCAGCGGGACTCTACTGGAAAACCACTGGTACACACACAATGTGTAGTTTTTAAATGAATATAAACCTCAGGCATTGAAAATTAATTGTGGTTTCCTTACCTGAAAATGAAGAAAATCCTAAAAAGGTGCTGGAAATTTCTATATTGAGCATACTTTTTTTATTTTTTTTTTAGTTATGCTCAGACTGTTTAATCAACTAGAAATTGTTCTTTGTAAGTGTAATCTCTATAAAATCTTAAGTGATCCGTTATCACAAATGGCAAATTTTCAAAAGATTCCTTCAGGTAACCAATAAATCTGCATAATGTTTGTGCTTTTGTTTCAGGTTTCTCTGCCTGATCGGACCTGCGAGGTTCACAGATTGAAGCTGTCTGAAGATGAGCAGGCTGTATATGATGTTGTGTTTGCACAATCCAGGTATGCCATGTCACTGAACCCCAGTTTTTATGCATATTCAGTACATTTCTTGACGTGTTGCGTGCGTGGTGTCTCATATGGACATTGGCTTGTCTTCTTCCTCCCCAGGTCCACACTTCAAAACTATCTTAAAAGACATGAAGAAGGAAACACTAAAAAGGCAGACAATAGTAATCCTTTTGAGAAAGGCAAGCAGTCTCTGTCATGCCATGTTCTTAGCTAAGGACTTTTGTTCTTAGCTAAGTGTTTATTCTGTTGTTGTTAAGTCTTGCGTTTTCAGTCTTAAGCTTCAGTTACGTATTCCAAAATTGGGAGTTTAAATAAGATTAATATAATTGACTCGCTAAATTGTTAATGGCTTGCCTTTCATGGTCATTTGTATTTACAGTTAATTCAGTGGGGAAAAAACAAAGGCACTTTGTCTAATTTATCTTCTCTTTTCATATTTGTAACCTGATGGACAATAGAAATGATGTTTTATGTCGATTTATTGGCATTATGATAGTTTCCCTGTAATGATTGTGCTTGTGTCTCAGTTGCACGGGAGTTTGGGATGTCTCAGCAGGACTCGCTGTCTTCCTCTCAGCAGCCTCAGGCCTCCAGCACCATCCACATCCTGTCACTGCTGCTGCGTCTCAGGCAGTGCTGCTGCCACCTGTCTCTGCTTAAGAAGGTGATGTTCCCTCACTGTCTCACACACACTTAATTCTCTTGTTCACATACTGATGTGTGTTTTTTTTTTCCAGACTCTAGATCAGACAGAGCTGCAGGGGGATGGTGTTGCTCTGTCTCTAGAAGAGCAGCTGTGTGCTCTGTCTCTCTCTGAGCCTTCAGACTCTGACCCTAAAGACACCGTCTCTCTCAATGGCACTCGATTCTCCTCTGAGCTCTTCCTGGACACTCGTGAAAGCACTAAGGTGAACGTCCTCTGCCGTACCTTGCTGTGTCTTATGTACACTCACCGGCCACTTTATTAGGTACACCTGTCCAACTGCTCGTTAACACTTAATTTCTAAGCAGCCAATCAGATGGCGGCAACTCAGTGCATTTAGGCATGTAGACATGGTCAAGACAATCTCCTGCAGTTCAAACCGAGCATCAGTATGGGGAAGAAAGGTGATTTGAGTGACTTTGAACGTGGCATGATTGTTGGTGCCAGAAGGGCTGGTCTGAGTATTTCAGAAACTGCTAATCTACTGGGATTTTCACGCACAACCATCTCTAGGGTTTACAGAGAATGGTCCGAAAAAGAAAAAACATCCAGTGAGCGGCAGTTCTGTGGGCGGAAATGCCTTGTTGATGCCAGAGGTCAGAGGAGAATGGCCAGACTGGTTCGAGCTGATAGAAGGGCAACAGTGACTCAAATAACCACCCGTTACAACCAAGGTGGGCAGAAGAGCATCTCTGAACGCACAGTACGTCGAACTTTGAGGCAGATGGGCTACAGCAGCAGAAGACCACACCGGGTGCCACTCCTTTCAGCTAAGAACAGGAAACTGAGGCTACAATTTGCACAAGCTCATCGAAATTGGACAATAGAAGATTGGAAAAACGTTGCCTGGTCTGATGAGTCTCGATTTCTGCTGCGACATTCGGATGGTAGGGTCAGAATTTGGCGTCTACAACATGAAAGCATGGATCCATCCTGCCTTGTATCAACGGTTCAGGCTGGTGGTGGTGGTGTCATGGTGTGGGGAATATTTTCTTGGCACTCTTTGGGCCCCTTGGTACCAATTGAGCATCGTTACAACGCCACAGCCTACCTGAGTATTGTTGCTGACCATGTCCATCCCTTTATGACCACAATGTACCCAACTTCTGATGGCTACTTTCAGCAGGATAATGCGCCATGTCATAAAGCTGGAATCATCTCAGACTGGTTTCTTGAACATGACAATGAGTTCGCTGTACTCAAATGGCCTCCACAGTCACCAGATCTCAATCCAATAGAGCATCTTTGGGATGTGGTGGAACGGGAGATTCGCATCATGGATGTGCAGCCGACAAATCTGCGGCAACTGTGTGATGCCATCATGTCAATATGGACCAAACTCCCTGAGGAATGCTTCCAGCACCTTGTTGAATCTATGCCACGAAGAATTGAGGCAGTTCTGAAGGCAAAAGGGGGTCCAACCCGTTACTAGCATGGGGTACCTAATAAAGTGGCCGGTGAGTGTATCTGCAGTATATGAGCATCTATTATATTTTATTATGAAATATTTCTATTTTTATTTATTTCAGATTTCAGCCATTCTGACTGGATTAAAAGAGATTAGAAGGAAAGATCAAAAAAGGTATGTCAACTGCACTTTTAGTTTAGATGGCAGTGCTATAGGTAACTGGCTAAATATGTCTTACCATCCATTATACATATTTAAAAAAGATTTTTGACTATTTAATTTATTGTTTTTTCTTTGCATATTTGTGAGACAGATCATTGTGTCAAATTCAAACTGGTCTCCATGTCTTGATAAAGCTGCATAAAAAATTAAGACGCGTTGTGTATTTCGTATATTATTTTCTCTTTTTGGTAGCTTCCTTTGAGAAATATTCAGGTTTTTATTTAGGGAATTATCCTGTTTTTTTTTGGAGTAGTGGAAAATGATGTAGTAAGTAAAAAAGTTTGTTCTGCTGTGTATAATAAAACCTGCAAGCCAGCATAATAACAACAGTCCTTTGTACACTAAAGTTAAACATAAAATTTAAATTTATTCAAATTGTGGGTATTTGACATACAAATTCAATTCTGCCAAAAATGATTTATAGAATAGGGAATTAGTGGAAAGGTATTGGTAATTTTTCACAGAATGAACTGAATATTTCACAATCTAGAGGGTCAGCCAATTTGACTGTTTGATTTTTGCTTGCATTTGGTACTTGATGAGTGTTCATTTTGGATTGGCAGTGTGATTGTGTCTCAGTGGACCAGCATGCTGCACATTGTTGCTGTTCACTTGAAGAAAATGGGTCTGACGTTTGCGGTAATTGATGGCACTGTCAATCCCAAACGCAGAATGGACCTAGTGGAGGAGTTCAACACTAACCCTAAAGGACCACAGGCATGTGATCACATTGAGAGGCATTAATAAGAGAGGGTTTAATTTAATAAGACAAACATTTATTTGATGACTGCTGGTGTACTCAGTTGCTGTGTCCATTGAAATGAAGAAGCCTTCTGCTCATTGCAGGTGATGCTGGTGTCTCTGTGTGCTGGAGGTGTGGGGATCAATCTGATTGGAGGGAATCATCTGTTCCTCATCGACATGCATTGGTGAGCCGCCTCATTAGTCCTCAAAAGTTTTTAACGATGCTTAATGTCAATTTTTACATTAAAAATAATCACGTGAATACATCCAACTGCTTGTTTGAATTCTTGAATATTGGGAAGTCAGTCAGTTACAAGGTGTTAAGCTATTATCAACATTAAAACACAACTGCTTCAGTTCATACTGCAAATTGGTATGCTCTGAAGAGACTAGATGGACATGTAAATAAACTGGGACTTCATTCACAGGAACCCAGCACTAGAGGACCAGGCCTGTGATAGGATCTATAGGGTGGGACAATGCCGGGATGTTACAATTCATAGGTGAGGGCTTGTTGCTTTTGTTCAGTAATAAACATTTGAAATTACACAGTAATATTGTAATTAGTGGTTTTCTGTCGTGCAAACAAATCAGCTCGCTAGCACCTGATGGAAATCTGCACAACAGTGATATGTAGCATGACAGGTCATCTTTCAGCAACATGTAACACCATCAACTACAGGTCAGGGGCAGAACATGGTTTATAAGGCATAGCCTAGCATTTAAAAAAAAAAAATTGGACCAATGTGTTGCTTTTGTGTGGCTGTACAGAAAACAGAATAAATTACAGCACATTTTTAACCGACTTCATTTCCTTCCAAAAGTCATGAGCTGGTTATATCACGGAGTTAACTGAATAGTTATGCACCTTAAGATTGAATTAAACTCTCTTTCAAATATTTGACTTCACTAATCTTGTAAAATGAGACTTGTTTTTAGGGCACTCATTGTATCTACCTGGTACATTGTGAACACGCATTCGTTTCCAATCAGACTGCTGCATCCTGACACAGATATTACATAGAAGCCAGATAATCAGATCAGAACTGACAGTTTTCCGACAGTTGGACAGTGAATAGTTTTTGTGTGGTCCATGAGAGGCTTTACTAAAAAATATATATTATGTCTTGCATTTACAGTTATTTTACAATTCTAAAAACTTACTTTACACCATATATTATCTGTTAGTGGATAGTGCCATGTGGTTCCATCTACCCACAGGTTTGTGTGTGACGGTACAGTGGAAGACAAGATCTCTTCTCTACAGGAGAAGAAGAAAGAGCTGGCTCAGAAAGTCTTGTCTGGAACTGGATCCTCATTCACCAAACTGTCTCTGGCAGATCTCAGGGTCATCTTTGGTGTATGATGTGCGTTTTATTTCAGAACGTAAATATTAATCTAACATCATTTTATCTACTTTTGTTTTTGTCATGAAAGCAAGGACTTTATATTCAAATGCTGCATGTTTAAATTGAATAAATTTAAGTAATTTCACTAGGTAATTGTCTGTCTTTTTTAATTGTTCCTCAGCTGTAATATAAAAGGTCTAAAGCATATGAAATATGAGATTTGATTTAAGATATAGTGACTCCCCATAAAATTTAAAGGCACCTATTGGTGTTAAATGATTTATTTCTATTATATATTACTTTATAGGTCTATAAATAATATTGTATGTGTGTACATTTTATTTATCTATATTTTAGGTGTATAATTCTATATACTTATGTGTATGTTCTCTAAATGACAGTAAGTCATTTTCTGGATCGCTGTAGAACAGTGGGGGGAAAAAAGTATAAGATACAGCACTGGCTGCTTGTTGTTTTAACATCACAGACTAAGACAGTAGTAAGCATTAATAGATGTTACTAGATGTTATCAGTTAATTCTCTAATTGTTTTTTTGTTTAGGTTACCATGATTTGGCACTGTTCCTGACAAAAGTTATTTGATTGTTAAGCCTACGCAGGGTTCCCTGGGTATTGAAATGCTTGTGACAAGGCTGCAACTCTGGCAGTACAGGAACTTGTGTAGACTGAGATGGTGTTTAAGCAGACATTTACTTTGTAAACCAATATAATTTTTTTATTCTTCAAACAGTGAAGTGAAGCTCAGAGGCAGTGAAGCTCAGGGGCAGCAAATGTACAACAAGCAGCAAAAGTAACACCATAAGATGTAAAACAACACTGCAGTAAATAGAGGATGAGCACATATTGACAGTATGTAGATTAATACATGCCATTTAGTTTGGCTCAAAGTTATTCAAGTTAGCAAATAGGTTCATTTTATTTGTTAGTTGCACTGCATGAAAGCTTGTATTTCCTGACTGTTGTTCTATAAACAAAGTTTCCAACGTCTTGAGAAAATTACCAACCTACTCAAGATGACCTACCAGTGGTTCAGAATGAAAACTTAAACATTAGTCGTACACCCTTTCAGCCAAAAAAAAAAAAAAAAAATTTGTTTGAGGTTCTGCACTATAATAGAGTGCAACAATGCAACTTCAATATTTTTTTCCCCACCATAGTTTTTTTTTTTAAAGTTTTCATTACCTAAAGGATAATCCATGGTTACGTGTGTTTTAAATTATTTAAATGCATGACATGGATCTTAAGAACTGCTGGATGTAGAGTTCATTTAAATTGTTGCATCTGTGCCAGTGTTAAACTGAAATCACACTTGTCCTACTTTGCGGCCCTCTCTTCTCCTTCTGATTTGCTCGAAGAGGCGGGTTCTTGTTTGGCTGAGGAAGGTTCTGGCTTGGCTGAAGAGTGTTCCGGCTTGGCTGAAGAAGGTTCCGGCTTGGCTGTAGAAGGTTCCGGCTTGGCTGAAGAAGGTTCTGGTTTGGCTGAAGAGTATTCCGGCTTGGCTGAAGAAGGTTCTGGTTTGGCTGAGGAAGGTTCTGGCTTGGCTGAAGAGTGTTCCGGCTTGGCTGAAGAAGGTTCTGGTTTGGCTGAAGAAGGTTCCGGCTTGGCTGAAGAAGGTTCTGGTTTGGCTGAAGAAGGTTCCGGCTTGGCTGAAGAGTGTTCCGGCTTGGCTGAAGAAGGTTCTGGTTTGGCTGAAGAGTGTTCCGGCTTGGCTGAAGAAGGTTCTGGTTTGGCTGAGGAAGGTTCTGTCTTGGCTGAAGAGTGTTCCGGCTTGGCTGAAGAAGGTTCCGGCTTGGCTGAAGAAGGTTCCGGCTTGGCTGAAGAAGGTTCCGGCTTGGCTGAAGAAGGTTCTGGTTTGGCTGAGGAAGGTTCTGGCTTGGCTGAAGAGTGTTCCGGCTTGGCTGAAGAAGGTTCTGGTTTGGCTGAAGAAGGTTCCGGCTTGGCTGAAGAAGGTTCTGGTTTGGCTGAAGAAGGTTCCGGCTTGGCTGAAGAGTGTTCCGGCTTGGCTGAAGAAGGTTCTGGTTTGGCTGAAGAGTGTTCCGGCTTGGCTGAAGAAGGTTCTGGTTTGGCTGAGGAAGGTTCTGGCTTGGCTGAAGAGTGTTCCGGCTTGGCTGAAGAAGGTTCCGGCTTGGCTGAAGAAGGTTCCGGCTTGGCTGAAGAAGGTTCCGGCTTGGCTGAAGAAGGTTCCGGCTTGGCTGAAGAAGGTTCCGGCTTGGCTGAAGAAGGTTCCGGCTTGGCTGAAGAAGGTTCCGGCTTGGCTGAAGAAGGTTCCGGTTTTGCTGAAAAAGGTTCCAGCTTGGCTGAAGAAGGTTCCGGTTTGGCTGAGGAAGGTTCTGGCTTGGCTGAAGAGTGTTCCAGCTTGGCTGAAGAAGGTTCTGGTGTCATTTGTCTCCCGAGAATGGGTGGGTCGTCTTCGATTATTACGCCAATCAGTCCATTAGACAAGTTAGTCCAATTAAAATTATTCCCGTTTCCGCACGTATTAAAAATGTTCTCACATTTTTCCATAGCACTTATTTTTACCCTCTTTAGCATTTCCTCCTCTGCAGATGTTATTGTCTCCTCTTCATATACATCTTCAAATAGAGACTTGTAGGGTGTTTTACAAAGCTTAATAATCATGGACCCCAACAACCAAATTATTGGTACGCCAAAGAGAATTATCAAGCCGATCATCTATGGACAAAACATCAGCATGTTTTAGAATTAACAATTTATAATTCTAGAAAAGACCAGGGTTAGAAAAGTCTGTATCTGTATTTGTATAATTATGCAAATGTATTTTTCCTCTAACAATGCTTTTGTGGCTCAAAACCTTCTTAAATTAGATTAGTCCAAACTAAAATTGCAATATCATTGTTTTTTCTATAGCTGCAAGTGAACACAATAAAACCTTGATACATGAAAACAAGGTTGAACTATAAGTAACTGAAAGGATGAACTGTAAAAGTGTAAAACTAAAAAAAAAATATATATATAATTTCTCTTTGCTAAAACAAAGAAATGTAATAAAATATGCATATAATATTTATAGAATAATTATTTTACGTTATAAAAAAAGTGCTTATACATATATGTAAATGTTACGTGGGCTCAGGGTGGGTTGCACCAATAAGGATTAGCCTAAATTAAGCAAAGTTTAGATCTGGGTTTTATTTTAAATCGAGTTGTTGCACCCAGGGGCGTTTCCAGCACTGAAGGACATCCGGGGCATAGCCCAGACCATTTTATGTAAATGTAGCGGGTGGGGCGTAGGCAGTGAGAATTATGCCTTGATTGAATCAGGTGGTGGCTGTTTGGCGCTGCACCTTTAAATCCAGCAAACTGGCGGTTTTCCGGATTAGTGCTGTTACAGACTGTTGATTCCTTGGACTCGTGGCTGGGTGTACGAGTTGACCTGCATCTGGTGTTTGTGCGGTTATGCAGTGCCGTGGTTGCAGCTAGTTCCCTGTCTTCGCGAGCCCTCATCGGCTGCGAATTGTGTCGCCGTGTTTCAACGAGGACTTACGGGTTTAGAGTGACCACTACAAGTTCGCTGAGTGCGTTTGTTGTGCTGAGAACTCTGGTCTGGGAATGTACGAGTAAAAACCAGATGGAGTAAAGCGATTGCTACAGTATTATAAATAACCAAGCTTTTGGCTTGACGCCGTGGTCTGTTCATACAGGAGGAGCGGCATATGCTGTCCTGGCCACTGTTTTTCCTGTGCTTTGTTTTTAGGATTGAGTTGTGTGTGTGTGTGTGTGTGTGTGTGTGTGTGTGTGTGTGTGTGTGTGTGTGTGTGTGTGTGCGTGCGTGAGAGAAAGGTCCATTGTGTTGTTTATCAGTTTCTCCCTTGTGTGTGTTGCTGTGTTTCATGTTTGTATATGTAATGTTTGTACCTTAGGCCATTGGGTTGGTGCAATATCCTGGGTGGGGGGGTAACAATTTTGTTGTGTGGCCACTGGTTTGTTGAATGTGAATTATTTTTTTTGGTTATATTTTTGCATGTGATTTGTGACGTGCCCTATTTATTCTGTGTTTGGGTCTTGTTGAATTTTTATTGAGCTATTTATTCAAACACTTTGATATTGTATTTTGTTGTCCCCGGCCCTGACTCGGTTACCCAGAGGCCATGTCTGTTTCATGTGTGTGTCCATTGAGAAAAATAAAATAAACTTTTTATTTTTATAATACTCCAGTCCCTCTCTCTCCTTT
Organism: Semotilus atromaculatus; assembly: GCA_031834385.1. Taxonomy (NCBI): domain Eukaryota; kingdom Metazoa; phylum Chordata; class Actinopteri; order Cypriniformes; family Leuciscidae; genus Semotilus; species Semotilus atromaculatus. The sequence goes on along the minus strand of JAULUF010000055.1, from coordinate 22,733,262 downwards.
TACTTCCCTTTATTGGGGTAGCCTGCTGGTAAGCATCTAAAATTCTGACGGTCGCTTATCAACGAACGACTGGTTGTGAACAGACCCCCTAGGGGCTACATTTGGCGTAGTCGGCAGGGTAAGATTGGGACTGGTGTATTTTTGTTGTTGTTTTTGTTTCTTTGTGGTATGTGTGTGTATTGAGTGCAGGTGGAGTACAGGAGAAACAGTGGTTGAGGATTGGACCTGTGAAGCGGTTCTGCAAGCGACAAGTGGTTTGTATAAAAGAAAAAGAAAAAAAAAATCTTTTTTTTCCTCCCTTTTGGTTTGAAATGTCTCAGGAGCTGGAGGAGCGGGTCGGGCAGCTAATGGAGCAGATTAACCAGTTGCAAGGCTACGTCAGGGAAATGTAGCATCTGCTGGGGCTGTAGAACAGGGAGAGCAGATCCAGCGAGTGTTAAATCACCAAGAGCCAAACTCTCAGGAGACAGGGTCTTCTGTATTGAGGTATGTGTATGTTCCTAGAGAACGTAAATATCCCCGGTTCTCTGGTAGTTCTCTGGAATGGATTGAGAAGGTCCGTCGATGTTTACAGGTTAGGCACATGTCCATAGGCGAGCAGGCGTATTTTGTGTATGACCTGCTGGATGGGGAGGCAAAGCTAGAAATTAAACTCCAGCCAGCTTCAGTTAGATCTGAGCCTGAAAATATTTTCTCTATACTGACTGAGACTTTCGGCTGTAGCCAGTCTTATGTTGACGCTCAGCAAAACATTTTTCAATGTCGTCAACGGGAGGGAGAAACGTTGATGTCACTTATGGAAGTTGCACTATGTAAAAATACAACTGCAATTGCTAAGCCTGATTTTGTTCTTCGTGATCACTTTGCAGAAAATGTTAGAGACAAAATGTTGCGTAGAGAATTAAAACAATACATCCACCTTAATCCTGATTCCTCCTCCTTCGACTTGCGTCGGGAGGCATTTCGTTGGGCTGGTGATGGCGAGGGGCCTCGTCCTGTTCGAGCAAGGGCTTTTTCGTGTGTCTCCAGTTCAAGGGCGGTGGGAGCGTGGCAGGCAGACGCCCAGGTCGTGGTAGCACAACCAAGTAATGAATTGACTGAGCTCAAGGGCTGTTTGCATAGGCAGCAGGCCCAATTAGATATCATTCTTAAACATTTGTCTCCTGGCTCCGGGTCATTCAACCTACCTAATAGGCAGACCAATTATCAGAGGCGGTTTCGTTTTGATGTGGATGGCAGACATATTTGTCTGCGCTGTGAGCAAGTAGGCCATATGGCTAGGGATTGCCCGGTTGGCTCACGGCAGACACAGCGTGTGGGGGTTGGGTCCAGGCCGCCTGTTGGAAACGGGGGGGATGACCTTTCTAGCCGGCAGCAGGGAAGCACTAGCACTCTCTAGTGCATGTAGCCAAGCACTGGAAGGGGGTTTGATGGGCTCAGATTCAATTACATCTCTTTTTTCTTGTCCTTCGGCATTGGTGGGCGAGTGCCCCGTGGCAGATGTTCAGATGGGCGGGGTAACGGTTACTTGTTTTATAGATACCGGTTCTATGGGATCTACCATCACAGAGTCCTTCTTTAATAACCATTTTCGAGTCCTGGGGTGTGACCAGCTACGTTCCTGTGGTTGGTTGCAGTTAAAATCGAGGTTACTTGGAATTGGATGTAAAAGTCTTAGGAAAAGTTCTTCATTCCATAGGGGTTTTGGTGGTCCAGGATCCACCTGAGTCCAGATTTAAGACAAACAAGGACTCGGTCCCAGGATTGATCGGGATGAATGTTCTCCGTTGTTGTCTGCAAGAGTTTTTCTGCCAAGACGGTGCAAGTCTGTTTACTTCTGGGTTAACCGTCCCAGCCGTTTGGGAACATGCCTTATTAGCGTGTCAACGCCTCGAGGCGTTTTCTACGTCTGGTGTTCTAGGTAGGGTTTTGACTGTACCTGGGTCCTCCATCTGTGTCCCAGCCGGATCTTTAAAGTTTGTGTCAGCCACCTGTAGGCAGGGGCTTGGCCCATTGATTCCTTCTGTATTGTTAGAACCAGCAGAGGCAGGGTGGCAGTTGCCACCAGACTTAATTGTTCCAATTTCATTGCTCCCCATGGGAAACGGTACAGTACAAGTGCCAGTTGTTAATGTGGGCCAGGTAGACCGGTGGATAAAACCACGCACCTTGTTGGGGGAAATGTACTTGATCACTACCCGTTCCACTAGCCCAGTGGTTCTCAAAGTGTGGTACTCTAGTGGTACCCAGAGGAATCACTGAATTTTGCACGTAAGATCAAACCGGTGTGATCAGTCTTGGTACCCAGTCTATGTACCCTGGAGCGTACGATACGATTACACCATAGGATTACACCGGTGTGAGTAGAACAGCCAGTGCATCACGTGATCAACTGCTAAATTCAAATGTGCTTTCACGCAGTTGGCTGGCGCTGAGCCAGAGACGGACGCGCGCCACTCAGACGCTGTCAAATATCACAATTATTCTGTGTTTTTAACCACATAATGTTTATTTTAGGTTTCAGACATTTAAATTCACATAAGTAATAAACAATACATTTAGAATTTGTACAATACACACTGATGTCTATGGAATCGGAAATAATATTAATTTCATTATAATTAGATGACACGTTTTATTCATATCAGATACACATTGTGTCAGTAACTTTAAAGTTAACTCTATTCTTCTCCCAGTTCACCGGCCGCTTACTTTCATGTATTTCGGGAGAAAGGATGAATTCACGTCCTGTAAATCCAACAGATCCGATTCTCTGAACCGTGACACAAACTAACATGGCGGCGCAACTAACGCAATCGCATCTAAAGCTCAACTAACGCAATCACTTCCACTTGCATATATTTGACGATATTTCATGCCATAGCTAACAAATTTGTGAATAAAAAAAAGAAATAAAAGCAGATCATCAGTCATTCAGCCAGCGCTATTGTGGCTGCGGTGTGTCACGTGACAAGCAATGGTCCGTCACCATGGAATCAATAAAGTGATACGTTCTAAAAATAATGGTCGCCTTGAAAAACTCACGGGGGTCAGCCAGAATATTTAAAAAAGTTTAAAAAGGTTAAATATGAATACACAGCTTTTTTTTATTTATTAAGTACAGTACTTTTTTTTTTACTTAATATTTTATTTACAGTAGGCTACAGTGTTTATTTTACTTTTAGGTGCAATACATTTTAATTGAATCATTATTTAAGTTTTTTATTTAACGTGTTGGTAAGCTGTACAGTGCCGTGTTAATGTTCAAACTGTGTTTTTACAATGTGGCTGACAATAATAAATATTCTTATTAGAAATTAAACCGCCTTATTTTTGAGCTGTGCATAACTGTAGCTGAATAGTTAGGCCTACTACGCTACTGTATTTTCATATTGGTCATTATGGTGGTACTTGGAGAGCCAAATATTTTCTGAGGTGGTACTTGGTGTAAAAAGTTTGAGAACCTCTGCACTAGCCAATCCATCTGCTTCCAGGAAGAAAATGGTACCCAAGTTGCATTCATTCGATCAATGGAGGCAGCTATAACTCCATTGCTGGGGTTTGCGGACCTTTCCTGGCCTAATCTGACTGAGCTCGAGCAACGGGAAGCAAAGTCCTTACTTCAGAGGTACAGTGATACCTTTAGCTGTAGTGAGGCACCCTTAGGTTGCACTGACTTGATTGAGCACGAGATTCCTTTGATTGACGACATTCCGGTACGGCAGCGTTATAGACGACTCCCACCATTCCAGTATGATGTGGTGAAGACGCATATCCAGGAGCTGTTAGATCACGGAGTGGTAAAACCAAGTTGTAGTCCTTATTCCTCACCCATCGTGGTTGTGGAAAAAAAAAGATGGATCTATTCGTCTTTGTGTTGACTATAGACAACTAAACGCAAAGACTAGGAAAGACGCCTTTCCACTGCCGAGAATTGAGGAGTCTTTGGATGCCCTCACAGGAGCATCTCTCTTCTCCACTCTCAATCTTGCGAGTGGTTATAATCAGGTGTCAGTTGCTGAGAAGGACCGGGTTAAGACTGCTTTTTGCACGCCGTTTGGCCTGTTTGAGTTCCAGAGAATGCCATATGGGTTGTGCAATGCACCCGGGACCTTCCAGCGGCTGATGGAAAGAATATTTGGGGACCAGCGTTTCCATTCCCTTCTTCTGTACTTGGATGATGTGGTCATCTTTTCATCTACGTTTAAACAACATCTGGATCGTTTGGAGTCGGTATTTAATCGTCTACGCGAGCATGGTCTTAAGCTCAAACTAAAGAAGTGTCATTTTTTTCAGCCTGAAGTGAAGTTCTTGGGCCACGTTGTTTCGGCCTCCGGGGTCTCTACGGATCCTGATAAGATCAGCGCGGTTAGGGATTGGAGCACTCCATCTACAGTTGCCGAATTGCGATCATTCCTTGGGTTTGCGTCGTATTATCTACGTTTTGTGCAGGGGTTTGCGAGGTATGCAGCTCCTCTGCATAAATTGGTGGCAAAGCTTCAGCCACACCCTAAAAGGAATAGGACGGGGCGTAATGCCACTTTGCGGGACCATTGGGACTGGGGCTGTGATCAAGCGTTTAACACTTTGAGGGACAAACTGATGTGCGCCAGTTTTGGGTTACGCCGATTTTAGTAAACCATTTGTCCTTGAGGTAGATGCTAGTGGACTGGGGCTCGGTGCAGTTTTGTCCCAAGAGCAGGATGGAGGACTGCGGCGTCCAGTCGCTTATGCAAGCAGGGGCTTGCGACTAACTGAACGAAACATGGATAATTATTCGGCCATGAAACTTGAACTGTTGGCACTTAAGTGGGCAGTAACAGACAAGTTTCGGGATTATCTGCTGGGTACTAAATTTATTGTTCTGACTGACAACAACCCACTCTGTTACTTACGGACAGCTAAGTTAGGAGCCGTGGAGCAACGTTGGGCTGCACAATTGGTGCTTTTTGATTTCACCATTGAGTATCGCCCTGGCACATGTAATAAGAATGCGGATGCGCTATCCTGCTTGCCGGCACCACCAGCCCTAGTCTCTTTGGAAGAGATGGCTTCGGGGATCTCTGTGCCAGTTGAAATTAAGAGTGTGGTCATGTCCCCTTCTGTCGAAATACAAGCCATAGATGCATGCCCTACGAGAACTAAGGCAAACCTTCAAGTTTTGCAGCCCGAGGACCCTGTTTTGAAGGCCTTCCTGGTATATTGGAAGAGGGTAGGGATGGCTCGATACCACAATTTTGGCTTCGGTACGATACCAGAATCTAATACCTCGGTATCGATACTAAATCGATACCACAGGTAAAAAAATATTTAAAAAAAAGTCAATTTAAGTGACACTTAAAAAACACTGCTTGAAACTCTCCACTACCAAATGTGCAAACAAAAGGTATCAAAATGTACATTAAAAAAATAAATAAATCAGTCAGGGAACATACAGTAGGTTAAATTTTGATTTTGAAAAAAAAAAAAATCTGAAATTATACAATTAAAATAGGTTAATATCTATGATAGATTCACATATAAGCTCATAATAATAATAGAATAATGAAATGACATGTAAACCATAGCTGTCATGCATAACAGAGAATTATCAACATTTATTGCATTTATTCATCATGGTTTGGTTACTGTTTGGGTTCATATTAGTTTAATACATTGCATAAAGTAATGTTAACATGCTAAACATGTATTAGTATATTTAATTTTTTAGGTCATTTAATTACTGATTGATATAGATGAATAAATGCTATAATACTGTTAGGTCAGGTTACCTAATGAATGTTGACAAATGTAGCTTAATTGTTACATTAGTAATATTCATATTACCACTAGGCCTATTTCTCTCTCTCTCTCTCTCTCTCTCTCTCTCTCTCTCTCTCTCTCTCTCTCTCTCTCTCTCTCTCTCTCTCTCTCTCTCTCTCTCTCTCTCTCTCTCTCTCTCTCTCTCTCTCTCTCTCTCTCTCTCTCTCTCTCTCTCTCTCGGCTTTGGTCGCCAAAGTTAAAATTAATATTATTCTAATTTTTATTCTTTATTCATTTAAATTCAATTAATGTTTGTTTGAAAGTATAACAGTGATGACTGATGAGACCTAAACTGAATTGGTTCTAGCGTGTCATGCAAGCAGATTTGAGCTTTCATGTTTACCGTATCATATAATTGATAAGCTCTTATGTATGTGCGCTGTTCAGTGATCAATAAAAGTCTGAATTAAATCAGTTGAATGATGGACTAACCTGTCGATCTCTGAACTCTTTGAACAAGTCAAGATGAGCAACTGACAAGTCAAGTGCTTCAGCAGATTTTATGTGTTGCCTCCCCGTTTGCAGAGTGGTGCATTGAGATCTGTTTCTTTACTTTTCTCAAGACTTTTGTTGGCAAAGTAATGACTTATTTCACTCACACTGCTCTCTCTATTTATTAATTTCGGGCGTGTAGAAATTCTGATGAGCTTCGTTTGATCCATCGTGATCCATTGTGTTCCTCTGTTGTCACCGTTTGCCGGTTTCGCATGACCCGCGTCAGTTTAGATAGCGCACTGCCGCCTAGCGGTGAACTTCGAAACAGCAGCGCATCAAATACCGAATTTAACAAAATGATGATATTGTACCGTTTGAAATATAATATATACCGGTATTTTTGCAGTACCGGTATACCGCGCATCCCTAGAAGAGGGGTAGTCCCCCTACAGCTCCAGAGAGGTCTGCTGAGTCCCCGGCTGTTGTGGAGCTTGTTCGTCAATGGGCAGATCTAGTAGTTTATGAGGGTGTCTAATATAGGAAGACACATGTCCCTGGCAGCACTAAAGGGGTTGTGCAGTTACTACTGCCCAGGCTCTTCAGACAGAAGTGTTCACGGCCTTGCATGATGATCATGGCCACCAGGGGGTAGAACGAACAGCTAGTCTTGTCCGCCAGCGATGCTATTGGCCTTTTATGCGGAAGGATGTTGACCAGTGGTGTCGTGAATGCCGGCAGTGTGTGGTGGCCAAGGCAACCCAGCCAAAATTAAGGACCTTTATGGGTAATCTGTTGGCATCAAGGCCCTTAGAAATAGTAGCTATTGACTTTTCCATATTGGAGAAATCCAGTGATGGGAAAGAGAATCTTTTGGTTGTGACTGATGTATTCTCTAAATTTTCGCAGGCATATCCTACAGTAGACCAGAGGTCGTCAACAGTAGCTCGAGTCTTGACAGAGCAGTGGTTTTATACTTATGGTGTCCCACTACGTATCCATACTGACCAAGGGCGCAATTTTGAAGGTGAGCTGCTCCGACAGTTGTGCAGAGTGTATGGAACTCGTAAATCCCGCACTAGCCCATACCATCCAGAGGGTAATGGACAGTGTGAGCGATTTAATCGCACCTTGCATGACTTGCTTTGCACACTACCTCCTGATAAGAAGAGACGGTGGCCCTACCATCTGCCACAGGTTTTGTTTGCCTACAACACCACGGTCCATCAGTCTACGGGGTTTTCTCCGTATGAACTGATGTTCGGGCGTAAGCCCACCCTTCCACTTGATTCTTTTTTGGGCACCATTGATACTCCATCAGACTCTACTACTACAGAGTGGGTCCAAGAACATCAGGGGCATCTCTCTGTAATTTATAGCCAGGCCCGAGCGCATTTGGAGGCAGCTGCTCAACAACGAGCAAAGAATCATTTGGTTCCTTTGCCACTTCTACCCCCGGTACACTGGTGTATCGTCGCGGGGGGTGTGAGTGTGGGGGGGGGGGGGGGGGTGAGTGTAGCGGGTGGGGCGTAGGCAGTGAGAATTGCGCCTTGATTGAATCAGGTGGTGGCTGTTTGGCGCTACACCTTTAAATCCAGCAAGCTGGCGGTTTTCCGGATTAGTGCTGTTACAGACTGTTGATTCCTTGGACTCGTGGCTGGGTGTACGAGTTGACCTGCATCTGGTGTTTGTGCGGTTATGCAGTGCCGTGGTTGCAGCTAGTTCCCTGTCTTCGCGAGCCCTCATCGGCTGCGAATTGTGTCGGCGTGTTTCAACGAGGACTTACGGGTTTAGAGTGACCACTACAAGTTCGCTGAGTGCGTTTGTTGTGCTGAGAACTCTGGTCTGGGAATGTACGAGTAAAAACCAGACGGAGTAAAGCGATTGCTACAGTATTATAAATAACCAAGCTTTTGGCTTGACGCCGTGGTCTGTTCATACAAGAGGAGCGGCATATGCTGTCGTCCTGGCCACTGTTTTTCCTGTGCTTTGTTTTTAGGATTCAGTTGTGTGTGTGGGAGAAAGGTCCATTGTGTTGTTTATCAGTTTCTCCCTTGTTTGTGTTGCTGTATGTTTCATGTTTGTATATGTAATGTTTGAACCGTAGGCCATTGGGTTGGTGCAATATCCTGGGTGGAGGGGTAACAATTTTGTTGTGTGGCCACTGGTTTGTTGAATGTGAATTTTTTTTTTTGGTTATATTTCTGCATGTGATTTGTGACGTGCCCTATTTATTCTGTGTTTGGGTCTTGTTGAATTTTTATTGAGCGCTATTTATTCAAACACTTTGATATTGTATTTTGTTGTCCCCGGCCCTGACTCTGTTACCCAGAGGCCATGTCTGTTTCATGTGTGTGTCCATTGAGAAAAATAAAATAAACTTTTTATTTTTATAATACTCCAGTCCCTCTCTCTCCTTTTACTTCCCTTTATTGGGGTAGCCTGCTGGTAAGCATCTAAAATTCTGACGGTCGCTTATCAACGAACGACTGGTTGTGAACAGACCCCCTAGGGGCTACATAAATACAGGGATCACTCGAAGAGTTTTTTTTATTACAGTAACAATTTACTTTCAGTCAAAATACATCTTTAACATTATACACACACACACACACACTCTCTCTCTCTCTCTCTCTCTCTCTCTCTCTCTCTCTCTCTCTCTCTCTCTCTCTCTCACTATTCACCTCTTGCTGTCTATCTATTGTGTCCTTCTATATTTGTTATATTACTCTCTCATCACTTGCTGTTGTCTTTCTCTCTCACCACTTCCTGTTGTCTTTCTTTCTCTTCATTTGCTGTTGTCTTTCTCATCACTTGCTGTTGTCTCTCTCACCAATTGCTGTTTTCTTTCTCTCACCACTTCCTGTTGTCTTTCTTTCTCTTCACTTACTGTTTTCTTTCTCTCTCACCTCTTCCTGTTGTCTTTATTTCTCATCACTTGCTGTTGTCTTTCTCTCTCACACTTGCTGTTGTCTCTCTCATCACTTGCTATTGCTTACTGGTTATCCTTAGAGAAAACAACACCTGATACGCTGTATTTAATATATCAAGAGGACTCACGAGTTGCGTATTTGCGCTAAATACGCGCAGCTTTGGCTACACAAACTTCCCCAGCAAAGTGAGTAAACATACTGTAGAAACACTCGTGATTTGACAGCGTTACCCGCCAAAGTTCATTTTGGCGGGTGTTAATTTCAATCCCTGACGGTTGCACTCCTGTTGTCATTCTGCACGAAAGTTCACGCCGATAAATCATCAGAAATATTTCTGATTTGTGCGCGTCTCAAGCGCCCTATTTACGCTCGTTCTAATAATGCCTGTTATGCCTAGTTCACACTACATGATTTTAAGCCCGATTTGCAAATCGTTGAGCTCGCCGACAGGTCAGGGTGTTATCGCGTGCAAATCGCGGGTGATTAGCGCGCGATGAACGCTCGCCAATCTGTTAGTATGAAAGAGCCAACAACGCATCAAAGACGCTCGCAGAGGCCTCGCAGACGCGTCGCCGAGCCCAGAAAAATATCTAGCATGCTAGATATCCAGAGCTGTCGCGCGACTCAACCTCACGTGATGTCGAGAGCTACAGCCAATCAGTGCAACTACAGATTAAACATACAAGTATGTGTAGACATAAAAATATAATTACTTATGCTTTTCGGAAGAATATCCCTGTTTGTAATCATAGGTTTTACTAAAATACTTTTAGGAAAAAGGAAAGTCAACTGTATATATGCCGATGTCACAATGTTGATGTTCTGGGTGTTCTTTTTTAAAATGAAGTTGTAGAGTGTATATATTTTCTCAGAGCTAATCATCGCGCAAACAGTTTGCAGCACTAGTTTCTGTCTGACGCCCATACGCGAGTTGTGTTCTTCTTCCCTGGGTATTGGCGCGCGTGCTGTTTCGCGTCATTTTAGGTTCATTTTATCGCGTGATTTTTCGTGAGAAAACGTGGTTTGTGGACAAGATAGAATCGTTGGGTGACAGAGTTGTTGTCAACTCGTGTAGTGCATTACCTCCTGTTGCGGATCAATCACGTTGTGTCGTGTGGTGTGAACAGCTCAACAACTTGAACACTCCTGATTTCACAGAGAGCAAGTCATGTAGTGTGAACTGCACAGTTCAGCCCGACGTTTTAAAATCATGTAGTGTGAACTAGGCTTTAGTTGTCCGTGGATTTGCCTATATTTAGTGTTGAAAATGGAAACGTCTTTAGACATGGAAAATCGATTTTACAATCGATTCAATCAACACTTATGTCTCAAAAATCGAACAGGATTTTTTCACAAAAGTGACAGCCCTACTGACGAGCACGAACTCTGTGGGAGGGTATTCATTGATAGTGGGGGAGGGGCATGAGAGTTGTAAACATTCAAAATTTTGCCTAAGTCCTCTCAATCTATACTGTCTATGCTCTCAATCAGCCAGAGTTGCCGACGGCAGCTTTAATACAATTCGTATTTTTTTAGTTTATGAAAGTACACACTGAAGTGTACTCTCAGTAAACTACTAGTTTAGTAGTTTATACTGCAAGTATACTTGCAAGTTTTCTTTAAGGCGAGACACGGCAGGCAAAAACAGTTTTTTTTTCACTGGTCAATTTTGAGATTTTGGGCTATTTGTCTTCAATAACATGTATTCTTTCAGACTTGTGCTGAAAAAAAGTCCAAAATACACATTTAGGACTGTATTTTACTACACTTTGTCTGTTTGCGTGTGTAGATTTCGCCTAAATTCATCAAAAGTTGGCGTTCTAAATCATCCCGTTGCTCCGCGATCGCTGTCTGCTCCCTGTCATCACATATACCGTTGGAAAGCTCTCTCTCTCCTCTTCAATGCTGTCGGATCCAAATATGGTCATTTCCTATTTATCAGCAACGAATCATGAAAGTAAAATGGGCCATTTACTCGACATGCGCAATCTCATTGGCTGATGCCAATTTCTGACAACGTGATTCGTCACGTGATGCGCTCTGACATTTCCGTGGTAGTTCAAAATGTGGAAAGATTATGAGTTAATTTAGCCTACTATTTGTATTTATATATTTAGTTTTTGTCATTCCACCTGTGTGATGGACTGTTGATGTGTTGTTTTGGATGTTATGATCAATGATGGATGAAGCAGTAATGCGTTTTAGATGTTAAACAGTGTGATACATGGATTTTACTTGGACCTAAAACATATTTTGTCTGTAATTCATGGCTTTCAATAGAAATTAGTGGAATTTTGCCATAAAAATCTTAAAAGGCCGTTTTCTCAAAATGAGTTTTTTCTCACACTCCTAGTGACGATTTTCCACGTCTGTAGCACCTACATACACCAAACTTTACAGCCGTATTCCTAACTATATTGTGAAGGTTTGTTCAGAGGGATTTGTTGATATATCATTCTTGGCCTGATTTATATGACATTTTATGCCTAAAAATAGGGCGGAAATAAATTTTTTAAGGCTATTGCCAGTATTTTCTGATTTACAGGGTAACAAAAGGAGATATTAATAATCCCCTCTGAAAATGTCTTTTCATTGAATATATCAACAAAATGCAAAAATCATTTTGAACCTTGTTTTTTTCAATGGTCAGATTTGTCACTTCAAAATATATGCAAATTAGCGCATATTTTTTTCTCCTATTCATGTGAGTAATCAACTGGTAAAGTTTCATGGTGATATCTGTAAGTTAAATTTTTTACCCTATTCACCTGCAGTGTCTCGCCTTAAGTGAACAAACTTATACTTGTTATAGTTCACTATTTACAGTGAGGAAAATAAGTATTTGAACACCCTGCTATTTTGAAAGTTCTCCCACTTGGAAATCATGGAGGAGTCTGAAATTGTCATCATAGGTGCATGTCCACTGTGAGAGACATAATCTAAATAAAAAAATCCAGAAATCACAATATATGATTTTTTAACTATTTATTTGTAAGATACAGCTGCAAATAAGTATGTGAACACCTGTCTATCAGCTAGAATTCTGACCCTCAAAGACCTGTTAGTCTGCGTTTAAAATGTCCACCTCCACTCCATCCATTTATTATCCTAAATTAGATGCACCTGTTTTAGGTCGTTAGCTGCATAAAGACCCCTGTCCACCCCATACAATCAGTAAGAATCCAACTACTAACATGGCCAAGACCAAAGAGCTGTCCAAAGACACTAGAGACAAAATTGTACACCTCCACAAATCTGGAAAGGGCTACGGGGAAATTGCCAAGCAGCTTGGTGAAAAAAGGTCCACTGTTGGAGCAATCATTAGAAAATGGAAGAAGCTAAACATGACTGTCAATCTCCCTCGGACTGGGGCTCCATGCAAGATCTCACCTCATGAGGTCTCAATGATCCTAAGAAAGGTGAGAAATCAGCCCAGAACTACACGGGAGGAGCTGGTCAATGACCTGAAAAGAGCTGGGACCACCGTTTCCAAGGTTACTGTTGGTAATACACTAAGACGTCATGGTTTGAAATCATGCATGGCACGGAAGGTTCCCTTGCTTAAACCAGCACATGTCAATGCCCGTCTTAGGTTTGCCAATGACCATTTGGATGATCCAGAGGAGTCATGGGAGAAAGTCATGTGGTCAGCTGAAACCAAAATAGAACTTATTGGTCATAATTCCACTAACCGTGTTTGGAGGAAGAATAATGATGAGTACCATCCCAAAGAACACCATCCCTACTGTGAAGCATGGGGGTGGTAGCATCATGATTTGGGGGTGTTTTTCTGCACATGGTACAGGGCGACTGCACTGTATTAAGGAGAGGATGTAAGGGGCGGGTGTTGCTCCGACTTCGCGTCCAGCCGTGAACGAGCTCAAAAAAACTCTCCCCTGTCGGTGATTGGTTGAAACACTGTTTGTTTTGGTTTTGAGTGGTGGTTGTTCCCACTTGTTTTTTGTGCAGATTTCAGAGCCTAGGCTGCCTACAGAGACGTGGTTTTTGGACGGCATGCTTATGGGGCGGGCAGCTAGCGGATCGTTAGGAAAGATTAGGTAATTGTTTTTGGGCCTGAAATGACTGATACAACCTTTAAGCGCAAACCAGTAGGCCTACAGAAGTAATCAATAAATTATCGGGGAGGGTCATGCCTTTTTTCACAATCGTTTTGGAGGGTCATAGAAAAATGTATTAGCCTACTGGCGGAGGGAGAGTCAAGTCTTTTTTGACTACAGATCTCAAAACTCCTCCGGTGGGCCCTTAAATAAAAAGCGAACAGTCCCTAAGAACTTAACTGTCAAGTCAATGCTAGAACTTCCACCTAAACGTTAACTAGCATATAGCATTAACTTTACACGTTAACTAACGTCTGCAGTCACAATTTTATTTTTAACATGGTAAAAACATGTAAATTATTATAATGTAACCGTATAATTTTGCAACGATAGGTTTTTCACGTTGAATCAAGTACAAAACACAGCGAACTGTGTAGCCCGTGAATGTGTTGTTTGGACATTTTTGGAGGCGTAGGCCTACATTATTAAAGTAACACCAAGTAGATTTTCCTCTGCGGTCCCCCTACTGGTTGGAAGCGGAGTTGTCCATTAGCGCTGTCGTAAATCATTTAGCCTACCGCAGCCGACTGTCCCACACGCACACGCACACGCACACTCACGCTCGCTGTTGATCTCCAGCACCGGCTTTGGAATCAACAATGGCCACAGACAAGGTAGAGTATGATGCATGATTTTATGAAAGACATCACGAACTACGAAAAACTAATTAATGGCATTGTTTGTTTTTTATATATATATATTTATATATTTTTATTTTGTGTAACAGTAAACTTGAAACGCTATAACAGCAAGATAGTTTTACACAAGGATAAAAAGTAAAAACTTATTGCAGAACAGTTTAGCATGTAGTAGTCAATTGAATTTTCTGTGCAAATCTTGATCATTTTATTTGAAAAATATTGCAGAGAAAGGTGACACCGTTTTAGTGGCTGCTTTGCTGAAATAAACAAAAACAAAAGAGATTTATGGATGCTGCATATGAAGCATGCAGGTTCTTTGATATGGGTATCATCGCGATGTTTAATATCCTTGCAGCGCCAAATTAGAGTTAATATTAGGCAATTATTTCAAAACTTTCATTATATATATATATATATATATATACACATTGAAAAATTACAGAGGTCCAGACCTGCACGTATCAGCACCTTCACATGTGGAGAAATGAGATTGGAACAACAGCAAGTCGACAGTATAATGATTGACCGTCACTGCCTTTATAGTGTACAACAGACAAATTAAATTAAGCAGAACTTTTTATAAGTTCGGTGAGTATTTTATTTTGATAATGAATAGGTTTTGATGTCAAATTAGCAGTGCTAGAATTGACACAGCCTATTGTGCGCGCACGCGAGACGCCGGCGCGAACACTTGGATTGTTTCCTCTGGGAACAAAGGAATACTCTTATTATGGTCATAAGAGTACATCATTCAAAACGGCAAAATGTCTATTTTTTATTTGTGTATACATTAAAAATTACTACAAAATGTCATGCCTTTTAAAAATAAAGAAAACAACAGGATGCCGGTTCTGCCGTCTCTGTCTCCTTCTGGCGCGCGTGCAAAAATCGACCAAAACACAGCGAATACTTGACGCACAGGCATAAGAAATATAGATAGATTATCTATCTATAGAAACCTTTAAGAGCATACTTTTTTATTATTTGACATTAAATGCATTAGGCCGATAAGTCACTTTGGAATAAATAGCAAGTTTTCAGATGATAAAGAAAACAATATTGATCCTTGTCCGGCCTCTTGCTTTATCACTCAGCCTTTTTCTCTTCCGAGTCTCCTCCAACAAAACCTTTGCCTTCTTAGTTTTTTTCACCGCTTCGGCCATGACAACAGCGTCCGAATTTGAGGAAGTGGTGGGGGAAGTGACGTATGCCGTAAAGCAGTTGAATATTGTAGTTCTTTTTGTGCACGGGTTCCTACCCGAAACCCGAAGTTACATAGTGCCAGTAAAAGCGATACAGACCACGTCAGGCTACGGCAGATGTGTCATTTAACTTATTTTAAGTTGATGTACCATCACAAGGGTCTTGAAAATATATTATGAAGGTTGAAAAACTACTTGGTGTTACTTTAATGATCCCGACTGTTGCGTCACAGTCTGTGTTATGTGGAGATTCGCCTATTTTTCAGGTGTGTTTTTCAAAAACGAGATTTAAATAAGGAGAAAACAATGGTGTTTCAGACTCACTGTATGTCATGTCCATGTAACGTTACTGAACTCTTATTTAACTATGCCAAAATAAATTCAATTTCAAATTCTAGGGCACCTTTAAGGATAAAAAAAATCAATTCTTACCCACTGACTTATTTCCGAAAAATCCCCAAAATCTCGTTTGCTTCATTTTTCTTTAACTTTTTCTTTCCTGCTCGTTGACTGTCTCAGTTGTTAACTCGCACTCTTGCGGTTGACTGTGCTATAGCTCCTCCCCTACCTGCTGCTGCTGCATATTTAACAGAGAGGAAGAAACGGAGTAGCCCATAGGCTACCGACTGCAAAGAAATGTATTCTGTAGGCTCGATTATTTTTAAGGTCTATTTTTACAGGCTGTGTGCAGTATATAAAGCCAAAGCGCAATGAAATAAAGCAACTTATGATTTTGTGTGTTTACATAGGCTATTGTCCAATTTCATATTTGCTCAGTGACAGTCATTACATTCGGGGCTTGACTCAAAACATTCGGGGCTGAAGCCCCGGCAAAATCGGCTGGCGCCGCCCCTTGCTGCAGTACAGGCATAACCTGCTATTTCTGGGCAACAAGCTCGGTCTGTATCTGCCCTTCTCTATAGTCAGGCTGTGTTTTCTCAGTCTGTTCCTTGTCATATTTTTCCTCAGTTTGTGGTCTCTGACTGTGCTCAGGTGTTCTGCTGTTGTGTAATCTCTGTTTAGGGCCAAATAACATTGTAGTTTATTTTGTCTTTGTGTCGTTTCATTCCAGTAGACTAGGTAGTTTTCCTTTTGTGCATTAATCATCTGGTTGGGCCGAATTATGTGGATGAGGGTGTCTCTTTCCTGAGGCTGATTATTCTTAGTCTGTTTGTGGAGCCTCAGGACCAGCTGAATGAGGGGGCTCTTTTCAGCATTAATTTAATGATTTTTAATGTCGAAGCGGGCGAGTTCCTCTGCTGCTCTGAATTGCCCTATGTCGTTTTTGACTCAGCAGCACGCCAATCCGGCTCCAGCACCCACTCAGCCCGTCGTTGACTCCGCTTCCGCACCCGCTCAGCTCCAGCAAAAGGTGGATCCCGAGGTGAAGCAGCGCTTCCGTCTAGCTATGTGCTACACATTTCCCAAGCGCCAGGGACCCCACCCTAAGCTGGGGCTGGACCCTGAGCTGCCCAAGCAGCCCTGATGTCTCTCACAAAAAGACCATTCCTCCTCAGCATTATCCCGCCACAGTGCGACTGGCTGCCATCTGTGGCTCTCCGACCCCTCGCCACGTGGAGCCAGGCTTGGGAAGCCATTTCCAGCATGTCAAATTTGCTTTTAGATATAATCAAACGAGGTTACTCGCTCCAATTCACTCGCAGACCCCTCGCTTCAGGGGTGTGACGTAAACTTTGGTCACGTCCTCCAAGCCAAAGTACAAGGTCTGCTAGAAGAAGGAGTAAATCCCCATGAACCACAGCGAGTCACGCATTTACAGCTGCTACTTCCTCGTCCCCAAGAAGTATGGCGGCCTCAGGCCCGTCCTCGATTTGAGATGTCTGAATCGAGCTCTGATAAGACAGCCTTTCAGAATGTTAACTTTGAAACAAATCTGGTCAGATCTGCCCAGGTGATTGGTTTTTATCAGTTGGTCTGAAGGACATATACTTTCATATTCCAATCGCTGACCGTTCTTGAGATTCGTGTTCAAAGGGGTGGCTTACCAACCTACAGTCCTACTATTCAGACTGTCCTTACCTCCACGCACCTTCCCGGAATACGTGGATGCGGCCCTCTCCCCCCGAGACTGATGGGATTACACATCCTGAATTACCCTGACGATTGCTTACTCTTAGCCCATCCAAAGGAGGATCTATGTGAACACAGATCTCTGCTCCTTAGCCACTTGGAAAGTCTGGGGTTCAGGATCAACCTAAGCAAAAGCTTGCTGTCCCCCAGCCAACGCATCACATTTCTGGGGGCAGTATTTGATTTGTCCCAAATGGACAAATTTGTCCTGGTTTTTGCTGGAATGTTCACAGACTAGCAACATCATTCAGAGTTGGGGACAACCTCCCCTTGAAAATGTTTCAGAAGCTACTGGGCCTCATGACAGCAGCACTGGTTGAAGGCCCACATCCCACCTTGAGTATTGCGCGAAGCCTGCCTAATTCAGACGGTGACCCATGGCTGTCCCAGAGCCCTGGTTCCCTGGAAATCATGTCAGTTGGGAGTAGAACTGGGCTCGTTTTCCAGAAGGAAAGTAGTCATGACAGATGCTTTCAAGACAGGTTGGGGTACTATGCAACGGCAGGCCGGACTTTGGCTCCTGGACGGAGCCAATGACGAGTCAACTGCCTA
The DNA here is from genome assembly GCA_031834385.1 of Semotilus atromaculatus. Lineage (NCBI taxonomy): Eukaryota > Metazoa > Chordata > Actinopteri > Cypriniformes > Leuciscidae > Semotilus > Semotilus atromaculatus. The sequence goes on along the minus strand of JAULUF010000055.1, from coordinate 22,715,491 downwards.
GAAATGATGACCGTACTTCAAGCTTTCAAGAAGTTCCGCTCAGAACTCAGGGGGCATCATGCCCTGTTCCGATCGGACAGCATGACAGTTCAGGTCTCATCCATTAAACAGGCTGGCGTACCACCTCCTTCTGTGGGCACAGGACAATTTCCCCTCAGTAAAAGCGATGCATGTGCCGGACTTCATGAACATGGGAGCAGATATTCTGTCCAGGAACGGATGGTCTCCAGGGGAGTGGAGACTCCACCCCCAGAAGGTCCACATGACCTATTTGCATTAAACAAGAGCAACAACTACCAGATGTTCTTCTTGAAGAAAAAGGCCTGCTGCTTGCCCTCTCTGCGCCTTTATGCCTTCACTCTGGAAGCTCTGCTCCCTCAGGTCATCAACCGAATCAGGTCATCAACCGGACAGATGCTCAGTTTTACCCGTGGCAAGTTTAAAAGCGTAGTTTATTCTAAGTGAGCGCTCTATCTTTTTTCTGGGCATGAGCGATGCTCAATTCACAAATGAATCACTCTTTTGAGTCGATTCTGTTCAAAGACGTCATCAAACAAGTTGGGCAGATCTGTCTAAATCGGTTCGCGTATCAGTTTGAATGATCAGTTTCCTGCACGCACTGAATCGCTTTCAATTCACACTCGACTCGGTGTCGTAACAGGAAGATTGAACACCAAGAGCGTTTGATGAAGTTGCCGTGGACCTACGTAGCTACAGTCTAGAAAGTAAATCTGCAAATGCATCATATTTTTTGCCAGCGATGAAGATCTTTATTAGTTGAACATCTTCGTATGTTACTTCGTAAGCTGTCTGTGAATGAATGATTCCACAGGACGATACATTCGATTTCATTTCATTCAGGTAATACATTTTACAACCAAACAGATTATTACACCACGATAGCACTACTACAAAGCATGACATTACCCCTTTTTTGGACATATACATTAATTTATACATTAAATAAGATATCATTGTCCAGTTTATGAATGTGTGTACACACACAATGTGTGTGTGTGTATTGCACAGTGGTGTGCGAACTCGACTTGAAAACTAATGCCTTTGCCTGCCTTAGACAGTTAACCAGTTTAAAGATGGTTTCAGAAATATACATATAAATACATTTTGGAGAACAAACAGAAGAAGATTCCGTGCATTTGATCGTTGTTTGTGTTCAGATGTTCAGTAGCGGGCATGCCATGACTGCGAGCACATGTGAAGAGTTTTTTCATTGGATACTTTTTTACTCTTACTCAAGTAACTATTAAGATTATTACTTTTACTTTTACTTTGAGTAAATATTTCTATAAGTACTTTTACTTGAGTACAGTTTTTGGATACTCTACCCACCTCTGGACATATGTTAGGTCCATGTCTCTGGTAACCTGCCTTGGGTCCTTTGTCATCAAGCGCCCCCAGGCTATGGCCTCGCAGGACAGCTTCCGTTCCGCTAGTAGCACAACGCTATGGATTTGCATTCTCCATAAGTGTCAGAAACTGACGCAATGCGAGTTAACCGTATCGTAAAGAAGGACCTATGTGCACACAGATATCTGCTCCTTAGCCACTTGGAAAGTCTGGTGTTTAGGATCAACCCAAGCAAATATTTACTGTCCCCCAGCCAACGCATCTCGTTTCTGGGGGCAGTATTTGATTCGTTCCAAATGCGGGCCAAAATGTTCTGAAGGGGTGGATTCTGGAATTCCACTGCTGCTTCAATGTATATCTATTGAGTGCATAGACGTTGGAACAGGGCAGGGGGGGCGGCCGAAAAAATTACATAAAAGCAGATCATCATTCATTCAGCACTGTTGCTGCTGCGGTGTGTCACGTGACAAGCAATGACGCCATGGAAACCATAAAGTGACACATTCTAAATAACGGTTACCTTGAAAAACTCACGCTGGGGGGTCAGCCAGATTATTTTAAATGTACGTGTGAAAGGGTTATATGTTATATGCGCAGCCACAGTGGAGACATAATTTAAGGGCGCGAGTCCCGCAAGAATATGATTTGAAAATATAAATTCTCAGAAAATTAATTTAATACCAATATATTGAAACGTCTGTTTATATACTCCATTAATAAAGGAGTCAAGACATTGGAAAAATATCAGTCCATATGCGTTATATATTTAATATGAGGGAAATAGACATGCATGCATGACAAAAAATCTTTAACTTTTAATATATATATTTTATAAAATATTTTTTTTAGAAAATTATACTAGACTAATGTCACTCATAAATCATGAAATTTCACACATCCACCATCTTTTTTTATTTTTCACCAAGTTTTATTAAAAATCTTTAACTTTTAGATAGCAAAATATTTTTTAGTAATTCTGTCAATTACACTAAGGTTAGATTTCATTGAAGGTAAATTGGAGCGGCCACACTGAGCTGTGCGTAACGCCCACAGATGTGAAGTGAACGAGACAGAGGCTGTCCGTTACTGTCTGAAATGGTTAAAGGGTTAGTTCACCCAAAAATTAAAATGAAGTCCTTAATTACTCACCCCCATGCTGTACCAACCCCGTAAGACCTTCGTTCATCTATCTTCATTTGTGTTCCGAAGATGAACGAAGGTCTTACGGGGTTGGTACAGCATGGGGGTGAGTAATTAATGACTTAATTTTCATTTTTGGGTGAACTAACCCTTTAACTCTGTGGCGATGCATGTTCAAACCAGATTTAACTCATACCTGTCAACATTTGCTTTTCAAAATTGGGTTGGGAGAATCGCAAGAGGTAGGTTACAACTGTACTTCGGTTTCTTTGCGGGGACAGCATGTCTATGGGGACTGCCATGTCTATCGGCTCGCTTTCGAGTTAACTTTCCGCGACTGCGCAACTGGGTTATAGGTTGCCAGGTTGAGGTGAAAAACGGGTTGAAATTTGTATATGGTGTGTGGATTGTATGAGTATCAGGCAACTGGTCAACATTTGACAAACATAGTGGTCCGATTATTCATAAAGGAGTTTGGGACATGCAAATTACGTGAGTTTCCCGGAAGAAATAACAAACCGGGAGGGGTCCGGAAAAACGGGAGTGTTGACAGCTATGATCAATCATAATTAACTAATTATATATTAACTAACTAGTAATTCGCCATTAGGGGCAGTAGTGAGTTTTTTTTTTGCCCTGTGACTACACACCTGGATTTTTTTTGCTTTCCTGCCCTTATTCAAGGATGGGGCCAAAGAGAGCTCTGGCGGGGCAAGCTAATGGCGCTTTTCCACTGCATGGTACGGTACGGTTCGGTACGGCACGCTTTGGCGCTTTTCCACTGCATGGTACGGTACGGCTCGGTTCAGTACGGCTCACTTATGGCGCATTTCCACTGCATGGTACGGTACGGTACGGCTCGCTTCGGCTCGCTTTAAATGGTACCTGGTCTGTTGAGGTTCCAAGCGTACCGTACCGGTACTAAAATGTGACGTGCAAACACTGCAGATCACTGATTGGTCAGACAGAATCGTCACTACCAGCGTCATTGTATTTGCGACACGAGACGAGACACTAAACCCGCTAGATTTAAATAGCCAGTAGACAACAGCCAAGCTGTAGCGTCTGTTTTTAAAGTACTTGCTTGAAAAAAGAAGATGAAAACTTTGCAATGGCTGAAGCGTGGTCAGCGAGGTGCAGATGTTCCTCTCGTTGGTTGCCGAGGAGTCGCGCAACTATAACGATCAGTCCCACCCACTTGAAGCGGTAACTGCAGTGGAAAAGCAACCGAGCTAAAGCGAACCGAACCGTGCCGTACCGAGTCGAGTCGTACCACGCAGTGGAAAAGCAAAGCGAGCCGAACCGTTCCGCGCCGAGTCGAACCGTACCGAGCCGAACAGAACCGTACCATGCAGTGGAAAAGCGCCATAAGGAAGTTACTAAGAGAGCCACAGGAGGACGAGACGGTGCTGAGATGGAGATGGGTAACCTTTCTCAAGATGTTTCTCTCCAAGAGCTAAAAGATTTGTTCCAGACACATATTACCATGCAACAGGCGCGAGACAGCCGAATGGAGCAAGAAGCAGCTCGTCGTCAGGAAGGGCGATGGAAGGCCCTGCACCATCAGTTCAGCCAGCTTCAGCAAGAAGTGCATGTCCGTACTACTCCTGTACCTAATCCAGGACTCGCCACTAGTACTCATGATGGCCCTACTTCTCCTCCTTCCATCCAGCAAACTTCTCAAGACTTCCTGCAGAGTTCTAGTAGCGGACCGCCAGCAGCATCACCAATTCCTCATCAGAATGTCTACCACGGGTTAGGACATTCAGCGGTACAAAAGGAGCCACACCTGCAACAGCTGTCAGAGGTAGATGACATAGAGCACTATCTCACCACCTTTGAAAGGATAGCTGTGGCGTGTCGGTGGCCGACAACCGACTGGGCAGTTAGACTAGTGCCCCTACAGACAGGTAAAGCTAGAAGTGCCTATGTACATATGGACATTGTTGAATCTCTCGACTATCAGAAAGTCGAGACAGCCATACTTAGCAAATATGACATTAACTCTGAAAGTTATCGTCTGCAGTTCAGGTCTTCTGAGGTGGGGAAGGATGAAAACCCAAAAGAGCTATACGTAAGATTGAAAGAACTGTATCACAAGTGGGTTCAACCCCAAAATCGAACCAAGGACGACATTGGTGAAGTGATCGTACTGGAACAATTTCTGCGCATGCTAGCCTTTCTGATTACGCAGCTGCATACTTGGATGACATTATTGTGTATAGTTCATCCTGGGAGCAACATCTCCAACATCTGAAGCAGGTGTTCTATCGCATTCAGGAGGCGGGTCTCACCATTAACTCTTCCAAGTGTGCTCTAGCTAAAAAGGAAACGGAGTACCTGGGGTATGTAGTCGGTAATGGGGTCATTAGACCCCAGCTTCAAAAGATTGAGGCTATCCAAAACTGCTCTCTGCCAGAGACAAAAACTCAGATCAGATCATTCTTGGGGATGGCGGGTTGGTACAGAAGATTTGTACCGAACTTCTCTGCTCGTGTGGCACCTCTGACTGATTTGACTCGAAAGAATTGCCCTAACCAGATTTGCTGGACAGAAGCAGCAATGGAAGCCTTCCAGGACATAAAGGCTGCTGTATGTGAAGAGCCAGTGCTTTATTGCCCTCATTTTGGAGAGCCATTTGTGTTGCAGACTGATGCCTCTGATATTCACGAAGTTCACGCACCTTTCAAAAGCCCTGCCGATGTTTATCCATGTGTTCGCATGAGACGGTTTCTTTCTCTTTCTCTAGCCACCTTAAACCCGAAGTACGAAGTCTTTTGGGTTTTATAACTGCTGAATCTCCAGTTGACACTGATGATTGTTGTTTGGATCTTTCTGGATCCGCCATAAGTTTAATTATGTAAAGTGCTGAGAGAAAAGCCTATACATCTCCTCACGCGCAGTATAGCCGGCTAGCCGAAACTACTCCTTTATGTGTACGGATGTGACGTAGTGACGTAATGACGCAAAGACATGCTCGAGTTTCCCGCGGAAACCCACCAGTACCACTGGAATTAAAATCATTATTACAAGCTAACCATTTTGAATCTAGCTATGGCATGCAGATAGTTTTGAACACTGGCTGAATATGTTTTTTTTAAAACAATTATTTTGGATTATTTTTAACTTAAAAAAGTTATGGACAGCAGCTTTAATATCACATGAGTTGAATGACTTCTCTAGGCTTATGACATTTAATTTGTTATATAAGTTACCTGTGTGATTACTGAAATATTCTTTTCATGTTTTCTCTAATATCTGAATTAAATATCTGAGAGGTGACTGAAGGGTCTGGCCCATGCCAGGAATGCAGTAACAGTGCTTGCTTATTTAGCCTAGCTCCCAGAAATTAAATATGGACTTGTTTTGTTAAAGTCTTTACTGTTAGATTAAAGTGTCCTCTCCTTGAGAGTAAGAACATGTTATCTTGATGTTGTGAGAAGACTCCTGTTTATAATTGGAGCCGACCAAATCCAACCTTGAAAAAGCTGTGTGTGTGTTACTGTAGTATTCTTGGTTACAGGGTTAAAGAACAAGTAGCATTATTGGAGATTGATTGACTTGTTTTCTTCTACATGCTGGCGCCTGGACACACTGTCTAGTGACCTCGTGGGGACACAGGGTCCCTAACTCAGGGTCCCGGTGGCAGCCGTACAGACTATGGAGATGTGCTACTGCCTATCTGTCAATGTGTGGAAAATTACTATGTTTATTTATTTATTAACCAATCAGAAACATTCAACCTGAAGCAAGGACGTAGCTTAGACCTTGGTGTATGGTATAGGCCTAATTGCTGTGATCTTTGTAATTTAGCGTCCGTCTTAACTCCTTGTGAGTCTTGAAGCTGACTTCTGCCTGATGAAACTGCAAACTATCTTCAGTAAAAAATTTACTTAATTTATTATAATTCTGACTCTGGTCTTAAAGTGACTGCACTTCTGACTCCGGGTCTTAATTAATCATATCTAGTCCTTGGGTCCTTAACTGTAAATCTCCTAACAGTTCCCTGAAAATTCAGAGACTAGTGGCGTCAATGGGCGTTGGGGCGGCAGCGTGTGGGACAATCTCCCCCTGAAAATGTTTCAGAAGCAACTGGGCCTCATGGCAGCAGCCTCTTCAGTAGTTCCCTTGGGCCTGTTACATTTGCGGCCACTACAACACTGGTTGAAGGCCCAAGTCCCACCTCGAGCATGGGGCGAGGGCTGCCTTATTCTCAGGGTGACCCACGGAACTGCTGTAGACCCTCTTCTGTTGGAGACAGCAACACCAGTTCATCTGCATGGAGGAGGAACTTTATAGTGGTGTCATATAGTATGACTTGACTATATATATATATATATAGCAGATATGTCTCTTTGACATAGGTAGCTCTTGCCGATAAAGAAAATAAGCTTCTAAAATGTCAGCTGTCATTATAAACTGCTACGTAGAGAGACCCACATTAAAATATACGTATTGTCTGTCATCTCTCATAAGTCTCGTCGTACATCATTAATAACTAGTTGTTCAGTTCGGTTCCATACACTGCGTAGAATTTTTGTTAATGCGGTTGTCACTACCTGTTTTTTTCAGGCTCTAATTCAGTTGTATAATGCGATTTGTTAAAACTCAGTTAGACTGTGTTTATAGCTCTTTATGAGCTTTCTCTGTAGTGCCCTTGGGTTAAAGCATTGTTATGCCTCTTGTTTGAAGTCTCCACTCTTCAGGGCTGTCTGAACAGAAGTTCTTAATGTTAGGTTCTCTGTTAGCCTCCTTGGACGATATTCCCTTTACGACACCAAGCTCTTGACGTCCTTGTCCTCAAGGGTCCTTGTAGCATGGGCTCTGGCTGCAGGGAATTTATAACAAGTTCTTGACTTAGGTCAGCCAATAAGGCACTCTGTGGTTACGTCACAATCGTACTGCATTGTGGGACATATACAGTGAAGAAAATAAGTATTTGAACACCCTGCTATTTTGCAAGTTCTCCCACTTAGAAATCATGGAGGGGTCTGAAATTGTCATCATAGGTGCATGTCCACTGTTAGAGACATAATAAATAAAAAAAATCCAGAAATCACAATGTATGATTTTTAAACTATTTATTTGTAAGATACAGCTGCAAATAAGTATTTGAACACCTGTCTATCAGCTAGAATTCTGACCCTCAAAGACCTGTTAGTCTGCCTTTAAAATGTCCACCTCCACTCCATTTATTATCCTAAATTAGATGGACCTGTTTGAGGTCATTAGCTGCATAAAGACCCCTGTCCACCCCATACAATCAGTAAGAATCCAACTACTAACATGGCCAAGACCAAAGAGCTGTCCAAAGACACTAGAGAACAAAATTGTACACCTCCACAAGGCTGGAAAGGACTACAGGGAAATTGCCAAGCAGCTTGGTGAAAAAAGGTGCACTGTTGGAGCAATCATTAGAAAATGGAAGAAGCTAAACATGACTGTCAATCTCCCTCGGACTGGGGCTCCATGCAAGATCTCACCTCGTGGGGTCTCAATGATCCTAAGAAAGGTGAGAAATCAGCCCAGAACTACACGGGAGGAGCTGGTCAATGACCTGAAAAGAGCTGGGACCACCGTTTCCAAGGTTACTATTGGTTATACACTAAGACGTCATGGTTTGAAACCATGCATGGCACGGAAGGTTCCCCTGCTTAAACCAGCACATGTCAAGGCCCGTCTTAAGTTTGCCAATGACCATTTGGATGATCCAGCCAAAATCCCTCCTGCAGTGTGTGCAAACCTGGTGAAAAACTACAGGAAACGTTTGACCTCTGTAATTGCAAACAAAGGCTACTGTACCAAATATTAACATTGATTTTCTCAGGTGTTCAAATACTTATTTGCAGCTGTCTCTTACAAATAAATAGTTAAAAAATCATACATTGTGATTTCTGGATTTTATTTTTAGATTATGTCTCTCACAGTGGACATGCACCTACGATGACAATTTCAGACCCCTCCATGATTTCTAAGTGGGAGAACTTGCAAAATAGCAGGGTGTTCAAATACTTATTTTCTTCACTGTAGATGCCTGAAGTGTACATATGAAGTAGACTCGCTCCCTCTGTCTAAATCGAGGGAACGAGTGTTTGTCCATAAAAACTTCCCTCGTCCACTTCACGAAGTGGAACGCATTTCAAAATGACGGCAGGGATTCCCCTGAGGGGAAGTGCTTAGGGAAGTTTGCAAGTGCGTGTCTAAAAGTGGACTGGAACGCAGCCGTCTATGGGGAAGGCCTGTGTGTCACTTCATATTTAGAGCACAGTAAAACAGGAAGTGTTCCTGATCACTGAGGTGTACTTAAAAACATAAATTGGGATAAAATAAAAATAAATTTTTACTCATTAGAATTTGAGGGGCGCCAGTCATTTTGTCACAGATATTTTGGAGAAAAAAAAACATTTATTTCATTTATTCCATATTTATATTTGGTGTAAAATAACTTTAATTAAGGTTAGATGTTTGTGAGCATTTTGAATGAAAGACCAAGAGGAGAAATAGCAAAAAAAAAACATTTTCAGTCTGTTTTCCTAATTTTTACCTAGTAGGCTAGGATATATAGAGCCTATATAACCCAGGTGTTAAATGTGAAAACTAGAAGTCTAATAAATTTTAAATAGGCAAAATGTTCTTCTAAATTTTTTTTTTACATTTATTTAGTGTGTACAAAATCGTAATGTTAAATATTAAAAACAAAGTATATTGTTATAAAATAAAACAACATTTTCCTTTATTGTATGGGCATCATTATAATTAACAAAGTTAATGTAGCCTACCTGTGATAGAAAATGATCATGTTTAAAGCTCTTGGACTCCTCAGCAGTAAGTTTGTCCATCTTTTTACAAGGAATTTGGTTGTACCACTCCGTAATGTTATCATTTGTTAGGGTCCAGCAAACCCAAATGTCTCCATCAATCAAAAGAGCAATTATCCAAAATGAAGAAATAAACATGTTTCTGAAAACATGTTTACATAAAACCCTTCTGCATGCCCAGGGTATACAACTGCTGTTGTTTTTACAACACAGTGAACACATTAATGTACACATTTTATCAGGTAATGTAAGTATTATTGTAAGTCCAAAAAATGGAAGGAAAAAATATAATATACAGAACGCCCGGTTGTAAAAAGTATTACATGGGCATTGAAAGTCCATTTTAAAAGTGTACTGAAATGCAAGAAATATAAAAACAACTGCAAATGCATTCCTATGGGCAAGCAGATTCTTCAGTAATGTGGATTCAATCGCTGGGTGTTCTGGATGTACCATGTTTACAGATCCCTCAGGCACATTTGGTGTAGTAGTTAAAAGGTATAGGCTACTCTCTCCTCCCCTTAATGTCTATCATAACAGCAGATAGGCTGGATGAGTTTGGTGTGTGTGTGTGTGTGTGTTTTAGCACCCACCCATCAATACTGTTCTACTGTAAGCCAGAGGAGCCTTGATTTATTATGTTTTCACAGTTTACAGTATTTTGAAGCATACAAAACTATCAAATATAAAACCAAGATTGTTTAAACATGAACCATGCACCCACAACCTGTCCACTGAATATCTGTGATCAAAATGCAATTGGTATTATAAAGTGGGGTTCATTTGGTTACATTTTATTTGCAGTTTATAATATACTTGATTAACTTTGCCTATCCTGTATGGCAAAATTAACAAGAACATTAATCCCTCTTTGACTCTTTCACCTTCAAAGACACGCCATTTTGGCCAACAGTATTTTGTCCATGTATCTCATAAATATTGCTTTAGACAAGAGATGCATTCATTCATATACGGTTTATATTTACTTTTGTTCATAATTAAATGATAATTATTTGGGGGGGGGGTACAATTGAGGGTACAATTACTCAAAAATATATCAGTACAGTATATCAAACATATTATAACAACAATAACAACAGCCTAAATCTATTTACCAGTGGTTCACAAATTTAAATAGGCCTAGTGCAGTCCTGCCACCTGCTGTTCGTACGGTTCAGAGACACTATACAAACAATAGGCCTATATACGCCCACACAGACCTCAAAGTCCAGAGCAAAACATTCATTGTAGCCTACCTCTCAGTGACCAATCTAGAAATACCACCAATAGTATTTGAAAAATGTTCTAGCATTTTGAATAATCAATCAGAATATTAAATCCCAATAATATGCATAATAACAATAATACTCTGACATCACAGCCATTATTCCAACATCGAAAGACATTTTATATTATAAAATAATATAGACGCATACCACGTCCTGTTGCAAAAGCATGTGCAAAAAGGACCGTTACTCTTGCGCTTAAAAAAATTTACGCCGTTAAAATGGGTTTGCGTTAATGCTGTGGTTGGGAATCGTAAGAAATTTTCCGGTTCCAGTTCCGTTCCGGTTCCTGCCAAACGATTACGGTTTCGGTTCCCATTCAATAAAAAATATTAGTAAGGGAAAAATCCACAATCCTTTTTGTGTTTATTTCTTATAGTAGGCCTACTTGTCAAATGAGTTTAACAGACTGGTAATGTAAACAAATTCAACATAGGAGACCGGGTATGGACTTGTAACACTTTTTGCTTCAGTAACAACTCACTGAATTTTGTAGCTAGAATTCTCAAATTTTTATACAAAGTACCCACATTTGTTCACTACAAATGGCACCTATTCAATCCTCTACATTACAAGATTCTCACAGACCTCTTGAGTTGGTGTCAAATACCTACACTCACCGGCCACTTTATTAGGTACACCTGTCCAACTGCTCCTTAACACTTAATTTCTAAGCAGCCAATCACATGGCGGCAACTCAGTGCATTTAGGCATGTAGACATGGTCAAGACAATCTCCTGCAGTTCAAACCGAGCATCAGTATGGGGAAGAAAGGTGATTTGAGTGACTTTGAACGTGGCATGATTGTTGGTGCCAGAAGGGCTGGTCTGAGTATTTCAGAAACTGCTAATCTACTGGGATTTTCACGCACAACCATCTCTAGGGTTTACAGAGAATGGTCCGAAAAAGAAAAAACATCCAGTGAGCGGCAGTTCTGTGGGCGGAAATGCCTTGTTGATGCCAGAGGTCAGAGGAGAATGGCCAGACTGGTTCGAGCTGATAGAAGGGCAACAGTGACTCAAATAACCACCCGTTACAACCAAGGTGGGCAGAAGAGCATCTCTGAACGCACAGTACGTCGAACTTTGAGGCAGATGGGCTACAGCAGCAGAAGACCACACCGGGTGCCACTCCTTTCAGCTAAGAACAGGAAACTGAGGCTACAATTTGCACAAGCTCATCGAAATTGGACAATAGAAGATTGGAAAAACCTTGCCTGGTCTGATGAGTCTCGATTTCTGCTGCGACATTCGGATGGTAGGGTCAGAATTTGGCGTCTACAACATGAAAGCATGGATCCATCCTGCCTTGTATCAACGGTTCAGGCTGGTGGTGGTGGTGTCATGGTGTGGGGAATATTTTCTTGGCACTCTTTGGGCCCCTTGGTACCAATTGAGCATCGTTGCAACGCCACAGCCTACCTGAGTATTGTTGCTGACCATGTCCATCCCTTTATGACCACAATGTACCCAACTTCTGATGGCTACTTTCAGCAGGATAATGCGCCATGTCATAAAGCTGGAATCATCTCAGACTGGTTTCTTGAACATGACAATGAGTTCGCTGTACTCAAATGGCCTCCACAGTCACCAGATCTCAATCCAATAGAGCATCTTTGGGATGTGGTGGAACGGGAGATTCGCATCATGGATGTGCAGCCGACAAATCTGCGGCAACTGTGTGATGCCATCATGTCAATATGGACCAAACTCCCTGAGGAATGCTTCCAGCACCTTGTTGAATCTATGCCACGAAGAATTGAGGCAGTTCTGAAGGCAAAAGGGGGTCCAACCCGTTACTAGCATGGGGTACCTAATAAAGTGGCCGGTGAGTGTATATGCTTAGTGATATTAAAGTGTACTTTATTTGTGTTACAAGTACATTACTAATTCATTATGAGTGTCTTCGAAACATACAAGCAATATAACACGACACGCATGTCTGTAATCTGTATGTTTTAAAAATACAAACCTTTATTTTATTATATGTAAGCAATAAGGTACGAGAGGCTGTGCTGTATCGTGAATAAGTAACGGCTCAAGGGCGTTGTTAGGCACGACGCGAAGCGGAGTGCCTGCAACCCCTTGAGCCGTTACTTATTCACGATACAGCACTTGCCTCGAGTATCTTATTGCTTTTATAAAACGGTTTCCACACAATATTAAATTAAAAAACAATGTATTAGTGCAACTTTCGTGTAGTTAAATCAATAAAAACGTTCCTTCCGCTAGAAAAATATAGTCCCTGACTGTGAAGAGCAACGTTCCAATGTGTACCTATGCAGGAAAGCTCAAATAAAAACAACAAACCATTCGCAAACTTTGTCTTATTCTTTTTATTTTTTACAACACAAAATTTGTGACATTTCCTAAATAGCTTATCTCTCAGCAAAATAACAAATAAAATAAAAACACAAGGGCACATATTTTGATAGATAGGCTAACGGTCTTTAATCTAGTTATTAATTTAGTTTCTAAAATGCTGCCTAACAAGAGATACTTTATTTATTGTTGTTTATTTATATTTATTTGAACATCTCCGTTTATTGTGCACGCATTAAATATTTGTCTCATTTCAATCGGCTCCTCTGTGGTGATATTTAACGCGGTCCTCTTTAGTTGGGGCTCAGCATACTTTATTTATTGTTGTTTATTTATATTTATTTGAACATCTGAGTCATTCCACGAAACCGGTACGATTTGAGTCCCTCTGACCTTTTTAAGTGTATTTTACCTATTGGGTCACCAAAATCTATTATTAAAAGCTTTTTGTATCAATTGAAATGTCTCCTTTAATAGAGTTTAAAAATAATGACAAACATTTTATCTTTATATTAGAAATTATATTGTTTTTTCAGTTGAAACCACCTATTTTGTCATGTCCCTCATGGCCTTCTATGAAAGTGTACTTGGAATATGAATAATAAAATTAGAAAAAAATCCATAAATTTTGCCATTCCCATGAATATCTATCTGTGCTTTTTTGCTGGTAATGTTTTTTTGTTAAATAAATTCATGATTATTCATTAAACTCACATTTCTTAGTTCCGTACCTCAGTAATCCCTCAACCCCGTTACACACATCATTCTCCCCCCATAAAAATAATGAACAGATCCTTATGTGACATCAACAACAGGAAGTAACATCAAAGAAGTCTTCTGAACAACATTGTGTGCAGACACAGGCAAGTTACCAACTACTTTTATAACTATAACTTATTTAGAATTGTGATATTGTGGTTGTCAAGCTCAACGACTCAACCCCGTTACATCAAATAAAGATAAAATTCTATTACTTGTGAAAATGATCTTTGTTATTTCAAAAGCATACATGATTTCTTAATATCATGCATTCCATGTGCTCTCCTGTTATTCACTACATATAGAGCAGTGGCCATTTTTAGCAAAAAATCACAACCCCGTCACACTCAACCCCGTTACTTCTTTGCCACGAAGCATGCGCACATGTAAAAAAACACACACAAACACACGCTCAATCACACACTCACACCCACACATACATCAAAAAAGCACACAAGTTATATGTTTTATTTTGATGACCTATTCAGTCATTTTATAATGTTCTAATGTATACTACGTTATTGTTGTTTGTCCTGCAGTCGGGGTTAATAAAACTGAGTTGCAATTGCAATTTATATCTGTTGTTTTTCTTGGTAACATAATAAAATACAGTGCTTATAGAAAATCTTAGTGAATTTGAGTAAAAAAACAACTACTCATATGTTAAGCTGTATTTCTCTTCAACCCCGTTACCATCTTCAACCCTGTTACCCTAGTCTCAACCCCGTCACATCTACATTTTTATGAATTTTTATTTTTACGTTTATTAAAAAGTAAATTATAGTTTGTTGAACTCAGTCTGAAATGTTCAGAGCAATCATAAGAATACTGATTTTAGTTCAAATTCTGAAGTTAAGCCACATCTTTGATCAAAAATGATGATGTTGCTGTCACACAAGTGCCCATTTCAGGCTTTAGTATAGCATAAGTGTGAAATGATATGTACATTTTACATTTGCAATTACTGAATTAGTGTGAGGGACATCTGACTAATAGGAAAATGTTGATTTCATTACAAATATATTTTATAATTATATTCAGAGAACTCCCATAGTGTCCATAACGGGGTTGAAGACTAATAGTGCCCATATCTTAAAATAATCACCATCAATAATAAGTATTTAATGCCTGAGGTGGGAAAATATGTTTTTCTGGAAGTTAAATATGTCATTAATGTTGTGGGGTGTTCAGAAAAGTAATACATGTTGGTAAAAAATTCAAAAATGTTTAAGTCCAAATCGTACCGGTTTCGTGGAATGACTCACCTCCGTTTATTGTGCACGCATTAAATATTTGTCTCATTTCAATCGGCTCCTCTGTGGTGATATTTAACGCGGTCCTCTTTAGTTGGGGCTCAGCGCTGTCAGCGGTGTTTTCTGTTGCAGCAAGAATGTCACTCCAGTGCTTTCTTTGTTTTAAGTTTGGCCTCCAGTAGCTCTGTAGTGAACTTTCACACTTATGTCCACTCACAGACATAATTTCCCTCGATTCGAGACCAGCATCGGACAATCTCTGCACCATGGTGCTGCGCAGGCAGTGATTTGTGTAAACCTTGGAGGTACCTGCTGCTTTACAAATTCTCGGCAACATAGTTGCGAGGTAGTTCACACCCATAGGCTCTCTTGTGTTGCTAAGGGTGTTGCTATGGGCGCAGTGATAAATAGAACCGTTGGGTGAAGCGGTCGTAGCCGTGTTTTATCGTGAATAAAGCACAGCTCTTGACCAATCAGAATCAAGGATTCGAACTAACCGTTTTATAATTCAGCATAAACATACTACATCGCTAGACAGGTAATGAACATAATATAGCTAACATGTATAATTTATTTATGGCTGAAATGTTGCAAGTATAACAAGCAACGCATTTATCATAATGTACTTTCAATAGCATTACAAGTAATGTCAGAAAGATATCAAGTCTGCTGTTGTTCATAAATACCAGTAGTGATGTTGTACAATGAGGACCTTGTCATGTTGAGCTTGGAGATAACTGAGACGCACACATTAAGAGTATCATTGTTTTGATAATAATGAATATGAGGAAACTATGGTTTCATTTTGTTTGACTTTAAGAGCAGCAGGAAACGTCACACTCCACAGACTAATATATTGTTTTAATTTTCCAATCTTTGCTAAAATGCTATTAACATTTTGGGTTGGTTGGAATCTGTATCGATTTACTCTTCACTTAACTCTGATCCCTGTATAATACCATAAAGATTCCTCTTTAGGAAGGAAAGTAAAACAATGGTATTATGTAGATGTCTGTTGATCTTGCAGAATTACACATGGGAACATCTGAAACCAGTTTTATGGTTATAGACGAATTATTCCAGTTGGGGTGGAAATGTAATGCTTTGGCAAACATTTGTTGGACTTTTGAAGTTTGATTTGGCTTAAACCCAAATTTCTATGTTATTCCTTGAAACATTTGGCAACAATGAGTGTTCAGTTACTAATTTTACATACTTGTCAAAAATAATCTTATTTATATTTTTACTATTAAATAATTGATTATTAAAAAACAAACAAACAACCCGCTGAACAACAATTAACAAATAAAATTTACATGAAATCTGTTTCTGAGTTATTTTGGACTAAATGTAAAAAATCTTAAATACAGTAACTTGAGTTTTATAGGCTACTTGGTTTTAAGATATAATATTGATAACATTTTTAATGTAACAATAAAATAGAATTGTATTTTCTTTTTGATAGCGAAAGTAATGTTTATTTAAAACTAGAAAAGTGCTAGTGCTCGCCTGTCAAAATACATGCTATACATCATCATACAGCTCACCAGGCAGCACCACATTTATGAGCCCTTTTTCGAAATTCAACTGGCACTTGCACTGCATGCAGTAAGAGAAAGTGTTTATGATCCCACACATGAATTCAATATGTCAGCCTGACTGAAAACCATGTAATATCCAAAGCCGGAGTTGCACTACACATTTCCGCTAGCAGAGTGTGCTGTTGCTCCAGAAAATGCTGAACTGCCATTAATGAAGTACATGGAGAATAGAGGGGCTTTGCCTACTATTATTGTTATTCAGACCATCTTATTACTATATTTAAAAAAATACAAACAATTTTTTAATTACTGAGACCTCCATTTTTAATAAGTTCTGTTGGATTCATAGATTTTTAGATTGGTTAATAATATCTAATATAGTGAATTTTACTTTAGTCTTGTCAGTTTTATCTAGCTAAAAAAGCCTCAAAATCCCTTTTATAAAGGCTTTTATGAGGTTAAGATTTGTAGTGTCATGTATTATGCACTGCAAATGTTCATTACAGCATAAAGAAATACAAGGTTCTGTTTAAAGTGCATGGCTGTGTCTTATGGTCACCTCCACATTGGAAAACACTTTGTCTGGACCTGCAAAAATATTCAGAATGTGAATGATGCTTCAAATGTTCACGTTGGTATTGCATTTAGATTTCTTAATGCCCACAAGGTAAAAATCTACAGGTAAGGTGATAAATAAAGCAAAAAATTAAGCAAAACTAATAATGTGATTGACATTAAGGAGATCAAGCAATGATACGTATAGATACTCACCTTAGAAACTTCTGCGCCGTTTATGTTCCATGAAAATGTGACTGACATGTGACGTCTCCAGATTGGATTTCTCTGCAGACGTATGGACCCCACTATAATGTCGCCTTCCTCGACTGTCACTGGGGCATCCAACATGAAAAGAGTCTGTTTCCAGTGAGTGATCCTGGGAAAAAGGCAGGTTCTGTTTTACTTTAAGTTTCAGATTAATGTTTTACTCACAGTACTCATTATCCTGTGAACTGTACATTTAAAATTAGAACCAGCATTCAGATCTGAAATTGCGAACTGAATATCAAGTATGCTATCATGTATTTGTATTTGGTCCTTTTTTCTGTTTATGCATCATACTTTGAATATGGTCCGGTGTTCAACTCCAGTGATGATCCATCCTCTTCTAAACTCTGGAAATGTGCACTGAACCAGACAGTGAAACCATGGAACATGCCTGACTTCTCAACACTGAAACTAAACTCTCCTTTGAGTCTCTGGACAAAAGTGGGGAAAAACAGTGTAGTTAACATGTGCTTCCTTTTAAATAATGGTTATTTCATTTAATCCAAATTCTAACATTTACCTCTAATTCTGAGACCTGTATTGTGACCATATCAAGAGTGATAACATCAGCCGGGGTGGACAAACAGTCCTCAGGTAGAAGATGATGGCTGAATTTAGGCTTTGAGAGAAACTCTTTCTGTGCAAGTGACCTACAATACATATATGCACGGTCAGAGTTATCATATTACTCAATTGTAATATAACAATGATGTATGTACACTCACCTAAAGGATTATTAGGAACACCTGTTCAATTTCTCATTAATGCAATTATCTAATCAACCAATCACATGGCAGTTGCTTCAATACATTTAGGGGTGTGGTCCTGGTCAAGACAATCTCCTGAACTCAAAACTGAATGTCAGAATGGGAAAGAAAGGTGATTTAAGCAATTTTGAGCGTGGCATGGTTGTTGGTGCCAGATGGGCCGGTCTGAGTATTTCACAATCTGCTCAGTTACTGGGATTTTCACACACAACCATTTCTAGGGTTTACAAAGAATGGTGTGAAAAGGGAAAAACATCCAGTATGCGGCAGTCCTGAGGGCGAAAATGCCTTGTTGATGCTAGAGGTCAGAGGAGAACTGGCCGACTGATTCAAGCTGATAGAAGAGCAACTTTGACTGAAATAACCACTTGTTACAACCGAGGTATACAGCAAAGCATTTGTGAAGCCACAACATGCACAACCTTGAGGCGGATGGGCTACAACAGCAGAAGACCCCACCGAGTACCACTCATCTCCACTACAAATAGGAAAAAGAGGCTACAATTTGCAAGAGCTCACCAAAATTGTACAGTTGAAAACTGGAAAAATGTTGCCTGGTCTGATGAGTCTCGATTTCTGTTGAGACATTCAGATGGTAGAGTCAGAATTTGGCGTAAACAGAATGAGAACATGGATCCATCATGGCTTGTTACCACTGTGCAGGCTGGTGGCGGTTGTGTAATGGTGTGGGGGATGTTTTCTTGGCACACTTTAGGCCCCTTAGTGCCAATTGGGCATCATTTAAATGCCACGGCCTACCTGAGCATTGTTACGGACCATGTCCATCCCTTTATGGCCACCATGTACCCATCCTCTGATGGCTACTTCCAGCAGGATAATGCACCATGTCACAAAGCTCGAATCATTTCAAATTGGTTTCTTGATTATGACAATGAGTTCACTGTACTAAAATGGCCCCCACAGTCACCAGATCTCAACCCAATAGAGTATCTTTGGGATGTGGTGGAACGGGAGCTTCCTGCCCTGGATGTGCATCCCACAAATCTCCATCAACTGCAAAATGCTATCCTATCAATATGGGCCAACCTTGTTGAATCAATGCCACGTAGAATTAAGGCCTATTAGAGCAACCACAGCTGTAGTTCATCACATTAAATAAGAGCATGTTTCACTAACATTTGACAACTAGAAAGTGCTACAATAATGTTTGCCTTCATTCTGAACAACATATTGTAAACATTATCATTTTAAAGCCACTTGATTTGATATTTTGCCACCTAATACAATGGCAAGCTGCTCAAATACCCACAACACATATGTCAGAAAGAGCTGTATATGAATATGAAAGGCCTCACTGTAGGTAGCTGAAGTCTAGGCCATAGGGTTTCTCCCAGAACTCCATTTTTTGCCTGTAGTCAGAGAAGGCCTGGCAAGGAACGACGGTCAGACAGGCAGAGGATGGCCACATCATTCCACCCTCCTTCAGCCAGCGATCACGAGCCAGCAACACTGACTCCAACATGTACTCAAACTGAAAGATAGTGCTTAATTAATATTACAGTTAAAGGGAAAATAATTTCACAGGTGACATTGTTTATTCACTCAACAGACATAATGTTGGTGTTGTGATATTCAGTTTATTTTTGTCTGTGAATATTGAAGTGAATTAAGCAGTAGTTCAAAGCTGCTCTCATACCAGAAGGCAGTTGCCCATCCACTCTGACACTAGAACATCCACTTTCCCAGGAAGAGTGAGATTCTCAGCTCGATCCTGAAAGACGGTTACAACTTCCTCACAGCCATTCTGCCTCACTAGTTCCTCAGTGTGTTCTGCCATTGAGCTGGCCTCCACAGCATATACCTGCAGGAACAAAAACTGTTAACATTTATATGAAAGAGTTTTTTTTTTAATTATATTTGATTCAAGTCAAATTTGTAAACATGTTTTTTTTTTTTACCCTGTAAAGCCTGACATATGATGTTATAAGCAGAAAATTCTACTTTTTTAAATGGATCAGTTTATTGAAACAAAATCTAAAAATTAAATTAAATTAAAAAAAGTTTGGATATGTTTAATGTTTGTATTTCATCAGGCTTTTATGGCTCATTATATAGTAGACATATGGAGGGATATTACACACTTGAGGAGAGAAAAAAACACTGAGAAAAATTAGCTATTTGGTGCAGTTTCTAATGTTTGTATGACCAAGAAGTAATAAAATGCAATGCAATGATGATTGAAGCATTCCTCAAAAGCCTGTTGTATCATATTGATTCATACATTGTAAAAAAAAAATATATATTTTTTACAATGTCTTTGTTTCATGTTTCTATGTTTGTCTTGTGTTTGCCATCTGCTCCTCTTGTCCCACCTCGTTTCCTTTACCAAGCCCCCTTGTTTAGTCCATGACTAGTCCTCTTTTATAATTTTATTTTGTTTTCTTCAGTTCTTATTTTCCCTGTTAAGTGGAAGTCTTTTCTTTACAAATCCAGTTTAGTTTCTAGGATTTTATTTTTTTACTCTTTAATTTAACTTGCTTGCGATTAGTTAAATTTATTCCTTTAGTTGTTGTTTCTCTAGTCGTTGATCTTGTCAGTTTAATTTTGGTTCTCTTAATTGTTGCTATATCTTGTCTGTCTTGTATTCTGAGTTCTCTGGCCACTGACTCGTAACTGCCTGACTGGTTCAGCTTTCTAACTCCTGTTTCAAGCCTCTGGTTCCGTGAGCCTCTACCTGGCAGCAAGACTGGTGCAACATCTGAGATTTACATCCAGCTACGAGTTCCTTGTGTTCCTGCCTGGTCTTTCCTTTGGACCTGCCTCTATTGCATTCACGTCATTGCCATCTTACTGACCAGACTGTCTCAGTGGTCATCCATCGTGTTGTCTGCCCAACCAACTGTTTGAACTGTGGTTCACACTTCACTCTCCCTGCTGTCTCAAGTCTTCAGTCTGGTTCATAAAACCCCTTGTCTGCTCATTTGCATTGGGCTCTATCTCTTGTAGAACTGTGACAAAAAGGGTTTGAACTTTCAATCAAAGTGCAGAAGGCATGAATAAGATTTTCTAGGAAAGTTTTTCAGAAACAGGTTTTTCAGCAAAGTTTTGTTATTTATAAGCATAAGTTCATGTCTCATATATAATAAAGTTGACCTTACAGGGTTAAAGAAATGTTACTAGTTATTACTTAAATTAAAGATCAGGACTGATAATCAGAAGTATGTATGTTCGAACTCCACAAGATGTCACCTACTGAAGATGACCCTTAACTCCTTAAATTTTTCAAGAGGATTGTTCCTATTAAGGGCACCTGTTTGATTTCATATTGTGAAACTCCCTAAATGTTAATATAATAAAATACAAATGATAAAAAATAGTTTAGTGCCATTTCTATAGGCCTTTGCTATTTACACCCACAAAAAGGCTTAAAGGGTAAGTTCATCCAAAAATGAAAATATCCCGTAATTTGCACACATTCAATCCATCCTAGGTGTATATGATTTTCTTCTTTCAGCCAAAAACAGTTATATTAAAAAATATTCTGGCTCTTCCAAGCTTTAAAATGAGAGTGAATTGTACCATTTTTTGGAAGCCCAAATGCATTTCCATCCATCATAGAAGTAATCCATACAGGGGTTAATAAAGGGCTCTGAAGCAATCTGTTT
Source organism: Semotilus atromaculatus (assembly GCA_031834385.1). Classification (NCBI taxonomy): domain Eukaryota; kingdom Metazoa; phylum Chordata; class Actinopteri; order Cypriniformes; family Leuciscidae; genus Semotilus; species Semotilus atromaculatus. The sequence goes on along the minus strand of JAULUF010000055.1, from coordinate 22,693,787 downwards.
TTGTAAGAAAAATATCCATAATTATAAATATGGATATTTTTCTTACAAAATCACATAATTTCCTTTCAGAAGGCCTTTATTAACCCCCTGGAGCTGTATAGATTACTTTTATGATGGACGGAATTGCTTTTTGTGGCTAAAAAAAAAAGTACCATTATAAAGCTTGGAAGAGTCAGGATATTTTATAATTAATATAACTCTGTGAAAGAAGAAAGTCATATACACCCTAGTGGCTTGAGGGTGAGTAAATTATGGGACAATTTAAAATTTTGGGTGAACTAAAGCTTTAATGACTGTAAAGCATTCTGCAAATATTCCGTTTGTCTCACCGCTGCAGGTTGTGCTAGAAGAGCACAGAAGAGGCTGATAACGCCTGTCCCACAGCCCAAGTCCATGACCACCTTCCCCCTCAGGGAGGCGCTATTACTCAGGATCACCTGCCTGTATGTATCTGTGCGGGGTTTATCTGACAACATCTCCAGGTGAAGCCTCTGAGAGAAAGATCCAGATAATACATGTTAACACATAGTTTGTTTCTGTATGAGGAATCCTTTGAGTTTAATCCTACCATTGTATTGAAGCAATTTTCATGATTTAACTGGATGCTTGCTAGGCTTTAGATTGACTAGCTTAACATTTTAGTAGTACTTACTAATGTCCCATAATCGCCAAAGTATTCGTCATCTTGCCAAGCATCTTCTACATCTACTCTTTTGTGCAAATAGCTGGATGGGACATAACCAAAGTGACCCTGCTGTTCAGCCCACCACCACACGTCTGAACTCCTCTCATGGACCAGCAGTGTATCGCCAACTGAGAAACTAAGCTGTCGGTTAAAAGTAAAAGTAAAAAAAAAACTTTTGTTCCTTTTTCGCGTATCACCACAAGTAATTGTCACATGTAAACAATTTTTGATCTAAAGTATGACTTTAGACTAAAAATGTTAAGCAGATGTTGAATGAGCTGTGGCATTTGGTCCTCTAACTATTTCCAAAAATGAAATACTTCCACTCAATAATGAGTATAATGCTGCCTTCGCGTTCTATCGGAGTTTCATAGTTAAAAATTGGACATAAACGCTCTCTCAAATCGTACCACTGGGAACTTGTGGGAAGCTCCCAAGTTATGGGCGGGCCACAAACTGTAGGCTAAACATGGCGTGAGGGAAGAACATTAACGTTATTAGTTTTTACCACAACACCTACATCGCATTGTCTTGTCGTTAAAGTAGTACATATCTACAAATATGATTTAGCGAAAATAGCCTAGGTATTTGACAGAAATTCCAGAATCGTCAGCGCTATAAACAGAGCCCGTCTACAGAGAGCCTGGCCACTCCCTATTAAGTCCTATTGTACCGAATTTTGGTAGAAGTTCCACCAGAGTTCCACTGGGAGCGATCGCCCATGAGTGCAAAATGAATGGGAGTCTATGGCACTAGATGGCTAAATTTGTCTCTTTCACCCATTTGCCGTTGAGAAATCTCAGATTTGATTGTAGGTTTTGCAAGTTCAACATATAGGTTGAAAGTTGAATGAACGAGTACTTATGTCCTTTCGATTTCTTACAGGTTGAGTTGTTGTTGCCCATAACACGATAGCATTCTGCTAATGAACGCTAATTGGTCAGTGAAGGACTGATTATGACCAGAGAGACCGCTTGATGGCATTGTGGCACTCAAAGTGGGACCAGAATACTAAGGCGTGGTCTTTTAAAAGAACAAAACAAAAACTCTTCTAGCACGTGTGTCAACTGTGTTGTCGATGCCTCGAGAAAAAAGAAAATGCAGAGCACGAAAGCACTAAAGTGACTGAAGGATTGCCGTAAAGCAGTATCTCTGGTCATACGATGTGTATGACGTCATTGACATTTTAAAAGACTTTTTAAAGCAAATAAGTGACTCTAAAAAACCAAATACCCAACAATGTGTAGGCTAATTTCTTTGCATATCCTTTCGAATACAACATTCAAATTACTAGACAAAAAAATTATATCCTGAGAAAAGTGGATTTTGAGGGGTATTAGACCTCCATTCATTCTGCACTCGTCCTGTAAGCGCCCTCATATGGAACCAGAGTGGAACTGCAACCAGTTCAGAAGCCGGAAGTTTACTGAGAGTGGAGGTTCTCCCCTTATTAGACATTCTCTGCTATTAAGTTAGATAACCCGTCCCGAGATAACCTGGTGAATGTTTACGGTTGTCAATGAATGTGACGCTTAATATCATTTTGGATTTATAATACGATTTGCCCAATAAATAAGTAAGAATAAACACGGTGTCCTCAATTCCTGTTGTTTCCGACAGCAGACCACTTAAATGCGACGAGCTGATAATTACGACTTCAGAAGTGGGAAGTAGGAAATGTCCAATAGCACGTGAAGGCAGCAAGAATCACACTCACTCACTGTGAAAACAGAGTTTATTTTGAAAGGCGACCATCATGTTCTCAACAGCATACCTGCTCATCTCCTTCAGCCACAAAATCCGCAAGTCCGACATACTCTTCAGCTTCATGACCCTCGCTAAAGTCATTTTCATGCATTTCAGCACGTCAAACCTCTAAATGCACACAAATCACGAAACGGAAACGTGTTGAATCTCTTCAACAAAAAGTGAAAGGAACTGTTTAACATTCTAAAGCCCTCTCCCACTACACAATTTTCAAAATAAAAGTCTTGTTGAAATTGGGATGTTTTTAAGTACATGTGGTATACCAATAGTAGATCATTACAGTTATCATATGTGTTTTAAAAAGGGTCAAAAAGTGGTGGACTTTGCATGGTTAAAAGGTGACCAAAATACCACCACAATTACATCACATTTATTTTTTAATGTTCTGTTTATTTAATCTTGCATGGGTCTCTTTATCATAAGGCAACAAAATATTTGCCACTTTCACTGAATCCCTTTTTAAAAAAAAAAAAAAATTTATGGACTGGTGAAATGTCCAAAACTTCTTACAAACCAGGTTTCTTTTGTTAATTGCAGGCCGAAACAGACCAGTGTTCATGCACTATGACCGTCAAACTGAAGGTGCTGTGCAATGAAGTTTATCACCCCTACAGTTAAATATTACCCACCCATTATCTGTTTTTCATTATGTATTTAATATCGTGGCACAGCACAGTGGCTCAATGGGTAGCATTGTAGCCTCACAGCAAGAGCAGCCCCAGCTGAGCCAGGACTCATTTCTGTGTGGAGTTTGCATGTTCTCTCCGACTCGTGTCAGTGTGGGTTTCCTCCGATTTCCCCAACAGTCCAATGGTATGCCAAATTGGCCGTAGTGAGTGTTTGTGTGTCCCAAACCATGTAATGGGGAGGTGGGGAAAGACCTGTCAACCTACCCAAAAAAAAACAAAAACAAAACATTGCCAAGAAAATCACAAAGTCAGTCGGATTGAGAGAGAGAGAGAGAGAGAGAGAGAGAGAGAGAGAGAGAGAGAGAGAGAGAGAGAATATTTAATATTATCTTTTTTTTCCTCATCAGGAAAGCCTTTTGCATCATGGATTGAGACTGTAAGCAGATGCTGTTTCTTCTTTCAATGAGTAAATGACTTAAACAGCAATTGTATGAAGTCACCTGCTAAGAAAACTTCAGATCGACTTTGAAAGCACCACAATGCACTCTAATAATTATCTGTAACAGTAACAAAGATAACCAAGCAAAAAGATTCATAGATGTTTTCTGAAATAAGTACTTAAAATGTTATAGCATTTTCACAATCTGTTCTACCATGAATTTGTACACAGTGATTTGAAATAACATAGCCAGGCAAACCTAAAACATGTCCAAGTGTAGAAAAAAGGTAAATGTTCACACTCAGTATAGGTTTTGTGAGGCTTTATTCAAGTCATGGATCCAGGTCATGGAGGTATTAAAGTTACAAAAACACAGATTAAAGAGGTTTCTTACAATCACCCCACAAAAAAAAGGACAAAAAGACTTTATGCATCTACTCCTTCTTCTTTTTCTGAGTTTTTCTGAAGCACTTCCTGAAACAGAACATGCAGCTTTTGACAGTCACAAAAATAACTGTCAATAGAATGATAATAAGAAAGCCAATGACGTCCAGAGAATGATACTGAATCCAGTTCAGGTCATGGGCTGCGGATCTGAGATGATCTGCCCCTTTGTGCCTCATGACAAACTCAGTCCAGAACACAGCCAGGTCCAGAGGCTCAATGGGACGGTCTCTGTGAATAGCTGAAAGCTCTGACATCTTCTCCTTGTAGCTGTTGAGTCAAAAATGGAGGAAGTATTTTTATATTTTGTTGCATAAAAAAGGATTGCACAACCTACACACTGAAAACTATTTGTTATAGGATTTACTAAAAAAAAAGTCACTCAGGAATTGCTAGTAAATTTAATAAATAATTAAAAATAAATGGCAAGTAACACAATAATTAAATGTGAAATGTTGAAGTAAAAAGGCTAACATATATACAGGTGAAACTCGAAAAATTTGAATATTGTGCAAAAGTTATAATTTTGATGATTATGGCTTACAACTTACAAAACACCAAATTCAAAATCTCAGAAAATTTGATTATTACATGAAATCAATCAAAAAAGGATTTTAAATACAGAATGTCAGCCCTCTGAAAAGTATAATCATGCATATGTTTATAGTTATATGTATATATATATATATATATATATATATATACAAAATATTTTAGTTTCAACTTTTAATTTGAATCACTGAAATACATGAACTTTTGCACGATATTCAAATTTTTCGAGTTTCACCTGTATTTTTTTTTTTATTCACACATGACACTTTGAGTTCAATACTAAATAAATGTTGTATGAATCAACAAAGAATGTATCAGTGCATAATACGTTTACCTTTTGTCATTGAGGACCTTTCTCAATGCAACCAGCAGTTTTTCTGAGGTCACATCAAAGATACTCAGGGCTTCTGCAACACCTCGAGCCACTAAACGCTGGGCGTTATCCCCTTGGTCTCCAAACAGAGGAAGCATCACCATTGGCACCCCATTACAGATTCCTTCATAGATTCCATGTGACCCGCCATGTGTAATAAAAGCCTTAACCTTAGGATGGCCTATAACATACAAGAAAACAACACATTCCGTATGTTAGTGTGTTATCAACAGAGGTGGAAAGAGTAATAAAATATTCTACTCAAGTAAAAGTACTAATACTTCAATAAAATTTTACTTAAGTACAAGTAAAAGTACCGGTCTAAAAATCTACTCAAGTAAAAGTAAAAAGTAGCTCATTTAAAATGTACTGTGTAAAATGTAAATGTGGGGGGACTCTCCCATGTAGGGTTGTAACGGTATGAGAGTATCACAGTATGATAACCGTCTCAGAAAATATCACAGTTTATGGTATTAAACAATTATTAAATATATAAACTGTATTATTAAATTATGGTTATTATTATTATTATTATCATCAGTTAAAATATTCGGTAACGGATATGATTTAAAATGTAGCATATTACAATACTTTAAACAAAACATACTTAAGTAAAAGTAAAATTACAGATTTTAAAAACTACTTAACGTAGAAGTACACAAAAAAACGACTCAATTACAGTAACGCGAGTAAATGTAATTCGTTACTTTCCACCTCTGGTTATCAAATGATTTTGTAATGAATTGTAATATGCCATGGTAATTCAAACATCATGCACCCCCTGACTCTTGCCATCGGTTCCAAAAAAACAAAACAAAAAAAAAGTACACTTATTTAAATAAAACGTCTTCCATGAAGGTTAGAGGGTCAAAGGAGAATATAAACATACCCAAGAGATCATTTTGTGGAAGCCATTTCATCAGTTTGACATTCTTTGGAGCATTTTCAGGGACTGGTCCAGTGTACCTCCATAGCACCTACAAATCAAAGAGAGCTAAAGGTTAATATTTTGAAGCCATGTAATCATTCATGACCATACAGTATATTGACATGCATTATTTTGCATAACATCATTTTGTTTCACAAAACACATGGCTGTCCATCAGAGTTGCTAAGTCTTTAACACGGAAATGTTACAGATGCAAGTAGTGATGTGACATTTGAAGCGAGGCGTCGGAGCTTGTGTCGAGAAAAAAGGGGCGTGCCAGATGAAGCCGCGATTCGAGGCTTGTGTTGTTAACGTGAAAATCACGTGACTGATGACAAGCGAGGCCTCGGTTTGTGTGAATACGTCATCGGTTCGGTCTGAGTGTCGGCGAAACTCGCGCCACCTTGTGGGTGCTGTCAGTAGAAGCAGATGTAGTAGTGTCAGAGAGTCAGTTTTAGAGAACTCCCATTGTCGTTATTGTGTCATATATGTGTTAGGGCTGTATATTATTACATTATATCAGGTTAGAATAGTTTGTATTTTGTTATTTTTATTATTAGCTATATTATAGTCTTGTTATATTAATTAGATTATTTGGATTGTTTTGGATGTTTGGATCTGGACTGAACTGCTTTTTGATTCGGATTGCCTTTTTGGACTTGTTTGATTTTTGTAACTCTCTCTTTTTCCTGGTAATGGAGCCAGTTAGACAGAGGAAATCCTCTCCTGCCCAACAGAAGTGTCAGTATCCTCATACCAGCTGGCACTGGCTCCCCTGCATCCTCTGTTCCTTGTGTAAGGATATTTTCCAAGGCTGGAGAGTTTTTTTCCAAGAAGAATCGTCTGAACCCCAACCTCAAAATTCTGTTTCTCAATAAAAATCTATTGTAATCCTTCCTTCACCCACCCCAAACCTCAGTGTTGCAGTTTGCTCCTCATATCCCCAGTCCCATAAGCACAACACTGCACTAAAACTTGCAACAGCTAGTTCACTGCACAAAACCCCCCAGAAACAACCCTTCACTTCTCCCACCCCTATGTGCAGTTTACTTTATTATAATCCCTCCACCATAAGCACTGCATTCAACACAGTGTCACTTTTGTTGTTCATACTGTCACTATCAAAGCAATTTATGAATAATTAATGAACTGTGTGTGTGACAGTTGTCTCTGCACAAGTAAATTCAGACAGAGAAAGAAACATTTTATTTTATACCCAGGCTATGGACAAATTTCTGCTCAGGTCTTTTTGTTATTGCAAATGAAAGGTTACAGACATTAACAGGGATAAATAAATAAATAAACAAAACAGAATGGGCGTGCGTGTGTGGGTACGGACATAATGCTCAGGTTATTGCAGGAGCGTAGAATTTAGTAGGGACGCAAGGGACGTGTCCCTACCAATATCCAGTGACACTGATATATCCCTAGCATTAATTTCAATCAAAATGTAAAATATATTTATATATTGATGTCCCCGTCCCCACCAATTTCAAAATCAAACCTACGCCACTGGGTTATTGGTTCAGAATTAATTAATTTGTCTGCTATTTCTTTGCACAGTAGCTAGGTGTCACTAGTGAGCAATGCTGAATGAAGCTTCGAGTAATGAACCTTTGGGTGAAGCGATGGGCTGCGAGGTCTCAGTGGTTCAGGAAGCCTCATTTTGCCATCACTAGATGCAAGTATTGCTCTTTTTAACCGAAATGGTGCTGTTATTCAAGCCAAAGTTTTATGCATTTTACTCTGCAGGACAGTGGCCCTCCAGGGCCGAGTTTGGACAACCCTGGTTTAACGTTACAACCCACATTACCATCTAGTTATTTTATACAACATCTTTATGACTTTAGCTGCTTTTTGGTGCAACATTAAGAAACATCTTAAATAATAAAATATGCAGCCATCAAGTGGCTGAAGTTTACATGTCTTATGAGTTTTGTGGACAATAAAATCAGTGCATTTATACCGTGATGAGATGGCCATTTCGTCCTTGAATAACATCCTGGGGGAGTTGGAGGACATAGAAAGTCCTAGAAATGGTTGAAGGAATGACTTTCTTTTTTCTTTTTACTTTTTTCACAGAACAAATGAGAATACTGGAAAAAAATCATTTTCAAATTGGGTGCCCTATGCCGACTTCATGATGTGCATATGCCCTACCACCCAAAACCAGAACTTTTTTTTCAGACTAGGTTGATTATTTTAGGCTTTTTTTTTTTTTAGACCAGGGGGCATATTACTTTCTATCTTAAGTTAAAATCTGACAAGTTAATTTTTGGATTTTTCACAAATTTGTATTACAGAAACAAATCTTAAGTTGATTTAGAATTCTTATCCTATCTTATAAAATCAAATCCTTTTATTTCATAGGAGTCTAATTATTTTTCAGAATTTTGTCATCAAAGTGCAGCACATCATTTGGGTGTTCACAAAGTCTTTCCACCATTAATAAATGTGACACCATTCTCAGACAGGGCTTTATAATATTTAATATTATGTGATTTTTACAGTATTTAATTTCACGAATAATTTTGACATTAGGACACCATTGGGACAGTTTTTAAGATTTTTTTGTGGAGTTAGGAAACTTCTGTAATGCCCTTTTCCTATATGTGGTTATATAAAATAATGCACTTAAGAAATGTCATTTTGTAATAGCCTTTGTCCTAACTGAAATTGCCATGGTTACCAAACAGATAAGATCTTTCTGTAATGCGCCCCCAGGTAACTTATTTCTCTAGCAAAACATGACAACACTGCTGGCCATTCTTGGACCCCAAAGGGTGCTTTAACATGATCAGCATAGTGTTACTTTAAATATTGCATTTCAATTATATTTAAGCATTTAAAAAGTAGTCTTTTTTTTACTAGAAGGACACATAAGTTCCACACTTACCCTCTGAGGTATCTGCCTAAATGCCTCAAAGAACTCTCTGGCTTTGGCCTCGGGTAACTGTGACACCATGGAGCCCAGAGTGAAGACCACAAACCCATGCTCTCCAGAACCATTCGCAAACTCCTCCAGCTCCTGCAGAGGACAGACATCAGTTTTGAGCATAGATATCACGTTTCATGGACACAAAAGCACAAGCTTTCACTGTTAACTATAATCCGCCCTTTAGCAGTTCTTCCTTACATTTTTTTGCTCGCTCATTCACTCACACAAATACCAACATGAACTTGCATGTTCAAACTTTGAACTTCTGAAAAGCAGCATATATATATATATATATATATATATATATATATATATATATATATTATTCTAATAAAATTCTAAAATTATGCACAATATCTTAACTCCTAAACTGACTCTCTGAGTGGTCCCACATTCATTTACACATCTTTGGAAGTACAGCCTATGACCATAGTTGACTGCAGATTAGACAGTTAAACATTGTTCACGATTGTGTGCAGGTTGGCATTCTTAAACAATAAAAGTTATGCAGATATTGGTTGTCCTGAGGTCGTTTAATAAAAGTGTGATGTAATAAATGCTGTATTTTTTGCATTAACTGTACAGTCTGTGACAGACATGGCATGAGAAAGCTCTGTATTTTGAGACAGCATATAACTGAATGACTTTCCTCATTAACATCTTACCTTTGTCAGTGGACCCCTTTTTACACAGTTGATGCCCCCTATATTAACCATGTTTGGCATTTGAGGTTTAGGGAACTCAAAGGTAAAGTCGTACCTCAGAAGCCAAACTGCAGCGACGTGCTCTAATAGCTCTTTGTATGTAGTATCCTTCTGCAAATATCTACTGGCCAGTTCATCAGCGCTGGCAAACAGTTTACGGCAAAGGAACATTTCAAAAACTGTCATAAGCATATTTTGTACTCTCTGAGGGAAAGTCATCTTATCTGAGTAACCGGTAAACAAGCGCGGGACAGAAGATGGAGGCGAGGGACACTGAGCGGATGACTCATCAAGACGACAGGGAATCAAACGCAAAAAGTAAACGGCGGGCAGTGAGAGAGAATCGGCAAGGATAGTGCCACACGGCAGGAAAGGATCGGTGAGCAAAACATCAAATCCCGTCTCTCTTAGACTCTTCATCAGGGGCTCGTCGTACAGCAGCCCTTCACAGCCTTTTACCTGCATATTTGTGAACTCTATCAGGTTCCCCAAATTCACAAAGATATCAATCAATTGCGGAGGCTTCTCAAACGCATTCTTCTCTATGTTGTCCAAGTTTGCCTTTAAATCAGCATGGGTGTAAGGCACACGAAAAGACATAGTGGTGTAATTGCTAGATGCCCTTATCAGAACATTCGTTTCAGGGACCAGGACCACCATCTCATGACCCCTCCGAGACAACTCTTCCACCAGGATCTTCATGCTCAGCCAGTGGCTGCCATCCATTGGTATAACGAGCACCTTTCCAGCCTGCACAGGCTCTGAGGAGAACAAGCTTAGCCAGGCTAGAAGCCCCAGAGAGGGAAAACTCAGTGCTCTCACCATTCCTCTAATGTTTGTGCAATATACTGGAAATACATTTAAGATGCCTGGGAATGTTTTCAAATGAGGAGGTGCTTCTAAACTACACAAAAGGGGAGTGAATGTTGATAGGTTTCTGGCTGCATACGCGTACAACACAACTAATAAGCTCAGACCTTTATGCTACGTCACTGTACTGGGGTTTAAAGTCTAACAAGTGGGTTAAATGTAGCTCTGGGTTAATATTTCAAGAACGTACAAGCATACAAGAACGGTCACAGTTATATAAAGATAGCTTTGTTCATACAAAGGTCAAGAGGACCAAATGTTATAGCTAGAGATAAATATGTTAGTAACAATTTTCAATAAGGTTCAACATGTTAACATTAGTTAATGCATTAGGTAACATGAACTAACACTGAACAATACTTTTACAGTGTTTATTAAAGGGGTCATGACATTTTTTTCAGAGGTTTTTTGTTTTGTTTTATTATGTTCCCTTAGGTGCAATTATAGTATTACTATAGTTTTTTGTACAAAAAAACTTTTAAAATGTAGTGATTTATGACATTTTCCCACCCTGTTTCTCACCTCTGATTCAAACAGTCTGTTTTGGACGTGTTTCCCCTTTAAGAGTTCAATGTTAACGCCCACTGTTAGGATTGGCTAACGTCAGTGCTGCTTATGCATAAATTATTAACGTTAAAGGTACAATACCTAAGATTTTTTGCATTAAAATATCCCCAAATCACAAGGACAGTGTTATATATTTTGTTAAGTTGATAACTTACAATATTCCAAATGTTTCCAACTATTTTTAAATCGTGAGAAAATTGCGATTTTAAGTAAGGAAACGGGGCGTGTGAGCAGGGGGGAGCTGGGAGTCGCCAGTCAATGGCGTCATATCCGCTTTACCCTCGGTTTCCACCGTCTATGGTTTCCGCTCGTACTGCCATGGTAACCACGGCGACAGAAGTGGACAACTGTGTTATGCCTAGCAGGACGCTCACGCTGTTGTTGTTTTGGTCAAACATTATGGACCATGGCAAGCAGACTTTGAGACAAAAAGAGGACTAAAACTAAGATCAACATCTTTCGAGATGCCGAGAGCTCCACGTCCGCGACTAACTTGGACTTGACAGAGCTTCACGAGTCACGACTTGACAGCGACACCGCTCTTGCACATACTTTATTAGACAAGTGAGCAAATGTGCATAAAACAAATCAATGTTATATAGCTCAACATGAAATGTTAGAATATGATCAGTATGTTATTCTAATGTTGATCTAGATTAACTTTACTGCTAGTTTCATATAGCAAACGAACTAACACATAGAATAACGTTGTGTTAATAATCATAATAATTATTGTTAATAATAATCATAATGCTGTTTAGTATAGTGTAACAGTTAACGTTAGACCGAGTGGAACAGCGCTGCGTTCCCTCACAAGTTTAATTCGTCAAATAAACTGACCTTTGAGTAGTAATTCAGCACTTGCGTGTATTAGCTGGAATGAAATGTCCTCATTGCTTTATATCCGCGGGACTCGCATGTGATATATGTCTCTTATTAACAATCGTGACCTGCTTCATACCACTGTAATGTTAAAAAACATGAATGTTTTCACTCATCCATAAACATTATTAGATCCATCAGCTTGACAGCAAGTCCCATCATTCAGCTCATCACTGCGTCATCAACCGACGCCTTTGTTATTGTAAGAGGTTAGCGACCCCTAGCGGCGAAAAATCGTAGGTATTGTACCTTTAATCATTTTGTATCATATGTAGACTACACAATGCTCCACCACGTGAAACTTCGGTCTTCCAATCTTTTACCATCGTGTCAATTCTCAATTGATTTTGATTCATATGCGCGAGGGAGGGAGGGAGGGAGAGAGAGAGAGAGAGAGAGAGAGAGAGAGAACCACTAACAGTGATCCGCCTCAGGACACACACACCCTCAGCCACACAATCCGGTGTTACGGATCAACTGGGGATCATGTTAACTGGGGACGCGCGCGTGCACGCAGCTAGTTTTACCTTGATTTCCAGCAGATGTTAAACGGTGACAGATTCGTCACAGCGAATTTTTCACTGAGAAGATTTAAAAGCTTTCCACGTTATTTTTAAATGTTTGTATCATATTAGGGCTCTGTTGTTTACTCTGTCGCTGCTCCACTGTATGTTTCAGACCCCTTTAAGGGAAGTTTTAATGTGTTTTCATTTCACGACACACACAGACCACGCCCACATTATTTTGTTACTTTCGTTTCAATGACAATTGTATCTGATGACAACTGTAAGTAGATTAAATAAGTTATGGTATTTACATTGAGTCTTTGCAGTGCGTGTGTATTCGCAGATTATTGTTGTGATGCCAATTTGTGGCTTAATTTAAATTAAGCACCAATACTGCTGTGGTTAAAAGGACATGTCAAGCATTTATTTATTTATTATTTATATAGGCCTAGGCTATTTTAATGTTGCTAAGGAATGAGTTAAAGCATACAGTACACTCCATAAATGTTCCTAAAGAGTGGTGAAAATTTGTAAGCCATAGCTCATGGATCCAGTGAATTACCCACAGCATTTATTTAGGGGGATGTTCAACAAACATATTCATTGAATGAAAAAAACAATAGGCAAATGTGCATGCATGCAGGATAGCTGTATTTGCCAATCTGACCACACATTCCCACCTTCCACATTCTAAATATTCATTCTAAGGAAGGAATAACAAACTATAGAATAAGTTGCATGTTAATGAAGAACAGTTAGCCTACTTGTTTTGCAATATGTATAAATGTTTCTTACCCATTGGCCAGTTTGGCCTTAAAGCCTATGCTGCTCTGCATCTAATGCAGGCTAATCATGTTATATTAGAAAATAAATGTCACAGTTGTATTACCTTTTTATATTAAGACCAATTTAACACACCATTACCCTTCATTGTGAAATAGTGTTGCTTTCTTGAGCAGCTGTCAGGATATTGGTTATCCTGCAACGTTTTTGATTTGTCTAACTTGAATTGCATCAATTTGCTGTGGCAGTATATGGCCTAACTACAATGACACTAGTTACAATAATGACAATGTATAGTCCTTTTAATCTGTTCTTAACGGTTAGCAGACGACAACAATGAAAGCACATGATGTGATGAATAAGGAAAGAGAATATGTTAATGAGATTCACAGTCAAATGAAAACTGGCATAATTCAAATGTATATTACATAAAAAGAGGCCCACATGCATTACATTTTATTTATAAAACTGATAGACCATGTCAGATTTCTTTTGTTAAAGAGGTCAGCCAAAAATTAAACAATAAAGCATTTCCTATTGTTTTAGAGAAGGTAATTCTATTCATGTGATGTGACAAATGATTAAGAGATTAGTGATGTAGGCCTATGAATATTAGCCATAGAGAATATCAGTATATATTTGTAATAATTCATCATCACTCTATCATATGTTCTGCTTATTTCAGTAATAAGATTTGTGGTTGCCACTCAGTGTTTTTCACAAGACTTTAATCACTAAAGACAAAGTGTCCATTACAAGACATTAGATAGACACATCATTCAAGTTCATGCTCCTACTGAGCATAATGTACATTTATGCATTTGGCCGACGTGATGTACATTGCAAGGTACACATTTCAAATTATTATCAGTTCTTACTTTCCCTGGGAATCAAACCCATGGCCTTGGTGTTGCAAGCGTTAACACTCTATGTTTCAGCTACAGAAAAGCTCAATGCAAAAATGCAGTATTACAGAATTGTTCTGAAAGATTTTTTATTTTTTTCGAAATCTGTTAAATATGTTACAAGTTCATGAGATAATTAACTTCATGACCCTATAAGTACAGCTGCTTTATGTCCAGGGAAAACAATACGGAGGCGTCAGAGCTGGTTGTACATAATCAGCAGAGTAAAATAAGCTGATAAGTGTTTTTATATAAAATAATAGTTCCATGAAATTAGGCTATATAGGCTATGAAGATCAATAAATGCAACTTGATGAAAAAAAATTAAATGACTTTGCAATTTATGTTTCTTTTAGGTAGCCTTAACTTAATCTAATCTGATGTTATTTGTGATTAGAACTCATTTCAACGCACTAAAGAAAATATGATAGTCACAATAATGTTGAGAAAAAAATTCTTACACTTCTTTCTTACACGTCTATTCATCCAATGAAACCGAATGCCCCATGTTAATATAGGCGTGGTTTATGAGTTTGACACTAAAGTATGTTAAACTTCTTTGAAAGTGCATAAAATACGCAGGAACACTGCAAAAACAAAGCGCTTTATTCGCATATCAGTGTATACAACTGGTGAAATATTCGTTTTTAATCGCTGATCCGTGAAATAAGGGATGAATCTGTCGCCGTTTAACATCTGCTGGAAATCCAGGTAAAACTATCTGCGTGCACGCGCGCGTCCCCAGTTAACATGATCCCCAGTTGATCCGTAACAACGGCCCAAACACATGATCAAAGCACAACAGGAGAATTACCTGACCTATTGGACTCAATCAACAGAAAAACAAAGTAAACTGGAATGTTATTTGGCCCTAAATAGAGACTACACAACCGCAGAATACCTGAGTAGAGTGAAAGACTGTAAACTAAGAAGAAGGATGACGAGGTACAGACTGAGCAATCACACCCTGAGTGTAGAGACGGGCCGACACAGACAGAGCTGGCTGCCCAGAGAGAGACGCGTCTGCCCGTACTGTGAGCATGGAGAAGTGGAGACAGAGCAACACTTCCTCACCCGCTGCCCCAACTATGGGGACATTAGAGGGACTTTTTATACAAAATTTGAAATACTTTGCCCTAACTTCATACACTTAGACAACAAAACACAATTTCAACATCTATTAGGTGAAAAAACAGATTGTATCATGCTAGCAGCAAGATACATTGATGCTTGTCACAAAAAGAGAGTCGACGACTAATCAGTGATGCGCCCACACACACACACACAAACAAACAAACACTTACACACTGAATTCTAAATTGTTCAGAGAATTTTTGAAATGTTCATAAACTGTTCTAATTATTATTATTATTATTTATGCATTCATTTTTATTTGGTACACTGTTAATTTGTACAATTAATTTAATTTTTACATTTAGATTTAAGTTATATTATAATATTTTATTATTTTGATGACTTCATGTATTCCAAGCTTTGGCAATATTGTATTGTGTACAGTCATGCCAATAAAGCAATTTTGAATTGAATTGAATTGAGAGAGCAGGACAGTTTGAAGGCGCGCGCGAGGCCGGGGCTCGCTCACTCGTTCTTTCAGTAACATGCCCTGTCACACTCATCTCACTCACCGTTCAAATAAGGCTTTGGCGCGCTGCAAATAAACTGCATCCAACTGCTTTCCCTGACGTCTGGATCGTTCGGCAGCGTATTCAAACATGTTGTATCTTGTAAACAGACCCACTCTATGCTTGACAACGCATGCGATGATGCGAAATGAGGCTGTCTTGCGCTGGAGGCGGTCATATGCAAACGACTGGTACGTCACTTCCAACCGATACGCCACTTCTAACCATGTATCCAGAACGAGCTGTATTTAGAGCTTGGTTAAATAAATGCTTCTTTTATAATGGGGAGGACGTCTTAAGCTATGAAACTTGCAGGAAGTTTTAATAGTACATAGATCTCTTATATACCAAAAGATCAAGGCAAATTTGGTTTCTCATGTCATGACCCCTTTAATATATATAGGCTAAGCATGGTGACAGAGAGAGCTGGTACAGCTTGGGCAGCAGCTCCACCCTGTGGGGAAATGGGGTATGTTAACATGTTATAGGAAGTCAACAGTTGTGCTACCGTGTGCGTTCCAGTTCTACATTATTTCAAGAACCTAGGTCTAAACCTAACCCTAACCTAACCCCAATCCTAACCCTACCTGCCCCCCGGGCGAGATGCCCCAAAATTTATGAATCTCCTTAAAGGCCACAGTTTGTTGTGTAGCGTCTTTATTCACCAACGTAACACGCTGCAACTGAAGAAAACACATGCCAATAGAAAAAACACCCGAAAATTAAGAAAACATCTTCATCAGTACAACACACGTGTGCTCCAAATACTCACAACACAACCAAATACAGAAACGAGCGGCAAAAGTTCACAACAACCAAATGCACAGACCACAAGAACGGAAATGTTTCCAGGGGGACCCCAATAAGTGACGAACCCGGCTGGAACTTTGGCTGCGTCTAGACATTCTCTGACTGTGCTAATAAATATAGGTAAAAAAATATAACTATTATTGCAATGCGATAAAAGGATAGTTTGATTTCTAACATTATTCTCTCAACAGACACTTACATCGAAAGTCTGGCGTTATAATTGATTTGCTTTTGGTGTACTGTGGAGTGGGTAAAACTGTTTTTAATGGCAGGCTAAAACGATACCGTTGACCTGCACTAGCCTAGCACCGGCGAACTATGCAATTGGGACGACTGGATGATTTTTTTAAAAAACTGTCTCCACTGATAAATAACACTAAGGCTCACTTGGAAATGAGGCCCGATGTCCAAAATTCCGAACCACCCCTTTAAAATGCACTTCTTTTGCCATATGCGTTGCAAAAAAAAAAAAAAACAAACAAAAAAAAACATGGCAGATCGATTCAAACTATAAACTTCGACGGGTAAGGAATGAAGCTGTTTATTTCACTTAATTTAACTGAACTTAACTTTTGTGTGTTAACCCGATGTCCAAAATTCCGACCCACCCCTTTAAACTCACTTCAGCGCGCTTATGTGGGAGGCGCGTGCACGCGAAGGGGGAGTGCGATTTGTCCGGGAGTCGGAATTCGGTACAACACCAAAGAGTTGTGAATGGATCTCTTCCCCAATTGTCCCTCCCTAACATTTCGTCTACCTTTTATTTGTTGTCAATACATTTTCGTCATTTAATTAAAATGGGTTTCATTTAGTTATCGTCTCGTTTTCCTCTGTGAAAAAAAATTCTAAACGAAAATAACACGGGCCCCTTTCATTCACTGTTCATTGTGGTTTGGATTTTTCAAGGAATTTGTCAATCATTTCATGAGGAACATGGGCTGTTGTGACTGGTGTTGTAAAATTGTGCTCTGTATGAAAACGGGAGTTATCCCCAGTTTTTGGGCTAAATAAATAGCCCATTTGACAGAAGCTCTATGACGAAATTGTTTAAATTATAAACCGAACCATAAGCATTATTTTGTTGTACATTATTCAACATACCGTTTTAGTTTAGGCTATAAAGATATTAAAAACTAGAAACTAACTATTTAGTTCCCTTAACTGCTTTTGAATTGGATGAAACCACCACGTTCAATTCTATGACAGCTGTGCTGCGTTCAGTCCAAGATGGCGGCACTGCAGCTCTGTGCATGGGTGAGTTTGTTGCAATGGAACGTTCTATTGAGTTTCGCCTCTTGTTACTTCTATACTCTTTGACAACACCTGGTGGAATTTTGGCTGCGTCTCGAGCCTAAGTCCCTCCCCTTCCGGTTAACCACCATGGGACCTTCATTCGGAAAAATATTACATGGAAGTCAATGGCGAGAGACAACAAATATTTTGATCCCGTTTGAATTGTGCCCTGAATTACACATATGATGTTTGTCAATTTAAAAGATACATTTTAAAGTCAAGAAAGTCGCAGTTTGATGTAAAACTGTCGAGGTATAAGACTGTGAAAATACGTAATTACAAAGACTACAAAACCCAAAAGGCGGGCATGAGACGTCATACCTTTTCTCTCAATGAATGAAGCTAACTTTACTAAAGCTAACGTTATAATCGCAACGTTACGCCGTCATGCCTGTGTGTTTTGTACCAGACTGCACACACACGAGCTTGGTGCGAGACGAGCGATGTAGTTCATTGAGCGATTTTCACATAAAACTAACTGTTACTCTCCTGTTTTATAACAAACTGCGACTTTCTTGACTTTCATAATTACCTTTTAAATTGACAAACATCATATGTGTAATTCAGGGCACAGCTCAGACGGAATAAAAAGATAAGTTGTCTCTCCCCATTGACTACCATGCATATTTTTTCCGAAATAAGGTCCCATGAGCCGGAAACGGAGGGGCGGGACTTAGGCTCTCTATAGACAGTGGTCTCAATTCGCCTACTTACGCCCTAAAAGTCTGTACCTTATTGTGAAGAAAAAGTAGATACTTTTGAGTGTGTAGCAAAAAGTTGTCAAGCTTTGAGACATAGACTACTATCACTCACTTCATACAATTGCGTCTTTAACGGTTGCTCTCTGTCTCATATTTTTTTTACAGTCTGTCTCATGTCACAGTAAACTGGCCTGTCAATCATCTTGTCAAAGATAAAATCCTCCACATTTCATTTAATTTCCTACCGTATCGGAGAGAAATGCAGAAGCACGTTGATCTGTAGTCGCGGGTCTTTCATGTGGAGAACTCTCCTCATATGCATAATTATGCATTTAAAAGTCAATGGCCCAACGGATCTTTATAAAAGTCGACATTGTTATTGTAGATGAAATATAACACGGTCACGGATAACTTTAATTAAATATTCTTTTAATTGAGTCACTTAAACTTTTATCTAAATCTCTCACCGTCGGTCACGCATGTCCGCCATGTTTTGTCGTTTTTTTTTAAACACTTTTTACTCGTGTTTGTAGTTCCTCCAAAGCGCCTTTCAGACAAAACACGGAATGCGCGGCGCAGCGCTACCATACCCAGATAGCATGGTGACATTGATACAATGTTGAGTTTTGATCTAAACCATCATTTTGGTTGAGATTGACATTTCAATGTTTAAAGTGTGCTGGATCAGCATTGAAATTTTGATGAAAGCCAACAACACACACGGGTGGAGACAGTGACATTGAACTAACAGTGATTTGTAGTTGATGAGCACAAGATCATTCAGGCGTATCTCTGCAGAACACTAGTGGGTGTTTCTCGATCAGTGGGGCGTTTTCAAACCACAATGGGCATTTTCAACCGCTTTACCCGATTTGCTGTAATCCACTGTGGGCTTGGTTTAGGGGTGGGCCTTCATGATTTTAGCAAGTCTGTTGAAAAATGGTTGCAAAACATTGACCTGTAGCCTATTGTAGTTTGAAATTGGCCACTGATTGGTAAACGCCCATTTTGTCTTTGCATGTGCACTTTTCAATAGTCTAATGCTTCCTCATTAGAGAGAAAACAAGTGCATCCTATACAGAAGTCTTGTTTGTTGAATCACCTGACATACTTACATGACTTCTCTAGCACAGTTTCAAACAATGGTGCATCTACCTTATTTCTCTGTTCCTTTGTTTTGCATGCTTATTTGCGTTTGATTTGTGTTGTTACTCACTGTAATTAGATTACAAAGTTATTAAAGTGTTTGAATAAAGCATCTATTTTTCTACATTCTTAAAAAATGCATCTTGCTTTAGTAAAGTTTATTAGGAATTTCCTGAATAAAGTTATGTAATTTAACAGATTTCTTAAGGTGTAAGAGACATGACCATGAGCAAGAATGTTAACATAGCCCATGTCTTGTATCGGTCAGTGCTTGCATGCAGAGCACATTGCTCCTTTAGTAGGAGTGAAGGCAGATGAAGATGGACAATTAAAAAAGCACCCTCCTGATAATGCTGACATTGATCATACATTGAGTTGTTGTCGACAGCATAATCACCTGACCTGGGACTTGATGATATCCTGTATCTTATCACTGCTTAATCAGGTAATCATTCATATTCCTGAATCTGTATTAAATTTGAGAAATAACTGATTTCCATTCAGTTTAGCTTGTTTCCACTGAAACACAATAACAAAAAAACATCAAGTGTTTATTAAGAAACTGACTGACATGGCTATTTTGTGATATTTAAAGAGATTGGGGTCTACATAAGGTGAATCTGCTGCTTTAAAGAGATAGTTCAGCCTGAAATTAAAATGATGTCATCATTTATTTACCCTCAAGTTGTTCCAAACCTGTATGAATGTCTTTCTTCTGCTGCACACAAAAGAAGATAGAGTGAATAATGTCGGTAACCAGACAGTTGATGTTAGCCATTGACTTCCATGGTAATTATTTCCTACTATGGAAATCAATGGCCACCGTCAACTTTCTGGTTACCGACATTCTTTAAAATATCTTATTTTGTGTTCAAAAGAAGAAAGAAACTCATACAGGTTTGGAACAACTTGAGGGTGAGTAAATGATAACAGAATTTTCATTTCGGGCTGAACTATCTCTTTAAAGAAATTTTCATTGAAAAAAACTAAGATCTTTTTTATTCTACAAGATAAAAGTGTTATTTGAATGCTGTAGTTTCACAGAAAATGAACTGAGATATTTAATGGCTATAGCTCAGAGGTGTTTGTTCCTCTTCATGAAGAGTTTAGCTCCAGCACCTGGATGTGTTCATTGATCTGATGACCAATTGATTATCTGCCTCAGGTGTGTTTAATTAGGGCTGTAGATAAAATCCGACACCCATGCTAGTGTTTTCTTTTGATATTAAAGCATTCATAGAAATACATAAACAGAATTTTACGATAGTATAATCGTAGTTAGAATATTTTGTTTTCGGTGACTTAAAAAAAAAAAGTGAATCATATTGTGTTTAGTATATTAACATTATTGAATGTGACTGTATGTATGACAACTGAATTGATTCGTTCTTGAGTAACATCATGCTTTCTTTTTCAGATTCCAGAGAACTCAAAGGAAAAGAGGCAGAATCTGATGATGCAAGACAGATTTTTAAAAACCTGAACCGCTGGACCTGTAGTTATGATGACATCAGACTTCTGAAGCCAATTTTATTTTTAAAGGTTGAAATGCTTTTGTCCTATTTCTCCCCCTTTCTTAAAAAAAAAGAAGATATTTTAATATATTTGTTGTCATTGATTGATTGATTGAATAAAATAAATTTACTCAACTGCTGGAAATGTGTCATTTATATTTGAAAAGGTTTTCGACAAATTTTGAAATGGTCAGGAATTTGTTGACGCACCATTGAAGTGTGATTGAAATATTAATGTTGTTTCAACATTAATTGGTACATCAGATGGCAACATTGTTTGACATTCCTTTTCAGTCTTTCAACAAAATGTATTTCGAATCAACATCACATTGTAACATTGATCAAACCATATTACCAAAGATTATTTTTTGTTAATTTCAGTGTTAATTCAACAGCAGTGATTTAGATTCAACATCATAGTGTAACGTTGATTCAACAATATTACCATTGATTATTTTCGTTAATTTCAAAATTGATTCAGCATCAGTGATATAGAATCAATCATAGTGTAATGTTGATTCAACAATATTACCATTGGTTATTTTTGTTAATTTCAGAGCTGATTCAACAGCAGTGATGTAGATTCAAAATCATAGTGTAACGTTGATTCAACAATATTACCATTGGTTATTTTTGTTAATTTCAATATTGATTCAACAGCAGTGATGTATAATCAATCATAGTGTAACGTTGATTCAATAGCATTACCATTGATTTTTTGTTCAACATAGTTTCAACATTAACTGAGGGTGCAAAAGTGATGTTGATAAAATATCACTTTGTAATGTTGAATCAATACTATTACCGTTGATTTTTGGTTGAATTCCCAACATTATTTCAACATTAACTGAGGGTGCGAAAGTGATGTTGATCAAATATCACTTTGTAATGTTGAATCAATATTATTACCACAGATTTTTGGTTGAAATCACAACATTATTTCAACATTAACTGAGGGTGCAAGAGTGATGCTAAATCAACATCACTTTCTAACGTCATTTCAATGTAATCAGCGTTGACGCATTAACACTGACTCAACATTGTTTCAATGGTTATATGCTATCTGGGTAGACAGTAAATCACGTTGTATATTTCTTTAGGTAGCATTTAACTGTAGCCGTTAAAGGCTGGATCCCAAATGGCACACTCCTCCGGCCTTGTGGATCTCCTTCGAGTTCACAGTTGGTGACGTCAGGAAGTGCAACCCTCAGGGGCGCTGGCCTCGAGGGCACGCTAGAGTGTATTTTGGGACAGGCATGATGACATCATGTCACCGTAAGTCAAACAATCTGTTTCCCAATTCAGGGGCTGCATCCTTTGAAGCTTGCGTCCTTCGAAGTGCGCGGCCGACGCGGTCTTTAAAGGACCCACCGAGATTCGTTTAAAGGGGAACGTATAGCTGATTGCATCACCGTGGCGTGACGAAGGCTGTCCAAATTCGAAGATCCTTCAAAGACTCCTTCAAAATGCGGCCTTATTTTCCCGTGAATGCAGGATACATCAGAATGATCCTTCGCAGCCTTGCCTATCCCAGAATTCATTGTGCGCCGGAGACGAAATTGCCAGATTACACTTTTAAATGTAGCCTAAGTATTGGATTTCAATTTAATCGAGTAATCTAATGTATAAAAATGAAAGAAAAATATATAATAAAGGTTCAAATGTTGACTTATATCTTACCACCATGTGATTTTAAATAGGCTAGTTTATACTCTTTAGTCTTTGTTATGTACATAAATTGACCATGGTGAACATTTTTAGATTTTGTTCATAGGCAGTTATAATTAAGTTTTAAAGTTGAGACACTCACACACAGATATATTTAACGCATTTTTTAAAAACATTTTTTTATAAAATGTATATTTATTTGCAACAGTTATGTTAACAGCAATTATAAGACATTTCTGTGGTATAGAACATGCAAGCAGTACATAAGTCCAGTACAAATGTTACTACCGCTTGTCACAAGGCTCTCACCAGTTGCTAGGTGACAAAAAGCAACAATTTGTTAATGTGACAATAAAGTTTGTTAGTGTCATTTTCCAAATAACCAGTGGTGGAATGTAACGAAATACATTTACTCATACAAGTATAAATTTGAAGTAGGGCCTACTTTAGATTGTTATTCAACTCCACTTAATCTCATTGGCAAACATGTAACTTTTTCTGAAGAACTGACTTTTTACACATGGATATTAGATTTTGATATTATATATTGTTTGAAAAAATATGAACAGTAATAATAGAAACACAAAACATATGTCTTATAGATCAGGGATAGAAGACGTTCGGTCCTGGAGGGCTGCTGTCCTGCAGAGTTTAGCTCATAGAGCGGTTTAGCATGTTATAATATTTTATGGTTTAGTATGTGAGTTAATTATTCTTCATTTTTCTTCCCTCTTTCTGAGAACATCCTGAGTCAGCCCTACAAACCTGTTGGTGGACAGTGGAAATATGCACTGATCCCAGATGATGTCCCTCCAGCAGAGGCCTTACCAGAGTCTACTGTGGAGCCCATCCAGGATCTCCTGCTGAGCTCGATAAAAGTTTACAGAAAAATGTTTTCTTTCAATCTGTTTTATGTATACTGTTAATTTGAACTTTTATTTTGTTTTTCTTATCTAAACCAAAACTTATCTTGTAGTTGTAAAAAGAACAGTAAGTAAAAATGTATTGAACAATTTATTTTGAATCAATTGTTCAAATTAATTGGCATGCCAAAAATAAAGGTCAGAAATCATTTCTTTATTACATTTACAAGTTATAACTTGCATTAGTTAAATCTACACTGGATTGTACATCTGAGGGATTTTTTAGGGGTGTTGGAGCACCAAAATCATACTTACGGGGATGGAAATGGATTACCCCAAGGCAACAACTTATAAGTAGCCCAATTCTGCGGGAAAACCTTGGACTTGGCACGCTGACGGTAGGCCGCATTAGGTACGGCTTCGTCACGCCGCTGTGACACAAATGGCCTTCAAATGCAGCTTTCGGAGGATGCAGCTCCTGAATTGGGACACAGCTACAGCCACGAAACTCCTCCCCTTATTTATCGGATTGGGCGTTCGCAATGACTTCTGGGTAGGTAACTCGTGTGGAGGGTGCGAAAGCCCAGGCTTCGAACAAAGCGCTCGCGAGCACACTTCTGAGCGCTGAAATGCCGAATGGGACACGCTACGGACTCGTACACTTGGCGAGCACGCGCAATTTAAGGCCACGAGACCACAAGTCCACATGAAGTGTGCCATTTGGATTCGGATCCACACTTCAAAAATCCACCGGAAATAGACCATCCGGTGACTTCTGGCATACTCTTTTCAACATACATTAATACATACATTAATCTTTAATAATGAACATCATGAGCATTAACAATGAACAATAGTATTAATAAATCAACATTGATGTAGATTAATATACTAGATTTTTTTAAAGGTAAAAAGTTGTTTTTCTTTTTAATAAATATCATGTTTTTGGATAGTTGCGCCAGAAAAAGCTGAACTAAACTAATTCACTTAAACTTTCTGACCTTAGGGTTTTTAGGGATGTTCTCTGTGATATCATTACTTGTTTTATGTTTTTCTGAATATAGATTGATCATCTCAGAAATAATAATAATAATAAAAAATTGTCAAACTTAGGTTTTCTTACAATAGTAAGAGTAGTTTGGTTGTGTCCAGCAGCTGCTGTTTTTGAGCGGATATTACATTGTATAACATTGCTTGTCCTGTGTTTCCAGATTTACTATTTTAAATTAAACTTTATACACAGCTACAGCATTAGTAAGCCTATAGGAACTGAAAAATAAAGACTCACTTTTGATAAAGGTTTTGGTTTCTGACTAACTGTTGCTCCAATCATGACCATGTTTGGCATCACCGGACGTGGGAATTCCAAGGCAAAGTCGAAACGCATAAACCAGAGAGCTGCACGGCTCATGATCTCAACCATCGATGCTGTTCTCTGCAGTACACGTGAGGCGATCTCATCTGCACGAGTAAACAAATGTCTGCAAGCCATGGGCTGCAGGAGAGTCCTTACCAAGTTCACACTTCTTTGCCAAAGATGCATGCGGTCAGTAAAGTGAGTTAAAGGTTGTGGAACATAAGAGGCTGGAACTGGACATTGACTGGCAAGAGCGTCGACACCACAAGGATGGTTTATTTGCATATAAATAGCTGGAATTGAGAGATATTCACCAGCTATTGCTCCAATGGGCTCAAATGGATCAGTGAGAATAGCATCAAAGCTGTAGTCTTGCAGTTCATTCATCAAGTCCCTGTTGAAGAGTAGACCCTCTGCGTTCCTCACTATGAAGCTTTGAAGAATATCCAGTGAAATAATGAACGCCTGGAACTTAGCCAGGTCTGTAGAGATATCAACACTCAGAAGTGTGTTTATTTTATCTGCTAAGCCTGCTTCTAATTCAGCCTTGGTGTAGTTCACTGGATATGTCAGAGTGGTGGTATTCTGTGAAGGACCCATACTCAGACTCGCCTCTGGAATGACGACCACCACCTGGTTTCCTCTCCTCCCCAGCTCCTCCACAATAGGCTTCATCCCTAACCAGTGACTGCCATCTGATGGAATAACCAACAGTTTCCCAGCTTCAGCTGAACCCAAGAGGAACAGAACCAGGAGCAACCACACACCAGCCATTTTATCAGTGGTGTGAAGGACAGAGGCAGTTGAAGGAGATTAAGTAAGCAAAACAATTATGCAGTGTAACCACAAAGGTTAAAGTACTATCTTGAGTGAGTTAGGACTGGGTTCAAGGGAGTGGCAATGTTTGCAGCTAGTAGGATGTGCTCAGTCCAAATATGGCATTGAAGTAATCAATGGGTCTTATTCACAAATAAGTGTTTTGTGGATTTATATTGTCCGCACAGGAGAACTTCCCACAAAAAGTTTCCCCCCAATGCGCGCACACATGTATTTGTTCTTAACCTTGTTCGGATGAATTTGGAGTATTCTAAATTAGATCTGACACTGTTTATTGAACATTGTATGATGTAACAGTCTAGAGAACCAGAAGAGTAAAACTGCTTTTTCAAAAGTACATAGACATGGCATCAACTTAGGTTAGAGCATGCTGACCTTGACCACACACTTCATGTTCATTAAAAAAATATACTAATGTTCAGTGTTAAATCATCAATGTTAATTAATACAACAAAAAAATGATAAAATACGACAAGTGTGTGTGTAGTGCATCGAAATCATTTGATAATAACCCAGCAAATTAGACAGCTATAGACCACTGTTAAAATAATTAAGTACTTTTCAAGGACTTTCAAGTACTTCACACAACTATTTATAGGTCTTCAAAGCTCAAAATCATCAAAATGATCTAATTTAAATGTTATTTTTAATGTGATGACTGAAAACATTTTCTAGTTCATCCTTCAAAGATTGTCGCCATTTGTAAAACTTTGTTAATCCTGCAATAAAAATATATTACTTTTCATTCACCTGACCAGGCAACCAAGTTCCATACCCAATAAAGGCCCCTGCAGCCATTAACATTAACCTAGATTCATAATTTCTGGGTTTTTTTTGTTTGTTTGTTTTTGCATTGTGTTTTTGCAAACTGTACAGGCTTACCAGTAAGTGCCTTTCACTATTGTAAAAGACACGTGATTCAGTGAAAGCTCTGTATTTTGTGCACAATTTAAAACATCTGAGAATGACTTTCCTCATTAACATCTTACCTTTGTCAGTGGACCCCTCTTTGCACAGTTGATGCCCCCTATATGGACCATGTTTGGCATTTGAGGTTTAGGGAACTCAAAGGTAAAGTCATACCTATGAAGCCAAACTGCACCATTCCCTAATAGCTCTTCGTATGTAATGTCCTTCTGCAGATATCTACTGGCCAGTTCATCAAAGCTGGTATACAGTTTTCGGCAAAGGAACATTTCAAAAAATGTCATAAGCATATTATTTACTCTCTGAGGGAAAGTCATCTTATCTGAGTAACCGGTAATGAAGCGCGGGATAAAAGACGGCGGCGAGGGACACTGAGCGGCTGACTCATCAAGCCGACAGGGAATTCCATGCAAGAAGTAAACAGGGGGAAGTGAGAGAGAATCTGCAAGGATAGTGCCACACGGCAGGAAAGGATCGGTGAGCAAAATATCAAATCCGGTCTCTCTTAGACTCTTCATCAGGGGCTTGTCGTACAGCAGCCCTTCACAGGCTTTCACCTGCATATTTGTGAACTCTATCAGGTTCCCCAAATTCTCAAAAAAATCTGTTAATTGTGGAGGCTTCTCAATCGCATTCTTCTTAATGTGGTCCAAGTTTGCATTCATCTCAGCATGGGTGTAGGGCACACGAAAAGACTTAGTAGTGTAATTGCCAGATGCCTTAATCAGAAAACTGGTATCAGGGACCAGGACCACCATCTCATGACCCCTCCGAGACAACTCTTCCACCAGGATCTTCATGCTCAGCCAGTGGCTGCCATCCACTGGCATGACGAGCACCTTTCCAGCCTGCACAGGCTCTGAGGAGAACAAGCTTAGCCAGGCTAGAAGCCCCAGAGTGGGAAAACTCAGTGCTCTCACCATTCTTCTAATGTTTGTACAGTAGACAGCATACAGAGATACATTTAAGAAGTCTGAGAATGTTTTTAAAAGAGGAGGGGCCTCAAAACTAGACAAAAGGGGAATGAGTGTTGATAGGCCGCCTGCTGCAACAGCTCAGATTTTTAAGCCACGTCACTGCACTGCAGTTTAAAGTCTAACAAGTGGGTTAAATGTAGCTCTGGATTAATTATTTCAAGAATGTACAAGCATATAAGAATGATCACAGCTATTTAGAGATAGCTTTGTTACAAAGTTCAAGAGGACCAAATGTCAGCAACAGGTTAATATATTGTTAACACATTTCTATAAGGTTCATCATGTTAACATTAGTTAATGCATTAGATATCATGAACTAACAATACATTTACAGCATTTATTAAAGGCAGGGTTCTACCAGCTGTGCCACGGCCATTTCCCCTGTTCGCTTCAGCACTTAAAGAGCTTATTTCCCTAAAACAGCAAGCACAGGTGTGACACTGTCTTTTAAAAATCATTCCACCTGTGTGTTTCTGTTTGTGGTCATTACCTGGCCCCATCTCACAGTCATTATTATTATTATCATACATTTTATTTATAGACGTCTTACATGACACTCAAGGACACCTTACAAACATTAAAACAATCAACAATAACAAATAGTCATTATTACAGCCTGGATACCAGTATTATAGTGTAATATTAATCACATAAAAGCCTGCCGAAAAAGATGGGTCTTAAGGTGAGATTTAAAAACACGAAGACTTTCACTGTTTCGCACATTTTGTGGCAGCAGGTTCCATAAATAAGGAGCTGCATGACTAAAGGCTTGGGACCCCATGAAAGTAGTGCAAGTTCGAGGGAGAACAAGACAGTGTGAGTGAAGTAGATGATCTTAAAGTCCAAGTAGGAGTGTAAATATGAAGAAGGTCAGATAAGTATGAAGGGGCAAGATTGTTGAGTTGAGAAGAAGAATTTTAAAATCAGTACGATATTTAACCGGGAGCCAGAGCAAGTGTTGTAATATGGGAGTAATGTGTTCAGCTAGAAGAGGGTTCTGGAGAGGATTCAAGCAGCCGAGTTCTGTACTAACTAAAGTTTGTGTAGTAGCTTTGAAGGCAGTCTATAAAAAAAGAGTTGCAGTCAGTGTTGGGGGTAACTCATTACAAGTAAATGAAAGCTTTAATGTAAGTTCTGCCAGGAAGACTCAATCATTAGGTCACTATCTAGCCTTCACATCTAACCAATCATGATATAATACTTGCAGTATAAAATATGTCTGAGTTTGCAGATGCTGACGCAAAACAATTACCTCCATCCTCCCCACCACCACAAGGATGGTCCCTTCCCATACCTCCTGGGGGGTCGGCTGTGCCCCTGCCTTCATCTTCAGGCAGGAAATGCAGATTCCGCTACCCTCGGATTGCGCGCTATACGGACGGAGCCTACGCCAAATAACTTTATAATAAGTAATGCATTACTTTTAAAATTTACAATAATACATCTGAGTTACTTTTTCAAATAAGTACCGCAAGTTAATTTGTTTTTCCTTTTATTGACTGACAGCTCTTTTGTCCCCATGTTGAGACAAATCTAAGTGCAGAGGCGTTGTGTGTAAACATGATGGTTATTGTAGTTCTAGACTAAATATGAGCATTTGCTCATCTTACTTGCACAAAAAAATTATTCAATATTCCTCAAAATGAATAAAATCAGTGAAATGCAGAATCAGAATACTATGCAAACCTCCACTAACTAAATATGATAAATAAAACATAAATTTTTATGCATTTAATCTCACTTTATCGACCAATGTACTTGCTTCTGACCTACGATGATTCAGGTAAACCATAAGCAAAAATTATTATAGATTTTTTTTGTTATTATTGGTAAAGTAAGTGTTAAACTTTTTTCTCCTGCATCCTATGCTTCCGATATCCAGAATGGCGCCCTCCACTATACACAAGTGAATTTGAATTTCCTTCAGCCAGAGGCTTATTATTTCACTTATTATTTGGTGTGAAAGGGTCTTTACAGTTGCCCAAAAATACAACTTTTTTGTTATAAAAAAACAAGCCCAGCCCAGGTGAAAAAAATAACGCAAAAGTACTTAGTTACTTTTCTAATAAAGTAACTATGTAAAGCAATTAGTTACTTTTTAAGGGAGTAACACAATATTGTAATGCATTACTTTTCAAAGTAACTTTCCCCAACACTGTTTGCAGTAATCTATACGGGAAGTGACTAAAGCATGAACAAGAATTGCCAATAAAGAACAATAAAGTGTTCTTTACTGAGAGAGCCGGATGAAGTCGGTTAATATTGCGTATATGGTCATGATCGCTGCCTCACGTGTCTGGGCGTAAAGCAGGCTGAAGTGGCTTTTGTGGATGAGTCATGTACCCACTGCGTGAAGATGACCATAGCGGTGCTGAGGTCGAGACTCGATTACCTCAGAAGAGGTGGAGTTCCCTTCACCTATACATTGATCTAGTTCCTCTGCTGGTAATCAGGGAAGGGCTACTTCGGTGAATAGCCAGGGTGAACTGAGGATCACAGTGGGGGCTTACCTGCCGAGCCAATCTCCATGGGGCCCCCCACTCCTCTAGCGCACCGCAAGCTGTGGAGCTTTGGACCTTCTCATGGGGGACCAAGCGTTTCTTTTAGAGCTCCGGCGGAGTATCAGATGTCGATCGCTGTCGACAAATACCGCTTTCTCGACTCCCCGACATCACAGGCCGCCTCTTTGGCGACACAGTTGAGAATTTTGCCCAAAAGGCCTGCTGCTGTCTCCACCCCGCCGCCATTTTCTTTCCCCCCACCTGCTCATCGCTGAGGGCGACTCCCTGCAGCTTCCTCCTCTGCTCCCGCACAGCCTCAGCAGCAGCCTCCACCCAGGCCACAGCGTGGAGCCGGCCGTGGAAAGGCAGAGCGGCCAAGACCTGTCAAGAATAAGAGCAGGGGGCCCTGAGACGGGTGGCCCAAAGATGGAGGGAACAGCTTTTCGGGAGATGGTGAGCACGCCACTCCTTCCCCTGGATGAGGGCTCGGCAAATCGCTGTTCTAATGGAGACGGACGAGATAGAGCCGGTCCCTGACGAGATAAAGTCAGGGTTCTACAGCCCCTATTTCATTGTACCCAAGAAAGGCAGTGGGTTACGACCAATCTTGGATCTGCATGTTTTGAATCGGCCACTTCACGAGCGCACATTCAAAATGGCACAAAATTACACGGAAATTACACGGAAGCGCCCATTCAAAATGACACAAAATTACACGGAATTCAGGTTGATTGCTGCAAACTAATTCCGGGGACGGATGCACTCAAAAATGCGTTCGCAGCAATCAACCTGAATTCCGTGTAATTTTGTGTCTCAATATTTCCTTGACACAGACCGTTCCTATGCTTTGCGTTCCCGGGTCAAGCATATCAGTACCCGACCCTTCAGGCTGTCTCTGTCGCCCCGCATCTTTACGAAGGTCACGGAATCGGCCTTTGTTCCCATGAGAAAACAGGGCTTTCACATCCTCAACTATCTCGACGACTGGCTCATACTAGCCCACTAGCGAGAGCAGTTGTGCGAACACAGGGACCTGGTGCTCCAGAATCTCTGGGGCTTCGGTTCAACTAGGAAAAGAGCAAACTCTCTCTCGTGCAGAGGATCTCTTTTCTCAGTATGGAGTTGGACTCAATCAACCTGACAGCACGACTCGCGGAGGAACGTGCTTGGTTGGTGATGAACTGCCTGAACTCGCTCAAGGGCAGGACAGCAGGCCCACTGAAACTTTCTTAGAGGCTCGTGGGGCATATGGCATCCACAGCCACAGTAACGCCAGCACCCTGCGGCAGCCAGACGTGGAGGAGACGTCTATCGCTATGTCTAACACTCGTAACTAAGCCAGTGGTTGACCCCTGTGCTAGGCTAGGAACCCATATGTCGTGATCCCAACGGTGATCCGATATATGTATTATCCCACGGTACGGCGCCCCTGACAGCGAGCCTGTGTCTTTCCCTTAGCAGACTCCGCTCTGCCTCTCTGCTCGGTATTGACTTAACCCTAACTAGGCTGAATCTACCACAGAGACCTTCCATATGTAGCTCTGCCCTAACGGCCAGTCCAGTTCCCAGTGTTATCCGATAGTCTCTCTGTATGGGGTAGAAGGAACAGAAGTGATTAACCTTCTCTGCGTAAAGCCCCATCCTATCTTCCGTCCCCAGCAGGTGCGGGGGGATCAGGTTGGTTACATGGAGCACTGGAAGGGGCAGCAATAGTGATGCCCTGAAGGAAGGTACGGAGACGTTATGTCCCATTGCGCTGAGTGGCAGGGTCACCAGCTCGGATCCTCAGCGCAAACCTGAATGTGTGATTGCACGCGCTTCATATATGTAGCCTTATTTACTCAGCCTCAAGTAATTCTAGGTGTATATGACATTATTCTTTCAGACGAATACAATATATATTAACGGAGATATATTAAAAAATGTCATGGCTCTTCCAAGCTTTGTAATGGCAGTGAATTGCTGTTTCTGTTATAATAAGTACATAAAAGTGCATCTATCCATCATAAAATCCACTCACTCCTTTTTTATTAATCCCAAATAAATCATAAGCAGTGTCTCCCAACGACCTGTTTTCAGAATGCGGCTTTAGTGACGTCACTAAAGACACAGGCCCCGCCCACGAATGTTGACAGACACTGTTGACAGGTTTGAACATCGACCCGCCCTGATCGAGTTCACGCGAGCGCGTTGTACACACATCTGCCATGTGCTGCACTGACGAGAATGTCTCCCAAGCGTTGTAGGTGTTGTGTGGCTGCGGCTGAATGTATTAATCCACACAGCTCTCTCTATTTACTCCCGAAATCTGAGGCAGCCGCTGAAGACGAGGTGGATTCATTTTGAATCAACTCTACCGAAATTCGTTTGTACTTACGCACTTCTTATACTGTGTTTTCTCAGCTCTGTAAACGGTGATTTTCTGGAGTGAAACCAACGCTTCATCTTTTGTGTGATGTACAATAAACTTTATTAAACTTATATTAAAGTATATTTTTGATCATCATTTGGACGGGGTCCGACACAGGAGGCTTGTAGGCTAACGTTATATTAATAGTGGATACATAACGTTACAAGCAAATGACAAATACGTTATAACCGTAATTAAACTATACCTGTTCCACCTCCATACAGTATATTCTCTGACTCTGTAGGCAATATTGTCCGACTCCGGGTCGAAATAAACACCGGTACTGAGAATTTCTGATATTAGCATCATTCCGTGAGATGAAATTGTCTCGAGCGCGAGCTCATGATGCTCCGCCCCCTGTGCGTGCAGCAGCAGCTTATTTGCATTTAAAGGGCACACACTAAAACAGCGCGTTTTTCTGAGCACCTAAAAGTGACAATTTAAACATGCTGTAAAAAATGATGTGTTGGGTATTTTGAGCTAAAACTTCACATACACACTCTAGGGACATCAGATCCGTATTTTACATCTTATGAAAAGGGTCCCTTAGGTTCCCTTTAAGATTTGTTGAATACTCTTGTCTCTCAAAGTTTAAATGTCCAGTGTGATTTTGCTATTCTAAAGATCCTCGGATCTTCCTAACTCTCTCTTGCATAACTGCAATTCTCTCTTTCTCTCTCTCTCTATCTCTTTCTTAAGCTTTCACTTGCGTTTTGTTTATAGTGTGTAAATACATGTATTCCGTGTAACTGTAGTCACCTAGTTTGCCTTTATTAAAGTCCAGTATATGCATACATTTAAAACTGCCTAGCTGCTCATGTTATAAGTCACTGATAATGTTAAAGATCTAGCTACAAGCTTTACAATTGTGAATACTTTAAAACAGTATTCCATTATAGAACAGGAAAGTCTTTTCTCGTGGCCAAGAGAAATAGTCTGCCTTTTCTAAGTTAACTTTCTTGAGGTTCAATAACAGATTGATGGTCAGTTCGCTGGCGAACAGATTATTCGATAACGAATTAATTCCCTTAGGAGTTATCTATCATAGACAGTTGATATATTGATATTTAATTATAATGTGTTATGATTGAATGTGAATGTACACAACTGCCCTAATTTTGCCCTCCTGTATGTACAGCTAAATACAATACGTTGTGTTTGGTTGCTCATAGAGATAGTGGCAATGATCCCCTTTACGGGGAATGTTTATTCTGTAAGTGATAACTCATAACCCGTATGATTATTGATTAAGAAATATTAATCAAGTGTCGATCATACAATTCCCCATTATTGATCTGAGCGACTCCTTACAACGCAGGCAAAAGTAACTGAAGTAACCGTAAGTTCCTGTGTCATACGTGGAACCGCAGAGGATAGAGCCAAACAAAACACCTGTCGCGAATTAGAACCTCTCATTCCTGCGTAATAATCAAGGAACTTTGCTGCAGTACCATGGGTGCAGCAGGCACAATGATATTACCGGAGATCGGCTGAATGGATTCAAAAACGGTAAAACTCAACTCTAGGGGAGTTGGAAAATGAGACCATTTCCAAAAAAGTGTTCCTTTAAGCGATATCACTTGAGCAACCATTGTTCTGAGCATTGGAAACCAGACCGCAGCTAATGGACCCTTTTCACATTGCTAGGGATTTCAGAAGCTGAAGTGGTAGTTATCTAAAGTGATAAACAGAAAATACAAGAAGTATATTTTTGCATTCCCATTTGCTCCAGTTGCAAATTACTTTTTAAAAGAGGGAAACAATATTGAGAGCTTGATTATGATAGTCTGAACAGAGAAATATGTCTAATTTGCTGTCACTCCCATCAGCTGTTGAACTGTAAATAATGCCAAGGTAATAAAACACAATGAATAGTCCTATAAAAGTACTTTTTTTTTTTATGAACCCCAATTAGAAGAGACTGAGGAGCAACCACACGCCAGCCATTTTATCAGTGGTATAAAAAAAATCTCTCAAGGTGGCTTTTGCCAGCAGGATGAGAGGTTAACGAGAAGCAACCACATCTCAAGTGTCATGCATTGAGTGTGGCAGTCACTCATTTCGGTCTTTTATCACGCTCTCCCTCCACATATTGTATTTCTCACACGGAAAAATTATTCATAATATATTTAATATGCCACAGCACCCAAAATGTCTCTGGTCGCGCCGCTCTCACTATGGAATCAAGGAAATCAAGCACGTCTCCCCTGGAGTTCTTACGGTGATGATACACTTTTGCGACACGACTGTCGCGTGGTGTCGTGATGCCTCCCCACATTTGTACGCTGATGGGCATTCCCGCTATGGGCGTGGTTTTGACCGAGCGGGAAATGTTGCGTATTAGAACAGACGACCTGCGAGAGACTTCCCCTCGTCTCCATATGCTCTACTTCTATTGGATAGTCACGTCGCGTTCAGCGGAATTCATTTGCATAAAGATGGGCATCGGCCAGCTTTTTGACGCGCAGCATTTTTCTTAATGAAGCACCGCCTTCCCGGAATGCTTTGCAGGCGCATCAAAGTCGCTTGACGTCACCCATAGGAATAAGTGTAGTGCGGCGAGACAGAAGTGTCGCACGGACAAGTGGATCAGCACCGTTAGTCGAGCCTGCCCTTTATCAGACAAAAAAGAAAAAGAAAAGGGGCTACACAATAGCCAATCAGAAAATAGCACTATTGTATCTGGCTAAGATATAACGCAACAGCCAATGAAAAAAAAGCATATAGAGGAATTGGTCACGTGATTCTGCTACAACATCTTCCGAAAGTTTTTTCACACACAGAGGAAACCACTGGAGCTCTGAGCATCTGTTTGAGCACAGAGTAAGCCATGATCTCCTGTTTTAATGTTACAACAAATTCTTGTCATCAAATTCAATCAAATTAAAAAAACTTGTTTGACACAAACAATTACAACTTGACTGCTGTTAGAGAATGTTTCTCAGATAATTAGCATCAGTTTTTCATGAGTGTCTGTAACTTAGCCAACAGTTTTACAGCCTGTTCACTGACAACACCTGCTCAGAAGAACAAGTAGTCTAGGCCTAGTCATGTTTTCGTTATCACACGATGACTGACATATTGCAGTCATCAATATGTCATGTCATGTCATATTTTATAATTATATCCTGGCCATGGATGCATTAATCATTCCATCTGTATTTCAAAGATGTCAGGTAAAAAGTAATTATGCATCCTCTCATTCGCCCTGAGAGGAAACCCGTCTAAAAAGGACAGGGCCCGTATTCATAAAGATTCTAAGAATCCTCTCAGAAAACTCTTAATTTAGCTTTAAAACTTTTACGTAGGAGTCTTAGCTTAAAGGACAACTCCGGCGCAAAATGAACCTTTGGTCTAATTACACATTGGTACATAGTCAACCGTTCTCTGAGGTTTGATTTCATGATTGTCGAATGTAAAGAGCTTTATCTCTAAAAACTGTTTAGCTTATAACGCTAGTATATTGGGCATAGAGTAATGAAAATAAAAATCGCTAGTTAATACCCCTAACAAGGCTCAAAATAGCCCAACACTAACACGGTAGCATAATGAGGGTCCCTACCTGCAAACCGAAGCATTGAGAACGTTGTAAGTGTACAGACAGTTTAATAAGATATTTTATAAAGACAGTCCACTTTGCACTTTCCACTGTGGAAAACAGTCTCGATCAGTCGAATCATGAACGCCGAGCCGAGTGCACTGAACTGTCTTGGAATCTCATATGGTCTAGCCTGGGTTTCCCCATCCTGCCTTATGCAGCGCGATTTTATTCACGCTGCTAGGCAGTATGGACACCATGGACCAAATTTTCCCCTCAGATAGGGAACCAATCACAGAACGGGGAGGGAGCAGCAAGGCGATGATGACGTCTATGCGACTCACCGAAGCAGTTTGTTTATATCTATGGATCCAACACGGCAGCAGACGCGAAGTTACCTTTCAAGTTTATTTAGAAAAAATAGCAACTTTTGCCGTTAAATCATTTAATAACCAAGAAGGATGTTTTTTCCCTGCTACCAACAGGCTTTGGCAAAAGCCTCATATATCAACTAACGTTAGCCCCGTTAGTGGCTATGGCAATGGGGCTTAGGCTAGCGAGACACCGTCGTTATGGTTGTCTCGCCAAAACCTCTGCGTTTACACTTGGCATTAACATGCGATCACCATGATCTGATCAAGCAGATCAGGACACGGTGTGTTTACATTTGTTCACAATAAGTAGCCCTTGTATCTGGATAACCGATCGGATTTCTGTTTCTGCATAATATTTAAATTAGGTCTGTAGCACGACACCAGAGAGTAGCCTAAAGCTGATACAAATTAAGCAGTCCCAACTGCTTTCACTTACTCACTTTACTTTCCTATGCAATCTCCAGTTGCATAGGATTCTTTTTGAATGAAGGAATATTTCCAGAGCTGATCATACAAAAATAACTGGGTTGATCATGTTAAACAAGTCACATCATCGATCATCGGGGTTTAAGGTTATAGCGTGCAATGTCTATATTAACAGAAATGGGAGATTAATAAACATGCTGAAACAATAAAAACATTCAACATTTAAAACATTAAAAAATAAAAAGTGTATTCCCATTATTCCTGTGGCAAAGCAGTGCACGCTCTTCATCTCATGACTGATCACAGCTGTGATATATTGTACAGGCGATCGCCTCATTCAGATAATGTTGCACAATTAAAATGAAAAATGACACACAGTATCATGCAAGTCTAAATAAACTGTTTTAAATATTGACGTTTTTTTGTAAGGTTCAAATAAGTAAAATAAATTTCTTGTCTAAACTGCGTTTTTGCACACGTCATCTGGTATAATTGAAACGATTGGCTATGATCTAAGTACTGGCGCATTTGATAGACATTCGTAGCACCCAATAAAATGGCTCTGGGGATTCGTAAACCACGCCTTAAATACAAGAAAATGAACATGTGGTTTCCAGACCACGTATCATTCTCAATGATACGTGGTCTGGTGTTAGCCAGGCTACATATGGTCCGTTGTTCAGCTCGGCATTCATGGTTCGACTAGTCGAGACTGTTTTCCAAAGACGGCTCCTGTCTGTGTAAGCGAAGTGGACTGTCTTGTCTTTATAAAATATCTTCTTATTAAACTGTCTGTACACTTACAATGTTCTCAATGCTTCGGTTTGATTTTTATTTCCATTACTCTATGCCAAATATACTAGCGTTATAAGCTAAACAGTTTTTAGAGATAAAACTCTTTACATTCGACAATCATGAATCTCACAAATCTCACAAATCTCAGAGAACGGTTGACTATATACCAATGTGTAATTAGACCAAAGGTTCATTTTGCACCGGAGTTGTCCTTTAAGAGCGTTTCGGGATCGATCTGAGAGCAACTCTGAGTAAGGAAAAGACAAAAACTTTCATCTTAGTGAGGAGGCGGGGCTGACCCCGTTGCTATGTATGACACAATCTTTTGAAGACTGTGATTGGTTGGTTGTCCAAGAAGGAAAAAAAGAGTGATTTTAAGTATAGGGTCTATTCTAAGTTAGAATAGACCCTATACTTAAGCCTTCACTTTGAAATGACATGCGTAATTTTTCCTATTTGACCACACACACACACACACAGACACACACACACACACACACACACTGTAACTGTCAAAGGACATGTATTTTGTTGAGATGTGTATTTGTTTTTTGTTATAAATTAATGTAAATTTGAGTTCATGTAAAACAATTGTGATATTCAGAAGCAGATATTTATAATGTATGTATAATGCCTTTGAGGTGGTTAAAGTTAGGGGTTCTTTAAGGAGGATTCACGTAGAAAACGTGATGTCACATGACCTGGTTCAGTTTGGAGCGAGTCTGCGTCATTTGTGGGTCAGAACGAACATGGATGCAGAGAAACGACATGTAGTCTGAAAAGAATTGCCTAATCTGCATGGTTTGAGAGGCGCACACGGAAATGTACCTTTATATATATTTCATAATGTTTATAATGTTGTTTTATATTACTTTACGTGCACGATGTGATGTGCTATTCATGATGTTGATTGGATTCGTTGTATTTCTGTTGTCATTCACTTTCATATCATCGGACATTGGCACGAGAGACTTGTAAAGGACTGAGAAATGCATATTTTGAATATATGTTTTTATTTTTTGTAGTTTTCACGATGTCTATGGTGTCTATGGTGTCTACTGAAAAGAGAGAGAGAGAGATATGTACAAAATAAACAACAAAAAGACATCTGTATGAAGCGTGGCCTTTATTTCGTCAGACCAGTGCAGCTATACACACACATTATATATGTGTATATAAATACTTTTTTTTAATTTACCATGCTGTTTATTTCCTATAAGGTATTTGATTGGCTAAGAAAGATAAAAATGTTCCTCTCTTTCCAATTACACTGATTGCTGGCATGTCTATTTAAGAGGTGGTTTGAATGTTGGTTTTAATGTATCAAACACACTCTCCTCTATTGTCTGCAACACATTTCTTCTCCCTTTTCGTCTTTCTGCCATTTTCTCCTCTGCTAAAGGAACTCTTAAGACTCTTAAAAGTCCTCGTTCGTGCTCCTAAGAATTTTGACCTTAAGACCTCTTTTAAGGGTTAAGATGCTTTCTGAATTACTTTTTTCTTTACTAGGATTCTTTCTTTAATTTTAAGAGTAAACGCCCACATTTCTAAGAATTGTCTTAGAATTTTGTCACTAGGAGCTACTCTTTGCATTAAGATTCTTTATGAATACGGGCCCAGGTTAAGGATGCTGGCCCAGAAGGTGGCGAAAAGGGTATAGGCCCTTTCGACGGTACACGGAAATTGAATAAATACTTTGTATTTGGTTGAATTGTCAGTGCCATGTTTCAAATCTTTTCTTTTGCAAGTCTGAGCAATTATTAATAACAACAACAAAAACACTAATAATACTATTATTAATGAAACACCCCTATTCCCGCGGCCTGTCCCTCCTTTGACCCCCTGACAAGGGGATGTCACTCTTGCCTGTCTTCAAAAATTGAGAGCCCTGCAACCAGGTAATGTGTAGCTTAAACTACTCCAATATCTCACAATGAATCTGATTTAAGTTAGCAGAGGTTGAGATCAGCATCTGGGTGGGACTTTGATATATGGTGGTGAAGCAACCAAATAGAGGTGAAAGTTTAGAAATATGTCATGTCATGCAAAAAATTAAATAGAGAAAAATGCATATGGCTTGTAATGGCATAAAAAAAAAAAATTTAAAAAAAGGGAAACGTACATTACAAAGTAACTATTGCACGGATATGTTTACTTTATTACTTTTTTCAAATACACGATTCTTCCTGTCAAATGCAAAACTAATGGCAAGCATCTTGTTATTCAAATATTTTGACTTTTTTCAGATATGCAAAATACTAGATATGCTTGTAGAGTTTAAAAATGTAGGATGAGGACACATGTTAAAATGTATAATAGCATTTTTTACCTCACATTATAACAAAAAACAAAATATAATGGAACACTGTTAAATACTTATCTATAATATTAAACAAGCACTAAACAAAAACCAAGACACTTTAAAATGCTATATTTTAAACAGGCACTAAAATCACATTCAAAGGGCGATTGTCACCACTGCGCGACAAAGGCTGACCTATTTCGAAGGCTCATTCAAATGCGTCCTTGTTTCCCATGAAATTAAGGGTACAACAGATGTATCCTTCGCAGCCTTGCCTACCCCAGAAGTCCGAGTCCTTCTAAGGATGCAGCCTCTAAATTGGGACATATAGCTTTTGTTTGGTCTGGGTGTGCTATTTAGCTTCCTGGTCATGACGTCACCTGCGCCATTGGACTGATTTCACAAGTGCTTCAAGACACAATCACATAGAGACGTTCCCATAGCGGCACTACTCTGGCATAGTGATGGGAGAAACTAAGCTTTTCAAAGCATCGAATCAATTGAACCAATTGCCTTGCAAAATTACTGTTTCAATGCATTCGAAACACTACACGCTGGTGATGCCTACTGGTCAATGCAACAAAGATCAAAGATCAGTAAAAAAAAAAAAACAACTCTTGTTCAACTTGTTAAAAATGGTGAACCATTGAAATTCTGAAAAAGTTATGACGTAACGAAGCCTTGTTTATTAAAATCACCTGACTTTAGCAGTTTGATACACACTCCAAACCACTGATTCGAAAGTGCCCATACTCTGATGCAGCACAAGTTCCCTTAAAAGGGAATAAACACTTTTATTTTAAAATGAAAAAAAGACATGATGGAACTACCACTGTAACCAGTAAATTGCGGCAGGGGAGCACTTATTGCCTCATTAGCCACTTCCACTCCCTAATATAGCCTTTTTTATTTATTTTTAGACACCAAATCATAATATTAAAATATCTATTTTTGTCTATTTTGTCACTTGTTGTATACTGAAGTGTGAAGTATATGATTTTTAAAATCAACTTCACAATGAATCTTTCATTGACATTGTATCTCTGCTTTTTTTTTTTTTTATAATGAGAGGATTTGTGCTAGTGTAAAACTTAGTAAATGTTCGCTAAACAAACTCATTCAGCATTTTGAGAGATACTGAGCAGATTCTCAATACCGGTAACTTAAACACCTCTAATTGGTCATTATTTTGGCAGCCACTATAACCAATTAATGCTTCTGGTAGGCATTAACATTAACCTAGATTAACAATTGCTGTTTGTTTGGGGGGTTAACTGTACAGTCTTGACAGTAAGTTCCTTTCACTGTTGTAAAAGACATGTGACTCAGTGAAAGCTCTGTATTTTGTGTACAATTAAAACATCTGAGAATGACTATGCTTATTAACATCTTACCTTTGTCAGTGGACCCCTCTTTGCACAGTTGATGCCCCCTATATGGACCATGTTTGGCATTTGAGGTTTAGGGAACTCAAAGGTAAAGTCGTACCTTAGAAGCCAAACTGCAGCATTCCCTAATAGCTCTTTGTATGTAGTATCCTTCTGCAGATATCTACTGGCCAGTTCATCAGCGCTGGCAAACAGTTTTCGGCAAAGGAACAATTCAAAAACAGTCATAAGTGTGTTTCTTGCTCTCTGAGGGAAAGTCATCTTATCTGAGTAACCGGTGAAGAAGCGCGGGACAAAAGATGGAGGCGAGGGACACTGAGCGGCTGACTCATCAAGCCGACAGGGAACTCCACGCAAGAAATAAATGGCGGGAAGTGAGAAGGAATCGGCAAGGATAGTGCCACACGGCAGGAAAGGATCGGTGAGCAAAACATCAAATCCCGTCTCTCTTAGACTCTTCATCAGGGGCTCGTCGTACAGCAGCCCTTCACAGCCTTTCACCTGCATATTTGTGAACTGCATCAGGTTCCCCAAATTCACAAAGATATCAGTTAATTGCGGAGGCTTCTCAAACGCATTCTTCTTTATGTGGTCCAAGTTGGCATTTAGCTCAGCAATGGTGTAGGGCACACGGAAAGACTTAGTGGTGTAATTGCCAGATGCCCTAATCAGAAAACTGGTATCAGGGACCAGGACCACCATCTCATGACCCCTCCGAGACAACTCTTCCACCAGGATCTTCATGCTCAGCCAGTGGCTGCCATCCACTGGTATAACGAGCACCTTTCCAGCCTGCACAGGCTCTGAGGAGAACAAGCTTAGCCAGGCTAGAAGCCCCAGAGAGGGAAAACTCAGTGCTCTCACCATTCCTCTAAAGTTTGTGCAATATACTGGAGATACATTTAAGACGCCTGGGAATGTTTTCAAATGAGGAGGTGCTTCTAAACTACACAAAAGGGGAGTGAATGTTGATAGGTTTCTGGCTGCATGTGCGTACAGCACAACTAATAAGCTCAGACTTTTACGCTATGTCACTGTACTGTGGTTTAAAGTCTAACAAGTGGGTTAAATGTAGCTCTGGGTTAATATTTCAAGAACATACGAGCAGTAAGAAATTTTACAGTTATCTAGAGATAGCTTTGTTCATACAAAGGTAAATAGGACCAAATGTCTGCAGGTTAATGTTGGTAACACTTTTGTCATATTAACAATAGTTTAAGCATTATACCATGATCTATCGCAATAAACTTTTATAGAATTTATATGTTTAGTTAATTTCTACATATGTAGTTTTCACTTTTCAAACTTTGTGGACTTACATTATTATAAACAAATATGAAAAACAAAAATGAATAATAATAATTATAAATCAGCAATGACCTATTAATACATTATTTTTTCAAATAATTCATTTTAAGAATAGTA
Source organism: Semotilus atromaculatus (assembly GCA_031834385.1). Taxonomy (NCBI): domain Eukaryota; kingdom Metazoa; phylum Chordata; class Actinopteri; order Cypriniformes; family Leuciscidae; genus Semotilus; species Semotilus atromaculatus. Next base: position 22,650,920 of record JAULUF010000055.1, on the reverse strand, counting down.
AAAGTAAAAAAAAAATGTCAAATTGTATCTTAAAATATCAGGTAATTTAACCTTTTTATGACAAGGCAATGTTAGTTTGGTTCATCTGGTACAACTCCTAGTTTCTGAATGTATATATTGTCTCAGAACTATATAAAAAAGCAGATTAAGCCAAACTACTTAATGATTACATTTTAAGAATTTCATTATTTTTAATTGATCAGACAAAAAATAAATGTGAGGCCAAAAATAGTAATATTAACAAACTGAATCAAGCTGCAAGCATAACCATAATAAGTATTTTCCAAGAATTTAAGGAAAAAAGTCACTTTTATGGTTCATAAGTACAGAGTTTGTTAAAGGTTAAAGGGTTAGTTCACCCAAAAATGAAAATTCTGTCAGTAATTACTCACCCTCATGTTGTTCCAACCCCGTAACACTTTCGTTCATCTTCGGAACACGAATTAAGATATTTTTGATTAAATCTGAGAGCTGGATCACTCCTCCATAGGCTTCTAAGGGATTGAAACTTGTTCTCCCCGAAAAGTTATTAAAGACATCGTTAAAATAGTCCAAGTGACTACAGTGGCTCAATCATCAGTTTATCAAGCGACGAGAATACTTTTTGTGCGCAAAAACAAACAAAAATAACGACTTTATTTCAACTATTCATTTCCTTCTCTGTGGGCCTCGTCAGTTAACGTAGTGTGATAGCGTAGGGCTACGTCACACGCAAGGCTCACTATTGGCCGACGCTGGTCATGTGTGTGTGATGCATGTGACGTCCACCACAGAAGCGCTACGCAGTTTTACTACAAGAGGCCGACCGAGAAGGAATGTAATAGTTGAATAAAGTCGATATTTTGGGGTTTTTTTGCGCACCAAAAGTATTCTCGTCGCTTGATAAACTGAAGATTGAGCCACTGTAGTCACTTGGACTATTTTAACAATGTTTTTAATAACTTTTCGGGGGAACAAGTTTCAATCCCTTAGAAGCCTATGGAGGAGTGATCCAGCTCTCAGATTTAATCAAAAATATCTTAATTCGTGTTCCGAAGATGAACGAAAGTCTTACGGGGTTGGAACAACATGAGGGTGAGTAATTACTGACACAATTTTCATTTTTGGGTGAACTAACCCTTTAAAGTTACTGCTTTTATCTTTACCTTTTGACAAAATGTTCAAAACAATTCTGCAAGTCACTATAGTCTGTTAGTACAGGATTGCCTCACATATCATGCAAACTCTCTAAACACACAACGCAGTCACATGAACTCTGAATGAAAGAAAGTGCTGAGAGAACGTTTACAGAGCACATGTTTTTACACACGATGACCTGTTTGCAACTTAATCTTAAGCAAATGAGTGTGTTTGATTACAATTCTAATGAATTTATAGAAATGACAGAAGGTCTAAAGCAAAACACATCTAAATCTAAAATCCTGTACTGGTTTCAGAGCAATTCAGTACACGAGTACATCTAACATGATCCAACATACTGTTAAAACATATACGGTAACGCTTTACAATACGGGTGCACTAATAAGCATTAATTCATGCTTAACTAATGCACAGATAATCATGTGTTAATGTATAACTCATGGAGAAATAAACAATGAATTAATAATGCATCAGTAACTAATACAGATTCTAAATGATTAACATATTAAGTAATATAATGAATTGTTATTAATTAAATCTGTCATAATGTATTAATTCCTTCGTAACATATTTTCTTAACTAATAGAGTAAATTAATGCGTTAATTACCACAATGGGTTGAAGTCATGTACTTCAACTTCGAATTGGCTGCTTTAATTAATCATTCGCTAAGGATTTTGCAAATGTATCATTATGTTATGCCTTTACTTGTTGAGGCACATGACTATTAACTAACCTAGTAGTTAATAGTAGTTAATAGTCATGTGCCTCAACAAGTAAAGTCATAACATAATGATACATTTACAAATCATTACCTAATGATTAATTAAAGCAGACAATTCGAAGTTGAAGTACATTGCTTTGACCAATTGCGGTAATTAACGCATTAATTTACACCTTTAGTTAATAAAATATGTTATTAAGGAATTAATACATTATGACACATTTAATTAATAACAATGCTTATATTACTTAATATATTAACCATATAGAATCTTTATTAGATGCAGTAATCATTAATTAATGGTTTAGTTCTTCATGAGTTATACATTAACACATGATTATTTGTGCATTAGTTAAGCATGAATTAATGCATATTAGTGCACCCGTATTGTAAAGTGTTACCGTATATACTATATATTTTATATAGTAGTCAATCTCACAAAGCACTTTCATGATGCAGGTGGAAAAAGTGGCTTTAGCATGACACTTAAAATGTACTTTATAATGTCTTTAAAGGTTGTCATGTATAGCATACAGTATAGATTAGAATGTATCGATTCCACACTACACTTACATCAAATCTATTGTCTCTCTTTCTCTCTGGTTATCTGTCACACAAATCTTATTATAGGCTACACTGAATTCAAATCTAATGCCTAAATTCCATAAATATGAAATGCTTACGAATACTGTAAGCCCTTATAAATTGAGCTATTAATTCTCTAATCAGTTTGATACTAAAATCGGTTTGATTTTCTTGTCTATATGAAAGAATGTGGTTTTCACCATTTTCTTTCAACTGATCTGACTGTCTTGTTTTCTTTTAAAGCTCACCAGTTCCTTAAAAAAAATCACACACACACACACACACACACACACACACACACACACACACACACACACACACACACACACACACACACACACGCACACACACACACACACACACACACACACACACACACACACACACACACACACACACTCCACACACACACTATCACTATCTATCTGTCTTTCTTCTCCACTGTCTATGCATTATGTAGGATTATTACAAATAAACTGTGCTGTATGCAGTATGAATGATGAAGTGGGTAAATAATGACCTTGCTTATCCCTGATTGGTGGAATTGGTGGTGTTACAGCTCTCTCCATGTTAAACCCATACCTGGTCCCCCTCTATGTCTGGTTTAATTTTAAAACTTGGTTTAACTAGATGTTTAAAAGAGAGAACAAATTAATGTAAACGTCTAAATATGAAACAGAACCAGTTTGTACAAATGCTGATCTGTTAGAAAAACAGACTAGAACAATAATCTGTGATTATATCTCACAAAAATATCTAACACAACACTGGGCTGTAACAAAACTATGAACTATCGGCTATAAAAAAAACAAAAAACATTTCGCCCTTTAATATATCCCACTCGAGCTAGCCCATCTAAATGAATATATCAGCCATCATGATAACGTGTGATCAGGGTAGAAAATATTTAAAGGGGTGGTTGATTATTATTTCACTTTTCTAACTTTAATTAGTGTAATGTTGCTGTTTGAGTATAAAAAACATCTGCAAAGTTACGACACTCAAAGTTCAAAACAAAGGGAGATATTTTCTTTAAAATAACCTGGTTTTGAAGGACTACACCAAACGGCTGGTAGGGACTACACGACATTCCTCCCGGGTTCGTGACATCACCTACCCTAGAATTTACATAAACTCCGCCCCTGGAACACGATCTGCTAAGAATGAGCTCTTGAAGCTCCGTCCTCTGTGCCAGGAGCAGCAGCTCATTTGCATTTAAAGGGATACACACAAAAACTGTGTGTTTTTGCTCACCATTAAAAAGTGACAATTTTAACATGCTATATAAAAATATCTGTGTGGTATTTTGATCTAAAACTTCACATACACACTCTGGGGACATGAGAGATTTATTTTACATCTTTTGAAAAGGGCATAATACCACCCCTTTAAATCTCTGCGTATTTCAGTGTGGAAGGAGGATGTCAACCTTAAGTAACCTTAACCAATTCTTTCCCTCAGTGACAAGAGAAAAATAAAAATGTTCATGTTGTTAAAGCAGAGATCTTTAAAGAGAAGCATATTTCTGGAATGATTCTGTCCTCACACAGACATGCTCTGAAAAAAAGAGACCCAAACAGTTTCTTGCTCTTTCTCAGCCCATTAGGCACCATTAATTTAGACAAAACACTCTCTTTAGTATAGATAATGTTGTGAGGTTTGCTCGTGCATTTGCTGTCTATTTTCACAGTCCATGATGATGAGTTGATGACAGACATGGATAGAGAAAAGAGTGCAATGGGATAGAGGGACAGAGAGCAATGACACTGATACAGTTAAATGTACATGAATTACATGTAAATGTAATTATGGGAGCTTACTTGTGACAATGGTTTTGGCTTCTTAGTTGCCATTCCTCCAATCATGACCATGTTAGGCATCAACGGTCGTGGAAATTCAAAGGCAAAGTCAAAACGCATAAACCAGAGAGCTGCACGGCTCATGATTTCCATCATCGATGCTTTTCTCTGCAGTACACGTGAGGCGATCTCATCTGCGCAAGTATGCATGTATCTACAAGCCATGGGCTGCATCAGAGTCCTTACCAAGTTGACACACCTTTGCCACAAATTCATCTGGTCTGTAAAGTGGGTATTACGTTGTGGAACATAAGAAGGAGGACTTGGGCATTGGCTGGCAAGAGTGTCGACACCACAAGGAAGGTTTATTTGAATATAAATAGCTGGAATGGAGAGATATTCACCAACAATGACCCCAACAGGCTCAAACGGGTCAGTGAGAATAGCATCAAATCTGTAGTCTTGAAGCTTCTTCATCAAGTCCTCATTGAAGAGCAGACCCTCTGCATTCCTCACTATAAATGTTTGAAGAAGGTTCATTTGGTAGAAGAAAAGCAGAAACTTAGACAGGTCAGAAGAAAGGTCATTACTCAGAATTGCAGTTAAATTGCCTTCTAATGCCACATGTAGTTCAGCCTTGGTGTAGTTCACTGGATATGTCAGAGTGGTGGTATTCTGTGAAGGACCCATACTCAGACTCGCCTCTGGAATGACGACCACCACCTGGTTTCCTCTCCTCCCCAGCTCCTCCACAATAGGCTTCATCCCTAACCAGTGACTGCCATCTGATGGTATAACCAACAGTTTCCCAGCTTCAGCTGAACCCAAGAGGAACAGAACCAGGAGCAACCACACACCAGCCATTTTATCAATGGTAAAATAAAATCTCTTACTGTGGCTTTTGCCAGCTGTAGGTGAGGTCGACGAGAAACAACCAGGTAATGTGTAGCTTAAACTACTCCAACATCTCACAAAGTCTGGTTTATGCAAGCAGAGGTGGAGATCCTTGAAACTGGGTGGGACTATATATATGGTGGTGAAGCAACCAATTGGGGTGAAAGTTTAGAAATATGTTATGTCATGCAAAAAAAAATTAATAGAGAAAAATGCATATGGCTTGTCATGGCATAGATGAAAATGAAAAAAAAAGAGGAAAAGTAACTAATAATTACATATTATACTTATAATTAATAATTAACTTAATAATAAAAAAAAAGACTCTTTTTTTAAGTTAACTGTTAACTGCTTTGGTTAACATGAACTAAGAATGAACTGCACTTCTACAGCATGTATTAATCTTTGTTAAAGCTGCCGTCGGCAACTCTGGCTGATTGAGTGGACTTAGGAAAAATGTTGAATGTTTACAACTCTCATGCCCCTCCCCCACTATCAACGAATACCCTCCCACCGAGTTCGTGCTCATCAGTGCACCATCACTCTTCGCTACTGCGCGAACTTCAGGCACACGCATGTGATTGACGTGTGTGTGCACGACTTGTGATTGACAGTCATATCTCACACCCCCCTGCGCTGATTGGACACAATGAACTGGGAGCGGTGGATTTTTGCAAAACAAATAACACGCTCCAGGGTGAGTTAGAAGCTCGGTTTTTTTTCTAAAACCACTTTATATATGTTGTTCTGTCGGAATATAGTTTCGAATTCGCTGAATATGATCAAAAAAAAGTTGCCAACGGCAGCTTTATTTTAAACTTTTACTAATATGGAAATCAAAAGTTGTAGGCCTATTTGTTAACATTAGTTAATTCATATTCATATATATAGCGCTTTTAACAATGTAGATTGCATCAAAACAGCTTTACAGAGATAAACATAATATAATTTAAGGTAACAGAGATTATTTTGGCTTTATAGCGGTTCTTGAATAATGATATTTCCAGCTACTCTCTGTAACTGTTACGTTGTGGGCAAATAACCAGCGTGTTTTGTTTGACTTTAGGCCAATGTTAACTGTTAACTAGCATGAAATGAAAAGTTACCAATGTACTAAAGCGTAACGTTAATCAGTTTAAATGTTGTACATCTAGGCTACATAGCAATTTATTTGGTGACTGTGTTTGCAGGCAAACCTGCCTATGAAATGTTGGAGTGTGATCCTGACTGGGCCCCTCCTCGGCCATACTGAGGTCAAAGCTACGAACAAAGACCGGTTCAAGTGGTTTAGGAGAAGAGCGACGAGGTCACAACAACGGCAACCCCCATCGCTAGGCGCTGACAACACTGGTCCTGAGGCTGAGTTGGAAGCTCACATGAATCAACCTCCATCGCCAGACACTGACCACACTGGTCCTGAGGCTGAGTTGGATAATGCAGCACCTTTATACCCAGGTAAATAGTAAAAGAATGTGTATAGCTAATCTGGATTAGTTAGGAATAAAGGTTGTGATATGACACAAAAATAATTTGTATTGTTACTGTCAGACAAAACTACACCTGCAACTGAGATGGAAGGTCCCGTGAATCCACCCTCACGCCGGGCACTGTCCACACCAGTCATGAGACTGAGTTGAATGAAGCAGCACATTTGTTCCCAGGTAAATATTGGTAACAGACGCAAGTAGACTCAATATATTTTATGTCCAATGGTATTTCTTTATCTAGACAAAGGATTAAACCTAAGTGTAAGTACCTTTCACACAGAGTTGTAGCTTTTCTGACACAAAGGCCAGTCATTAGGAGGTCATTAGGCATTTGGCATGCTAATGTAACAGTCTTGAAATACTTGGAGCAGCAATCATTAACAAAATTATGGTGTGAAAGTCACATCCCTGGGCCCAGTTCTTCAAAAGTGTAATTTGGATCAAAGTGATCAAGATTGATAAATCCCATGTCTTGATGTGTGGAATCAAGGATTACTTTTGAATTGGTCCCTGATCACATACAAAAACATGGAATTTACAAATCGGGATCATTTTTATCCAGATTACACTGTTTTGAAAACAGAGGGCCCTGGGCATCAGGCAAGTACATAGATGTATTCTTCTTATTGTTATAACAATCAGACTACTCTGCACCTGTGGCTGAGATGGAAGGACAAGAGACTCTAGAGCCCCTACCACCAGCCCCAGACAATGCAGGGAGAGAGGAAGATATGGAAACTGAAACATCAGGGGATGATGGTGCTCCAATGGGGAATGCAGATGAACAGCAGAAGTGCACCATGCGTGGCCTCAGACTCAAAGAAATAATCCGCTTGCAGGAGGAGAATCGAAAACTGAAGGGAGAGCTCTCCAAAAAGGTGTGCCAGTGATAAGCAGATCACAGAGAACTGTGGCTTTCTTCAGATGCTCTCGACTGGAGACCTAGTGTTAGCGGACCGTGGATTTGATATTAAAGAAAGTGTTGCCCTTGTGGGTGCTACACTGAAAATACCTGCCTTCACCAGGGGCCACAGCCAACTTAATGCAAAAGATGTGGAACAGACCAGGAAGTTAGCTCATGTCAGGATCCACGTGGAGCGAGTGATAGTGTGTATGCGCTCTAAAGTTTAACATATTAAATGACACAATACCTTGGTGCCTTGTGAGGGGAGGATAAGACTTGTGGGAGGCTGGATAAAATTGTGGTTGTGTGCTGTGCTTTGACCAATATGTGTCCAAGTATTGTTATGAAGCCATCGTGTAAGAATTATACACCATGCCCACATCTAATCTGTAAATATTTTTTTTTGTTTTCCAAAAGATTTTGTAATGTCACTTCTCACATGTAATGATTTTTAGCTTTCTCTGTAAATAAAATACACAAAGACTGAATTAAATTCTGCCTCCTTTATCTGTATTAAGGAAGAATTGTGCAAAATCTTTGGTTCTTTGTTTGCAAACACAATTACATAACTTAAATAGTAGTAACAACCAACTTAGCTTGACGTCCCCTGACCAGTTGCTATGCTCGTAAGGATCCAGTCCTTTGATTCCCTTTATTTTCTCGTCATATCTCGTCTTTGCATTAGGATTTAGTTTTAAGCGGTATGGTTCGACAATGTTTTCTTTAGCCCGCTGCATTTTGTAGGATTATTATATATTTGTGTTTTTCACACAAATTTTTCATTATTTTCACGACAGAACACTAGTCTGCTATGCCAGCCCATGTAAACGGGCCAACCATACCCACATACCCATAATTCTTTGCGTTCTGATGACGTTGCCGCCCAATTGGTCACATGTCTTACCGATCTCTATTGCTGAGTAGACCCGTAATATATGCGCTGTCTCGGCAAATGCTCCGAGCCACTAGATTCTATATTGCAATGCAGCCTTTATTTGGGACAATTCTTATGGGACAAACAACACCAAATAGGACAGACAGTTTGACACAGAGCGCTTGCTGAAGAGCAAAAAGCTAACTCTGTTGTGTGCTGGCGTCTCTTTGTAGCTTCCGTGTATGCTGTCACACATTACATCATGACGCAACACATATCAAGATTGGCTTAGTTTCATTCATGCTTCAAAGCCGCTACGCTAAGGGCGTTTCCCCCAAAGTGTCATTCGACGCAGTTCTCATTCCCTTTCTCAGGGAACAAGGGTTACAGTCGTAACCCGAGACTTTCTTCTAACCTTCACATAAACCAGGAAAAAAACGTTCTTAATACTTAAAAAAAAAAGATGTTTGGAACGTTAAGAAAACATTCAGAAATAACGTTTTCCTAATATTTCCAAAATGATAGAATTTTATGTTCTTCTTACTTCACATAAACAAAGAAAAAAACATTCTTAAAACTTTTTTTTTTTAAATTGATGTTTGGAACGTTCCAACATTTTTACTCAACATTACGAGAACATCAGTCAAGAACAAATAACATCACAAGGACATTCTAAAAAAGTTGTTCTAAGAATGTTTTCTTTCAACATTTTATGAATGTTTATTTTATTTTTTTTACTATATAAACATTATAAGACTGTTCCAGAAACATTATTTCAGGAATGTTTTTTACTAACATTTACATAACTTTTACATAGTGTTAGTAAAAGTTATGGGAACGTCCCCTGTTAGCTGGGAAGTTCCCTTTCACTTGCATGTGAACTGCACTTAATTGTGGAGGCCTCTCAAACGCTTTAGCTCAGCAATGGTGTAGGGCATATAGAAATACTTTAAGATGCCCTAATCAAAAAAATCTGGTATCAGAGACCAGGACCACCATCTCATGACCCCTCCGAGACAACTCTTCCACCAGGATCTTCATGCTTAGCCAGTGGCTGCCACACTGGTATGACAAGCACCTTTCCAGCCTGCACAGGCTCTGAGGAGAACAAGCTTAGCCAGACTAGAAGCCCCAGAGAGGGAACACTCAGTGATCTCACCATTCCTTCAAATTTCGTTCACAGCAACTGGAGATATATTTAAGACACCTGGGAATGTTTTCAAATTATGAGGTGCTTCTAAACTAGACAAAAGGGGAGTGAATGTTGATAGGTCTCTAGCTGCATGTGCGTACAGCACAACTAATAAGCTCAGACTTTTATGCTACGTCACTGCACTAATGTAAAGTCTAACAAGTGGGTTAAATGTAGCTCTGGGTTAATATTTCAAGAACATACGAGCATTAAGAAATTTTACAGTTATCTAGAGATAGCTTTGTTCATACAAAGGTAAAGAGGACCTGCAACACTGAACTTTTGTCATATTAACGTTTGTTAAAGCATAACAAACTTTTACAGAATTTATTATATGCTCTACATAAGTTTCTACATATTTCTATACAGATAGTTTTAAGTTTTTAAACTGTATAAACTAATTTTAATCTATTATAAACAAATATGAACAACAACAATGAAGAGGGAGCGGGAATTTTTTTTAGCAATGTTAAAACGCACATCAACCAATCACTTGTTTAGCGTTCATGTAAACTAGGGCTGCACGATTAATCGCAATAAAACCGCACGCGATTTGGCAAAGGCTGCGATATTTTGTACGCAGCCTTTCAGTGCAGTGCGGCTTGACGGTAGTAAACGCTGCTCCATCTCAACACCAGAGGGCGCTCTCACACAGACACGATGAATATGCCCCACCGCAGAAGTACAATAACACCCATCAATGATCATCAATGCCATCATTCCAGGAAATCCCTATCGCTGTAGCTGAATAAACAGAAGATTGAAATGCTTCAATTGATTAAAAATTACTTTTAAATACACAACTGCTTTATTCTGTGTAAGAAGCCACATCATCTCACAAATTATGCTCATCTGTCGTTATGAAGTGAGTTTGGAGTAAATGCATGTTATTAAAATTAATGTTGTCTTTTGTTGGACAAGAGGTTCATAAATGCTTCTCATGTTTGGAAAGATGTTTGACCCATGTTGCTTTTTCAAATGCACGTTATAAGAGACTCCAACTCACAGTGCTTTCAGAGTGAGCAGCGTTTACAGAGCCGTATATCAATGACGAGCTGTGCATAAAAGGTAATCGCAGCCTTTGCGATTTAAAAATCGCGATAAGCCAGGTTGATTTAAGTGCGATTACATGTAAATTGCGATTAATCGTGCAGCCCAAATGTAAACACTACATTCAGATTCACCAATCGGAATGAATTCAGTTAAATTGAAACAAAAGGAGTGCATGTAAACAATGAATGGCGACTGCAGGAACCAAAATCTCGATGGCCGGACATGTCCGGGAAAAAAAGAGGATGTTAACCCCTACTACTCAGCTTTCTCCTATACTCAGCTTTCTCCTACTACTCAGCTTTCTCCACAGAACAAGAGCCTGATAGCTTAGCTTGCAAAAAAAGATGGCTGACACTATGTGTATATTCTGTGAGTGAGATCTATGGCCGGGTTGAGAACATGCGGGACAGCCCCTACTACTGGCTGTAGTCTTTAGCCTCTGGCCAAAAAACCCTCCGATGACGCAAAATGATGATTTTTCAGACAAAAAATACATAAATCTCTCGTCTCAGGGGGATATGAGGGTGGAAAGCACGATAATTCGAAAATACTACAGGTTTGCTACTAATTCAAAGCTTAATGCTAAATCCTGAAGCATCCCTTTAAAAATGTCTTTAAAGGTTGTCATGTATACTGAAAGAGATACAGTTAATGCATCCACACTACACTTACATCAAATCTAATGTCTCTCTTTCTCTCTGGTTATCTGTCACACAAATCTTTTATATGCTACACTGAATTCAAATCTAATCCTAAATGCCATCAATAAAATAAGCCGGCTATTGATAAATTCAGCTATTGATTCTCAAATCAGTTTCATACTCAAATTGGTTTGCTGTTCTTGTCTATATGAAATATAAAATAATGTATTTTTATTTACTTTAAACCAAGAGTGTCATTTCGGATGACAAAACGGCTGCAGATAATAGACCGTTTTCACATTTCCAACAATAAAGTGTGTTAATGCGTGTGTGAGATTGTGTGATTATTCTCAGAGTCACAATGGTGAAAAATCAATGTTGTTAACCCTGGAGTGCAGGTGTGCCCAGATACTGCATAGCATAGGGCACGATTAACTCACTCTTCCTTTAGAGCTGCCAAATGATTCCATAAAGCCAAAATAAAGATTTCATTGTCTGATGTCTCAGAATCCTCACCACTGGTTTTCACCATTTTCATCCCAACTGATCTGACTGACTTGCATTTCTTTGAAAGCTTATCACACTGTCCGGAACACATCTATCTGTCTTTTGCACTGTCTAGGCATTCTGTATTACCAAAAATAAACTGTGCTCAGTTGTATGTAAGGGGATGGTTATGAACACATTTTTGAAAATGTTACAACAAACCACCCCTTGTGAAAAAGAAGTGTGCTTAATTGTATTGAAAGCGTACTTTTTGTGTGCTATAAGTATAATATAATATGACGAACTGACGAAGTCATGGCGCGCCCCCTACTCGGCCCGCCTACGCACTTCCGCCTCTGCAGCGCTCTCAACTCTTGACGGCGCAGAGGAGAAGGGATACAAAAAACTGCCCCCTCCTAGAGGAAGCCGTTGGATGGAGGTCTAAAGTGGCTCAACCATCCAAACCGTGCAGAACGACTTCAGCTCTCGCCGGTCGAGCCTATACTTCCGCTGGTCAAGCTGCTTCAGCCCTGCGCACTATGGCGGTCCTCCAAGTGTTCCAGGCAAAACTCCTCCACTCCATGGCCCTGCGCGCCACAAAGACCACCGCCCAGGCCATTGGAAGAAGCATGGCCAGCCTGATAGTTTTAGAGGGCCAGCTGTGGCTTAACCTCACAGAGATAAAGGACACAGACAAGATTGCCTTCCTGGAATCCCCCGTTTCTACCACCGGCCTCTTCGGTCCCACGGTGAAGGGCTTCGCTGAGCGTTTCACTGAAGCACAGAAGTCTTCGCAGGCCATGCGACACTTCCTGCCTAAACGCTCCAGTTCGGCTTCAGGACGCCCAAAGAATGCACTGACCAGCCAAACCAGCGCCGTCGGACTCTCAGGCCCACCCAGCGGCTGGAACCAAACAGCGCCCGCAACCAGCTAAACGCACGCTTCTCGTTACCGAAACGCCAGGGCCCCCGGCCTAGAATTACGCTGGACCCTGAGCTTCAGAAGCCTTCCTAGTCCAAGGACAGAAAGGAAGAGGAGGGGGTTAAGTCTCGCTGCGGCCGGACCACCCCTGAAAAGAGCTCACGTGCTTCTCCCAGCCCCCTTTTCAGTTCAGGTGGCTGGAATTGTTCTGATTGCAACCGAAGTGCCTGTACCGACTCACGCACCCTTGGAAACAAACACTGTTCCAACAGCGACAAAAATAAAGCACAACATTTCTCAGAAAAAAAAACTTTTCCTCTTCAAAACACCTGGACGGCTGGGTCCCAGACACACGGCGGCTTGCCTACAGATTTTATTCAGCCCCTATTCACTCGGGCCAAGGCCTGGGAAACCATCTCCGATGTGTCAAAATGGGTACTGAAGTAAATAAAACACGTTTTCATGCCTTGGTCAACACATCGGTGAGGAGCAACGTGGCTCACGTCCTCCGCACCAAAGTGTTAAACCTGCTAGCAAAGGGGGCTGTCGAGACAGTTCCGACACAGAGCGAGTCAGGCTTCTACAGCCGTTACTTCCTCGTGCCGAAAAAGGATGGCGGCCTTAGGCCTATTCTAGATCTCAGACACCTGAACAAGGTTCTCATGAGATGGCCATTCAGGATGAAACAAATCCTCTCACAGATTCGCCCTGGGCATTGGTTTTTGTCAGTGGATCTGAAAGATGCTTACTTTCACATCCAGACAGGCCCCCATCACAGACCGTTCTTGAGATTCGCGTTCGAGGGGGTGGCTTATCAGTACACAGTCCTGGCACCTCGTACATTATGAAATGCATGGATGCAGCTCTCTCCCCCCTGAGACAGCAGGGAATGCGCATTCTGAACTACCTCGATGACTGGCTCATTCTGGCCCAGTCGGAGGCTGAATTACAATCTCACAAATCCTGGCTCCTCAGCCATCTGGAATGGCTTGGGCTCAGGATCAACCTATCCAAGAGTGTAGTGTCCCCCAGCCAGTGTATAACCTTCCTGAGAACAGTTCTCAACTCTGTTCAAATGAGAGCTTCGCTCACGCCAGACTGCGCTCTCTCCATTCAATAGCTGTGTCGTTCACAGTGGGTTCTTACCTCCCCCTCAGAACGTTTCAAAGGGCTTTGGGCCTTATGGGCTCCGCATCGTCAGTACTCCAATTAGGTTTACTGCATGTGCGCCCCCTGCAGCTCTGGCTGAAGTCCCGAGTCCTGGCTCATGCTTGGCGGTCCGGCCGCCTCCACATCAGGGTAAACCATGGCTGAACCAAAGCCCTGGCCCCTTGGAAAGATTGTTTCCACATAATTTACTGGTATTGCTATTCTGTAAAAATGCAGAATGTTTTCTGTAATGGATAGGTTTAGGTTTAAATACCTTTCTATGTGAGGGAGAAAATTATTGTGCACCTCATTGTCCGCCAGACTCTTCCTAAATGAGAGTTACTGTTGTAACTGTTTGTGTTTATAGTTCTTCTTGGGGTTTTCTTGTGCATCAACAGAAAGGTTTTTGTGTATTCCGGTCCCATTTTTTTTTACCATTAAGTGACATCTCAACCATTTGGTAGAGGCCGATATTTAAAAAATTATGGGATGTGTTGAAAAAAAAAAATACATTGAGTGTGGTTACTAGCGGCATAAGGAGATAAGAAATGCAAACAAAAAAATTTTCCATCACTTTTTTCTTGGTGCGTACTTCAAAGGGTTAAAGTATATTTTGGTTCACATCAATTGCTTGTCAGTACATTGAGCAGTGCACTTTAACTATTTAAAGACAGTAGAAGCAATTGTGAAAGTACATATAAAGTTGTATTAAAGTCCCTCTTAAGTGGTTTCAAAAAATCACTCTTAATGTCAACTTATTGGATTTTATTTGAACTTAATCTGTGATACATGTAAAAAAAAAAAAAAAAAAGTGCTTTAAAAGCACCGAAAACATTGCATTGAACTCGCACGTATTCCTTTAAAGTATATTATTTGTGTAATAAGCACACTTTATAAAAGTACACTAAAGTTCCTATTTTTTTCCACAAGGTACACCTCTGTCAGCTGTTGTTTAGCTGTATTAGCAGGTTAAAATGCATCACATTTTGCCTGAGAAACTATACAATATAACTTATATTAATCTAATATAACTTATATGATTTCATCTGCAAAATGTTAAGTCTAAACAAAATATAGTTTTGGTAAATAAAATTACATTCTTACCAAAAAATCTATTTTTATCTTTATAAAATCTGCATGTGTCCTTGACAACCATTCATATGGAATATGAGAGGAAGTGGTTCAATAATGAAATGATCATATAAATATAGCTTATCCCTGATTTGTGGAATTGGTGGTGATGTTACAACCATACCATATGTGGTTTCATAAAAAAATGTGCCTATAAATGACCAGCGTAAAACAACTCTATTCATCTATATTTCCAACAATGTGAAAGCTATACAATATATTAAACATGATGCTCAATCTTCAGCCTTTTGGTTTAACTAGCCATTTTAAAGAGAGAAAACAAGAAATTTAAAAGTCTAAATATGAAACAGAATCAGTTTGTACAAATGCTGATCTGTTAGAAAAAACACAGATTGGAGCAATTATAATCAGAGATTATATTTCACAAAAATATCTAACACAACACTGGACTGTAACGAAAACCAAAGCTTATAGGCTATGAAAACATTGTGCCCTAATTTGGCACATTCAAAATAGCCTATCTAAATTAATATTTCAGATCATTATAATGTGCGATCAGGATAGAAAATATTCAAATGTCAGCATATTTCAGGAGGAAGGAGGATGTCAACCTTCAACAAGGTACTTTGCCTCAGTGAAAAGAGATAGACTTTTTCATGTTGTTTGTTGCGAAGGGGGCATGGTAAAGTGGAGTCTGCACGGGGAGAGCGAGTGTGGAGAAGAGCAGTGAGAAGTGGGTCAAGTGCAAATGATTAACACCTGTTTCTAATTCCAGTAACTGGCAGAGAGACGGGATAAATAGAGCCTGCAGACCTGGGAATGGGGAAGACGTTTAGCACACATTTTATGTTGTTGAACAGTCGTTATTAGTTGAAGGCACAGAAGCGCTACTTTCGTTTCGTTGTTTATTTTGTTTGTGTGAGAGAACAATACAATACCTTGGAACCTTGCTGATTTGACGACTTTGTCCTTTTTTATTTTGTGAACATTGTTAAAGCACACTTGTTAAAGTGCAGCAATGATACAGTTAGTGCAAATGTACATGCAATTGCATGCAAATGTAATTATGGGAGCTTACTTGTGACAATGGTTTTGGTTTCTTGGTTGCCATTCCTCCAATCATGACCATGTTAGGCATCAACGGTCGTGGGAATTCCAAGGCAAAGTCAAAGCGCATAAACCAGAGAGCTGCACGGCTCATGATCTCAACCATCGATGCTGTTCTCTGCAGTACACGTGAGGCGATCTCATCTGCACGAGTAAACAAATGTCTGCAAGCCATGGGCTGCAGGAGAGTCCTTACCAAGTTCACACTTCTTTGCCAGAGATTCATGCGGTCAGTAAAGTGAGTTAAAGGTTGTGGAACATAAGAGGCTGGAACTGGACATTGACTGGCAAGAGTGTCGACACCACAAGGAAGGTTTATTTGCATATAAATAGCTGGAATGGAGAGATATTCACCAGCTATTGCTCCAATGGGCTCAAATGGATCAGTGAGGATAGCATCAAAATTGTAATCTTGTAGTTTCTTCATCAACTCACTGTTGAAGAGTAGACCCTCTGCGTTCCTCACTATGAAGCTTTGAAGAATATCCAGTGAAATAATAAACACCTGGAACTTAGCCAGGTCTGTAGAGATATCAATACTTAGAACTGTGTTTAGCTGATCTGCTAAGTCTGCTTCTAATTCAGCCTTGGTGTAGTTCACTGGATATGTCAGAGTGGTGGTATTCTGTGAAGGACCCATACTCAGACTCGCCTCTGGAATGACGACCACCACCTGGTTTCCTCTCCTCCCCAGCTCCTCCACAATAGGCTTCATCCCTAACCAGTGACTGCCATCTGATGGAATAACCAACAGTTTCCCAGCTCCAGCTGAACCCAAGAAGAATAGACTCAGGAGCAACCACACGCCAGCCATTTTATCAATGGTATAATAAAATCTCTCACTGTGGCTTTTGCCAGCTGTAGGTGAGGTCGACGAGAAACAACCAGGTAATGTGTAGCTTAAACTACTCCAATACCTCACAATGAGTCTGTTATGCAAGCAGAGGTGGAGATCCTTGCAGCTGGGTGGGACTTTATATATATATGGTAGTGAAGCATAGCCAGACCCACATCAAGATGGCTGCAAAATACACTGGCTGCAAAATAAAATTTGCTGCCGCTAAGGTGCATCTAGATTTCTAGGCGAGGTGAAGCAACCAATCGGGGTGAAAGTTTAAAAATATGTTTAAAAAGGTTGGTTGGGGGTGAGGAAAACTAATTTTTATAAATGATTCTTGTCAAATGCAAAACTCATGGCAAGCATGAAATGTCATAAGGTGCAACATTTGCTTAATACTGGATGTGTTGGTAGAGTAACTAAAGATTTAAAAATGGATGAGGACGTGTTAAAATGTGTATTTGTAATTTTACCTCATATTTTAACAGAAATCGAAATATTACATAATACTATTAACTATATTAATCACTAATCTATAACCTATTAAACAACCACTAACGAAAAACCAAGACACTTTAAAATGCTACATTTGAAACAGGCACTAAAATCTGTAAAACAATGTCTAATTAAAGTTCATTACTAATGCTAGTTGTGCCCTTTTAAACATTTAGCTTGAAGATAAAAATCAAACACAGCATGTCTTCAAATACTGGCCTTTTATCTGCATGTGTGTTTATAGGGATAGAAGCATTGTTGACCAGCTAAGATTGCAAATTTGTATGCAATCATGTATGGCATGATTGGCTTATACAAAGACTAACAGTCCAAAACCATGCATGGCTCACAGTTTCCAACTGTTAGACTTCCCTCTGTAGGAACTCCAAGGTAACTGCATCAGTTTAGAGTGAGATTGCACACTGCTACTGGAATTTTTTCAGTTAACAGCTGAAACTAAGGATTTGTCAAAAAAAGATAAATAATAAAATGGATGGTATGATTAAAATATGAATGACATCTAGAGTGAGAAAATTTAAATATTTTTCTCTTGATACATGCATTCGTTGAGCACATTGTGCTGAACGGAGTGGAGGAGGAGGTGTGTGCTGGGGAGGTTTTGCACTTTGCCCCTGTACACAGAAACTAAAGAACTAGTTCGTAGAGTTTTGTAAATAGATACAATTCCAGAAAGTGTCAAACATGTCTTAGAACTATTGTTTTCTGTTCTTACACAGACCTGTGAAAAGGCTCATAGAGTTTCTCCCTCTTCCATCATCTTAATGCATGAAT
This sequence comes from Semotilus atromaculatus, assembly GCA_031834385.1. NCBI lineage: Eukaryota > Metazoa > Chordata > Actinopteri > Cypriniformes > Leuciscidae > Semotilus > Semotilus atromaculatus. Next base: position 22,632,747 of record JAULUF010000055.1, on the reverse strand, counting down.
TACTTGATCCCACTTACTGTTGCAAATTTAACAAATGACTTAAAATCTCTCAAAAGTTCCAACAAAACAGCTGACTGATCATGAAAAGACCAATTGAGAGGTATTTAATTCCAGAATATATGAATGAGTTTATTTATATTATTACTGAAGTGTCTTTCTTTTGACAATGATATTGGAAAATCTTACTTTAAATTTGAGGATGATAACAGAAAAAAGCACACGGAAAATCAGTAGTGGCAAAATGAGAGCAATTAGATTACTAACCTGTGACAAAGGTTTTGCTTTCTTACTGTCCATTCCTCCAACTACGATCATGTTTGGCATCAACGGACGTGGAAATTCTAAAACAAAGTCTGAATGCATAAACCAGAGAGCTGCATGGCTCAAGATCTCCACCATTGAAGTTTTTCTCTGCAGTACATGTGAGGCGATCTCATCTGCACGAGCAAACATACGTCCACAAGCCATGGGCTGCAGGAGAGTTCTTACGAGGTTCACACTTCTTTGCCAAAGATTCATGCGGTCAGTAAAGTCAGTTAAAGGTTGTGGAACATAAGAAGCTGGAACTGGACATTGACTGGCAAGAGCATCGACACCACAAGGATGGGTTGTTTGTATATAAATGGCTGGAACTGAGAGATATTGACCAGCTATAGGTCCGACAGGCTCAAATGGATCTGTGAGAATAGCATCAAAGTTGTAATCTTGCAGTTTCTTCATCAAAGCTTCGTTGGAGAGCAATACCTCAACATTCCGGGTTATAAGAATATTAAGCAGATCCATAGTGTTGAGGAAACTCTGAAACCTGGCCAGATCTGTAGATAAATCTTTACTTGTCAGAGTAGTAACACCTGCATTCACTTGCTCTTGCAGCTGGGTCTTGGTGTAGGGTACTGGATATGTCAGAGTAGTGGTGTGTTGTGAAGGACCCATACTCAGACTTTCCTCTGGGATGACGACCACCACCTGGTTTCCTCTACGGCCAAGCTCTTCCACCAAAGGCTTCATGCCTGTCCAGTGGCTGCCATCCGAAGGAACTACTAATAACTTTCCAGCCTCTGCTGAATCCAGGTAGAAAAGTAACAAGAGCAACACAGAAGCAGCCATTCTAACAATCATATCATTCATAATCAGCAATAATTACAAGCAGATGAGCTTGTATTGGTAAGGGCTAAGAAGATTGTCTTATAAGTCTGCAAGCACATATGAATTTGCACATCCTGCGGCACAGGATTTTATCCTGAAAGGGGAGTGTCAACAACCAACAGTAGGCTGGGCCTGAAGAGTTGACAATCTCAATTCTTAAGCGGCAAAGCATGCCCTTAGTAGAAGAGTAGAAGAGTGAGAAAAGTATTCAGATCTCATAAATGAAAAAAAGCTGAGTGATATTTTAACCATATTTTACTTTTTTTAAATGAAGATTTTAAGAAATAATTAAGGAAAACTAAAGATTTTAAAGGCAAACCTTTTTTTTTTTTTCGAGAGAGAGAGACAACGTTCACTATAGTGAATCATTCACAACAAGATCAGGAACATGCTTGTTCTCTTTACATTTGAAGCTGATGACAGGCAGCAAGGGCAAAATTTCAGCTATTATATTGCATTTATTGAGGGGAAAAACAATGAAATTCAAACATTTAAAAGTGAGTCTCCAAATACTTTTTGGTGCCACTGTATGCATTCTGTAAATTGTTTGTTTTACTGATTTTAAACCTTAAAGGATTAGTTCACTTTAAAATTAAACTTACCCCATGATTTACTCACCCTCAAGCCATCCCGTGTAGCCTACATCACTCTCTTCTTTCTTACAAATACAATCTGAGTTATATTTAAAAAATATCCTGGCTCTTCCAAGTTTTATAATGGCAGTGGTTTGCAACCAACAGATTAAGCTCAAAAACGTGCATCAGTCCATCAGAAACAAACTTCACATGGATCCGGGGGGTTAATAAAAGCGTTCTGAATTAAGTAAAGCGATGAGTTTGTGTAAGAAAATTATTCATATTTAACACGTTACAAAGTAAAATTCTAGCTTCTAGCTGACAAGACCAAACGGCCTTACGCAGTCTACTCTCCCCTAATGCGCAACTTACGAATCTTATGATGTCAGAAGTAGCGTAGTGCGTCATGGCGTAGCGTAAATATGAGCAGTAAATATGGGACTTAAGTGGAATCCGTATGTTCGTTGGGCCTGAAGCTAGTTATTTACTTTATTAAGTTTTAAATATTCATATTTTTCTTACACAAACTCTTCGTTTTGCTATTAGTATTAAAAGTAGGCCTAGTATAGTAATATTATAGCACATAGGCCCCCTGGAGCCGTTTGGAGTTTGTTTCTGATGGATGGATGCAGTTTTTGAGCTTCAATCTGTTGGTCGCAATCCACTGCCATTATAAAACTGGGAGGAGCCAGGATATTTTTTTTAATATAACTCCGATTTTAACCATTAAGACATCACCCCTGTCTTACCTAATTTTCTTCCACACAGTCTGCAAAATAATCAAGTTGTTTTTTTCCCGTTAAATTTAACAGGGGAAAAAAAACTCTACCAAACACATAGATTTTTTTAAAGACACCTTTCGGACAAAAGGTAGACTTTGAGTCCTCTATAGTCAACTATAGCATCAAAGCATATCAACCAAGCACATCAACATTTTTTTACAAAGTACAGCGACCACTTGTAGCTTACTTATTATCTTTATTAAAATGTGCAAGGTCATGCTTGCACTGCAGTGGGGATCCAAACTGCGTGAAATTTTGGAGTATGGAACTGTTTTGGAATATGGTCATATGACAAAGGCATGTTTCTCTTGATGCTCTAATAGCACAGGTATGAAGTTTTTCTTGGTTGCAGAAAAAAAATTAATTAATCAGTATTGTAGTTAGTATAAACTGAAATTGTTCAACTAACTAATATACTGCTGTTAATAAAAAATATATGCTGAAAGCATCTACAAAATAAAGAAATGTAAATGTAGTTAACATCTGGTGTTTTCTATCTTATATAGTCATGACACTGGGAAAATAGTGACTGAACAGGTGGCTTAAAGTTATATGGGAAAATGACATGTCCAGTTTGATCGCCAATTACAATCCAGTGTAAAAAGTAACATTTGATATGTTAATTTAAGTTAGTTTCTGACTAGATAGTTTGACTATTGAATACCATACTACCCATCATTTAAAGTGCACTACCCCTCATTTAAAGTGTAATCATCATTATGTTTGTATTTATCGAAAGAACAGTAAAAGAACAGGCTACAAAAAAATAGTACTCTAAATAGTTTAGCTTTTTAAACACACGATGGCGCTATTGACACATTTATCCATATGAACTGCATTCACTGCATTGAAGTTGCACTTCTCACTTTTTAAAGGCCCACTGAAGTGCCTTGAAACATGCAGCATTATTCAATGTGTTGACGTAATTTCCACTGAAACAGGAAGACAGGGCGGGACATATTGAACAGCCCCTTCCTCCCCTTTTTAAAAATAGCTAATAGCTTTATGTTTATATCACAGCTCGGCCAGAGCAGTTGAGCTCAGTAGCCTACAGCCACAGTTTCCTCCAAATCTCTTAACAGTGCATGTCCACTGGCGCAGAGGAAGCGTTTTCAATTAATTCCTGTAGAAGTCGAGCTCACGTTTGCCAGTGGACACACACTGTAACTGTTTCTCTTCCTAATCTCCTCTGCATCGCTTTAACATTCTGTGCAGAGTTTTCCAATGGTCCGATACGTTTTCTGGTATGCGCCGACTTGCGCTTATGATCCGCTCTGTGCTATCGTTTCTCTGGACCAGAGCAGACTGTGTGCGTGCTGTGGCGGTTCGCGATGCTAATGTGAAACCAGACTCAATTTGCCCCCTATGGAAAGCATATTTACACTGTTTGAATAAATCCCTATCCCATATATAATGCACTATGTGTCATTCACCATCCCCACTAACACAGAACATTTAGGGAACGTTAGTTTATGGTTCTCTAAAGGTTAGTTTGAACCAAACAAAAAACGAACGTTTAGGGAACCCTCGGGGTTATAACGTTCCCTGAACGTTAAGAAAACTTTCCATGGGAACAAAAACCTAAACAAAACAATGTTCCCGCAACCAAAAACTAACTTTCCAAGAACGTTCTGGGAACCATAAATTGATAGCTGGGATGTAGAAATATAGTAAATTTGTGAACAAGTGACCGATTAGCCGCAGCTATAGCGTCTATTTAGGGGGCAGGCTGCTTTATGCCTGGTTCAGATTACACGATTTTAGCCCGATTTTGGCACGATCCGTTTGACGTAGGGTGTCGTGGGGATTCGTAAACGACAACGGGCGTCGGGAGGCAAGATTCGATCGTATCATCTCGTATAGTGTGTCATAGTGGGCGACAACCTACGTCGCGTCTGCGATGCTTCACGACATCACGACAAAATGACTAGCATGTTTAATTTTTTCAACGGTCGTCCACGACGGGTTCCGTCACATGTATGAGGTTTTAACCGTCTGTTTTTGTAATATGTTATCGTTGTGGCAAGCTAGCAACATTATTTTACTTGTAGCCTACTACTGGCTAAAAGTAAAAATATAGGCCTATAAGAAAACAATATTTTACCTCAAGTTCTCTTTGGAGCATTGACAGCCCATACCAGGCACGGCGCCAGGATTCCAGGTTTGGATGGGCCAGACCAATTGTGGGTAAAAAAAACGTTATCCAATCACTGTTTAACCTAATAAAAATTACTGACTAATATACTGTTATATTATCTGTACTTATACATAATATAGATTTTAGTAGCTTGATGCTCTTTAAATATTTTGTTGCATTGTTAAAAAGTTTCGGTGCATAGGAGTCAGGACGGACCTATGGGATGGACCTATCCGAGATTGCTCTCCTTGGTTCTGACCAAAGAAGAGCGCTTTGGAATCTCCATTACGCATCATACCTGGGCTGCGTTTCCCGATAAAATAAATTATATCTTTATAAAAGATATAAAGATGTTCTTTATAAAAGAAGCACTTAAAAAATTGTTGAAATTGCATTTATTAGGACTCATGGGATATTATAAAAAAATAATCTAAACTATAATAGCCTATATTTAGACTGTAAAAGAGGTCATGAATGTAATATTTGCCCAAAACATATAGGCATATTTAGTTCTGCTCGTATAACATGAGACCGAATATTTCACAATTCTTCTTAATTGTTTTCAACAATAGCCTACATTACAGATCACCAACCCTGCCCGACAATTTCAATCAATACTCGGGAACAGAACTTGTTCATTAACAACGTCATATTTGTTAAACTATTATAATGTTATTTTTTTTCCACATCTATGTTGATTATGGAAAGTGACAGCATGAGTAAGATATGATGTGCAATAGCCTATATCGAGAGACATGGTCAGACATGATTTTGGCCACATAATTAAGTTTTGTCTTGTAGAAAGCCTTTCTTTAAAGTGAATTTCGTTTTGTATAAATTATATCTTAATTTTAATAATTTTTTCATCAACCAATTGCCTGGATTTAATAAATAAGAAGTAGGCTAAATATACAATAATAATCATGATATAGAGGCGCGGGCGCCGTCCCAGCACGTGAACTGGAGCTCATCTCATCATAAATTAACCGAGACTCAGCGCATGCCTCACATAGCCTATGCAAAATATATCTATATAGAAAGCTTGAAATGTCTTTAGACAAAACAATTAAAACGAAAATAAATAGGATACTCTCTGATTATGTAATCCATAGGCATACGTGCATTCTCTCTATAGGCGCGTTCACTACAGAGATGCTGCTCGTCAATTTCATCTTTGCAGACACTGACACAGAAGACAGTTTATTAATACAAATAAAATACAAATTTAGATTTTTTAATAAATGTATTTAATTTCACCCCATACTGTCCACCTCGATCAATCCAGGAACGTGTCCATTGTCGGGTTTTCTTTCTTCTTTTTTTGTACGTTTTTCTGAACACAGGACAGCCAATACAATACTCGCCGTCGTTAAAGACGGCACGCGATGACTGGTCAGGAAGCAACGTGTAGTCTGACATGTTTCTTGTCCACGACACGACAAGATTTTAGGAGTTAAAATCGCGTAATCTGACACAGTGACTATCGTAACAGACAAAAAAATCGTGTAATCTGATCCTGGCATTAGATTCTAGAGAGCATTTGATTGGACAGAAAATCTGATGAGAAACTGAAGTGTATAGTGATGTCATCAAAATCATTGATTCATATTGGCGGAAGTGAGAGACTGAGTTTTGAATGCTTATATCTTCTAAATGCTAATTTTGTCATTGTTTTGCCATTGAGCACACTAGTTTATAAGAGTAAGGCTAACATAGACATACTAAAAGCCAAACAACTTCAATCTTGATTTCATGGGGACCTAACTGCATATATATATATATCCAGTAATCCAGAAGGAAGACATGTGCTTTTCGCCCATGTATTTTAAAAAGAGAGTGAAGCATGAACTTAAATATCAAACTCAAATAAAACCAGCCTGTGTGATTACAGAGATTACTTCTTTTTTTTTAGCATTTAATACTACAAATGACAAAGTTTTGCACAACATACAATGGAAACTATGTAAGTCAACCAAATGGTGCAAAACTAGGCTAATATCTATGAACCTAATAATTTGCCTAAATAATATTGTGAATTCGCTCTTCAGAAACTTAAGGAAACTTAATCTGTTTTAGAGTGAGTTTGTACATGGGAAAGCAGTGGAATTACTGTGTTAGAGTTAGAGTAGTCAGATTTGAAATCAGATCTGCAATTGATGAAATAGTTTATGAGAAATGTATAAATAATGCTTTGAAAAGTTTGATTGGAAATATTGATTACAATTACATATTGAGAAAGAAAAGGGCAATGTGTTTATGGTATAGGCTTCTATAATGTGTATACTGGTTTTCAGGTGTTGAACAAAAATGAGACTGCACTTTTCTTCTGAGGCCAAATTTAGAGAAACTTTGTTAGTAGACAGCAAAGGCAAAATTAGCAGTAGTGTAAAATGACAGCTACTAGAAGACTTACTTGTGACAAAGGTCCTGGTTTCTTGCTGTCCATTCCTCCAATAATGACCATGTTAGGCATCAATGGACGTGGTACTTCAAAGGCAAAGTCAAAATGCATAAACCAGAGAGCTGCACGGCTCATGATCTCCACCATCGATGTTTTTCTCTGCAGTACATGTGAGGCGATCTCATCTGCACGAGCAAACATACGTCCGCAAGCCATGGGCTGCAGGAGAGTTCTTACCAGGTTCACACTTCTTTGCCAGAGATTCATGCGGTCAGTAAAGTGAGTTAAAGGTTGTGGAACATAAGAAGCTGGAATTGGACATTGACTGGCAAGAGCGTCGACACCACAAGGATGGCTTGTTTGCATATAAATGGCTGGAACTGAGAGATATTCTGCAGCAATAACTCCAACAGGCTCAAATGGATCTGTGAGAATAGCATCAAAGTTGTAATCTTGCAGTTTCTTCATCAAATCCTTGTTGGAAAGCAAACCCTCAGCGTTCCGGGTTATAATAACTTTAAGTAAATCCATAGTGTTGATAAAACTCAGAAACCTGTCCATATCTGTAGATACATCTGCACTCAACATTTCATTAATACCTGCATTCAAGCTCTCTTGTAGATGGGTCTTGTTGTAGGGTACTGGATATGTCAGAGTAGTGGTGTGCTGTGCTGGACCCATGTTCTGACTTTCCTCTGGGATGACGACCACCACCTGGTTTCCTCTATGGCCAAGCTCTTCCACCAAAGGCCTCATGCCTGTCCAGTGGCTGCCATATGCTGGAATCACCAATAACTTCCCAGCCTCTGCTGATCCCAGGCAGAAAAAACACAAGAGCAACACAGAAGCAGCCATTCTAACAATATCATTCATAATCAGCAATTAATACAAGTATATGAGCTGGTAGTATTGGCAAGAGTAGGTTGTTTTGAATTTCTGCAAGACACTTCTTAGCAGAGGTTTTTATCCTAAAAGGTATGTTGCTACAGCCAACAGTAGGCAGGGTCTCAAAAGAATGTAATCCGCCTTCCACTCATCCGTGGAAAACCACACCCTCAGCAGGTCCAGTCCCGATACACCTTGAGTAAAATCAAAGAACAAACAAATATGCCATTGGCCAATGACAATGACGTCATAGGCGGGAGTGCTCTGAGGGCTCCACCTTCTCATTCATTTCTGTCGCTCCGACGAGGTCAGAGTTAAAACATAAGTAGAGCTGCATTAAAACTGAAGTTAAAAACCCCAAATTGAAATTATTAAAATTCTGATTCCTAAAATGGAAGAATGTGCGATGCTGTTTTATTCTACTTGAGTTGCTTTGAAGCCATAAAGCGCTAGGCCTAGAACTTGACTTTGAGGAATGCTGTGCCAAACAGAACTGGTGCAATTATCCATGCATTCATGTGATCAGCTTCTTAACTCTTCTTTTGTCATCAGGATCTCTGTCATTTTTGTTGCTTCGTTTGATATGTTATTGAAAGACGGTGTAGAAGAGGTTTTGAAAAATAAACTATACTTTATAAATTAATAATACTGGATGAACAACAAAATTATTAGCAATAGACTAATATACTAAAAGAGTGTAAAAAATTGGTGAGAGCTCCAAAGAGGTAGGCTAACAAAGGTGTGCCTCATTAGGCATGACACAGCAAAGATAAAGCCAATGGATAGATGAACTTTAACACTGTTTTTTTATTATTTTTTTTTACAATGAGCATTTTTTGTAGAAGCCCTTTTATTCGAACTATTTTTCAACTTGCCCCTCATTTTTGAGGTTACTTAAATGAGTCACAATGGAAGTAAATATAGACGATTTTAAATACATTTAATATACTTGTATATTTTATTATTTTATAGTTGTAGGGTTTTTGGTTTACTGCCATGCCATGTCAACAAAGTTTTACATATATATAATGACCGAAAAGTGGAGCAATGTTTTCACGTTAACATTATTGTTAGTGTCTGTGGCTATATATTGAAACTGTATTTTATTTTTTCCTTCCATTTGAAAAGCTTGTAGACTGTAACTAAACCCCTTTCAGGCAGAGGGTGGACATTGAGCTGAAGATGACAAAGCCTCCTAAAATTTCTCACCCTTTTCTGCACTCATTTATCTGTGACCTGCCTGACAAGTCTTTCACAGCACATCAACAACTTGTAGCTTACATATATATCTTTAGAATGTGCATGGTCATGCTTGCACTGCGGGGAGCCAAACTGTTTGAAATGTTTATCTGACAAAAAGCATTATGCTCCGGTTGTGCTGGCATGTTGGCAAAACTAAATGATAAAAGACATTGCCTACCAGTATTCTAAATATTTTCAATCAACATTAAACCGTGTAAAGCTGCCCAGTAGGCCTACATACTTTTTTTGTAAAGTCATGGTGGAGCAGAAACTTAGTTTATTTGTGACATATTTCCAGCTAAAACTGATGTACATGACTGTTTATTGTTTGTTTGTAACTGAAGTAGTAAGTAGTTAAGTAGTTAGCCTAACTGAAGTGGTTGAACTGCTCTGCTGCTGGTGCACTAAAAAGAATGTAGGCCTACTTGCAGAAGATGGAAAAGTACATTTGTAAAATGATGTGTTGAGAATATTCAGTTTAGTTCAGTAATCATCTGGTGTGTTGTGTTCTTGAGACTCATAGCAGGACACTGAGAAAACACTGAACAGGTTGCTTTACACACTTCCAACGATTTGATGGTAAAGTCTCCCCCCGTTTCTTTGATTTTTTTTTTAAAGCTAAGTGCATTCATTTTATACTTTTGAATACTAACCAAAATACTTAGGTTACCGGTAAATACTTTAAATACTAACCTTGAATACTAGACTAAATTAAATGGAAACATTTTAATTTCACTCCATTTAAGTTTTGGTTTGGATAGCCCAGACATTCAAATAGCCTACTTCAATTTGACATTCAACGTAGGCTACATTTGACATTTAAATAGACAAATAATACTCATTCTTTGCATTCAGAATCAGTACATCTTTTAAAATTAATTAATTGAAAGAACAGTTGATATCTAATTTAAAATTATAAAATATTGTAGCTAGATTATTTTGAGGCAGTTTACACACGTGGTGGCGCTATAGGACTAGTAGCCTACTAACTAAATTGTGTTAACTGCATTGAAGTTGCACTGCTCAAGGTTTAACTGAAGACAACTACAGTACTCCAGACACACTCATTGCACACTAACAATTTTAGCAATGTCAACATTTTAATCTAATGTGTGGGTGTAGCTGCAATGTTGTTTTTGCACTATATTTCACCTTGGGTAAAACGCATCATACGTCTGACTGGCTATACCCTTTTTCTCTCGCTTTTCTTTAATGCTATTACTGTGGTTTATGCAGCCTTCGGTAACATATTCATTAAATAATAACCCTTTTAATCTAGACTACACGTTTACAATAATTAGCCTATAGCCTACTTTATGGGCGGGTTTCTCTAATCCGAGCAGGGCACTTTGTTCGTCACCTCAAAAACATTTTCGGAATCTTTCAACAACTTTTAAAACACACCTACATTATATGCGAAATAATTAGTAGTTATGACAGTATGCTGCTAGTATGTCTTTATTAAACCCTTACCTCAGAATCAGATAAAGGCAAGAGAAAAACAGACACGTGTCTACAATGGGTTAATCTTCAGTTGACGTCTCTCGGTTGAGAGTCCCTCACAGGCGCTAAATCTGAAGAGCAAGAGCACTTCAAAGAGGGATTCACATCACTACACACATACACATTCACAAATCAAACTACAGACGAACCAACTAAGATATTGAGCTTTTGATAAAAGATCGACTCTACTTTGGGGCTGTATAAAACTTTAATCAGAACAAACTGCCATAAACAAGAAGACACACGGCGGACTGCGCGAGCGAGCACTCGCATCAATCACGCAAAATGCTACGAGTCTTCACACTGTCGCACTGATCGGACTCGGCGCGTTTCGTAAGTCATCGCTGCGTTCCGTCGCCACTCGGACACTACTTTCCAATAAAAATCTATCTAAAAGCAGCCTTTCCTGTCCCGAGCACATTTATCAGTATCACTGACGCCTGTGGGACCCTCTCCAGCCGTGCCGTCATAAACCCCGCTGTTTACCGTCACTTTTCAACATGATCAACACCTTTTGCCAAGGGTAAGCAAACACTTTGCTTAATGGAATATGATGCCATTCAACACTTCAGACAGTAATCTTCTGATAAACGCATTCATTTTCGTTTCATTTTCTAATTCAGGTAGTTGAGAGCAATGGCACCTTCTTATAAACCCTGTGAATTGGATATTTGCTTCTCCCACCCCAAGTAAGAGTCAAAGACAATTTTCTGTAGTCAAGATGCAGATTGTTTCGGCTGTTTTGCTCCTGATCTGTTTTCACAAGGTGAGTACAATTCTTTCCATTTTCACATAGCCTATATGAAAACTGTATGCAATTATGTGCAAACTTTTAGCAGATGTACTGTAAAGAACAGTATACTTATAGAATCAGTTAAACACTTTTAGAATATTTCAGTTAAACTAGTTCATTTAAATAACAATAGTAGGCTACAGTATCTGCATAATTCTGGTGGACGATTCAATCATTATCCATAGTCTTTTTAATATCTTTTCTATTTGCTTTTCCTGGTAGAAAGTAGAAATACACATTTACCAACTTTTTATTTCTCTCATGCATGTTGCATTAAAATTTAGATATTGGAATCACATAACAGCATACTTTGTTTCAGCTGATGTGATACATCTTAATTGTATTTAACTATGCAATGAAGAAAATAAATGTTACCTACATAAAGCAAGGATTTTATTCTGAATTGTATTAAAATCTAAGAGCTTAGGAATGTTGAATTACTTAGTACCACGTTAATGATGTAGGCTACTGAAAAAAACGACAAATATTGGAAGAAACAGATATACAGGATGCAAGTGTGGATGTATAGCAGATGTAACAAACAAAAGAATATTACATGTAGCTCATGAACCATCTTATTCTCGACTGAGTGTAACTTTGCACATTCAATATTTTCTATTCATAGAGAAAAAGCAAAGATGTGTATTATTGTGTAGCCTAATATTCATTCATCGATTTTTGGTCTTATTTTTATTTTAGTAACAAGTATATTGTAATGAGAAGGGTAGTCACATGCACTTTTGGAGAAAAACAATTCAGTAATTTTATTGCATAAAACTCTGACTGGTAATATAGATGGTTTCTAAAACACTTCAAAATCATCAGTGTCACAGAACTGCATGCAAACGTCCTTTTCAGTTAGATGCATTTATGAAGAAATTCAACCTTGCACATAATATTTTTTCAAATTTGGCTGTCCGATGCATTCGGCTGTACCTGTGGGAATTGCTTCTGTCTATGAGTACATCCACTTTTTGTACAATCCTCCAAAGGCAGCGTCCCAATGGATTAGACTCCCTACAGTCTCTCTTTCTCTCTCTCTCTCTCTCTCTCACACACACACACACACAGTGATTCAAATACTGGAGAAGTATCCCAGCATCTGTGCAGCTCTCTGGGGACAGATAAGAGGGTCAGAGCCTACACACTAGTAACTATTCATTCCGATATCTGCTGCAGTCAACCTCTGAGAGCAGGACAGAGAACAATGTGATCAGCACTAAATCCACTTGAGCACAACGGCACGACTCTATTGTTTAGACACATTTGCTTTCATTCCTCATCTTTGTGTAATGATTGTTCTCTGCATGGCTGAAGTTCAGCGCAGTTGGCCTTTGCTGCCAGAGCACCGCACTCTTCAACACCCCCTTCTGCTGCTCGCCGTTGTGCTTTGCTCTTGTTCATAGATAAGATGCATAACAGCCATCAATCTGTGCTCAAAATTTTCCAGAGCACTGCTTTGCTGATTGAAAGAAAAGATGATGAGTAATTTTTGAAGGTGGTGTGTGATGTCCATACAACTAAGTCCAACAGCACTCAGATGTTTGTTCACTCAATTATATGATGTTGGTCTGTAAGAATACCGCAGAAATGTCTGTCAGTTTAATGTCATCACAGTTATTTCAATATGAAACTCTGCCTCAGCCGAAATCTCAACTCAGAGTTGAATACGCAGACTTCAATGGTATATGGAGAGCAAATTTAAAGCCGGAATAATGATTCGCAGTGAATTCCCTATCGCGAGGTCGTCCAGCTCTCCTGCTGTCTTTGTGCGCAATTAGCTTTGATTTCATTATTTATTTACTGGAGGAAAACTAGCGGTGGAGAATTTACAAAAAATGTACAGTGCTCGGATTAGGAGCCACGCTTTAATCTTATGCCTCTGATAATGCCGCATGGCCTGATTGATTAGTTTTTCAGGAAGCTTATGTCAGAAAAACTAATCCGTCTTTGGATTGTGCCAGCCGTGTAAGGTTCTCCGCTCTGGTGCTGTATCACGGAGGCGAATTACAGAGCTGCTGGGCTGTGATAAGGCCCTCGTCTCTTTCACACACCCGTCCCTCTGGACAATAAAAAACGCTGTTTATATTCTTCAGAACCTGCTGCAGCCCGAGTCTTCACATCAAGCCCTCGCTGGATTTGCCATGTGAGGGGAGAGCGTACATCGTGCTCTCAAAATTGGGCTGAGGACACCAAATTAGAGGAAAAAAGCATAACCAGAATGGAGTCGTGAAATGTGTTTGTAGGTCCAGTAACCCAGAAATTCCTGCGAGAGAGATTACATGAGGGTTTCAGTGAGTGCGTCTGTAAATATGAGCGTTTCGCTCTAGATTGGCATTATCAGCGCTGGGCTTATACACCAGTGATGTGTATCTGTGTCTATATTGGGGTCATTGTTGCTTTCCAGAAGACTGGCCTCAGTAATCCCTCATAAACAATGTTGTCTGTGACATTTACCGTTCTAAGCAGTGATGTTGGGTGGTGTGCACTTTCTCGAGTTTGTTAATTTCATGTGGAAAAACCCAGGAATCAATGTCACACCTAAGAGCAGGTGCCATTTACATGTTGCCTTGCCATCTTTGTTAGTTTGCTGTTGGTTTTCGTAGTTTTTCAAGTTATCTACTTTTCATCTAGACACATTTATTGTGAATGAATAATGACAGATTTGAATTGATAGATTTTCTTGACAGAACATATGATTTAGGATGTGATTTAGGATGACAGTTTCTCACCACTCCAGTGATCATAATAATAATACAATTATTTTTATTATTCATTTGGAAAGACTGCAAAAGACCTTCAGGGCAATTTTTGGCCTTGGGAATTCATCTTAGAATTCTTCGTGTTAATTTCAAATGGAATTTCACAAAAGCACTATTAATTTATTACTATAGAAATCTAAAAATGAAATTTGTTGTTTTGGCTCATTGGTTACTTGAACTGCAGATAGTTAGCCTACTCTAAAAGGTTTGGAAGTGCAAAATGTGTGTCTCACACATTAGACAGTTTATGTTAATGTCATTTGTCAAAGTTCTGACTTTTATTTTTGCCATGGATGTAATGCCAGGGTCATCCATTACCTGAGATATAAAATCAATGCTTTTCCACTTATGGGCTGGAAACTGTGATTTCGAAGTGTTCCAGAGCTGAAGGACAGGCCTGTATATTTCAGGCTTTATATCATGATAGATGCGTTGTGTTGCTTCTCTTTCCTTCCAAACCTGTATTATGACTTTCTTTCTTCTGCAGAATGCAAATGCAAAATAAGTTTTTTTGGAAGAACGCTCTTTAGCTTTCACTGTACGAAAAAAAAAAGAAAAAAAAAAAGAAAAAAAACCCACTAAGACATTATTTCAAAGTATCTTTTTTTTGTGCTACAAAGAAGAAATCATACAGGTTTGGAAGGACATCAGGGTGATTAAATGATGACAAATTTTTAATTTTCGTTTTAAGTCTGCGGATTTAGTATTTGTTATTCATGTTAAAAGATTAAATAGTTTTTCTCATTTCAATGAATCTCTTTTGAGCTTTCAGCTATTTCACATCTCCGTCATATTTTCTTTACCTTCATTTTTTAATTCATCCTGCAGGTTGTCTCTTGTTTTGTAACTCTGATGTGAGGATCATATTTATAAGAAGCCAAAAAGGCTTCTTCTTTTTTTTCTGCTTCTGCTGCTTCATTATATTCAAAAGAGTGTCTGAAAACAGTTAGGATTCATCCTAATCAAAGAACAGAGACATCTGTACTGTCAGTTGTAGCGCTGCGCTGACAGATAGGAAGGGCTGCTGCATATGCTTCACATGCATGCTTCTCACTATTTATATTTGTATGATCTTCATCCAAAGCAAAGAGGGAAATTAAGATGGAACATCAGAAGTGCTCCCAATGAGGAAGCTTGAAGTGCCGCGAACATTTTCATGCACGTTTTTTTCCCGATACTTTCTCTCCAGTGTTGTCTTTGCATGTGAAACTTGTGATCATAGCTGTTATTCTTGCTGAGGAAATGTCAAACACATTTGTAGGAACAAAGATCAGACAGATGGGTATAATGGGATTGTAGAGGTGTTGATGGGATGATAGTTAGTACACCAGCAGAGTGTGGAACAAAGAAGCGACAGGTATTAAAAGGGAAAGAAAGAATAAGAATCACTTCTCACCCAACAGTCCTGAACTTATTAACAGGTTGATGTACGGTAAAATGCAATACAATAGCACCTTGTCTGACTCCATTTATGTGGGTCCTTAATGCATTTTCACATATTTTTCAGCAGCTTGATCCCACTGTTTTTGACATATTTAGGGCGTTAATGCATGCAAATAATTAACCATATTTACAGCTGTTAATGCATTTATTCATTTTGACATTATAACTGTTTCATTTTGTTAATGTCAACCACATGTCCGTACTCCAAAATCTTATTTTGCCTATAAATAAAAATAAGTAACTAAAATAATTATTTTTAATTAATTATTTAATAATAATTATAATAATTATAATAATAATTAATTATTATTTGCGCGCGAACTCGACAATCGACTACTGTGGACTTCGACCGAAAACAGGAAGAAAATACGAGTATGTGAGCTGGCTGAATTAACATAATTTGTATTCATATATTTCACATCTACTGCAGTCAGATTGACCGTGTTCACTCTTAATAACACCACTCACATGACTGTGCACTTGTAATGACAAATCAAGGATGTTAAGAGGCTAAAAGCAGGTTTAAAACTTGCCCCATTGAAGTCAACAGGGAGCAAATTTTAAAAAGACGATAACACGGTGTAGGCAACACCGATTTGTGTCGTTGTTCTCTGTATTGACATCACTCCAAATGTACAAAAAAAGGAGCTCAATGTTAAAATTGACCGGAGTTCTCCTTTAAGAGCTGAATATTCTTCAGGGATTCCACTCTTTTTAACCAATTAATTTCTATGACTTTTACATTGACGTTTACATGACTAGCCTCTACCAAATATTTTAGAGATTGGCATAACAAGAAACTTTTCTCTTTATAATTTTTTTTATTTTTTGTATTTGTATTGGCATTTGTATTAATTTATTGACTTTTCTAGGTCTAGAAATAATGCTTTTAAAATTTGGCCACCGTATACAGCAAGCAATAGCCGTCATTTCACCGTCTAGGTTAACTATAGACCCGATATAGTCCGACTTTGAGTAACCCACTTCTAGCCAAAATAACCTTGAATTCTAAATTTTTTTTTGCCAAAATAACTTGTAAGATGTATAATACTCCATCATGTAAGCAAAGTCAACGGTGATTACAAGGGGTTTGGTTTAATTTCTTTGACATGTTATAGTTGATGAATAGTCTATTCTTGGGTTAGGGTTTAGACGTCTATTAAATTTTCACAGACTGTCCAAATTTTGCCTTTTTTTAGAAGTCAGGGCTGTGTTTGGACGGCTATTAGACGTTTTTTTAAATGCAAAATTGCTTGCTGGGTAGGAACCCTGGTTCTTCAAAGAAAACAAAATGTTGTTTAGGTTAATTAAATTAATATCGTAATTTTATCATATTTTTAAAACTTGTTTTGTCTCTTCCCTTAGAAGTTTGCTTAGGCCCTCTATCAGCTCCGGCCCCCTGGTTGAGAACCACTGCTCTAGGACACTTAAAGGCCGTTCACACCAAGAACTTTAACTATGAAGATAACTATAATGATATTAAAGTCCACACCATTGCACACTATCACTCTATGTGATAGTATCTATGTATTATTAGCGTGCACTGTAATTCTGTAATTCTGTCATTTGACAAGCTCAAGCTCTTTAAGCAGATTCTGATTGTTTGTCAATGTTTTTATCATTCATCACATCAGCTGGAAAGTGATTCCAATGATATTGTTTCTCTGTGCCGTTATCATAGTTCTGGTGTGACTGTGAACTCTGCTATTCTTTTATATTTAGAATGATCTTTAGAACTATATCTTTATCATTACCGTTATACAGGCATTTTGTTGCTATTACTAAAAGGATTCAAACATTTTTATTATAATGTACTATTTAGTTATGATGCATAAATGATGCATAATCACAAAATTACTCCCTTACCATATTACCCAGCAGAGAAAGTGAAAGTACTGAAATACTACTGGCACATCTGTGGGCTTTCTTATTATTATTTTATTTATCTTATCTAAAGCACATGTACAAAATAGATTAGAGTTTTGACATGTTCCGAATTAAAATTTAAATACAGTTATACATACAAATGTTAAATCACACATTTCATTGGCCTCACATCACTTTAATTGGAAGTCATTGAAAGTGACCGTACCTCTGATTGGCTACAGGTCTGACCGGATGATTTAAGGGTCCGGTGCCTAAGGCAGCCATGCATGAGCGTTTGGCTCTGTAAGGGTCAGGTGCTAATGACAGCGGGGATTATATGGCATTAGACATGCAGCACAGCGTACAGTTCAGCGATCAGTCCCGGCTCGGCCGGCTGAGGGTGAGGATTTCTCTCTTTGATCCTCTCCGCTGAAAACCTGCCATTTGTTAGCAGCCCGGCTCTTGATTAAGAGTGATGGGTTTCGGGTTTGCGGCTGTTTCACCCATCAGGGTAGCAATCTATTCTGCGGCCGTGTGTAGACTCAGGACCCCACCTGCCTCCTCAAGGCCTTTGGGGCCTTCTCTTGAAACTGCTCTTTGTGTGAATCATTACAAATGAAATGCCCTGTAACACCACACAGGAGAAACAGTGGGGAGACAAAGAGAGAGAGGCAAAGAAAGGAATAAAACGACAGAGACTTTGGGGAGGAACAGGAGGCTGGAAAGGTGTAATGGAGAGGCAGCTGCTGCCATGTTCAGTACTGTTTAACAACTTGGCTTAAACAAAATGCTCTTATATGTGTGTAGTATATACATTTTGGTCTGGATAATTGTGTGGTGTATTTGATGACACAGCATGCTAAGATGTGTTTTATTACAGAACATCATGAGTAGGTTTAGGTGATCTCAGATGGTTGACCCACTATAGACCCACAAATCGTTCAGGTTTGAATCAGATCCCATACCCCCCCCCCCCCCCCCCTATCTCTCTCTCCCTTCATTTATATGTTCTTTACAGTCATGTGAAAAAAAAAAAAAACTATAAATACATTTAAATGTTATCCCACTTGAACTATGCATTAAAACAATACAACAATAAAAAAAAACAATAAGACACACATGAATACCTAAATAAATAAAACTACGGTATACCACTACTGAATCCATACAATAGCTATGTCCAAAGAACAGACGGAAATGCGTTTGCATCTAGATTTAAAAGGGTAGCATTTTTGAGTTCTGGATATGAACATGGCCTTGGTTGAGAGGACTACAGTATTATTAGTGTAAAACTTAAACATATGGGTGAGTAAGGATGAGCTGGAATACACTACTGGTCTTTTATAATCTGAACAGACACTATAGTCTTTTATATATTGCCAACTTAAAAAAATAAAATAAAAAAGACAAACGAGGATCTATAAACAGATTGCTACCCGACTTTTAAATCGTCCCCAAACACAACTTACGCATGCAGAAAATTGCGCCTAATTAAAAACAATTTGCTCTAAAATCAGCTCAAAATATCTGTCTATTCGAGTCTGTGTCCAACATATACACAATTTATACTGTAAAATCTGTCAACTCTGTCAACTGTCCAATATCTGCAGACTGGCTCTGACTTTCAGCAGCTGGCATCAACTCACCAACTGCAAAACAGGGCAACAATCTTGGCAGAAGTCGTGTAGTAAAGTAAAGTTTCAAGGAATTCAATGAAGTAAATTCTCAAAATGAGGTACAAATCACAGCTGCACTACCATGCTGAACAAACAGTCTCTGGGGCTGAGAAATAGAGAGACAGCACAAGAAAGAGAAATGGACGAGAAAATGACAAGAAGGTGCAGGTCTGACATCCAAACAGATTCATGCCCCGGGGCTGGAGAGCCATCACAGCCATCAGAGGTGTGCTACCACCAGACGAAGCAAATGCATTTTAACAGCATCCTCATCCATGATCCGCCACTGAGATGTCCATGACTTCTTAATAACTTTCTAGAGGGCTAGTTCTGGTCACCACGGCAATTACCTTTATGTCAAGCCGTAAAAGATATGTCCACCCCAGGGACTGGTAGACAGCTTGCTCCATAATGCTCATTACAGATGAACGTCTAGACTGATTCTTTTCTCACTTTGTGGATGTCATATTGTGATGCTGTCACTATGAAAATGGGCCATCTATCGGTGTGGGTGACTGACACATTGTACAATACTATACCAATTTACAGATATTTATCAGAGGTTTAAACCATTTAATGTCTGCTTTTATGATATATATATCTGTATACCTGTATATATATATATATATATATATATATATATATATATATATATATATATATATATATATATCTGTTCATATATATTCATCTTAATTCTTTAATTCAACAAGGATGCATTAAATTGATTAAAGGTTACAGATTTATATTTCAAATAAATGCTGTTCCTTTGTACTTTCTATTCATCAAAGATTACTGAAAAAAACACACATTTGCAACAAAAAAAAATGAAAGCTGCAACTGTTCGATAAACTTTGATAATACTAATAAATGTTTCTTGAGGACTAAATCAGCATATTATGATTTCTGAAGGATCATGTGACACTGAAGACTGGAGTAATGATGCTGAAAATTTAGCTTTGCCATCAAAGGAATAAATTACATTTGAAAATATATTCAAATAGAAAACAGTTAAAGATTATTACACATCTTAAATTGTAATAATATTTCACAATATTACATTTTTTTCTGTATTTATGATCAAATAAATGCAGATTTGGTGAGTATAAGAGAGGTCATTGTTCATTTCAGAACCCAAAACTTCCTTGTTAGTCCAAAAACAGCTTTTATTGAAACCAAACTCATAATTCAGATTTTTTTAAAGTGCGTAATTCCACTCGTGTTGGGGACATTGAATATTATTTTAATATGCAAAACCAAATCATAGCAGTGGTCGTTTACTTCCTAGTCTTGAGTGTAGCACCCCTATCAAAATGCACTGTTTGAAAGAGAGAGTCAAAACTAGAAAATACATTATTACTTCTAAATTAGAATGTTTTTGTATAAAAAAATCTTGATAACGTAATGAGTGGACCTCAGAGAACATTGTACATTTTTAAAAAAAAAATGCTGTTCTTGGCCCATTTAAAAAATCTTACAGACTCTAAAGTTTTGTACACATGCACACACACTGGGTTTCCTTGTTTTATGGGGACTTTCCATAGACATGATTTGTACAAACTGTATATTCTACCCCGTTACACTAAACCTACCCCTAAACCTACCCATCACGGTAACACTTAACACATAACACTTTCTGCATCTTATAACTGTATATAGTATATATCTGCTGTTTCTGAAAAAATAAAATAATGACTCTATAGTCTTCAGGACAGTACTGTACTCTAGCTAAAGTCTTAATTAACGTCCTTAGATTTTCCCCTTAGCAAACCTTGTATGCCTTACCTCTACCAAAGTCACAGCTTCAGTCCTTCCCTTGAGTTAGACATCAAACATATTACCAAAATATGTGTTGAATTACTGCCACCCTACATGTAGGAGAGAGAGAGAGAGAGAGAGAGAGAGAGAGAGAGAGAGAGAGAGAGAGAGAGAGAGAGAGAGAGAGAGAGAGAGAGAGAGAGAGAGCATGAGTGAGGGAAAGGATTGGGACTGATTGTCAGCACAACCTTTTAAGTTTTCCTCTCAAGGCAGTAAAGCATTTTATTTTGCCTGTGATCCCTCAACTTGTCACAGCAATTTCCCCAGCTGTTCATCATCCTTTAACTGCTTCCACATTAGCATTATCATCTCCTTCCTGCTTCACCTGAAGTTGTCTCTCACCACATTTTCTCTAAATGTGAATGGTATTCATCTTCCCTTGTCATGGGAATGTCTGCAAAATGAAAAATGAAATGAATCACAACCAAGGCAAGAACAGAGATATGAGCGGTCTAGTTTACCGAACATACAAGACCAGGGGGACTCAAAAGTGAATAAATGTTTCATCACAGAAAAACATCTCTATTTCTTTTTTCTCATTTCCATTGAGGGTTTTCCTCCATCTTTGTTCATTGGACTTTCTGAAGATGTTGGAAAGTTTCACCTGCAGCCCATAAATTCATTATGGAAATTTACACTGTGCTCTCTCTCTCTCTCTCTCTCTCACTCTCTCTGTGTGTTTTTACGTGAAGGTATTGTCTTAATTAAGTTTTGTGAAGAATGATAGATGAACAAACCCCCCAATCCATGGGAGACACATTGATTTCACATTATACAGGGAACTTTCAAATTACTGGGCTATTACTGGCTGTTTGCATCATTTATAATGTTGTGCATGATGTTCTCTATTATAGCCATTACACTCTTTGACAACAACATTTTACACCCATCTATAAGTTTACACAGTCAATCAGAAATGTTTTGTTAACATATAATTTTAACCATATTTGATAAAGCACAGCCACTAAAATACTAATATGCTCTGGACCATTTTGGATGGAAATGTCTTCATGAACATAGTCCTTTGCTGACTGAGTTCTCATATGCTGCTGTTAAGCTTACAGCAAGATTAGTAATTATAGAGAAAATACAGGGTTGCTCGTCTGTGCGATTTCAAACAGCCCTACTTTCACATCTGCTTCAGCAAATGATCCTCTCAGCCGTGCCTCAGGATGGCAGCCTGCGCTAATTACCAGCGAAACTAGTTTGGCTTATTTCTACAAATTATTAAGACTTTATCTTAAGTGGACCAGAACTCAATCCTGGAGCAAAAAGGTTATTTGGCACATAGGATCAGAACTGCAGAATGTGTATTGCAGAAATAATTTTGTGTTTACACTTTCGAAACCCCATTGCAGATCATTTGAATGTTTTTTAAACACTAAGAGGTACACATATATTACCAAGACAATCATCACATGTCATCATATCAGTTTCGCTATACACTCAAACTACTTAAATATTTGAATGCTAAATATATTCCTTCTATATAACAAACATCTTTCCATTTTATTTAAATGAAGTTTTATATTTCTTCATCATTTTTTATTCTCAATGCTTCAAGGCATTGTAAATCTATGCCACATTAAAGCCATTACGCAGTCTCCAAAGTTCACAGTCTTGTCTTTTTGTCTGATTTTCAAATACTTTTTGTTTAAAGTCTAAGTTTGTAATGATCCAATTCACTTCATATCTGGTTGGTTTTGTTCATGGCTTATAACTCTTAAACAACGACTTTCTTTAAAATCCCTATGGGAAAAAGGAATGTGAAAAACAATTCAAGCAAGGCAGCTGAAAAAGTGGACGGGCTCTGTTGCACTGTACTGTTTTATAATAAAGATTATAATGTTAATATTACATATAATATAATGTATTCTTATGTTTGTGTTTTTCTCAGTGTTGTTGGAAGGTCACATGCAGAAGAGTCCATATTCCAGAGGTGGGGCTTGTGGACTGGGGGGAAAACGAGGAGAACCCTTCCCCCAAAAGTGCCAGCCCCCGTGTTCTCAACCCCCTGCGCCTTTTCGCCCGGGGATCCCCTGGGTTCAAGAGCAACAGGAGGGAGATTACATATTTGGAAAACATCGAGGACTCCTGGGACTGGTTATCTAACCAGACAGATGTCAGAGAGTCGCAGAGCAGGACTAGACGCAGACCCATCGTGAAAACGGGGAAGTTTAAAAAAATGTTCGGCTGGGGTGACTTCAACTCCAACATCAAGACTGTGAAACTAAATCTCCTCATTACAGGCAAGATAGTGGACCACGGCAACGGCACGTTCAGCGTTTACTTCCGTCATAATTCCACGGGCCTGGGGAACGTCTCCGTAAGCCTGGTGCCGCCTTCCAAGGTGGTGGAGTTTGAGATCGCCCAGCAGTCCACCCTGGAGACGAAAGAATCCAAATCTTTCAACTGTCGTATTGAGTACCAGAAAACGGACCGCAGCAAAAAGACTTCACACTGCAGCTATGACCCATCCAACGTGTGTTACCAAGAGTCCACCCAGAGCCACGTGTCCTGGCTCTGCTCGAAGCCCTTCAAAGTCATATGCATCTACATCGCCTTTTACAGCACTGACTATAAACTGGTGCAGAAAATCTGCCCAGATTACAACTACCACAGTGACACGCCGTACGCTTCCACAGGTTAAGATCCAGTCCATCCTCCACTGTGGGAATGGTCGACCTCATTTTCACCATGTGTTTCATCTGATTTAGAAGCAATTAAAATAAATCCAGATGTTTCGCATTAGGCTATATTACTGGCATGTGCTTCAACCTCTGCCTTTGCCTCACATGACGTGTGATGGCAAAATAACCGATAAACTTTTCCTTTTTTTTTTTGGCTTTAAACGTCCCATATCCCATCCCATGGTTTGAGTTCTGTTGGGGTTAGGGTTAGTTCTGTTGGGAATCTTTCCCAAAAACACCTTTCGCTATTTTGTCAAGCTAATAAATCACAGACCTACAGAGGATAGAATATAAGTGAAACACCTTTTTATTGTGAGGTTTATGTGTGTGTTTGTGTGTGTGTGTGTGTGTGTTTTGAGCTATGTGTTGGCACTAAATTGTGGAAATCATTTATGCAGTTGTCAAGGTAAATGCGAATGGGTTAAATCATTCAGCAAAGACATCACATACAAATTACTCCTAGTCATTTTGCATTTCACAAGAGATATATGTGTGAATTGAGATTTGTGTATAATTTCAAAGAGCAATTTGCAATGTCTCACGAGAGAACAATTCATTGGACAGGTGGATTTAGTGAATCTGGCAGCCGGTTAACAACCCTTTGTCATGGTCTCGCCACAGAGATCCACATTTCCAGGCTCTAATTAACATTAATTATAGTGGGAAATTTCACTTACAAACCATGACAGAGGGGACCGAAGCCAAAAACTGAAATTTAGCATGTCAGTCATGACTCAAACCTCTATTCATGCCAGTGACTTTGGACTGGAATCACACTTTTTTTTGTGCCCTCCATTCCTCGAAACGTAAAGATGTGTTGGGAGTTAATACAGACATTTATGCAAACGCACATGAAACACATTATGTGAGTCTGCCTTGAACTGTCTTTCATCATTTACACATTATGTGTGTCACAATGAACCAGTTGAAATGCCATAGTCTGATAATCAGAACTGGAATTCTCAGGTTCCATAAGTGTTTTTTTGTGTGTGCCAAACAGATTATGGCCATTTATTTCATCCTTCTCATATCAGGATGACTGATCTGGATCACAGTGCTGCTTGAAGTGAAGAATCAGATGGATTATTAATTGTACTGATACTCTAATTGTCTAGCCACACGAACATTAGCATCAAGAACATGTCGATAAAAAGATAGCTGTGTATAATTGTATTTAGTTTATAATCCTGTGCGCAATTTTGTGAATAGTGTATAAATGTGACTAAAACCGTGTGTATTTTGCGTTTTAATGATGAATTAGTTTCTTTATTCTCTCAATACAGCATAAACAATTTTCCTACGTTTGGTGTTTGACAGTTATATCAAGATGATGTAGATTTTAGTAATCTGCTTGTCACAGCTTTAGTTTCACAACTGCAAATTGTACGCTTTATGTTTGTTCTCAATATCTGTAATATACAAAAAACGCTCAAGGAAAAGAGCTGCCAGCTTTCTTTTAACCCTCTATGGTAGGCATTGACACTAAAAAGTTGGTGTAGGATTTACTTTGAAACAATTTTCACTCACAAATTGCACAGATATTACAAAGAAACAGCATGTAACACATTTAATTAAATATACATGTTGAAATAGAAGGACAAAAATAGTATTTTCTTGTAAAATTAACCCCCTTTTTAATTTCATTTATTTATACTTCACTATTCACTAAAAAGAACAAGTTCATTCTCATTCAGAAAGCTATTTATAGAGCACTCCAATGCACCTTCCTGTGGGTGACACCAAGAAAAAGTTTAAGAGACAAAATCAAATGTCAAGTGGCTTAAAAACAGCATATTATTGGTTTCTTTTTCAAATGCCCTTTTATTTCCAACGTTGTTTCCAGTGAAGGAAAATGATGCTGCCATATAGCAACATTGTACCATAGAGGGTTAATTTATTGCTTTTATTCAATATGAGTGTCACAAAGAAAACCATGAAGCATATCCAGACAGTATGTGATATTTGTAATAAAACATTATGCATATTCTCCGTCATTTTTATGACCACATAAAACACTGGTTCTTCAATCAGTGAAAAATCGTGCAAAAATCACATTACCTCTGGATAAAAACGTTACATCCTGTGATATGTGCTTCGTTTCTTCAAGCTCTAATACATGATCATATTCAATAAAACACTTTCTGATGTATAGACTTGTGTTACATTAGTTTATATGCACATGCAGACGATGGACTCTTCCACAAGTGTTAACCTTTTGTTTCTTTCAGAATGGATTGTCATGTTTTTGGCTTTGAACATAGACGGCCTCTTACCACTCGATTCACACAGAAGAAAAGAAAAGAACAAAAGGCAAAACTGAATTGTACCATGATGGAAAAAAGAACTGTATGAATCCGCAACGTCTCATTAGCTCAGTGGTGCACTTAAAAATTGTCTTCCAGACAGACAAGAGTGGGAGAGAGGGTTTCTAATAGTGATATGTTA
This sequence comes from Semotilus atromaculatus, assembly GCA_031834385.1. Classification (NCBI taxonomy): domain Eukaryota; kingdom Metazoa; phylum Chordata; class Actinopteri; order Cypriniformes; family Leuciscidae; genus Semotilus; species Semotilus atromaculatus. Next base: position 22,606,583 of record JAULUF010000055.1, on the reverse strand, counting down.
TCACAGTTCCCTAGGAGCCGCGGAAAACGGTCGGCATGAAGCGGCATGTTGGCACGGAAAAAGATGTGTGTTTGATAGCTCAGATTACGGACTGCATGCTGTTCGCTTTAATTAGCCATGATTTCCCCATCATGGAGGATGTGAGAACAATACGTTGAGACTTCTGCAAAGATTACAATGGTCATGGCACCAGCACCTTGTGCTGCAGTCATAGCAGAACACTGCAATGTTTAATCAATCACAAAATTACTATTATGTTTAGCAAAAAGCAATCTGAAATTCATCTGGATGTCCAGTTGTCTTTATTGCTCTTTTTGACCATTTCATCACTTGAAATTCGAAATGCGTTATTCACAAATAACCAAACCAAAATGTCAAAACTTGTCATTTCGCAGATGGCATTTCACTTCCTGCAAAACTTAACTCTAACAAGCTACTCAGGATGAGATCATGAAATACACCGTTCTTTTTGAAGAAAATCTAATTCCCTGTATAAGGACTGAATTAGTAGTAGGCCTACATAATCCAAACCGAGAAAAAAAGAAATGAAAATCAGACTGCCAATTGTTAGGAAACTGCGAATCTAGAAATGACTTATACACATATCATATTTGATGTATTATAATAAAGATATTGTAAAGTTTGGGCTCAGTAAGATAAAAAAAAAAAATTATGTCCAAAAAAAAAAATGCATACATACTGGTATATATTAATTATTTATTAAAGGTGGGGTATGTGATTTGCAAAACAGCCGTCAGATTTTGAAAATACACAACTCAAATGGTCCTACCTTCTTTCCTCCAACGCTGGCCCTGATTCGCGCGAGGGGGAGGGGGAGAGGGGGGTATGGTACAACCATTTGATTGACGGACTTACTGTCCAATGATTCTATGTGGTCTTGGAAATGATTGGCTGGAGTTTTTCGAGTCCTGCCCGTTCCACAGATGATTAAATTGCTTCATTTTCATTTCAGTGCTTCTAACTCAGTGGCTGTAAGTGGGTTATGAATAGGATTTCAAGTGATTTAGAAAAAATGGACAAAAAAGAGAATCACATACCCCACCTTTAAGCAGCACAACTGCTTTCAAAATTGATAAATGTTTTTGAGCACCAAATCAGCATATTTCTGAAGGATCATGTGACACTGAAGACTGGAGTAATGCCTGCTGCTTTGCCATCAAAGAAATAAATTTTTTTATAAGGAAGTGTAATATTTAACTATATATTTATTTTCAATCAAATAAATGCAGTTGGTGAGCATAAGAGACTTGTCTTGAACGGAAGTTTAGAATAGAAATCATACATAAAACACCACTGAATGCTGAAAAACCTTTTTAATGAGTTAATGCAGGCATTCTTGCAGACAATATATTTTTTTTAAAGATGGAACAAATTCCAGAATCTTCACAAAACATGTCCTTTAACAGAACAAGTCAGTGTAGCATGACACAATGTACAGACTGCTCCAAATCACTGCCAGTTTGACTAACACCACAGCTCCAAAAAAAAAAAAAAAAAAAAACCCTGATAGATCAATGCCAATCAATCTATCTATCTGTATTTCCCACTCACACATTCATCAATCCATCCATAGCAATGTCACACTCTGATGCTCAGCATCCAAATATTTCCTGATCACAGAGGATAGCGTGTTCGGAGATGGATTGTCTTGACTAGTTCAATCAGGTTACACAAATGCGATTATGGGTGACAACTTCACACTACTTGTCTGTGTTTGGTAGACCAATTCAATGGAAGCAACACTATTGAGTCTAAAAATGTAGTCGTTTGTAAAATTGTGACTAGATGACACAAAGTTTTCACAGGTTAAGGGGCAGGACACAAAATTTCATCTGGTACACATATCAATACAAATATCTGAAATGCATATCATTTTCCCACAATATGGAATAGTACTAGTATTCGCTCCTCCCCACGTGGTTAAACTTTGTCTTTACATAGAAATCGTGCCATCAATATGGGGCATATCTATTTTTTCAAAAAGTGTAAAGAAATGACCTTGCACTCATCGTGTTAACGTTTATTTAATGTCTAGTCGCACAACTAAACATTAGGAATATATACTATTTCATGTGGATCAAACTCCTGACACATTCCTAGAGAGCTCCATATCAAAACAGCGAGACTTTGGGAACTAGTGCAACAGGGAAGAGGCCTGGTCTCATGGGACAAGGCAGGCACAGAGTAGAACTGAGAATTCAAATACTCCACACAAGAGTCATGGCAGATAGTTTAAGGCTGTTTGAAGTGACAGATTCGCAAAATAAAGCTCAGATGCCGGTCCCATTGCTCGAGAAGGGTGCGAACAGCTTTCGCTGTCGTTTAGAAGCCAGCCTGTCCCAGTCACGTGCTGTCGGGTTCAGATGACAATGGGATTGAGTCGAAACTCTGCAGTATTCTGGCTTTTGCCCCAGGACAGGCCCAAGAGAGCAGCAGAAATGTCGTCACGACTGTTTTAGGCGTTTCCTGGGCAAGCCGAAGTGGGGGCACTGTGCCGACGCAAGCGCACGGAAAGCCTCCGCCACTAAGTGAGGATGAGACTGGATCATTGACTTCCAGCCTGCGGTCTCCATTATGTCCGTGGCATGACTGTCAGGAGAGGGTGAAGACATTTCAGTATTAGCACAAGACATTAAAATTTAAAAATCGAGAGGCTCAATTCAATGGTGCATACGGGAGATTCAAGCAACTCTCTATTTATACGAAAGGCCGTTTTCCTCCGAATGAGCATGCACTAATGCAGGAGTTATTGCCATTCTGAAGAGTACGATCAGCAGGGAGCCGGGGATCTATAATAGAGACTTTGTGATATGTTTATAATGCAGAAATGTTCCCTTCCTTGATGTTTCAGACAGTCAGAGTCTATTAATAACCAGTATCGAGAGATATGCAGGCTGTGGATACCAGCCAAGCAGCTCGGGCTGCCCAGAAACTAAAACAATGAATTCTAATGCATCTAAAGAGTGCAGATAAGAGCTTGGTATTAATCTTGTGTCACACATATCAGCTAATTACATACTTGCTATTCCAGTTTTTCCCATCTTTACAGCCCAGCTGTCGTAGGACACTGCACCTATGGATAAGATAGAAGAAAAACACTCTCATTCTCAGGCTGGTAAACAGCCATGGCAGCAGGAATTTATCAAGCAGAGTTTCTTTGGCGGCGCTTGCCTGTTGATAAAATCTATGGCCTGTGCTTTGAGCTGCTCGGCGCTGTGCAAGTCGGCCAGGATGAGGGTGTCTGCCACGTTCTCAACCGAGAGACTGTTGCAAAGGGCTTCCTCACACATGACCTTTAAGCGCTCCAGAGCGTACTGCGAGAATGACACACATGACTTACACAAAACAAAACTCAAAGGTTTTTGATGCCATTTTAAGCATTAGCTCACCCAAAAATGACTATTCTGGCATCATTTATTCACCCTCATGTTGTTCCAAACCTGTATGACTTTCTTCCATCTATGAAACACAAAATAATACAATTTTGTAATAATGTACTGGTCAATATTCATAAGCTTTCAAGCTTCAAAAAGGAAACAGCACCACAAAAGTATCACCGAAATAGTCCATATGACTAGATTGAGAGTCGACAGAGCAAATGCTTTATTCACTGTAAATCTCAACGTTCGCACTAGCTCACTGTGATTCATTCATGAAAGTAGTCGTGATGCTTAAATTGTTCTTTTGAGTCTGATCTTCAGTAAATCACTTGGCTTTAGTGATCAGAACAAAATTTCATCCCACAGAAGAAAGTCATGGGTTTGAAACAACTTAAGGGTGAGTACATGATGATAGTTTCACTTCTGGTTGAACTATTTTACACAAACTGTTCCATTTTTTTTTTTTATCTTCTGCCAGGCTCACAAAAAAGGTAACCCACACAATAAGCACTTTGGCTTTAAAAACATACATTACAGTTCAAAAGTTTGGTTGCAGTAAGATGGTTTTCTTGTTTTTTTTAGTTAAGTCTCTTATGATCACAATAAAAAAAATACAAAAACAGTAACAATGTGAAATATTACAATTTAAATAACTGTTTTCCCATTAGAATTTTTTTAAATGCAATTTATCCCGGTGATGGTAAAGCTGAATTTTCAGCTTCATTACCCCAGTCTTCAGTCACATGATCCAGCAGAAATCATTCTAATATGCTGAATTAAAGCACAACTTGTAACATTTCTTATTATTATCAATGTTGAAAACAGTTGTGCTGCTAAATATTTTTGTGTAAACTGTGAAAGGAGAACAGCATTTATTTGAATTTATTTGGAAATCTTTTTTTTTTTTTTTTTGTCACTTTTTAAATTCCAATTAATGCATACTTGATGGATAAAAGTATTCATAAAAAAAAAAAAAAACTTCTTACTGACTCCATACTTTTGAATGGTAGTGTATGCCCTGATGGCAAACATTTCTCTTATTACTTTAGGAGATGCTTGAAATATATGCATTAACATTATCTCAAGTTTCCATAAAATACCCACTTACTTTATCAGCTGCGGCTAATAACCTATCAGCCATTTTCTCTAAATTTGGTGCTTTTCCTGTGTATATGAAGCCCATCATTTCTTTAAAAACCTCTGGTTCAACATCGCTGATGTCCACTCGATTCTGGAACAAAGCAGCTTATGAACTCATACGCAGTATTACGGCAAAAGTATCTGAAACTATATTGGTATTGCAATATAAGAAGTGCATCAAATGCATACCTTTTTACTCTCCTCCATTTCATGTTCAAACATGGCATTAAAGACCGGTGATCTCGCTGGCAAAAAAGCAATAAATCTGTCAGTCACATTATATGAGCATCTCTGGATGCTCAGTCAAAAACATATGACACAAGTGTCCAGTTTTTATTAAATTATTCCAGACCTGTGAATCTACACATGCAAAAAGAAACCAAAAGGCAAAAGTCACATTCATGAACCCAGTCGTCCTTTGAGGACATTAATAGTGGATCACACTCTGGATTTTCAATGATGAATCTAAAACTGTCATATTGAAGAATTACAACCTCAGAAAGATAAAAAAAATACTGTCAAGGTCACACAAACTGTCTCCACACACACACATACACAACCCCTCAGAAGGGTGGGTGCTGCTGAGCTAGCGTCGCTGGGATGAGAGGAGAACATGGAGGTGATGTCGTCAGCAGGGCTGGGGGTCTGGATTAGACTCACCTGCCAGGATGGATTTGTGGGCTTTGAACTCCTGCCCCCCCACATATAGAGTGCAGTCCGTGAAGCGTGAGCATTCCCACAAGTTACCCAAGTCATCAGACAGCTGGCACTCCGGAACCTTCAACATGTTCATGTTGGACTGTCCGGAGATGTTCACAGAGTCCTGGACAACACTTACCTAATTAACACATATTAAATTACTAGTCAAATTAAACCACTTGGTCTGGTAATGTGATGTACTGAAATGCCTTCCCACACTGTCCTCTTATCGCTTTAAGCATATTTTTATGCATGTTACTTGGCAAAATTCCTTTACTTCTCAGAACCCTGTAAAAGCAATATAGCACCCAAGGTAGCGTGTTATGGTGAATTTGACTGCAAACATATCAAAGCTATGCCATCCAAGTGCTACACTGCTCCAAGGAAGTGTTTCGAGCGAAATATTTCTTTAATTATGTGATTGCAACAGCAATGGAGATTGGGCAGGGAAAATGCAGCTCCTATTAACTAAGTACTAATTGACTAAGTGCTCCTATTTATACTTTCTCTGTATACAATGTTGACAAACTCATTTAGAGTATTAGTAACCTAGCCTGCTTCGAAAATATTTCAGTGTTGATTTAAAAAAAAAGGTGAACGCAAGAAAAAAAACAACACTTCCATGCAAAATTGCAAAATGAAAAAGAACTGCAGTTATCAGAAACAAAGCTGATGAAAGCATCCAGCAGTTTTTTAATAGTTTTTCTGGCAATAATCATCTACAAAAACTGTCCAATTAATGAGGGAAAACATATTATCTGCAATTTGCATTTAGTTTCAACTTTGCCTTGTGATATTGTCAATTTCCCTGCAAATATTAAACCCTGCAGCAGATCTCAACAGGCATGTCGGCTATTTTTCAAGCAAGACTCATAATTGTGTTACAGTAAATTCATTTGACAAGCCATTTCATTTGCCGCTCTAGGTGATGTCTCTATCCTGCTACGTTCTGAAGAGAAGGGTGATCTGTCAGACTGCTACTAGCATATTCATACAAACAGATGTACAGGACAGGAAATTCAATCTGCAATCTACTTGCAGGAGAAAAGCCTAAATTTTGCAAGTTCCACATTTCCATGTTTTGCAAATAACCCCAATGACCACAACAGTGTAACTAAAATAAACTACAGAAGAAAAAAAAAAAGAACGTGTCAAGGCCAAAGACAAATTGTATATAAATATATCTAAGTTGACAAAAGGAGAATTTGTTTCAAATCTAGTTCAAAAAGCAAGTGTCAAGTTCAAGACATTTAATCCTAGAATTCACATGAATTCTTGATTTTTCTTGAATTCTTGATTTCATTTATAATTATTGAAAAAAATGCTGACAGCATTGCAATGATAGTTTGTTTTGTGCAAATTGTAGATATTCAAGATTCATGCGAAACATTTTTTGTACGTACATCATCTACGTTTTAGATTTACATCACCAAATAAATACATAAATACAATTTTAAAAGATTAATCAGGTGCGGCTGACCCAAACCAATACTTTCATGCATGGAGGTTTGAATCTGAAGTACTGAACAGATTATGAAGTAAATGCATACTTGCCTCACAAAATAATGTGAGTTTATCATCTGGTAGCAGCCCATTTGCTTCATCAAGCAGAAAATCTCTCCTAATAAATTTTTTGAAGCCCCAGTCTTTGCCTTGGACAAACCGATAGGCTCTTTGGCTTTCTGCATTTGGAAAACAAGTTAACGACAAGTTAGAAACGTTTTGTTCAAAAGCACTACGAATTACAAATCTATGTAGCATTTAAAACAACACGAAAAAAATCTTTAATTAAAGCTTTTTTTTTTTTTTAGACAAAGTTCTTACCCATAGCTTTTGTCTCCTCCCGTTTAGCGTTCAGTAAAGAAAATTTGAACTTGGCTCTGACTTCACTTTTTGGACAACTAACTAATAGCAAATATAGCGATAGATAATCTTTACTTTCATCATCGAGTCCCTTTGGATTGACCCGCAGGCACCTGAAGATAGACAAAGATGCAGAATGATTGAGATTATGAACTTGCTCTTATGAGCATGAAAGTATTATAACACACACAAACACATTACTTGGGCTCCTCACCATTTCATCTTATCATTAGGCCCTGATGAGAAGGTAGAGCTCTTTAAAACTTCACCCATCTCTTCTCGACAGAAGCTGAAGTTGTTTATGGTCCACATGTAGGAAAATTTCACTACCTTGACCTACAAAATCACCAAAGATTACCATCACAAATGTGCAGTCATTCCTAGTCAACAACACATCGAATGCTATGAGAACACATGCACTTCCTGTAGGTTCAACTTCAAATGTTTTACATCTGATTCACTTCCTAAGCAACTGCATAGCTCCTATTCAACTTTGAATTGCATTAGCCTGAGGTTAAGTCTTACTGAGACAAATTTCCGATGGTATCATTTTACCGTATCTGATAAACCAGCATGACCACATTATGATGACTGCTTGAGTTTCATTATCACTTGCTCAATAAAGTGTCATTCTATCTACTTTAATGCACTGATTACCCTTCATTAGATCAAACTGTGCACAGCGCCGTAACAAGCAAGAGATCAAAACATATGCATTTGCTCAAGCTACACTTGTCATTAAAATTAAAAAAAGAAATGGACAAATTTATGGGCAAGTTTATTTGTATAGCGCTTTTCACAAAACACATTGTTTCAAAGCAGCTTTGCAGAAAATTATGTTAATGTTTATACAATCTTTATGCCTGACACCATATGTCCCAACCACACACCATGCCATAAGATTCCAGCGACAAGCATTTTGTCTGTCCACACCAGACTTTAAAACTGGTGAAACGACCAGATGAAAAAAAAAAAAAGAAAAGCCAATCAGAATAACGTTGGGGCTGGCTCTCTCTGCAAGCGCACTGCACTCACAAGGAAACGGACACACACATGTAACTAAAAATACTGAGACAACCTTTGCCATTGAATAGACTTGTTTCATGGCATTGAGTTGACAGTTGAACATTTTATTACCATGGAAAAGACACCTTTTACCGGGTGTTGCAGTGCTACGTCTGGTTAAGACATGGTGTTATAGTCGCATTTAGCAGATTAGAGCCAGGTGATAATATGGTTCATATTTTGAAATGATACAAGCAATCAAGTAGTTGAGATATGCTATATAGTATATATTGCCCTGTGCGAATATACTGCATGTATACGGATAAAGTTGGATACTGTATGTCCAACTTTATATAAAGAGCAGGGCGATAATATAATTACAATTGGCCAAAAATATTTTTTATATAGGCCTATATATATATATCTTCTGTTTAATGATACAGTCTACATTATGTGATGATATAAACAGGGGTATACATAACTGCGTGGTAAAAATAAATGATAAATAAACTTGTGCGCTGTTATCTGTGTCCACAGCCGCACACACACACCAGAAGCGAGCGCACGCAGAGAGAGGCGTGTTTCAGACAGCGCTTGAACACAGAATTGATTCCTCTTTCTTGTTTACTTGCGCTTGAACGATCAGATAAACACAAAAAACATACACCTGGATATACACAATTAAGCAGCTATATAAATGGCTTCCAAAATTCTTCAGCATAGTCTGTACATGATCGCTTGAGCAGTGAGTCCATCTCACCTGGGTATAGCACCAGCTCTCTGCCACAGGCCCACTGGACATCTCCCCTGGAGGAGGAGGGGTTGGGACCCCTGACATCGCCAGCTCACTCCCCACTACAAGAAGCGCTGACGATCCCAAAGCGTTCACCACTTGACCTTTATGGAAACAGAGAGCAAAGACATCATATAAGAAAAATAAACGGCAGCAATTTCTGCCTCTCCTCCTGACCTGAAAATAACAAATCTTTGACTTTGCCATCAGCAAGCCATTTTGTGGTCAAATGAGAGTCATTGCAAACCCCAACTCAGGGCACAAAATCTATCAAAAGTGGAGGAAGGAAATGAAAGAATGAGCTTTATGAAAACCTATAACACCGGAAGCGTGCAACATCACAATCCAGTCTGTAGTGTGACAGAACGTAACCACAAAAATGTGTTTTAAATCCATGAAAATGCTTACGAGAAACCATCACTCTAAATATAGCTGTGCTTGATGAGAAACATCAGAATCAGTTAAGTCCAATGTAGTGACTAAATGGCTTGTTGGCACAGGCCTGATAGGCAGGTCTGAACGTGCCCTTGTTGACAAGGTACAGTCAAGGGCACATTAGTTGCATTTTGGTAAACCAACGGACAAATCCACCTATATTTTACTCTTGACCAAACTATTTTGACTTTACAGAACCAAATTCAAGTGGAAATAATGACTGCACAACACCCTCCAACTCACCTAAGCCTTAGTAAATATCTTGAAATTCATTTCTTGATGCCATTGTACACATGTATCAGGTAAACACTGCAGAAACAAGCTTAAGCTTTACTGTGACATTACAGCATGATCCAAAGGCTCCTCATCCCAACCTGTAAATATAAATAAATACATCTTTCATACAAAAAAATGCCATTTTAATCCACTCATAAGCATTTATCAGGCACTAAATAAAGTAAGATCAGTACATCATGATATTATTTATACTACTGATTAATTACTGACATAATCTAATTGAATACAAAATATATAATAAAACATATCCAACATTCACAGCTATATGGTTTTTGAATTACAATAATTGAACTCTACTGGGCTGTCTGTAAACTTCGTAACGCTATTTACAATTTAACTTCAGTTGAGCGAGTTCAAATCCGGATTGACTGCTCCTAAAATTGAGCTGACAACCAATTTAACTCAGGCCAATAAAATTAAAATGTTTAGAACACGAATAACAGTTTTTCCCCCCTCTGGTTTGGGCTTCTGTTTTAAAAATGTCAGATTGTTTTCTGGGCTTGGTCAATGTTGGGAAAAGAAACTGGTTAGCCTTGATGCAAACACCAAATCTAATTAAAATCAATGTGTGGTCAGCGATTGTTTCATTCTAAATTAGCAAAATATCAGTAACTGAAAACCTAGTGTCTAAAAGAGGCAATATTGTCTTACATGGACAAAAGGAATCAAGTCTTTTGTTTGAGCTAGTCAGATTCTTGTCGGCTAGTTGGCTATGTTGTTAGCAAGCTAAACTAACGTTATATCCACAACATTGACAACAGTAGATCAGTTAAAGCACAAACCTTTCCTCGCCATTCTGTAAATACTGTTAAATTCAAGATTCGGTGGGTCCTCGTGGATCTGCTAAGTTTAATTGCCACTATTTAAGATTGAAGTGTATTTGTGTCTTTTCAAAAGAAGCCCATCACAGTAGCTTGCAGTGTGTGCTGCTTATCCTGCCAATGAAGGAAGCGAAAGCAAAGTACGGGAGTGTGAGCAGACAGGGCCGCGCTCAACTCACTGTGGCTGTACGTAATACCGCCAACCGGGGGCGCGCCTTGGCCAAACAATTACAGATATGTCGATTAAAGATAGTCTAATACCCAAGACAGGAAGCAGGGATATTACACATGTATAGTATATATCGTCGCATAAGAAACATAAAAAAAATAAATAAAAAAAGCAGGCGATTGGATGGAATTTACATTTGGGTCACATACTCACATCTGTCCAATCAGCTGCTGGTCAAAAGCTTGACCAAAAGCTGCTGGAAGTCTATCATTTTCATTTACGTCACTGCTATTGCTAGACGGCATAGCGGCAAAATGTCCGAAAGTAAGCATGAACGATAGTGGAGCACAAAAACGTTAAATGCAAAGGACAACGCAAGATATACTGAAAAAAAATCCCTAAATTGACTGGATACTAAGGTAGGGGTGTGCGAAATCACATTTTTGATCGTGTTCGATTATGTCTCCACGATCTGCTTAAGTGTAGAAATATCGTAGAATCGTGCTACAGTGCATTCTAGCCTATCAGTTCAATTCTGGCGCCTCCGTCTCAATATAGCCTACTGTACAACGTGATAGGCTACATTCACATCACATTTTAATCACATGTACATTCATAAAAGTTAAACCTTGCAGTTTAATAATTCATTCGCGTGCTGATGCGCTGTTACCCGCGCTCACACTAAAAGCCTGTCGAACAGTGCCTGATTACTGGACTAATTAAATTATATAAAGTTATCTTGTCTTATTGCGCTAATACTGTCAGATATAAACAAACAAGGTGTAGGCCTACACGTCTAAGTGAAAGTAATTATTTGAGAGAAAATCTGGTGCATGTCATATGCGTGTTTAATATGCGTGCCGCTCTTAAAGTGACAGCAGCCAATTTAATATGCTGTCATCTCCTGTCCTTAAAGAGATAGTTCTCCCAAAAATGAAAATTCTGTTATTATTTACTTACTCTAATGTTGTTCCAAACCTGTATCGTTTCTTTCTTGTGCTGAACACAAAATATATTTTGAAGAATGTAGATAAACAAACTAGCCTGACATCGTCAATACTCAGATTTTAGACAGAATGTGAGTCTGATACTGCTCCATTGGGCTGTGATTATGCGGCGCCGAACCAGGGCTGCGTTCAGCCCCGACAAAACGTTGCACAACGTTTTTTAAACAGAAACTGTGATGCCTTGAATACACTGTTCTGATGACGCAAGAGTTGCAACTATGGCAGCTGAGAAGGCCATTGTTTGTGTTCTTTGTGAAGAATTTTCGGTGCCTGATGAAGTCGGTATAAATATGTGTTTAATACTACAAAATATGCCAGATGTTACAGTTACTGCATTTGCCGCCCAGAACACGAGAACGAGTGAAGGGATTGCTGAAACTGAAATGGAACCACACATCTTACCTAATTCAGACTAAAACACATCTATTTAGCCTCACATACGGACTTTATTTGTAGTTCATATAATACCCTGTATTTTCTTTCTCATTTTTAGGAAAAGCACTTACCATTGTTTATTTCTATACCAAATGTCATACTTGCAATGAAGCTAAAAATATAAACAAATATAGTTGTTTATATTTTTAGCTTCATTGCAAGTATGACATACATCATGTTGATATCCTATATTTTTACAGTAAAACTTACGACAAGCATGTCTTCTAATATCCTCAGTTGCATATACCGGGCTGCATCGAACACATTAGTAAATTACTTTCCTTAATTGAACCCATTGTGCGAGTTCCTTTTAATACCGCATGCTTTATATACATGTTGCTGCTGATTGGACTGCAGTTCTGACACACCCACCAAACAAGAGAAACCGTATCTCAAACCCCGTTGTACACCGGTGCACGCCGTTTCCAGGAAACATGACGTTCAACCCGGAAACTGTAGCAAAACGTTGCACATCGTTTTGAACTTGAACATGCCCCAGGAAAGAAAATGCCTCTGCACTCAATTGGACAGACCTACTACAACCAATCAGAGCAACGGAGTAAATGACGTATGTTGAGCGACGCGTATGACTTGATTGCGGTTCTCTGTTCCTCTTTTAAAATGAATGCGCTGTCTACATCTTGTATAACAGATGCGATGGCTGAATCTACACATCTAAATTCTCCAGCGGCAGCCATTCTTTGTTGTAAACCAATTCAACCCAAGCACTCTTTGGTGACGTGGATGATACGTTACTGTTGATCATCTGTCCATCATCGTATAAAGCCCGCCCTGACAATTTGATTGGTTCGAACAGCTTTGGTTCGGGCATACTTGCTTCACAACGAATCAAGTCCAGACCGAACTTCCCACCCTTAAATGTTGAGGGCGGGGCTAAGTTCGGCTGGCATCCAGGCTATAAACAAACAGTTGCTGCCTGGTCCCCATTGACTTCCGTATAATAACAGTGTTATTGTACTGCTGCTGTACCCAGGGGGCAAAACACCTGTTTTTTTAGGACATCAAACATGGGCTGCTGTAAAAGGTTGTCATATAAAAATGAAATCTATGATGTCTGAGGATCACAACCTGGATGGACAACCCGGTCAACAAGCTGCTAGAAACTTGTAATTAGGGTCAAAACAATGATGCCTCAAATTCTGCTTTAACTGCCCAGAATCACACAATGAATGAATATGGTACATTTTTTATCTAAATCGAACCCCTGGCCTGAGAGAGGAGATCCCTCCTCAACGGGACCAGCCACGGGAGCTGCCTTTGCCTAGGTCTGCTTGCTGCAGCAAATGCGTTTTAAATTATACAAATTATAAGGATAATTTTGGCTTCAGTATTCTCGAGAAAAGAGGTTTTTCCCGTAGCGTAAGCTTAAGCAACACGAGAGTACTCTCGTAAGAGAACTCCTCTTCAGTAGCACATATATACACCAAACTTCCCAGCCTTGTACAGTTATATTATGAAGACATTTGCAGAGGAATTTGTAAATATATTATTCCTAGCCTGATATGACATTTTATTCCAAAAAACATGGCGAAAATCCAATCCAAGGCTATTGACAGTATATTCTGATTTACAGGATAACAAAAGTAGATTTCCATAAATCACTGTAATTTTTTTCCCATCTAATATGTGAAATAATTTTGAACCTGGCTTTATCCAATACTCAGATTTTGTCTTTTGAAATATATGCAAATTAGTGCATATTTAATTAGAGAATGCCTATTTTGCATATTTAAACATTAAATTATTTTTTTTCTCATCTTAATCTAGTTAATCAACTGGCAAAGTTTCATGGTGATATCTGCTGATATCTAGATAAAGATTTTACCCTATTCATTCATTGGGTGATTCCAGGGAGTTAAAGCAGAATTTGAGGCATCATTGTTTTGACCCTACTTACAAGTTTCCAGCAGCTTGTTGACCGGGTTGTCAACCCAGGTTGTGATCCTCAGACATCATAGATTTCATTTTTATATGACAACCTTTTACAGGAGCCCATGTCTGCTAAACCCCCTTTGCCCCCTGGGTACTGTGCTGCTATTTTTATTATGGCTTTTGTTTTATACACAGTTTAGTGTATTGCACCTCAGTAATGATATTGTGATTTTGCCTCAGTAAAACAGAGTGTTCTGCGCTGACAGCACCCAAAGAGCAGCCTAGGGACCTCTGACCATAGACAATAAATACATATGTCACGAACACACAGGACGAGGGAAAATCCAAGTACAGTAATTTATTAAGAGGGCAATCCAAAATCGTAGTAATCTAAGCAGAGGTCAAATATCCAGAGAAGCAATCCAAAAACAAGAACGGGTAACAGACAAGAAGTGTGGTGACACAAAACAACGACTCTGTGACACAAAGACACAGACAGGGAATATATACACAAGATCTAACAAGAAACAGCTGGTTACAATGAAACGGGGAACAAGTGAGTGCAATAACAGTGATGGGTACAGACTAGGATTGTGGGAAATGTAGTTCATGCAGGGATGACACCGTGGGGAAGAGGACCTCTAGAGGATACCCGGGGAAACACACCCAGACACTGTGACATTACCCCCTCTCTACGGAGCGGCTACCAGACGCTCCACGACACAACTTCAAAAACACAAAAGTTCAGGTGGGAGGTGGAATGATGAAGGATCAGGGGGAGGGATGGGGGGCCAGGTCCATGCAGGGGAACAGGAACACGGGGTGACGGTTTAGCCGGCGGCCAGGGCAAAGCAGAGAGTCCATCGGGCAGCCAGGGCGGAGAAAACAGTCCATCGAACGGCCAGGGCGGAGAAGACCTCCCATCAAGCAGCCAGGGCGGAGCAGACGACAGTCCTTCGGGCGGCCAGGGCGGAGCAGACGACAGCCCTTCGGGCGGCCAGGGCGGAGCAGACGACAGCCCTTCGGGCGGCCAGGGCGGTGAAGACGACAGCCCTTCGGGCGGCCAGGGCGGAGACTTTCCCTCAGGCGGCCAGGGCGGAGAAGACCCCTCGGGCGGCCAGGGCGGAGATGCCGGCTCAGGAACAGACACCGGCTCAGGCACAGACACCAGAACTGAAACGGCCACAAGGACAAACAGAAACACAGAAACAAACATTGGCTCAGGAACAGGCGCTGGCTCCGGAACAGCAGGAACAGGCGCTGGCTCCGGAACAGCAGGAACAGGCGCTGGCTCCGGAACAGCAGGAACAGGCGCTGGCTCCGGAACAGCAGGAACAGGCGCTGGCTCCGGAACAGCAGGAACAGGCGCTGGCTCCGGAACAGCAGGAACAGGCGCTGGCTCCGGAACAGCAGGAACAGGCGCTGGCTCCGGAACAGCAGGAACAGGCGCTGGCTCCGGAACAGCAGGAACAGGCGCTGGCTCCGGAACAGCAGGAACAGGCGCTGGCTCCGGAACAGCAGGAACAGGCGCTGGCTCCGGAACAGCAGGAACAGGCGCTGGCTCCGGAACAGCAGGAACAGGCGCTGGCTCCGGAACAGCAGGAACAGGCGCTGGCTCCGGAACAGCAGGAACAGGCGCTGGCTCCGGAACAGCAGGAACAGGCGCTGGCTCCGGAACAGCAGGAACAGGCGCTGGCTCCGGCTCTGGAACAGCAGGAACAGGCGCTGGCTCCGGCTCTGGAACAGCAGGAACAGGCGCTGGCTCCGGCTCTGGAACAGCAGGAACAGGCTCCGGCTCTGGAACAGCAGACACTGGCTCTGCCTTCGGTTCTGGAACAGCAGACCCTGGTTCCGTCTCCGGAACAGCAGCCACCGGCATGTCCAGGATCCGAGCCAGACGCTCCAGATAGTCCAGCACAGCCTTGGCGGCCACGCGAATGGGAATCTCTTGCTCTGTCTCTGACTGGACAGACGGAACGTGAACAGTCTCTGACCGGGCAGACGCAACGTGAACAATCTCTGGCTGGGCAGACGGGCCGTGAACAGTCTCTCGCTGGGCAGACGGGACGAGAACAGTCTCTGACTGGGCAGACGGGACGAGAACAGTCTCTGACTGGGCAGACGGGACGAGAACAGTCTCTGACTGGGCAGACGGGACGAGAACAGTCTCTGGCTGGGCAGACGGGACGAGAACAGTCTCTGGCTGGGCAGACGGGACGAGAACAGTCTCTGGCTGGGCAGACGGGACGAGAACAGTCTCTGACTGGGCAGACGGGACGAGAACAGTCTCTGACTGGGCAGACGGGACGAGAACAGTCTCTGACTGGGCAGACGGGACGAGAACAGTCTCTGGCTGGGCAGACGGGACGTGAACAGTCTCTCGCTGGGCAGACGTGACGTGAACAGTCTCTCGCTGGGCAGACGTGACGTGAACAGTCTCTCGCTGGGCAGACGTGACGTGAACAGTCTCTCGCTGGGCAGACGTGACGTGAACAGTCTCTCGCTGGGCAGACGTGACGTGAACAGTCTCTCGCTGGGCAGACGTGACCAGTCTCTCGCTGGGCAGACGCAGGTCTCCTCCTCCTCCATCCTTTCTGACGGATGTGTGCCGACTCTGAACTGGACGAAACCATCGGCGAAGTCCCAGCGCTGGATGAGACCCGTGGTGAAGCTTCAGCTGTCCTGACTTCCTCATGCCTTTGTGCACATCTAGAAAAATACTCTAGTAAAGAGATCCCATTCGCTCTCTCTGCGGGAGAAAGTGCACTACGTGGAATCCACATAGTGACTGGGGACGAGATCTTACAAAAAATAAAAAATGAAAATTACCGCTGGATTTATGTGGACGGAGTCGTTCTGTCACGAACACACACAGGATGAGGGAAAATCCAAGTGCAGTAATTTATTAAGAGGGCAATCCAAAATCGTAGTAATCCAAGCAGAGGTCAAATATCCAGAGAAGCAATCCAAAAACAAGAACGGGTAACAGACAAGAAGTGTGGTGACACAAAACAACGACTCCATGACACATAAAGACACAGACAGGGAATATATACACAAGATCTAACAAGAAACAGCTGGTTACAATGAAACGGGGAACAGGTGAGTGCAATAACAGTGATGGGTACAGACTAGGATTGTGGGAAATGTAGTTCATGCAGGGATGACACCGTGGGGAAGAGGACCTCTAGAGGATACCCGGGGAAACACACCCAGACACTGTGACAACATAGCCCTTGGTCGCTTTGGAACGTTGATACGTCAACGTGTCCGCCATTTTGCTGAGGGCAAGACTGCACTGTAATCAAATGTAAGTAAACTGGTGAGCTGCGGTTTTTCTGTTTTTTTTTTTTTTTACATTATCAACCGATTTCAGTGGTTTGTATGTGTTGTACAAAAAGTTCCATCTCTAGTTATTTAAATTTCGACAGTTAGACTTATAAAATATATTTTTAATAAGGAATTGTCAAAGCTCAGGCTTGTCATCTGGCTTTTTATTCTTGGATAAGAGTTGTGAAGACCCCCATACTGAGATATAATTTAATTTTCAAATTAATTGAAATAAAGTTTTCTTATTGTGGAAAAAGCATTTTCTGTGATTGACCTGATTTTAGCAATAACAAAGATAACTGATGGATCCTTTATGGCAAAACATATGATATGGTACAACTACAGTGCAATGCAAATAGTAAATATAAGATAAAGTGAGAAGTAATAGTAAATAGTTAAGTCGATAAAATAAACAAACAGTATACAGCAAATAAAACAGTAATGAATAGTATAATTATATAATATCATTACAATACAATCATAAAAATATTGATAATAGGATATTTTATGTATAATACTATAATAATAGCAATAGAATAAGAAATAGCCATTACAGAATATAGACAATAAAAAATAATAAGTTAAATAGTGACTTATATTTATTATTTAACTCTTTTTGTTAAATTTCAGTTTAATTGATAAGTAATAGCCATTTTAACAGTATAAGTAGCCTAAAAGGTTTAAGAAGCTATACAAGACAAGAAATAAAGTAAACGATTCAGTCAAACATACAGAAAGATACAACATTAAAATAGTCTAAATATAAAGTTATGAAACTTCAATTTGCCCTCAGCCAAAACGATTTGCCAGGGGACAAAATATAGATTAATGAGACCAAAGATCGCCCATTATATTTACACAAGACGAGACATCAGAGCCAGCTGCAAACGTCAGAAACACTAGCCGAGGAAAGGCTGTTCCAGGCGGGGTTTATGAGCACTGAGCGCCCGGTGATCTTGTGGTGATCGCCTGAATCTCACAACTCCGAAAACGCCAGATCAAATTTTTAAATAGGCGCTATCTTTATAAATAAACCACAGATTTGAGCTTTAAATAACTACATTGTCGACTGAAAAACTATTAAAACTACATTTCGTGACACAATAACAATAGTATTTTTAAATTTCGTAGCCTTTCTCCTCTGAACGTTACTATTACTAATTATATCATGATCAGATACAACCAGAAACAAATGTTCAGTCTTGCTTGTGAAAGGTAATTCCTCAAGACCTGTTTTCAATTGTGTGGCGATTTGTACAGCCCCAAGCAGCACATGTAACTCAATCCCCATTTAGTGGAAGCGTATAAGTTTGTTAAAATAATGGTAAAAGCCTACACAACCTAGAACTATTTCTCAGCTTTGCTTTTGGTTTATTGTGATTGGCTCCAAATGGAAAGCGTTGGAAAAAGTAACAATTCTGCAAAGGACGGTTCAACATTCTACAGCTTTCTTATTTTACAAACTTCATATTTTACTTCTGCAAAGCCTTATTTCCCCCATAGGCCTGTGTAAATGTATGAATGTATGGCCCTATGGTGCAGCACGTTGTCACACTATTTATTGGGTAAATTGTCACAATGTAACCTGCCACACTGCTTTTCAGCAGTGTTTTTTCTTTGATATATAGCTATCTATATTGTTGACTGATGTTGACCTTTTGTTCTTTCTGTAGACGTGTGCAAGAGTTTTAAAAGCTTACACAGACCACAGGGGAACAAATAGTTTTTCTTTAAAGTGTTAAGGGTATAACCCTTAGCAATCTACATTGTAGAGCAGAGAGCCAAGAGCATCTTCTTTTAGATACTAATTTGAATAGGTACAAAATGTCTCTGTGAATTGAAAAACCAACAATTTCCCATCATGTCTTGTCTAGAGCCCTATGATAAACTGTACTTTTACCCCAAGAGTCGAAACCATATCTAATTTTGCAGCTGTGGCTCCTGGGGTCACATTGTTTTAGTTCATAACAAAAAAAGGGAACTTTGCTTTGCTCATCTGAGTTGAAAAATATAAAAGGATGACAGATTTCCTGTTTTAGTCAGTCTCCACTCTCGACCACTTTACTTTTCCTCACGGCGGCAATAATATTTTACTCAGATTTTGACTTTGTTCTTAGAGATATTATAAGTGATTTTATCCTGTTTGTGTTATATCTTTCTTTATTAAAATTTCACTGATCATTTTGGACATTTTATTTATCATTTATTATTTGATCATTTGCTATTAAGAAATAAATTAATGTTATCAAAATTCTTTCATCTGACTGGATCTCCTCATTGCATCACAACTATAGCACAATTTTGGATATTATATTTAAGCCTGGTTTCACATACATGGCTTAGATTAAGCCAGGATTTGGCCTTAGTTCAATTAGGACATTTAAGTAGCCTTTATAAATGTGCCAGAAGACAAACTTGAGACAAAACAATGGCACTGACATATTTTAAGATCTGTCAGTGCCAGTTGCTTTCAGTTAAAACAGCTCAATGCATTTTAGTCTGGGACTAGCTTAAGCCTGCTCTGTGAAACTAGGAGATAATAATAGGCTAGGCCTAGTATACAATGGTTGGATAAAATAATGTGAACACCCATTATATGGGTACATATCATTTGTGTAGGCTACAGTGAAAAAAAACAGACATCGGTATTATCTTTTAATTATCTTTTTGTTGTTTATATTCTAGTTTTATCATTGCAGCATAAGTGGTTTTCAGCAGTTAGTACAAGACGTGTGTGAAACGTGGGCGACTTGTGAGACATCCAAAAGGGCAAATCATCGGAGCCCATTTAACAAGAGCATCTGTAGCCTCAACCGCTCAATTGTTGTGTTTAAAGAGCAAAAATCTTTATGATTATAACTATGTACACAAAGCATGGCAAAACTTCATCAGTGAAGAATAGAGGGCAAAAACAAATCAACACTAAGACACTGGAGATGAACTTCATCAACTGCCCTGGTCAGCGTAAAGGATTAGTTCACTTCAAAATGAATATTCTGTCATCATTTACTGAATTTCTTTCTTCTGCTGAACACAAAAGAAGATAATTTGAAGAACGTCGGTAACCAAACATTTGATTGCCTTCCATAGAAACGTTTTTCCTATATGGAAGTCAGTGGGGTTCATCAACTGTCTGGTTACCGACATTCTTCAAAATATCTTCCTTTGTGTTCAGCAAAAGAAAGAAATTCATACAGGTTTGAAACAACTTGAGGGTGAGTAAATGATGACAGAATTTTCATTTTGAAGTGAAGTATTCCTTTGATCACCTGTATAATAATTTCCTTCATAACATGTATCATCTGTCACTGTAAAAAAAAAAAAAGTTGAGAAAACTTACAAGTTTAAGGCAACCAGCTGCAGGACATTTTTGAGTTTTCTCAACTTAGGGTCATTCGTTGTACAAACTTTTTCATGTTAAAAGTTGACTAAACTTTAAAAACAGAATTTGTCAAACAAAATGTAAGTTGGATTTTTTACAGTGTGTGTTCGAAAGCACAACACACAACATAAATGATCTCTGCTTGTGTGGCACGTTCTCCTTTAAATGTCAGTTGAGTGCCGATGACTCTTCCATCACACTGTCCTCCGCAGTGCTCTGATGTCATTCTCCTGACAAACAAAAAGGAGCTTTGGGTAAGCCACTCTGAAACAATGTGCCGTGATTATACCCTGGAGGCCTGTGATAACTAATTCCTATTTACATCAGCATGGAAGTGTCTCACTGCTGAAATGATACACCATTTTCACATTGGTCTCATGGTCTCCACAGCTGTTTCATGGTTAATGTCTTCATCATGAGGAGTGTTCTTTGTTAATTGTGAAAGACATTACATTTTGAGAGTGAGACGAAAGTTAGAGACGTCTGTTCTACATTTCACCACAGGCTGGACAAAGCCCTATAATAAAATTACCAACTGAATGCAAAGTCTTTGAAAAATTGATTGCACATTTCATCAGCAAAATTTAAATACTGTAGTGCACATTAGCTATTACATTGCCTGTGAACATTAAACATTCTTTAAACTTTACATATTGTAAAGACATGGAAGAGAGAAAACCTTTTTTTTGTATTTATCAACACCTCCAGAATGATGGTTACTCAATATCTGCAAATACTGTAAAGTTGGAAACTGAAAACAAGTGCAAATCAGAGCAATAGAAATGAAGAATAATGTCTTAATTGCGCAGATCAGCCATTCTCTTTTCAACACTTTTTTTTCGAAGTTTAAAATGAAGATCGTTGCTGACAAGGGCTAAGGTCACAATGGATGTGAATACAGTTAAATGATCATTATACATTGACGGGCACTGAAGTGCCTAATTGTCTGTCTTATTCTTGGATGTTGTTTTAAACGTGCTGTGGTAATTATAGCCTAAGACAAGGAAAGTAATCTATCTGTTCTATCTACCGGAGCTGCTTAAAAAAAAGCTTAATATACAGTCAACAGAGGTTTTGAGTGGACGTTTTTAGTAGGGATGGCTGACGCGAAACTGATGTTCCGAACCTTTTCGAGATCCCGAAGCGCAGATGTTTCGAAACACTGATCCGAAGCGTGATTCAAAACACCCATGTCACGTGTCTACGGCAAAATGAAGCTTCGGAGTGTTTCACAAGTGTTTCGACAGGTGGCCTATGTTCCGCCAAATCAGCGTTTGATTGACAGGGTCGGGAACGGACCACACAATCGCACATCTGTAATAAAAGTGAAGTCAACGCATCTTGACCTCGGGGGGTTTTGTGAGAGGAGTAGGTTTTTTTTTTTTTTTTTGTGATATAGCACTATTTGTTTGGTTAAATTTAGGCTTAGTTACATTTAAAGGGGTCATGACATGGTTTTTTGTTTTGTTTTATTATGTTCCCTTTGGTGCAATTATAGTATTACTATAGTTTTTTGTACAAAAAAAATTGAAAAATGTAGTAATTTATGACATTTTCCCACCCTGTTTCTCACCTCTGATTCAAACAGTCTGTTTTGGGGTGTTTCCTCTTTAAGACTTCAGTGTTAACGCCTAAACTGTTATGATTGGCTAACGTCAGTGCTGCTTATGCATAAATTATTAACGTTAATCATTTTGTATCAAATCCCCAAACCAACCTACCCAAAGAGCGGATCCTAGCGCGAGGTAGCCTTTGCTAGCTATCCCCCCTCCTCTTTCCTTCCATTCCAATTTACCTCATTCCTTTCCTCCCCCCTCTATCTTCCAATCGTATCCTAATATTCTTCCCAGTTCATATCCGAGCATGAGGTTGCCTCCGCAAAGGATTTCTACACCTTTCTCTCCCACAAACCTTCCCCTAACTTCAGCCCATGTCGGCCATCTCAGACACCAGCCAGTAATGGGACCCTCCGATCAACATTTACCTACTTTCCTCAACACTAACACTTACTCTCCAGGTACAATCTGCTTGCCAGCCCATTCACTCTCAACAGCAGTCCATCTTCCAGCTCCTCCTAACGCAGTGGCTATGGAATCACCTCCTGTTTCAGCCCATCTCCGGTCCCTAATCCTATCAGGTGCAGATATTGATCTTCCTTCTCTACTAACTTCTGTCCCCCTCAATGAATCCCACCGCTCGTTTGATTGCGGCCCATTAACCACAAAACGAGTTCTCTCACTCGCAGAATTCTGCATTGCTTTTGACAGATATACTGAAGTAATTTGGACTTAATTTCCAGCCAGACGCAAGGAATTAAATGACTACCTCTCTATTATAGCAGAGCTCAGTCTCTCTTTCAGAGGTAGCCATTTTTACACATATCATAAGCTTTTTTCAGCTAAATGCGCCGCCCGCGTCACCCACTGGAACCAGTGTCCTTATTGGGGAGCTCTGGACCTCGAACTATGCAACAGAGTCTTCTTAGGCGTTCGGAGCCTTTCTTGCGCCATCTGCAGGTCAATTATTCATTCTACTTCAGAATGTCCTCAAACCAACCCAGATCGTCCTACCCATCCAGCTCCTTTCCAAGAAAAATCCACCGCATACGTCCCTCAATCAAGGAACGACCGCAATCAGATATTTACCTCAGTTTCAGGCAGACAAGTGTGCAACTGCTTTAATTCCTCAGGCTGCAACAGACAACGATGTCGCTTCCTTCATGTCTGTAATTTCTGCGGCGGAGCTCACGCCCATTCCATTTGCCCTGTGCGCCGCTCCTCTGCTAACCTCAATAAAAAATTTCAAAAGTACTCTCTAGTCCAATCATTATTTCCTCATTAGCTAGAGAACTAGACAACCATCCAGACAAAAATTTCACCCAGTTTCTTCTTTCAGGCCTGAAAGAAGGTTTTGACCCCGGCTTGGTAAGCATACCTGATTCCAGCCTGATTTGCAACAATCTGCAATCCGCGACAGCCGAACCCGATATAGTGGAAGCCCTAATCAAAAAGAACTAGATTCAGGATTCATGATTGGCCCTTTTGATTCTCCACCTTTCAAATTATTCCGCATAAGTCCTATCGGAGTAGTCACTAGAAAATTTTCAGGCAAAAAAACGAATCATCATCGATCTCTCGGCTCCCCATGAAAATTCCCAACCCAGTATCAATAGCCTGATTCCTCTAGACGAATTTTCACTGCACTACCACGACATAGACCAAGCAATATCTCTCATAAAAAACGGCGGTTTCGGAGCCTGGCTAGCAAAGGTTGACATTACATCGGCCTTTAAAATCATGCTAGTTCACCCAGATTTCTGTCACCTTTTCGGCATTTGTTGGCACGAAAAATACTACTTCGCAGTGCGGCTAACTTTCGGCTGTAAAAGCAGTCCCAAATTTTTTTACATGCTTTCAGAAGCACTCTGCTGGATTCTACAAGACAACCACGGAATCCCATACCTCATCAATCTCCTCGACGACTTCCTCGTCATCTCACCAAGTAATTTCCCTCCAGCAAAACACTTAACTGTCATCCAAACAGTGTTTTCCAAACTAGGAGTTCCCCTCTCTCGAAAAAAAACCCGAAGGCCCTTCTACATCATTGGAATTTCTTGGAATCCTCCTAGACTCTGTCAAATTCCAAGCATCTCTCCCTAAAGAAAAAACAGATTGCATAATCACAATCGCATCAAATTTGCTGGAAGCTAACCATTGCAGCAAGTGCGATCTGCTTTTTCTCCTAGGCCACCTAAATTACGCAATGCACATAATTCCCCAAGGCCGGCCTTTCATTTCCCATCTGCTAACTCTCGCTACCTCACCATCTGGTTTACAAAACATAATTTCTCTAAGCCAACCATGTAGGGCAGACCTGAAATTATGGATCACATTCCTCAAACAATGGAACGGGATTACCTTCTTCTACAGCGACTTCTTGTCCCGACCTTGCGACATCACCCTGTTCACTGATGCGTGGAATTAAAAGCAGAATTAAAGCAGTGCCCCCTCCAAAGGTTTTGGAGGTTTCTACAGAGGACGTTGGTTTGCCTCAACCTGGCCTCCTGAGCTAACTAATACACCTCAAACCGCTGATTCGACCGCCCTGTTCGAGCTATATCCCATAGTAGTAGCAGCCTATCTATGGGGATCCGAATGGTCAACAAAAAACATCCTGTTCCACTGTGATAATTCTGCCACCGTTCACTGTATCAACAAGAACCGTTCCAATGCTCTCCTCTCAATATCTTCCTTCGTCACATACCTCCATCACACCACTTCAATTAAACCAGGATCAATCAAAGTCTACCTCAGCGGAATTCATTTCTTTTTTAAGCTACTCCATGGCCAACAGTTCCCCAACATTTCAAATCCTCAGATCTCCCTCCTCATCAAAGGTTTACAAAAAACCAATCCCCCTCGTCCAGACTCTAGACAACCTTTAACCATCGACATTCTTAGCATCTGCCTAACCACTCTCCGCTCAGGTCTTTTTTCTCCCAACAAAGCAAGAACCCTAGATGCCATGTTCCTTCCAAATAGGTGCAGCCACCACAGCAGCACAAAGGGGCCTTTCCGATCACCAAATCAAAATGCTAGGTCGATGGTCGTCCCACGCCTTCGAAACATAGGTTCGTTCAGATCTACATAACATTAGACAAGCACAACAAGCACTAGCATCCTTCTGAGTCCGGACTGCTTCTCCCTACTATTCGCATCTCCCCGATTACCTAGCCCTGCAGGGCGTGTTTCCTTCTGGATGCAGTGGGAGCTCACCCTTTTCAGAGGTGCGTGGCATACCACTCCTGGAGTGGGGTCTCCTATCTGAATCGCCGTGTGGGCTCCCCCGTTCAGATGCATCATAGGCTCTCCCGCTCGACTTGCTGTGTGGGCTCTCCCGTTTTGATCGCAGAGTGATCTCCCTATTTATACATATGGGGGGGCTCTCTCCTTCGAAATGCAGCGGGAGCTCTCCCGGTCGAATCGCAGTATGAGCTTTCCGTTCGGGTGCCGTGGGGGCCCTCCCTTTCCGAATCGCTGTGTGATCCTTCATGATTTTTAACCATGGAGGCTCTCCCGTTCGGATTGCAGTGTGGGCCCTCCTATCCGAAAAAAGGACTGGAGGTACCAAGGATCGTACGTCCCTTGAACGCGACGGGCCATTATGTCTTTATGTGATTAAGCCCCCTGCATCAGAAGGATGGTAGGTCTGCTTTTCCTATGTATACTGTAGGCTCCCTCTTGCTGCATAGGGAGTTTTGCTTCAGATACTGGTGGCCCATTTGCCTTTAGGGACGAGGACCTCCTTCCCCGTTTGTGACATTTGGAGACCCTTTGTTCTCCATGGAACTCCATGGGGCTCCATGTCATGGATGTGGCAGGACGTTCTCCAAACCTCGTACTCAAACCTCCAGTCCCAAGATACTTGCGCAGGAGTAATTTCTGAAAGTCACTGCCGCAGCAGTGCAGCGGTGAGATGTACCCCATTCAAATTTCCTCAAACCCTTGCGATTCACTCCACAACAAACGCAGGTACTCTCTTTTTAATCACAGCTCCCGCCGGAGCTCCACTCATAGCCCCACATGGTGGGCATAGTAGGGAGACGCGTTCCAGCCAGGAGCCCCATTTAAAATCACTGCCACAGCAGCCTCCATCCATGCTCCATCCAGTTTTAAAATTTCCACTTTTTGGGGATTAACGTGCTTTTAAGATCTTAATCTTCCCATATTTCCTAAGTTCTTAATTACGTTATTCTAACTTGCTGTCCCATATATTTAATCAACACTTTTGAGGGGTATATCAGAGCTTGAGTTGAAGCTGCTTCATCGAGCCCCTCTCCAGTGGAAAGCAAGCCAAATAAGTTTAACCTAATATCCTAAAGATTTTATGGGCAAACAAACTCGTTAAATTAAGTTCCTAAACGTAAGTTAGGGAGGAGCAAGACCATCTAATCTTTCAATCAACAGCCAGAGTATATAAGCAGCCGCTTACCTCTCCCTAGTATCAGCTGTTCCAGTATCCCTCCACCTCCCCAAACTCCAACTTCATCTTAGGTACCTTGCCCTTTAATTAACAGGTCCTACATTTAGCCACTGGGGGGTATATCAGAGCTCGAGTTGAAGCTGCTTCATCGAGCCCCTCCCCAGTGGACGGCAAGCCAAATAAGTTTAACCTAAGATTTTATGGGCAAACGAACTCCTTAAATTGACATTTCCACAATTCCCTGTGTGACACTTAACATTTGATGTATTTTGTTGAAATAACTGTTTCTTCATAGTTTTTCTTAGTTTGTTTCTAATCAATTATGTACATTAGGGTTTTATGTTACATTTAATGTTTAATGTTTATTTAAACAAATGAATGTTTATTGCATTTTTAAAATGTCCTGTGTGTTACCATTATGGTGTTTACTTAGTGTTTGTGTGAATGACACTGTGCAGCTTCAGTTAATTAACTTTCTCAGCGTGTGGAAAAGCTATTGTGATGAACTTTGATTCATCATGTGACTCACCATTGTGATTGGTGGTTGTCAGTGTATTACAATGGTATAAAACAGATATTAGTACTTCAAAAGATCGGTAAATTAACATCATATCAGAAAATGAAATACGTTATTTTTGGTAAATTTCTGACAACCACAGCTGCCAGTTTTTTACCGTAAATTTAACAGATTTTTTTTTTGTTTTACATTGCAGGAGTGATAGTCCTCAGTTGACATATGGTAGTTTACTATTAGCAATTCAATAACTTCTATTTTTCCATACCTCCTATAGAGGACAAAAACATTATTAATTTTCACTTAATATTCAACAATATTATTGGTCTGACTGTACTAACGCTGTTGAATGAGAACTGAACTAAGATGGACGATGCATAATTTTTGCAGAACTGCTCTATAGATAGAATAAACTAATTTAATAATTGATGATCTTTACAACAGAACTGAATCAATACTGAACTGACATCATTTGAACAACAGCCAAAATGCATAATTGTTTTTGTTATCACTGTAAAGCTGCTTTGAAACAATCTGTATTGTATAAAGTGCTATAAATAAAGGTGACTTGACTTGAACTATTTACAGGTTCATAATTAATGTGAATAATGCATAATTCATTCTAAAGTTAAGATCATAGTAATGACTCAAGTATTTTGTAAGGTTTTGGATAGTAATGACTCAAGTGCCACTAGTACATATTCCTAAAGGACTAAATTACTAATTACTTGGATCAGTATTCTAAAGCGAAGATCATGGTAAAGTAATGACTCAACTTTGACCAAATCCAAATAGTAACTTTCTTGCATAAGGTTTGTCCTCTTCTGCTGCTATTATTTTAAAATAGAGGCAATATTTATCCAATTACATGATTAAATAATCGATTTATATTAATTCACCACTGAATGGCAGACAGGCCATGTTTTCAGAGAGAAAAAACATTCACTGAAAGATATTTAGAATGACAACTCTAAATAAGAAGTACATCTAACATGTGCCACATCTAAACTGTCAGTGCTATCAAGACATTCCTATTATTATTTTTGATATGTAGCAAAAAGTCTCTTTCAGGGTGTATGGCAAGACATGTAATAATGACCATGGAAAATAAAAGTGTGACCAGCTGACCCTGAACTGACCTAATCAAACCACTGACAGACATCAGATGAAAGCAAAATACAGACTTTCTATCAGTTTTCTAAGCCGGTTGAATGAACATTGATGAACTCTGAATGCTTTTTCTCTCCCAGTCTTCTTTTATATTTGTCATCTCTCTGTGAGTCATTATGATGAATACTTTTAGTACTACTACCTACTACTACACCTACTTGAACTACCAAATCTGATTTTTACCTTAAAAGGTTATTCACCCAAAAATGAAAATTCCATCATCATTTACTCACCCTTAAGTTGTTCCAAACCTGTGCATTTTTTTCTTCTACTGAACTCAAAAGAAGATATTTTGAAGAAATGTTTGGGTGAACTATCCCTTTTAATGCACTGCTAAGCAATATAATAATAATTGTGGTACAATAAAAAGCCACATGATTAATCAGAGTTCACTGTAAGTCCATAAAACAAGCCCAATACTTGCATTGCAGTGCAGGGTCACATACACAGAAAGAAAGAAAAAACACCAGGGCAACATTCATGACATTAAAGTACTATAAACATTAACTAAATAACAGAAAATGCAACACAAAACATTAAAAATGAGAAGAAACAAAACTATTTAAATAAAATATATTTCATATACAGTATGTTATTTGTCACCAAGGAACTTCTGGGAATTTTTCTCCATAAATGATATGATAATTCATATCATTTTACTTCCAAAAACCACAGATATGACAGTAAAATATTTTGCAGTAAAACAACATAATGTGATATTTAACCATTTACAGTATTCTGTAACTTAATTTAACTAATTCAAAGGTTTTAAAGAAAAATCTTTTTTGGTAAAAAAAATCATTTTTACAGCGCACACACACTTTTTTTTATGCATATTATGCCACAATAATTTGATCATTTGATTAAATAATCTGCATATCATGTAATTAAAACTGTTACATATTGACAGCCCTAAATATAGTCAGATGCATTACAGTACATCTATACAGTACATTTATGACTCCAGACTAAAACCTCATGTTACTAACCTAACATGAAAATTAGTTGTTCTGCTTATCGGATGGAACATTTCATTGTCCTTGACTTCAACAATTTCCCTTTGAAAGTCCAAGTTGAATTTAATTTAAATGCATTTAAGGGAAGTTTCAAAGCTCAGTTAAAAAAGACTAAAGATGAAGGACACAAACAGTTCAGTCTTTGTTAGAGAAAAAAAAAAAAAATGAAACCGCTGATATATTTATCCAATACACACACATCTAATTTAGATCGTAGTCTCTATGCATCCATCATTATATGCAAATAAAGCAGCAATATGTTTCTTTTTCGGTGTGGACAGGCAGTGATGTGCACAGCTGGATCAGTGGGAGCCTTGGAGCCTCTCAGAGCCACACAGAACATTTCACACCCGAGCTAGCAGAGCTACACGCACACACACACATACTAACAGCTCTCTGTATGTATAATGAGCTTGATCCTGCTAAATCTATCATTCCCAGAGTCCGCGCATGCAGCCCCTTTAATCTCTTTAACAACTGTGTTGGCTGCGTCTGAGCATGGCAGAGACTGGCCCAGTGTTCAGATCATCTGAGTGGTCCTTCTCTCCCTAATCCACCGACTCCTCAGTTGAGCATATAGAAACATTTACAGATTCCACCAAATCAAGTGCTTAAGCCACTGAACAAACATTAGATGTCGTTTTAAACAGTGAGCAAATACAAGGTGAAAGAAAATACACATTTAAAAAAGTTGGATGGACGAACACAGACTTTAGCAATAATAACGCATTGTAAATGACAACCAGTCATCATTTCCAATCCTGAATTTCACTGGATTCATTTACATTATACCTTTAAAGACCCTGTCTGTGTTCAATAAGAATTGTATTTCACTGTAAACAATGATTGCATGGATGGTGCATTCAGTGGTGATTTCTTTATCAGTAGGAATTTGCTGGTTAGACACAAAAGACTCAAAAGATTTGACACAAAAGTCTGCGGTTGATGGAAACAGCACTATTTTTTTCCAAATGTTCCGATTTTAAATAAAAACTTGAAATGGAAATTTGAAAGAAAGGTTATATTACTTATATGTAAGGAATGGTTTTATTTAAATTCTGTTGTCCTCTGGTGTTTCACAAACCGTTTTCCTCTGCATGTCTCCCCTGTCAACCTTTTAGCTCTTTTGGGCTATAACAGGGCTGATAGCATGAAGAGCCAGAGCAGATGCTCTATCAAGATGAGATGTCCACTGACAATTACAATCATTTTTCATAGCTCATTTCCCATAGAATGATGAGAGAAATTGCACATATTGCTCCCTATTATTAATAGAGCTGTTTCATATGGAAATTAGGTACTAATTTTACTAGAATGCCGAAAAAAAGAGAATGTTTTCCCCAGTTCATATTAGCAGAGAAGTACTGCACTTCTGAAACAATTGTACCCATACTTAAGCAAAAAAAAAAACAAACAAAAAAAAAAAGTGGTTGTCAACTTAGTTGAAATTTAAAAAAAAATATTTACAGGTCCATTGTCACTATAACATTTTTTGCAGGTAGATGCATACAGGATTTTTAAAGATGAAGGTTAGGCAGTGGGATCTATTCACAATTTGTCTTTAACAAGCAACATAACTAAATTGAAGTTTAATTTAACCATCTATTATCTGTTGATCAAATTCAAAGGGATAAAACAAATTAAATTCGACAATTAATTTACTGTTTCACAGAGATGGAACATTTTTGTTAGTTAGCCATCTGGAAAATTAAAAGTCTCTCAACATTCACGCACTTAGGGGAGCAGGAATGTGAGCGGTTCGAGAGGAGAAGATGGTATATCAGAGCCATGGCAGGTGTACATTTTATTACTTAAGGAGCCGATAGATAACGTTCCTTTCTTCTGGCCCAACTCATGTAGCTGCTTTCTGCTAGGCTGACTACACTTTGACAAGCTCCTGTCGGCTCCTCTCTCCCTCTAATCTCACACTATGACAGGTTAGCTCAGAGCCTGTATTTTATTTGTGTCTAAATCTGTATTCTCACCCTGGAGTGAGGCGAACAGGGGTAGTTTAAAGTGTACTGTATATGCCATAATGCTGTTTATCATTTACTGCTACTCGATGTTGGGCAGGCCAACACAGTCTCACACCCAAGGCGTCATCTTACTGACGTTACATTACAAATAAGACTAGGGAAGCACATGACATGATGAAGGCAAGTGAAACATGACAAGGAACCAGGTAACTTGACTGTGGCAATACAAAGTAGAAGACATGAAAACCTAAACGTGATACCAAACTCAAAACCAAACATGAATTAATGAATGAGGTATTTACATAGCGCTTTCATATGTACTACGGTACACCCAAAGCGCTTTGCAATCATATCAGGGGGTCTCTCCTCAACCACCACCAGTGTACTTGGATGATGCGACGGCAGCCGCAGCCAATGGTGCCAGTGCGCTCACCACACACCAAATATAGGTGGAGAGGAGAGAGAGAGAGATAGAGTCAATTCAATGGAAGGATTATTAGGAGGCCATGATTGGCATGGGCCAGTGGATGAAATTTGGCCAGGACACCGGGGTTACACCCCTACTCTGTAATGAGAAGTGCAATGGGATTTAACCTCAGTTTAATGTCTCATCCAAAGGACGGTGTTTGTTACAGTAGTGTCCCCTTCACTATACTGGGGTGTTAGGACCCACACAGACCACAGGGTTAGCGCCCCCTGCTGGCCTCACTAACACCTCTTCCAAACTAGTTTTCCCAGTAGGTCTCCC
The DNA here is from genome assembly GCA_031834385.1 of Semotilus atromaculatus. Taxonomy (NCBI): domain Eukaryota; kingdom Metazoa; phylum Chordata; class Actinopteri; order Cypriniformes; family Leuciscidae; genus Semotilus; species Semotilus atromaculatus. The sequence continues at coordinate 22,574,507 of JAULUF010000055.1, read as the reverse complement.
ATCCAGGTACCAACAAGGCTCAACCCTGCTTAGTTTCAGTGGGCAACCAGTCTTGGGCTGCAGGGTGATATGGCTGCTGACATGTTGTGAAACATGAACATAAATCAAACCCTAAAATAATATGTGACAGCAGCCTTGGTGAGCACAAGAGACTATTATTTTTTAAAAATTAAAACAATATTACCAAACCTAAACTTGGCAGCAAACCTAAACTTTTGAGCAGTAGTGTATATGATAAATGTAATTAAATTTTTTAAAAACAAAACAGACCTCAGTATGTTAAACAAGGTGTTTTTTGTCATAACTGTTAGCCACTACAGTCCATTGTGTGTCTGGTATTGCTGTAATGCCTTATTGTCCAATCAGCATCCAGAACTGCAAATATACATTTTAAACACTGTCATTCACTAGCTTTCGAGATTTACCTTTCAATTCCAGATTCACATGTATGAATGTGCTTTGCTGAATTTCCCCAGCATTGGCCTTATCACAGAGAGACTGTCACTTATAAAACATTCCTCTTCCGTCTTCGCAACAGCTACTCTGTTGGACTTTTCCTATTGTATTTTCTGCGCTTTGGGAGGACCGTGGACAGCTCTTCAGATGGGATGCATTAATGTGAGAGTGGTCAGTGAGCGATTGCTGATCCTGGAGGGTGATAAAGAGCAGGAGCCGACTGCAGAGCTGAATAACCAGGAGCCGCTGTGCAGCGCAGGAGACAGATCTGGAGGACACAGCCTGCAGAGAGAGGTCAGTGACTGTCTCCGCTGCACCCTTTACTGATAGCGAGTTACGGCGGCCAATGGCATTTTTAGCCAAACAAAGTTATTCTGAGGTCAAATTGAAACAACAAGTTTTAGTTAGTGCTAAAGAAGAGGATACAACTTGAAAATGTAAACATATTAAATAAAATAAAATAAAAACTTAAATATAATTACAATATTTTTTTTAAACCATTTTTACGGTCTAACCATTAAAAGCAAAAAGCTGTGAGACGATGAAACCTTTTCGCTGGAAAAATATTTATTTAAATATTTAAATCAATATCAAACGATATTCCCTATTTATTGTTTGTTTGTGGAATAATCAGCTGTAACAAAATAATCCCATTCAGGATGATCGAAGACAGCTCCACGTCTCCGTGGGATCCTGGGATCCCGTTGGGTTTATTTTGAGATAATGATCAGCTGACTGGACAGAATTTGCATATTTGTGAAGTATGAGCATATAGTGTGGATGAACTTTGCCGAAGCCAAGCCGAGTACATGTGTGAATTGGACAAACAAGTATATTGATCAATAATAATGCAAATCAATTAATACACACTACATATTCATTATGGCCTTATGTACTGGCATTCTGAGACAACCTTATCTCTCTCTGCAGAATTGCCTCCTCTAGTTTTGTCAATCCCACCTTTTCAAGGATTGACTTACAGAAGTCACAAACTCTTAGCCCACATATAGGGGGAAACGGGAGAAGATTACTAATTTGATGCCCTGCCCCAACCTCGTTCAACATGCCCCTTCAACATGGATTGAACTTATTCCAGCGGTCATCGGATTCTTGCAGAACACATCATAATTTAAAATTATTTAGTTTTTTTAAAAAGGTGTCATTAATGTAAAACACTACATCTAAAATGTACATTATTCTATGTAAATGTATGCATTTTAATTCAATTCAAATTTATTTGTATAGCGTTTTTCACAATACACATTGTTTCAAAGCAGCTTTACAGATAGTGCATTTCAGAAATGTATCCGTAGAAAAAAATACAGTTAGTTAATCATGTATTAATTTAGGGCATAACATATCGCCGGCGTTGAGTCGTCTCTTCACAGTCGTCGAGTCGTCTCTTCACAGTCGTCGAGTCGTCTCTTCACAGGCGTTTAGTCGTCTCATCACAGGTGTTGGGTTAATGCTTGGTTAAAGACATGCATCTTTAATCTAGTTTTAAACTGGGACAGCGAGTCTGAGCCTCGAACAATATCAGGAAGGCTATTCCAGAGTTTAGGAGCTAAATGTGAGAACGCCCTCCCTCCTTTAGTGGACTTAGATATCCTGAATGACCAGAAGCCTCGAATTTTGTGATCTTATAGTGAATTTAGTGAATTTAGTCTTAATTTAATTAAATAATGACAGAGAAATTAAATAAGTCAAAGAGACACATCTGGGGCCAGTTGCATAAACATCAGGTTAAGACTTTGTCTTAAGAACTAGTCTGACCAATAGCAAGCAGTTTTATCAAGAGGCAAGCAGTTTTACTTTTCGGTATCAAATTGGACCAACCTACATTTTTATGTAACTGACTTTAAAAAAGTTATGTACAGTCTTAAAAAAATGACTAACTTGTAAGATTATAGTCTTATGCAACCGGCCCCTGAATTACAGTAGCCTACATCTTTAATCAACATTTTATCAACATATTGTCCAGTCTTTAATTTGATCAATATAAGCATTTATATTTAATTGAAAGGAAAACACCCTAAAAATCTAAATAATTAATGAGTACACATTAACAAATATACACAAACTTTGAAATACATTTTTTCATCTTAAAAGAGACAGAAGTCATGCAAGGGACACAACATTTATCTTGTGTATCATTTATTAATGGCATTGACAAGATATCTGTTGAAGTTTTTAACAGGTGAAGTTTTGCCCTGCCCTGAAAACAATTCTCCACATCCAGCTTATCACACTTATGGGCAGGTGCACGACTGCCCTCTGCAAATTAAATGTGGGCTAATTTCATATTGATTAATGCAGATGCCTTCTTTTTGGCCCATATTTACTACCTGGAGCCTATTTTGGCGAAAATTACCGGTGCCATTTCAGTGCACAAGGCAGCCCTTTCCAATAAGGTACTGGCTCATGTGTCAACTGGGGCTCCAAAAGTACCGCTCTGCCTGCAGGAAGCACTAAAGCTTTTAATTGCCTTCTGTGCAAATGGTCCTTTTGTATTTTATCAAGTGTCAGGAAACTTGGGCATGCCTGGAGTCGCTCTCCCTCTCTCACACACACAATGCATATGTCTATATAAGAACATGGCTCAATGGAAGACCAACAGAAAAGCAAAGAAGTAAGTTTTCATTATTCTTATATTTTGACTACTAGCTTGCCACACTAGCGATATGCATCCTGAAATAAACAGGCTCTCCTCACCTTTTTCTTTTTTTTGCTTTCTCTTTTTAAGCGTTTACTCCAGTACTGTGGCACGATAACCTGGGGTGAAGCGATAAACAATCAAAGTGCAGCTTCAGTAGAAACGATTGCGGCCAGTATCCCAGCCTGAGATGGGAGCCATTATTAACGCCAGCCCTGTCCTGACAATGCTATTTTCTGGAAGGTAATTGCAGATTCAGATCTCTGAGAGAGCCTGACTGGGAGTAAATGCCACCTCTTTAATTATTGTCTCCTCTACGTCCCCTCTATTGAGTGTCAGAGATGTCTATCGGCCAGCGGGATCTTGGGGAAAATGACTCTAATGGGAAATGACCAGTGTCTGGGACGCTGTCACAGATTAGAAGCGACAATTCTAATTGATAACAGCAGAATTCCCTGGATGGATGACTAGGAAAGTCACTTTGGAGCAAACCTAATTGGACTGATTTGTTTCTAAATGAGGATCACTGAATAATCCCCTCTGATGCATACCTCAGTTGTATTTAAAATCATTTAAGTTAAATATTCCTTCTGCTCTTTGGTAAATGATAAACAGTTCAGATATTTGTATATAATTCATCATGGAGCCCACGATGACAAGGTGAATTCAGGTCAGTGGGGTCACATTTGGACATTGAGATATTGGAATGATTTCAGTATTTTCAATTAAACATTTTCATAAAATGCATCTTTCTTGTTCTATGTATTTTCTATGTAGAATTATGTGTTCTTCATTCTCTTTTATTTTATTGACACTAGGTTTGTTTAGTAATGTGTAATATCTGTAATCCATAAAATGCCCAAGAACAGTTATTATTATTTGCTCTAACAATGATTTCATTTGATTTTATAATAATAATAATAATAATAATAAAAACAATGCATCAGGAAATTGTAAATTTTAAAGTTTTGCTAAATTCAGTTTGATTATTTTGGTACAGGTCAATTGATTTTTGAAAAAAAATAATAATATGTATACATGAAAATGCAAAACATATTATTCTAGTAATTATTTAATTTTCATTATCAGATAGATAGATAGATAGATAGATAGATTTGTTATGGTTTTGTAATGGACCAAAGAGCCATTTAATTTATTATGCAACCTGAGAATGTGTGTGTGTTTTCTGCGTAGTTAAGTTGGTCAATTACACAACACAACGCAATAGTGCACAGTTAAGCAAATCAATAGCACAACACACCCAAGTACTTCAGCATAATGGCTGTTCAATAGAGCGCATGTCTCATGCTCAATATTTGTGCACTATGTTTCTATCACTTAAACTGGTCTGAAAAGCTAACATCATCTCTCTGTCCTAGTGTTAGCTTCCATAGTTTTTCAGAAGTTCCATTGGCAATGTTTAGTAGTCCAAATCAATCATTTCTGTTTGTCAGTTGTAAGAAATATGGTGCTCTTTTCTGAGTGTCCTCATATTAGCTGACATTCTTTTCCTGCTGAGACGGGCACTGCAGATCCCAAATCTCCTGCTAATGTTGAAATGACAAAACAATAACAACATTTGTCTTCTGTCAGTAGGTATTGACATAGCATTACAGGTGCCAAATTGTTTTGTGTTGTGAAGTGTGTCTGGGAGAGCTCATGAGTTACCAGGGTTCCGTTACCGACGTGCATTTCTTTACTAATGTTTGACTCAGAGCGTCAAGCACAAAAGATGATGGACAGAATTCATAAAGTCGGCAGAAGATTCGTCACTTGATAGAGCAGCCTTACACTTTGCTTCAGAACCCGAAAATGTTGCCGCTTCATAATAATCACAGATTTCATTTTCATAAAGTAAGACTCTTCAATTTACTCCCATGATAATCAATAAACAATATAAAAACAATTCAAGTCCAAAGCATCTGTATGTGCTCAGCTTAAAAGTCAATCCTATAAGCCTGTTGTGTGTTCACAATAGGAATTAAAGACTTATTTTAACTCCTGCCTTCAAAGGTCAACATTCACCTCCTATTCAATAAAATTTACTGACCTTGTCACCTACTTTGTATAGTTTGCGGAAGAGCAAATTAAGATTCAGGGCCAGGGTAATGGGAAAGTGTTTTAATTTCCGTGTGACATTAAGATGTTTGTGCCCCACAGGCATGTGGAGCGGGGAGCCGGCGTACCCTCCCCCGTCTGCATGTTTTACTTTAACACCTCAGTCACAGGGAAAGATCAAACGAGCTGTTAAACTAATCAAAAAGAGACACCTCTTTTACTTTTTCTGCATAGAAATGCTCTTTTAAGTAACCCTATTGTGGTGTTGATGCACAAAGGACTCGTGGGCTCAATTGTCTGTGACATTTCGCAACAAAGGACCTTGGCGAGAGTTTTCTTTTCTTTTCTTTTTTTGCCAAAACATAAGATATAGGAGCACTAATATAGACTTCCACAAGCCAAGATTGTAAAAATGTGTTGTCAGATAACATAAAAATACAATCCAAAAATGAAAAATTCCTTTTGATTTGAATATAATTGCACACATTTAAGTTAACTATTTTTAAAGTGGTATATCAAAAAGATAAATTAATGAATTAATTAATTACTTTTCTACAACAAATAAATATTAATAAATTATTTTTATTGAATTAAAAAACATTTGAATAGCATTGAATACCCCAATAAATATAAATGTATAGTTTAGATCAAGTAGATCAAATAACTTATTATTACAATTTTTACAGTCTTGGTTAATTTAAGGGTGTCTGTTCACTTACTTACTGTGTGTACTATTATTTTACAGCATGCTGTTTATTGTTTGTTAAAAAATATGCATTACTTTGTCTTAAGAAATGAAATATATATATATATATATATATATATATATATATATATATATATATATATACTAACATCAATGTTTCTGCTATCATAACACTGCATCTCCCTCATAAGGGCTTGTGCATCTCAATTACATAACCTTTTTCTCCAATTTGAGGGCATATATGGTTCTTTCAACAGCATATGAGAAACCATTCACCACATGAAGCCAGAGCAATGCTTACACTGTACACATCACAGCACAAAAAAAGTAAGTCCGCTATGGTTTTAAGTCCAGGTCCAGTATGATTCCCTTCTAACCATTTCTTAAAATAAGACCATTTCCTTCTGCACATGCTGAGGGGCAGCTAAGCATTATCTTGTTACCAGGCAACAACAATAGAGGACTATAGTGAAAGGTCACAAGGTGATCCTCCACTCATTTTCTACCATTAGTCTCAGTGTCATTGGCGCAAACTTCAAATAAAGCAGTACTTAGGACATATAGAGCGACTCAATACACACATGATGACCCACTTTTTTCTTTTGTTCACAAAATATGAGAAAAGAAACCCAATGCATAGGAGCATACAAAAAGATGTTTTGTTCATCATATAATTACTTTCAATGAGATAGCGTAATGTAGTGGAAAGGAGGTTAATTTGATTAGATTTTGCCTTTTATTGGTAATTAACTGAAGGTTTCAGATGGGCATGATTGTTAAAAAAGAACGAAAGAACAAAAAACTAAATTGATCGCTGTAAATGTATTCCAGGACTAAAATAAACAAAAGCAACATTACTGAAATGATGCAATTAGTCATCAATGACAGCAACTCATTACTCTAATGGGACAATCAGGGCGCTAGTGACTGTTTAATAATGGGACAACCGTGGACGCAAGTGTCTGTTTAATCTAAATGATTTCCTTGTAGTTAAAAACACAATAAGTCTTTTTGTTTAGACAAGTGCACTGTGATCACATTATCTCAATATAACACTTCACACTACATAGTTTTTTCCATAAAAAGGAACATTTCTGTCTTTGAGATTATCTCATATCCTCATTTTCTTTCTCAATCGATATATCTCTCATATGTGCGTTTGCAGCATAATAAAAAAATACTCATGTTGGAGAGAAGCAAATAAGAGAAAGTTTCAATCTAATTAATATGGAAGGCTTGGTGGCACATCAGCTCTTCCCGAGTCTGCTTTGACTTTCTCTATGTCAGTCCTTCCAACAGGAAGTTAATGATCCTGGCAACAAGATGAATCACTCCAGACATGGCGCAGAGCAGCTTTGACAAGCCAGCGAGACGGCTTCTGACACCTGCATGTGTCGAGCTGAGGGAGAGAGAGAGAGAGGGGGGAGAGAGAGTACGAAAGGCTTACCTGTTGGAGTTGAGCTATGTCTGATCTAACCAGAACAATCATTTCAGTTTGGAATGAGGGAAAAAAATATGCTTTGAGATAAAAGTGCTCTGTAGAACATAAAAGTGCGTTTAAGAAGAAAGCACGTGTTATTGCTGTTAGTAAATTTTTGTAATACTGCTAGGAATAAAGTGTCACAATCAGAGGAAACATCTGAAGCAAAAAAACAACAACTTGATAATAAGGTATGAGTTAACAAGGGCGTTGATGTCAGTACCATATTCAAGATGAAGAAACACTGGCCCTCTGAAGAATAATTGCATCGTTCACAGGTTTGCTAAATAGAGGATATGGTGGATAATTGGAGTGAATAAATTCAATGGTCAGGGCTATTTAAATTAAATATTTCAATTAATGAATGTACTCAAATTATTAATGAATTAATAAATGTAAAATAATCTTCAGTTGTCAATGAAATCATCAATCAAACATAATTTAATGATATAACTACCTTGGTAATTGGACGGAAGGAAGGAAGGAAGGAAGGAAGGAAGGAAGGAAGGAAGGAAGGAAGGAAGGAAGGAAGGAAGGAAGGAAGGAAGGAACGAACGAATGAACGAACTAATTATATATGTGTGTTCAACTTCATGCGACGCTGTGCAGGCCGACCGGCGAGAGAAGCCGCTTGCAGTTAGGGAGCAGTTGAAAATGGAGCGTCAAGTCGTACACTTTCTGCTTCCCATAGTGGGAACTATGCTTCCCTCTCGCGGTGTTTACATACTTTATCACAGACGAAGTGGATTAGATGCAATATTTGTCAAATGCACAGATGTTCCAGACGGTTTCATGAAGCAACAGAAACACTTTTCATGTACTGCTTAATACAGCGCCATCTGTACAAGAATAAATTTCAACATAAGCCTATACTATTATTCTACTCTACTATATTTTATCAGTGTTATTTTGATAAACATGATAGAATATGACATTATGGTTACTGTTATAAAAACATGGACTTGTGAGCATTAGTGGAACGAATTTGTCAGAATATTTGAATATTCAGAAACGCATATAATTGTAGTCATCGGTGAATCCGGCCAATCGTGGGACAGATGTGTCCACATCAGAGCTTGTGCAGCCGCTCTTGAGAAGCTGTGCCGGCTGAGTCAGTCGTCTGCTCTCGAATCGCTCTCGCCGTACTTTGATGCCATACGTCACAGTATCAGACAAAATTTCTAACTGGCATGCACTGCTTCAAGTAAGACGCCGATCGGTCTGTGCAGCACCACATGAAGTCGACCACACCTTGTATGTGTAATGTGTATGTTCTGTTTGGGTTCCATTTCACTATGTTCTGGTCCTGTTTTGCCTGCCTGAGTTCCTAGTTGTTTCCTTGATTTTTAATTAGTCCCTCACACCTGTTTCTAGACCTGTTTGTATAATCTAGTTTGATTACCCTCTCCATGTATTTAAGCCCTGTGTTTCCTTAGTTCCCTTTGTCATATCGTTTATGGTTATGTAGTCCGTTATTTTCTCCCAGAGATATTCTCCTGTGGATTACTGTGTTTGGATTACTGAATTAAAGACTGTTTTTCGTTATCTTCGATTGTCATGCGCTCATTACTACAACCACCAAAATGTGACCAAGAGTAGATTTATTTTGCTGCATTTTTCTTTTTTTCCCCCCTTCCCCTCACTAATGGACCTGTTAATCTGGCGTGCCCAACTCACTATCAGGACCGTTCGCTCTGTGTTTTTTTACCATATCAGGCACACTTTCCAGTGACTGGTCCCAGAGAGGATTTCACTGTTTTTGTGGAGTAGGTGCTGGTGTACAATAGATCTGCATTCTGCCCAGCAGAGGACATCACCTGCCCCACTCCGGACCTAGAGTCCAGCCAGCCACCACCCACACACTGCATGGAGCGAACGCCAGAGCCCACCACGATGCACAAGCCAATAAAGAGGACTGAGCCAATCTTTGCCCTAGAGCCTGAGCTTGGAAAAAGGATCCCCTGGCTTCGCTTCCAGCCGTTGAGTACACATGAGACTCCACCAAGGTGTGGAAATAATACCCCACAGATGATTTATTATACCATGTTGTATAATTTTTGAGTGGAAGGAAAAACGTGCTGTTTTCGTCCATGCATCTTTAAATGCAAATGAGTTTTCCACAAGAGGGTGGAGCCTTTACAGCTCATGCTTCGGATACTCTGCCAAAAATTAAAACATTTGTTTGCTTTTGATTAACATCTCTATCACAGTCATGCTCATGTCTTCATCATCATGAAAGTTTATTATCTGTATGTGTTTTAAAGACATGCATTTCTGATAGCCTATATGGTTTTCTAAATGCACAAATCCGAAGCACATGCACAGAGAGCTGGATGTCAGACAGCGCATCCTGTGAGTATTAAATTGAGTTCTCTTTCACATCTTATTTCGCTTAAACTGTCAAACACACACATGGCGGATCCCTAAGCTCACTTAGGGTGGGTTATGCTAATAGGGCAATGTCCGTCAGCAGTCCTGGGCCTAAGCAAAGTGATGTCACATTATGGGGATTTAAAAAGGAGTGGGTGGTTTTTATCATTATTGGGTGGTTGTGTTGTGTACACACACTGCCGACACACATTTGTGTTACATGTATTGCAATAAATGTGAACAGATGGATGCGACAGCTTGAGCACGACTCCTGAACTCTTCCTCTTCTCATGGATTCCCCCCTTTATTGCATGTTACTGGGGCAGGATTTTTGTAAATTTTAGGGTTTGTGATGTCACTAACCCGGGAGGAAGCTCGTGTATAGTCCCTCTCAGTCGTTTGTTGCAGTCCTTAAAAAGCGATTTTTGTAAAAGAAAATATCTCCTTTTGCTTTTAACTTTGTTTATGCTCAAACAGCAACATTACACAGTAACTAAATCTTAATCAACCACCCCTTTAATACACATTCTGTCATTAGCTGTCAGTCTATTAGTTTAACCAATCACAAATGAGCAGAAGGGATGAAATTACATGAGAAATATAAAAAATTTACACCAACAAATAAATTTGAGTAAAATTAATATTTAATATATACTATATACTATTTTTAAAGCATATGTTTACAACAGGTTGCCAAAGCAGTCTTTAAAAAAATTACAAAATGTAAAAATACATTGTAGATTTTATTTGTTACAGAGTAATATAAGAATACTTACATTTACACATTTACAGCTGTTGATACTAAATTTAACACCACTTGTCGGACCAAAATATCTGATAAACCCTAGTGTTACATATTAGTGCCAGTGGATGTGGTTTTAACATTGTTTTACCAAAACTAAAATATCACCAAGAGAGCGCCCTTAGATGTGTCCAAAAATTTTCAGAGTGATATACGAGCCAAGGCCAACATTAGTGCTGGGAGCCTCCAGTGGAGCATGCTGGGATCTATCATTTGGTTCTCCCATATTAATGATGAGATCATGATTTTGAGGGTCATGGCGAAACCGATAAAAATGCAGTTTCAGATATTTATTACTGTCACTGTTCAAGGGATCATAATTCTCTCTCGAAAGGAGTTTTATTTTCTGCTCCATTTTGTGTTTTAAGCAGCACAGATAATTCTCTGGTTTTATTTTTGATCTCAATCAGTACAAAAGAATGTTGTTTTTCAAGGAATGCAACTGAATAAAAAGGTATTAGTAAGAGATAATAAAAGCTGAGACAAAAAAATTTATTACACATCAACTTTCTAATTGCAAAGGTCAAGCTAACACCTTCAGCTTTAAAGGTATACTTCAGGATTTAGCATTAAGCTTTTTATTAGTAGAAAACATGTAGTATTTTCAAATTACCGTGCTTTCCATCCTCATATCCCCCTGAGATAAGAAATGTAGCCTATGTATATTTTATGTATTATGGATTTATGTATTTTTAAAATGACGATTTTTGCGTCATCTGAGGATTTTTTGGCCATAGGCTAAAAACTGCAGCCAGCAGTAGGGGCTGTCCCGCATGTTCTCAACCCACCCATAGAGGGTGGGTTCTCACTCACAGAATGTACATAGTGTCAGCCATCTTTTTTTGGAAGCTAAGCTAACAGGCTCTTGTTCTATGGAGAAAGCTGAGTTGTAGGGGTTACGGGTTACCATCCTCTTTTTCCCGGACATGTCCCGTCCGGCCGTCGATATCATCCAAAATGTCCGGGATTCAGCTTTTTCTTTCTGTAGTCGGCATTCATTGTTTACACGCACATCTTTTGTTTCAATCTAACTGAATTTATTCCGATTGGTGAATCTGAATGTAGTGTTTACATGATTGCTAAACAAGTGATCGGTTGATGTGGGTTTTAACATTGCTAAGAAAATTCCCGCTCCTCCGTGAGAGATACGAGACCGGTGCGTCTCACAGGTGTCACTCATCAGTAATCACGCCACCGGCTTCGTACCGTTCTCCCGCGGCCCTCACTTGTCCTGCTCACCACAATAAATATAAGGAATGGCGCCTAGAACGCAAAAGCCGAATCCCGGACATTTTGGGCGATCTCTGGGCAGACTCATCACGGAGACTCACTAGTAGCCCAGACTTGTTGTTTAACTACTGCGCTCTGTTACCGGTAGGCATGGCCTCCTAAGGCAGCGAAGCAAGTGCATTCTGGGAGTTGTTGTCTTTAATCCACATAAGTCAAAAAATAAATTTTCTGGCTTTTCTCAGTCTAGAAAGCTCCAAATTCAAAAATAATTTCACATTTCGTCTACGTAAATGACCCATTTTAAATACACATGCATCTTTCCAGAGGTGAAGTATATCCCTTTAAGCATTTCGCAACAAACCTCCTTCCTCTGGAGTGATATTCTTTATTTTTTGCGCTATTGACAATTGGAGATGCAGATATCCAATTTATCTTTCATCAAAGTCCTGTTAATGCTGTTTATCAGACAAACATCAAGGTAATAAATGAATTGTAGCTATCTGTGGACACATATTCAATCATTTAGATTAGCCCATTTCCATGAGAGCTGTGTTAAAGCTTCTGTCATTAATAAACAGTGAGCAGGACACTGTGGGATGCAGGATCCACCTGAGGAGAAGACAGGAAGTCAGTCACCACAGGCAGGAAGTCTTGATCAAGAGGCACTTCAAACACAGGCTCACTTTTTGTAGTTGAACGTCTAGGCAGGCCTGGGTGATCTGCAGACATCTTTACATTTTCTGAGCTGATGTTGAGGGAAAATCTGCGCAATTTCGGGGAATGGATTTAGGCAAGGTTAAATGGAGCTGTAAGTGATACACTCTTATCAGCAGCTGAAAGCATTTTCAAATTAAACAAATCATAATAAATGGACATTCAAGTGGTGAGAATTTGTAGAAATGTGTGAAAAGTATAGTATTCTTCTGTGGAGCTTTCAGAAGGGTTTTCCCAGCACAGATATAAATTTAAACATGTATTACACGTGATCTCAATTTACTGTTTTAAAAAAAAAAACTTTAGTAACTTTAATAACAAATTTTTTTTTATTACAATCACATTTATTCAATAATTTATTCATTTGATTCTTTATGTGTTTAGACTTTTCCAAGGACCCCATGTCACTCCCTTGCGGCCAGTTTGAAAATCGTTCGATTTTGTGCCACCACTGATTTTGTGAAGCATCTGACTGCATGTGCTCTGCTAGTGCGTGTTTGTGTGAATGACCTTATATTTGGAGGGTTATGATATTACCTTCCGCCTCACTTCCTGAAACAAATGCTGATTAACTTTTATGTGGCAGTGAGTAATGAGAAAGGAAGTACAAAAAAGCATATTCGCCAATCACATTTGGAATGCCACCCAAAGATAACAAATTAAGCTGTAATTCAGAGGCCAGACATGAGCCGGAGGTTCTCATGAACAACAGGGCTGACATTATTGGCCAGCCCTTTCATGATTGGATAGTTCAATGATTTGGTCAGTAGGTTAGAAGAGGAAACACCCATGTGTCAAGGCTAAAATCAATACTCATGCATCCTTGAAAGGTGCATCTATTATGTGGCATGCATGACTTTCACATGCGGAGGCAGTTATTTCGTAAATCCAAGAACTCAGACAAACAAAATTATTCTGACCCATCATTCCCCCACCTGTCTCTATAATAGGTTTTCATATCTCCCATTCTGGAGTGAGGAATGTAAACCAAACTCTCCTGTCCACTGGACCATTACTGGGATTTCAAGCATGAGAGAAATCATACAGCCAGCTTAAAGAGATAGTTCATCCAAAAATGAAAATCCTGGCATCATTTACTCACCCTTATGAGCTCAAAACCATATGCTGGTATTTTTCTGCTTAGTATAAATTGGGGAATTTTTGAAGAACCTTTATGCATGTATTTTCCATAGGCTTCAGAAGAATTTAAATATGTGTTGTGTTATGGCACTTTTACAGTGTTTTATGCCTTTTTTGAAATCATCCTCCTGGTTTGTGAATTATTTTGTGTTTCATGGAAAACATCCTCATTAGGATTTTCATGTAACGTAGGCCTACATTTTTTCGCATATTTGGGTATACTGTATATATCTATCCCTTAAAATAATGGGAGAAAAGATGTGTGTGACTGAAAGAGAAACATGCAAAAAAGAAGAAAATAAAATGAGAGGCATGGAAGAGGTAGAAGAGAGAGAAGACTACAGAAAGGTTCACGTTGAAAAGAGGGAGAGAAAAAAAGATAAGGTTAAGGGAGAGAGGCCAGAGTGATGCGGGAAAGGGGGGAAATAAGCCGTTCTGCTTCATTTGTGCCAGCATTACCGGAGCAGCACACGAGGAACGGATACCACGAAAGAGAGATCTGTGAAGACCAAAAACCACATATAGATAAAGCGACTGAGTGAGGGATAGAAAGAGAGAGAAACGGAGATGAGGAGACAGATATAGGTGGGATACAAAGTGGTTGTGAGTGAGTCCAAACAGGTCAGTCTCTTTCCTGTCTTCAGTCACAGGGACTCAGTGAAGCAGATCTTTTCAGGGGCCCCGTGGGGACCGTAAGTGGCTCTGACTGAGAGACATCACAGGTGGACCCTGAGACTTGCCAGAGATTAGCATGTCTGCGACAGGAGGAAGAGGGGCTCCTCTGGTCCATTTGTCTTCAATTGATGAGATAATTTTTCTAATTAACCTTGCGCGCAACACTTGATGTCCAGTCCTGTGTTTCAAGAACAGAGAGAAACTCGTCTCACGACATGCTGAAAACAAAAACAGTTTTCCTCCATAGATCAGCCTGAGGAAGCGGACGGTGCTGGATAATGGATGTTTGCTGGAGATGGTCAGACAGGGCTAATCTTTGGATGAGTTCCATGTTTCAGCTCGAACGCACCATCCTTCAAAATAGCCAGAAAAAGAGAAGTATCGATTTAAAACCTGATCTATGCTCTATGTGCGGAGCAGTTACTGGTCGTATCAACAAAAGTTGCCGATGAGGAAGAGTTATGAGAAGTGTCTAGGGCATAACAGCGTGTATTTTAAATCGCTATGGAATATTTTACATTAGTACAATTTTAGATATGCAAGAGATTGTGCAATATGTGAATTGCTATTTAAAACAACAATAAGTGACAACCTTGAATTGTTCAACTGAAGTCAAAAATCAACCCTTTTTACTTTCCAATGCACATTGGTCATATTGATTCATTGGTCAATCACAGTCAATGATCCATTGGTCCATGTTATTTCAAGGGCAAAAAAAAAAGTTATTTTATCAAAATGTAATGTAAATATATTTTCTATTTTGATGTAACTTATAGGTCACACAGGTCACACAATATAATATTAACAAACAGCCAAATAGTTATTTAAATTCACAATGAAACGGAAGTAACGACAGCTCTTTTCCTTTTGTATTGTGATGTACTTCCGGATTATCACAAAATGTTGGGTGGAGACTTGGATCGGTTGTTGATTGGTCCATCGGTTGTTGATTGGCTAGAGGCAGATCTAAATGCAAGCATACAGTCAATTGTTAGAAAGGGGCGGGGTTTAAGCAGACTAAATGATTGGAGAAATCCGGCATTCGTCATCCCAGAGAAGTCTGTCCTTTCACATTGAGTTGAGATCAAACGTTTTTTTTGTCATTCCTCTTCTAAAGGGGTTATCAACAAAGTTTTTTTTAAAAGTTAGTGACAATTGCACAGAATTCAAAATTAGTTATTAAAGAAAATAGTTCTTAATGCAGAAATGCATTGACCTATGCTATAAAATGGACCTAAAATGAAACGTGCGCAAGAGTAAGAACAGCTATTTTAACACTATTGTTCCATAATGCCTACTTGTTCTCCATATTTTTACCATCACACTATGGAATGCCAAAGCTGACTTAATTAAAAATAAATAAATACAGAAATAAATATACGAAGAAATGTAAAAAAGCAAAAATACATAAATAAATACATAAATAAATATACAAAGAAATGTAAAAAAGTACAAATAAATGAGTTTTTATACTTTTATTTCCTTATTTATGTATAATTGTATTTTTTCACACATTTATTTATTTATTTATTTATACATTTATTAATTTATTTATTTCCACATTCATTTATGTATTTATGTTTTTATGTCTACATTTATTTATTTTCACATTTATTTATTTCTACATTTATTTATTTCCACATTTATTTATTTCTACATTTCTTTCTCATGTTTTAAGTCAGACATCAGCATTCGAGCTCAGAGTGGCAGTGCTGAAGCTTTGAGGCCACAGTGACACCTTGTGGTGTGTGAATAAACGAAACGCCATGGGCCCGACCGGTGCTGTTTGAATGGGCATGATGATGCTTCTGTGCTCCAATGCATGGCGTGAGATGCGTGGCTCACTGCGTTTACATGAGCCCATTTTGTTTGATTTAAAGGTGGGGTATGTGATTCTCTTTTTTGTCCATTTTTTCAAAATCACTTGAAATCCTATTCATAACCCACTTACAGCCACTGAGTTAGAAGGACTGAAATGAAAATTAAGCAATTTAATCATCTGTGGAACGGGCAGGACTCGAAAAACTCCAGCCAATCATTTCCAAGACCACCTAGAATCATTGGACAGTAAGTCCATCAATCAAACGGTCGTACCATACCCCCCTCGCGCGAATCAGGGCCAGCGTTAGAGGAAAGAAGGAGCATTTGAGTTGTGTATTTTCAAAATCTGCTGGCCGTTTTGCAAATCACATACCCCACCTTTAAGAATAATTCAAAATTGATGACTTGTGATTAATCAGTATCTAAGAGCAGCATCTATGAAATATGGGTTGCGTTTTAAGCATTTGAATTGTCACCTGTTATGAAACGCGAATGTAAACCGCGTATTGAGTCGCGTTTCAAACTCATTGATCAATATGCTTGTGTAGGAGTCAGTGAAATGTGCACTGGTTTCTCTCCGCGTTCTGCGCTGGTGTGCGAGTCTCATCGACAATAAATGCAAGCCAAACGCAAGCTATCAGCCCTATCCGCGTTTACATTGTTATTAATAGTGGATACTTTCATGCGCTTTCATGTCCAAGTGTCTGCTATCAGACCCGTTGAAGTGCAGTTTCTGTTCATGTGTGCTATGTGTGTTAACCCTATAGCCTAATGTGATATTGTCCGCACACCTCTTGCGTTTCGTTTGGTCAAACACCACAAGGTGTCACTGTGGCCTCAAAGCTTCAGCACTGCCACTCTGAGCTCGATTGCTGATGTCTGAGTTAAAACACGCCCCCTCATTAGCACATGGAGAAATAAATGTATAAATAAATAAATGTATAAATAAATAAATGTGGAAATAAATAAATGTATAAATAAATGTGAAAATAAATAAATGTAGACATAAAAACATAAATACATGAATGTGGAAATAGATAAAAGTGGAAATAAATAAATGAATAAATGTATAAATAAATAAAAAAATAAATGTGTAAAAAATACAATTATCCATAAGGAAATAAAAGTATAAATACTCATTTATTTGTACTTTTTTACATTTCTTTGTATAGCCTATTTATTTATGTATTTATTTATGTATTTTTGCTTTTTTACATTTCTTCGTATATTTATTTATTTTCATATATATATTTATATATTTTCAATATATATTATTCAAAGTCAGCTTTGGCATTCACTGTAGCATTGACAGATAAAGGAAAGTTCAGAGATGATGAGGACATCTTTTAAATTTGAACAAATCCCAGGCACATGTTATGTGTGCCCACTGCCCTCTACACTATATTTCCAAAACATCAGACCCTTAGGATACCAGTACATGTTTAGCAGCAAATAAATCCAGAATCGAAATTCCAAGAAGATTTCCCCAAGCCCAAAGAGGTTCATGGTTTCGATTAACCGTGTTCAGCTCTGTAGGAATCTGGCTGGAGAGCAGGAATTTAAGAATTTAATGCCAGTTCTGCTCCTCTTCTTGCAGGGGGTTACTGCTTTCCAAAACGGCTTCAGGGTAAGGGTTCTCCATGTATTTGTCAAATGGCTTTAACTTGTTTCTCTCCCTCGTTTCTCACTAAGTTTAAACGTAATCTTGACTTCAAGCTGGCTGATATGATAACAAATCTGAACTGGGTCAAGGACTAAAGTCATTCAGACATAATTACTGCACTTGTTGATACCACCAATACACAAAAGCTTCTGATACAGACCTATAGGATTTACACAATATAACGGCGTACTTCAATGTCCTCACAGCAAGACTGCATGGATTGCCTGATGCATATTAAAAAGATGGTAAGAGATTCATCAAAAAGGCAAGCTCCAATGAGATAAGACTTTTTTAAAATTCAAATTCAGAAAACAAATTGATGTTTTTATGGCTCCAGGTGCCCCTTAAGAAGAACTAAGCATAAAAACGAACTGTGGTTGTTCACTTTACTGGTTCTTGGCCAGAAAAAAAAAACTGCAACGTGGATTGGATTTCATGCCAACAGAGAAAGGCTGGCTCTGTGAGTGGCAGGTTTAAAACAGAACATCACATTAATATTTATCTATCATTTTTAGAAATGAAGTGCTATATTATAGCATTAAACCCCTTAACAGGATTAACATTTTTGTTTTTATGAAAGTTAATATATTGAGATTTCAGGACTTGATAAATGATAAATACTGTAGAATTTCTCTTCTCTGCTGATAGGTAGTTTATAACCACTAGCCAAATTCTGGCAATGTAGAGATAAAGGTTACTAATTGTAATATTGGTGCAATTATGGTCTGATTTGATAATTATACTCCACTCTGGTTTCTACTCTCAAAGCAACTTCACTAATGCTTAACATTCACCTTCCGTCTTATAGGACAGAGTACAACAACGCTGGAAAATCTTCCAGAAGACTTCTGGCTGATTTTGACCTCAGTGTGATTTCAGAACAGTATGTACAGCCCAGAGCCCTTTCAAGAGAAACCGATTTTCATGCTGATGTGCGATGTTGGGTTCTCTCTAGTGAACATATTGGCTCATGCATCACCTGCTCTTCGCCGCTGACAAGCCTCACTGATAGTGGAGAGTGAGAACCGAGCGATTCCTCTAATAAATAAACAAGTTTACCAGCGTTACTATCACCTCCAAAAGCTTCAGGCATCACGGTGCATGGCAACATATACCATTAGCATAAAAATTTGATGTTGAATCAACTTTACTGCCACCCCACTGATTTCATGATTACCATTCACTAAAATACACTAGTATAATTAGAGCTTAAAATTAAGATTTATCAAAATGCCTCATATCATAATGTTTACACATTATGCACATTACACATCACACACATACATTTGACATTATACATTTTGCAATCTTGCCTGGGATAAAATGTACAAATGAGATTTTAATGCATATACTTCTTAAATAATATATACATCAATTATATACATACAAATATAAATCAATTCACTTCCTTTCCTACCCATATTCATTAACCTTGATGTCATACACAAAAAAAGGTGGAGCTTGATAAAAAATAAATAAATACTGTTATTCAGTATGGATGCAATATAAAATCCTGAATAAAGAGTTGAAAATATGAACTGTTTTCAACGTCGAATTATATTGCATTAAACATTTTTATTATTATTACTATTACAATTATTATTAAGTTATCACATAGAATCTAATGTAAAGGCTTGCATTAAAATGAAGGAGAGATGCATTTAGTTGGCATTGGCATTTGGAGATTTGGTTAAAGAAGGTTTTAATGTAAAATATCATTACAATCCAGTCTAGTATAGCCATCATTACCTTTCAATATTGCAGCGCTGTTGACATTTGCCATTTTGAAAATTAAACATTTGCATAATTTGCAGAAGTGTGCAGGTTTAGATATAAAGACAGTCTTTATATTTCTATAATTCTACTAAGTCAGGGGATTCCTACACACTACAGATGTCCAGTTCTGAGCTACGACTGCTGAAAAGCAAAAGAAATTGTGCTTTATTGAACTGGAGCTTGTCAGCATTTTCGGAGAGCTAGTAAAGTATAATTGTGTCATCCTTTACAAAGCAGTGTTGGGTTGACAGCAGCCACAGAAGCCTCATTACTCTGTGTTTTATTGGGCTGTTTGAGGATGGCAAGATCGTTTGGTGATGAATAATGTCTTTCTCACTGGGAGATACAGTAAAACATACAACAGCACCGGCTCTGCCAAAGATACATGGATCATCTGGAATGAGATCAAGTCCACTGAGGAAGTAAACGTGATTTTCGGCTGACACCCCTCAACATGCATACGAGCAGGAGAGAGTGGATGAACGGAGAATATTTTGAGCCGTGTGTGAAGAGAGTGGCAGATGACAGTTCATGAAAAAATTAAACACATCAACACCTGGATAAAAAAAACAAAGATACTAATAGTTTAAATAATAATATACTTTATTAGAGGGAATAATTATAATAAAATTAAATCCAAATGTTTGGTTACACTTTATTTTACAGTGTCCTTATTACTAGTCAAAATTTTTCAGTGATGCTGGGTCATTTTCTTAATCAACAGCAAAATTATGCTGACATCACAGTAACTTACTGCTCTCGTTTTACTGTGAATTCACATTACAAAGTTGTATTTAACCACTTACTATCGTAATAACAGTAAATAATGCATACTTACATAATTGCAACTAACCCTAAACCAAACTCAAACCCTATTGTACATGTTGTTAATTATTGTACTTAGTACTTAAAATAAAGCATAAAGGGGAAAAACACACACACCTAAATATATAGTTTATACTGTGTGTTACACATATTTAATTAATGGCAAGAAGAGTTAGTTAAGTCAAGATTAATAGTTAATTAGTCAAGATAAAAATATCTGTATAATTTCATTAATACACTAAAACAACAACTAACAATAACTATTCACAGTGTCATGAATTATTTGTGCACTGTCATTTTGGGATTATACCCTTTAGCAATACTTGTAAACAAGACAGTAAAGGATCACTTCCGTGTGAATTGTGTGAAAGTGCCGTTGCTGTCTCAGACCTCAGTGGAGTTGTAAACAGGTCATATAAATCCAAAACAGGCTCATTTGACATTTTAATGGAAGTCTACATTAATTTCCTCCTGGAAGCACATAGGGCTGAATCAAAAAACGAAGAGAAGTGGAACTTTATTAGATGTTATTAAGGCGGGGAGACACTCCTGAGACCTCCGACTTCAAATAATGTATTAAGTTTCAAACTTCATTTTGTATGCACAATTGAACGGGGGTCCCGTGAGGAAGAATGGATTCAAGATCCACAGAATGGATAAATGATGGTAATGGTTTTTAATATAACCGAAGTTAATACTCGATAAGATTAAAAGAAAGAAGCAGATCTTCCATTACTTTGCTGAAGCAATGGAGCCCTGGATATAAGATCCTTTTAAACTGATTTTGACCCAAACGTGCCTGAATAGACAGTGGTTTTAACGGACAGATGATGCCAACGAATTGGAGTATAATGAAATCTGAGGGAAAATGAAAATGTCATTTCAAAAGAAAAACGATTCGATGAACAATGGTTTGAAGCATCATCGGCACAAGGCCTGTTATACAAGACATGTATATGTACATGGGGGGGTTTATATGCTCGTTTAGCATATTGACTAAACGAACATCTGACAGTGAGTCTAAATTAAGCCAACACACACCGGTCTGCCTTAAGAGCTGCCTCATGGCTTCTGTTAATTAACTCCAGAAATGCACCATCGCTCAGCCCTCAAACACGCACAAAAACCTGCAAAAGTTTAGCTGCAAATCGCTCATTCAGTTAAATAAAGTGTTCCATGATTTATGAAATGATTTTCAATGATATTTATCTTTGATAGAAATCTAAAGATTAATTAGGTTAATTAATAAAACGTTGTGTAATGATTCCTTTTAAACTATCCGATTAATAACGTTTTATAACATGATGTATTATTAACAAACCGTAAATCATTGCAGTCCCAGTTAATCTCCCCCATTCATTCCAGCCATCCTGAAATAAATGTCTTGTTCTAGATTAATGAGCTAACCAAGTCTAATCTTGATTATGGCACCATGAACTCACATAATTCCTGCCTCGATTTCCCTTTTCACAGTCAGGAAAACTTATTTCGACTCTTCAATCTCCTGTAGCATTTCCAAGTGCCTGGCTGGTTCGTGAACCCAACTGCACTGGAGTCTGGAAGCACTAGCCCATCAGTGTGCGATTTCACTGGCGTCCTCCAATAGGTAATAGAGGCAGAAGGCAGAAATCATCAATCAAAAGGCGGGTCACCATTCATAGCCATCTCAGAACAGGCACTATATAACCGCAGCTGCTAAACAGCACTAATTTCCCAGAATGAAATACGTCGCGGCCACAGCGGCCATTTGCAGGATTTGTATCGGAGGCCATATTTCAAGGTCATGCTTCGGCTTCTGCCTATTAAAGCCTGTTTGAAACATTGAAGGGGCAGTTTATGTCTCGCTGGTTTCTCGCTGAGGTCTAAGTACCGGCACAATGGTTGATGTAAAGAGTGCTGAGTGATGAAAGAGGAGGGAGAGGGGAGGGAAAGGGAGGAAAAGGGAGGAAAAGGAATGATCGAAGGAAAAAGGAGGAGGAGGGAAGGAAGGAGTTCAAGTTAAATGTGGATTAATGGACAATGGCCTTTTTTTTTATTGTCAATGAGATTCGAGCATGACTGGGATGTAAGTGTTGATCACAGAACAGCCAGATCAATGCAGTGTAATAATTAAAATTCAATGTAAGTTCAAAATATGTCATCCAAATGAACAAGTATTTATGTAAGCTGCACCTCTTAAAAATCTACAGCAGGCGTTTAACTTCAGATTTAACGTTTTAAAGGTCAGTATAAAGAGACAGAGCAGGGACTCCTCTTAGACATACAAATTGTTTTACATGGTATTCATGATGCATTTTTAATGTACTAAATACAGTTTAATATCATATATTCTAATCTGAAACTGCTTCTGCCAAATGGAGGTTTCTGATTGGTGGTTTGAAAACTTATAAGAAAGTCTCTTTCTGTTTGCAAACTGTTGACTCCCTGATGAAGGCTTGTATGCCGAAACGCGTCGGAGTGGTTTTGTTTAAAGGTTTAAGATGACCAAGCCATAACAATAAAGGCTTTTTAATCTTTCTAAAGAGAGTGCCTTGGAGTTTCTTGAATTTTTGCTGTTTCATTTAAATTAATTTTTTCATTAAAAATGTAGGCTATTCATCACACACACACACACACGCGCACACACACACACACACACATGCACGCACGCACGCACGCACGCACGCACGCAAAAAAAAAAAAAAAAAAAAAAAAAACAGTTAAATGTTTTGGGTTATTTGAGTACAAAATTTTGCAGAAAAAAAAAACAGCATTGAGATGAAATCCCAGCACTGTTTTATCCACATATCATCACATGCACCTGTCTGTTTCTCAAACAGTGTCAGCGGTTGCTACATACAAATTAGGATGACTATCTTTCAGGGGACATGTGTATATTACAATGTTAGGATAGGCTATTATGCAATCATACAATATATGAAGTCGACCACTGAGGATATTCACACAATTATTCATCTGTGTCACGATTCAAACTTCTTAATTCAGTCTGTTGTTTTCTGTTAGGATATATTGTGTTCATTAGTTTCTCTCATTCAATCTGTGCAGCACTGGGAAAACTTGGCTAAACTATAGTTGCAGGTGCTGTTCTTATTGTCTAATTCTTCACATCATTTCTACTAATGCGCCTGTGATTTTGGGTGAAGACATGAGATCAGAATGAGCATCCTCCCATGTTTACCCTTGTATACCGACTACAAATGGGGCATAAACACCATGCTCAGCATGAATGCTCGGCCTCACTTGGACAAATCATATTGGACAATGTTTGGAAAAGCTACAGCGCCACCTGCTGGCGAACCTCATAATCTCACTTCTGCCAGACCACTGCCATATGCAAACATATGGACAGGTTACACTCCACTCATTCCAGAGCAACTGTGCGCATTCATCCATACCTCAGAGATGAAGTGTTTAGCCCCTGCTGGCAGAATGATCCCTGAAGACTCCCTGACCATCACTGTCAACATTCGGCAGAACTTTCCCAGACTAAAGAAGACAAAAGAAAAGATAAATGCTTGTCATGGCACATTAAATGCACTAAAATGGGTCTGTTTTCTATTTACTTGTACATTTGAATTATACAGTATAATATTACATGTTTTCTGTAGCATTGGTATGGCCAGCTGGTGGTTTATACGACAGTTGCTGAACATTTTAACTTTTTTCAGATTTACTACATTTAGACTGGTATATTATTCCACCAAACGTCTATTGCATGTTATACAATGCAACATCTATTAGTCACATTTAACAAACGCATGAAAAGAAATGTAAATATTGATTCAGGCTGCATGTTAAATACATGCATGATGCAAAGATGTATAAGCACAAATAGATAACTTTAAAAGTCACCATGAAACAAAAATGTACTAAATTACAGATAAATAATCTATCCGTGCATGCATTTCTTTTATTTTATTAGTGATCTTTAATCAACACAACATATTTTCTCTTCTCTGCACAAGGGCAGGACAACCTGTCACTCACAAGACATCGCAGCACTAGCAAACCACAATGATCTAAACAATCCAATCAAGAACCAAGTCCCGTCCAACATTATTTCTTGTTCGAGAAGCCATTTCACTCAGGTATATGCCACAATAGGGAAGAAAAAACTATCGTAACTTTTGTTTCATGCTGACTTTAATGATTTTCAGTTGTATGGATATAAACATGTTTTACACTTGCTACTGAATTCACAAAAGTACCCTAAATTATGAATCTATGACACTTTGGTAAAGTGAGATCATTTGGTTACACTAAGGAGGCCTTGGTGGAGATTTTAGGTAATTTGCACTGCAGAATAGACCATACATCTCCCTTATAAAATCACCAGTTGCTTAAATTACACAAACTTGCCAGTAACTATGGAGACATTATATATTGTGTTGTTCCACTGTGTACCAGAGAGAGAACTGCAGAACCAAGTCTCAGCAGTCGGAGGACAACAGAGTCAGACCTGAAGTTAGGGTGGTGCTGACGATCGCGTAACCCACCTCAACAACCCTATCCTTCACTATAACTATAAGAAAGCAAACCCCACCCAAAAACTTAACTACGCCCCAATACCGGTGGGTGAGACTGCTGGCCTGGCGCTGTTGGTTCTGCAGTTGGTTGTTATTGACCAGAGATGACAGTCAGTCACTTAAAAGTGTTTTCCTTCTGCAGTCCTGTTCAGAGAAGGGCAAAACTATAGAAAGTGCCAAAACTGCAATGATGATGCAGTAGGCCTACATTGTATCACTTAGAAATGTCATCAAACCTAATAAATTAACTTAAGAATAACTTTGTGGTCTGCAGAGTGCTTCAGGTAAAGCCAACCCTGAATGTACCAATTTGAATGGATTCATGTGATGTTGTTTACATTGTATGTTAAAATACTCTTTAATCCTGCAACAAATCAGACAAACAAAAAAAACGTCATAACCATCATGTCGTTCCATCACTTTTTTCTTCCGAAGAAGTGAACACACAAAGAAGTCTACACGGCTCGCTTATTTTCCAAGTGCTCTGGTAGTTTCAGGAGAAAACCAATATAATATGTACTCGATTTAAAAGTGAAATCGTAGATGCCATTGCTCTCCATGTGCACCATCTAGTTCAGTCCAGTAGTTAGCGGAAATGCTCATTTTACTGCCATTAAAGTTATTAAAATGACACATTTAGATATACAGTAGATTTCCTTAATTATTTTATTTATCATCTGTTCTGTCGCTGTTATTCTGTCTTTGCTGTGGAAGCTTGTTGTCACCAAGACAAATTCCTTGTACGTGTAAATATACTTGGCAATAAAGCTCTTTCTGATTTTACATGGTGGTAATGTTAGTAACTAAGAGGTTTGACAATCTTTTTTTTTTTATAAATTAACCATTTGAACAAATTATTCAATAAAGCAAGCAACATTAGGAAGTAACAATGTCAGAAATTGATAATTCTCTGGATGAGCTGATAAAGGTGTGAGCAGCTGGGTTAATTCTGTCGTTTCTACCGTTATCAAAGACCTCTCTCTCTCTCCTCTCTTCAGATTCAACGCTGTAACTTCTGATTCTGACATTTTCAAGGCAGGCTTGTCTTAACTTATACCTTTGTTTTACAGCATGGCCGAATTTCATCAGAGACACGTCTCTACGAGGAGTTTTTAAAAGGACTTTTTGGTACAGTATATGGTTTAATTTGACACTTTTAAAAAATAATTCACATCGGTTTAATATGATGTTTTGTGGTCGTGTGGGTCAGAAATACTGAAATATTGGCAGACACAAGACAATATTCAAGTTACTTTACAATAATACGGTAAGTAAACACAAAGGGGAGGCAGGCCCGGGTTGAAATAAAATATACTTGTGGTAGAAGTTTCAAGTGCATATATCTTTAACCTTGAAAAGTATAGATTTATACAACCTTTGTCCTGTCTGGTTAGGCATTAAACATCTCTCCAAACCTAAACGAGGTATAAGGTTCAACAACACAACTAGCCACCAAACAATATAAAATCGCATCTCTTTCCTCATAAAGGCTGTTGTAGTAGAATCATTAACTCTTTGACCCTATGTGTTAAGTCAATATACAAAGGTTATACTTTGCTGCTCATTTAAGTGTACTTAGTTACTCATGCTGGAGTTTGTGCTACAAGGTCTCTTTATGAATATGAAGCACCAGTCACCTACACGGGCCTTCATTTAAACAGTTTTGTTTGATGCAGGCTATACATTGTTCTCTATGGTTTTCCTTTTCCTGTTTATTACAACATCCTTTAGCAAGGGTGTAACTTTGGTTTGAGAAGTGGGGGGGACACAAAATGGGGGAAAATATTTTTGAATACCATTTCCTGCATTTACATAGTTACATTTAGGGACAATGGTGATACAAAATCCAGTAAAAAATTAGATTATAATGATACATTCTGCCAAAAAGAATAGGCTATGTATAAGAAAAATATGTCTTACTTTCTTTATTGTTTAATAGGTGCCGAACACCAAGACTTCAGATAATCATTTTATAAAGTACATTTTTTTAGCTATTAATGTTTTGTGTGTAAATAACATTCAAAATACAGATTTGTACTTCCATTAGACCAGTGATTCTCAACCAGACCAAACTTCCAAAGGAGGCCTCAAAATTACTTAAAATGATTTAAAAAAATAAGACAGTACTAAAAAAATCTGGATATTTCTTAATTTAATTCACCCACTCAGCAACTGCTGTTTGCCATGGTCTTGAAAATTTTAAAAGTGTGATTTCTAGACCTGGACAAATTATATAACTTAATAAAAATCTTACAACTTGATAGACATTTTTAATAATTATAACTTTTTCTAGTTATGCCGCAGCCAAACTCTAAAAAATGTTATGAGGTAGACATTTTTAAATTGAGACAAATCCTTATCCTTAATCCTTATCCAGTAAATTATAAATAACTGGAAAAGTCATGTGCCCTTTCAATATTGTTGAGGACAATCAGGGGCCTTGGAGTCCAAAAGGACCACTGTGTTAGACTGAATATTAACTGCAAAGGCCTCGTGGAGGTGAGATAAAAAGCTACTGCTAGTGCTTTATATCTACGGCTCAACCACTAATACTCCCAGGTTGTTGTTGAAAATGATCCTGCCGTCCACTTCTTTACTGCAGTCAGGATGTCTCAGTAAGTCCAGCACTCCTTTCTTCAGGTCTTCAGGAGCATTCTTACTGAACTCTATCACCTCGGTAAGGAAATCCAGCAGCAGTTCTCCCACCGGGTCTCCCTCAGTGAAGCACTCCGTGATGTCCATCTGGGACAGAAGCTCATGGTTACGGTAGGGGATGCCCTCAGAATCGAAGAAGGTCTTTATATCTCCTGTAGTGACACACTGGCTGATCTCAGTGTAACAGAGCTGTTGTTTAAAGGTCGTCCATAATTTGCCCCATCCACTCTCCCCTATGAAGAGCAGAAGTAAAACTAAGGTCATTTTTTTCCTTAAACAGAACAGAAAAAACCCCCTGAAAATAAAAAATTAATTTGTGGTTACAGACTTTTAGATCCCATTGTACTGCCCTACAAATGTGAAACCCATTACATACACAAACAATGGATTTTGATTGAATTTATATAGATTTGATTTCCACTTTTTCTGAATCTGATCATAGTTGATTTAAAGGAAAATTTTGACCTCAAAGCATCTACTGAACTCAAGGATGGGTGTCGTTTGAATTTGAGTGATTCCGATTCCAGTTCCGATTCTGCTTATCGATTTCGATTCATATCCAATCACAGTTTCAATTTAAATATGGAAAAAAAGTCAAACAGGACAATGAATACCCAAAACCGAGGTATGTACCGAACCGTCAGTTTTGTGCACCGTTTTTCACCCCTAGCGTGTGCTCTGGATGTGTGTAAAGTAGAGAAAAAAGCATGCGAGTGCCGAGTTCTCTTGCGCTTAAATGGTTTAAAACCACATTAAAATACGCACACAGGAATCCAAAAGTATCCGATACCTGACCTTAAGTATCCAATTCCAGAATTAGAATCGATTTTCCATTCCCAACCCTAACTGTACCTGA
Organism: Semotilus atromaculatus; assembly: GCA_031834385.1. Taxonomy (NCBI): domain Eukaryota; kingdom Metazoa; phylum Chordata; class Actinopteri; order Cypriniformes; family Leuciscidae; genus Semotilus; species Semotilus atromaculatus. Next base: position 22,546,101 of record JAULUF010000055.1, on the reverse strand, counting down.
CACCAGAATGATCAAGAGTTTCCCATCTTTTTCTAGAAGACTCCGAAAAAATGAAACAGTGGCCTCTGGATCTTTGACATAGTACAGCATCTGTTAAGCAGATTGATATTAATATTCTACAAACATAACAAAACATCTTTGATACACAGACCTTATTACCGTAATATAACTTTAAAAAGTCAAAACCTGTATCATGTGAATGAAGTCCATCTTTTCCCCAGAGTTCTTCTCTTGCCAGTGTTTTTCAAACTCAGACGCTGTCATCTTGTTCCACGCAAAGTTAATGTGATCAAGACCTGGAGTGGTTGATACCCGAACTGAACAGAAAGAATTAAAGAAAGAAAAACAGCACAAATAGCCATTTACTGGTAGAGTTAGTAAAAGCGTATAATATGATTAACCTAAATGAGCAGCAATAAAATGTTTGGTACCTTTATACTTGTGCAGCATGTCATTGCTTGGTTCCACCACTTCATTGTTGACTTTGACATGTGGATGTTTCAGGTGTAGCTGAGTGAACATCTCTAGATCAATCTCACCTAAAAATTAGATGAATATGAATGACTGAGAACTCTGTTATTCAAATCTGATAAAACAGTATGTTAATAATTCAGTTATTATTAAAAGTGTACCTGCTCCACTCCCTACTCCTATTACATTGAAAATGGGTCTTCCCCCTCCAATGCTGCAGAGAGAGCGAGAGAGAATATAATAAGGGCAAGATAATATTATTATATCATGTCATTGTTAAATCTGCTGGCACATTCTGTATTACAAAGCTAGGACAGGCTAAATGAATAAAATATGACATTTATCAAGAACGATAAAGCACCTTGCCAGTATGTCTGGTAGTGTATTATGAATGAAGTCCTGCATGCACTGGTGCTCTGATGAGCGCTCCAGAAAGAGCTCGAATGATTTGAGGTATCTCGGATAATCTTCCACAAGTGATCTGAATGGAGCTGCCATGGTTTTCATTGGCTGAAACATACAACTGGTGTTTTAGAATGATAAATTGGGTTCTGAATCACCCAACAATGAAACAAAGAAGATGATATTTTGAGAAGTTCTAGCAATGACAATATCATGGGTTTGATTCCCAGGGAAAGCAAGAACTAATCAAATGTGTACCTTGAATGCAATGTAAGTCACTTTGGATAAAAGTGTCTGCCAAATTAATAAACAAAGTTTTTTTTTTTTGCTTTTTTGTTTATCCATAAAATGGAAGTCAATGGTAAGCACTTTGTGCATAAGCATAAGGAACAACATTTATGGGACAGTTCATGTCAGATTTTGTTGCTGATTTTAAATATGTTATTTAACTGTGAGTTTGGTAATTTGGGTGTTTGAGATTTCAGTATTTCCCCCATTCAAATAGATTGGTCTTGGATGCCCAAAATAGCTGCCAAGAGGTGTTGCAAATATGGCCTCCGAGTGAACAGAGTTTCCTTGAAAGGGACTTTGGCTTTACACACCGTCGCTTGGCTGAGAGGACCCTGTCGCTTTCTCTAACATACACTGTGAGAAAGAGGGAGCACATGAAGACGTTGTGTTGACAGAACTGTAACTGTCCCGTAGGACCAGTGCTGAAAGTTTATCATTTGCACGTGTTTTACCTTGGCAATTTAAACATTCAAGCACAAGAAGACGTGAAAGATAACTCGCGCATGCTGTGTGAGAAGTTTTATCTGCGCAAACTGCACATTTGAAGCACACGCCCAGAAATCCGTGTCTGACAGAACGTGATTACTGAATTAAAGGAGAACTCCGGCGCAAAATGAACCTCGGGTGTAATAACACATTGGTACCGACTAAATCGTTCCCCGAGATTTGTTTTCATGATAATCGAATGTAAAGAGTTTTATCTCTAAAAACAGTTTAGCTTATAATGCTAGTATATGGGGCATATAATAAGCAAAAAGAGATCGCTAGTTAATACCACTAACAAGGCTCAAATTAGCCCCACACTAACACAGTAGCATAATGAGTGTCCTTACATGCAAACCGAAGCATTGAGAACTTTGTCAGTGTACAGACAGTTTAATAAGAAGATACTTTACAAAGACATCGAGACTGTTTTCCAAGATGGCTCCTGTCTGTATTCGCGTAATTGACTGTCGTTGTAAAGTGTCTTATTAAACTGTCTATACACTTAAAAGTTCTCAATGCTTCGGTTTGCATGTAAGGACACTCATTAAGCTACTGTGTTAGTGTGGGGCTAATTTGAGCCTTGTTAGTGGTATTAACTAGCGATCTCTTTTTGCTTATTATATGCCCCATATACTAGCGTTATAAGCTAAACTGTTTTTAGAGATAAAACTCTTTACATTCGATTATCATGAAAACAAATCTCAGGGAACGATTTAGTCAGTACCAATGTGTTATTACACCCGAGGTTCATTTTGCGCCGGAGTTCTCCTTTAAGATTTCGTTCACGTCTTCTTGTGCTTAAACTGACAATTTCACACAAAATGATGTCTAAATGTTCATCTTGGCATGTATCCTAGTAAACATAGTCGGTTATGTCTTAAGTGAACTTAAACAGTGGAGAAATAAAATGCATGTGTGACAGTATCAGTATATTGAATCCGTGCATTAGTCTTAAAGTGACAGCAGCCTAATATTGCTGCTGCGTTTTTAATGTTAATCAAACATCAGACTCACTGCAAAAAAATCACTAAATGCTCTTGACTGAATACATTTAGTAACTTTAATAAGGATTCACCTATATTTAACTTATACAGTAAAGATTATGCAGTGTTTATTTATATTTGATTAGGCTACTTTATTCAATTTCTGTACCTAATCTACCTAATCTGTATCTAACTGCTGTTAGATCTACCTATACGTGAAAGAAAAGCACTGTTTATTTAATTTTCATCACTGTTCTAAGAGCTTATTTTGTGCTATTGCTTGTAGTTTGTTTATTTGTTATTATTTTATTACAAACTATTTACTTGAATTTATGTTTGAAACTTTTATATTATATTTATGTAGATTTTTTTCATTTGCATTGCTCTTACATTTCATGAAAAAAGTCTGGCGAGTAAAAAAAAAAAGAAAAAAAAAAAGTATTCAATAGCGATTTGATCTTCAGTGCTTAGAGGGTTGTATACACAATTAGGATATGTTACTTTCCTGGATGAACATTTCCTATTAATCAATCAGTGATCTGAAGGCCATCAAATTGAGAGGGTTAGGGTAACCTATAGAACAATAGATTGAACTAGGAGTTAGGTTTAGGTGGTTACAGAAGCAGGTGTAATTTCTCAGGACACCTGTGTGATGCTCCTAAAAATGTTTACACACCTTTAACACAATCTGAAATTATTAAACAAAAGGGGACAAAACTAATAAGAAATAGTCTCAATTGTTAAGATTACAATATGAATTGCAATGAAATATGTATAATCTCTAATCGATGGAACGAATAAAAAGTCACACAAGAATGTGTTGCAGTTACGAATGGAGAGTGAGACTATTAGTAAAGCGTCAGACAGTATAATCTCCGCCATAACATCATTGTCCTGTATTCAGATTAGCATGATGAGATTTATTGTTCTGCAACAAGGTTCATTCCCATTTTTACAACTGTATCATTATTTCTAACTTTAGGTGCCTGACACTGGATATGTGCCGCCGCATGTGCATCAGTGGTCTAATAATAACACGGAGAAAGCAGAAGTGCGCAGCAGCTTACCTCCACTGTTATCCGATATTTCTCACACTGCCAGTGCGAGGTGTGGGACGCTGGCTGGGCCGTGGCACATCCAGACACAGACTCAGCCACGCCCATTAGAACAAGGCCCCGCCCACTCCCTTAAAGCCGCAGGGCTAACACGCTATCGCTACACAACAGAGCTCTTAATATTTAAATATAAATCACTATATCTCAGGACGTGTTTTAAACATTTTTGATCTCTGTTCCATTTCCCCTTATCTAGAGAGCAATTTAAATGAAATCACATGGATTTCCTCTAAAATTATGTTTTAGTAGGCTGTTCACCACCGAATATTCATTTATATAAATCAACACATTTACAAATAAATCAACAATCAAGGTTATTTTTAAATTAATTGTTTTACTTTTTTTCCATACATATTGTATGACATACCACCAAGTCATCAACCGGCACTGGCCAGGAACACACTAACTGAAACGATACAACGTGCCCGGCTCATTGCTGCCCTCCAGTGCTCATTGGTGTAATTTTACAAGTGAGATTGCAGCACACTGATTTCCCCTACACTATTATGTTGAAGACATAACACTCAACTTGTGTTCAATCCATGTTATTAAACTAGGCCATAATAACAAGCAGACCATTGTTAAGTAATTGAGATCTAAGGCTGCGAGACAAAATAATAAAACAATAAAGACAAATATGACCAATAAAATACAAATACAGTAATCAATTTGTTTATATGCTTGCACATTCATTAATGCATCCATTCAATCAGTTTATCCATGTTAATGAACTTGTCTGGAAACAGACAAAAACTGACATTTAATTCAATTGAGCTCCAAAAGATCTATAGACTTACTGAAAATTCATGCTATAAACACAATAGAATATTTGGTCATACATTAGATTGGTGTCCAGTTCTCACTATTAACTACTACGACTTTTATACAAAATAAATTACTGCTTAATAATAAGGTAGATGTTAATAGGGTTAAGGGATGTAAAATATGGTCATAAGGCATAAATATGTGCTTAATGTACATGCTAATAAGCAACTATATTTAATAGTGAGAATTGGACCCTAAACTAAAATGTTACCAAATATTTTTATATAATAGCTTGAATGCCAAATGCCAATAACACCTTTCTTAAAGCCAACACATACAGTTTAGCGTATTTTATGTAAATAATAGAGGTTATATGGTACTTTGGATAGTTACATCAGATCAATTTAAAGTTTAAATCAACACTGATGGAAAGTTATGCACTAATCTGGGCTGGGCCACATCATTTTGATCCAAATATAAACGGCAAGAGAACAAGGCAAAAATTCAGTGATCTATCTTTAATCTACCTACCATTTTCTTTATTAAAAGATACAGATAAAGCAATTTTCTCACTTAACTTCTCAGTCAGTTTGATCATGTCAAACTTTGTTAAACAGATTTGGCTACTGGTGAATGGAAATTCATGATTAAAATGAGAGAACCCACAAAGATTCATGGGAAATCTTCTGCAGAAGATTATTAGGGCTTAATGGAAAAATTAAGCCTGACAGAATCACACCACACAGACGTGTCCCCTAGGTGGCACTGACAAGTCTGCTTAAATTCATCTCATCCTTGAACAGAAATGACAGGCTTTACTAATAAAAACTGATTAAACAAAAGATTTAAACGATTCAACATCCTGGAGTAGAAGTATCTGATGGGCTGCACGGTGAAGACATTCAGGTCTGTGTGACGATGGGCAGACAACAGAACATTCAGCACAATTGCATTTGTTTCAAATACTTTTACTTCATTGTCTTATGTTATGTTATCTGCAAAATAACATGACTGTTTCTATTTTTTTTTCTTTTTTCATCTGTTTCTGTCTTTCATCTCAATTTCCATCTTGCTCCATATGTTGGTTATGATGGGTATACAAATTCACCATCAGTAAAAGAGCAATTTTACTGTTTTTTAGGCAATTTTAGGCAAAAAAAGACAATTGTTTAGGACTGTCTTATTATATGTCCGCTTAGTTAATATATTAGGTATGATTTAAAAGACCAAATGGTGTCTGGAATGAACTTACAATGGGAGTCTATGGGACAAAGGCACAACGTTTACCTCATTTCTGTGAAAGCAGCTGAAACCACCATCCATCTTTGATGCAGATTAACATAAGCGACAACTTTTCCCACAGAGTATCACAATTTATTAGCATTTTCGGTCAACTCTTCAAGTACACACAATTAAAACAGAAAGTACTATGTAAACTAAAGGTCAGTGTTTTACAGGCAACTGTATATACAGTAGTGCTGAGAGCATACTGGACATATTAGAAGAAGAAGAAGAAGCCATGTAAACAAGTCAGTTTTAAGGGGCAACAAATAAAAACCAAGTAAATCAAACAAACATAACACACTGTTGACTTTGTCACTAAAGGAGCAAGTTTCCATAAAAATGCAAGGCCACTTTTGGAATAATCCAGTGTATGACAAAATCAATCCAGCATGCACACGCACAATTGGGCTTCAAAATAAATAAATATATATATATATATATATATATATTGCCTTTTTTTTCCAGAGTTTGTATAAATAAATAAAACTGTTATAAGCTATACACATTTTAGCTTCTCACATCAGTGGACTAATTTAGAAATACGCCAAAAGTCTTTTGAGCAGCAGATCATCCGAATGGATCTCAAACAAACAGGAACTGGAACGGTTCGGTTCTGTAGACTAACCAGCCAGCACTTACATATCACATGTACTGTACGGCAACAGATGGGACAAAACGAACAAAATAAAAAAAAAATGAGGAAAAAAATACATGTGCAGGTAACAATGTAAAAAAAGAAAAGTTGCTGCCTTAAATTTTTTAAGTACAATCAACTTGGATGTTTAAGTAATTTCAACTTAAATTACATTAAACTGACTATAAAATGAGCTGAATCTTGTATAACTGAACTTATTTTGATGAGTTAAAGCAATGTAAAACATATGCTGTCATAACTTATTAATGCTATCATTGTTTTTACACTGTATGTAACACATACAGAATACATTCTCTCGGTGGAGCAAGACCACATGAAGCAGAGGTTCCACAAGTTATGTTATAATGAGGACCATTAAGATTTAAGAAAAGTTTTCCACGTGGCAGTACAAGGAGCGAAGCGAACCTTGACACTGTAGTTCTTGAAACAGATTATCAAGACAATTATGTCAGCAAGAAGTCAGTCAATAAAGCAAAAAGAACTAGCAGGGATATTATTAAAATACAGAACCAGCACCTGTACTTTATTAAAAATGATGAACATTCATAGCGTTGAAGCACCTCTCCCGGTGTAATGCTCATGCAGACTCTACATAAATGCATTGGTCCACTGTATTTGTGCTAAATGAGTTCCCCTAAACGCAGGATATTGCAGGAAGCCGCTTTCAAGAGCCTTTCTGCGCGCCACAGGAACACAGTTCATTATCCGCTGGTGTTGGAGCAGACCTCATCAATTTTACAACTGCTAGACGGAGGTTAAAGGACAAACTGAGTCGTGCTGAAGAAGCACACGGGCAGATCATCACCTTAACCTCTCGGGGTGTCTAAATGAGCTGTGTTTTAGTGTACTGTGCGGATCATACACACGTTCAGAGACATTCTACATGAACACAACAGTTTACAGCAAAGTCCTTGCATCACAATGAAAAAACACTAGAAAATCTGTTTGAACATAAATCAAGAGGAAACTAAAGAATGACTAAGCACTAATATAGTGCATAACACATCAGTCTTTTCTCGTTCTCTGTTAAAAAGTCACATCGCCTTAAAGGGATAGTTCACGCAAAAAAAAATCAAATTCTGTCATTATTTAGCCACCTTCATGTTGTTCCAAACCTGTATGACTTTATTTCATCTGTGGAACATAAAAGGAGAAATTTTAATGCACCAGTTGTTATTGCCAATGCAATTAGAATTATTGTGGACTGGAGATTTCAAGCTTCAAAAAGGACGAACGTGATGTAAAAGCATAACGACAGTATTATTATTAGGGAATAATACAAGAACAAGTTGTGCACTATATTCCAAGTCTTCTCAGTCATAAGATAACTTTGTGCTCAATTTAAGTCATTATTCACTGCGAGGCTTGACATTCACATTGACTTTCATGAACAAATATTTCTTTTGAGTAATCTCTTTTCAATGAATTGATTGATTCAGTTCACAGTTTGGACTAGTCCTTTCATTTCAGCGACTTAATTATCCGGTCATACAGGTTTGGTACAACATGAGCTTGAGTAAATGATGACAATTTAAATTTTTGGGTTAACTAGGCTTTTAATGCGACTGATACAATACTGTAGATTCGGCACAACTTGAACTTTTTTTTTTCTTCTTTTTTTTTTATGATGTAAGAAAAATCACGGCAAGAAAATGTCAAAGTCCTCCATCTGGTCCGTGGAATGTCAGCTGTGTCTCGTCCTCTTTAAATGTCACAAATTTCACAATGACCACTGATCCAAAACCTTTGTCCTTGCAGTCTCACATACAATGTTTTGTGTATGCTGCAAATTTTATGTATGTTACTCCTTGTCTCTCTTCCTTTTTTTTTTTTTTTTGGGAAATCCAAAGGGTGCCTTGGAAAGATGAACATTTGAAAATGTTGCACGCAGTCCAGCTTGTGCTTTGAATGTACAGCCACCGAGAGCTTGATCACATGTCCACATCCCCATCATAGGCCAGAGTCAAGGGCTTCGATGGTGGAGATGCACTTTTACTCTGTTTGGACGGTTTGCTGCTGTTAGAAAGAGGAGGAGAAAAAGAAAGATCAATGAAATTTCATGTATTAAGCAGTACTGCTGCCCTCCATTGTATTTCTACACGGTACCACTAGATGGCAGCAACAAGTTATTATAAGTGAGACTAATAAAGTTAACAAATAGGTGAAGTGTGTAATGTCTGTCATCAACTAGAATCACAGACTGTTTTCAAACAGGTATCGTCTTTCCATTAAGTGACGAGTGTGTTAAATTGATAGCATACATACCAAAACAGAAAGGCCAGAGCAATTATGAATAATATGAGAATGAATCCTCCAGCTGTTAACCCATAGACCCATAGCTTTATCCTTCCATCTGTGTGATCAGAAAACAGGATTGTGATCACAACTGAAATATAGGAACATCATTTTTATTGCTTCCACACAGTGGCCTATTGCAGCAGTAACAGATTCAGTGTGACCACATTCACACTGGTGACAATGCACCTGAAGAATCTTCAATTCTCAGTTCAGAGGAAAGGATGGGGTGTGTGTCATAGAGACATTAATATGCTTGTATAACTGATATGACAAGGTCTCAGAACACATCTTTGAGATGAAAAACAAAAAAAAAACATCAGTCTGATGAGCTGCACTGAGAGCTTCTACTACAGCAACAGACCAGAATCCTTTGAGACTCACACAATGGATGATGCAAAAAGTACTCTTAAGAAAATATCATCTTGCTAAGTTTTGTAAAACTTTATAATAACTTTAATTCAGGCAAATAAACCCACTGGTGAATAGAGAGATGGAGCAAGGACCTTCGGTTACATGTACAAAACTGAGTGTTGCATTTTAAGTGTGGCCTATAAAATGTATAAAGGAACATGTTACTTGGGAATGATTCTTACATTACAAAGCCATTACTGATGTTCACAGTACACTCATGGGTAAAAAAATGGGCCTAGCACAAAATGGCTAAACACTAAGCTTTGAATTATTTTAACCACAAATTATTGGTCAAGATATTATACAAAGATTTAAGCAAATGCACTACTTAAGAAGCGATTGCTGTCTCATAAAAACACAAGTGTATGGTAATGCACCAGAGCGGTGTCTTCGAATATCTGGTGAGAAATATTATAATAAATGCATCTCTACCACAGTAGTAGAAGAATGGAGGAAGATGTCATTGTGTGGGAAGCCTTTTTAGCTGCTGGGATTGATGAGCTACTTCACAGTGAAAAGTCATTTAATGCTTTGGAGTACAGGAAAATATTGCAGAATGGCATATTTCCCACAAATGAAAAGTTGTTAGAGGAATGATCAGATGTTACTTTTCAACAAGACAATGCTCTTGCCTACAAAGTCATGTTTTTGCCTGGTCAGAGTCCAGATCTGAACCCTATAGTGAATACTTGGTCTCACATTAAACTCAAATGAACTGGGAGACATTTTCCAGCTACTCATCAACTGTTTGAAGCCATAAACATTGAGTGGAACAACGCTGACTCTTCTTCCTGTAAAAAGCTGTCTGCAAGTTGGGGTAGGCTATTATTCTGTGCTAAGTTACTTTATCTACACTATTTGTGCAATTCATGCTCATTTCCTGACCAGTGATTTGTAATTTAAAATGGTTAAGACTATGATTGATTGACAATGAAACATTATTTCATTTTTTTTTTTAAAGAAATGTCTGAAGATAATGTACAGCAAGGATGCATAAAACCGGTAAAAAAAGGGACAGTAAAGATATTATTAATGTTACAACATACACCAACCAGGCATGACATTATGACCACCTTCCTTCATTGTAGTGCTCTTCAAACCATTTTGCTTTGTTGCGGAGCACATTATCCTGCTGAAAGAGGCCACAGCCAGCAGGGAATACTGTTTCCATGAAAGGGTGTACATGGTCTGCAACAATGCTTAGCTAGGTGGTACGTGTCAAAGTAACATCCACATGGATGGCAAGACCCAAGGTTTCCCAGAAGAACATGGAATAGATACTATTCTTTTGATAGATACTGACCACTGCAGACCGGGAACACCCCACAAGAGCTGTAGTTTTTGAGATGCTCTGTCGTATAACCATTCCGATTTGGCCCTTTTCAAAATCGCTCAAATCCATACGCTTGCCCGTAAAAATACACACATTGACTTAAATGGAAACCTATTGACTCCGCCACCATTCCGGAGTGGATCCGCAGCCGTTCTGCAGTTGGTGGATTTTGTTCACTTCACCTGTCAGTGGTCATAATGTCATGCCTGATCTGTGTATTTCTATTTCAAATAAATGCTGGTCTTTCTTTCTATACATCAAAGAATCCTGAAAAAATTTATCATGGTTTCCACAAAAATATTAAGCAGTTATCAGATTTTAACGTTTTTTAGCACTGATAATAAGAAATGTTTCTTAAGCAGAAACTCAGCATATTAGAATGATTTCTGAAGGATCATGTGACACAAAATTACATAAAAATTTAGATACGCATTTATTTTAAATCGTAATAATGTTTCACATCATTACAGTTTTTACTGGTTTTTACTTTTTACTTGGTGAGCAGAAGAGACTTCTTATAAAAGCATTAAAAAAATCTCACCAACTTAGTTGGTGGGCCTAATGTTTGTTGGTGGGGCTAATATTTGGCAGGTTCCTCATGTTAGTTTGTTAGTAAGTTTGAATGCCCCTGGTTTAAGTAGTTATTAACAAACATTACAACATTGCTGTCTAAATCAGTAGTTGATGTAAACTCAACAATATAAAGCAAAACATATTTAAGAAAATATATTTGTCAGGGCCGATAGCTTCGAGGGCAGTGCTATGAAATGTAGCGTGGTTGCTAGTTCGAGTCCTGGTTTATTGATTTATTCATCAAATACATTTTATATTTAATAACATAAGTTTGTTTAGTAGATAACAGTTCTGGTAATTCTCAGAATTTCAGTCCTCCGTCTGACTGGAACACACACCTACTGCTAACCTGGCGGCATACAGTTGTTGTACCACAGGCCGCTAAATTCAGTTCTAATCAGAAATGGCCTCTGGCCAGCAATAAAGCAACTCTGTCTGTCAAGTTATGGGTAATACAAATCACGCTGTTATGAGACTCTGTCCAATGCAGCTTTTCTCATCGCACCAATAGGGTATAAACACTGGGGCATTAAACAGAGTTCTACATCAGCCTGTATCTGGGGTCTCATAAAGGCGTCCAGATATTCTGCTATAACTCAAAGCCATACTCCACTGGCCCACATCAGCCTGTTCATCTGCATTTCAAATACCTGGGCCGAGCGGCTGCAGGGACCATTCGCCGAAGAAGTCCTGCATCTGAGTGGTGCCTGGTTTTAATCTTCCCGAGCTGGTCTTCACATCTGCCTTCTTGTTGTCGGCACCGGGGGTCTTGGTGCAGTAATCCAGGAATCCATGTGTGGTCATCACTTCAGTGTATCCCTTCTCGCAGCCACACACACCGCTCTGAAACAGACATGTATCGCTGTGAGTACACTGCATAACTCCGCTGTGTTTAAAGGAATATCCCAGGTTCAATGCAACTTGAGATCAAACGACAGTGGCATGATGTTGATTACGAATTGCACATTTCAATTCATCCCTCCTTTTCATACAAAAGCAAATCTGGTTACAATGAGGCACTTACAACAGAAGTGAATGGGGCCAATCTGTAAACATTAAAGTACTCAGTGTTGCAATGGTACAGACATAAGACTTAAGAACATCTGTGTTGACTAAACAACATCAAAGATCACTTACTAATCTTTTCTGTGTATTATATCCAATTTGACAAATTCAAACCTGACAACTTAATGCCTAAAACGACTGCAAAAAACTCAAAAGTAAATGTTTTTTCATAAAAATATAAGCAACACATTTTCACTTCCATTGTAAGTGCCTCACCGTAACCTACTCAAGAGATGAATTGAAATAATTTGTTATGGTAATGAACATTATGCCACAAATGCTTTCGATTGAACTTCTATTGAACCTGGAATATTCCTTTAAGGCAAAATCTATATTTTTATCAGTACTCATGCAGAAATCAAAATGTGGCTGCATGGAATGCATTGCATGTACTGTAGTTGCATTCAGTGCACTGCAAGTGGCAGTCAATGTACCGTTTTGTGAGTTTGATATTTTTGTCCTCTATTTGAAGCAATTGTACATATTTTACACATACCTGAAATGCCTTCCTTCATGAGTAAACTAATAACTGCAGGTAATTTTTTCTTGTTTTGTCTTGTTATTTACATGTTGGTTTAACATGCAAATAGATACAGTGTTCTGACAAATAATGCTACCAATCAGATTGTGCTACCAACACTATATTTGCAATGTTTTAAGAGTAGGTTTAGGGTTTCGGGGGAGGTATGGATGATAATAATGCCTCAAACCACATGAATATCATGCTGGTAGCACAATCAAAGCACAAATGGTCTCAAATACAGGATGATATCTTTGCACACAGGAAGGACAGTGTTTACCTGCTTGCAGTGGGAGAAGGGTTTGGTGCAGGGAGGGTGACAGTGCCGCACAGTGGTTGGCCGGATCTGTGGAAAGCAGCCCCCTTCCAGCAGGAAACAACAGAGGTAATTATTGTCATTTCCCTATTGATAGCCAGATAAAAGTGCTGTCACACCTGATTAATGGCTTAAAGGACCCATCACAGCTTCTGATCAATCAGTGAAGATTGTAATTTTGGAATAGAAAATTACATGTCAAAACATCAGAGACTAATACCCTGGGTTCGGGCTTTTCTCAAGCAGAAGAGATTACCTCTCACAGCTTAAATTTGCCCGAGACGATTCCGTACTCAGATAAGATCACTTTTCTCTGTTATTTACAGCACTTCACGCAGCCCGAAAGCCTTCGTTCTTGCTCTAAACACTCAAGTGAAAGCTTGCCATCTGGAGCGTGTTCATTTCACCACAATCAAACAATGTTTTATAACATTTCTACTGTTCACCACTGTGTGGTGGGGATGTTGCTGACAGGAGCGCACTAGAATGGGTTTTCAAGCACAGTTTGTCAACTGTAAGCGAAATTTACATCAGCAGATGCAGAAGGTGTGCAACTTGTATTATGAGGGACCTTGCTCACCCACTCTCCCTTCAGGAAGGAGGTTGCGCAGCATTAGGCCCAGAACCACCAGGCTAAGAAATAGAAGCGGTGAGACTGATGAACTTTGCGTTATAGTGCTGCATTAAACTGTACTCCATTGTGTGATGACTGTACTAACAATAAATGTTATTCGCACATGATTACAGTGATTCATTGATTTTAGGCTTAATTTTAGGCTTATTTTAGCATTTGGTGTGCAAGTGGAGGGTATTTATTTATTTACTATTTATTGTTTGTCTGATAGATTGGTATAGTTCTGTAATGACAACTCTCAGAATAATTGGCACGGTAATGGGCAAGTAAGATATGCTGCTGCTGTACAATATAGTGTACAGATCTATACAGGTGGAGCTGGGGAAGGTGGAGGGTTTCTGAAAGTGTGCTGCACTGCTAAGGCAAATGCTACCCAAGTATTTGAAGGTTGAGCAGCGAGCTCATTGGCTACTGATACGGCAGGAACCAATCAGCTGCACCCTATATATAACGATGTGATTATGAACAGGTGAATTAAAGGAACTATTAGCCTGCACCATCTAGAGTTTCATGCCAGAACTTTGTATTTATTTACAATGCTTTTATTTTGCTGATTTTTTTATTCTATTATTATTACTATTATTAATGTTGGTATCTATTGTTATTGCTGGGACCTGAGTATGAGTTCCTTTCATGTATCACATGTTTTGGAATGACAATGGACTTCTACTTCTACTACTCTACTACCATCACACATTTTCAGCCTATGGTTCTGTGTTTAGGGTTAAAGGGATAAATCAACCCAAAAAGAGAAAATTCTGTCATTATTTACTCACCCTCATGTTGCTCCAAACCCACATGCTGTTATTTTCTCACTGGAACACATGAGGAGAATGTATCTTATCTTTTCCATTCAACAAGACTTTTAGTGGCTGTAAATCTCCAAAGAGGACTGTGAGAGTACAATAAAAGTGGTCTGTGACTGTACGACTTGTGCACTCAATTCCAAGTCTTCGAAGCCACGTGATAACTTTGTTATCTTATGCTAACCAAGGCTGCATTTATTTTATCAAAAATACAGCAAAAACAGTATTATTGTGAAATATTATTACAATTTAAAATAACTGATTTCTAATTTTAAAATGTAATTTATCCCTGTGATGGCAAATTACTCCAGTCTTCACTGTCACATGATCCTTTAGAAATCATTATAATGTGATGATTTGGTGCTCAAGAAACATTTATTATCATCAATGTTGAAAGCAGTTGTGCTGATTAATATTTTTGCTATACCATGCTAAAAGTTTTTCAGGATTCTTTGATAAAGTCAATATAAATCTTTTATAACATTATACATTTCTTTACTGTCACTTTTGATCAATTTAAGGCATCTTTGCTGAATAAAAGTATATATCTTTAAAAAAAAGAAAGAAAACTGACCGCACAATTTTGAGTAGTGGCTAATGTACAACCTGCGTCAATTCAAACTTGGGTCTGTTAATCACATTAAACTATCACAACCCTTCAGAAGACATGGAATGTCGTGCACAAGTACCTTTATGGTTATTTTCTCCTCCTTTTTGGAGTTTGACAGTCTCTGGTCACTATGAACATTACAAGTATGAAGATCAAGATTCAAAAAGTCTCCTTTTTGTTCCACTGTAAAAAATAACAGCATACAGGTTTGGCATGACATGAGGGCAGGTAAATGATGACAGGATTTTCATTGCCTACAGATTTTCTGTCATGTGGAGTCGACGGGTCTTTTGATTATCTTTCTGTAAGTGAAGTCAGTGCAGAATATTTGTCATTCTCTCAGTCTCAATGTAAGAGGTGGGCTACCTGTCACATTGACCCCATCAGACCGCTGGCACCACACTGATCTTTCGTTGTCATTCCAGGCGCTGGTCCTCCACTCGTAACTATGACATTTCCCTCCTGCAGCCCCACGGAGTGAGAGAGACACTCAATAGGCTTGCACTGGGCAGTCAGGTGTGATAATAGCCGAACGCAGACATTATATACTGATGCACACTCAAACACACACACACACACACACGCACACACACACACACACACACACACACACACACACACACACACACACACACACGCACACACACACACACACACACACACACACACACACACACACACACACACACACACACACACACACACACACACACACACACACACACACACACACACACACACAATCTCTCCCTCTCTCTCTCTGAGCAAGCATGACTGCACTAAGACTAAAAGTGTTTTTAAAAATAT
The DNA here is from genome assembly GCA_031834385.1 of Semotilus atromaculatus. Lineage (NCBI taxonomy): Eukaryota > Metazoa > Chordata > Actinopteri > Cypriniformes > Leuciscidae > Semotilus > Semotilus atromaculatus. The sequence goes on along the minus strand of JAULUF010000055.1, from coordinate 22,530,276 downwards.
TTAATAGTGGCAGTCTATCGGATTCAAAATGAACATAACTACTGATTAGAGAGAATATAATATGATGCTAATTATCATATACACTACCATTTAAAAGTTTGGGGTCAGTAAGTTTGTATACTGTTTTTGAAAGAAGTTTCTTATGCTCACCAAGGCTCTTATGCTCACCAAGACAGTAAAAATAGTAGTATTGTGAATATATATTTTTCTATTTTAATACTATATATACTATATATATATACACACATACATACATACATACAAAAAAGTATCACAATTCTTGTGATGGCAAAGCAGTGTCACATGATCCTTCAGAAATCATTCTAATATGCTGATTTGATACCCAAGAACATTGCTTATAATTATAAATGTGGAAAACAGTTGCACTGATTAATATTTGTGTGAAAACAGATATACATTTTTATTCCAGGATACTTTGATGAACAGAAAGTTAAAAAGAACAGCATTTATTTAAAATAGAAGTACTTTGCAACATTTTTAAATGCATTTACTGTCAAATTTGATCAATTAAATGGATCACTGCTGAATAAAAGCATTAATTCCTTTCTTAAAAAAAAAAAAATATATATATATATATATATTGTAATGACCCCAATCATCTGAGTATGGGTGCATACTTACTAGCAAATAACCTAATACAATATTTCATTGGTTTGACCAATATTGATTTACGTATCTACCTCTCTGGAAAAATCCCTCACACACCTCCACTGGATACCTACAGTAGGTTCTGTTCACACTACACACACATACTTTCTCATACACAACTGAGGGTTGCGGAAAGAGAGGACTGATATCTTGTTATAGAGCTGTGTGAGATTACAAGCGACAGAGATGTCTTATGCATTCATGCATACTGTGTCCAAAACTGACTTGTATAATACATTTATTTTAAATCATATTTCAAACCTATGGAAACCCATTTCCGCCAAATTAAGTAGATAATACTATCTAATATTGACTTTCAATTGTGACATTATTATGTAAAATGTCATGTCATAAATAATTATGTTATATCATGATTTAGATTTTTATGTCACAATTTCAACTTATGTCGTTATCAAAGCATGATTTTTTTTAAAAAATTTTTTAAACTTATTTGGTAGAAATGGGCTTCCATACAAAAACATCAGACTATATACATTATTTGATATTGTATTTTATTATATAATATTATATTTCACTACTTGTACCTTTACATGGACGTGTCTCAAAGACCTGGTGAGGGCAGCTCTCCTGATTCTCCAGCACTTGTATGACCACGGCCTGTGAACGTGCCTGTCGGCCCACCGTTTCGAAACTACGTCCTTCCAGACATGTCAGCTGACAGGAACTCCACAGAGACCACTCTGTAAGGTGACAGTCTCCTGTGGATGGCAATTCACATATCACAACTCTGGCTTTATTAGTTAAATGAATCCCATGATAACTTGACACTCATCAAGGAACTTCACTGGTCAAGTTAGCAAGTGCAGAGAAGGAATGCTATGTACTATTTTGACTAAGTGTGAAAAGTATGATTACAAGTGTGAAAAGTTTGAGTAGAACAGTCTTGGGATACAGTATAGTACCCAAATATAAAATTGATACCACAGGCCTCTTTGTCAGATACTGCTAGCCAGTGTTATAAACGAAAACTAAAATAATACAAAATTAGAAATAAAGCTTAAAAAAAATCAAAAACTAATAAAATGACAAAAGCACATAAATAATTATAAAACAACACTGCTGCTAGCATTATCATCTAGCTAAATTATTACACTTAAAACTTTATGTATTTAAAAAAATTCAAAAATAAATACAGATTTTAACTTAAAACAATACAGATATTATACAGACTCAAACTTAAAAAGCTGATTTGACCTTGTAGATTTTCAAAGATAGAAAACGTACGTATTTGTACGTTTGGATAGATTCTGACACGTATAATATGGACGTATCTGCAACATATAAACGTAACATTATTACGTTTTTACAGCAACAAAACGTAAACTATTTACGTAAATTTCATATCATAAAGATATCATACCTTCACTTTTACCATTTTAAAGATAAATGCAACAATATCCTTTAACCTTACTCCCAACCCTTAACATATCCATTTTATACAGAATATAAAAATATTTTGAGCCACTAATCCTACTCCTACCCCGAAACCTACCCATAAACATTTCCTTAAAACTACGTAGGCTACAATTATGAAGAAACTAATCCTACTCCTACCCCTAAACCTACCCATAACCATTCCTTAAAACTACATAACGTTAAGCTACAATTATGAAGAAAAAAAACATAACAGACAGACAAGAATACTACATTTCACAATAATTTATTTATTGCGAAAATGTCAAAACCGGTACCAAAAATCGTTCACATGATGATGCGTTTCACTCGCAGTCCTCTCTGGCAGTATTACAATAGTTGTGTAAGAGGTACAGATCAGAATTTAAGTTATTAATCCATGAAAATGTTAATCCGTTTTCGGTTCGCTCTGTGAAGGCGCGCGCGCTTCCCCATTTCAAATATACATCGACTGAAACACGGTATGTCGCAATCTGTGACGAACCAGGCGAGAGCCAATGAGCGTTTGTTATCACAGCCGTAAAACATGTCGTAACCATAGTCGTAACGCTTCTTGGAGACGCATTTTTTGAATTTGAATTCATCACCAGCGCGGGATTTGACGTTTGCGGTCGCTGTTGAGAGATGGAGATGAAGATCACTGGATAAAGGGCTGAATTTGATCTGTTTCTTGCAAACAACGTATGGATTGTAAAGATTTGGATTACATCAAGCTAATAAAATGTATGTCTTTTGTGAATTAATATTGGAGAAATATTGTGTTTTATTGGAGAAAACGCCTTTTGTGTCTCACGGTAAATAACAGATATTTATATATACGGATATAAGTTATTAAAGTGTATTCTTGTTTAACACCATGAAGGCTAATCCTCCGAAACGAGTTTGCAGCAGAAGGCACGAACAGAGCAAAATGTTATTTATGAGTAACGTTACGTTAACGTTAGGCCTATTATATTAATAAATGTGACTGAAAACTTAATTGATAAGACTGCTGCAATAGAGTCAAAACTTGCCATGATTTTAATATGCATAATAGTAATACGCACAAATGTCTACGTCGGTAGATTTGTTGATACTATTGTACATACAATTACGTAAGTATAATTACGTTTTTGTGCTGTCAATACGTAAATATTTTACGTTTTAGTGTTGTAAATACGTCAGTATTATACGTTTCTGCGTGTAAAAAACGGAACTAAATGTACGTGTGACAGAACTACACTTTACGTAAAAATACATACGTATTCTCATGAGATCACGTTGCAGCCAACCTATTGGGTGACGCAATTCTTCAGGTACATTTAGCACTTGGTTAACTGAAGATCAGACATCACTGAGCCTCCTAATCCCTCAGAGTAGATCCCGATTCACAACACTAGCTCTTCAGCCATGACTTCCTTTTGATTCTGCAGCCAGGATGGCTATTAGAGACAATCTGTGCACCCAGGCATCTCATTATCCATCATCTTCATGAAGCCGGTCTATTTCCATCCCTCATTGGAGCTGCTGAAACATATAATACAGCAATGCACACTGCACACCATATGCCACACTCTCTAACTCGGTCGCTTCTTTGTCTCTACCTTTCTTACGCTGGCCTAACATCTATGGTTTCCTCTCCTCCCAACATATGCTCTTTCCTGTGAGCAAGCAGCAAATTTACGAAAATAAATATGCAGTTTGAAGAGAGACACAGGAGTAGGGCTAACACAGGTCAATAACTGCCTGAAGGTGAGTTCGCAGGTAAATAAAGGGACATGAAATGAATGTTTGTCAATTTGACAACTAGTAATCTCACTGAACATGACAGATATTAATTCCTAGGGACAGTTCCACTGGGATAGTAAGTGAAATGTGAGTAGCAGTACAAAATATTTCTTGATCAACATATTCTAGTGGTTATGAACAGTGTTGGGGTAACGCATTACAAGTAACGTGAGTTACGTAATCAGATTACTTTTATATTACTCTAAGTAACGAGTAGAGTAACACATTCGTTTTATATTTAAAAAAATATCTGAGTTACTTTTTCAAATAAGTAATGCAAGTTACTTTGTTTTCCAATTTACTGACTGACATCTCTCCTGTTTCAATGTTGAGAGAAATCAGAAGTAAAGCCAGGGACACACCAAGCTGACAATCGGCAGTTTTTATGAGCGTCGACTTTCCGGTGTGTTCCACAACGTTGACTAGTCGGAGGGTGTGTGTTTTTTTGGGGCCGATTCAGCTTGTAGAATTGGCGTCGGGCCGTGGGTGAGAGAGAGAACTCTGACAGATCAGTTCAGTGAACGAGTCAGTGCACGAGAATAACAGCAAAACAGCGAGCAAAGCAAAAGTAGTCAAGACGGTGCAGACAGAAGGCTGTTCTAATTTTACGTCTTCTAGGCTGAGTGTTCCTTGGCGAATATTTGAATAATAACATGAGCGGAGTGGAATAAAGAAAGTTATCAGCGTTATTGATATTCAAAACGGTAAGCAAGCGCTGATTTGTTTATGGTTTGTGTATCTGCAGCCTGCAGCGTTGGTTTCCCTTTTTCAATGACAAATATAGACAAATATATCTGCAGAAATATACAGATATCTCCTTTAAACGCAGGCGCAGAACTTGCGTGGTGGATGACAGTCGGCTGTAGTTCTCTCGGTGTGTTCAAGCGCAGCTTTCTTGCCCTGAAGCAGACGATGCGAGGCGACAACACAGTCGGCTTTCATCAGCGCTATAGTTCTTTTGTGTCAGTTTGGTGTGCCCCTACCTTAAAGTGCAGAGGCATTGTGTGCCTATGCTGCTGACCTTTGATGATCCAATTTAACCATAATAATAAGCAAAAATGACTCTAGATAAACATCACATTTGTGTTTCATTTTAGTTTTTATTGCTGAAGTATTGCTCCTGTTCTATTCCTCTGCAATCCAGAATGGTAGCACAGCTGAAAGGTTTGTTTGAGCTGCACCCTCTATTTTACCCCCTAAGGAAATACACTGGCAGCAAGACTGGGCAGGACAGGGCAGGGCAGGGCAGGGCAGGGCAGGGCAGGGCAGGGCAGGGCAGGGCAGGGCAGGGCAGGGCAGGACAAGGGTTTGCAGAGATAGAGACGATAGGTAAGGCCGTCTGTCCACAAAAGCGTTTTTTTCCCCCATGGCTAGCATGTTTTTCCAATTATTTTGAATGGGAGAAACAATGGGTTCAATGGGTTTTTAAAACCCCAGCAGTGTGACGAGGCGCTGAGCGTCTATTTCATGCTGAACGCTAAGCACTCTGAATTTTTTACCGGTAAAACGTAGCGCTCATCACTGTTACTTTTTACCCAGCCACACAAATACAAATACAACACAGACCAACTGCCACATTCAGGAAATACTTTTCGACATTTTCATATAGAAACAATACAAAAATTAACTATCTGTGAAATGAGATACTAGTAACTTTTCCGCAGATATTCTGTATCATAGCAAGTAAAGCGTCTCAACTGAAAGAACGATGTACTGCCATAGCACTCTCAAGCACCCACTAAAAGCGCTGGCTAAAAACACTTTGGTAGAAACTTGGCCTAAATATGACAACGAACTGGGACAAGACTGAAAACACAAGGAGAATAAATAGGGAATCAATCTCATAACAAGAAGGGCGGGGTTAAGACAATAGACAGGAGAGCACATGGCACATAGAAACAAACATGACATCCATTTGCTGAAACAAAACCTGACACAAACAGGTAGCCAATGAGAGCTCTCACCGACTACGTTTCCACAAAGAACATGACAACAGCAAAGCACACGGCTGATGAAAAACTGAAAACAAACAAGACCAAAGTGCCAGGGTCCGAACACCACGCTCCGCACACAAAATGACTCACAAAAGCGCACGGCCTGAGCAAACGCGAAACAGCACGCTCACACAGAGACAATACAGAAGGAGTGTCAGGGCTCTGTCGCCAAACAAGAATAAACCAGACCAAAGTGATAGAAACATGAAAATTACTTTCCATAAAAAGTAACACAACATTGTCATGCATTAGTTTAAAAAGTAACTTTTCTCAACACTGGATATGAAACAATAAATCACGTTAAACTAATTGAGTGAGTAAATGTTAAAAAAAAATTGAAAATGTAAACGAATCAAAAAGTACAAGAATTGTTGCTCCGAATAGCATTGTACCTGGACAGGGGACGAAACACGGCTGCTGCAGTTCCTGCTCACTTTCCTTTCTCACGCGGTCTCCACACTTCTCATCCTCCACCACTTTAGAAGGGTATGGGCTGTCCGGCCAGTCTGACCAGTGCACCACACACGTCAGGTTCCTCTCCCTCGTGCCCTCTCCACATTCTGCTCCCTGCACAAAAGCACACGGCTGACTCATTAATCTGGACGAGCGCTGAGCAGTGAAGCAGAGGAGCTTATTACAGTGACACCTCTCTGCGAATGACTGACATTGGGAGTGAAATAGCATTTCGGCATTTCTGATGAACTGTGTGACCTGTGTCAATGTCCACAGCAAAAAAAAACTTTATCAATGTTTTTATCTTGTTTGCTAATAAGAATACCTAAAGACCCTAAGAAAGCAAACTTACCTAGCCGGGTCATGAAACCCTCAAATTAATTTTTTGAGATTTTAAAAGGTATGTACAGGTTGCACATCAATGAAAACAACAATAGCCCTCATTATGCTTATTATTAAAGGAAAGGTGGTTCTTTTTTCAAATTTTTTTTTATCCATTTCATTCTTCTGATTTAAAAAGCAAAGTTGAACCAATGACACAAAAAGTGAGGTATATGTATTAATTCAGAGTGGTGGAGAGCATAGACACATACGTCATCAGTTTCTGAGATTTTCTCTGCGTATTATGCAGAGATTGCACTACGTTTCCGATTTGTTTTTGATAGTTGATCGTAGTTTTTAATGATAATATTTTTGGGAGTTTGTTGTTAAAGGGTTATATTTTTAAAATACATCAAGGTGCCTTCAACTCTGTTATTTGTGTTTCATGACACTTTAAGAGACTTTGTTTTCAGAGAATATCTATTTCATTTATTTAATTAATTTTAAATATAATAACATTTTTATTGTTTTTATTGAAGCTGCTTAGCTAGTTTTAAGTATATGTCTAACAAAATTGTATGAGTTTTATATTTAAAACAAGATAAAAAACTTACACAATGGTGCTTAAGTAAATATACCAAAAAAATCTAAAATACTGATAAAAATAAGACTTCTTGCAGCTTCGTTTTCGCTACAACACTTTACCTTCACTTTTCCATTAAGTTGTTTTTAAATGTTTAACCTCAAGATCAAATTTCTTCCTTTTGTTATTGCATGTGTTACATTCAAACACATTGTTTTTCATTTAAACGTAATTTGCATCGCAAATGTTAACTATGCTAATCACATTTGTTCAGATATGTGGCTTAGCTTGTCTCTAGAAATGTATGTATCATAGAAATGTAATAATGTTTAAGAACATGAAAGTGTCCATCACACCGAGCACCAAAGAAAGCACATAAATGCATGTTAAAAGTGTGCAACGTTTCTTTTGTTCATATTGTGAGGACAGCTTTTGATCTGGGCAAGCACGACTCTAGGGATGTGCGCAAAACCCCGAGACGTACAATTAAAATCCTTCTTAGATACAAAAGAGAGAGGAGAGAAAAGCAGAAGAGAGGCGATGAAAATCTGAACTCTGCTACTGTTCTCCTCTAATGATAAGACTGTGGATCCCAGCATGATTTTAATCAGCAGTTACCTCACGTCTCAATGACATAAAGTTCCTCTCTCACACACAAACTCGCCATGTGCGCATGTAATATCCACAAAATTCAATTAAAGAACTCCAGTGTTGTGCCAGTACCAGAAAGACATGCCGAGCGGATGGTCTCAACACCTCTTGATCGTAAGAAACATGGGATTGAATGCCATCAGGTTAGGTGATATGCAATAACCAGTAAATGCAGAATACATGCAGCTCCAATTATTTTTGCCCAGGATCTACCTCCACTCTGCAGGGAGACCAATCGCTTACAAGCCACGTGTAGCAGGGGCTGATGGGACAGGGTTTGGTCTGGGAGAGCTGGGAGGCACACGGGCGTCCCTCCTCATGAGCCTGCTGTAACACGCTGCGAGAGCGAGCCATAACACCTGCAACAGAGACGCAAATGAAGAGACATCTGTGAATCAATGCACTGTATAAAAATATGGCAAACAGCAGAAGCATTGCTAAAAATACTTCAAGCCTGCATTAGTGCGCACTTTAGCAGCTTGGGACAATGCTGTGGATTAATGCATTATTCACACGTTGAATAGCTGAAATATTTATCAACTGTACAATGCAGGAATAGACAGAAACAGTAATTTGTTAAGCGATTCCTCAAAGACCATCTTATACCAGCATGAATTTCATAATAATAATAATTTCACAAAAATTTTTTTATATCAGTTGTGATGTAATTTACACCACAATTAACAGTTTTGTCTAAAAAGTTTTGGATTTTGTACTGAATATTTTTTTTATTGTGTCAGTAATAATTTTGTCAAATTATGTAAACATTGTGAAAATATTATTTAGATTATTTATTTTGGTCCCACTTTACATTAAGGGGCTTTAAGTACTATGTACTTGCATCGAAAAATAAGTACAATGTACTTATTGTGTTCACGATGTATTGTAAAACACTTTTGCTGCTATTGAGGTGTGATACGGGTAAGGTTAGGGACAGGTGTGGTGGTATGGGTCGGTATAAGGGTGGATTGTAAGGGAAGGGTCAACTGTGTAATTATAAATGTAGTTACATAAATTTATTACAGCTGTAATTACATGCAGTTATTTTCAAAATATAAGTACAAAAATATTGCCTATTTGTTTTAATTGAACAGCAGTATATTTAGTGACATCTGGCAAACTGACAAATGTTTTTAATACCATTAGGATTTATAAAAATGAAGATAACATTTTATGATCTATAATCAATTTGGAGAAAACTGATTTTTTTCCCCAATGAATATATTACAATCAGGTGACACTGTAAATGTACCATAGTTCTTCAAATTAATTTGCATTTTTCTATTACAATGTGAAGCTATTGAACCATTTACAATGATTCTAAAATATGGCACATAAAAAGGATTTCTTGTCCTGTGAAAAAAAAAAAAAGCTGCTGAAAAAAACATTGAAATGAATTTAAACAATTCTGTGATGTTAACCTGTAAATGCAAATGAGATTTGAGAGTAATGGAAGACAGTGATGGAGGAAATGATGACTTTAATTTATTTCTGTTCCTCACACACATCTTATCATGACATAAGACGACTTGCACAGTGCACAATGATACTTATAGGAGCTTGACAGCACACAGTCACCATTCACTTTAATTGTATATGGAAAGGTGCACTTTGTACATTCTGCAAAAAATCTACTTTTGTGCTCAACAGAATGACATGAGGGTGAGTAAATTATGAACTATCAATCTCGGCCTGCTTGACATATTAGCGTTGGCTAGAACAGAACATTCTCAATACACATGGGAACTGGTAGTCTTGAAGCTCAGAACAAGGTAGGGGCTTCCTTTTCCAACAGAACATCTATCCACTGTCCTCACTCCTCACTTTTCTGACGTAAAAAACAAACAAAAAAAAAACGGATATTACATTCACAGCACAACATAAGTGCTCATCAAATGCTGCCTTCAAGAACTGACTACAGCTGGCCGCTTCAAGGACGTCATTCATTAAAATAGAGGCACTCCGGCCAGATGAGGAAGCCCTTAAAATGACGTGATATGACAGTGGAAATATTTCTACTTGATTCTGTAGGGAGACGGAAGGTTTGGGGCAGGATTAGGGAGAAATGAGTCTTAGAAAGAAGAAATAAAAGAGAAAAGCGCAGAATTGTTTGGGTCTCCTGAGCTCCACTGCCAGATGCATTAAATTTCTGCGTATATAGACAACACATAATGAACCCCAAACTCTCGGTCCCTAGCGAGGTGTACAAGAGATAACACTGCTTTGACACAGACAGAAAAGTCTCTTCTTGCAGCCCTCACAGCTTGCATTTATTTAGTTGCTTGTGTATGTAAAAAACATGCTGAGAACTTCCTGTTTGCAATGCCTGGAGAAATCCCTTTGGATTTAAAAAGTAAACTGCCGAGATAGGAAGCTGATGGCTGAAAGAAAATGAATGAAGATTGTGTTGAACGTGTCTAATTAAGAGAAAAGTCAGCTGAACTCCTAAAGAGTTTGAGCAATAGTGACCCGGGCTGCTCTTAAGATTAGTAATAAGCATATTTGTTTTATCGCATCAAGCAATGACACAGTTCAATCGGCCAAACAGGGCAATAAACTCTGAATTAACAATTGCAATTTTGAGAACACTAATGGATAAAATAAATATTTCCCTTTGACTGATAAATCATTTGGCGTGTTCTGGAAAGCAAGGGTTTCATAACCAAGTCATTAACCTGTAAGCTGATCCTTAAATATGATTCATGACATAACATCCATAATTAAAAAGGGATTCCGACATGGCATGTTAATGAATGCAAAGTAAATGCACACCACCTGATAGTGTGAGCCTAGAGCAAGCAGAGTGTTTATCTCCGTGGAGCTCGAGTGTACAGGTTTGTAGGTTAGGTTGCATGCAAATGAAAATGTGTCAGCTGCACAAGAACATTAAATATTATTGTGAACTGTAATTTGCACGTGTCCCCATGATCCTACTTAATAGTTTTGAATGCTCTTCAAAACTGAAATGATAGCTGTTTTGGGCTTCACTGCAGTAGGTTTCTTGACTTCTGCAAAAAGCACTAAAAACATTTACGGTATATGCAATTTTAGAAATTATGAAATTAAGTCTGTATATGTTTGGAGTCAAATGCAAAATCAGTCATGGGAAGGCAACCTGGATTTATTTATTTTATTTATTGTACCTAAAGAGCTATACAAAAAAACACTGCCATTCAGGTTTTTGAAAGCAAGTTCTTACTGTATGTTCACCATGGCTTCACTTAATCAAAAATACATTAAGATCATTAATAATGTGGAAATATTATTGTTACAATTTAAAATAACTGTATTCTATTAAGTTAAGTTAAAGTGCTCCTATTATTTTAAACATGTCTCCTACAATAGGTTTACATACATCCAAGAAACTAAATTCCAGCTCCAGAATTTCTCCAGAATTCAACAGTACAATGGCGTCGGTTTTACCGTATGAATTTCAGGGCGAGTTCATCCTCGTGAAGTGCATGCAAAGTGGAGAAAAGCGCAGAAACAGCGTCTTCTCGACATGTCGACAACACAACATGTTTCTTCTCAGCTACATCTACATTGTTTGCTGGCAGCCAATAAAGACCATAGGCTGACATTGTGCAACTTTGTTACAAACCAAAGTAGATTTGTTACGGAAATGAGACTGGAATTGTTGACGACTCGTTTCAGCTGTTTAAAATCGAATATTTCTTTTAGGAGACAATAACTTTATTTGTCGTGCACTTTGGTATTTAAAACTTTGCAGTCCTATTACATTCACAATTTACAGCTATATTACACAATGCATGAAAGGTAATATCCAAAAAAGCAAAATAGGGGCATTTTACAATATTTTTCTTTTCTTTTGTTGGCAAAGCTGAATTTTCAGCAGCTATTACTCCAGGCTTTTTTATTATTATCACAGTGAAAAAAAAGTTTTAGATGGTGATGAATTGGTGATGATCATGTTTTTCAGGATTCTTTGATGAACAGAGAGTTAAAAATACCAGAACATTTTGAAACAGACTTCATCATTGCTGAATAAAAGAGTCAATTTATTGAAAAGATTAAATCTAACTGACCCCAAACTTTTTACCTGTAGTGCACATTTAAGTTGAATCAGGTTTATTCACTTTTATTACATGTATTATTTAATGTATTATAATATTATATTGCATTATAATATCAAACAGCTTTCATATTTAAAAAAAGGGGGTCATAATTCCGTCGCAAGGGGATCATTATATTTGGGGGCTCCTGACATCAAAACGTTTGCAAACCCCTGCTTTATGGCACAGTGTACTCATTGAGCAATGGGCTTCTTCTTACTGTATGTATAACTGCATGCTGTGACTCACCTTTACTGCCACAGGTGTGTGAGCACTCCGTCCAGGGCGCCCAGTCAGACAGGATGCAGTTAAAGGGACAGTCCACCACACAGTTCATCGCCAGTCTCCATGGCTGAGACAGGCCCAGCTAAAACAGCGGGACAGGCATTAACCCCATGTCCCCTCACCACACACAATCTCTGTCTGATGAACCAACTGTGAGCCAATGAGGGGCTATTACTGTAAAAGACTTCAATGAAAGAATCATTTTCTGGATATGGAGCAATACTGTAGGGAGTTAATGGACAGTCATGGCTGATTTGCAGTGCATGCAATTGAAGGACATAATACAATCCCACAGTGCTTAATTCCCCCTCAGAGAACACTTGTTCTGAGAGGAGTGGCAGGAAATGAAGGTTACCTCCTCGCACACACTCAAATCCATCACTTTGCCATCACTGCGGACGCAATCTAAGAGTCGTGTCCTCGTGCCCTGGCCACAGATGGCATGTTCGCTCAGCAGACAGGTGCTCCAGCCTGACCCGTAACCAAAGGGTACAAAAGCACACACACATACAGGAAATGTCAGACCAAAGCGTCAATCTAATTTCACATTTCTGTACACAGCATTTCAATTCCAATGAATGTCTGAAACACTGTGCATACTGCATACATATCCATTCTACATTATACGCAACATCAGGAGTAGTGCGTTTCATCAAGGCACATTCAAACACACACATATTTTGATATTGTTCACAACCGTATCGTGTTGTCTGATGCTATATCAAGACTCACTTCTATAAAATTGTAGGATTTTGTAATACTGTCATAATGGCTCACTCCATATTTAAAATGACATTATTACATACTCTATTCTACTATTCAAAAGTTTGGGGTCAGTATTATATATTTTTTTTAAAGAAATTACTTATTTAACATTAACATTGATAATAATGTTACAAAGTATTTTTTATTTCAAAGAAGACTTTCTACTCATCAAAGAATCATGAAAAATTATCACGGGTTTTTTGATAACAATGAGAAATGTTTCTTGAGCACCAAATCATCATTAGAATGATTTATGAAGGATCATGCGACTGAAGACTGGAGTAATTATGCTAATTTCAGAATAAATTACATTTTAAATAATAATAAAAAAAAGTTATTTTAAACTGTAATTCAAAATAACACTTTATTTTTGATCAAATAAACGCAGCCTTGGTGTGCATAAGAGACTTAAGAGATGTTAAAAAAATCTTACCAACCCCAATCTTACCAACTTTTGAATGATAGTGTAGTTTTCGTAGAAATATGCAAATTGTAATTAAGCTAATGTCCATGAAACGGCAAAGTAGAGTAGTGAGACGCACTGGGATCTGAAGGCAGAAGCTAGGCCGTCTTTATGATGCTAATCTGTCTAAATCAGTCGAATGGCTTCGAGGAGCAGTATCAGTATTGATATGATCAGCGATTTCATGGTCTCTGTGCAAGAAAGTGCTTATAATCTCATGCATATCTCCATGCCCATTTCCTTCATTAGGATCTATCTGGAGAATTAGTATCTACCGCTTTATAGGATGATCCTTCACATGTGCAGATGCCCTGGTAAGATCAATATGGATGGGATGGAGTGGCTGCAGGCAACCAGACAATCTAAAGCAGTGGATTTATACCAGTTCAGAAGTTCAAATTCTCATGAGAGAGCAACATAGAGGAGAGAGGAAGAGTACGACCCCTGATCTTACTTGAACTGGAAACTCACCCTAGACATCATATCTACTAAGAACCTGCAATGTGAGGGAAAATGCAGTCCCCATTAGTACTACAGTGGATAGTATCTCCCAGTACTCAACTGGAAGGTTTCCTTCTATGGCTGGCGTGGCCTGCTGGTTAAAGATCTGGACTGAAGCCCAAAAGATTGTGGGTTAGAACCTGGCAAGGGCAATCATTGTGTTCTTGATAAAGGCACTTTATCAGATTGCCTTAGGGAAGCTGTCCTTGTAACTTCTCTTTGTTCTTTTGCCACTTTTATCAATAGACATACAGTGTGATCTAAAAGTCCATGCTGAGAATCTTGGGTTCAATATCCAATGTGAAAAAAGAAAAGAAAAGAAACATTGATAAAACATTTAAACAAGGTTTAATTTGTTAACATTATTCAGGTATCATGACCTTACAATGAGCAAAAAAGCAATTATTCATTTAAGGTTCATGTTAATTTTAGAAATGTACTATTATTCAACACACTCTCGTGGCAATTCATAAATATTTTACGTTTTTGGCTCATTAATGGCTAATAAGTATGATCTCTCGTTTCTGTTAATAAAAAATGTCTACAAAACCAGCAGCTTTGTCATAATTACAGCAAAGATTTCTTGTGTTATACAGCCTTTGAGTGAAAAAGATTGAGAACCACTGCTTTAGAATGTGCTGGTGAAGTGAACCTGTCATGCAACAGTCATTAGATGCCAATGTCATATTCAGTGTTGTGTCAAGCAGAATGAGAGAAACCCACTGGAGACATTGTAGTGATAATTGAAGCAGGTGCTGTTGAGGTTGCAGGGCTCTGTCTGGTTACTGTCTGGACACACTCTGTCGGCCACCGGGGGGCGCAGCATGTGTCTCGTCCTCATCCGCGCTGTGCTTTCGTCACATGGCTACAAATAAATACAGTTAAAATGTCAATGGGGGCTTTAACACCAAGCACACTATTTTAAAAGTGCATATACATGGACAAGTTACTGCTGTGATGCGTCCCACTGGCTGCATTGTGAAAACAAAACAAAAAAGCCACAGCAGTCAGGCAGCCACATGGTCTTGCAATGCTAAGTGCACTGTTAGAAGCTGTTAGGCTGCAGGCAGCAACTAATCTGCATCTCCATCACTGTCAGACGCTAATGAGACCCTTTAAACGGCTAGCTGGCCACGTCCATGTATCTCACTATTGGGGAGGGAGATGATCAGCATGAGCTCTATTCGGCTCGTGCCATATAACTGTGCACCCAGGTTTTTTGGGAACATTTCATAATTATGTAAAACTGAAACCAATTAAACAAGCTCAAATCACCGAACATTGGTGTTTGACATGTTCGCCATGCTGGCTGAGCGCTTTGACAAAGCAAAGAGAACAAACATTGCTTGGAACTGAGACCCTACTAGGTAGAATTGCGATCTAATGTGATTAGCGTAGAGACCAAATTATGCTGAAATAGCTTGGCAGTCTCGTGTAGGTTGGGCCGAGCCAGGATAACTCATCCAGTTTTGTTTCTGATTTGTTGAGTGCGAATTGAAGAGCTGTGTGCACACCAATGAGTCAGTGGCCCGATGACAAATTGTATCTAGGGTAACTTTTTATGCACAACATTAATTAGAATAACAAATGCTTCATTACTACTGGAGGTTCATCTGCATACTGATTTCACTTGTCTCCATATTCACCGTTTGATATTTCGCCCCAGGAACTCTGGAGAACTGTATGAAGATTTGACTTGCGAGGCAGCATTCATTTAAAATATTCAAATGGATGCAAAACATCTTGACACTGTCTTATGTCATGGCTGGGCTGAGAAAGAATCTTGCAAAAAATATACTGTAAAACGTTTCTGTTCTTAATTCACAGACAGAAATGATCTCTCAAGAGGCATATTTTTATGAGCTCATAAACACCAGTGCATAATTTTCACCTACAAAACGTCAACACAGCAATCTTTCTAAAAACAGCTTAGAGCAGTATGAATCTCTGTGTTAGTTTATGCTGGTCAAATGTTAGTGGAACATGACCATAGTTAATGTGTTAATCTGCTGGGATACATGTGTGAACTTAAGGATAACCGACTTCATGAATAAAATACACTTTAGTTCTAGAGATGCATACATTATATTGCTACCAGTTTGGTCTGATAATGGAGATGTACAGTACTGGTCTATTTATTTTATTAACAGTTATACTCCAGGACTGTTAAATACATGATTCAGATTGGTTGACGAACGCTCTAAGGTGTGCAATTATTTTTCAGTAAATGCACAGCTAAAGTAGTTCCAGGCAGGTCTCGACCGCATTACAGTTCAATATCACTTCGCCAAACGATTTCAGTTACAAGGTTCTTCAGTCTACAACAGCAAATACACCAAAACCCACAATGACACTGACCAAGAAAATATATATAACAAACAACAGGACAAAAATGACAAACTATTTCCAAGTTTTCCCCATGAAACTACATTTTAAAAGCATTGTACCGTTGCTATTCTTGAAGCAGTTAAACTTACAGTTTTGCAATTAGTAAAGATGCTTCTGCCAAGAACTGATTAATTAAATGTGTATTAATAGTAATTAATACTTTTATTCAGTAAGGATGTATTAAATTGATCAAATGTGACCATAAAGACTAACATAGTTACAAAAGATTTACATTTCAAATAAATGCAGTTTATTTTACTTTCTATTCATAAAAGAATCCAATTTTTTTTTATCAAGGTTTCCACAAAAATATCAATCAGCACAACTGGTTTCAACATTGATAATAATAAGGAATGTTTCTTACACATTTTATCGTGATAAAAGCCATCCACCGTAGGGCAGAGCGGTTCTAAGAATGGCAAGGAACAGTTATGGTTATATTTCCACTTGAGGAAACTGGTACGGTACGGCACAATTACAAACAGCTCTCAGCCCAGAATTCGTGCATCAGGATGCATGTAGTGAAAACGCATGACGTATTTGTATTACATTCCAAAGAGCTCCGTTATCAGCCCCCACAGTAGAAAATTAATTAAACCATATCCGTACCGGTTGGGCCGGATTGTCACACGGTGGAACAGTTAAGCAATGAGAAAGGTTTGGCCAGACGGTGGAAAAGCGGCTAATATTTCACAATATTACTGATTTTAGTCTATTTTTGATCAAATAATTTATAATAATTTGTTACATTTATATAGCGCTTTTCTGGGTACTTAAAGCACTTTACATGTGAGGAGGAATCTCCTCAACCACCACCCATGTGCAGCATCCACCTGGATGATGCGACGGCAGCCATATTGCGCCAGAACGCCCAACACACACCGGCTTACTGGTGGAGAGGAGACAGTGATGAAGCCAATCAGTCAATATGGGGATTATTAGGAGGCCATGATGGACAGAGGCCGAAGGATAAGACATAAATGTGGTCTTGGTGAGCATAAGAGAAATTTAAACATTATTAAGCCTTACCAATCCCAAACCTTTGAACGGTAGTGTAAGTATATGCTATTTATCAGTTATCAGCCATAACATGAAAATAATTATCTGCTTATCTCTCTCTTAGCATATAGTCCAAAGGTGTGCAAATACATTTTGGGGCCTCTGTATGCTGGTCTTTGCATCAGGGTCAGCTAACAATGTTGCTGAATTTTAAAATTGTGAATTCGGATACAGCACAAGACAAAAAGGACGTCTTACTATTGAACAGGTGCTCCATTGACTCCACTGGGACATCACACAGTCATCGGGACATGGCAGGACGCAGGTCTGAGCTTGGGGAGGGATTTCTTCCTGGTCACACAGGGTCTCGTTCACACTGCTAACCGGATCCCCACTAACACGCCTCAAACACCTGTCACACAGAAAGAACAACAGAATGAGGATGTGGAGGACAAGGGTGGCAGACCGGAATGAGTCGTGACCTCTAAGAGAAGGATCTGTGACGGGGTTCACTCTGTAAGAATGTGTCCTTGCTCACCGGATCTTGCGGCTTTGGACACCCTCTCCACAGGCCGGCAGTTCGTCCACTGTGTTGATGGTACAGACTGACCAGGGGTCTGTTACCCACTCGTACTGATCACACTCGCTTTGACAGGGTACAGCCTCATACACCTACAGACACACAGAGACAGCCATAATCAAATGATTGCAGTAAAAGTTTGAAGCTTGCATGATTGTTCTCACACATCCAGGTGGTTAAAGTGAACCAGAAAAACTGGCATAAATTCAAAAAGAAATGTAAGAAATCTTGAAATCTTTTTTTATATTTATGAGATTCCCAGTAGATATTAGTCAGAGTAGACACCATCTTTAATATGATGCAAACAAAAACAAAGCTGTGAGGGATAGAAGTACAGTCTGTTCAATAGTCTTCTTGTAATAACTTTATCCACTTCTTATTCAGCCAACATCACCTAAGCTGGGAAAATAATGTTTGCCAATAAGCCCCACCAGGATTTCAATCGACTATTTTCCTAATTTTTTGGGGGGGGGGGAATTTTGGCTAATTCCGCCAAAATGACGGAATTAGCTTTTGACTGAAATTACTTAAAAAAATAAATAAATACATTTTTGTGTTTATTTGCATTAAACATCCACCATTACTATAATCAATAGTTATTCCCTATTTTTGTAATATCGTTTTTGCAATTTTTTACATCTTAAATTAGTATTGTCAGTAATTGCATTCATTTGAAATATTAAACGTGCATATCTAATAAAATAATGTACTTAAATACACAGGTCAAATCAGGCATTATTAGGACAAGACTATGAGGATTAAGTCTCATTATATACAGCATTATGTATACAAACAATGCACCTCTAGCCCATAAACCTTCATTTTGTCTGCTGCGCTTAAAAAAAGCCTCTGAATATTCACTCATACCGTTTTAAAGTGAACAGGTTGGAAAAACACTAGACAAGTGATTAATGCTTGGAGGGATCACTTTGTAATATTACATATTACAAATGGGCCTGCCTCAAATCAGAACTTTTCTTTCTTTTTAAACCTTCATTTAAACTGTTTGGCACACAAATAGTGCATTTGTATTAATCCTGGAGGAACAGTAACTCGACCTTTAACCTCCATGCTCAAAAATTCGGGTTTGTTTAAGGAGAATAGTCCTCCCCAATCCACTATAAACTTGGATTCACGAAATACCCACTTGGTCGATTTCTTTTCAACTAAATAAAGCCTGGCAAACATTACACTTGTTGCTTATTCTGTTTCTGATATTATACGTCAAATGAATGCCACATGATGTTGTCTCACACCTCAGTCTCTCACAGCATTGTTTTCATTTGCGTCAGATGTGTCTATTCTCATTATGCTCCCATTTCTTCAGTTTGTAATGATGGCAGATGACTGGCGAGAGGCTTGTAGCAGGCTTTTTGATGTGATGCATGTTCTCCTACTTATTAACTTCAGTAGACATGATTTAATTTACAAATGAGTCCAGAAGCCAAACACTGCAGTTATAAAATACTTGGCATTAAAACCAACAAACTCTGTAACACAATGCCTTATGAAAACACAGTGAACAACTGAGAATGTACAATTACAGCTTCCTCCCGAAGGGGATGAACGCGCACCCTCTCAAAATATCCCATCTGGCCCTGCAGCTGCTAAAAGCCCCATCAGCCCTCTCCTCTAGTCTCCTCTCGTCTCTCCTCGTCTCCTCTCCTCTCTTTTAATGAGTGTCATTGAATTTCCAATTACAATAAAATGATTGTTAAGACGATGCTCAAGACGTGAGAAGTGAGTGAAAAGATGATGAATGAAATTGGCAATAAATCTACTGAAGCATTAAAAAGGGCTAATTTCCTTAACATAAATTTCCTTAACATTGCAAGTTGTACAAACATGACAATAGCAAGAAATGAAATTGCCACGTTTAGAAACGACCATTAATGGAGCAACACTCATCAGCAGCAGCAAATGATTTTATTTAAAAGCAATTAAGTGGGAAATACAGTTTTACCTGTGTACTAAGCATCCAACCTGTTGTCTGACTTTTACAATGCAAAGGCGGCGCTCAGTTGAAACACATTCAAATAAACGCTCCAATCTGTTCTTTAAATAGCACAAATATAGGATTCTTCCCACCTTCATGGTGACTTTCACTGCCTAGCTTTCAAGCGGAGGTAATATTTTAAGAAAAATAAACCAGCTACGCTGCTCACAGGTCAGTTCCTGTAACCTCTTGGAGGATGTAGGTACTCTGGGCTGGATAATGAAGTCCCCTGATCCTTCTCAAATGTCAGTCGAAGGGCCAGAGACGACATGAAAATGTACTTCATACTAATTCAAATCTCAGTCAGCCCATGATCAAAATACACTAGCGCTCCTCTTTTTCGGAGGACGGCTGGGGCCACGGAGGCTATACCGGGGGCAGTGGGGTTAACAGATGCACAGGGAGAAACACAGAATGAGGCACTGACCTGAGCCTTTGAAGATGTCCGTATTAGCAGTGCATGACAAGCAAAGGAGAGAGAAGAGAAATGATATATATATTAGTTTTGAGATTTAACTTCTCCTGTGCAGTAGTTTGTAGCTGTCTGGACTGACTAACCTTCAACAGATTATAAAGTACATAAATGTAATGCAGCTTGTCTGGCTTTGTCTTTCGGTGTGTGTGTAATTATGTTTATATGAGGGATGAAGATGAAGACAGTGATGTCCATGGTAAGCTGACAGATTGAAAATATAATTAACTCTCTAAATTGCATCAACAGACCTTATTCACAGCAGCGCCATCTTCGGTTTTTAATGGGAATTAAATGTGTTGTGGATTGTTCTTTTTCTATTTTCTATTTCTTTCTTTATTTATATAGCACAAGTAAACACAACAGAAGTTGACCACTGTACAACATAAATCCAACAATACCCAAGAAAAAATAAAATAAAAATAAAATAAAGAAATATCATTCGGACTGCAAAAGAAAACATAGATAATTTTAATTTAAATAAATGCACGCTCCAAAAGATACAGCTTTAGTTTGAGTTTAAACTCATTTAAAGAGGATAGCGATCTCAAGGAGACAGGGAGGCTATTCCACAACCTAGGACCGACAACACCAAAAGCACGGTCCCCTCTGGACTTTAAGCGTGAGCGTGGTTGGGACAGATTATAGTTACTCGTGGACCTTAGACATGTCCCAGATACATTAACATTTATAAGTTCGGACAAGTATGAGGGTGCTAAACTGTTTAAAGATTTAAAACAAACATCAGAATTGACATGAAAATTCTGTTTGTTTTAAATCTTTAAACAGTTTAGCACCCTCATACTTGTCCAAACCGTAACGTAACTGATCCGTAACCGTAACTGTAACGCACCGGCAGCCAACTAAGAGATAATAAAATCGGAGGGATATGTTCATGTTTACAGGTCCCAGTCAGGAATTTAGCAGCAGCATTTTGGACCATTTGAAGCCTTGCAATTGAAAACTGGGGTAGTCCTACATATAAGGAGTTACATTAATCCAGACGGGATAGGACGAAAGCATGTATAACTTTTTCAAGCTCTACCGAGGATAGAAAATGCTTTACTCTGGATAATAGCTTCAAGTGAAAGAAACTTGATTTAACCACTGTGTTTCTATGTTTCTCTAGCTTTAGGGAGGTATCCAAGACCACTCCCAGACCGTAGGTTTAATATCACAGTTCTGGTGAACAAACTGCAAAAATATCTTTACAAGAAATTTTAAAAGACAAAAAAAAAAAAAAATGAGCTGTGGAAATGCATAAGTCTAGGAGTTTTATATATATATATATATATGTATATATATATATATATATATAGGCCTATGTATTTTATTTATTTATTTTTTATAATTTTTTTACGGAAAGTCCGCAAAGTCTAGGAAATAAATGAAACGTTTGAAGGGAAAATGAAGGGAAATTTTGCTGACCAAAACTTTAAAAATTATTTTTTTTCCTTTTTTTTTTTCCTTGAGGTGCAGTTCCTAGAAATGGACCAATACAGTGACCCCAAAACGTGAGCCACAATTAAAATGTATCAATTGTATTGCATTACATGCAAAATATCCAACCTAAAGTGGCATTTCAGAAATTAAAAATGAAATTTACAAGAAAAAAAGTTTAAATTATAAAAATAGATATACTGTTTTAAATCAGACAAAATGTATCGGGACACTTGCACAGTTAATGTGCTAAACTACATCAGTGGTTGAGTGAACTGACGTTGTTAGTTTTGAGAAAATGATTATTTTTATGCAGATGACATTAGCTTGATATTTTTTATCTAATGCAAAGGCTTTAATTATTTTTTAAGAGTCCAAATGCTGTTTCATACGGAGCCCCTAAAAGGACATGGTGGTGGGAAAAATTTGGCATGGGAGAAAAAAATATTTTTCAAATCTTTTTTATTCCCGCGCAAAACTTTTGCGTTCCCCCGAGAAACCTTGCGTTCCCTCGCGAAGATATTTGCGTTTCCACGCAAAACCTGTTGTGAGCTCGGACAGACACCTCCTGTTTAATGTCCCGCTGGCAGTGTTTCAAACAGCTCAGTATGTTAACAATGGAGTGGTTCAATGGGCCCTATCTTGCACCCGGCGCAAATGACTTTGTACACTGACGCATGTATCATTCCTATTTTGCACCCGCGCAAAGCGGACTTTTCCCTCCACAGACACACGTCAGTTAACTAAGAAATACACTTGCGCTCCCCGGGGCGGTTCAGCGCAAAGAGGAGGCGTGTTCCGGCGCAAACTTTCCCTCATGCTATTTTGCAGTTCCAGAAAACATTTGCGCCACTGACCAGAAAAAAACTAGTCTAAAGTCATTGGCGCGTTGCGCGTACATTCAGATGCTATTTTAAGCGCGCGTGCTTGGTCATAATACAGAGTGTGAACAACGCGCATACACTGTAGATGATTATCTCATCTACACAGATGCATTTTCCTTTTTGAAAATGATACATTATTATAAGGAAAAATATTAAAACACGAGGGAAATCATTGTTGTCCAGTCAAGTCAAGTATATTTATATAGTGCTTTTCACAATAGAGATTGTATCAAAGCAGCTTCACAGTATTAATATGTTGTGTCCATGACGATCGGAAAATAGGCATAAAGGTTAGGCCTACATATTTACCCAAATTATTATATGCATGTATAACCGAAGCTAATTTTGGTGGGTTTGTCCCATCTCCAATGTCACTTCTCTTTCTTTTACGGCCCTGACGAGAACATCGATCTCCTCGGCTGTGAACCGATTCTGAAGCGCGCCTGGTAAATGCGCCGTTATAATAGTATTGCGCCATGGAACAAGCGCATCACGCTCTTAAAGGGTATGTTGGATGACGCTCTGATTGGTTTATTTCACGTTACGCCCAAACCACACCTATGAATAATGAAGCTACTTCAGACCAACCCCTTTTAGATTTGCGCCAGGCGCAAGAGGCATTTATCCCGCCGGGAAAATAGCAACAGCACCGGGATCCGCCCACAAAGTTACTTGCGCTTTGCGCTTTGACACTTGCGTTTCAGATCGTGCGCTGAGTGCAAGATAGGGCCAATAGTGTTTGAACTTGGACTCAAATAAAGAAATACACTTGGCAAGTAATAGCACATAAAAAATAAGTAGGCCTATTCTTTACACAAATGATGTTGGAACGCAGCTAACATACTGTACTAGTAACAACCTTACAGTAGCTTTTGCATGATAATTACTTACTTAATTTGATGGCATTACACTGTATAACAGTGTATATTTTTGTATATTTCATATTTTTGAAGTTATTGGTTTTGTTTCATACTAAATAATCCTAAAAATTATGCATTTTTATCAAACTACATGTTGTAGTATAACCAGCATGAGAGCAATGATGTGTGTCTGAATTTGGTGACAATACAGTGTGTCACAGTAAAGTTATTGAATATTTTTCATTATATAAAACGTGCAAAAGGGTTGATCCTTTCTTTATATTTATAAAAATATTTATATTTGAGTCCACGTTCAGACGCTATGACGCATTGTTAACGCACTGCGTTGTTTGAAACACTGCCAGCCGGACATTAAACAGGAAGTGTCTGTCCGAGCTCACAACAGTTTTTGCGTGGGAACGCAAAGATCTTTGCAAAGTTTCTTGGGGGAATGCAAAAGATTTGAAAAATAATTTTTTCTTCCATCCCAATTTATTTCCACCACCACGGTCCCTTTAGGGCTCCGTAGTTTCAGGATGCTGAAAAACCAAGAATAATCTTTTGTTCAAAATTTTCAAAGGTTTTAATATTATAAATATAGATTTTAATATTCAATAATGAACATTAAATTATTAAACATTCAAAAAATATTTTAACTCATGGATTTGTTATATTATATAGACTATAAAGACATTTTAATATGATACATAATATATAGAATATAATATAAACATTTTTAATATAAGATATTTTATCACACAAAGTCAAGCTGATATCACACCATCAATACAGTATGTATTGGCTAATGACAAAATACTCGTAAAAGAGACATAAAAAACTGATAAGCATAGTAGGTCAAAGCAGTGCTTAAAGAGCACAATGCAAACACTCAGCATGGCATCCGCATGTAATATATGCACACACACACACACACACACACACACACACACACACACACACACACACACACACACGCACGCACGCACACACACACACACACACACACACACACACACACACACACACAGCTTTGTTTTTGTGATTTATGAGGACATTCCATAGGCGTAATGGTTTTTATACTGTACAAACTATTTATTCTATCCCCTTACACACGCCCCTGTCCCTAAACCTATCACAGGAGACATGCTGCATTTTTACATTTTTTAAAAAACATTGTTTTTTATGTTTTTTAAGCTATTTGAAATATGAGGACTCATGCAATGTCCTCATAAATCACGTGTAAATTGTAATACCAGTGTAATATGCATGTCATTATACACATTTGTGTCCTCATATATCTCAAAAACACACACACACACACACACACACACACACACACACACACACACACGCACACACGCACACACACACAATCAGGTCTGCTGTTGACTGGTTTTTGGTGTCTGTATTCATGCATAGTTCATAAATACTTTCTCAAACAATATTTTCTCAATATGGAGTGAATTTTCAATTCACTCCATGATACCACAGTTCCACCCAGGCCAACACACAGAGCCCTAACATGAGAGCAGCGTTTACACCAGCAGCAGAGACAGAAGTTGTAAGCCTAGCAGGCATCTCTCTGCTCTATAAATCTCTTTAAGTGTCACAGCCTGACTCAAACTTCAAACAGATTGGGCCATTACTGTCTCCTGGCCCCTGGAATCAGACAAAACAATCAGGGTGCATTGAAACACAAGGAGATGAATGCTACCTCAGTGATGGCTTCAAATACACTTAAGATGATGTTCTGATATTAAAACGCTGATACTAAGCAAAATAAAAGGATGAGATCGTAGGATATACCTGTGGGCTAAAAGGCCCAAAAAATATGTCACAACGTACCGAACTAGTGTACTACTCGTCAAGCTTTAAAACTATATTTTAAGACGTAAATTTAACTCACAGCTGCCAATAAAATATCAGAGAAAAATCAACGGGATGGGACAAGCTAAATGAGTTAACATTCACTTACCCTGATGTCTTATAACTTCTGTGTTTCTTGTAGAAGTGTGAGAGATTTGAGAGTGATGGCAGATGGCTAGATTTTCAGTCAAGAACAATTAAATTCCTTCTGTTCCTTGCACAAAGCTATTACAGCCTCTGAAGAGTTGAAATATAGCCGACTTATATCGACTATACTTTTATGGTGTTGGTTGGAGCTTGACAGTCTAATCATCACTGCATTTTTTATCATATAGGAAAAAGCAGTGAAAACATTCTTTAAAATTACTCTTTTCTCCCCCAGTCATGTCAAATTTAAATTGTACAGTCCAACTAAAGATTTTTTTTCTAATTGATAAAAAACTGATAAAAAGTGTCAGCTAAGATATTTATAATGTTACAAAGATTTTCTATGAAAAAAAGAATCAAAGAATCCTAAAAAAAATTATTCAAAAACTTACAGAAAATAGTGCCTTTAAAACCCCATAGCAAACAGCCAGTGACAAGACATGGCAGGGCGAAAAAGAAACTTCTTTCCCTCTGACAGGCACACACAATCTCAATATGATCCATAGTCATAATCTTTTTGTAAATGATGAATTGTCTTGACAGGAATCATTGCAGTATGGTGGATTATTCACAACCACCATATTAATTCTTTTCCATCCTCAGCCCAATAAATTCTTTAAAACTGGGAAATCTTCATAAATGTGCAATTTTACTAGTAATTCATTTATTTAGACTCCACACACACATTTTAAGTCATGATTAATATCTTTCATACTTTTATATTAGCCCTTAATTCACTGCGGATTCAAACACTAAGCAGAAGCTATTCATTTTAATACAGATTTCATTGGATTAACACTCAGAGTTAGATTTCTGACCTTTTTTTTCCAACAAGGGGATTCCGAGGCTATCAGATGACAAGTGAGCATTTATTATTTATATCATCACGCAGTTCTCGTTTCGTTATTCTAATTAGTTGATAAAGTGATGGCTAACCTTTGTAACACAGCTAAACACTGCAGGCCATCTGGCCTGCAGGAGGACTTTCACAAAGCTGGAAAGACTCCAAAAGCAAATTGAGCGCCACACCACCGGGGACCAAACAATATGCATAATCAGAATGACTGTGTGATGCAGAAGAACAAGTGTGAACAATGATCACATGAGTTCCACACATTTTTACTAAAGCACGTCTTCAAAAATCTGCTCATCTTCTAAGCCTGCCATTTCAATGTTTCCAGCTACAATTAGGTCTGCTGTTGATTGGTTTTTGGTGTCTGTATTCATGCATAGTTCATAAATACTTTCTCAAACAATATTTGGCTGTGTACATCATGCAAAGTGATCGAATTGCTTCAGAAGGCTATTGAAGTTGTTCGGATTACAATACGCGTTCTTGACAAATGCGCGTTCCTTTCTACAGGTATTGTAAACCTCCGTGGTGACATTGTGCGAAGAACACAGAAAACAAATTCCACCTACCTTGGTTGTGTGGAAAAAATAAAGATTTGATGACGCTAATCGCTTGCAATGTCACTCTGAGTTTTTTCACTTTTACGCCTCCTCTTTTTGAAATGTTCACTGATTACAAATGAGTCTAAGAGCAATTCAAGCTCACAGGATAAATAACAGCTCCTTTGGCATCAAACGCATTTGAGAGAATGTGTGAGAGAGATGTTGAGAAACGCTGTGGGCCTCTCATTAATGAAGTGAAGCAGCTTTTGCCCATATCAAAACATCAATCTCCAAAGACCTCTCTGCTAAACAAACCTCCAAGTCAACAATCTGACAGGGAGTGCCAAAGCATAACATATCTTTCTCCTAGTCATTCCACTCAGCACAAATACAGTACATTTTCCCACAGTTGGAAATGCCAGATATACACGTAAAGCCTAAATGAAAAACATATTGATTTAGTTGTATTCGATAAAGGAAGCTGTGATTGTTTCAGCATGGGGGCAGAGCACTGCAGTTATGGCCGTAACCGGCAAGCAGCAGCACATTTTGCCCGAAACGCACTCGAAAACCGTGACACATATCATCATCTGTAAGTGGCTGAACTCTGCACCAATTATGGAGGCGGCAGTGTGGGGGAGCGCAGCTTTTGTCTGCTTATTTCTACTCTTGTTTCCAGTTAACAAAAGAAAATGTCACACACCAAAACCGGTCAATCTCAAGAGCCTTCCTTTATATGAACCACCAATCTGACATATTTATACAATCACACCAAGGGTGAACAGACTCCAGAAGACTCACTATAACAGACATCAGATTGAATCACTGTAATAGAGTCACTGTAATACTAGATCAGACAACTGCTTTGTCATAGAAGTGCTACACACAACCCTTTTTATGAGACTATTTCTATCAGGGTTGGGCAAAATTCTGAATTTAAGAATGGGTTTCCTTTCAGTTTATGATTATGTTTTGTAACTGAATTGGTCACAACAAACAAGATGCTGAATATGATTTGGAATGACAAGAATGACGCGGCTCAAGTCGTTAAGTTGGTTACCAGCGCCAATATCTCAACGCATCCTCATCCCAAGGCGTCATATTCTGACACTTTGACAAAGCGTCTAAATCCAATGCCCATGGAACCCTTTAGCGTCAATATAGCACGCAGAGAGATGGGTAGGTTTAGGTACGGTGTAGGGTTAGGGTTAGACCGCTAGGAGGCGCCTTCTGACCCATATATATCGGCGTCTCATATTGACGCTAAAGGGTGCCATGCGCGTTCGATATAGGCGCTTTGGCAAAAGCGTCATTATATTACGCCTTGGGATGAGAACGGGCTGAATATCTCCACCTGTTCACTGGAGCCCATGCCTAGTATTTTGGTCAAGGCATGCCTCCCTACTCTCTGTCCCATCATGGTGGACATCATAAACACGTCTCTGGTATCTGGCTTGATACCCTCTGGCTTCAAAACAGCTGCCGTTATCCCTATTCTCAAAAAGCCCAGTTTGGACCCGGATGACCTCAACAACTACCGTCTGATCTCCAACCTTCCCTTTATGAGCAAAATCCTGGAAAGAGCAGTTACTGCCCAGTTACTGATAACTTCATCATCACATGTCTCACTATGATCTATATGAAGATCATAGTGATCTATGATCACTACAAAACCTATCTGTCCCCCACACCAGACTGCAGACTTTTGGGGACAGAGCCTTCAGCGTCGCAGCCCCCACCCTCTGGAACTCCATTCCCACAGACATCCGAAATGCTCCCTCTCTGGACTTCAAAAACCTTCTAAAAATCCCACCTCTTTACAAAGGCATTTAACCCGGAATGATTTTTTTGTTTCTTCTGTCTATGCAGCTATGTGTAAAGCGTCCTTGGGTCCCGTGAAAGGCGCTATATAAATATAAGTTATTATTATTATTATTAAGAGGAATTTACTAAATTCAACTTAAACTCAACACAGTCAGACAACAGAGGAATTTCAGTACAACATTCTGAAAAAGTTCATCAAAGTTCTTTAGTACAACATAATTATATCATTAATTTGGACAAATTATGCTAATTTATTCCCTGATATGTAGAATACACTTTTGTTCTGATTAGACTTGTTTCTCTAGTCTAAACCACGTTCAATAGCGTCAAAGTTGATGAACTATTTTGAATAGTTTGAATTTTGAAATAAACTGCATCAAGAGATGTCTGTCAGATACTTTTCAGGTAACTTTATAAAAAATAATACTATACATGCTATATTATAATTTATTCAATATAATAATATTAACTAAATAATATAACTTATTTATTTATAGTACCCTTCAAATCTTTGGGTTTGGTAAGATGTAATGCTTTTGAAAGTCTCTTTAGCTCAAAGACATTTATTAGATATAGTAAAAACTTGAATTTTGTGAAATATCATACAATAAAAAAAAAAATTATTGTCACGTGATCCTGCAGAAATCATTCTAATATACTGATTTGGTGCTCAAGAAACATTTAATATTATTATAAATGTTGAAAACAGTTCGCTTCTTAATATTTTTGTGAAAACCGTGAAATATTTTTAGCATTTTAAGAACAGAAAGTTCAAATGACAACACATAAATATAATTAAAATATTATGTTTGGTTTTCACAAATTTATGGTATAGTGTTCATAAAATAAAAAAAAAGGCAGGTTCTTTTAATATAATGACATATTTCAGCATACCCATATTGGTAACACTTTATTTGAAGGGGTGTGCATAAGACTGACATGACACTGTCATAAACATGACATAACACCTGTCATGAACATGAAGGAGTCTGTATGAATGTTTATGACTGTTGTCATTAAGTGTCATTCGGTAAATTATGACACTTTTAACGCAAAGTTGACATTGTTTAAAATGTCTTTGTTATGACAACTTGACATTAACAAAGACAAAAATGTCTTTGTTATGACAACTTGACATTACCCAAGACAAAAATGTCTTGATTATGACAACTTAAAATTAACAAAGACAGAAATGTCTTTGTTATGACAACTTGACATTAACCAATCAATCATAACCTGTCACATATGTCATAACAGGTGTAATTATCAAACTTAAAGCATTTTACAGTGTAATAACCCTTAATGACATCTTTATAACTAGGACAATGTGTTCCACTTTACTTGAGGACAAGTAAAATATTTATGACACAGTTATAATGGTGTCATGACGGCCAAAGTTGTGACAGGTTGACAGGTTATGATTTCTTGGTTAATGTCAAGTTGTCATAACAAAGACATTTCTGTCTTTGTTAATGTCAAGTTGTCATAATCAAGACATTTTTGTCTTGGGTAAATGTCAAGTTGTCATAACAAAGACATTTTAAACAATGTCAACTTTGCATTAAAAGTGTCATAATTTACCGAATGACACTTAATGACAACAGTCATAAACATTCATAAAGACTCCTTCATGTTCATGACAGGTGTTATGTCATGTTTATGACAGTGTCATGTCAGTCTTATGCACACCCCTTCAAATAAAGTGTTACCAACATATTTATGTAATACAACAGAGATTTCAATAGGTGCCATTTCATATCTGTTCTATAATATTTCAAATGAAACTGAGGCACTCAAGGTTATTTTATATGGTCAGTCTCTTAGAAAAAATGACTGAAACTTACTTAATTTCAACATAAGTTTCAATGTTACTATTATTTATATTTATTGTTAGTTAGAAAAAAAGGAAAACAAAACACATAGATGATTATTTGCACGAGCACTATCTCAATATGCTCAATGTAGACACAAAGCATTGCACCATGGTGCAGACAAAATTGTAAACAAATCTAATTATAGTTATTACTAAATCAGTGTGCAGAGAAGTACAATGTCTTTGTGAGGGACCGGGTTTAACAAGACTTTTATCATATTTCCATATGCTGCAGTGCATATAATCTTGTAAAACAGAGCAGTCACAGCATACAAAAACATGACAACATGGTTTCTGAAAGTCTACTTTTGAGCTAAAGACGCGTTTCATTTAGGAGCTATGGGAGAGGCAGAAATGCTTTATAGTGAGATTGGTTTCTAAGCACAGATTTACAGAGGTTGTTAAATTATGCAAGGCTGGTGAACACAGCCTCATCTCATCAGTAGAACAGTCTGCCTCAGCGCACATGATGACTACCATATGGTACCCAGCTCTGGAGGTGGGCAAGAAGAATGTTCTTTACACAGCGAATCTAACACCGAGCCATCCGCTGCGGGTACAACAGACTTCAAACTGCAGTGGAGACTGCACCAGCCCTGAGGACGGCTGCATCTGTTGCATCCGATAGAAATATCACCATTTGCCACACTTAGTAATGAGGATCCTATACATAAATAGAGTGATAGTGATAGCCAGAAAAAAAAATCTGACAGAAAATTGCATGACACTAGCAATTCAGAAACATGGACTATTTCACACAAATGAGTACAAGCATTTGTGTGGTTCACAAGTTAAATGAGGTTCATACTGCCACTGCATTGTAATGAAGTACATATCAATGTTACAGAAATGCTCTTGTAAGACTGGAAAACCCGATTGAAGAGATCGACCTAACCACTGGTCTATGAGACAGAGGATCTAGCTGGAAATTAACATTTGACTTCCCCCCTCCTAGGGACATCTAAAACTCCAGCCCGTTCTCATCCCAAGGCGTAATATAATGACGCTTTTGCCAAAGCGTCTATATCGAACGCGCATGGCACCCTTTAGCGTCAATATGAGACGCCGATATATATGGGTCAGAAGGCGCCTCCTAGCGGTCTAACCCTACACCATACCTAAACCTACCCATCTCTCTGCGTGTTATATTGACGCTAAAGGGTTCCATGGGCGTTGGATTTAGACACTTTGTCAAAGTGTCAGAATATGACGCCTTGGGATGAGGATGCGTTGAAAACTCACACAATAATATATATGGTTTAATGTGAATGATTTTCGTTGAGAGGTTTTGGCTATTTAATGGAATGCAGCAAGGGATCGGGGCCCTTTTCTGCACCTCAGATGAGCCTGTGAGGCTGAGAACGACCGAGACTCTCAGCCTCATGTAGCCTATTTCTTGATGTCGGGTTTGCATCTCTTTCTTTTTATTCTAGAGCATTCGATGTTATTGTATTGATTATCTTTAATATGCATGATGCATTTACCTGACATAATAAATTGTAAACATTTGATTTTATTCTAACGGACTTTGACATTGTTCATTTAGCTAATAGTTAAAAAGAATAGTCAAACATTCGCTCACATTTAATGATGCACAGATATCATTAAAATCTTTTCATTTATGGAGTCAGATGAAATAACGAGAAAATACATGAGAAAATGTATTGCATTTAATCAAAAATCCCTTTGCCATGAGAAAAGATGGAACATGCGTGAGACCTTCCCCACTAATCGAATGCCGCCATTGGATCGATATAGATGGGCCTTACACTCTCGAATCTTGTTCACGCATCAACAAAAAGAAAAGAAAAAAAAAGAAAGAAATGGCTGTCTAAAACCAAAGACAGCTGCCTGACCTAACAGAGCATTTGAATTTAAAGATTCCCTTTAAGGGGTTCAAACAGGCCACATCACGTCTGATCATCTATAACAAATTCAAGACAGCCAAGTGAATATTAAACCACTATAATACTTGTATTTTGATAATACAGAATCATAGGTTGAAATAAACCTGACATTTATGAAAGACTTACGCCTAATTCTTTGAGATATGAAAGCCCATTTAAATCATGACAGCTCTCAGAATAGTTTAAGCATATTATTGAATATGGCAATGTTAATGAATTTGGTCTGGGCAGGCTAGACCTGCTGCTGCTGCAGAGCAAGTATGGTGCACAGACATGAGTCCCGTAGCAGATCTAAGAGAAGAATGTAATATACACTTAGATGGCTTGAGGGTGAGTAAATCATGGAGTAATTTTCATATCTGGGTGAACTATCCCTTTAAATGTTCCTAGAGACACCGTTGGAAGCATAGTTTGCAACAGTTTGGAACAGTGGTTACACTACCTAAACGTAGCAGAAAGA
Source organism: Semotilus atromaculatus (assembly GCA_031834385.1). NCBI lineage: Eukaryota > Metazoa > Chordata > Actinopteri > Cypriniformes > Leuciscidae > Semotilus > Semotilus atromaculatus. Next base: position 22,497,226 of record JAULUF010000055.1, on the reverse strand, counting down.
GAATTTTTCGACCCTATGGATCTGCCGTATGTCTGGAGGAAGAAGAATGAAGCGAATGCTGAAAAGAACACTGTCTACTGTGAAGCATGGTGGTGGCTCGGTGGTGCTCTGGGGCTGCTTTGCATCCTCAGGCACTGGAACTAGGAAGCCTACACCCTCTTTTTTTTTTTTTTACATATAATATGTAACTCATATATTGCCTTTATGTGAACCAGGCTATGGATTACAGGTGTGTATGTATTCATATACTTTATGTGTATGTATGATTCATATCACATGTCAGTTAATGTGCAGATGAAGTTCTTTTTTTGCATGTAACTCAAGAAATGCTTACAGTTACTAAAGTTTTATGATCTCAGAAGTAAACTGACGCGCCAAGGGAATGACACTCATTTTGTCTGTCTCTTATTATTTCACAGTGTTTTCAAAGGTCCTTTGCTGCCAGCTCAGATATCCCCTTAGTCTGAGGCCGGTAACACAAACAGCTGAAAGTCTGTAAATTTTGCTAGTAAACCTGATTTGCAATGGGAGTTGAATAATTTCGATTACAACTGCGTGTGTGTATATATATATATATATATATATGATTATTTTTGTGCGCCATGACATGAGAGAAAGTATATGTTGACATGTCAGAAAGTTATATGATCCTTATAACACAATTGTTTAAGGTGGTCATGCAGAATCAGGAGCATGTGGCCACACAGTTAAATTTTAAGATCAGTAGTAAGACACAGCGAATGGATGACTTCCCTCCACACAACCTCCTCCCGTTCCCGTCACAGCGGCTGATCATCTGTACAGCAAGAGTAGGCGAGATAAGAATATCAATCTCATCTCTGTCGAGTGACTCACTGTGGGGAACGGTGTAAGAGGAAACATCTGGAGAAGGTCACGCATCATCCCGTCTCCCATTGGCGCGGCTGACTGCAGACAATCACAGGGCAAAGATGCTCAGAATCATCAGCATTTATCGGCATAATGAGACAGAACGCTACATGTCCTTGTTTGACGTTGGGTAAGCTGTTCCATTACTGAAATAAGCAAGGAGCAAGGAAACAGGTAAAACTAACACTAACAGATATCAAGCCCATGGACCGTTAGATAAACGTCTGATGCATAAAGCACACAAAATTGGAAACACTTCAGGAGTTTCAAAGTCGTCATCTGATTTATTGAATTCTTCAGGATTTCCTGGAGACGTGTGTGTGTTACATTCTTTAACGGTCCACCGGGAAACAAATTCGTCATAATGCCAAACCCCTCATGGAAGAAGAAAGCGGTTGTGTTTACAACTGTGACAACGAGCGCTTATCAGTATCAACTAAATGCTGGATGTGAAGTATGTGAAGTTCATGGCATACATTCTTTAAAATGCATCCATCATTTTTACACTCCGGTCTGTTATTGAAGGGACAAATACTTTATATTTTCACGCCCCTAAACATCATGCTGAACAAAACAAACTGTGATTGGTTGCTTTACATGGGCCTCTTGGGCAGTCCTTGGTTATGGAGTCTAGACCTTCTGCAGTCAGCCAATGTCTAGAGTGAGACTAGGCGCTCACTAGCTGTGAGAGACAGACAGCAAGCACTACAGCCCTACACTGGTGTTATCTCCATATAGGGCGAGTGTCTCAGACAGCCAATCAATAGATAAGTGGTGGAAAGACAGTTCTGGTCCTGAACACGGTCAGCTGTTTACTAGTCCGAGAGGGAGCTGGAACAATCTAGTGATTGTGACAGGCCTCTCAGAGCCTGTAATACCTGAAAGTCTAAATAATGAATGAATGCAGAGCGCTGCCCTGCTCTTTGACTCATGGCAGAAAGCCACACTGGGGAAAGTGAGGATTGCTTGTTAAAGGCAGAGGCCAGACAGCCAGAGACAGATTATCAAAGACACATAACAAGCTAAAGCTCACAAGGAACGTGGCGTGTTAACAAAGTTTCCTTACCTAGTCCTGCTCCAAACAATTTACTTTAAAGAGAACATAACATCAAAGCCCAGACGTGGTCTGATCTGCAGCAAAATAATGCATTTGATGTCACAATAGTGAAATGTCAAGTAAAGTGTTGATAGCACACAAACCTGATTTTTTAGGAAAATGTTAGCCTGTCTTGAATTGCACTTTGAATGATTTGAGCACGCTGCTCCGATCCATAAACTCCACTAATAAGGTTTTCGATTATTCCAGGACCAATAATTTCAACACAAAGACATTCACTCTGCTTTTCTTACACACTCTGTATTTCTCTCTGGCCATTAGGAAAGGAGAATCTCAGGTGCTAGGAGGTCTGGGGAATGGTTCAGAGAAACATAAATAAAATAAAACAAATAAATAATCAAAAGTAATATATAATGAATACAATTATAATAAATGTTAAAATTTAAAAAAAAATTGTCTTTATAATATCATGCACAAAATGTGATCATGACAGGGGCCCATGATGTCCTAGACAGGGATCAGATTTAGGGTTGCACAACATTTTAGCCATCAAAGATTTCTAACCAAAAATCTCACTACTAGACATGGACAATAAGATGCCTGAGAATTTGAATATATTAATATATAATATCTTAGAATACGCTAAGATCTGATAACAGCATAATTTACAAGGATAAAAATGAAATGAAAAATCAACACATGAAACAATCCCAGTTTAATTAGATTTAATGTAAATTCTGAGTGATGGATGATATGAGTGCAAATGAAGCATAAGAAGCATAATGTGGACAAAATTCTACAACAATGGCTTCTCATTTGTGCATTAAATAGTTTGTTGCCACATTACTAGTGATTAATTTATAATAAAGATAATATTTTGGTGCACACAAGTGCCACAAATAGTGACAGGCTACTTCAAACAAAAATAATCTCATTGGAACACATGGAAATATTTCTCAACAGTTTCTTTCAAAAGGCTCCTTTAAAACTGACCATTTTGGTCAACAATTTTCCTTTTGGTGCATCACTATTCAGATAAATAGAGATTTGCTGCATCATCAAGGTCATGGGTTCTATTCCCAAGGAATGCATGAACTGATAAAATGCTATCTTGAATGCAGTGTCACTTTAGATAAAAGTGTCTGTTAAATGCATAAAATTGTCAAGAAAATACGTAGTTTCATCTACCATTTCAGATCCAATCAATAAATGTGCTCAGATATACCAAGATACCAAAATCTGCAATCAAAATTCAGAGATTTCAATATGAACTCCAACATTTCCAATCAAATCCTTCTGAGAACTCCATTAAGTCTTCTGAGCTATGAAAGGGCTTCCTCAGAGTGATAAAATTTTCCTCAAACTCAAACACACTTACATGAATCCACTGTGGCTTTGGTGGTGACTTTCTTACTACGCTTATAAAGAAATTTCCATCCCCACACCTTCACAGAGGGGGCCGCTTCAAATACGGCCAGCTGCAGAGCCTGTCTGCCAAGTCCACAGAGCGGCCGTTTGCAAAATGTCAACATTGAGAGTTCACCTCTCCAAAAGATTGGAGGGGGCATTAGCCAAGGCAAACTCTGCTTTTAGCGGAGGGGTATTTTGAGTCCCCTTAAACAGTGGGTCCATAAAAGTTGTTAGTAGGCACTTAACCATCTGTACACACAGCCGCAAAAGAATGCATTTGAATATTTTTCACGCACACTGCCTCATCTGCATATTGACCTCTAGAAACCAGTGTGTCCTCTACAGCCTATTCCAGCACACACAGCACATTTATAATATCATTTCCCTTTAAAGCACGACCCATCTGGGAACAAGCTGTTGCAAATGTACTCATAGATGAATGTATCTTCTCATGCTTTTCTTTCTTTTTATAGATGTGGTGAAATCTAATTCAGAAGACTCAAACAATTGTCTTTATCATGCATAAAGCACATGACTAATGACCAAATAAGCATTTCCATCATCGAGATCAAGAATGAACAATATGTGACCCATATGCGTGCTTTGGCAAGACAAAGACCGAAATGAGAAGCTGGCAGAGTTGCACATGCTCAACAGCGTTTAACAGAACACTTGTACAAACTGTCCTAACTAGGATGACGGTAAAAGGAGGAGAGGAGAGGTCACCGAAAGACAGCCTGTGCTAATGGGCATGTTTTTCTGCGAAGAGAACAAATCTACAGCAATCAGGAAGAGTATTTTACACGGACATTTGTTAGCACCTTTGTGCCGTCTCGCTGCGAGAGAGGAACTATTTAAAGGACGAGGAGATAGTGTTTGTTCATTCTTTAGCTTCAAGGCTGAAATACGTTTGGTTAACTGCACTTAATGAAGAGGCATGCATTAGCCGGTGAAATGATAATGAGTTGAATGTTAACTGTGCTGAAAATGCAAAATGTATCTTTAGGCGGCTTAGATATATTCCGTTGGGGATAATTCAGGCATTCAATAAAAATGGATGCGTTAAAAGCCCTAAATGAAACAGTTTACATGAGCGATTATCTGAATCATGATGCCTGCAATCATAGATCCTTAATGGTTCTCATTACTCGCTTCTCACTGACGATCAACCATATGGTGGTGGAAGCCCACAGAGAGACTAGTTTCCCTATTGGGACCGCACATCTCACCTGATTCTTCAGGTCTAGTTTGGGGCATGGTCGCCCACCGTTGAACGGCTTCTCCCGAAGCCATTTGGACCTGATTTTCAGCCCGCTGCCGCAGGAGGCACTGCAGGCCGACCACGGCGACCAGTCGCTCAGCTTGCAGTCCAGAGGGCAGGGCATGTGGCAGACCTCTTCCACCAGACCTGCGAAAGAGCATGTTGAGCAATCAGAGCGGCCGAGCCCCTGCCATTCACCATCCCACTAACAGTGTTAGCGGAAACACCTGGTGCCGATGCTGAGACCTCGTCTAATTTACACTGACAGTTCAGGGCACCCCACAGCTTCCTATTTGACTAATGAATGCTCGCCTTTCCAGCAGAGACAAATTACTCAGCTCTTTACTGAGAGAGAGAAAGAGAGGAAAAGAAGATAGAAACAAGTAGACAAACCTGATTCGCTGCAGAGTTCTGGGCTAACCAAGTGGGCTTCGTGGTCCAGACAGGCCACGGCACGATAACGCAATCCCTGACCACAGTCACGTGCCTCTCGGCGACCCCTCCAACCCTGGAGGGATCCTTGCACCGGGGTCTCAGACAGGACACAAGATGACCAGTTACCATACGGCTGAGAAACAAACTCCTCGCACGGACAGGGCTCGGACTCTACCAGAGGGTAAAAGTCTTCCTTCAGACAACGGTCCTGTTTCCGGCTCCGACCTGAAAATAGTGAGAAAATGGAGAGCCAGAAAGAAAGAAGAAAAAATAAAGAGGAAGAATTAAATAACAGACCAGTCATCAGAATTTTCGGTGCTATTCAAACTGCACTCTGGGAGCTCATGTGTGTAATGTACTTATCTGTCTATGAAAATTATTAAAACATTAATGATGTCTTGATAACTGGACCATTACTCATTCTGCTGTCAAATGTGGACTGCTAAGTGCCACTGCAAACATCCCCAGGGAACGATTATAGAACTAGACTGAAATGGAAACGCTCAGTGACAAGAACAAGACAGAATAATTTCTTCAAGCAAACATGCCATTCTTTCAGCACACTTTATATGATGGATCAGGGGTGTCCAATCCTACTCCTGGAGAGCCACTATTGAGCAGAGTTCACCTCCAACCTTAAATAACACACCTGAAGAAACAAATCAAGGTCTTCAGGGTTAATAGAAACTTCCAGGCAGGTGTGTTGGAGCTGGGACGTTGCACTGTCTGCAGGATGTTGGCCCCTCTCCAAGATTGGTTACCCCTGTGATGGAGGATCAGTTCTGGAGTAACCGATGAATGGATTGTCAAGATCAGAATTCCATTTGGCATTGATATGGTTCTGAATTACATTTTATCAGTGTTCAAATTGTGTTTGTCTTAAAACCTTTATTTTAGGATTGCTTTTACTTGATTTGTTTCTCTATTTTTGATTTTGGTTATCTGCCACTTGTTATATTTACAGTGTAATGTCTATTGTGATATCTTATTCTGTTTGTCTATGTAAAGTGCCTTGAGAAAATAACTTTTAAAGGTGCTATATAAAATAAATGTATTATTATTATTATTATTTATTATTATTACTTTTAGGGGGTACCAACCCTGCTCAGAATGTATTAAAAGATTCAAGAGAAGCACACTTCCAAACCCACAAAACTCTTGCTTGTCTTGAAGATATTTATAATGAAACTTGAGACTCCTGTCCCTCCATTCAAAGTACATTCAAACAAAACTGCCAGGATTCATTGAAAATATCTTCATTTGGTTTCAAACATTAAGGAAATTCTCATGGGTTTGGAATAACATGAGGGTGCATAAATTATGCCAATATATTATACTTTTTTAAACTAATAACCCTTTGATTAAGTGTTAGACTTATCCTCTTGTGTCTTATTTACTTTTAGCGCCATAGTTATATAGTACATAACTCAAGATTATGAATTATGAAAAAAAAAAAATCATATAAATAAATCAATAGGTTGGTTCCCTTATGTATTGGGATGCCACAGCCAATATGAGAACTGCATCAACCAAAAGCAGGTCCCTTTCTCTCTCCTACATTCTTTATTTTTATTTGTACAAACATAGACCCGGAGTACTCCCATGTTCAGTGGACCATATACATCTAATTTATCTAATGAGGGGAGAAATGGATATATTTCACATCATAAAGGCTTCTGTTTAAGTGGCTATTAGTTCCTCTTTGCACACTTCACTTCCTGGAACATTTCAAATTAGTCATGTCCATTAGACATGATGAATATTATCAGGTTATATAAATAAAAGGATCTGTCCATGAGGAGAGATGCTCCTTCCAGACATGCTGTCACTTGACACTACAGACCGGTATTCAATAGTGTTCTCAAACCTGTCAAGTAAAATAAACTCAGCCTGTCAAACATGTGGGCTGCACTGGACAATTATGCATAGTCAGGCTTAAGACCTGTGAAAAATGATGCTTTGATGTACTGGATTCAGAGGCTTTTGGCGTTTTGTTGTTTGAAGGATTCTGCTTTGTTGCATCAATGCGATCAGTGTGGTTTTGCTGACAGCTAAAGCTTTAAAAATAATGCTGATGATCAATCATGATGCAATTCTCAGTGGATTCAGTCAATCTCTGGTGGAGTCAAAAGCCAAATGACACTGTCTCAAAGAATTCATGATGAGACAGCTTTACTCTTGTATTTCAAATTAGCTGCACAGAAGGTCAACCAAGAACACCAGGAGTACTTGTTGCTGGGATTAACTATATGGGCGTATAGTGGATGCACAATGGAATTATTTTTCAGATATATCTAAGAATACAGATTCAAGTATTTCAGATTTGCAAAATAATTTATAAATATCACACATGCAGAGTTTACGATATGCTTTTATACAACAGTTCAATAAATGGATTTTTTTGAGTCATCCGGTGCAGTTAAATTCGTTGACAAATACTTTGTCATAATTTTTGTCTATGACATTTTTTCACTGGCGAAAATGAGACGTTAACTAAATAAAAAACAGTTTTGAATGACAAAAACATATGACACAAATCTGACATGCATAAATGTGAAAAAGCGCGATGACGCGAAAGAGAGCTCAATTCAGTCCGGTTTTCTGTGCGCACACCTATTGAACAGACAAATACACAAAATTGTCAAAATTTCTGTTTTGACGAGTATTCACGGAAACACAGTCGGTTATGTCTTAAGTGAGCGTAAACAGTTGGGAGACTATCGGATGTATATCAGTGTATTGATTCGTGCATTTGGCCTTAAAGTGAAAAGTAGCCTAATAAATCCACTGCTGTATGTCATTAAAGGTACAATCTGTAATTTTTTCGCTGCCAGAGGTCGCATTTTCAAAACAATAACAAAGACAAAGCTTGATGATGCTATGAAGGACAGTGGAACGATGGGAGATGTCGTTTTCACCATCCAGAGAAATTCACGAATCATATAAATTATATATCAGCTAAGAAATTAGTTTTTGTATTACCTGTACGTTTGATCACACTATTTTATGTCATTGTAATGAATTAGCTGCAAGGAAACATGAAATGTAATGCTATATTAGTCTGTTACTAATATGTGACTATTTGTCAAAGGATTTGGTGACTTAATGTAGTTTAAGACGTTTTAAGACGTAGTTTTACACGTTTAAAATCAATCTTACTAAAAGTACATTTGAACAAACCCACAGTGTTTGCAAGTACAATATAAACAATAAAAAATATATAAAAGTAAAGATGATAAAAGCAAAAAAACAAAACAAATATATAAATAAACTTCAAATGCAAGTTAAAAGAATTATGTCTTGAGTGGAACTTTAAAAATGTCATAGGTCTGGACTTCCCTAAGTTCAAGAGGCAGGAGCATAGGAAGAGAAAGCCCTGTCAACCATAGTTCTTAAGCGTGTTTGAGGAACAATTTTGTGCAAATTAGAGCTTGTTTAGTGTGGATTTAGAAACTCTGGCTAAAACGGTGTTCCAGTAATCTATCCGAGAGAAATTTGCAAGACTGACCCCTGAGGAACACCAGTGAAAATAGAGCTAAACTCAGACCTATGGCCACCCATAGAAATGAACTGGGCATGGTCAGTTAAATAGGATCTAAACCATTTCAGAACTGTCTCCGACACACCAAACACTCTTTCAAGATGTGTGAGTAATAGACTGTGATCAACAGTATCAAAAGCAGCGCTTAGATCAGGAAGGATGAGAATACACCCAGAGTCAGAAGCCATCAACAAATCATTGGGGACCCAAAGCCGTCTCAGTAGTGTGAAATACACGAAAACCCGACTGAAGGGGTTCAAAAAAGGTAATTAGCCAAGAGATGGTTACACAGATGAAAGGGAACAATATGCTCAAGTATTTTTTGCCAGAAACTGAAGATTTGAGATGGGATGATAATTATTAAAATCATGCTCTTTTTTTTTTTTGGTACAGGAGTTACAGCAGCAATCCTTAATGCTGCTGGAACAACCCCAGTCTGCAAAGAGTCATTTATAAAACAGTAGGGCACAAAACATTGAAGCGAAATTTAAATAAGCATGTGGGAATAGGATCAAGCAAGCAAGTGGTTTCATGCTCAAAATCAGGCAATGTTCTAGACGGAATAACTTAAAAAAGGATTAATCTATATTTAATTTATAGAAATATACATGTATCCTTGAAAATATGAAGAATGTTGTATTGAAGTTGTTATAAAGAATGCATATATCATTAATTGAAAAGACCATGTTCTTGTTTCTTTATGAGAAGAGGTTTTATTTAACTTTAAGATAAATAAAGACATGGTATATGTCACAGTAGTTAAATCTGTGTCTGTATAGCATGTTCAAACCTCAATATCATTCATATTAAGAAATGAATAGATGTTTTCTCTAGGAGTATACAACGAGTTTGGAAATTGTAGAGAAATGCTTAATTTATGCATTGTCAGCTGTGGATCCACCCTTTAATAATGAGCATAATTAAATTTACATTTTAGAAACAACAAAAATACTTCCAAGTGCAACCAATGCAGAATTGTCTCTGAGCAACACACAATTAATGAATACCTGAATAAATCAGTGTTTATAAATTAATTGGTTGAACAGGCACTTGTTTTGTTTCTAAATAAATCAGTGTGGTTTAAACAAATCTGTTGAGTGAATGATTTTTTGAGACTCTTTAAGACTCTATCCATGTCTCACAGCAGGCCTCTATATACAGCATACAGGGAGGGAGAAAGAAATGGACACAGTCATTGAGGTAGAAAGAAACTCACACTCTCACTCTCACTGGTGTCCAGAAGCTTCCTGACGAGTGTTTGCCAGCCTCCATCTGTTTTGGGTGTTCAGAGGCGGTCAGTGATAGAAAACAGCTCTAACAGTGTGAAATCTCTGTCAGTACACTGCAGCCTCACTGACAATCTGCTTTCTGCTTTCACTGCGTGTGTGAGTGTGTGCATATGTATATATAAAACACACACACTTTCCACAGCAACTATTAATTATTGATGACATCCCCAGAAACCAACACCTGCTGTGCATTCAATTAAGCAAGAAGCAGAATCATCCATAGCTTGCAATTTTCAGCCTTCGTTTCTGTCTTTTTTTTTTTTTGTGATGCTCTTGGATTTTTAAGTTGAAATCTGTCATTTTAGCATGTGATCACCTTTGATGTGGGATTTCCTAAAAGTATGAGATGAAGAAAGCCTTTGAAGGTTCATCTGATACAGTGAACATGTCACACTGTGAGATGTGCAGGATCTTAATGAGAGCCAATCATGATTTTTATGGGAACAAACTAACTAAAGCAAAATCACTGCAATAATTCCCTGACAGACAGCTCTAAATCTTCCCGTAGAGCAGATCACAGCAGGTCTCTGATCTCTGATGACAGACAGGCTTGTCAAAACACTTATGTAGGCTATGTGCAGTAAAGCAAAAGAAAAGAAGAAGAGGACAGTTAATGAAATTATGAATATGAATTCTCCTCAATGTTACCAACTGGAGCCCTGAACACTTAAAGTTCACTTTAAATGACTTCTTTTTCCAAGGCCATTTTCCAAGCAGCTTATTATGCTCAGCTAAGGAATATACTAAAGCTGACTTGTCTGTCAGCTTACTTCCTTTATAAAAGTGATATTCCTCAAGTGATACTACAATAATGACACTCTAGAAGCCATTGTGCATCTTGGCACTAGAGCTCTAAGGATTTGACAAAAATGCCACTAATTTGTACCCACACTTGTCAGGATATAAACAAGCTTATCGACTCGCTACGGTATAGGATTTATTCTGTTGCAGTATTTGTTCTGTGTTGTGACTTTTCCATTCCAAACACTGAACAAACATCCTGCTAACTATAAGAAATGACCACAATTAACCTTGATCTTATACCTCTTGAGGTAAGTATAACAGCTGCCTGATAGAACATACCAGAGCACATCAACACATACATCATTGAAGTATCGCTCACCACTATTATGGAGAAAAGAATCTGCCAATATTAAAAGTAAATAAACATTTTTCAAGTGTAATATACAAAAAATACAGTTTATGCATTTTCCATTAACGCTTACAAAAACATATTTATACTTTTACTAGTTATGATAATTTTGTTTTATTATATTTATATCTATACAAATGTATAAGGTTTATATACATATATATATATATCTATATCTATATCTATATCAAGTTTATATATATTTTTTAGATGTATATAAATGTAAATCTAATATAAACGGGGGTTTTCTTGAATGCATTTTATAGGAATAGGAATAGAAATAGTCATTTATTTTTTTTATTAACATTTTACCAGATTTAGCACTGCACTTTTGTTCACGTTTATTTTTTGTCCACTAGATTATTTAGAAAATATCACCAATTTTAAAATTGTGCACCAAAGAAGTGCTGCGGAATTATCCACTCACTTAGTTTATAATTATTTGTATTGAACTCATAAAAGATTGTTTATCACTTCCACACAAAGAGGTTTAGATATTCTATATCGATCAAGAAAAAACAGCCCTGGTATCTGATCGATAACTGCATCGGCCGATACTCAGAATTTGGAACATCGTATCGGTTATGAAAAATCGGTGCATCACTAATTTTCAACAAGACTAACATTTTTACATATTTTATTTGATAAGTTACAGCCCCTTGGATCAACCATGAGTTAAGTATCTTTCTAAAGGGCACAAACCTGAAACCCTCATACCAGCCTCATAGCATTTTCTCATTAGTGTAATCAGCGCATAAGATTTGGGGGTGGCAAAATATAAACTGGATATTCACTTTGTGAATCACCCTGAAAAGTTGTCTGAATGTATCTCACCTGTTAGGGTGCGTTTGCGGGTACGTCGGCTCCCACATCCAGAGCATTCAGAGACTTTAGACCAAGAACTGAAGGTGCAGTCATCCCTGCAGGGCACCCAGCAGGTCCTGAAGCGTGACGGCATCGGCCCGGCCCACCGGAGACACTCTGACACGGCTGCCATCTCATCATACTCATCCACACAGCTCACTCCTGAGGGGGCACACAATCAAACACAGCTTTAACACAACAGTCCTTTATGCCACTTGTGATACAAATGTGATAAATATTGCTTATGGACACAAAATATGTGACATGACAGTTCTTCACGCATTAACGTGGTAGCGATTTCATGGAAATGTATTTGCAGCCGGACTGCACGTGGTAAAAAAAAAAGCCATTAACTTTTCCTCATAACTCTTTCTTACAGCGCTGATTTCAGATCCTCTCGCGTGAAAATTGTCCTCCTCTGCATCACCGCCACTGAGGGACGATAAATGATATGCTTGGCAAATGTGAAGCCTCCTGTTACCTTTTCAGCACACTGCATCCATTCCACCCACAAGGTGAAGTATTCCTCGCAGACAAGATTGTGCCGAGGACTTTTCCCTCACTGACTTAAATTTGCCACTCTGCCTTACATGATGACATGTTTTTGACACAGTCCTCTGCGGCATGGCTCTGTACACTCAGCAGAGGCTTTTCAAGGGAGCACAGTTAACACACGGCTATAACAATGACATTTGAAGGGAACTTTTCAAACTGGATGGCAGAGCTTTTTATTGGTTCACAATTTTATTAAAGAATAACTAAAAGCACAATTATTGTTCCAACCGATCAAGACATCAGGCAATTTAATATAGTAAAAAGGTGGATTTAACCATAGTAAATAAACACATTGCAAATGCCCTTTCATTGTTTATTGCTTTTATAGAACAGTGGCAGTAATAAACAAATGGTATAATTATTATATAGTTAATTAGCTTAACTGTAGCCTTGCCAAAATTTCTGAACGGAAGTCTAATGAGCACCAAAGCTGCATGTGTTTGAGGAAAAATAAACTAAACACATTGACATTGTGAAACATTATTACAATTTAAGGTAACTGTTTTCTATTTGAAAATATTTAAATATATAAAATGTAGTGTATTACTGTGATGTTAAAGCTTAATTTTCAGCATCATTACTCCAGTCTTGAGTGTCACATGATTCTTCAGAAATCATTCTAATATGCTGATTTGCTGCTCAAGAAACATTTATTATTATTATAAATGTTGAAAGCAGTTGTGTTGATAACATTTTTTTTGTGGAAATCATGATACATTTTTTCAGGATTCTTTGATGAATAGGAATAATAAAAAATAATAAAAACAGCATTTATTTAAACATTATAAACATACTTGCACTTTTTACCAATTTAATGCATCCTTGCAGAATACATTTATTAATTTCTTTAAAAGCAAAATCTTACTGACCCCAAAACTTTTGAACAATGGTATAATAAAGAGATCCTCGGAAGCTGTCGGTATTTTTATTCTTAACAATCTAAAAAATACTGAAAATGTGTCACAGAACTGTGTCTTATGTTATACAGGAATAATTTAGGAGATATATTACAAAGATTCCATACAGACTAATGAAGACAAAAGCATTGTGTGTTAACTAGCATACTCTTCTGGAATCTCAATTATACAAGTGTCTTTGTATGTTTATTATATTATTTTATATTACTGTCACGGGTCGGGAGAGAGCAAACAGGATCTATATGCAGCAGGCTTTATTAATCATAAACTCGAACTTACAGAAATACTCAAGATACAATTCAAACAGTGCAAAAGGTGACAATTACATTACATTACATTATATTATATGAAAACACAATATATTTAATTTAGTCCCCACTTTAAACAAAAACAAAAAAACAAAACAAAAAAGAGCCATACTAAATACATGGTAAATGTGTCATGGCATTCTTTGAAGTATCTTGGAGTACCATATTTTACTGTCTGATCATTTTTGTAAGGATAAACAAGAAACAAAACAATGCCAATAACCCATATATACTTTTCATTTATTTTGCCATCTCAACTTTAAAAAAGAATAACTACATAAGTGATTTTCTTCACTGATACATTTACACTTGCACTTTATTGTGCACAATGATGAAATATGCTCTTTCAGCTACAGCTACACCAGATATTATTTGTTTTTCCAATGTTAAGTAGGTGTTTGTTCCGCACTGCATGTGCCACATTGATAATTAATACTGTATTGATTCAGATTTGTAGGACACAAATTCCAACCCTTGCAGATCTGGCAGAAAGGCTCTAAACCGAAGGCAGGGAACAACTGAGTTTTGAATATAGAACAAAGACCCTGGGCTTGTTTAAGTGCCAAAATAACATCTGACTCTGGTCTGCATGGACGTCCCCTTCCCTAGGGCAATGTGATGCTGTTATCTCAGAAGTGACCCTCTGATGTCTTTGAACAGGCATACATGTACATATACGCCTTCAACACATTTTATTGATTCCTATTTGAATTTCAAATGTTGCTCTCTGACCAAAGCATTTGCTCTCTTCACTTCAGAGTAACGTGGGTGGAGATAGTATATAGACGTGGGATGGTGTCGTAATAAAACATCATAGTTTGCTTTCGTGTGAAAACGACAGACTTAGATTATAATTACAAAGGCATTTTATTTGTTTTCACACTCTGCAACTGTTTAGCTCTACAGTATAAGCATATATATATATATATATATATATGGATTATGTGTATATATATATATATATATATTTCTTTCTTACTTTTATTTAGCAAGGATGCATTAAATTCGTTAAAAGTGACAGTACAGACATTTATAATGTTACAAAATACTTTTATTTGAAACAAATGGTGTTAATTTGAACTATCAATTCATCAAAGAATCCTGAAAAAAGTGTATCACATTTTCCACAAAAATATTAAGGAGCACAAATGTTGACAATAATAAGAAATGTTTCTTGAGCAGCATACTATAATGCTTTCTGAAGTATCATGTGACACTGAGGACCGGATTAATTATGCTGAAAATTCAGCTTTGGCATCACAGGAAAAAATTACATTTTTAAAAACATAAAAAAAATATTTCACAGTATTACTGCTTTACTGTATATTTTTTAATCAATGCAACCGGATGTCTGTGCCATCTTTCAATTATACAATTTAGTGTTCATTATACAAATCTATTTGACCAATCAGAATCAAGAGAGCTTGAAATTATGTGTAGTATATTATGTACTGTACCATAAAGGACATTGCTTACAGAATTGAATAGTCATTCTGAGCATTTTGTCCTTCAGATTCAAATGTGAAAGGTAACTTTTGAGATGACATTTTTTTTTTTTTCTACTCTTTAGAATTTCACATGCCTCCCAGGGTAGACATCAGTTTCTCCCTCCTACTCTGTCTCTCCTAGCTTCCTTTTCTTTCTCACACTCATTGCCGGTTCCCGCAGTGCCCCAGAGACAGAAAGGTTGACAGTAGTGACATTCTGATTGGAGCGCACAGGCTGCCCATTTTTAGCACAATTATTTCCCCTCTCTCCTCCATCCCTATACCATTCTCTCTCAATTTATCTCCTCTCCCTATTGTTAACATTTTATTCTTATCTCGGCTCATGACAGGGATCAACTTAATAATGCAGCCACTTACAAAGGTGACAATGTTTGCTGACTACTCAAAAGGACACGGCAGAGAACTTTTTGGCCCTTAAAAAAAGACTCTGTCAGACTTGCCAGCTAAGCTTCTCAGTACTCATTAACGGCAGAGGCCGAGCGCACAAAAAAAAAAAAACAGAAGACGACTCTTTTCATTAGAGTAACACTTTCATGTGCTCCTAGAATTAAGGTTTCGATATGGGAATCTAAGCCCAATTAAATGATTACTGAAGCTATGCACAATACCAAGAAGCACTGTGGAAGACACTCACACATCCACCCCATAATAATAGGAACTGATTAACTGAGACATTTTAATCCATAATGTGAGGTGAAGATTAGTATGTGTGGTATAATCAATATGTGCCTTCTTAAATACCCCCGACATGATTTAGTGGACACCAAAGACTGCAGCGAGTTGCTCAAAATGTGCAAAATAAGATCCATAATTGGGAACAAGCTTTTTCATACCAAAAGTGTGAATAGACAAAGCGTTGAATACCGGCAGCAAAAATTCACCTTAAAATAACTTACAAAGAATGTGACAGAAATTTCTGTCAGCAAAATTTACCACTTCAAAACCAAAAATTCTCCTGTCATTCACATCCTGTAATGCAAAATACTACCTATCTGATATGTATTTCTGCTATGTTCAGACAGTTTCATGGACTATGACAGGAGCATTCGTTGTACTGTTGGTTTCCAGTAAGGGTTCATTGTGCAAGGACAGCAAGTAATCAACTGTACAGGGACTCTGTGACCTCCAAAGAGTTAAGGGCTGTCAGTGTGAGCGTTCCTTAACAACCTATCTACACTGGAATTCAGCCATTCACTTTCAATGAGAGGTAGTGATTTGAGGTGGTATGAATGACAGGGACCGTAGGCAGTGGTACAAAGGTGAGTAGAGTTTAACTATAAAAAAAAGCAGTGATATTAAGCGTAGCGTTAGTTCTGGTAGGTCACGTTAGTCAAGCTCTCATCAGCTGACTCTCTGCTGATACACGTCTACCTGTAGGAATACTACAACGCCTATCACTGTATACAAATATAAGCTTCTTCAGTATTATCAACAGCTATCGTGTTTTTTAGGAGCTAATTACCCTCCTCCATCCCCAGCTCCTCCTCTCATCGGTCAGGATTTGGCATTCTGTTTCCCCTTGAATCAGACTAAATTCTTGAATCATGTTGTACTTTAAAATCTCGAATTAATGAGATCTGCAATACATTCATGTTGGTTCTGTTCTGTTTACCCTCAGAGGGGTTACTGCTCTTATCCAGGCTAGGCTGCATGGATGCGCAGAGAGTTCTTGTCCAGAACAGAATCATACCGTCAATACTGAATCATACCGATATCGTGTGATATTGCTCATATAGAAATAGAATATAATATCAAAATAGAATATCAGTCTGGCGAGTAACCAAACAAATGTACTAGCCAATGGCGATTCTATTGCCAAGGTGTGCGTAGAGGGTTGCAGTATGTAAATATATTTAAGCTAAAGATGCAGTCAGTACAACGATACCACAATGTGTACAATGCCTAAATGTACAAAAACAAATGAACACTAATGAGGCACTAATCAGGCCAGACTACCAATGAGAGCGCAGACAGTGGCGCTCACATGATCACCAACAGACGCAATCACTCACATCTTCTCACTAATCTAACTCTCACTGAAAATGAATGACTTCTGGTCGCTCTTTCATTGCAAGTCTGTCTGCGGAAGCACAATATGTTTGAGGTTAGCGTTAGTTTTGCAGAGGTGTCTGTCTTTCTGGTTCATTTAGTGTAATTTACTGCATTGCCTTCTAGCCCTGTTATTTATTGTGGAGGATGCTGATGGAGCAAGTGTTCTCAAACACAGCAGGAACTCTGCGGCTGGCTCATTTGCATCTGTGTGGCGGAGAGAGTCTGTGCGCCTGTCTCAAGCCACCACTTCACCTGAGTAGGCTGAGAATAATCAAATTACATCAGCCGGGGATGCTTGCCTAAAATACAACAATAAATCATCCGTGTACATAAACAACCTGCGTAATTTTTAATCACTAGACTAAGGTAAAACAACAAGAGCTTATTGCTGTTGTGGCGGCGGTACTCACTGTTAGTTCTTGTGGAATAAAAAGCAGGAACGAATTGGTGAACATTCGTAAATTAGCCAAGATTTATTGTTTACTTTCATTTATGCCCTCATGCAGTGAGATCCAAGGGGAGGTCAACACTGTCAAGTGCTGGTTTAAATAAACCATGAAATTGAATCTGCACACAGGCAAGTGCTCTCTGCAGTCCATCTTCATGTAATCCGTATCCTAACCTTGCTGCGGGGGCACGCATACTATAGCGGCTACGTACTAGTGCCTATTTGAATCTTCCATTGCAGGATAACATTTACACATACTTGTGATTTTTAATAAATGGCCTCATTAATTTTAATGAATGCACTCAATATCTGGAATAATACTGACCTTTGACTCGGCACAAAAATGTCAGCTTTCTTCCATTGTACCAATATGATATTCTGATAAACTGGCGAAGGTCAGTAAAATGTCACACTACGTACATTGTGTCTAAAAGTAATAACTTCTGGATACAATCATTTATTTTAATTTGATCTCAGCAAATTCAAGGTTTTCATGGAACATATGTTTGAATGTCACTGAAGCTATTTGAAAAATCCATTTATTAGTCAAATTATTTTGATAGGCTTCCCATTTTGAGTTATCATACTCTTTTATGTTAACACTTTATAATAACTACAATACATCATTATCAAATATTACCATAAAAAAATCAAAAAGTCATTACTTTTGTGAGAGGACATGTGTAGCATTATATTTAATGTACTTATTTTCATCAACGACTAATGAATTAATGCTTGGAGAGCTATATATATATATAATGATTAAATTAAAGTATTATTTGAATAGGTTTCAACATTTCAGGAAAAAAATACCCACATTTTTTTTTTCACACATTCATCCTATAATATACTTCCTCAGAAACTGTACTACACTCAGAATAATATCTGGAATAATTTGCAAAAAAAAAAATTCTGAAAATGTTGATATTTATATGTTTATTTTACCAACATCACACGCACAGAACAGCTCAGTAAATCAAAAAGTTTGGGTATGTTTTTTTTTTTTAAGCATCTGTGCCCCAAAGGTGACTGTTCCTCTTACATTGTCTGTGATGTTTGACAGCTTTCACTTCCGTTCTGTCATAATCACACCGGGAGTTGCGACATGCTGCATCAACACTTCACACACTGTACAGCGCCAATGAACAAAGCAGAGCTCAAAGCAATGAACACATTCATATATGTGCACAGCGATGCATATAGCTCAGAGGCAGAGCAGCAACAGGTGGCTATGTAGCATACCATGAGAATTGACTCTTTTACATGAAACAAACTTCTCTTACCTCTCATCTCTAATCCTTTACCACACGATTCACTCGCTCCCGTCATTCCCTGCTGGACAGAATCTGGGACCAGAGTACATGGATGCCATCTGTGTGCCTTCCATCTGAAAAAGAGATGAAGATTTGTAGTGATGGTTTGATGTTGGGAAAAAAGTCCCCTGAGTTGTTACCATGATACATTTTTAGTCTAAGACAGGCTATGCATATACTATAAATATACTAGGTATTATTTAGGTAATAACAGATAGCATATAATGCCAGAAATAACCTCGAAATAACACAAATACGTACACATGTAAGCACACCTTCCGGTGTAAACACAATGCATATCAACTTACAATACTTAAATCAGTATTAACCAGCTGTCACAGTCTTTTATGATACATGGAATTAATTGCCTTTGTATTCAGGGGGCTTTTACAGGAAAATTAGTTTAGTCTAGCCTTCCAAATGAGAAAAAATGGTGACTGTTAAATAAATCCTATAAACCAGTGGTAATGATGTGCTGCATTAAACAAATGACTTTGTTTCAGCATACTAAACAGTTTCTTGTCAATAGTTTTAATTACAAGGGATTTCAATGGCAGATGCCAATGCTGACATCTACAGATCAGAGTGGTCATTGGTTAATATGAAGTAATACATTCACAAGTGCAAATAAGTTCTCAACTATCAACTTTACTGCAATATTATAATATATACTAGTGTTGTAGTCCCGAGACTATTTTTGAAGGACATGGTCTTGTCTCGTTCTCAGACTTCGAGGACTCCAAGAGGATTTTATTGTAAAACCGGTCAAGACCACATCTGCGGGGATATCACCAAATTGCCAGTGCATTATCTGATTTATCATTCATGTGATTGGATGGAAAACTTGCCGCTTCCAATGCAATCAATAACTTATTTCTGTTTTTTTTTTCTTGTTTTTTTTTCTAACAAACAAAAAACAAAACAATATTTTTTTGTTACTGTTGTGCCGAGTCAGATATTAACGATTGTCAAAAATGTCACCAAAATTAATACAAATGGGCACAAAATTCAATTTATGATTGCAAAAAACTACTCGTATGAGAGCTTATAACATAAGACATAACTCAGCAGTATCTCAATTGATTTTATTTTTAAAACATTAATCTCAACATTATTTATGCAGATTGTACCAATTTATACGCAACTCCTGTGCCAACTCAGCAGTGGAAAGATGAATTTTTTTGTTATTGATTTAATTTGACTGGTAGTGTTTTATTATTATTCAAATTGTAGTTATTAATTAAATATCAGACATTTCTCACACAGTATATGTGGATCTTTTAGATGAATTTAAGATGTCTCTTGGTCTCCCCCTGACTAGGTTTTGTCTTGGTATCAACCCCTCAAAGTTTTGGTCTGTTTAGATGGTCTTGACTACAACACTACGTCTCTCATGAGATGATTTAATTTTTATTACAAATAAATACTTTGTATTTCAATTAAATGCACATTTTATTCTCAACATAAATGATGAGTGAACATTACTGGATGTGATGGAGTGGAACATTAGAATTCGCTAACATTTAAAGGTTTGTAGTCTGTAATATGTTTTAAATGTAAAGTCTCTTTGCTCACCTAAGCTACATTTATTTGATCGCAAATACAGTAAAAACAGATAATCGTGAAATACAATGTGTTGTGTCTGTTTTCCTTTTGAATATTTTGTAAAATGTAATTTTTTACTGTGATGGTAAAGCTGAATTTCCAGCATCATTACTCCAGTCTTCAGGGTCACATGATCCTTCAGAAATCAGTGTAATATGTTGAATTGATGCTCAAGAAAGATTTATAATTATCACCATTGAAAAGTTGGTCTGAATAATATTTTTGTGAAACCTGTGATAAATAGAAAGTCTATTGTGCCTTCATTGAATGTATCCTTGCCATATCAAATAATTATTTTCTTTCAGAATTTTCTTTTTCCTGACCTCAAACATAGTGCATGTGAGTGGAGCCGCTTTATTATTCAAGAAACCTTGTGGCCTTATCTTATGACAGGTGCTTTTTCTGGCATTAGCTGATGTTTATTTGCATGGTATAAAAGCATACAGATTATCCCTTCTGAAATGTTTGTGTAAAACAAGTTTTTTTTTTATGGTAGAGTTTATAGAAACAAAATGCTGTCTGATATAGCTATGATTGCATTAACAAATCAACCTACTTCTATTTGTGAATAAACCTTGCAGAATAACAATTTCAGAAGTTATTACAACTGCTCAACCGCATTCACATTTATTCATGAGCTGGAGAAACTTGCAAATAGCTTGGCATTTACTTGCGCAGTAAATTACAGCTACAATGTGTGACTTGTGTATTTTGTGGAAAGTATTGTGTTTACAAAACAGCGTATAATATATTTATGTATTTCATGCATGTGATTCTGAACAGCTGTGTGGATTTGCAAAAGTTTATCTGACTCCACAAAAGTGAAATTGTATGAGTCTAGCTGATAAATTGGTAAACCACTAGTGTGACTGCAGTTTATTCACCTGTAAGAAGGACAAACCAGAAGAGCCTCACAATCTCTCTCCTCATACAAAGTATCTGGACACTCTTGACCCCCATTGGCCGCCCGCTGGATGATGATCCTGTATCGTGACTGTGAGGGCATGGTGCTGTTCACTGCACAGTTCACACAGAAAGAAAACATTACTTTCACTCATCTTTCACTTTATTAGTATTCTGACAGCGATTAACGCTGCAGGAACAATTCAAAGAGCTCTTTAGATAAGAGGTAATGATATGATTCTCTGGTGGAGTTCACTGTATGGATCCTAAGCTGATGTAACGACTTCATTTAACAGACGATGTAAGGCTCATTACGCATTGCTAATTACTAAAAGACTGATAATAGCACAATTAAGAGGGCGATCTCATTAACAGAAGACCCAACAGGGTAAAGCACACTATTTACAGAGGGGATATCAGTTATTTAAAACCTTTCTTCAAATGTTACCATTTGATTCAATCATCATAAATGCATGTTTACTGGTTTCTTTAGTGGAAGTAATAGTCAATTAATAGTCTCATTTAAATGTAATAAAACGTTTCTGCTGGTAAGAAAAGTCCCTCTGAGAATTACACATACGTGTGGTCCGGCTTTCACTGCTTTTACAGCAGTGTATGCCATCACGTCCCAGTAGGTTGGTGTGAAATCTTGTTTTCATTATCAACATTCTGTCCTCATGGAGGTAATGCATTTTAGATTCTAATAAAAACAACTCTGTAAATATAATGATTTTTCTCGTAGGAAAAGAAAGAAATTATTAGATAAGAGAGAATGGGGAAATGCTGAAATCTGATTGAGATGTTAAATAACATTTAAAATCAGCAATTAAATGTGACATGAACGGTCCCATAAATGTTGTTTCTTATGCTCAAATAACATTAAGCATTAATGAAGCAATAAAGCATTTATTTCATGTTAGTCCAGCCAATGCACATGTTGTAATCCCAATTGAGCATCTCAGGACACTTCTAACTGTGGCTGCAGTAACATGATGACTTGATCAACTGGCGACAGGTGTAACCGGTCCTACTCGACCCGCTCCGAGCGGGATTCGGACTGGGGTCTCCGCCATGGGAGGTGGGCTGGCAAACAAGGACGCTAAAGATTGCAGTCTCTAGCATCAGTTATTAACGTGCCTCTTGAGATCAGGGGAGTGAGGTTTACACACACAGTGTATATATATATTCATACTTTAATTCAGCAAGGATGCATTACATTTATCAAAAGAGGCAGTAAAGATATTTATAATGTCTTTATTTAAATTTCTATTTTTAAATAAATGTTCTTTTATATGTATCATATGTATCATCCACAATTTCTTTTTCTGTTTTCAACATTAATAATAATAAGAAATGTTTCTTGAGCAGCAAATTAGCATATTATAATGATTTCTGAAAGATCATGTGACACTAAAGACTAGAGTAATGATTCTGAAAATTCAGCTTTGCCAACACAGGAATAAATAACATCTTAATATATATTCAAATAAAAAAAGCAGTTATATTAAATTGTAAAAATATTTCACAATATTACTGTATTTTGACATAAGTAATATTGACATAAAAAAAAAATAATAATCTTACAGTGTATATGATCACTATGAAGATTAAAACGGTCTACGTTCCACATGTGTTCCACAGGAAAACTAAAAACAAACAGGTTTGGAAATACATTTTTATTTTCAGGTGAACTATCCCTGTATGTGAGGTCCCACTGAAATGTCACAGCTAAAGGTTGTGTGAGGAGATTGTATCAATACCTGGCAGGCATGCGGTAGGGCAGGCTGTCCATTCACTGAAAGGAGTCACAATGCAATCTTTCCTACAGGGCAGTAAACAGGGTTGAATGGTGTCCGGTCGGGCAGATTCTGGACACCTATGACACAGACACATGGAGAACAGAAAGGATTTTTTTTTTTTTTAGATAGTGATAAGCTGTCTTAATTCACACTGCAGTTGCTCTGTCCTTGACCTTTTACCATGGGTGCAGATATCATCTGTGCTGGTCCTATGTGCAGGTTGATTTACTGTACCCCACAAACCCAGACATTATCATGTACAGATACAACACAGTTCCAATGACACTATCTGTGTAACAGAAGATCACAACCACACTGTAGAGGAAGTTGATGTAATATTTATTGCATCTTCCCAGCAGAGGCTGCAGCTGATTGTATCTGAGTGAGTATACGGTAAAGGTGAGTTATTTCGGTATGAGTGACGGCAAGCGAGACGCTATGTGAGCCTTTATAATTCTTAAGAGAGAGATAAAGAGAGATTCCCCACACAGCTCACTATACTGTAGTGTAATCTAATGGAAAGAGGGTTTATTATTCTGTGCTCTAAAATACTTTATTCTGATTGGTCGATCACAGAGCTCCATGGTCACTCATTTTTGTTATATTGATTATACATAATAATTGTATATTTGGCAAACAATTTCCAACATGTAAAAAAATAAGTACACACCATGAGTTTTTTTCATTTTGAACATGTATGGATGTACACCACCATTCAAAACTGTGGGGTTTTTGTTTTGTTGTTGTTGTTTTTGAAAGAAGTCTCTTATGCTAACCAAGGCTGCATTTATTTGATAAAAATTACAGTGAAAACAGTAATGCTATGACATATTATTAACATTTAAAATAACTGTTTGTCTTAAATTGTAATATATTTTAATAAGCAATTTGTTCCTGTGATGTAAAGCCATTACTCCACTCTTCAGGGTCACATGATCCTTCAGAAATCATTATAATAAGCTGATCTGGTGCTCAAGTAACACTTATCATCAATATGAATGTTGAAAAAAAAAGTTGTTCTGATTGCTATTTTTGTATAAGCATGAAACAGTTTTTCTAAATTATTTGATAAATACAAAGTTCAAAAGATCAGCAACATTTTTTTTTTAATCTTTAGAAACATTATAAATTAATTTACTGTCATTTTTGACCAATTTAATGCATCTTTGCTAAATGACCTTACTGAATCCAAACTTTTGAACAGTAAAGTGTATTAATTCAGTTAATACGGTTTAATTAAGTTTTATCTGGACAGTATTAATGTATAACATAATTTAACATATACATTTTAAACTTTGAATTTTTTTATTCAACAAAAAAATATTAACATAACTTCAACTGTCTTCAGTGGAATAACTAAGTAGCCTATATACCGACATTTACTTTCCATCTGGTGTACTACTTTTTTTCCATAACAATGTACCTGTCATGGATCTCCTAGCACTCTCTGGCATCGGTTACTTATAAAACAATGAAAGAAATTCAACTTAAATCAATATTTCATGCACATTGATCTATTTGGTAAACAGCAGTGTGGTAGGATGGAAAATTACATTGACCCTGGTGAATATATAAGGGATAATGTACAGCCAGACGATCGTTTTCACAAAACAACCCCCTTCTGGTTGAAACAAGACCTATTGTTTTGCGATAATGACTGGTTGACTGCCCATGATCCCTTACATATGTGGGGTGTACGTCCTGCTGAACATGTGTCCTTGTGAGTGTGAGTATGTGCATGCTTTTGTTTGAGAGCTTGTCTTGCTCCATGGAGAATGTCCATCCCTGTAAGCTGGATTCTGGATTTCATTTCCCAGCATGCCACAGCTCTAAAGAGAGGCGTTGGGACTCAGCAGGCCTCTACCAAATACAGGCTTTGGAGACCAGCAAACAGGACACATCAAAGTAGGGGACAAGAAAGAACAGAGCCATGAATCATCTGTTTCTCTCTCACTTTTGTGCTCTGTGGAGCAGAATGTCATTACAGAGGGCAATCACCCAAAGGCATTGATTCTACACAGCTTTAGGAGAGGAACAAAAGAGTGGGTGGAGGATAAGTGAAAGATATCAGTAGAAAGAGGAGACATCACTGAAGACAACAGGTTGACACAAAACAAAGCGCGTTTATGTTTTGTTCAGCTCAAAGGGATAGTTCACCCAAAAATTACAATTCTGTCATTATTTACTCATGTCATTCCAAACCCGTAAGTCTTTCGTTCATCTTCTAACACAAATTAAGATTGTTTTGATAAAATCTGAGAGCTTTCTGTCCCTCCAATGACAGCTACACAACGTCTCGGTTACGTATGTAACCCTATGTTAACCTTTCCTGCTTTCGTCTCCTAACCGTGGTTGGGAGACACAGGGGAGATTCGTCTTCTCCAGGGCCGGTAATTTTCCTCCCGGGGTTAACTTCCCAAACGTCACGCTGTTCAGTGGGATGGTAGCATATAAAAGACAAAGAGACCGTCTTGCCGAAGAGTTTGGGTGCTTTATTTTGCTGGCTGCACTAAAATACACTGTCTGTAATAGCTAACTACCTGCACCGGTCACCGTATCACTATCACAACACTCTCATCCGCTCCTCGCGGGGAAAATCAACAAAGGCGCGCGCGCGCGCCTCGGACACGCGCACTCACTCACTCACGTTCACACACACACTGAGCTGTCCTGAACTAAACACATTAGAGACACATCCCACAACACTACCCCCACCATGGACTGGCAATTAACACTAATTCCATTCCATTTAAACATACTTAACACACACTCTCTATATCTGTAGGCCTAAAATGTGAAGAGATAGCTGTGTTCCAAATAGTATGTAAATCCAAATAGGTAGGATATGCTAATTTAACAAGTGCCTAAACAGTGCTAAAAAAAATTCTAAAGCCCATTCAACAGTGAACACAGGAGTGAAAAGAAAATAATAGAAATGCAATAGTCTCTAATGAAACATAAGAGTACATCACCTTTTAAATCCTATTCTTCGGTGACCAGAGGTAATACTGTCTGACTAATCTGGTAATAATCAAAACACACATTGAATGCAATAAAGTGCAAGCATGTAAAAGCATTGAAAAGCTCTTCAGCTTTTTCTTTTTTTTTTTTTCTCTTTTAAACGTGCAAAAGTTCTTTTTGTAGAAAAAGTATAGAACAAACTAGACTAGAGTCCAAAAACGTAAACTGTAAAGTCTCTAGTGCAAATATGAACTGTCATAGGTGACTCACTCAGTGACCCAGTCCCCATACCGTAGCGGTCCTCGGCGCTGACGTTGGGGCCGAGGTTCACGCGGAGACTGGTGGTGTGGATCTCCCACCGCACCCCCACCATAGTCAAGTATCACATGGGAAGGAGTGGATGGAAGAGACCCGATAATGTGAGAATTAGTAGCAGGTGGAGTGGGTGGCCAGGAGTTGCTGGGGCCATCACTCGAGGCAGTAGAGTAGAGGCTGTGCAGGCCGAGATCCTCACGGTCTGCTGGGTGCCCGTCCACATCCGGTGGCAGGATCTCAGAAGGTGTCCAGTTCTGGGATTGGTCCAGGACCCAGGTGTTGTCCAGGGGCTCACGGCTGCGGTAGCATTTGAGTTGATCATGGTGGACGACTTTGACCTTAGCTCTGGGGCCCTTTTGGATCCGGTAGACTAGGTCGTCTAAATGTCCCATAACAAAGTAGGGTCCTTCGTAGGAGGGGAGGAACTTTTTAACTTTGTTTCGGACATGACGTGTTCCTTTGATAAGATACCACACCGCATCGCCGACTTTGTACTGTGTGTGGCAAGCGTTTTTGTCGTATTGTCTTTTTGCACGTATGACTGACTCTCCGAGGGCTTCTCGGGTGATGTTATGAGCCAGTTCCAACCGCTCACGCATTTGTTGCACATACTCAGGGGCTGAAGTTGCATGGTCAGAGTCCGGGGGCAAACCAGCCACAAGGTCCACTGGCTCACTTATTTCACGGCCGAACATCATGAAGTTGGGGGTGAAACCAGTAGCGCTGTGCTTGGTCGCTCTGTAGGCCATAACTGCATATGGGATCATCAGGTCCCAATCCCAGTGACAGTGCTCTGCAGTGGAGGCCAGGATCTTTTGTAGTGTGGCGTTGAAACGTTCAACTTGGCCGTCGGACTGCGGTCTGAATGGTGTAGTGTGGGTTTTGTCGATGCCAAACAAACGGCACATTTCTTGGAATACCCCTGATTCAAAATTGCGTCCTTGATCGCTGTGCAGAGAGTGAGGCATTCCAAAGCGACACACCCATTCAGTTGCCACAACGTTTGCCACTGTCACAGCCTTTTCGTCAGGGATTGCGAATGCTTCAGTCCATTTTGTGAAATACTCCTGTATTACGAGTATATAACTGTTCTTACGCTCTGTCTCATTGAGTGGGCCCATAATGTCCAGTGCAATGCGCTCCATGGGGGCTCCAACTCTGACAGTTCCCATAGGTGCTTGTGGAGTCTTGTGGGGTCTGGCTCTGCATGCGCAATTTGTACAAGTCCGACACCAGAGGGCCACATCTTCTCTCATGTGGTACCAGTAGTATCTGGTTTGAAGTCTGGCCACAGTCCTTTCAATACCAAAATGTCCACCTACTGGCCCTTCATGCATTTGGCGCATAACATCGGGTTGCATCTTGCGCGGGAGAACAATTTGAGGATAGAACTGTGTATCGTCTAAACAGTAAAAGCGGCGGACCAGTACTCCATCTCTGAAGTACAGTCTTCTCCATTGACTCCAGTACGTTTTGGTGGCTGGGCTGCATGGGGAGACTGTGACCCACGGGGGCCGCTCACTGCTGACCCCTAACCAAGCTCTGATTGGTGCAATGTCTGTATCAGCAGCTTGAGCCTGGCGCAACTCCTCCATAGTCCAGCCAGGAAACAGTCTGGTCTCGTTCGTGTTTGTCACATAAATAATCTCTGCTTGTTTTAAAGTGTCTGTGTTGGTAGCATTACCAGCGCTTACCCCCACCGGACTCAGCAACAGGGAGCTGATGTCAGAGTCCAAATCACACTGAATTGCCTGGTGACTTATGGTTCTCTGCTGCAAGGAAGGATCCTGCAGATTACAAGGACAGGACTGGCGGCAGGGCCTGCGGGAGAGACTGTCAGCATTCGTGT
The DNA here is from genome assembly GCA_031834385.1 of Semotilus atromaculatus. Taxonomy (NCBI): domain Eukaryota; kingdom Metazoa; phylum Chordata; class Actinopteri; order Cypriniformes; family Leuciscidae; genus Semotilus; species Semotilus atromaculatus. Next base: position 22,468,795 of record JAULUF010000055.1, on the reverse strand, counting down.
GTAAGCGACCTGGGCGATGGATGATTTCGAACTCATACTCCGCTAGCTTTTCAAGCCACCGGGCTAACTGACCTTCCGGCTCTTTCATGCGCGTGAGCCAGCGCAGGCTGCTGTGGTCGGTTCGTACCTTGAAAGGCCTCCCAAGTAGGTACTGCCGAAAATGCGATGTAAAATCGACTATGGCTAGCAACTCCCGTCTCGTAGTGCAATAGTTCTGTTCAGCTTTGGCTAGTTTGCGGCTGCCGTACGCCAACACACGTTCTGTGCCACCCTGCATTTGCGACAGGACCGCGCCGATACCAGTGTCGCTGGCATCGGTGTCTAGGATCATTTCACCATGGTCCAGTGGATAGCCTAAGACAGGGGCTGTGGTAAGGCGGTGCTTGAGCGTGTCGAAGGCGGCTTGGTGTTCAGCGTGCCACTGAAAGTGTGCATTCTTCTTAGTCAGGTTATGTAACGGTTCAGCAATGGAGGCAAAGTCTTTCACAAACCTGCGATAGTAGGAGGCGAGGCCAACGAAACGTCTGACCTCTTGAACTGATGTAGGAGTGGGCCAGGCTTTGACTTTGCTGACTTTATTGGGGTCAGTGGCCACACCGTGCTCAGACACAATATGACCTAGATAGGCAACCTGGCGGCGGAACAGGCAGCATTTGGCTGGCTTCAGTTTGAGATTTGCCTGTTTAAGTCTCTGGAACACTTGGCTCAGTCGCTGCAGCATCTCGGGCACATTCTTGGCCAGCACGATGATGTCGTCCAGGTAGACGAGGCAGGTCTCCCACTGCATGCCGGCAAGGACGCGGTCCATAAGGCGTTGGAACGTCGCCGGCGCGTTACATAACCCGAACGGCATAACGTTCCATTCAAATAGTCCATTACGGGTGCAAAAGGCAGCCGCGCGGCGGGCTCTTGGTGTTAGCTCAACTTGCCAGTAACCTGCAGCAAGATCCAAAGTGCTGAACCATTTGGCTGTGGCGAGAGTGTCCAGCGTGTCTTGGATGCGGGGTAGCGGGTACGCGTCAGTGATGGTGTGGCTGTTGAGTGCCCTGTAGTCTATACAAAGGCGATAAGTCCCATCCTTTTTACGCACCATAACGATCGGCGAGGCCCAACTGCTGTGGCTGCGTGTGGCGATGCCGCTCTGGAGGCCCTCACTGATCTGCTGTTCTGCGCTTCGCTGCTTTTCCCCAGCCATACGACGAGGAGGCTGCTTCACTGGAGGGCCCGGCCGGGTTATGATGTCATGCTGCACAAGACTGGTCCGGCCCAGATCACCAGGTCCCCTGGAAAAGACACTTTCATAGACACACAACAGGTTAGATAATTCAAGTTTTTCATTGTCATTAAAGTCAGTGGAACTCTGGGCATAGAGCTCCTGGAGGTGCTCTGGAACTGCAGGGAGACTGGCTGGAAAGTCTGCCGCTGTGGGGACACTGGACGAGGACAGAGCTTCAGCCGGCTGGAGGAGGCCTGCAATGGCACCTTCTTTAATAGTCACAGCCTTGTTGCCAGGGTTAAAGAGGCGTAATGGAACGATGTTGGTGGGCTGTGCATTGACTAGAGCTCTGGCAACGAGTACTTTGTGCTTTTCAACAAAGCCTTTTGTGGGGCTAAGCATCATGTCTCCCTGAGCTTCTCTGCAAAAGTGCACATTGCCCTTGACTAGGTACTCTTGTCCCGCTTCAACCACAACAGTCCTGGCAACTCTTACAGCGTGTGACTTTGGAACAGTCTCTGGGTGAAAGTAGGGCACTTCTTCTCCAAACAGAATTATGCGGTGCTTACCAAAATCAAGGCGGGCCTCAGCTTGGGTGAGGAAAGGATGGCCAAGCAGCACCTCATTGCCCTCTATGTCCGCTACAAGGAAGTCCACCTCAACTTGACGGTTGTTGATACTGACCGGTACCTTGGCCTCACCAAGCACCGGCACGTCCCCTGGTCCCACCCCGAGCAAAGTCTCAACGATGGATGACTGAAGCGGTGGTCTGACATCTTGGTGAATGGCGTTGTATTGGTGAAGGGGCAGCACGCTCCTCCGCGCTCCACTGTCCAGGACTGCACATACCTCCAGCTCAGATATGCGCATGTGAATGTTCATTTCATGACTCTGGCTTTTAAGGTGGAACACAGTGGTCAGCGGGCTTCCTTTGGCGGCTTTTGAGCAGAAAGTCTCTGTATTCCGTTGCGGGGACGAGCACTGACTCTGCTTGTGACCCCAACCATTACAGTTATAGCAGCGAATGTCACCCCTTTTAAAGTTCTTGTGCGGCTTTGGTGTTTTTGCAGATGTACGTGCGTCAAAGTGAGTGGGTGATGGGCTAACTGCAGAGGTAGTGGTAGCCACAGTCTCATTTTTGTCTCTTTCTCTGACAACAGCGGCCCGGGGCCTGCGTTCAATGAGGCTGCGGGCCCCTGGCTGCATGATGCTGGTGACATAGGAAGCAGCTCTCTTGGTAGTGTCATGACGGTGGGCTATCTCGTAGGCTTTAGCTAGTGTAGCTGGACGTTTTTCTAACAGTCTCTGAATTAGCTCTGCATCACCCAGGCCGTTTGTGAAAACTTCAACCGCTATAGCGTCTTGCTCAGCCTCTGACCAGTCACCATAAGCTATAGATACTTTTCCATAAATGTCATCCCTGAACACATGAAGCGCCTCACCTGGTTTACGCACTCTTTGCCTCAGCTCTATGGCTACAGCCGCTGCATGATCTGAAGAAGGGCCATAAGCAGTTTCGAGTTCCTCCAGCAGGCGGCGGTAGTTGAACGAGGGTTTCTGTGCACGATGGCGCCTGCAGCTCCGGTGAGGCAGAACTTTAGCTGAATGGCCATTGTTTTGACTGACCAGTGATTTGCCTCTGCACAACTCTCAAACCTGTGCAGAAACTCTCTCCACGGTGTGCTGCCGTCATACTGACCAGGACGTAGAGTGGGGACTCTCTCTTTGGAGTTATAGTCCTCATCACTGTCCGACAGAGGAGGCTGACGGGGCGCAGAGCGGCTCTTACGTGTTGGAGATGAGGGACCAGGCTGGCGCAATGGGAAATGCCCATGTGTTACAGTCATGTCTGGATTAATAGAAGAATATGGCATGGGAAACGTACTGGCTTCGGGTTTGGATATAGCTGGTGTGCTATGTACAAAACTTCCCATATGAACATTGGCAAAGGGATTGGTGACTTCATAGTGCCCTTTAAATGGCATGTCTGGAGTGGGATATGTGAAAAGGTGCATGTCTGGCCTTCTCACGGAGCCGTGGCTTTGACTGTTGCCTCTACTAAAAGGATTTGTGGGCGAAAAATGGCCGGGGCTGTCGAACGGCGCGAACAGATCTTCTCCATTAAAAAGTGCGGCAGTGCAACTTTCATCACACAGGAATGGGTTATAATGTTCACATTTTCTCTCAGCCTTGCGCTCGTAAGCTTTCACAGTATATTGATTGTTGTCCTCCACATTGGTTATCGACATGAACGGGTTTGAGTAGTTGGTTTCTCGTCCGTAAACATCGGAGGGATAGCGAGCGGCCGCCATTTTGTATTAGCTTAGTCACGCCGCTATTTAGGTTGTATTACAGTCACTCGGCTTTACTTTTTATTGTCCTTTTATTTTCAATGCTCACCAGTCTTTTAACAACGTGACAGTCCCTTCGTGGTCGCCAGTGTTAACCTTTCCTGCTTTCGTCTCCTAACCGTGGTTGGGAGACACAGGGGAGATTCGTCTTCTCCAGGGCCGGTAATTTTCCTCCCGGGGTTAACTCCCCAAACGTCACGCTGTTCAGTGGGATGGTAGCATATAAAAGACAAAGAGACCGTCTTGCCGAAGAGTTTGGGTGCTTTATTTTGCTGGCTGCACTAAAATACACTGTCTGTAATAGCTAACTACCTGCACCGGTCACCGTATCACTATCACAACACTCTCATCCGCTCCTCGCGGGGAAAATCAACAAAGGCGCGCGCGCGCGCCTCGGACACGCGCACTCACTCACTCACGTTCACACACACACTGAGCTGTCCTGAACTAAACACATTAGAGACACATCCCACAACACCTAGTTCCCTGAAGGGAACGAGACGCTGCGTGAAAATGCTGTGGGAACGCCCCTTGCGCTGTGCGTCATGAAGCACGTATGGAATTAGTCCAATAGCGAGATGGAACGTCATAGGTGGGTGACGTCATCGACCAGGAAACTATATAGCACCCCAAAATCACAACCGCGACAGCTTCTGAAAAGGTCTGAAGCAAGTCGATCACAGGAATGCCGGGAGTATGGCAACGACACGCAGCGTCTCGTTCCCTTTAGGGAATTAGGGTTACATACGTATCCGAGACGTTCCCTTTCAGGAACTCGAGCTGCGTGAAAACGCTGTGGCAACGCTAATACCCACGTCGACATAAGAGCAAGTGACCGTGTGAATCAAGAAGCACTTATAGCCGAAAGCACCTGCGCCCATGGAGTGGAGCTGAGATCTAAGTCATAAAACTTGACGAATGTATGCGGTGAGGACCAGCCTGCCGCATCACAAACATCATGGAGAGAAACTCCTGACAATAAGGCTTGGAAGCCGCCATACTCCTAGTAGAATTAGCCAGAACAGCCAAAGGTGAAGGCTGACCAGCCGACTCATGAGCAAGTGAGATGGCCTCGACCACCCACTTGCTCATTCTCTGTTTAGATGCGGGACACCCCTTCCTGGATGACCCGAAGCAAACGAACAACTGTTCAGATTTCCTCCACAGGGCAGCTCTGTGGACATAAGCATCTAAGGCCCTAACCGGGCAGAGTAAATTGAGTTTTTCCTGATCTGATGACGTAAACGGAGGAGGACAGAAGGCTTGCAGAACTATAGGTCTGTCCACATTAGTAGGAACCTTAGGGACATAACCAGGCCTGGGATGGAGAAAGGCCTTCACCATATCAGGCGAAAATTCCAGGCACGAGGGAGAAACCGAAAGAGCCTGAATGTCTCCAATTCTTTTAAGAGACGAATAGCGAGGAGAAAGATAGTCTTTAAAGTGATGAACTTTTCAGGAACTTCCTCAGTAGGCTCGAAAGGAGCTAGGGAGAGACCTTCAAAAATAATGGCCAAATCCCATGTCGGCACCCTTGTGCGGACTACAGGCCTCAGCCTCAAATTACCATGAAGAAAACAAGTTATAACTGGGTGTCTCCCCAAAGAGACTCCACTGAAAGGGACATGGTAAGCAGCCAGTGCCGCCACGTACACCTTTAGTGTGGAGGGGGATAACCCTGAGGATAAAAAGCTCCTGCAGGAACTCCAGCACTGCACCCACTGGGCAGTTAACTGGGTCCAGCTGGTGTTCTCCACACCAAGAAGTGAATCTCCACTTCAAGGCGTATAACTTCCTAGTGGAAGGAGTTCTGGAGTGAAGGATGGTCTCAACAACCTCAGTTGAGAGACCTGAACTTACAAGCTGGGCCCCCTCAGAGGCCAAGCCCAAAGTTTCCCCAGTTCTGGGCGGGGGTGAAGGATCAAGCCACTCGCCTGAGAGAGAAGGTCCGTCCTGATCGGAATCTCCAGAGGAGAGCCGGCGAGGAGAGACACTAGGTCCGCAGACCATACTCGGGCCGGCCAGAACGGGGCTACCAACAATAGACTGACCCCGTCCCGGCGAACCCTCTCCAGAACTCCTGGGAGCAGAGCAATCGGGGAAATCCCCGGGCCTCGGCCCCTGCCTCGACAGGATGTCCGCTCCCTGATTTAGTACCCTGGGATATAAATCGCCCTCACTGAGATGGCGAGCCAGCTTGTATAATGGACGAGAGCGCAGACCCCCCTGATGATTTATATAAGAGACCACCGATGTGTTGTCGGACCGGACAAGAACATGATGACCTCTCAGGTCTGGGAGGAAGTGTTTCAGAGCCTGAAACACCGCCAACATCTCTAGACAATTTATATGCCATAACCGATGATGGTCCTACCACAGACCCTGGGCTGGACGACCACTCATGATCGCCCCCCCAGCCTGTGAGGAAATGCACCTGTCGTTAGCGTTACACGACGACAAAGAGCACCCAACACAGGTCCCTGGGACAGAAACCAAGGACCCCTCCACATGACCAGAGCACGGAGGCAACGGCGCGTGACTTTGATCGTGCGGAGGGGGTTTCCCAGCCCAGCAGTACCTGTTTTTAAACTGTTTTGCAGGGGGAGCCCGAGACGCGACACTCGGTGGAAGGGGCGAGCATCCCTCGGGAACACGCTCGCTGGGACCGTCTATGCTCCGGCATAAAGGCAGGGTTGGTAGAACGGGCCCCTGAGGGCACCGAGAGAGAATGGATGGTGGGGACTACCCTCAGCATCCTGACGGCGATGGTGTCAGAACTAGCACTGTCCCTAGCAGTCCCTGTTTTTAAACGCCGGTGCCTTAAAAGACGATGTCGATACGGCGGAGAGATGGCTGCAAGTGTCTCTTCAGCCTAGGCATCGCCCCATAACCGTGAATTTAAGCCCTGAGGACTAAAAATACAGTATGAAATCGTTTTCGCTTTCTTCCAGGACTTCGACACCTCGGTGTGGAGGTCCTGAAAAAACGGCAGGCACCGTCGTGGAGGTTGCAATTAAGAAGGCAAAAATCGTTCATACAACTTATTTTTATATATAAACTCCTGCCAAACTGCTGACCACTCAATGCTTAATTTTTCTACAGCATGAGTAAGCACCTCCATAAGCTCCTCATTTATTTCTGTTCAGGGGAATGAGGTAGAGAGTCCACATTATCCCCTTTATTTATTTTAAATGATATAATAATAATTTATTTATTATTTATTATTATTTTTAATACTAACAACTTCCAGCTCCTCAGAACTGGATAGTTGTAATATTGATGCCACAACCTTGGCAGAAAAAACCGCAGAGCGTGCTTCCAACTCTGAACTGAGGCACTAGGGCTGGGTATTGACACAAATTTCACAATTCGATTCGATTTCGATTCACAAGCTTGCAATTCGATTCGATTTCGATTATGATTCGATTCAATATTGATTATTTTGGATATCAGTTACAATAAATGGCAAATTTTCTCAAGGAAATCAAATCTCTTAACTAATTCTGTAAACTATGGGAGTCTAGTTGTAGCCTACTAGGCTTCATTAGCCTAATATGAAGGTAATAATTAACTGTTTTGTAGCTATACAAACACTACTTCACAGTTCAGTCTTTGCAATATGTTTTAGCAATACATTTCTAACATTTATAATGTATTTAGAATTTTTTTTTTTTATTGCCTTTACAGGGACTTTAAATTACACTTTTATTTATTTTTATAATAAGAAGATTATATGAAATATAAACATTTAAATGGTGGCTGTCATAAACTTGCCAGATTTATTAAAATATGCATTAAATATTGAATAACATTAAGATTATAATGCATATGGTGCATATATTTAGCAAAATACTCCTCTCTAGAGTACATTTTTCTGGCTGACTAACGAGTTAATGGTCACATGTTGTTTTTCAGAGGTAAATGACGATACATGACATTGATTACAAGCTGTTTAACTGACATCTTTCCACGGTTGAAACACTGATTGAGCGAATCAATGTGACATGATACGGATTTCGATAAGTTGTACTCCATCTTTTAATACACTTTCAGATGCTCATTCATGTTTATTTTGCGCTGTAACTGGTATTATTAAGGCGGAAAAGATCAAAGCGCTCCGCGCTGCTGCTTCTCTTGAGCTGCGCGAGAGCGATCTCGCCACAGCAGCAAAACGGTATTTATGTTTTTGAATCTCGAAAGAAAATGGACGTAATATTCCAAAATGGAAGTTTCGTATCAACAGTGACAAAGGACAAAGATTATTGCGATGTTTTGGATGCGTGCTACAATGTTCCATTCATTCAAATGAAACAGGATGACTAATCGATTCTTGAGATTTAAGAATCGATATCGGTTCGTAAAAATGAGAATCGATTAATATTGAGAAATCGATATTTATTACCCAGCCCTATGAGGCACTGGATCTAACAGTTAAAGGCTGAGATAGGGCGAAACCCGTCTCAAACCCCGCTGTCAGATGCATCCGCGATCCCCACGACAAGCGCCGCCGCTCTGCCTCGACAGAAGCGGGACCCGAGCCGTGGGGAGCGCGAACCGAACCACTCTCCTCAGAGAGTGATCGGCGGGAGCGGAGTGTTCTTATTGGAAAACGCTCACAATGCTCACAATCAGCCCCCTCGAGAGCTGACCGGGCATGCTGTACTCCCAAACAAACAACACACAGATTGTGTGAATCCCCACCCGAGAGATAACGAGTACAGGGGGGAACACAGTTTCTGTATTGCTGCTCGCTCGCTCGCCAATTAGATATGTGAATATATATATATAGGTTTTTTTTTTGTGTGTGTGAAAAACTCCTGCCTAGCAATCACTAAAGACAGACAAAAACACTGGGACAGATTCACACACAGAGCGCTTGCTGAAGACAACAGAAGCTGTTGCGGTTGTGATTTTGGGGTGCTATATAGTTTCCTGGTCGATGACGTCACCTGCCTATGACGTTTTGTCTCGCCATTGGACTGATTCCATACGTGCTTCGTGACGCACAACGCAAGGGGCGTTCCCACAGCGTTTCCACGCAGCTCGAGTTCCTGAAAGGGAACTACCACTATAGCTTCAAAAAGTACATAAAGAGATCGTAAAACTAATACATATGAATTGAGCGGTTTAGTCTGATTTTCTGAAGAGAAACGATTGCTTTATATTATGAACAGATTTAATTTGAGGTTTTATCCACATATAAACATTCATCAATGCACACATGAGATGGTAAAGATGGTAGATGGTAAACAGAAGCTCAAGCATGTTTTCTTGATGTGCAAAAACCAATGAGGTTCATTCTCATGTGTTACGGAGCACGTTTGAGCTTCAGCAAGAACCTATGAGGTTTGTTCTTGCACGTCAAACAGGTCAAGCAATCTGTTCATAATAAAAATATATATAATTTGTTACATTTATGTAGCGCTTTTCTGGGTACTCAAAGCGCTTTACATGGAAGGGGGAATCTCCTTAACCACCACCAATGTGCAGCATATCCACCTGGATGATGCGACGGCACCCATATTGCACCAGAACGCCCAACACACACCAGCTTACTGGTGGAGAGGAGACAGTGATGAAGCCAATCAGTATTTGGGGATTATTAGGAGACCATGATGGACAGAGGCCAGGGGGCAAATTTGGCCAGGATGCCGGGATTACACCCCTACTCTTTTTCCGAAGGACATCCTGGGATTGTTAATGACCACAGAGAGTCAGGACCTCGGTTTAACGTCTCATCCGAAGGACAGAACTTTTTATGTTCATCATATAAAGCGATCGTGTCTCATCAGAAAAGTTGTCTAAACCGCTCAATTCATATAAATTAGTTCCCTTTCGAAGGGAACTCGACAATACGTCATTCGACTGTCAGCGTTTTTCTATGAAAACGCTCCACTCTCGTCTGACCCTCGAGTGAAGAGGGCTCAGCATCTGGACCTCGTGGTTCAGGTCCCGCTCGTGTCCCAGATGGAGCTATGACGAGGGCGGGCTGCAGGTCGATAAGTAAAAAAAATAAAAATTAATTTTATTTAAACTACTGTTCCTGCAGCTGGTGCTCTTCAGCACGGGCAGGAGATGGCTGAGGAGGTTTTTAATCAGGTAGATCCTGAACCCTCTCAGCCACCCTGCCCCGTGTATGCAGAGCTGGTGGATGTTATGGGGTGCGCTGCCTGCAGGCTGCAGCTGTCATGGCGGCGCGCTAGAGGAGAGACCGCTTGCAGCATGCTCGACGATCGGTTTCTCCCCGGCCATAAACCACCAGCTCAGGTGAGCCTTCCATTCTTTTGACCTGCATACTGAGGTCGAGGGGGCATGGAAGAACCCATACTCGGCTTGTATTCACCAACATCAGCGGGCTAGTCTCGCTGATGTTGAGTGGATAAGAGAGTGTGGGTATGTGTCGATGCCGCCCGTTGACGTCGATCTCATGTCTGGGCAGGCGTCGACACTGAGAGCCCCGACCCTGCCATCCAAACCACTGAAAACACAGCTCGTTTGAATGGCAGAGCATACACGGCAGCAGGTCAGGCCGATGCTATACCAGGCCGACCTGCTGGGGGATCTCCATCGCTGAGATCCATATCCACGCCCAGGCAGGTGGGTGGACCTGGCCCTTCACGGTCTGAGGACCATAGGCAGGGCCAGCGAGCCAGCGTCACCTCTCATGCGCCCCCTCCAGGGAGGGGTAGGACGCTGAAGAAGTGTGACTCCCACATCAGGAGAGATTTGAGGGAGGTTATCCAGTACAAACACGTATTGCGTCGGTGATGGATAACCTCCCCGGTGGGTCATGAAATCCCCTCTCCTCTCTCCGACTCCCCAGCGTTCATCACATCAGGCCTGTGGGCGGGCCTATGATGAGAACAACGTTCTGTTGGCCCGCCTAGGCTTGGAGACTGAGAACGCCTCTTTCAGGCTTGTTAGGTGGTGGACCCCAGGTTCGTATAGAACTGTCTGGCGAGTCTTCACTCCGCACGCCACAGGTGAGCTGTTTGGTCTTTTAGGGGTCATTTTCTGTGAATTAAAATTCTGAAATGTATCTCTCTACAGACCTCGTTCCCTGTATAGAGCTATGGGGTCATGTCAACATAATAAGGTAAGAGAAGTTTTCTGGATTATTAGGGCCCTGAAGTTCCCCTTTATGTGGCTAGAACGATTCTAAGAAGCTCCAGTGGTTTGGGCTTCTCTTCTGTATATATATTTATATGTATGTAATGGCCAGTTGGCTGTTAGCCACCTCAGGGCAGAGTAGTTGGTCTCTCTCTCATAGAGTTAATTGAAGTTTGACTGACGCTAGAACTTCAGATAGATCTTAGTCCGGTCCAACAAAAGTTGGGACCGTCTGACTTCTTTCCTGAGTACATCGCCCCCTTGAGCTCTGTCTTGGCAGTGGGCTGAGCGATTCTGCAGCCCTTGTTCGGAATAATAATAACAATTTTTTCTGCAAGGCTGTGGCTCCTCCGAGCCCTCAGGTAGATCTATGCTTACAGGCTGTCCCTCACCAGGGCCGCCTCAGTAGCTGGCCTAGGCTGTGCCAGGGATGGTAGGCGCTCTGTTAAATAACAATTCTGCCTCTGACCCTTCACTTAACATGTATGTTGGTTTCAGTGTCCCTGTACGACAGCCTCCTCCCTTGGGAGTTGTTAGGCCAAGGCCCGCTCCCTTCTCTGCATTCTGGGGTAGATGAATGTAGCATGGTGTAGAGGTATGGTTTATAAAGACCCTGGGTAGGCCTCAATCAGGCCTCCTAGTACAATGTGTCTTTATTGAGCAGGGCTAGGCCGTCTTTCGCATCACGAAGAGACTGGTTCTGTCTGCCCGACCCTGCCGTGCAGAACTAGCATACGGATCTTGGCCGCCAGTATAGGCTTCACTTACCTCGCTGAGCTACTGCTCGAGCGTTGGGTTGTAGGTGCTTGGCTCATCAAGCCCCGCTCCCCTAAGGAAGGGCACAGATTATTTTCTGTCACCCCTAGAGCCGCTGGCAGGCCCGCACCCTGGTAAACCGCAGGGTGAGGTGGGAGTATTCCCCTGTGACTCAGGGTAGATCTGAGTCCTCACTTTCAGTTCTCTATTATCCTACCTCGCACCACTATCGCTCGGGTCGAGCGGGAAGTTCTATAAGAAGCCTTCACTTCTTGTTGAAAGTACGCTCCCTTGAAGCCAGAGCATTGCCATGAGCTGACGCCCCTGCGCTCAGTAAGTAAGTAAGTAAAATTTATTTATATAGCACTTTTCACAGATAAACATCACAAAGTGCTTCACAGTAAAATGTAATACAAGAACAATTTAAATACATTTAAATACACAGAGTTTGCGCAACGTAAAACAAGAGGCAAAGCATTCCACAGCCTGGGAGCGACTGCCTGGAATGACTGGTCCCCTCTAGTTTTAAAATAGGTACGGGGAACAACTAATAACATCTGATCTAAAGACCTGAGACTCCGGGTAGGAGTGTGCAGCTGTATCAGGTCAGTGATGTAGGTAGGGACTTGGCCATGCAAGGCTCTAAAGGTAAGAACCAGGATTTTAAAATGAATTATATACTGGACTGGTAGCCAGTGAAGTGATGCTAAAACAGGTGTGATGTGTTCTCTTTTCTTAACGTGAGTTAAAAGCCTTGCAGCAGAGTTCTGAACAGCCTGGAGACGATGAAGCTCCTTCTTACTCAAACACGTAAAAAGACTACTACAATAGTCTAAACGGGAGGAGATGAACGCATGAATAATCATCTCTAACTCACCTTTAGTCACAGATGATCTTAATTTGGAAATGTTCCTCAGTTGAAAAAAACAGTTTCTAACTAATTGTTTCGAATGAAGCTCCAAGGACATAGCTGACTCAAAGACAACACCTAAGCTCCTGAGGCTCGGTTGGACAGACGGGCCTAAATCACCAATATATTGTATTATCTTTGGGATTTTACTTTCAGGGGCGATTATTAGTGTTTCTGTTTTGTCAGAATTGAGAAGCAAAAAGTTCTCACATAACCACTTTTTAATGCTAGTCAAACAGTTAATTAAAGAAGACAATTTAAACAACTCAGTTTCCTTAAAGGAGCAATACAGTTGGATATCATCCGCATACAGGTGGTAAGATATGTCGCTAAACTGACTAATAACCTGACCAAGAGGAAATATATACAAGAGGAACAAGATAGGACCCAAGACAGAACCCTGAGGTACCCCACACGACAACTCTGCAGTTTCAGACATGATCTGATTCATATTAACACTAAAGCTTCTACCAGACAGGTAGGATGAAAACCATTTTAAAACTGATCCCGACATGCCAACCAGATCACAAAGTCTTTTAATCATAAAATTATGATCAATTGTGTCAAAAGCTGATGAGAGGTCCAATAAGACCAACACTGTATATTTTTTAGAGTCAGCTGACATCATAATATCACTTGAAATTTTAAGTAACGCCGTTTCTGTGGAATGTTTTTTGCGAACACCAGACTGGAATTTGTCAAATAACTCATGTTTCTCTAGGAAAAGGGTGAGTTTTTCAGCTACAACTTTTTCTAGTATTTTTGACATGAAAGGAAGCTTCGAAATTGGTCTATAGTTTTTTGGTTGTAGCGGATCCAGGTTAGTTTTTTTTTTAGTACAGGCTTAACAACGGCATGTTTAAAAAAAGCAGGAACAACACCATTTAAGAGTGAAGAATTTAGCATCTCAACAATACAGGGGCCAATGTAGTCAAAAACTTGTACAAAAAGCACAGTAGGGACAACATCCATAGGACAAAATGATGATTTCATAGAATGGAACAGAGAGGTAATGTCATGGAACGTCACAGGTGTAAAAGTGGACCAACAATGGGGAGGAGACAAGTCACAGGCAAAGGTCTGAGCCAATGGTGGTACAAAGTTAGCCCTAACATCTCTGATCTTATTAACAAAAAAGTGGAGAAATTCATTACAGTCAGATCTAGATAACACCGTTGTTTGAGAGCCAATTGGAGAAACTATTGTATTAATGGTGTCAAATAAGATTTTGGGATTGTGCTTATTCGAGGAAATAAGTTGAAAAAAAAAGCACATTCTCGCCTTTTTCAACATCTCATTCAAGGAGACCATTAGATCTTTAAGATGGAGCCTGTGAACCTCGAGTTTAGAAGATTTCCAAAGACGCTCCACTTTTCTACAATTTCTCCTAAAACTTAAGATAGCTTCATCGATCCATGGGCAGGTTTTTTTGTGGGAGACAGCGCTCAATTTAATTGGTGCAACTTTATCTAGAATCGATAAGCACTGACCATTAAAAGATAGGATAAATTCATCAACATCAGTGCATCCTATCAGAGAACATGGATGGTAGGCCCCTGACTCTGGGGCCTCCGTTTAGGCAGAGTGGCGTATGTTGTACTCCCCTTGTTTTAAGGGTGCTAGCTCTCTTGCTGAGTACACTGCCGTGGGCAATGTGATTAGGCACCATGATGCTGTAGGCACTGTGTAAACAGCTTATCTGCCAATAGAGGCTGTGCCATCAGGTAGTAGGCCTCAGCAGGCCTCCTTGACTGGGCAGCCCCCGTGAGGGCACTGTAGGCCAGCCTACTTCTAATCGAGGTTGGCCTTGGTGGTTCGGCAGTTGACTCACCGACAGGTAGTAGGCCTTAATCAGGTGTCCTTAGGGGGTGAGTCTCAACGTTGTGGGACATACTTTATAGCCGCTACCAGGTAGCTAGCCATATTAGGCCTCCTGTGTGAGGGCCCAATAGTTATGTTGGTGTAGTATGTTCCCAACAGTGTCCCTTTGTAGCAGAATGTACTTGCTATCAGCTAGTAGGCCCAACCAGGCCTCCCTGATAGGCGAGTCCCCAGCTGGCTGGCCCTGTAGGCCGCCTCAGTACGATCACCCAGTCTCAGCGACCAGTTGCTATCAGGTAGTAGGCCCCTCAGGCCTCCCTGAAGGTAAATTCCCACTTAAGATGGTTATCAGGTAGTAGCCCTCACCAGGCCTCCCTGAAGTTGAATTCCCATATTATGATTTCCAGGAAGAAGGCCTCACCAGGCCTCCCTGAAGGAGAATTCCCACATACTGTGGTTATCAGGTAGAAGGCCTCACCAGGCCTCCCTGAAGGTGAGCTCCCTCATTTCCTGTGGTTATCAGGTAGTAGGCCTCACAGGCCTCCTTGATGGTGAGCTCCCACATTCCCTGTGGTTATCAGGTAGTAGGCCTCACCAGGCCTCCCTGAAGGTGAATTCCCACATTCTATGGTTTCCAGGTAGTAGGCCTCACCAGGCCTCCCTGAAGGTGAATTCCCACATTCTATGGTTTCCAGGCAGAAGGCTTCACCAGGCCTCCCTGAAGTTGAATTCTCACATACTGTAGTTTCCAGGTAGTAGGCCTCACCAGGCCTCCCTGAAGTTGAATTCTCACATACTGTGGTTTCCAGGTAGTAGGCCTCACCAGGCCTCCCTGAAGTTGAATTCCCACATACTATGAATCCCACATACTGTGGTTTCCAGGTGGAAGGCCTCACCAGGCCTCCCTGAAGGAAAGCTGACCACATGCTGTGATTTTCAGGTAGTAGGCCCCTCCAGGCCTCCCTAAAGGTGAGCTCCCACATTCTCTGTGGTTATCTGGTAGTAGGCCGCTCCAGGCCTCCTTGAAGGTGAGCTCCCACATCCACTGTGGTTATCAGGTAGCAGGCCTCACCAGGCCTCCCTGAGGGTGAGTTCCCCACGTACTATCGCTATCAGGCAGTAGGCCCCTTCAGGCCTCCCTGAAGGAAAGCTGACCACATACTGTGGCCTCAAGTAGTAGGCCTCACCAGGCCTCCCTGTGAGTGGTTTCCTAGCGGTGCTGGGTTCAGGAAGCTAGTGGCCTCTTGCTATCAGCTCAGCTGGTCTTAGCAGGCAGCTGCTGAAGGCGAGCTTGCGCCTTGGCTCATCTAAAGTGTTCATTCTCTGCTACTGGTTCCCTCCCGGAACCTCTTTCCTGCCTACAGCCTGGTTTTGCCTACCAGGTGGACCATGTGCTCCCCTCATCGAGGGTCACTATGAGCACGCGTTCACCTGAGTCTGGTCAGACGGTCGTAGGCCTCTTGTGAGGCCTCCCAGTTAGATCAGTCCCAAGGCCTTCACAGGCCTCCTCAATGTTTTGAAACATAAACACTGGGTAGATCCGTGGATCGAGTAGAGAAACTCCCCTCGCTGGCAAGGGTTGAATAGCACTACGCTGAGTCATACTCTCCGGGATATCCCGTCTCTGAGATCCGGGCCGAGTGGTTCGCTGCCAGCTTGCAGTCCCTCGGGCTGGATGCCTTACCTAGGCAAATGTCCAGAGGCTCTGTCTTCGGACAGACAGGATGTGGCCAGACTAAGTGTCTATGTATCTGAAGTCGGGTCAGGCCGTCCTGGTGGCATTTCGGGGTGAGTACGTTCCCCTGAATAGTGACTGGCTGGGGTTCCTTCGGGTTCCCTAGCCACATTCCCTAGAAGGGACCCCTTCTAAATTGGAAGCTGTGGTTCCAGGCCCTGAGCAGGCCCAGGTAGGCCTTTCATGTAACCATGTTTGGAGGTTTCCTGTTGGCTTAGCTCGGGCTATGACCGTAGGGAGTGCTGTCACTGACAGCCCAGTGTGACCTGTGGGTGAGTGGTTCTAGCATTTCATTTGAATTTGCTGGTTCTGACAGTTGTCACTGCCACCTGGCATACACTCCCCTCAGCATGGCGGAGTGGGTATATCGTTCCCCATAGCGTCGAATGACGTAT
The DNA here is from genome assembly GCA_031834385.1 of Semotilus atromaculatus. NCBI lineage: Eukaryota > Metazoa > Chordata > Actinopteri > Cypriniformes > Leuciscidae > Semotilus > Semotilus atromaculatus. The sequence continues at coordinate 22,452,501 of JAULUF010000055.1, read as the reverse complement.
TGTCGAGTTCCCTTCGAAAGGGAACGTCTCAGGTTACGACTGTAACCTATGTTCCCTGAGAACAGGGAACGAGACAATACGTCTCCCTGCCATACCTCGGGGCCTCCCTTCAGACGATAAGGTGATCTGTCATGTTTGCAAGGCGCCCTTATATACTAGCAGGTCGCTCGTTAATCATGCGCTAATGATTCACGGGCTGTCGCCGGTCAATGTGATTGCCGTGATTTGATTGTGATTTCAGACACCTGTCACGCCTGAGGCGTTTCCCCATAGCGTCGAATGACGTATTGTCTCGTTCCCTGTTCTCAGGGAACATAGGTTACAGTCGTAACCTGAGACGTTTTACAATATCTTTATGAATTAGTTGAAGTGTCAGAAGTGGAACAGAAACTGCCAATGGAGTAAAGAAATCTCTTAGATTTCATTAAACATAATTTTGTGTTTCGAAGATGAACAAAAGTCTAAAGGGTTTGGAACGATATGAGGGTGAGTAAATAATGACAGAATCATTTTTGTGTGAAATAACCCTTTGAAATTTAATTGGATGGGGCATGCTTAAAGCTGTCATAAAAAAAAAAAAACACATTAATTCACAGGACAAAAGCAATATGAAACAACACACTTGTTGAATTCATAATTTAAAGTGGATTTCCCTGAAAAGAGTAAACACTTTGACTGAATAATGTTTTATAAGATATTACTCTGTCTGTGTCATCCCAACACAGAAATGAACCAATAATTTTCTTTTAGTTGGTGAGGCTAATGGTGCAGAAATGACACTGCACCTTTCTATAGGCAAATTAATTAGGCATAATGAAGAATTGTATTATTATGATTATTATTAATAATAAATACAACTATTTTTTAAACACTGTTATATCATATTGCTGTTGTTGCAGTTTTAGAAAAGCAGTAAGTCAGTGCAGAAGTGCAGAAATGACTCATTTCCACTGTAACTATTCTGATTCAAATAGTTTATTATGCTATCTCTAGGCAAATTACTTAATGACATATTTGTTCATTACAATTATCTAATAATTAATACAATCATTTTTATAAACACTGTTTAATCATATTGCTGTTGCCAGTTTTAGAAAATCAAAATTCACCCAAGGTCGTGGATTACATTTAATCTATTTATTTGAATGACAGTGGAGAGAGAGAGAGAGAAGGCAGGAAATGATGTGGCAGTGGAGAGAGTGTGGAGAGCGGCAGTGGAGAGAAAAAACAGGAAATTATTTGGAATGAGGGGGAAATAGCTTGGAAATCAAGCTTGAACCTGCATCACCCACATTTCATTGGTCCAACAAACAAACATAATATATAATCCTGCTCCACAAAACTGTACTTTTAAAATTGCTGAGATCAGATCACATGTAATGCTGACAGACAAGTTGCATTGTACCTATATGGAACCTAGTTTATTTTCCTCTTTATGCATATGAGTATTAATAAAGAACAGGTCTAGCAGCATAAATATAAACAAACATCTCCCTGTTGGGTCATTTCATATATCAGGATGTTTAAATAGCTCAGCCCTGCTGTTTTAAATAAAGCGAAGTTATCTGAACACACACCACAAAATATCAGCCGCTCTCATCTGATGACATGTTCTATATAACTGATGCTCTGTTCTGGCAGCCTCCAGCACATGCGGCAAGGCACAAGGGATATGATGTGTGTGTGACACAAACACATAAATTTACCCACACCATCAAACACATCCACGCCATATACAGTACACCCATCTGTGATTTATGCTTCAGTATATCTGTGAGTGATAGCGTGTGTGTGTCAACAGACCACTATAAACCAGTGTGTGATTTGTTCTCTCCCGACTGTAAAGAAGCTTAGATTATTCATTGGTAAACACAATTGTATATGACACCTTTTCTCCTTAACACACATTCTGCCTTTCAAGGTCTCGCAAATGGTCTGGTCTCCTACTGTAAACTCAGAGCAGAGTTTACGCTGCAAAAAAAAAAAAAAAAAAATCATTATACAGTGAAGAAAATAAGTATTTGAACACCCTGCTATTTTGCAAGTTCTCCCACTTAGAAATCATGGAGGGGTCTGAAATTGTCATTGTAGGTACATGTCCACTGTGAGAGACATAATCTAAAAAACAAATCCAGAAATCACAATGTATGATTTTTTAACTATTTATTTGTATGATACAGCTCCAAATAAGTATTTGAACACCTGCGAAAATCAATGTTAATATTTGGTACAGTAGCCTTTGTTTGCAATTACAGAGGTCAAACGTTTCCTGTAGTTTTTCACCAGGATGGCACACACTGCAGGAGGGATTTTGGCCCACTCCTTCACACAGATCTTCTCTAGATAAGTCAGGTTTCTGGGCTGTCGCTGAGAAACACGGAGTTTGAGCTCCCTCCAAAGATTCTTTATTGGGTTTAGGTCTGGAGACTGGCTAGGCCACGCCAGAACTTAGATATGCTTCTTACAGTGCCACTCCTTGGTTATCCTGGCTGTGTGCTTCGGGTCATTGTCATGTTGGAAGACCCAGCCTCGACCCATCTTCAATGCTCTAACTGAGGGAAGGAGGTTGTTCCCCAAAATCTCGCAATACATGGCCCCGGTCATCCTCTCCTTAATACAGTGCAGTCGCACTGTCCCATGTGCAGAAAAACACCCCCAAAGCATGATGCTACCACCCCCATGCTGTAAAGTAGGGATGGTGTTCTTGGGATGGTACTCATCATTCTTTTTCCTCCAAACACGGTTAGTGGAATTATGACCAAAAAGTTATATTTTGGTCTCATCTGACCACATGACTTTCTCCCATGACTCCTCTGGATCATCCAAATGGTCTTTGGCAAACTTAAGACGGGCCTTGACATGTGCTGGTTTAAGCAGGGGAACCTTCCGTGCCGTGCATGATTTCAAACCATGACGTCTTAGTGTATTACCAACAGTAACCTTGGAAACGGTGGTCCCAGCTCTTTTCAGGTCATTGACCAGCTCCTCCCGTGTAGTTCTGGGCTGATTTCTCACCTTTCTTAGGGTCATTGAGACCCCACGAGGTGAGATCTTGCATGGAGCCCCAGTCCGAGGGAGATTGACAGTCATGTTTAGCTTCTTCCATTTTCTAATGATTGCTCCAACAGTGGACCTTTTTTCACCAAGCTGCTTGGCAATTTCCCCGTAGCTCTTTCCAGCCTTGTGGAGGTGTACAATTTTGTCTCTAGTGTCTTTGGACAGCTCTTTGGTCTTGGCCATGTTAGTAGTTGGATTCTTACTGATTGTATGGGGTGGACAGGGGTCTTTATGCAGCTAACGACCTCAAACAGGTGCATCTAATTTAGGATAATAAATGGAGTGGAGGTGGACATTTTAGAGGCAGACTAACAGGTCTTTGAGGGTCAGAATTCTAGCTGATAGGCAGGTGTTCAAATAGTTATATCATTCAAATAATTAGTTAAAAAATCACATATTGTGATTTCTGGATTTTTTTTTTTTTAGATTATGTCCTTCACAGTGGACATGCACCTACGATGACAATTTCAGACCCCTCCATGATTTCCAAGTGTGAGAACTTGCAAAATAGCAAGGTGTTCAAATACTTATTTTCCTCACTGTATATATACTGTATAATGATTTCCATTACACGAGAGTAGATGTTAAAACTTCATGCTGATTTGTACTCGGCTTTCGCCAAGATAAGCAACACTAAGACGTAGCTTTACAGTAAACTATGCTTCTCCATCCATTTACGCTTCTTTCCATATGAGGGTGTGACTCCCCTTCTGTCCGGCGTTAACGGCTGCAGTGTACTTGGCGCGTTAGCACACACGACGGCTGCAACTACAGTGTGGTCTCCCTAGTGGACCAACACGACAACCGTCTGGATTGAGCCGAGTAGGGGACATCTCTAGGGTCTTCAAGTGGGCACCTTCCGTCCTCAGTGTTTCGTCGACTAGCCCACGACACCTCAAGAGGGCTCGACAGTGACTCTGGCGTCCAAGAGTCACCCCCCTCCGTCCCCCACTCAACTCAGCCCAGCTTACTGACCTCTACATCCCTCCTGCTGCTGAGACCTAACCACAATCTCACTATCTCTCCGCAACCCAACCATACGCGCCAACCCGATTGACTAAGGCTGTCGAGCCCCACTGGTGCGTTAAAGCAGTTACAGTGGCAACGGTTCCGTATGGCATACCACCTACCGCAAAACACAATATCTGCCCAACCACCCGTCATTCTATCCTATACAACCTATACAAATTGAATAGTATACTATACGACCTATACTACACAACCTATACAAATAAACCAACAGACTCTTCAAGTTTTTCAAGAATTCTACGAAACCGTAGCGTGGCGGCCTGTACCTTGCCAGCTAGAATCTTTCCGTCTCAACCACAGCCAGTTGCTGCTCCTTTCTGCTGCTTCAGATAAGTTCTTTACTGTGCGACGCAACTCTTGGCCGCTGAATCCGACGTCTCTGAGGAACCGGGTTGTAGAGTGTGCCACAAAACCTCGACAACCCACTTCCACTGGATAAACCTGGACTCTCCATCCTCGCTGTTCTGCTTCAGTGGCCAAATGAGCATACCGCAGTTTCTTCCTCTCATATGCCTCATCTACAGCATCCTCCCATGGCACTGTCAACTCTATCAGTTGAACAATGCGTGCTGATCCAGACCACAAAACAATGTCTGGTCGTAGGTTAGTGGTGGCAATCTCAGGTGGAAAAATAAGCCGTTGATCAAGATCAGCCAGCATCTTCCAGTCCCTAGCAGCTTCCAGTTGTCCTGGCCGAGAATTGGTGTTAACACCTTTTCTTGGTGGCTGCTCGCCTGGGCGGAGGAATGTTGTCTTCTGCGTGTAATGTTTTGCTAGAACATGCGGCAACTTATTGGTCATACTACGCTTGCCTTCCAATGCTAAAGCCAAACATCTCAGTACTTGGTCATGGCGCCAAGTAAACCGACCTTGGCTAAGAGCCACCTTACATCCTGTCAAAATGTGCCTTAATGTGGCAGGTGATGAACACAAAGGACAAGAGGGATCCTCTCCTACCCAGAGGTTTAGGTTCTGCGGTGATGGGAGAACATCATATGTTGACCTAATAAGGAAACTGATCCTACTCTCTTCCATTGACCAAAGGTCTTGCCAGCCCATTTTGCGTTGTTCCACACTCTCCCATCTCATCCACTCTCCCTGCTTAGCCTGGGAAATGGCCTTTATACTCCTCATCCTCTCCTCCTGCTTTCGCACCTCGTTGACTACCAGCTTCCTCCTTTGAGCTGGGCCTGCCTTGTGCCATTTAGGAGGAGCTAAACTGAGCCCAAAACCCCCTCTTCCATGCTGTACCTGTCCCACGATATCCCCTATTTGAAGGTCAGCCTTTGCCTCTACTACTGATTTCTTTGCTGACCACTTTCTACCAGTTTTTAACACAGGGGCTGCCTCCCTTACACATTTGTCACGTGACTCTACTAATGTCATTTCCAGTCTGACCTTGGCACACTTAAACTCCTCGGTTAAAGCAGAGACTGGCAGCTGCAATATTCCTTTACTATAAAGTCCCACTCTGCTGAGGCAGCGTGGAACTCCCAACCATTTCCTGATGTATGAACTTATTAACGCTTCCAGCTTATCCACTGTTGTCAAAGAAACCTCGTACACAGTCAGTGGCCACAGCAACCTCGGCAGTAGACCAAACTGAAAGCACCAGAGTTTTAGTTTGCCTGGTAGAGCACAACTGTTTATGCTCTTCAACCCTTCCACTGCTTGTCGTCTAACTTCTCCCACTCGAACTGTGTCCTTTAGATCTCCATCGTACCATCTCCCAAGACTTTTCACTGGCTTCTCAGAAACTGTTGGTATTGCCTCACCATTAATGAAGAATGTTTTATCTACTACCTTTCCTTTAACTATGGAGATGCTCCTTGATTTAGAGGGCTTAAATTGCATTCGTGCCCATTCAATATTATCTGTTAACTTCCCCAATAACCGATTAGTGCAGGCTACTGTTGTAGTCATGGTTGTCATGTCATCCATGTATGCTCTGATTGGTGGTAGTCGCAACCCAGAAGCCAAGCGCTCTCCTCCTACTACCCATCTTGATGCCCTAATGATTACTTCCATTGCCATGGTAAAAGCCAGTGGAGAAATTGTGCATCCTGCCATTATTCCAACCTCTAAGCATTGCCATGCAGTGCTGAATTTTGGAGTTGAGAAACTAAATTGCAAATCTCCAAAATAGGCTTTCACTAAATTTGTTATTGACATTGGTACTCTGAAAAAATCAAATGCTGCCCAAAGAAGCTCATGTGGCACTGAACCATATGCATTGGCCAAATCCAGGAATGTCACATGGAGCTCCTTCCTCTCCTTTTTTGCTGACTGAATTCGTTGCCAGATAACATTGATGTGTTCTAAGCATCCTGAAAACCCTGGAATGCCCGCTTTTTGAACTGAAGTGTCAATGAAGCCATTCTTTAATAGGTAGGTGGACAATCTCTGGGCAATAATGCTGAAGAAAATCTTACCTTCAACGTTTAATAGTGAAATAGGACGAAACTGACTGATGCTTGTAGCATCTTTTTCTTTAGGTATAAAGACTCCACCTGCTCTGCGCCATGCTCTAGGTACAACCTGTTTTTCCCATGCCACTTTTAACAATTTCCACAGAATTCGCAGAACTCCTGAAGCACTCTTGTACACTCTGTACGGAACTCCATTAGGCCCTGGAGATGATGAAGCCCTTGCCTTTCTCACAGCCTGCTCTACCTCTTTCCACTTAGGTGCACAGACCTCCATTTGGTATTCTGGTGGGTTGATAGGTGGTATGTCTGATGGAATTGACATATGCTCATGCCTTTTTGCATCTGTATGCGTTTCCTCCAAATATCTCTCTAGCTCAACTCTAGATGCTTTTAAAGTGCCATTCTTCTCACTGGTGAATAACTTCTTTACGAATTTGAATGGGTCTTTATAGAAATTAGCCCTCGCACGTTCCTTCTTTTTGTAGCGTTTCCGTAGACGCTCAGCTCTGCGTAATGTTGCCAGCTTATCTTTTATGTCCCTTTGTAAGAGATTGAGTCCCTCCTTCTGACTTTGTTCTGCTCTTTTCCATTGCTTCCTCAGCTGTCTCCTTTCTCTAACTAACCCTTCAATTTTCTGCTGCCGTCTAGACATTCCAGGAGCAGTTTGTACTTTTTCCTTCCTTTTTTCCACACCAAACCTCTCACTTCCATATGCGTAAATGATGTCCCCAAATTTATCCAGCTTCTTTTCAACTGTACCAGTTAATCTTTCCAATGCAAAGCATAGATCTGTGTTTACCGTATCCCATGCAGTTTTCTCACAAGCTCTTGGCCATCTAACTCCAGGCCTATGCCCGTTGAGGTTCTTTTCTCTCTTATGCTGGTTAGTCTGACCGGTTTCACAAGTCTGAATATGTTCATCACTATCTGTGCAAGCCCTCCTCTCCTCTATGACAGGGGTGCTGATATCCTGCGAGCTGTGGTTTGCTTCCTGTCGCTGGATTTCATTCGACTGACTTGACTGACTTCGTAAGAAGTACTGATCAATGCGAGGCCCTTGTCCCTTCTCCCTCAAGCATTTCATTTTCCCTTGATGAACCTTCAAACCCCTGACCGTTGTCGCCTTGCTCCAGCCACAGACACAAACCTGGAGTTCAATGACTTTACTAACTGCAGATCTTGAACTAGTCTTACTCTCCATACTCATATCCGTTTCCATTCCTAAGTCGTTAACCATGTTGTCCAACATCGAGTCATCTTCCGCCCCCGCTCTCGCAGACTCTAGGGGTATTTTTCTCTTTAATTTCTTAGAAGCCTTGGGCGGGTGTCTCCAGCATCCTGTAAACACGAAGCTGGATACTGCCGACAAGGGTAGCTAACCCTTACCAGCCCCATTGGGGTCTATTTCCTCCTGTCAGCTGTCTCTCCAGGCTGTCACAAGGTCTTTCCCTTGTTGCCAGCAGCACTATTCACCGCAGTCACTGGACGTATCCAGATCTTCATGATTTCCATTACACGAGAGTAGATGTTAAAACTTCATGCTGATTTGTACTCGGCTTTCGCCAAGATAAGCAACACTAAGACGTAGCTTTACAGTAAACTATGCTTCTCCATCCATTTACGCTTCTTTCCATATGAGGGTGTGACTCCCCTTCTGTCCGGCGTTAACGGCTGCAGTGTACTTGGCGCGTTAGCACACACGACGGCTGCAACTACAGTGTGGTCTCCCTAGTGGACCAACACGACAACCGTCTGGATTGAGCCGAGTAGGGGACATCTCTAGGGTCTTCAAGTGGGCACCTTCCGTCCTCAGTGTTTCGTCGACTAGCCCACGACACCTCAAGAGGGCTCGACAGTGACTCTGGCGTCCCAGAGTCACCCCCCTCCGTCCCCCACTCAACTCAGCCCAGCTTACTGACCTCTACATCCCTCCTGCTGCTGAGACCTAACCACAATCTCACTATCTCTCCGCAACCCAACCATACGCGCCAACCCGATTGACTAAGGCTGTCGAGCCCCACTGGTGCGTTAAAGCAGTTACAGTGGCAACGGTTCCGTATGGCATACCACCTACCGCAAAACACAATATCTGCCCAACCACCCGTCATTCTATCCTATACAACCTATACAAATTGAATAGTATACTATACGACCTATACTACACAACCTATACAAATAAACCAACAGACTCTTCAAGTTTTTCAAGAATTCTACGAAACCGTAGCGTGGCGGCCTGTACCTTGCCAGCTAGAATCTTTCCGTCTCAACCACAGCCAGTTGCTGCTCCTTTCTGCTGCTTCAGATAAGTTCTTTACTGTGCGACGCAACTCTTGGCCGCTGAATCCGACGTCTCTGAGGAACCGGGTTGTAGAGTGTGCCACAAAACCTCGACAACCCACTTCCACTGGATAAACCTGGACTCTCCATCCTCGCTGTTCTGCTTCAGTGGCCAAATGAGCATACCGCAGTTTCTTCCTCTCATATGCCTCATCTACAGCATCCTCCCATGGCACTGTCAACTCTATCAGTTGAACAATGCGTGCTGATCCAGACCACAAAACAATGTCTGGTCGTAGGTTAGTGGTGGCAATCTCAGGTGGAAAAATAAGCCGTTGATCAAGATCAGCCAGCATCTTCCAGTCCCTAGCAGCTTCCAGTTGTCCTGGCCGAGAATTGGTGTTAACACCTTTTCTTGGTGGCTGCTCGCCTGGGCGGAGGAATGTTGTCTTCTGCGTGTAATGTTTTGCTAGAACATGCGGCAACTTATTGGTCATACTACGCTTGCCTTCCAATGCTAAAGCCAAACATCTCAGTACTTGGTCATGGCGCCAAGTAAACCGACCTTGGCTAAGAGCCACCTTACATCCTGTCAAAATGTGCCTTAATGTGGCAGGTGATGAACACAAAGGACAAGAGGGATCCTCTCCTACCCAGAGGTTTAGGTTCTGCGGTGATGGGAGAACATCATATGTTGACCTAATAAGGAAACTGATCCTACTCTCTTCCATTGACCAAAGGTCTTGCCAGCCCATTTTGCGTTGTTCCACACTCTCCCATCTCATCCACTCTCCCTGCTTAGCCTGGGAAATGGCCTTTATACTCCTCATCCTCTCCTCCTGCTTTCGCACCTCGTTGACTACCAGCTTCCTCCTTTGAGCTGGGCCTGCCTTGTGCCATTTAGGAGGAGCTAAACTGAGCCCAAAACCCCCTCTTCCATGCTGTACCTGTCCCACGATATCCCCTATTTGAAGGTCAGCCTTTGCCTCTACTACTGATTTCTTTGCTGACCACTTTCTACCAGTTTTTAACACAGGGGCTGCCTCCCTTACACATTTGTCACGTGACTCTACTAATGTCATTTCCAGTCTGACCTTGGCACACTTAAACTCCTCGGTTAAAGCAGAGACTGGCAGCTGCAATATTCCTTTACTATAAAGTCCCACTCTGCTGAGGCAGCGTGGAACTCCCAACCATTTCCTGATGTATGAACTTATTAACGCTTCCAGCTTATCCACTGTTGTCAAAGAAACCTCGTACACAGTCAGTGGCCACAGCAACCTCGGCAGTAGACCAAACTGAAAGCACCAGAGTTTTAGTTTGCCTGGTAGAGCACAACTGTTTATGCTCTTCAACCCTTCCACTGCTTGTCGTCTAACTTCTCCCACTCGAACTGTGTCCTTTAGATCTCCATCGTACCATCTCCCAAGACTTTTCACTGGCTTCTCAGAAACTGTTGGTATTGCCTCACCATTAATGAAGAATGTTTTATCTACTACCTTTCCTTTAACTATGGAGATGCTCCTTGATTTAGAGGGCTTAAATTGCATTCGTGCCCATTCAATATTATCTGTTAACTTCCCCAATAACCGATTAGTGCAGGCTACTGTTGTAGTCATGGTTGTCATGTCATCCATGTATGCTCTGATTGGTGGTAGTCGCAACCCAGAAGCCAAGCGCTCTCCTCCTACTACCCATCTTGATGCCCTAATGATTACTTCCATTGCCATGGTAAAAGCCAGTGGAGAAATTGTGCATCCTGCCATTATTCCAACCTCTAAGCATTGCCATGCAGTGCTGAATTTTGGAGTTGAGAAACTAAATTGCAAATCTCCAAAATAGGCTTTCACTAAATTTGTTATTGACATTGGTACTCTGAAAAAATCAAATGCTGCCCAAAGAAGCTCATGTGGCACTGAACCATATGCATTGGCCAAATCCAGGAATGTCACATGGAGCTCCTTCCTCTCCTTTTTTGCTGACTGAATTCGTTGCCAGATAACATTGATGTGTTCTAAGCATCCTGAAAACCCTGGAATGCCCGCTTTTTGAACTGAAGTGTCAATGAAGCCATTCTTTAATAGGTAGGTGGACAATCTCTGGGCAATAATGCTGAAGAAAATCTTACCTTCAACGTTTAATAGTGAAATAGGACGAAACTGACTGATGCTTGTAGCATCTTTTTCTTTAGGTATAAAGACTCCACCTGCTCTGCGCCATGCTCTAGGTACAACCTGTTTTTCCCATGCCACTTTTAACAATTTCCACAGAATTCGCAGAACTCCTGAAGCACTCTTGTACACTCTGTACGGAACTCCATTAGGCCCTGGAGATGATGAAGCCCTTGCCTTTCTCACAGCCTGCTCTACCTCTTTCCACTTAGGTGCACAGACCTCCATTTGGTATTCTGGTGGGTTGATAGGTGGTATGTCTGATGGAATTGACATATGCTCATGCCTTTTTGCATCTGTATGCGTTTCCTCCAAATATCTCTCTAGCTCAACTCTAGATGCTTTTAAAGTGCCATTCTTCTCACTGGTGAATAACTTCTTTACGAATTTGAATGGGTCTTTATAGAAATTAGCCCTCGCACGTTCCTTCTTTTTGTAGCGTTTCCGTAGACGCTCAGCTCTGCGTAATGTTGCCAGCTTATCTTTTATGTCCCTTTGTAAGAGATTGAGTCCCTCCTTCTGACTTTGTTCTGCTCTTTTCCATTGCTTCCTCAGCTGTCTCCTTTCTCTAACTAACCCTTCAATTTTCTGCTGCCGTCTAGACATTCCAGGAGCAGTTTGTACTTTTTCCTTCCTTTTTTCCACACCAAACCTCTCACTTCCATATGCGTAAATGATGTCCCCAAATTTATCCAGCTTCTTTTCAACTGTACCAGTTAATCTTTCCAATGCAAAGCATAGATCTGTGTTTACCGTATCCCATGCAGTTTTCTCACAAGCTCTTGGCCATCTAACTCCAGGCCTATGCCCGTTGAGGTTCTTTTCTCTCTTATGCTGGTTAGTCTGACCGGTTTCACAAGTCTGAATATGTTCATCACTATCTGTGCAAGCCCTCCTCTCCTCTATGACAGGGGTGCTGATATCCTGCGAGCTGTGGTTTGCTTCCTGTCGCTGGATTTCATTCGACTGACTTGACTGACTTCGTAAGAAGTACTGATCAATGCGAGGCCCTTGTCCCTTCTCCCTCAAGCATTTCATTTTCCCTTGATGAACCTTCAAACCCCTGACCGTTGTCGCCTTGCTCCAGCCACAGACACAAACCTGGAGTTCAATGACTTTACTAACTGCAGATCTTGAACTAGTCTTACTCTCCATACTCATATCCGTTTCCATTCCTAAGTCGTTAACCATGTTGTCCAACATCGAGTCATCTTCCGCCCCCGCTCTCGCAGACTCTAGGGGTATTTTTCTCTTTAATTTCTTAGAAGCCTTGGGCGGGTGTCTCCAGCATCCTGTAAACACGAAGCTGGATACTGCCGACAAGGGTAGCTAACCCTTACCAGCCCCATTGGGGTCTATTTCCTCCTGTCAGCTGTCTCTCCAGGCTGTCACAAGGTCTTTCCCTTGTTGCCAGCAGCACTATTCACCGCAGTCACTGGACGTATCCAGATCTTCATGATTTCCATTACACGAGAGTAGATGTTAAAACTTCATGCTGATTTGTACTCGGCTTTCGCCAAGATAAGCAACACTAAGACGTAGCTTTACAGTAAACTATGCTTCTCCATCCATTTACGCTTCTTTCCATATGAGGGTGTGACTCCCCTTCTGTCCGGCGTTAACGGCTGCAGTGTACTTGGCGCGTTAGCACACACGACGGCTGCAACTACAGTGTGGTCTCCCTAGTGGACCAACACGACAACCGTCTGGATTGAGCCGAGTAGGGGACATCTCTAGGGTCTTCAAGTGGGCACCTTCCGTCCTCAGTGTTTCGTCGACTAGCCCACGACACCTCAAGAGGGCTCGACAGTGACTCTGGCGTCCCAGAGTCACCCCCCTCCGTCCCCCACTCAACTCAGCCCAGCTTACTGACCTCTACATCCCTCCTGCTGCTGAGACCTAACCACAATCTCACTATCTCTCCGCAACCCAACCATACGCGCCAACCCGATTGACTAAGGCTGTCGAGCCCCACTGGTGCGTTAAAGCAGTTACAGTGGCAACGGTTCCGTATGGCATACCACCTACCGCAAAACACAATATCTGCCCAACCACCCGTCATTCTATCCTATACAACCTATACAAATTGAATAGTATACTATACGACCTATACTACACAACCTATACAAATAAACCAACAGACTCTTCAAGTTTTTCAAGAATTCTACGAAACCGTAGCGTGGCGGCCTGTACCTTGCCAGCTAGAATCTTTCCGTCTCAACCACAGCCAGTTGCTGCTCCTTTCTGCTGCTTCAGATAAGTTCTTTACTGTGCGACGCAACTCTTGGCCGCTGAATCCGACGTCTCTGAGGAACCGGGTTGTAGAGTGTGCCACAAAACCTCGACAACCCACTTCCACTGGATAAACCTGGACTCTCCATCCTCGCTGTTCTGCTTCAGTGGCCAAATGAGCATACCGCAGTTTCTTCCTCTCATATGCCTCATCTACAGCATCCTCCCATGGCACTGTCAACTCTATCAGTTGAACAATGCGTGCTGATCCAGACCACAAAACAATGTCTGGTCGTAGGTTAGTGGTGGCAATCTCAGGTGGAAAAATAAGCCGTTGATCAAGATCAGCCAGCATCTTCCAGTCCCTAGCAGCTTCCAGTTGTCCTGGCCGAGAATTGGTGTTAACACCTTTTCTTGGTGGCTGCTCGCCTGGGCGGAGGAATGTTGTCTTCTGCGTGTAATGTTTTGCTAGAACATGCGGCAACTTATTGGTCATACTACGCTTGCCTTCCAATGCTAAAGCCAAACATCTCAGTACTTGGTCATGGCGCCAAGTAAACCGACCTTGGCTAAGAGCCACCTTACATCCTGTCAAAATGTGCCTTAATGTGGCAGGTGATGAACACAAAGGACAAGAGGGATCCTCTCCTACCCAGAGGTTTAGGTTCTGCGGTGATGGGAGAACATCATATGTTGACCTAATAAGGAAACTGATCCTACTCTCTTCCATTGACCAAAGGTCAATATATTATATATATATATGTGTGTGTGTGTGTGTGAAATTCTCTTTATCAGTATGCTTGTCTTGATTTCAGTAAATGTCTAAACACCTCTAAATCCAGATTACCCAAGAACTAAAAATGTGTAATTCATCAATATTTGTTTTCAGAATATAAGACTAAAAAAATACTTTTAAAGCTTTAGGGGGTATTAGAGTAATGCTTGAATAAAATATATACAGTAGTGGCCAAAAGTGATCTCAGACCTAGGAAAATTGAGATCATCAACCTTTGTGTAAATACAAAGTCCTTTTAGGCAAGTCACGCCACTCGGCCGCCATCTTGGCAACGCCTCCGGGCAGCTATTTTGGACTAACAAGACCAGGCTCCTATCTAAATGAATGGGCAGAGAGTCAGAACTGCACATTCACTGGTCACCGGGACATAAAAAAGTCATGTATAGAAACAGCAGTAAAATATGATAAAAATCGCTGAAAAAGTTTGATGACTTTGCCCCAAAATAAGGTTTAAAACGCTTTTTTCCCCACAGGTTATACTTTACTACGCATGCGCAAGGGTTCTCGTCTCCGCTGTCGCAAACGTCAACTGTGCGCATGCATCAGTGGGACCAGACAATTGGCTTAAATGTTTCCCGGCTGTACTGTTAAAAAGCAGACGATTGGCTTTCCAGAAGGAGGGGCGGGGCATGTGCATACAACCGTCATCTTTGCCGTTACGGGTTTTCCCTATAGTTGTATTGAGGAGTAAGGAAGTGGCATGTCTCTGTATAAATAGTCTCTGGTAAATATCATAATTTTTTTTTTTAAAGATTGTGTAAGCATATTGCATTGTTGTTACATTAAAGCAATGTAACAATGTTCTCATTATTTATCAATCATATAATAGTTTACAGTGTATTAATAACTGCTTATGTTGTAGTTAATGTATGCTTTTTCTTGTGAGCTTTTTGAATGCATTTTTTTGCAAAGTAAAATAAAACCTGTAGCTGTAGTTTGCCTTTTTTGCCAAATAATTTTGTCAGATAAATACCTTAAACAAGTTTAGTGTTTTGTTCTTTCCTCATATTTAAAAAAATAAAATAAATAAATAAATATATATATATATATATATATATATCGAACCCGTTGGGTCATTAAAAACAAATTTCACTTCTATAGACATAATTTTTGACCACTATATATGTCATCAATTATGCAATTATGACTCTCCTGTGTGAGGTCGCTGCCTGTAAATAGTGTCTGAAAATGACCATTTATCAATTCAATGATGAATTTAAAGCTGTCTTAGAAGGTCGTCGATGTAGGCAAAGACCTGCTTTTAAATTTTGCTTCTCATGTAAATGCATCTCATTTTAAATATAGATATATTAGATATTTTCACAAAAAAGAGAAAAACCAGCATGTGTTTCCAGACAGCCCCCCTCCCAAATCTGAGGTAAAGCCGAAACCTATAACCAGGCCAGTGAAATACACCAGCCCATAAACTCACTTTACGTTGGTGTCATTAATATAACAGAAAGAAATGGATAAACGACTGCATTATTTATGAGCTCCTTTTCCTGATGCACAACACAATATCTTCTCCATGCAATGCAATAGAACATTTTATCTTACCCAAAGCGCCATTACACCACTCCCACAGGAAACATTTATCAAGGAAAGACCTGGGGCAACATGAACCTCTCATAGAGGAAACCGAGAGAAAAAGTCAACCCTGCACTCACAGCCACGCACAGCACAAGAATGAGAATATTGACAGACTCAATGTATAAGATACGGCTTCAGAAAATGTAAACCAAGCGATCTTCCCTTGTGAAAAGGTCAGGGAAATGCAAACATCTCATGAGAACAGCTTTTAGTACTATACTGTACATATATGTTGTGCTGTATGTCTCATTCATCCAGTGTAAACGTGATGTTTGAATTGAAAACTATTCAATCTGGATTTCAGGACTGTGTGGTTGTGTAGCAGAATGCCTCAAAGACACATCCCAGAGCAGAAGCGTCCAATAATATCTGCTTTAATTTAGCGCTCTGATCAAACTAAATGAACATATATTTACAAAAGCTAGCATAGGGAAATATTTCTCTCTGTGAAGTTCATTATTCACCAAATACGGATGTGCTGATATTATGTACTTGTATTTAAAAATATACATCTAGGAGAGAAAATGCTGACAATGTTTAATAGATAAAGCTATAAAAATGGATGATCCTATAAAGGAAACTGGACAGATTCAGGAACATTATAAAACTGAAACCCTCCAAAAACATTCTGGAGCACGTATTTGATGAGGTATTTGAATGTATTTGATAAGGCTGTATACTTATGTAAGCGGTTGTTCACACAGCACATAAATCCTAGTAAAGATTGGATACATTTGTTCAGACAGTGCAGTCAATGTATGGTATATCATATTGGTTGCCATAGTAACAACAATGCCAAAAGACATAACAGAGTAGTAGCCATGAGCACTACTACATTTTACCCATTCATACATATTTCGTGTTCAAAATTGTTCCCTTGTTTGATTATTCAAACATATGGCATGAGAGAGTAAATGAGAGAATGTAGATGCAGATGTGCCACGACTACTGCACTTTGTGTATGAAATTACAGCCACACCGACACGTGTCTCGAATGATGAGTGCTAAATGAAATCTATTCTGACTCCAAATTAAATGCATTTCCAAAATCTTACTTTAAACAGATTTCAAATCACAAAAGGATAGGATTTTGCTGCTTATCTGAAGAAAGCATTATTGCCTGCATCTGACAGGTGAAGTAAGTGCTCTATGCTATGGTATTTAATATTAAAAAGCAGTGATCACCAAAGATTAGTAAAATAAACAATTTAAACCTCATGCTGTGAACAGTGGTGGGAAATCTATGTGCTTTAATAATCTAACCTCCACAAAAGGCCACTGCAAACACTTTCAGTGTGGTGTGTGGAAAAGCACAAATCCACAGATTATAAATATTTCATACATAAAAATAAGGCACCTTTTGGGAATAACCGGCCCGACGCCCATTTTCATGCAGACCACTTTACGAATCTGCACCCCGACAGCACAGGTGGCCGTTCCGTTCCAGTAGCCCGTGCCATTTAGATTCATGGAGGAGTCTTCAATGCATGGTACCCATGACGACGCTTCCCAGTAGAACGTGATGCATGGATGAGCGTTACAAGTTCTCCACTCCTCCAGAGCAGTAGCAGCTGGACATGCCTTAGCTGAAATGAAAAAGATCATTAACTGCATTACAGATGCAAAAACCCTCTCTTAAGTTTGCTTTAATGCTCCATAAAATGTTAACGAGCTACATGAGCACAAGAGGCACAAAGCCGAAATCTACTGGGACATGTGAATTTGAATAGAAGAAAAAGAATCATAAGAAAAAAAACTGTTAATGGTGTAATTTCTAAACCACCAGTATAATTCTTTTTTTTTTTTTTTTTGACTAAAACTCACATCATTGGTTGAGTCGACGTTGCTGTTGGGCTCCTCAATGCTGAAAGAGCTTGTTATCATTAAATAAAACTATTAACAGCATTTCTGTTCATTGAAATATAGTTGAAATACAATATTACAATATTAGATGAAATTAGAATAGTCTCTTCCATACACCTGTTATCAACCATGAAACCAAAATAAGGCTTATCGGCTTATCCCTCAGACAAATATATTGCTGCATCCCAAAACCATCTTCCATCATTTTACTGTACTTGAAAACATACTAAACTTGAAGCAAAATGCTGAATGTGTTTTCCACGTGTGATGCAGGAACACCTTTGACACATTTTTTTTGTGGGATCAACCTCCAAAATTACTTCTGCACTTTTTATAATTAAAAGTAATTTCTACTCCATCTGCCCTTGAAGCTAATGACATTGTATTGACATTCAGCCTTTCTCCATAACACAGGGACTCATTATGAGTGTAACGTAGACCAGCTGAATATTAATAAGGGCTTGTCTGATTAATGACACTCTGTGGATGGTGTGTAGAGGTTGGGGCTTTATTTCCATTTTCCAGATGCATGGAGATAAGTGTATGGAAGAGCATGCATAATGCTGTTACTCAGGATGTACGTATGTATGTATGTGTGTTAATGCATGTGTGTGTGTGTGTGTGTGTGTGTGTGTAATGTGTGTGTGTGTGTGTGTGTGTGTTTGTGTGTGTGCGGCTGCAGAGGGGGCGTGAGTAGTCTCTAGACTAAGCTATATTTAAGTCTTAATTACAAAGCTCTTTTTGTCATTTCAGAAGGACTGTGTGTGATTGGAAAAGCCCACAGCTGTATGTAGGCAGACAGAAAAATGAGACCCTGTGAACACGTTTTCATCACTGCTCCTCTGAAACAAATATACCGAATACAAAATTGGTCCCCCACCCACAAAAACAAACTGATTAATGGTGTCATGTCACCCTCAGAGTGATATTAGGAGTAAATGACTTCCCTTGTCAAATCAATTTTACAGCATTAAATTATCTGTTTGTTTATTTAAATTTTATTAAAAAAAAATATTTTAATAGATAGGAATGTGCAGTGAGACTGGAACACAGTGGGAATGAAAGAGGTTAGGAAATGACACATGCAGGCCAGAGGCACCACACCATGTCACATGCACCATTCATTTGAATGCCTTCACATTTTTCAGACATTTGTAATAAACATTATCATCTAATTTCTGTGAAAGGTGAAAGTCAACTGACCTTCTCCTGGTAAGCCCAATACGGTCCGTGTGCGGCTTTGTCTGCCTTCAGGGTTTTTACTGGAGCAGCTGTGGGAGCAGGAGGACCAATCAGACCATGAGCTGAGCACACAGTCACCTGAACACGCCATCACACAGGACACCTCTTTAGGGGGCGACTCGTCTTCACAGAGCTCCTCAGGAACAAGCTGCCCTGTTCAGTGGAACATAAGACGACTTGTAATGTCACCATCATTACATGGTGTTGACAGATATCAAGGAAGGTTATTGTTGTTGTTTCAAAACGTGCACATTTGCCCATTTCTTTACTGGATAGACAAATAAATGAATTATACTGGCCATTGTGAACATTCAATATTACATATTGTAAGTTGTAGACAGACAGACAGACAGACAGACAGACAGACAGAGAGAGACAAACAGACAGATAGAAATGATGTTTTTTTACTGTTTTGATTAATGCAGCCTTGGTGAGCATAAGAGACTTGAGCTTCAAAAACTTAAAAATCTTACCAACGCCAATTTCTTACGGTACACTGTATCCATACATAATATTAATAATAAAAAAGATAAAATAAATACAGAAATTGCAGAAAAATTTAACACTTATAAAAGATTCTATATTAGTCAACCACAAACCTACAAGACATTCAATGTGTTTTTGTGCATTGAGGTGGAATACGCCATTCAATGAAATAGTCCTATAACTCAGCGTTACAAGAGTAAATCCTGATTATTGTGGGGTCCCTATTATTAATGTGCTCATATTCACTGCTTTCATCTTTTTAATGCAACTTTGATGAAGACTAAGTGTTTTTTATCTCCAAATAAGAGATCAACAGTTGTGATTCATCAGCCTTTTTGTGCTCAATCACAGAAATGGGAAATATGAAAATAGAGGGGGCAATTTGATGAACACAACCAAGTTCTGAACACTAATAATTTCATGACACTCACAATCAAGTCTGTCAAAGCAACGGCTGCACATCACATTGTAGCGATAATGCAATCATTTTCTCTATACAAATGATCTGCTCTTCGATCTTCAAACAAATTAACCAAAGGAAATATTTGCTTTGTGTGTTGCCACTGATTTTTCTAATGACATCAGATGGGCAGAATTTGTTTCCTTTCGCCTGCAGGAAGGAAAAAATTTGAACAGGAAACCGTATTTGCCACAATGAACCAAAGGCCATTTAATTTATTGGATGCCAGTGAGCTATCAAAAGACAGAAGCGAAAGAGAGCTGGGCTGTCTGCTGAGGTTAGTGAGAGGAAAACTCTCATTTCATGCATGAAGGAGAGACATTAATCCTTCCATTCACTTCTCTAGGATTACACAAAACTTTCCTTTAACGATTAAACCCTAAAAAACATCCACAACAAACAGGCGTATTACTTCCTTCTTATGTGCCACCATAACAGATCAATTTCCACAAAAAAAAGATAGTCAAATATAAACGTGTGAAGAACTTCAGCGTTCAATACGAGGCATCCTTATTCCTCTTGAACTCTGTCATTCACTTTCAAACATGCAGTTAGGCAATACCAACCCAGGGGCAGTTTTGTTATCTATGTATTTTCCCCCTGCATTAACTGCATCCATGTCAAGAGGCTAAGAATGTGATATGGGTGATGTTCTTGATCCAATGAGGCATAGATGGAAGATATTCCCTAAAGCGAGTCTCCAGCCCTCCGCCTCCAACCTTTAGCACCAGGCTTCTTGAGTCATCAAAGCAAAGAGGCTGGCGAGGAGGGACTGTAGGCATGTTCTTGGCAATCAAATTGCTATTGCAAAACACTGCAGGCGACCACGTGACCCGGACTTCAATGAGATTGAAGATAACTGTTGCGTGCACGAGGTGGAGGACCCCTGAGCGCAATTTAAACTGTAGACAGAACCAGAAACTTCCATTCATCTACACTGAAGTCTCTACACCATGAAATACGGTTTTGAAAAAGAGGTATTTGGTCTATTCTTAACACTGTCATCAGGGATCCAAAATATTGAAGGGATTTATTGACCCCTTGGAATGAGTGCATTAGAATTTCAACAGGGTCCTGCAATGCAGAGAGATATCAAGAAAGACAGACGACCTGCATTAAATAAATTGAGCACTACCAATCAACATTTTGGGGTCAGTAATTTTTTTTTTTTAAATGTGTTATGCTCACTAAGGCTGCATTTATTTGATCACAAATATTGTGGGTACAAGTCTATTTTAATACGTATTCAAATGTAAATTATTCCTGTGATGGCAAAGCTGATTTTTTACTCAAGTTTTCACATGATACTTCAGAAATCATTCTAACATGCTGATTTGGTGTTTAAGAAACATTTCTTATTATTATCAATATTTTTTGTGGAAACTGCAATACATGTATTTTTATTTAGGGTAATTTGATGGGTTCTTTGATGAATAGAAAGTCTTTACTGCCAACTATTGATCCATTTAATGCATTCGCTAAATAAAAGTATTAATTTCTTTTTTTCTTTTTTTTTACACAAAGTACATGGCTGATCCTACAAAAAACAAGCACCTGTTTACTAAAAACAAATAATTTATTTGAATGTTTATAATTTCAAAGCTAATTTGTGTTTGCAAATCTGAGACTTTTTCAATAAAAGTCATTAGCATCAATACATTATAAAAATCCACATCATCACACATAACTCCAAATTTTACTTGAAGGTAAATTTTTACTCAAGGACATGTGATAAATTAAATTTAGTTTGAGGAAGCATCATTTTTTAATATTTAAAATGGTTAAAACTGCCCCTAATTGAAGAATCACCCATTATAAAAGTCCAATGAAGCATAAAGCACAATTAATTCTGCTGTTAATGCATATCATACTGTAATGTCCATGCTGGTCCAGAAGCTGGTTGACCAAGGTATATTACGTTGAGTAGCTATGTTGGCCTTTTCAGCAGGAACGTCATATTCCCATAAAGTTAGAAATAATGTATACTGCAGAACTTAGTTTGTTTGTACACCAAAACATTCAGTGGTATAAATGGCGATGAGTGACAGTAAGTTCACAAAAAGCTCCAGAGAAAGAAAATGGCAGGAATTATACTGCAAAAATGACAGTTCAAAAGTCAGAAATAAAAACCAAGCAGAATTCATTTTAACCAACTGCGCAGGGCTGTTATTCTCATCTTCTGAATAATGCACAAACTGTAAATCCATTACAGGTGCTTGGCAATTTGAACACCCAATTGTAATAAGTTAAATTGCAGAAAGAATAATGCCAGAGCTCCAAATAACATCACTGACTTATGGGTCATATTGCAGGCATCAAATGATTCCAGCTTCCCACCTCCCTAAATCAATCCACTTTCCCTCTGTGTTATAATATATCAGAAATAATTTTGAAAGTTTGAAAGGAACACTTTGCCCCAGGAGGGCCGGATGAAAATGTGCATGCAGATTGCAGAAATTAACCTTAACAGCCCACACGGAGAGCAACAAAGCACTGG
The DNA here is from genome assembly GCA_031834385.1 of Semotilus atromaculatus. NCBI lineage: Eukaryota > Metazoa > Chordata > Actinopteri > Cypriniformes > Leuciscidae > Semotilus > Semotilus atromaculatus. Next base: position 22,430,372 of record JAULUF010000055.1, on the reverse strand, counting down.
AAGGGCCACATCTTCCTGGCTGAAATCTCTTTGGCTCACTTGCATTTAAGAGGAAAGATGAATAAATAAATAAAATAGTGCAGCTTGTGAGCACCCCTTAATCTGTGTACCATTTCATGCTACGCTGTTCACAACGTACAAAACCCTCCACACAAAAATGAAAGAGAGTAGGAGGGAAAGAGTTCAGGAGAACAACCCCTTGATTTGCCTGCAAGCACAGACACAAAACTATTTTGTGGACTATAATTAAAAAAAATTACCCAAAAAACATGGCATCTAAAAAAAACTAATAAAAAAACAACCTTTGATTTAATCCCGCTTAAAATTTTGAACAGAGCTGAAACGATAATTGGAAGTGATAACGAGAGTATATGAGACCTGTTCTCAGATCAGTTCTCAGTGAACACCTGATGGATGAAAGTTCATTTTTTCAGACAGAGTCAAGGACAAACCCATTAATTTAATAGCTTTCAGGGGATTAGTCTTTTTACAGTCTAAGAGAGTTTTAATTAATTACCAAAAATATGATACAAGTTCTTTAAATCATTCAAACTCTGAATCAAAATGTGTGCACCATTAGCAGCACTAAAAAAGAAGTCCACACAGAAGATGAGTACAATTCATTTTAGCTTAGATTAGAAATTCTATTGGAAGTGAGCTTCAGCGTAACACATGCTCAGACCAATTTCAGTTTTAAAAACTATCAGCATAAATGTATACCTCTTCTTGTTGAACGAAAACTTACCTTAAAACACATAAAAACAAACATTTAAAACGGGGACACCGCTTTCTGTCACGACTAATTTTGTCCTTTCCACTGTTATTCTTCTGTTGAAAATGGGAAAAATAACTTGCGGCAGGGATGTACCTAGTACAAAGGAGTTGTCGAGTAGGAGTTTTCATTTCATTAGTGTGTGTTAGTCTGATGAGTTGCGATGTCAGCACACTGAAATGTGAAGTTCTGTGGTTTGACATTAATGGTGGATCCTTAGCATTGTTTCCTCCTGCACAGCTCTCACACGCAGTCCACTCTCAATTTCAATGATGATATCAAAAAATGAAATGCATTCAAATGCTCTGATATAAAACTACTGCCATACAGCTTCAAATGCATTCAATTAAAAACATTACTGTACAATCTTCATTCTTGAGTGTGATGAAAAATGGCCACAAAGAATAATGTATGAAAAAAAAAACCATTGTGTGTACTGTATGTGTCAGTGCTTTGTAAGCAACTCAACACTGTTTTTGAAAACAAAGTCAAACTAGTACTTTACATTTTACGTTTTCCTCATATTTACTTTAGCGCATAACACATATCCAAATGGCTACGCATAGAGTCCTGCAAGGATGACACACTTTTTAGGCCAACCCAGGAGTTAGCATCACCCTGGATCCCTCAGAAAATAAGCTCTGACGGATAAAAGTACATGATTCTTACAGGTTTTGTTCATCCAAATAATCTTTACAAATGAAGACAACTTTTATGAATTTTGGAGTCAGGCAAAATGAGTCGAAATGAGAAAATTTTCGATTCGAAAAGATTCGATTGGAATGCGATTCAGAGGGTAGCGATTCGATTATAAAACCAATTCTCGATGCATCACGGTGCATCTTTTTCTCCCAATTCTTTTCTAAATGATCATTACTATGTAAATCACTATTATCTATTTTATATTTGTTATTAAATATAAGACCAAAGATGCAAATAAGAAAGGAACAAATTAAATGAACAGTGCTTTACTTTTTTATTTTACATATAAACAGAAGCATTCGATTTCAAAAATCCCTGCATAGTGTATTCGTTACAAATAAATTGACAAACTACACCACGGTTACATGACTTCAAAGTCACAAAAACTCTTTAGACTCTTTTCAAACTTCTGATTGTACTATTTAATCAATTTAAAACCCACAAGTTTGAAAGTTTGAGTTAGAAAAGTTAGAGTGCGAGTATAAACACAAAGAGACTAGTGAGTAGATGAGTTGTCCTGTTTGCAGAGTGAGTAGTCAATCATGAGTGGGGTATCACTGATGTATTTAATGTTGTATGATAACGTGATTATATCTTGAGCTTGTGTTAACCACAGACCTTATTTCAAGCATAAAAAAAAACAAAAAAACACTGACTTTGGGATGATGGAACCAGAAGTATAAAAATGCTAACTCATTTCTGGGATTTAGGACTTATTCCTGCAGCAATCTGATTTTCCAAATGACCCATCTTTGGACAAACAGGTAGTCTGGCCCCAAATTCGAGACAGAAATTGGCATGTGGCACTGCTCAGATAAACAGAAAAATTTAGTTTTTTCTTTTTCTTTTTTTTTTTTTACTGCCGTCTTCGCACATTAAGTAGGAAGTGCTTTAAAATAAAATAAATTACCTTACCTTTAAAGATTATGTGGTTTAGAATTAAGTGACAAGATCTGACTACACTGTTAAAAATGAACAATTTTCTTTTCTGTTCCAGCTCAGTCACTCACACCACTTAGTATTCATTGACACATCAAGAAAACATAAATATTAATGCTGAAAGGTCCATGTTAACACTGAATCCTCATTATCAACGGAGGTGTGTACAAACAGCGGCTGCTTATGCAGTGCAGTATACCAGAGAGAATCATGGATCTAGAGCGGGAATGAGGAACGGATAACCCAACTGTCAGATCTCCGTATGGGGCAGACCTTACTCTGCATCCTATCTGTCACATTATATTAATATTTATATCAGCAACAACTAATGACACTCATAAATGAATGCTGTACATGACTGAGAGAGTGTAATGCAAATTAATAATGTAAACAAATACAAAAAGAGAAAATAATTTTGAGAAATGTCAAATGTGATCATCACCCATAACAGACTGAAGATTGAATGTTACACTTAGAGATATCACAAACTATGACCTTTAGAGAATGGGAATAAAAAATAACCCTGGAAGACATCCGATTGGTGAAACGTGTCACCTCACAAAACCTTTTTCTGAGTAAACACACAACACAAAGGTCAGGGAGACAGAGGACAGCTGTCATTTTAATATAAACAACAACCTACGCTTGAAATGAAAAGTGACACATGCCAGTTTTCTCAATTCTTAATGTGATGTGATGCCACAGACGCAAATTTATATATAAATATACAGTCATGTGAATAAGAAAGAACACCCTTTTGAATATCAGGAGGGGCATAATCAAAATCCTCTGGTCTTTGGCAGGTCTTGCAATTAGGTAAACAACATCAGATGAACAACAACACATGACATATTACACTATGTCACTATTTATTTATCAAAAACTAAGCCAAAATGGAGAAATCATGTGTGACAAATTAAGTACACCCTTACTGCTTTCATAGGAATTAAGAGGGTAAGTAGCAGTCAGGCGCTGCTAATCAAATGTCTTTGCTTTTATAGAGGTGATCACACTCGCTGACGATCAATTAATCAGAAATTTTGGCAGTTTGCTGGTCTGGAGCATTCAGGTGTGTGTTAACACAATGTCAAGGGAGAAAGACATCAGCAATGATCTTATAGGGTACGTTTACACGATAACGATATGCTTAAAACGGGGAAGTTTTTCCGCGTACAGATGACACAATTGTCAAAACGATCCCCATTCACACGGATCCGCGAAAACGACTAAAACGCTGTATTCTGCTCCAGGCCATTAGATGTTGATGAAACACCATAGATTGAACATGTTTTTCTGTTTAAACGGAGACCATTTTCAAAAACTTGCACTTTGAAACCCGTTTTCGTGTAAATGAATGGACAAAACACATATGCAATTTTATGTTTTCAGCAGAAAACGGTGTAAACAGCCCCTTAGAGAAGCAATTGTTGCTGCCATCAATCTGAGAAGGGTTTTACAGCCATTTCTATTTCTAATTTCTTTTTCTTTTACAATTTGAAGTCCATCTTTCAACATTAAGGAAGATTATTCACAAGTGGAAAGATTCAAGACAGTTGCCAATCTTTCCAGACGTCCCAACAAATTACCCCGGATCATGCAATGCTCAGAGCAACTGCAAAAAAACCAAAAAAAACAAGAGCTACACCTCATACTCTACAGGCCTCAGTTAACATGTTAAATGCATAAGTTCATGACAGTACAATTAGAAAAAGACTGAACAAGTGTGGTTTGTTTGAAAGGGATGCCAGGAGAAAGCCTCTTCTCTCTAAAAAGAACATGGCAGTACGACGGTTTGCAAAGTTGCATCTGAACAAACCTCAAGACTTTTGTTCACACCAAAGTGGAGATGTTTGACCATAATGCACAGTGCCACGTTTGGCAAGAAACAAACACAGCATATCAGCACAAACACTTCATACCAGCGGTCAAGCGCGGTGGTGGAGGGGTGATGATTTGGGCTTGTTTTGCCACCAAAAGACCTGGGAACCTTGCAGTCTTTGAGTCGACCATGAACTTCTCTCCCAAAGTATTCTAGAGTCAAACATGAGGCCATCTGATCAACTGCTAAAACTTGGCTGAAATTGGGCCATGCAACAGGACAATAATCACAAGAACACCAGCATATCTATAACAGAATGGCTGAAAAAGGCCCAGTCAAACTGGCCCAGTCAAAGTCCAGACCTCAACCTGATTGAAATGCTGTGGCAGAACCTTACGAGAGATGTGTATAAACAAACGCCCGCAAAGCTCAATGAACTAAAGCAACGTTGTAAAGAAAGGGGGGCAAAAATTCCTCCACAACCATGTGAGAGACTGATAAATTCATACAGAAAATGATTACTTTAAGTTATTGTTGCTAAAGTTGGTTCTACAAGCAATTGAATTATAATGCATATATATATATATATATATGAAGAAACATGAAAATGAACAGTGTTTTGTTTTTAACTGCTTTGGAAGAAGAGTTCTAAATGTAACAGTATACTGTATGTTAAATTGACAGTACAATAAACTCCTATTCAAGTCTCTCTTGTCAAAAAATCTATATTTGATTCATCAATATATAATATAATATAATATAATATAATATAATATAATATAATATAATATAATATAATATAATATAATATAATATTTGTAGTATATGCACTAAGTACTGTCTATAAAATAGTGAGTATTCAGCAAATGGTACTTTCTTTAATTCTTGTAAAAAAGGCACAGCCTCTCAATCTGTCATTTCTTTAACCATTAATCGCTTTAGGGTTCAAAGCCAGAACCAAGACTCCACCTGTTAGTAAGAGATGATTTTGAGAATTGATCAGAATTAGTTCACCTCAGTCTAGATATTGACAGCACTGACACACAGGCAGAAGGTCATTTACCAGATTAGTGTCACCTGCATTGATCAGACACACCGATAACTGGCACTTTGACTGATCACACAGTCAAAAAGAAAACAGATAGCCTATGATTTCCCACCCTCTCCTCTGATCTATTTAAAACAGCAGCACAAGCTCCGTCTGGAGTTATCAAGCCTTGACATCTCATATGGACTTAAAGACACTTACAATCTTTCCAATCATAATTCTGCCTTCAAGGTAAGGTTAAGTCATTCAATGATTTTAAGTACAAAGCTCAGTAGTAAAGGTTCATAAGGCTTCCTCAAATGCTTGGAGACAGCTTTATACATTTTCTGAAAGAAATGTAAGACTTGACAACACTCTACAGTAGCACAGGAGCAACTCTAGTACTGCCTAGAGGCGGTCTGAGGTCCACGACTTGAAACAACACTGGAACAGTTGGGCGGCTGTCGGCCTCATTCTAACATAATAAAAACACTGATGAAAACTCATCTGTGTCCCCCACATGCCTCATTGGGAGCTCATGCCATACACAAATGAATGCCAAAACCACTTCTTGACCAAATCATCTGAAAAACCTAAACCATAATAATATAATATACTTAACAGCTATAAGCATGGTAAGTAGCACTCTGTTAAGCCCGGGACACACCAAGCCCGGTGTCTTCCACACCGTTGGCTCTATTCTGATGCCGTCTGTTTTTTTTTTTTTTGGCCGATTAAACATGTTGAATCAGCGCCGGGCCATCCGTGAAAGAAGGAACTCTGATTGGCTGTTTAGCTTAGTGAACGAGTCAGTGCACGACAATAATAGCAAAACAGCGAGCAAAGAAGTCAAAATGGTACAGATAGAAGGCTGGTCTAATGTTACGTCATCTTGAGTGTTCCTTGGCGAATATTTCAATATTAATATGAGCGGAGTGGAATAAAGAAAGCGTTGATCAGGATTGATATTCAAAACGGTAAGCACGCACTGCTTTGTTTATGGTTTGTGCATCTGCAGCGTCGGTTTCCCTTTTGAATGACGAATAAAGATGAATATATCTGCAGAAATAGACAGTTGTCTCATTTACACACAGGCGCAGAACGCATTCTAGCTGACAGTCGCCTGTAGTCCTCTCTGTGTGTTCAAGTGCAGCTTTTTCCCCCGACACAGGCGACGTGAGGCGACAACACAGTCAGCTTTCATCAGCGCTAGTTCTTTGGCATCGGTTTGGTGTGTCCCGGGCTTTAAACAACCACTTCATAATAAGTTTTTTTAAAAAGTATATTGTTTGTCCTTAAACCATCCTTAAAACAAAATAAATGTTGTTTCTTACATTTATTTTTTACATAAAAGTAAAACTTTTTACTTAAGTAAAATATATATAGTAATTATGTGTGTGTGTGTATGCTGAGTTCATGTCATGTTGTAATTACTGTAAATAAAGCTCTGTATGCTTTCAAATCGCTATTGTGGTAATTTGATGTTCTACACCGAAAGATACTTTGATGTCATACACCGAATCTGCAGTGATCAGGTGGTACTGCGACCATGTGGTACAATTCGTAGTTCTCAGAAAATTATGCGTTCCGTTTACACATAGTAATTACAAGTTCAACAAGCACGTAGAGGCTTTTTACATTCAGAATCATTACGGTAATTACGGCATGGCGTGAATGCACCTACAGTATATACTGTATACACCAGGCTTGTGCAAAATTCAGAATTTCAGAATTGGCCTGCATTCAATTCATGAATTGGAATTTGAATTGAATTGACTCCATCCCACAGGAAGTTGAATTTGAATTTAAATTGGAATGACAGGAAGTGGAATTAAATTCATGGCAATTCAAAGAAATTCCCCACAGTCACACAACAGAAGGAATTTAATGAATCTCACATACATTCAGTGTTAGTAAGGTTACTTTGGAAATGTAATTGCTTAATGTTATTAGTTATCCATTATAAATGTGGTTTGGGTTCTTTTATTTGGATTACTTTATCAATGCAAAGCAATTTCCTTTTAATTTGATTAGTAACTAACTGAATTACACATTTTACCTCAGTTATACAAATAAATACAATTACATTATTTTTGTAATTTGATAACATAATTGCATTACACGTGACTAGTCACTCCTCAACCCTGCATACATTTTGTTTTAAAATATAATGATACAATTCTTGAAATAAATTACCCCCTCAATGTTGTTTAATTAGTTTTGTTCCAATTTTAATTTCAAAGTAATCAAATAACACAAAGTGCATAATGCAATTAAATCTGACATATACTGTAAAGCTTCATTGTTAAACACTTCGGGCCCTATTTGAACGATCTGAAACGCAAGTATCAAGCGCGAAGCGCAAGTAACTTTGTGGGCGGGTCTTGGACGCTGTTGCTATTTTACCGGCGGGATAAATGACTCTTGCGCCCAACGCAAGTTTAAAAGAGGTTGGTCTGAAGTAGCTTCATTATTCATAGGTGTGGTTTTGGCGTAACGTGAAATAAACCAATCAGAGCGTCATATCACATTCCCTTTAAGAGCATGATGAACGAGGTGCGCTTGTTCCATGGCGCAATACTATTATAACGGCGCATTTACCAGGAGCGCTTCAGAATCGTTTCACAGCCGATGAGATCGATGTTCTCGTCAGGGCCGTAAAAGAAAGAGAAGTGACATTGGGGATGGGACAAACCCACCCAAATTAGCTTCGGTTATACATGCATATGATAATTTGGGTAAATATGTAAGCTTTATGCCTATTTTTTCCCATCGTCATGGACACAACATATTGATACTGTGAAGCTGCTTTGATGCAAATCTGTATTGTGAAAAGCGCTATATAAATATACTTGACTTGACAACAATGGTTTCCCTCGTGTTTTAATATTTTTCCTAATAATAATGTATCATTTGCAAAAAGGAAAATGCATCTGTGTAGATGAGAGAATCATCTACAGTGTATGCGCGTTGTTCACACTCTGTATTATGACCAAGCATGCACGCTTAAAAAAGCATCTGAATGTACGCTCAATGCGCCACTGACTTTAGACTGGGTTTTTTCTGGTCAGTGGCGCAATTGTTTTCTGGAACTGCAAAATAGCACCAGGGAATGTTTGAACACGCCTCCTTTTTTGCGCCGACCCGCCCAGGGAGCGCAAGTTCATTCTCTAGTTTGCCAATACGTATCATGTATCATGCAAAATACGAATAATACATGCGTCAGTGTACAAAGTCATTTGCGCCGGGTGCAAGATAGGGCTCATCATTTAAAATTTTGTATTTGAATTTCTTTGAATTTTTACTGAATTGCAATTCTGCTTCCTTTAATTCAAATCGAATTGTAATTCTAGATCCGGTTTTTTATTAATTCAAATTCAATTCAAATTCAAGAATTGAATTGGAATGAAGGAGTCATTCTCAATTCAATTCTGAATTGTGCACAAGCCTGGTATACACTCACTTGCCACTTTATTAGGTACACCTGCTCGTTAAAGCAAATATCTAATCAGCAAATTACTTGGAAGCAACATTCGGACGCAGTTATGGTCAAGACAATCTGCTGAAGTTCAAACTGAGCATCAGAATGTGGAAGAAAGTTGATCTTTGACAAATCATGTTGGTCCCAGACAGGCTGGTCTGAGTATTTCACAAACTGCTGATACTCAAATTTTCACACACAACCAGTCTCTAGAGTTTAGAGAAAATGGTTTGAAAAAGAGAAAATATCCAGTGAGCAGCAGTTCTGTGGGTGCCTTGTCACCAGAGGTCAGAGGAGAATGGCCAGACTGGTTCGAGTTGATAGAAAGGCAACAGTAACTCAAATAACTTGTTACAACTGAGGCCTGCAGAAGAGCATCTCTGAACGCACAACACGCCAAACCTTGAAGCAGATGGGCTACAGCAGCAGAAGGCCACACTGGGTGCCACTCCTGGCTCATCAAAATTGGACAATAGAAGATTGTAAAAACGTTGCCTGCTCTGATGAGTTTCGATTTCTGCTGCGAAAATAATAACTAAAAGCAGTTGCAATTTAAACAATATATTTTCCTTTTGTGCTGATGTTCAGCTGTTCTTTATAATAGTCAACTTATTTTCGGATCATCAGTTATCAAGCTTGGTAAACACTGTCTGTCACAGACAGGAAGTATCTTTAATTGCACCAAGCTGATTTCTCATTAAAACCCCCCACAGTCATCATGTTTTCAGGCATTTTCAAGCTTGATTTTGACGTGACAAAGCAGTGATATCATAGTGGCTGAGTTGTTTATTTACTTTTTAATAAGTCTTCCCATTAATGCCAACATTTTGTTCATTCAGACTGACGAATGAACGCGCATGTAAACATGAGCAGGGATTTATCGCATGAACCAATCCTATCCAAATAAAGTGCGACAGATACATTGCCTCTAACGTGACTTTCCCTCATTTATTCTCAATTACCCCCATCAAACCCACCGCACACTTTAGGGGGTCTATTCAAAAGTCAATGAGCTCAAAGGAGGCACAAGAGATGAGGCATCCCACTGTAACTTTACCTGCTATAATTTTGTGTTTTATTTTAATGTTATTTAATGTTTTACTTGAAAACATTATGGCCTAATGAAATGTTGCCTTGTGTTAAATACACCATATTTCAATTGACCACATATCAGCTTTTGTAGATTTACACAATCATTTCTTCATACAGATGCACTAAACTATAAGTGGCCATTAACTATAGAGTAGGAGCTCTAAACCTCATTATCATCTAACATCGTCATGAAACAGGCACTCTTCTGTGTAGATGGATTTAAGAGAGAGAAGCTGTAATTTTCTCTGCTCAACCACCCAAACACAGCTGCCAGTCATCCTCGTATCATAAAAAGTTAAATGGAAAATTTTGGGGTGTGTGTTAGAACAGGCTGAGTGAGGAATGCCTGAAAAGCAGAAAGCACATGCCATGTGTGGGGAAACTGTAAATGGATCTCAGCTCCAGGTCCTTGCTGAATTATTAATACATGGGTGTTTATCGCTGGAAACTCACTCTCAAATATTTAATATCACAATGGCATGCAAGTCCAAGTACTGTTGTGTTTCCCCTCTAACTTGCTCCTTCAGACTGACCAGTGTTATCGTTGCCATTTCAGAGTTTACAATTTAAGTTTAACCTTTATTTGAAAGCTTGAACATTTCATTTTGGGATGGAATTAAGCTCAGAGCACAGAAACCATCAGCGTGATACAGTGTTTTGTGGCCACCCGCAGTGAAATTGCATCCACGCACTCAATCATGTCAGCTAACTTGCAAGACTCATAATTTAGCGCTGTGCAACACTGGCCTGACACATCACTAAGTGACAGCCAAAAAGCTGTACAAAGTAAAATCTGTGTGCGCCGTCTCCCCCACTCAAAGAGCAATCAGTGCCAGCTTGCCCACGGGCACACGCCGACATCTGTGATGCAGATGACTCTTACTGACGCTGCAAGGGTCAGTGCTCCAGAAAGTCAAACAGACCTGTTAGTGTAACTAATGTGTTTCCTGACGAAACGAACAGTGCACTGTAACTGCTCACTTTTGGATGATGGTGTCTCCAATCAAGTGTCTTAACTCATGACTGTCTTAAGTGTCCTTAAACCCTATTTGGATGGGATTCGTTCCGAGTTATTTCGCATCAATTCAGTCTTTGCTGAATAAAAGTATTAATTTCTTGCAAAAAAAACAAACAAAACCGAATCAGTGATTGTTTGGAGGTCTCGAATCTTCATCAAATTTCAACAGATTGTATATTTATTTTATTGTTCTGGAAAATGTGTCGTGAAAAGCAAGGCAGGTAGTATGATCCAAACCATGGACTGTAAAAAGATCCAAACACACACACAAACCTCAGCACTTTACCTTTCATTATCATTATGCTCATGAATCACGTATTCACAAAATGACATACTTGAGTAGGCCACTTTTCTCATTTTTCATACCAAAAGAAATCTGAAACCTTTTTATCTCTCTTAGATAACAAATGTACTACGTACTAAAGAACAATATAAAATTAATTTCACTTTTATCTTACAAGTTTCAAGGTTGTATAGTCTACCATCTTTTCAATAAAAAGCTCAGGACAATTGGGTCCATTCGGAACAGCAAGCGTTATCTCTGGGAATAAGCTGTGAACGTGTCTGTTCATTGACCACTGTATAATTGATACTCTTACATGCTGAACATGACTGCTGAGAGCAGATTCACAGGCTTTTATTAACATGTCCATTAAACTGCTATTACTTTTGGTTAATTGGTAGACCATTTTTTTGAAGGTAAAAGAAGCTGTAATCTTTACCAGCACTGGAAAAGATGAAGTGCCACATGTTTTCTGTCAACTCTGGGAGGAGGAGGGCAAGATGTTGTGAGATCCATCAAACGCATCCCTAATTACACTACGCTCAGAGGAGATAAATGGCCTTATTGGGACAGACCACACAGCGGCAAACCTCTAATCTGCTGCATAGATTACAGTTCTTATTGATCAGCACATCATCCTGTCACCTCACCTGACTACCTGGCAGATGTTATTAGCATTTTAACGGCAGAAATGACTAAAGCGTGTTTGATGGGACTGATAGAGAATGAGAATATCAACTAATCTCGGACCTCCAAGTCCTATAAAACACTACAGTATGATTGTGCATATGTGCTAGTGTGTGGGTGCTGACAATTGAAAATATATGTATCATAAATCAATATATAAATAAACATATTAGGTTTGGGGTCAGAAAAACTATTCCACAAGGATGCATTAAACATGAGGATGCATGTGGCCTAATGGTTAGAGAGTCAGACTGGTAACCCGAAGGTTGCAAAAATCATGCTGAATCATGCTGAAAATTCAACTTTGCCATCACAGCAATAAATTACATTTTAAAACTTATTAAAAAAGAAAAGTTATTTTAAATTGTAATAATTGTTCACTGTATTACTGTTTTTACCGCATTTTTGATCAAATAAATGTAGCCTTGTTGAGCATAAGAGACTTTAAAAAACTCTTACTGACCTCAAACCTTTAAATAATGTATAATATATAAATACAATTTACACAGTTTACACGTTCAGTTCCTAAATAATTAAAATTGTCAATTTGTATATAAGACAGTCAAGTCTACTGTATATAAATTTACATTTTATTTGTCTCACTTCACAACAAACATATTACACTTCTCAGAATAAAACAGAATCAAAACACAATACAGAAATGCAAATCTCTGATAATTCAATAATAAAATAACTTTCCCCACACTTTATGGACATACGTATATTTTTGCCACTGAGCCACTGATTTACTTAACATTTCACCAGCATCCAACTTTTGTGAAAACATTAAACATATTTAATAAATTGCATCCAAAATATGTTAACAGCACTAGTAATAACTTGGGAAAGGCATTGCTCTGCACTGCAAATTAATTCTAAGACCTCAGCCAGAAAACAACATAAAAAGTGTGAGATAATAGCAACTCGTTGAACGTTTCATAAGAATTTTGAAATTGATTTTCTCACATTTATCAACAGTCGCTGATTCAGCCTTATGTATCGATTCCAGTGGTGCTAGGTATGATGTTAGCTATAATTACACTGAGATTCCCCTGTTGATTAGCCAGAGGTCACAACGATTCTGGTCTGCTGTAAATTTAAAGGGAGGAAAAGAAAAGAAAAAAAAAAGGTGACCTTGGTCCTTATATTATATTGACACTGTGTTCTGTGGATTTCTGGCAGTACTGGAGAGCTACAACGCTGAGGTCATAAACCAGCATAAAATTACAACCACGACAACAGGATTCAATGAATTTGAGTAACGTGCTGCTGACACAAAGTTAGATGACTGACTTCCTCAATATGCTGCTTTAGAGATAGCCCTCAGCTGAACCGTGTTGACTGACACATGAGCTCTAATGCTGCAGAACTTCAGAAGTGACATCACACCCCACTGCCATCAGCACTGCAAAGCTGAAGGTATGAAAATATTAAGTAAAGTGAAAAATAAATAAAAGCATTTATAATAGAATGCAGTAAAACATTCGCAGCTGCCAGAAGAATTGCTTTATTTATGACTTTTTTTCACTTCACACCCTGGTGTAATAGAGCTTCTGTCATCAGACTAAATGAACACGGGGGCTGCACACTGAACCTGAAGTGCTGTGAAAATAATGAACAAATTCTGTTTCTCAGAGGACTTCGCTAGTCTATTTGAATTCCTTTAAGGAAATGTGGAATTGCTACAGAGTCCAGAGATGGAAACTGCCACTCCTCATTTTCCCGACGGTGTTGAACACTTAAGAGAAACTGGCAAGCAGAAACACCTGGAGCTGATATTCAGAGATTCTCACTGACAAGAACCCTTATTAGACTGCCCACAGCGTGGGTTAGCTGCTGGAGAACTAAGGGTCTGGACATATAGAGAAGTTCACACAGGAAGGTTATTGCAGCACCAGGAGCTGAAACATTATTTAATTCCACTGAAACGGGACATTCTTTGACTTTGATAGAATGCTTTGCCGTAGCCATTATAAAAGCGCTTTCTTTTTTATTCTGTTCCCTGGAGTCATTCCATACTGCTGTGCATCTACAAAATCGACATCCTGGACAGTTCAAGTTGTTCATTCGTCGCATACGGAAAACCCCATGTTGGTTAATACAAATCTCTGCATAAGCTTGCACATGCACTGTTAAAAATTCTTTTAATCATTATTTTTGCTTGTTTTCCAGTAAATTTATATATACATGAAATAAAAAAATTACTTACTTGGGAAGGGAAACACTAAACTGTTAAAGAAAGACAGTAGTGAACTAATGAGAAGTAGAATGGGAGCTACTGTACAGGTGCTGTCACTGTCAAAAGAGAAGTCCAGGGGGTATTCAAGAAAGCATGGTTAACTCTTGGTTGATTATCCCAAACCTTGCTCACTCGAGGTATGCTGGTTCCAAAAACGCGTCCGGGAGTAATTCAGCCAACCCAGAGTATGTTCACCGTAAGCATATTTTATCAAACTAAGTGTTGTAGTATGACCAGTAGACCATTGACGTGTAAACTGAGTTTGGTGACACTACAGTGTGTAACATTGAAGTTAATGACTATATTTTGTAGTAACGCTTTTCGGGATTTGCACTTTGCAGATGGTCACTTCGGATTTGTCTCTCAGCCGCCTGCTCATAGAGACCAATTTATATTACAAAGCTCGGTTTGAGGAAAATTGGGTTGTGCTGTAACTCGTTGTCTACATTACTATGATTGGAAATAGGTGTCTTTGTGTTTTGTGTTCTGGGAAGTTCAAATCTGCGTATATATTGCCAACTTTACTGAACTCCTTGAACCTAGCACTGACCCTATTTGTTTATATTTGAGTCCAACTTCAAAATTTATGAACCGCTCTATTGTTAACGTACTGAGCTGTCCGAAACACTGCCAGCGGGACATTAAACAGGAAGTGTTTGTCCGAGCTCACAACAGGGTTTGCGAAAGAACGCAAATATCTTTGTGGGGGAAAGTTTTGCGCGAGAACGCAAAATATTTAAAAAACATTTGTTTTTCTCCCATCCCAACTTTTTTCCACCACCATGTCCCTTTAGGAGCTCCGTATGATTCAAAATGACCTGCAATATGGACCAGACTTAATACATATAGTCAATGGTGTGAGTTTCTATACTCTAGAGATGTGCTAATGCACTCAAGGATGTTGCTGGATTTCAATCAGGCTGTGAACTGTATGACAGGTGTCTCTTAAGAGTGCTGCCAGGCTGTAAAAAGAGTTCAGTCCTGCCCTTGAATACCGAATAGAGGGATATAGATCACTACGCAATGAGCTTTAACTGGCCAGTAAAATGGAGAACTCTGAACATCACGGTAGAGAAAAAATTCCCTGTCTCATGGTCAGAGTGGAACAGGCTTTGATATTCATGCATCAATATGTTTATTCTTGGGAAATAAAGCAGGAACCGAGGAAATGCCTTGTCCCCCAGAGCCCAATTAAATCCGGTAAAAGGAAGTCAAAAAAGCCAAATTGAAAACAACACGTGTCCAAAAATTCCTTCATTGCTCTGTCAGTCTCTTTCTTGGGTTTGGGAAGAAAGGTTAAACAATAGAGCACCTGAGCCACTTCACGGTTAATTTTACCAGACTTCTCATCAACATAATTATCAAAATCAAGAGAGCTGTTTTGATGGTGTTAACGATGATTACTCGCTTCTTTGCTACACAAATGTGTTTTACCTATAAATACGGGGTAATTAAATTTGGCATAGCAACATTGCATTCAAATGAGAGAGCTGCTCTTCTGAAAATGAGGTCAAACTAAATTTTTATAATAACACAGAGCACCTTTATAGTCATCAAGAGTGAAATAATAAATTAACAAATGAAAAAAAAAAGAATAAGATGCTCTTCCTCATCCCCATTTCACCTGACTGTGTCAAATTACTTCAATTAGCTCATCAATTAAGTTGTGGGGGAAGAGTATTTTGACACTGGAGTTAACTTAATATCACACATCTAATGAGTTTTCAACTGGAATCAAAAATTATGAGAAAAACCTCCCGTTTTAAACATCCCACACCTCTCAGACCTGTGTGTCAGGAACACTCTCCTCAGGAACATGACATACTAATAAAACATGCAAAAAAGCCCCAATTAATTTAGCAGGTTTTAAAGATGGGCTATTAAGGTCTTACTTAGGCTTCATCAAGTTCACAATGCCGGATTTCTCATCTTTATGCCATTTCTCATAAATTACACAGTCAGGTTAAAATGGGTCACACTAGCTGATCTCCAAAGTATGCTGCTGAGAGAAACGCTTTCAGGCAGCTCTTAGCCAAATATCAGCTAGTGTAATGCGTTGATGAAAGAGTGTGACATTGACATGACATGGGTCGATGTGTCCGGCTGCTCTTAAAAGCCTTTTCTTTATTTAAAATCATCCATAATTATGTCCAGACACTATATACTTTTTAGCTTACAACTTTGCATTACTATCTTATGTAAAAGAAGTGTGATTTATTTATTTTTTTTACCAGGGATGATATTAGAATCCTTTTGATATGAATTTATTAGTAGTGCTGGCTAAAACAGCACTATTTCTGTTGCTTATGCTTTATTCAACAAACCAATGTATTAACTTGTGGTGTGCAACCATGCATTCTTTGCACTAAAGACATGAATGATATCTCAAATCAAGGTGCTTGTTTATAAGAGGTGTGCCATTCTTTTTCTAACCAATCAGACGTATGATTCTTGCCTGGTGGGTGATAAAAAGGCCATGAAAATCACAAAAGATATACATCAAAAAATGAACTTCACAATATCTAGAGACCAATTTATCACAGAAAATTGGGGTGGGCTCTATCCACCTTATTTTGCAACAGAGAATTAAGCTATTTTCTGTGAATGTGCAAGACGTCTGATTCATTAGCTGCTGTGGGGAAATAACTAGAAGAATAACAATGTGCAGTAAATGGTAAAACTATTTGCACTACAAACCACTGTGTTTATATTTATGACAATACCTTAAAACAATATGGTAAGAAATACCTGTTTACAATATTAAGCAGCATAATAAGCTGTTTTGTACAGCTAAGAATAACTGGAAGCGAATGGCACCAGAAGCCAGACAAATTCAATTTACAAATGCCCACACCTGCTCTTACATAAAAAATACCTTAGTAATTTTTCTATTCAGCTGGAATGCATTAGATTGATATTAAATTGATCTAGTCAGTGTTAAGTTTAAAGGTGCATTCACGCCCTGTTGTAATTATTGCAATTACGTGATTTCAACTTGTAAAAAGCGTTCACGTCTTCGTAGAGCTCATAATTGCAGTTTGTAAGTTGGGAATGTCTGAGAGCTCCTACTTGTACCACGTGACTGCTGTACCACCTGACCACTGCAGATTCATTTAGGCCTTGATAGTGATTCCATAGAAATGCATAGTTAGATTTAGGAAAGATGAGTTACATATTAAGTTCACCGGTTGTTCATTATTTCCCTTAAGCCCTTGGTTTCATCTGTTCTTCTCGGATTTATTATTAAATACTGTTTGTTTCTCTGAATCTCCTTTGTCGTGCGGATTACAACAGCTAATTGTTAGTGACAGAGATTCATAATGTCACAAAAGAAAATTCAGTTCTATCACAGATAGACATTAAGCAGCACAACTGTAATAATATCATATTTAATTAATATAATATAATTGTAGTAATATTACACAATTGTACTGTTTTTACTATATTTTTTCTTGTTGAGCATAAGAGACAATAATATGATGCAATTCAAACAAATTTTGACTGTATACCTTGTGAGTTTACGCAAGCCACAGTTTGAGTCCTGGTTCCATTTCCACAGTTCCCTTTGCTGGGCACACAAGCGCTCTCAAACAGCACCTGCCACAAAAAGCACACCGGATCCTCACAGGGCATTGACTCCAGGAGATGGGCACAGTTTTCTGTTCCAGATCCTTCCTCCAGCACCTCTCTCCTCCTCTGCTTGTAGCCTGTGAACAGAGCGAGAGACAGGTGGATTAGGGGTATTCTGATGGAAAATGTGTGCCAGTTTCTGGCCAGTGAGTTCTGAACTGAAATTCTAGCGGTGGCTAAATATGCCTGTAATAGAAACTCATTTCAGAAAGCTTTCTGTCACAGCTTTTGTTAGCAGAATAAATTCCTCTTCCTGCTCTGTAATTTGCCTGAATACACAATTTCCATTCACTCATTTGTAAAGCTATGAGCGATGACTGCGAACTGAGACGCCAGTCACGACTGCAATAATGCTGGAATATGAAGATTTAACACCTAAAAGTATTGGTTAAACATGAAGGCAAAACACTGTTCTCAAAAAAGGTCTGCTAGAAAGATCGTCGTCATCGTCTTTTAATTTAAGCCTTTCAGGGAAAACAAAAACAAAAAAAACCCACTAGGCTAGTTTTAATTAATATTTCATAAATTGGCATATACGTTCTCAAAGCCAGCTCTGGACGATATCAATATACAGTACAGTGCTTAAGCAAGAAAAAAGATGAATCAGGCATTACTCCAAGCATAATTTATCAGACAAGATGGTCTGATGGCTAACACGAGGATGGAATGCTAGGTGTCTGAAAACCATCGGATCCTGTTTACGGTCTGTGATGAGTAGATACTAACTCCTCATATCTTTGCTCCTTGATATGTGCATGTCAGTAGTGAGATTTGGTTCATCTCACACCCCTGCAGGGGGGCTTGACTCTACAGTCCAGGGAAAATCATAGTGTCAGCCAAGCCTTTGAAATAATCAAAACACCCTACAGCTCTCAACATTGCTTTAACACAAAACCAACTCTATAAGACATGAGTGCATTGTGTGATGTGAGAGCTCTGTAGATATCACATATATAATTTAGACCTTGAGGAAAACCAGTTTGCTTCACTTAACACAAAATAATGAAGCAGATATCAATAACACTCTGTATCAAAGAACAGATGTATATATCATTCAGTAGGCTGAAAACTAGTCTATATTCTTTGTATGCATTCAAAACAAAGATATTTTGTGTAAGAAAACCAAACAACATGCCCTTTTCTGTCTGTTTCTAAACCATTAACATTTGTTTCCACAGATAATAGGTCAATAGAAAACAGTCCTGCAGGGGAATATGTTGGTTCCAACTGGTGCTGTATTCCAATCTGTAGCGCAGTGTTTTTTTTTTTTTGAGATATGGATTTCAAACATTGGTATATGTATCTGCTACAAAATAACGTTCCAGTTCTCACTATGAACTAATTATTAACTAAAACTTTTACCTCAATAAACTCCCAATTTGCTTATTATAAATGTATAGTAGTTAGTTGTTAGGTAGTTGTTAAGTTTATGTATTGGGTAGGATTAAGGGATGTACTGTAGAATATGGTCATGCAGAATAAAACATTAATTTGTGCTTTATGAGTGTTAACAAACAGCCAATTTCCTAGTAATATGCATGCTAATAAGCAACAGTGAGAATTTGACCCCAAACTATGGGTTGTGTTGGGCAAAACTATGGGCAAACTAATTGTTACCATTTAAATGTATCCCTAAATGTAAATTAAAAGGAGTTCTATTGTTACAATATTCCCCACTACAGGTGAACTGGATATATTTTTGTACAGGAATTTATTGCCGTAATGAAATTTATTTGTTTAAAATATATGACGTTCTTATTATAGTGTGTGTAATAATGTTTTAGATTACACTTTATTTTGAGGTGTCATTGTAGTACTGAGTAATATTAATTAACAACATACTTAATATGGAGTTACGGCTAAGGTTTGGTTTAGGGATAGTTACTTGTAATTATGCATCATTTACTGTTATTAGTAAGTACAAAGTTATGTGTAACTGTCACCTTAAAATAAAGTGTTTCCATGTTTTATTATTATTCTAAGTTATAATTATAGTATGTAATTATTACTTTTAGACATACTTTACATAATATGGAATTTAATTGAACCTATACACTAAAATGTAAGTTTTGTTCATTGAAGAAAAAACATGACAGGCTGAGGGTGCAACAGAGAACTTCCTGCACCTCTGAGCCCCAAAAGGAGCATTCTTCCTCTGTACATGACAACAGCTCAGTCCCAGGACACCCAAAGAACAAAATACAACTACACATCATTCTGAAACTACACCTGAGCACTGAGCAGTACAGTGGAGAACATACTCCTATGGAGAACATGCATGCAGACACGGTTCACACACACACATCACTGTTTCTGGACCAAAAGGAACACCTGGAGGGCAGATGGTCTCCTCTAAACTGTGAAAAACAATTTGGTGGAGACACATCCCTGCGATTATTAATAATTGAGAGGTTCACAGGAGCTATCGGCCTTATTCATAGGAAAGACTGGAGGGCTACAGGCAGTGTTTCACTTCCAATACTTCAGAACCTTATCAGTCTCACTTACTCCCTACTCACATTAATGCTGGATAGAATTTGCTACTTACAATCATTACCAAGCCTGTGTTGAATTCATTCCCCCACACCGCAAGATCACACAAACAGGATAAAAATATGACTGTGGGCAATTGCAGATTTGTAATGCACTAGAAACGTTAATAAAACAAAACAAAACACACAAGCCTCCTCTGATGAAATCTATGTTTGTGTATGTAGGGCAGAAGTTCATTTTTCTATTTCTGAAAGCTCTAGGCTCTGTATTTCTGCATTGTTCATCCAATATCAAAGATCAAACGTCACTCTCTGAAACAGCAGTAAAGTGATGAAGTGCTTGAGAACAGTAAATATACTCTTTTCTAACGAGTTTTAGTCTAAACAATGTATAAAGAGACACCCTATTAGACAATCCCATTGGGAAGACACATCACAACATCTCCTAGACAGCAATCCGTTTAAATGGAAAGCAAATCTTTCTCAGATAGGTCTCTTGAGAGGAAAATAATTGTGACCTCAGATATGTCTCCTCAAAAGTTCTCTTGATAACACTTTAAAATAAGGTTTCATTTGTTGACATCATTTAACTACATTAACAATATCTATATGCTATTTTCAAACCTATATGTTTAATTTAATCTCAACATTCTTTTTCTTTACAATTTCTTAAATTAGGAAATCTTTCAATATACATGCATATGATGGATTGATTTTTAACCTTAAGTAAAGCAGGTGAATTATAAAAGTGCAGCACTGTGTCAACGTTGGGATTATTCTTACGATTGCCCAGAATGAGTCATTTCTGCATGAAAGCCCCACATATATATATGACTGATTCTTGTGACATAAGTCTGCCCTCTGCTAAATTCTCTCATTAAAGGGCAGTACTCTGCCAGCTCGCTTCAGTGACAGATGTTATCACCTCTCACCAGAAGTGGTGTCAGTTTTAGATACTGTTACCTCTGGGTTTAGCTCAGTGGAGAGGTGGTACAAACGTCAATTTTATTCAATATTTATTAGTAAGAGGGCAGGTTTTTTTTAAATTATTGATGACATTTCACTCCCATGTTGTCCTACCTTTTCGTCCATGTGTCTCCATGCAGTTGTCGTGGAGACAGGCCCCCCAGGAGGACCAGGATGAGAGCAGGCACAGCTGTGGGCACGGTATGGAGCAGGGCTGCACCGCAGACGGCAAATCTCCTAAACACAGAAGCCCACTTACAGGCCTAGACACTACAAAATGACAGAAAGACAAAGACGTACAGTATAGTGAGAAAGAATCCATATGTCAGGCAATAATTTTTATTGACAAAATATAATTCAGCTGAAGTATTATATCTGGCCTCTCATGCTGAGCAACAATTCCCAACCCAAAACAAAGAATAAAATCCATTTCAAAGCCTTCGTAAACCAATGTTAGTATTTAGTCAAAATGTAAGGAAGTAGAGAAATAACAAGTTCTTCCATGTTGTGATGTATATCCGAGTGAAAGTGATTATGGAAAAAGAACAGAATGTACTTTGTTTGTTTGTTTTCATCAATTGTTGATTGAATGAAGGCAGATCTGAATGCAAGCTTGCAGTTGATTGTAAGAAAAGAGCTAGACTTAAAGGGATAGTTCACCCTAAATTAAAACTCTGTCATAATTTACTCACCCTCATGTTGTTCCAAACCTGTATGAGGTTCTTTCATCTGTTGAACACAAAAGAAGACATTTTAAAGAATATGGGTAACCAAACAGTTGATGGTCCCCATTGACTTCCATAGTATTTGTTCCCCATACTATAGAAGTCAATGGGGCACAGAAACCATTTGGTTACCCATAATCTTCATGTTTGGGTGAACTATCCCTTTAAGCATGGATCCGCCATTCCTCACCAGAGAGAGGTCTGTCGTTTCCCCGGAAGAACATTGATATTTTGATAAAACATTACAAGGTAAAACATATAAAAGTAAAAATGAAACACATGCATGGATGATTTGTTATAAAATCATTAATATGGAATTTAGTAAATAAAAATTTCCATTTCATGCTGACAATTTGCAACACATCTAAATTTTGACATTTCATGTATTTTTAAGCGAAAACATATTCAAGGTGAAAACTTTTATAGTGGGACATGATTGCATCCATCAATAATTGATTAGAATCGTTAAATTAGAGTTTTACGTACTAGAATGGAGCCAGACTGAATGTGAATTTGTTGAAACAATGCTTAAATATCTATTTAGCTATGGATTAATATTATCCAATAGCCTGCATGGTCTAAAAACATCAGCAGAAAAGCAAAGCTGTTTCAGAGGAGGAGCAAATGAATACAATTTGTTTTTGTTCTAGAATAACGTGCACTGAACAAATTGTTCCAATAAGACCACGACATAGAGTAAGAAAGTAAAACGATTTTGCATTGACTTTTGTATTGCATTGATTCTCAATGTGACTTTGTCAAACAAGTGTTCAAAAGTTTGGGCAAACCTCTTGAAAGTTTCACACTTTGACTGTGTTCTGTTAACATTAGTGTGAGTTTTCTGGGTCAGGTGCAAAGCAAACATCACTGTTGATTTTCATTGATCTATATCCCCAAACAACATTGATTGAAAGGAGTCATCTTCATCTGTATGCCTTTCTCAGCTCAGCATGTTTCAAATCCATCCAAACACTGCTTTCATCTGGCTAGTGCAGCTCCGCAAAATTAATTTCAGAACAAGGTGACTCCCTTTAACTACCTCAAATCATAGAAACAGGTTTTTTTTTTTTGTTTTTTTTTTTTTTTTAAAGGCATGGTTACTCACGGCTAATGAAAAATGGCTAATCAAAAGACCTTCCCATCTGGATTTCTTAAAACAAAATGAATGAGGCTTTGCAATGTGAAGCACTGACCAGTAGGAATTCAGTTTACCTACGCTTATACTCCCAAGTTATGCATACTCCGAAATTGCATACTCTCTTGAGTGGGTACTTATTTTGAATAAGTAATTACTTCATGGCCACTAAAAACAATTATGTTAGTATGATCGTGTATAGTATGAAAGCAATCCGGACATACTACGATTGGTAATGTTGTCATTATGACGTTCAGTTACGACGCTTCACTGCCATTCATAAATCCTCTCCCGTGGCCTTATGGGATAGTAAAGTGTCCATCGTATGCACACTTCAGAATCTCTCTGGAAGAAGCAGGTCATCTGGGTACATTTTGCCATTTTTTTTTATGAGTACTGTGAATTCAGACACTTATTTTGTCACATACTGTTTAGTACTATATAGTAGGGAAGTATGCGATTTCGGATGCAGTCATATTGACATTTGACTCATTTTGGATATTGATGATTAGTACTTAAGGTGACTTGGTTATAGTACACTACCGTTCAAAAGTTTGGGAATTGTTCATGTATCTCAATGTTCTCAAGCTCATCAAAGCTGCATTTATTTGATCAAAATTACATGAAATTATATTACAATTTTAAAAAACTGTTTACTGTTTTAATATTTTTAATCTGAAATGTACCTATGTGATTGCAAAGCTGAATTTTCAACATCATTACTCCAGACTTCAGTGTCACATCCTTCAGAAATCATACTGATATGCTGATTTGATACTCAAGAAATATTATTTCATTATTATAATTATAATTATTATTATAAAGTTGTGCTGATGTCGTGCTGCTTAATATTTTTTTGTGGATTAATATTAATGTAATATTTATTATAGATTTATTTTCAGGATTTTTTGATAAATGGAAAGATTTATACTGTACAATTATACTGTATGCATCCATGCTGTATAAAAGTAATACTTTCTGACCCCACACTTTTGAAAAGTAGTGTATATGACCTATATAAAATCAACATGTGCAGCTGAAAAGATGCACAGAAATATACGTTTTTGTATAGCCATACCGCTGAACTCACTGTCAGATAGACACTGAACCTTACCCTCTTTTCTGTGATGAGGGGTGGAGTTGTCTGGGACCTGGACGCAGTACAGCTGCCTGGTCTGAATCCCTCCACCACAGAGAACACTAACATTGTTAAGCCTTCTGTCCTGCTGGCTGAGGAGAGGGGCCACTTGACAGTCCCCCCAATCTGTGCTCTTCCACACATACCTGGAGAACAAAAGCACGCACCCGTTGTGGTGAAACACACTTCTTTTGTCTTGGACCTCTAGTCTCATTATATTGTGCTGGGCTCCACTCAAAAGTTGCATAGGCTAAATGAACACAGAGAGAGCTGCCTGCCGCTGAAAGATACTAATAGGCGTAGCGTCCTGTTTTCCGGTAGGAAACCATCTACTAATGAAAATGCATTGACTAAGCAAAGTGTTATGATGCATAAAGCAGCAGTTTTTAATGAAATAACAGTCTGCTGCTATTGATCAAAAACCTAATCTCATTAATTAGCTTCTTCTAATCTTTGCAATGCTCGAATGCAACAGGGGTTCAGTAAATAAATACTTGAACACAACACTTGAAAAATCATTTAGTACATTTATTTATTTTTTTTTACACTTTTACATACAGTAGAAATGTATTATTATTGTGAGGCTAAAATACAAACCTAGGGCAGTTTGGAAGTAAATCTCCGATGATGTTGCAGGCTTCCTTTTCTTCAAGAGCAGCACATTCTTTGCCTAGTCCAATAGGAGTTTGCGTTATGCTTCGAGTCCTGACCCGAAAACCAGGCGACATGTCTGATGCCCTGCATGTCTTTGAACATGGGCTCCAAACGGACCAATCAGAGGTCTCGCAGTCTCTGGGCATAATGCACGACTGGAATGTTCCAGGCCCGTTGTCAAGGGTACAAAGACTATGAGCAAGAAAACAAATAAATTAAGAATGAGAAGCACAGGGAAAATATATTCAAACATTTCAATGCTGCCAAGAGCCAAAGAACAGAAGATAGTCTCTGTCATTTAGAGTTGAAAGAAACTAGTGAGAATATGGTTTATAAAATGAGATAACAGCCATCAATTGTTCCTCTATTCTTGCTAATTGATAGGCATAATGAAAAACCTTTATGTATTTTGTAGTTATGAAATTGTGATTCAGTTTAAACAAACTCACAAAACAACAGATCATGAACCTATAGCAACAATTTTCAGCCAACTTTTCAGTGCATCATTTGCATAATTAATAATACAACATGTTTGGTAAGTGAAGACTAAATAAATCATTGCTCAGAAATGTTTCCTTTTTCATTATTCTCAGTATACATGAGTGATTGTAAAGCAAACGAGTGCATTTTTTTTTTTTTTGCATAGAAAGACACCAGTGCAATGAATGTAAAGTGAAGGATATGTAAATGAGTTATTCACCTTTGTGTCTTACAAAGCAACATCTGCAATATGAAACATGAATAAATTCACATCAAATTGGATATCTAATTAGCGTATAAGTCACCCGATTCAATTACTTGTGTATATCATAATCCATTTGTGTAGCATTTGTTTTCACTTTATTTTAAATGATAATTGGACTATAATTGGAAAAACTGCAGAAATTGAACTCAGGTGGGAAATATTCAAATCACTACATTTCATTAAGTATGCACGTAGGATTTACAAATGATTATGTTAATTAGAGTGAATGCTCTGTCTCACTGTAAAATAACACCGCGGCCTCTCTCTTGTTATTCTACACCTGTAGTAAACCTGTCAGACCCCATTCTGCTCTACAAACCACCACACACTCTCTCCACTTTGAACTGAATGAAGATGCTCCAAAATCTGTGTTAAGCAAATGTGGAAAACTCAGAAAGAACGGATGAAAAATGCAGCAAGAACACCTGTATTTCCATAGACATGAGACATTTCAATCGCTGAACCAACTAAGATTTACACATTAAAAATGCATATACTGACAGAATATAGTCAGGTCTTGCTGTCAGATGCAGATTTGATCTCAGTGGAAATAACCACAGATGACACACGCAACACCCAAGAAATGCAAAGTTTCACTACGTCAACTCTAATTTCATAAGCTTTTGTCTTTATAACCCAATGGCAGGTGACAATGCCAAAAGCGTGAAGAATGAAGATATTTATATGTCAAAGTGTAGCAGCCTCTTTTCACCTGACATGAGGATTAACAAGGGATGATCCCCATTTTACAGTCTGTTTAAAAAGTCACATCAAGAAGTGTTGCTTTATGCTCTTACAGTTATACAGCTGGTTGCACTTCATATAAGGCAATAAATCACCCATACTATAGATATAAAACACACACACAAAATATTCCTTAAAAGGGGTCATGAATTATTTGGCATAAGAAGGAATATAAAAATAAGGAATGTAACAATTTCCTGAAAGTTTCAGAACCTAAACTTCCTCGTTAGTATAAAAATAGCTTTTATTGAAACCAAGCTCAGAAAACGACTGATTTCAGATTTTTGTCACATTAGTACGTCATAGTGCGACGAAAGACGCCTACTTCTACCTCTTTAGCCCCGCACACCAATTTGCACGTTATGTAGTGGTAAATATGAGAGATATGCAAACACAGGATTACACACGCAACAAAACGATAGAGATGCCTCTGAGGGTTACAAGATGTTTTGAAGTGCCAAGTTGCGGAAAAACACAATCTTTGCACTACCTTTCTTGAGATCCTAACATTAAGAAAGTGTGGATGAACTTCATTTTTACTGCGCCTCAGTAAGACAGTGTTCATTTGTTCACTTCATTTTACTGCGGATTCATTTTTTAAACAAGAAACAGTTCAACGCAGGCTTTTCAGACAGACATATAGAAATAAAAGATGATGCAGTGAACTACATTGGATCTGACAGTAATGTCGCAAAACATGAAAAAACACTGTTAGTTTTAATTGTGTGTCACTAATTGCTTTGTCTGTTCCAGATCGAAGAAGCTGCAGTGAACGCCATCCTCTGTTTTGTCATCAGTAAGACATTACGACACGTTTCATTAAATTTAAAACACGACTTTATCGAAAGGGATGAACTATGAATAGCCTAACCTATGAGAACAACAGTGTGACAAACGATGGTATATTTATTCATAATTCTGTTTACTCGAAACACAGTAAGTCAGCCTTTGTTAATAATAACTGTGGTAACTCCAAGTACTTACTTATTTTAATATGCAAAACCATTACCCAATCATAGCAGTGGTCTTTTAATTCCAAGTCTTGAATGCGGCACGTAGCCTATATCGAAACGTTGAGTTTGAGAGAAAGGGTCAAAACAGAATATAAAATAGCTTATTACGTCTAAATTAGGATGTTTTTGATGAAATCTTGATAACAATATAAGTGGACCTCAGAGAACATTATAAAATCACGGCAAAAATGTAAAATTAAGAAAAAGATTTAGTTCGCCGACAAATGGAGCTTTCACAGTGAACGCAAATGATTGCTGGCCTTCAGCTAATTCATACCTCCACGATAGGTGGCAATGACTGACAGTGAATTTTGATCAAATAATGGGCAGATGTGCATTATTTTTAGTGTGTATTTGTCAGAAATAAGATTAAACTAAATAAATCATATTATTAAAATAAATATATTAGTGCTGGGCAACGATTACAATTTTTAATCGCGATCGATTAATCGCATGAATTTCTTGCGATTAATCGCATTGTTATGCTCACAATTTAATAATGAATTCTAAAGTAATGTATTGCGCACTTTTGATTTAAATGTACTGCTATATACACAAAAGTGCAATAACATGTGGTTTGCAAAAACTTTAAACAAATAAGGTGCTTTATACCAGCAGTATTCTCTTTGCACAGTAGCAATACAATATTTATTGTAAATCTCAACTTAAACATTAACGTAATCAAATCAAATATTAAAACAAAGCTATTTGGCACTGGGCATTACCTTTTATCTATTTAAAACGAGTCCAGTTTTTTTTTTTTTTTTTTTTTTTGAACAGGTATCAACAGGTATCTTTTATCAGGGAGCAGCAGAAACAGTCTATGTAGTCAGAGGTCATGACCACTACTACAGATATAAGTCGACCAAGCTTAGGTTTGGTCATGCCATGGTTTCCCACGTACACTAAGATTAGGCTACATTAAACAGAGGTAAAGCCCAATATATACTTCTGCGTCCAACTCACCCCGTAGCTACGTCGTAGGCTGTGTGTAGCGCGCGTACCTGACGTGCACCTCTCCAAAATGTAACAACGCGTCAATTCTACCCGTACAGCAAGCGCTGTGATTGCTAGAACATGCTCCCTCTGTGTAATTGCGCGTCAACGCGGACATCGACACAGAAGTATAAATGAAAACCAACGTAGAGGCACCGGCGTAGGTCCGACGCAGAAGTATAATTAATCAGCTTTTAGAGTGAGGTGAAGTTGTCGAGCACAAGCTGTAGCGAAAAGCGGGTGCGTCCCTGTGAAACTGTTGCGGTAATGCTCGCCTCACGCACGCGCCCGCGCCCGCCCGTTGCCGAAGTTGAATTGTCTAACGTTATAACTTTTTGTACACGACGCGCAGCACAAATCATTGGAAGAGAGACTGATCCTCGGCTCGCTGTTTGTGAGTTTCCAGAATCTAAATAGTTATCAGGACATCAACAGAAGGGAATTCACAAGGCAGAGCATCCCCGCTAAACTAAACGCAGGCCTATCAGGTAAAGTTATGTATCATTTTAATTTAAGTTAAAAAGGCTACAGCTGCGTAGCGCACAGAAGCCGTTGCCATGGTTACTATCCATAGAGCGCCTGACATTCACTCGCGGAGCGCTGTCTCCCTTTCTGTTCACCTGAGAGGACCCGCCAAAGCCTCTCGCACTGCTTGTTTGGGTGGGTTATTTGCTGGCTGACCAACATCCCACCACTCCTGATCCATGGTTTGACTGTAGGACTATGTGTAGTATTCAGAGCCAGTGAGCAACGGACTTTCAAAAAAAATAAAAAATAAACTGCGTTAACGTGCGTTAAAAAAATTGTCGGCATTAATTCATAAATGCGTTAACGCGATAATAACGCGTTGACTTGCCCAGCCCTAAAATATATATATATATATAATGTAAATGTATTAAATAATGCATCTAACTGTAGCCTACAGGAATAAATGTATTAATGTAATGTAATAGCAACTCAAAATTTTTCTAATAATGTTTTACATATGTCTATAACATACATTTTTCACTGTATAAATTTGGTCTTAATCCATGAATGCATACAGATGCTTTTTTTTAAATTATTTTAGGACGGGGTCCCTCTCACAAGGATGGTTATCTGTGCTCCATGTTGTCTAAAATATTCAAACTCTGTATTATTAGACATAAACTACCTCAGAAAGCAAGCTACAGCAGACAGCACCATAACACCGGTAAAATAGAGCAAGGACATGAAAGTCTACATTTGAGACTTAAAACCTTTATCATGAATGCCTGTCTGTGAATCAATATTTTGCAAAGAAGGCATCTTTAAAGTCATGTTCAAAGCCTGCCTTAGTTCCAGCATTCATTATCCTCAGTTTGCAGGAAATCCATACTCTTTGTGAGAGAAGGATGAACTACATCTCAACGACTTCTAATTCTACAGAGAGCGAGACCGAAACGAGAATAAAGCACAAACTACAACGTAACAGTGATTGACCGTCATTCCAAACTCATACTATGGATGCAGAGATTGCAGCAAGAGAGTAAATTCAATCCTTTCCATCACGCCAGAGTCAGTTCTGCTCAGAGATCCAGCTCTCC
Organism: Semotilus atromaculatus; assembly: GCA_031834385.1. NCBI lineage: Eukaryota > Metazoa > Chordata > Actinopteri > Cypriniformes > Leuciscidae > Semotilus > Semotilus atromaculatus. Next base: position 22,400,510 of record JAULUF010000055.1, on the reverse strand, counting down.
CATGCTGCCGTCGCTGCTGCCAGAGGCATGTCTCTCTGCTCACCTTGTATAGTACGGCAGCGGGAGGGAGATTAATGGAGGACTAACCGATTTAGCTAGGCCCACTTCACAGAGCCACTTCAAAAATCCAGCTGCACAGCAATTCCTTTCACACAAGCAGCATCAGTACCTTGCTTTCAAGAGCATAATCTGGGATTTAGACCTTAAAAGGGTTTATGTTCTCAGAGGGTTTGTCTTTCAGGCATGCATTGCTTGTACACAGATTATTGTAAATTGAATAGACACGGCTGATGTGTCTGCGTACGTTCAGGGCTTCTTACCTCAGCATGGCGTTCTTGCCGTCGCTGCGCACGCAGCGAACTTGCCGTGTCTGGTAGCCTATTTCCACGTCCAAGCCCTTGAGGCTGTGGTGGTGGTGGTGGAGGTGGTGATGGTGGTGCTGGGAGCTCTGGATATGCCGTTTCACGGTGTTCCTCTCGGTATCTCCCGTGCTGAAGTCCAGCATGGTCCTTCCGCTCATCCAAAGCCCCTTGTGTTGCGGCTGCCTGCACTCGCTCCAGGTGCCGACTTTAAGGCTGTAGTGATGCTCGCTTTCCCCAACTGGACAGGGCAAAAGGTTTGCGCAATTCCTCGTTTGGGTGAGGTTAGGACAGTTAGCACCTCCGTACATCGGCGCTGCTAGCACATGCCGGGTCCGATGCTGGAGACCCGTGCCGCAAGTTCGACTGCAGCCAGACCAGGAGGAGAAATCGGACACAACGCAGTCGTGAGGGCAGGGGATCAAGCAGGCCTGTTCGAGCGCCGGTCGTGGGGAGAAGAACTCACATATCCTCTCCGTAACAGCCGTGCGGTTCGAGGTGCGCACGCAATGGACTTTCCGTCTCTGGATGCCGTGCTGGGCCGTGACGCACTCCGCAGTCCGAGGTTTGAGCTCGTTGGACTGGAACGGGGCTAGAACGCACAGCCCCCATTCTGACACCTCCCATTCAAAGAGATCCTGGTGCCACTCACACACTTTAAAACATGACCTCTGGCTCTCGGGTTTGTCTGCGTGCCGGCAGTTGGAATGGTGCGTGGTCCATCCTTCTGTGTGAATGCACCACACTGTTCTGGACTGGACCCCGCCAGTTCCACATTCTTCCCCCATACACCTGCCCCACTGACCTGGAAAAGTGGAGAGGAAAGAATGAACAATAGCTGTCAAACTTAATTCTTTCACATAAATACCTCAGCACTCATAACTATGAGCTCAACCCAGTGCGCGCACATAAATCATCAGGATATCTGTGATAGAGCGCATCACCTGGACTGCATTATTGCTCTACTTTAAAGGATTAGTTCACCCAAAAATAGAATTCTGTCATCATGTACTCACCTTCATGTCTTTCCAAACTCATCTGAATTTCTTTAAAGCAACAGGAAGGATATTCAAACAATAACTCCATAAACTTTGGTTTATTTATGACAAAGCTATCGTATTGCTTCAGACTTTTTTTGTGTCATTTTTTAACCCTGACAGACCCAGATGAACTTTCACAATGCAAGGAAAATTTACATTATACAATTTAAGAAATTTGGAAAACTTGGAAAATATGGGAAATTTTGGTTTGTTCATCACATAAAGCTATCATATGGCCTCATATTTCCAACTTCAGAGTGTGTCATTTTTGAAGCCTGACTGACCCTGATCAACATTAACTTGTATGTACACTACATTTCAAAGGTTTGTGGTCAGTCAGATTTAATTTTTTGTATGTTTTAGTCTCTAATGCTCACCTTATATGATAAAAAATGCAGTAACACATGACTATTGTAAAATTTAAATAATACAATATAATAAAATAACTGTTTTCTGTTGAAATATATTTTAAAATGTAACTTATTCCTGTGATGGCAAAGCTGATTTCAGCATCATTACTCCATTCTTAGGTCACATGATCCTTCAAAAATCATTATGTTGATAAGTTGATTTGGTGCTCAAGAAACATTTCTGATTATTATCACAGTTTAAAATGGTGTGATGATTCATATTTTTGTGAAAACCTTTATTTATTTATTTAAATAATATATATTTTTAGTAAAATGCTAAAGTTTTGCAATGTAAAATCATTCATCTCTTTAAGATATATATTACTGAACCCCAAACTTTTGAATGGTAGTGTATCAAGTATCTGAATCCAAAAAAAAAAAAACATTACAAACACTGCTAAAATATCTGCTGAGCATTGTACGAACACCCAATAAGGAATATTCTATTATCACTGTACAGCAGATAAAGAAATGCTTAATGAAATGTGCATTTTGCAGTAGTGGAACAAACAAGTTTAACAGTACACTTTGGCAATTATTGCACATTGTGTTATTAGGGACTTCATATAATAAAAATGATATTATCTTAGAGTTTTGTTTCATTTTAAATTGATGGCCACATTAAAAGCTCATCTGTGCAAACTGAAGGTAAGAAAAATAAATAAATCCATGTTAGCCGGAAAGCAGCACAGTCAGCAACAACATCCTAAACTGCTGAATAGTACTGTAGCTCATTGGAGCACATCATTAAGTTATTTCTTCATGAGATACCGCCACAGGTTTACCACAACACCATGTTTATGTATTTAACTGAAGGAATTCAACATCTCTCACACACTTTTCAAAGCTAAGTGTGTAAAATAGCTAATAGCATGTAAACACCATCATTTCACGTTCATTCCCCTAAAGAAGTCAAGCTAATACCAACGTTTAAAGGTATTTCACTGCCTCCCACAGACTCCCTCCACTGAGTCTATAGATTGACTGCACATGCACAAATGGATCAAGATTGATTTGTCCTCTGTTGTTGTACCTGCATATATAAACCTTCAGGCTAAAACCACAAGATTCAGTTAGTAAATGCAGCTGTTGTGTTCTTTAAATTCACACTTGAAGCTGAAGTGTGTCATTTCTGCGTCACTCACACATTCATTCACACACAGAATGAAATTACAAAAATAATCACTGTTTACAAACTGATAGATTCGCCCCAAACATGCTAATGGTTAAGTAAACGTTGCTGTATTGAACTGGTTCAGATGTTTAAAAAGCAGGGGAATCAAATATTATATTGCGCAGACCAAAGATGAATAACCTTCTCAGTCTGCAGACACTCTCAACCCCAGAATCATATTCATAGACATTAGAGTGTGAACTACAGCTTGTGGGGCTATACAGAAACGAGCAGGCACAGACTCAACATGGTTGTTTGTAACGCTGAACACCGATTTCAGAGTGAAGGATCAAGAGTGGAGCAAATATCTACAATACAGACTACAACAAGCCACTACATGTGGTGAGAGATGTATACGTCCTCAGACCTGCAAACTCAGAAGAGGTGAAAAAGGTGGCATGTTTATGAACTATATAGTTGTTGGAGGGTATTTTTGCGATATTAACATGTAAACAAAGCATTTTGGTGCACTTTGACAAGTAAGTAAAGGGAAACGACAACATTTGCTTCAAGTGAAAAAACAAAACATTTATTGACACTAGGGCTGGCTGGGCATGTGATTCGATTAACTTTGATTCAAAATTGATTAATTTGGGGCCTAGCAGGGCTAATTTCCTCAAAGAAAACAAAATCTCTCATTTAATGCTGTAAACTATACAGGGAACCCCAGTTGGTACATCATTATACTATTAAAGGTTAAAATTGATTGATTTGCAGTCTACCTACATAAATTACACATTTATGGATGTCATGGATAGTCATTTTTTATATAGGGCCTAAACACGTACGATTCCCATTTTCGATTCTTGTGCGGAAAAAAACTAACTCTTTGCAATGGCATATTTTGATTCAAAATGGCTAATAGTTTGCAGGTATTTGTCCTATATGGAAACCCAAACAAAGTCTGAGCATGAAATATACCTGCATGTTACAGAGCTGCTTAATGTAAACATTTGCTTTTTCAAAGCTGTGTTATTACAGTGTGCAAATGGTTAAACTGATGCATAAAAATGACCAACACGTGTTAGTGTTTTCCATGCCAGACTGGTTAGCCATTACACAAACGAGTGTTGTTGTTCTGAATGTCAACACAGTTGTAATTCAGCTGCAGGTAATCAGAGTGGTGTTGTAATTCAAACTATTGTTTTTATAAAACAGTTCAATAGGCGTGAAATTTGAATAATGAGTAACTTACATTTTAGAAATCATTTTTTCTCCACTAACGAAAATAGGTCCACATCAGAGCTGCATGATTGTGGATACATTGTGGAATGATTCAATGACACACTCATAAAGGCTGTTTCTCAATTCCAAAAACAAAAAGAACGGACTTATTAAATACGCTATTAAAAATACTACAGGCTTTCTCCAGGTCTTTATCACTTTATTAAAATTAAGCGAAACAAAATGACAAATGTTTACTTCCACGAGCTGTGACGTATTTGCGCGCTTGTAGCGGAAAATCTCTCAAGTGAGAACAAGTAGTTTAAAGCTTCTGGGTTTACATGTGTCCTCTCTACTTGCATTCTTGAGTATTGGAATTGAACTTTGAAGGTTGATGAAAACGTAGTACAAGAACACAAGGACGCAAGACCGCTTAAGAACGCATTTCAGTACAGGATGAATCAGCAAATCTTTTGAATAAAAGACCACTTACTGGTATAACAATGTAATTGATCACTACCGTAAACATCAGTGTTTATGTCTGAACTATAAACCTTCATCCCAGTGTTCTGTAATAATTTGAATTATTGTAACACAGAAATAATGATCCTGTGTGGTTAAAAAGACTGGTTTGTGAAGCTGTTTCATACATATACATGACAGCTGCTCTCTTTGGGTCAGAGGCAGCGCCAACACAGATTTGAATGTTCTGCTGTGATCGTACTTGTTCGAATTTTGACACGAATCGTTGTCATTTAGGAATAAGATCACATGGATGTCTGAATCGAAATCACAATCATTTAATGATTAATCATGCAGCTCTAGTCCACATGAAGCAGAATTAAAGCAGAATTAACCCAAGCACATCCGAACAATACACAGTACTGTATGATGTTCCTGAAAGAATCAGCGTTTTTGAATGAATCACTTCAGCAATTGATTCACTGACTTGCTCAAAGACTGAACAAATCAACATTTTTGAATGAATAATTCAATGATACTCAAAGACTTAATGGATTTTTGAGCAAATCTGTTGAGTAAATGTTCAATAACTCACTTAAAGATAGTCGTTTGATAGTCCATAGGTTGATTTACTTATTCAATGATTCCCTCGTAAACAGTAAGTTGTAGCCACCTACTGGAGTAACAATGTAACTTGTGGAAAGAGTCAGAGGAAAAATCTTTCCCCACCACTAATGCAGACTTACAGTCCGTCTGGAACAAACACAACAAGAATGATACAAAGACTGAAAAGTCCCAGTATAAATAAGCATATGCATATGTGTTTGTCATTTCTTAGCCAGTATAAGAAACAATATGGTTCAGACATTGTATGGATCAAAAGTCTGAATATGCAAAACTACTGCACCTTCCTCCCACTGGTGCTTTAGGCTAAAGCGTTCAGTTTGCAGAACTGAGATGAAATATCCTCAACATGTGTACACACCTGCGCACACACACACACAGCTGCTGATTGTTGGTGATCCAGCCAGCTCATAAAATCAGTGAATCACTGATCCCTAACAAGCCACTAGCTCCTCTCAATCCACTGCACCTGGTCAGCACAACGTGTTTCCGCACCCTAGCCTCATCCCAGCCAGTGCGGCTGTTCCAGCACCAGCTGTGCTGTGCAAGTGATTTATAGCAGCTTGATTCAGAGTGATTACACTGACAGAGCAGCAGCAAACACAACAAACTGTTCCTTTCCAGAGATCTACACCTCCAGGGCTGAATAATCACACAGTCCATCAATGGCCAGGCCCTTCTCATCCCACTGCCCCTCTTTTGGTCTCACCTACAGCCAGTGGCATCGCTCCATTCATTACAGCTTTTGTAACTACATCAAGGGATCAGCACTGCGCTTGACACACCACAAGGCCTATTCTTTTCACCCACAGCCTGATTGCAGAAAAGTGTGATGATCGTTTTTTTTATGACAAGTAACAACTATTCCACTTACATGTTAAAAGCATAATTTACCAAAAAATGATTCATTCATGTAGTTGTATCAAACCCATATGCTATTTTTCAGGGACATTTTGTCAAAAGAATTGTTCCACAAACAAAATAAACTGTTTAAAGACGAGTGGAGGTGAGTAAATAATACAAAAATGTGACTGAAAAAAAACAAAAAAACAATACAATTAAAATGACATATTCATAAAGATAACCAAAAACAGATGAATACATATCTACATTAAACTAAATCAATGTCTTTTCAACACTGCTGCAAAACTTTTGGTTGTTGTATTGTCAGCTTAGCCCAGATGTGTGTTATTGATACAATAACATTTATGCATTAGGCATACACTTGTATTTAAAGTGACTTACAGTGCATTCAGGAACGTTAAATTTGAGGCTTGATTTTATTGGATGTTTATATATAACATAAACTTGCTCACTATGCCTTGCATTTTATTACTAAAATAAACAGAGAACTTTGAAAAATTTCCATCAATATGCAAATTATTGTGAGACTTGAAATTAACTGCTAAGCGAGGTACTAAATTATTCATGACTATATCTCCATGCTGAATCCTGTCGTGTTTAATTTATTCAGTCTAGCGAGTGCTTAATTATTGCATTCGTATATATGGCACCTCATGTGGTTGTAAACTTGTAGTCCATCCATCTTTTACTGCTCTTAATTTCATCCAGGTGTCTGTTTGGATTGATGAGAAATATTGATGACTGATGTTTAACTACTTAATAGTTGAGTGGAGTTCAGTCAGCTGCGGAGCAACACTCAGAGACGCTGAACACAAACACAAACATCTCAGGCTCATCCAGGCAGATGGAGCTACAGTTAACACTCCAGATGTTGGGGGTGAGGTACATGCAAGAACTGTGAATGGAGAGAACCCTCTTCCAGGTCTGTCAGTAAGTTCAAGTATAAAGTGTGGAAATCTAGCTCCGGTGTAAACACACGTTCACATTGTCAGCAGTCTCCTGTCTGAGTGACAGCTTGTGATTGTAATGCAACCTTGTGCTAAATCAAATCCAGAGAAAGGTCACGTCCAGAATCATGAAGTGATTTAAGCTAAATATTGAAATTACTCTCTGTGAGTGTGCTTAAAAGAGTTTAATTCACAATATCTTAACCATGAATAAACCATATGCAACTAGCAAAGAATAATTGTAATACTTTATGAGAGCATTCAAATTAGATCTGATTTTAGAACTGAATCAGATGGAATTCTACTTAAACATAACTATAAAATATCTTAATAATATTAATATTAATAATAAAGAAGATATTAAAATAAGTAGATACTACACAGTCCCACAAAGCTGTAATACCAGGGCCTAAAATTGTGTCAAATGCAAGTCAAAATCTGCGTTGGTGAGTATATGAAATATGTCAATAGCCAGTTGGCCAGTAACATGTTTATGAATTCAATGAAGGAATTATTTTTTTGAAAAGAACACATTCACACAAAGTGTAGTAAACATAGTCGATTATGTTGTGTGAATTTGTCTTAATACAAAAAAAATAGTTCATGCCCGGTAAAAAATATTTATGGCTGGTAAATTTTCTAAAGTCACCGACCATTTGCAGGTGTGGCAAAAAAAGTTAGTTTTAGGCCCTGTGTGCCACTATGCAGTTACATTTGTAGCTATACCATTACTTTAATATGAAATATGTCTAAAGGCATGTTGGCAACAATTAAGCTAAATGTTTTAAACATTTATTTTGATATACAGCATTTGGGCAAATATTAACACTACTGAATGACTGAATATCTCCTAAAACAACAACAGTTCATAAGGTGAATGAGGTGAACTCAAAGAACATCCCAGTTACTGTTGACCTGTTTAATGTGTTTCTTTTCATTATTCATAATCTTGAGTGAGTCTAAGAAAACAGAATGATTTTATGCAAATATGAACGCAAACACATAAGCACTTTTGTTTGTCTGTTTTGTTTCAGTCTGGCATGTGCACTGCTAAAAAGACTGGACGGTCGCATAGATGATGAATATTAATCACAGTATTGATGGAGTTGTTTCTTTTGAAATGGAGAGTGATACCAGCTGTTGCATCAGATCCTGTTTGACATCCAGTCAAACGATGGAGCTTCCTATACTTATTCCATTGCAGGGCCACTGGAAAGATACCGTTTCATTTCCCAATAGGTGAAAATTCAGACACAGTAGTACTCACAGCAATTATAATCATTATTTGTTGATTTCTTTCTCTCAGATGTGCATTTATGGCAACATTTGGACATCTCTAAAAACAGTTAAATTAATTATTAAGGCTGAGATTATTATTATCTGTAAAAGTCTGTATCGTGCTTTGTGCAAAATATATGTAGTGTTTTGAAGTTTTTTGTTAATTTTGACAACCCATACAGCATGTGTGTACTTAAGATTTAAAATCCCCACAAAAAAGCTTTTGACTCAAATTAATAAAATAAACAACATGAAACTCACTTACTGGCAGACAGATGCTTTCAAATGCTCACATACGCGTTGTGTCTCAGTGTAAGTGGATAAATGCACTTCAAAGTCAAATTATATTTGTGCATTAGTGTGAATTCAGCCTATAGAGACAGAGCGCAACGCGTCATAATCTGAAGACCACGCCGGGGAAACCAATCCAACCGTGCCCATTGACTTTGAATGACATATAACAAAAGACAGAAAAATGCCTAAAAGCTACTGACAAGGTGTACAGCAAACAAGCTAAAAAAAACAGAAATACATTTTTATAAGCTTCCGAACCATAAAAGCCGGCCTTTAAGGAGACAAAAGTGGATACAGGCAATAAGAAGTGAAGCATCAGCAGGAAGAATGGGTAAATTGTGGGATCCTGACACTCATTATGTCTACGTGTGCAGTAAACATTTTGTCACTGGTAAGTCAAATATCCAAATGTCAGTTTTATATATTATATTACAACGCATTAAGCTATAAGCTGTAGCATTTTGACAGTATGCAACTTTTAGAATATGGATAAAGCAGAAAGCTATACAGTAACGGTTATGTTTGCGAGTGCCTTAGGGTTACGTTACTAAGAATAACGCATATATTATTATATACGTTAATAATATAATAGGGTATGTAATTACCCATATTACTATTTTCATTAATTATTACTAAATGCCTTAGTTACAGTAATTGGTAGGTTTTCAAGTGCCAAGCTACAGTTGCTAACACTAGCTTGCTAACTTATTTTAGTTATGATATCAACTGCACCCCAACTTCCCTATATATCTGGCTTTATTTTTTGTCCATAAATAATTTATAAATTTATAAATGGACATTTTCATCACTAGAGAATCTTGGAAAAAGATTATACAAAGAATACATTCCAATAAAATGTTGGAGAACTAGTTGCTCTCTGTCTCAATTGATCCACTTTTATGTCCTGAAACAGCCGGTTTTTGGGGTCGACAGCTTATAAAAAGTTATTTCTGGGTTATTTAGCTTGTTTGCTGTAGACCTCGTCACATAGCAGCTTATAGACATTTTTTTGTTTGTTTTGTTATAAGTCATAAATGACAAGGAGGCAGCCTCTCGCATGCAAAGTCAATGGAGACAGTTGGATTGTCCCAACTGTCCAACAAATTAATTCCAGGCCTCAGCTATATAACTAGAGTGTTTGAGGGGTGGTCAATGTGAAGAACATATGCTGACATTATGCAAATGCATTACATTGTTACACAGGTATGTAACAGGAAATGAGATGACTAGTTTCAGCATCGATGAGGTTCAGAATTGATTCTTTCTTTTATAAGACAATAACTTTATTTGCCATGCACTTTGATCTTTGTAGAAACTTTGTAGACCTTTTACTTTCACAAACAGCTATATTACAAAAAGGTCATATTTGAAAAAGCATAATTGGGGCACTTTAAAGCACTCTTAGATACTGAAAGCACTCTTTGTTCATTACTTGTGCAATGTTTCTTTGTTCCTCTTTATTATTTACTATTTATTTGTATGTTCTGAAACTATAGTTAAACTATAGAAAATTCTTAACATATATTTTTAATTTGTGATTATTTAAAAAAGTAATTATAATTACATAAGTAATTAAAAAATATATATATGAATAAATTTAAGATTTAAAGTCTGTAAACCAATTAATAATAATAATAAATAGTTTTGGAATCTGATTGGATCTTGAGGTGCCTAAAAATTCCCACACCTATAAAGGACATGACAATGACAATAAAAAAATAAAAATGTATCTAGAAAAGAAATGGCAAAACTGAATTGTCACGAAAATAATGATTTCATGTTTTATTGTTTAATATATTAAAAATAAATATATATTTTATTCCAAATAAATAAATTTTAAATTGAATGAATTGTTGCAATAGCCTTTATTCCCACAAACCTATACATTCTGTGCAGTTTCGTGTGCATTCACTAACCAATACAACAGTGTTTCAAACTACTATATCTTTAAAAGCTTGCCAAATTTTGCGCTTACCATAGGTGTAATCTGTGGACAGGACATGTCCCCACCACCCATCTCACATGCAGCACAAATGTATCCAATACAAATGAAACATCTCCAGTTGACTAGCAGAATATTAATTTAGTTAATATTCTGTTATATTGAGGTGATCTGGCACTGGAATGTGTTGTTTATGTGTTAATTGTTGCTTATCAGTTCGTGCACAGTCTTCACACAGACGAGCACTTCAATCTATCGCTTCACACCATTGCAGAGACTCTCTATTCATTCCATTGAAATCTCTAAACAAAATGCATAAAAACATGTCACTGATCTTGATATACAATCACTGATGAACATCTTTGGTTTTAATGAGAGAGAAAAAAAACAAAAAAACATGAGGGCGGGGAACCTCTGATACGCTTAAGAAAATTTCTAGAACCAGACAGGGCACATTAACAATTATAGCGGATTTATGTATTTACTAACATGAAGAATCTCGTGATTGACAATATAGATTTTAAGGATGAAACTATCATGTTTAACATGATTTCCATGTCGATAAGTTAAACTCAATGCACCATTGAAATTAAACATGAATTATTGTACATTTCTTATATAGCATTGTATTAGCAACCCCAACACACACACACTCCTGCCCACTGATTTTTTAGAACAAAGTTACGCCACTGGCTCTTAGACAGAGAGCAGAGAGATATGGCTTGCCACTGGAGTGACTGACAGGCTCAGTCAAACTCATATTATTCCTGAGGTGTAATTGCATGTCTTGTGTAGTGTAAATGACTCTTGACATTAGAGAGCATGCGAGCTGAGGGCTAATTGAGTGAGGATACACTCTCACCTCTCCAAAGCTATCAGGATAGTATCACATGCCAACTGAAGGAAAAACAGCGATGAGAAGACGGCAACAAAGACCGAGGACAGACCGAAATCCTAGAGAGAAAATTGAAATGGCCCAAATTGTACAATTGAGATAACAACATGTTTTTGCTCATTTTCACGGTCAATGAGCCTCTTCAGTTCTAAAGACAGTGTATCCAGAGAGGGCGAGCATCTGGAAAACCTACAAACACATTTTGAACGAGGGAAAGGACTTCATCAGACCGAAACCGGGCAGATTTCCATGACAGCAGTGAGATTAAGATGAAGATCGTCTGTCGCGCTGATGTGTTCCTCTAAATACTCACAATCTAAATCTCTGTCAGGCAGCGAGAAGTAACTGTGACAACCCTGAGAATTCAAGAGATCCGACAATGACCTTGTTTAAATTGAGTGTTTTAAAGATGAAATAACACTGGAAGGATCGCACTTTTACTGCAGTTCAAAACAGGCCATCTGTGCAACATTAAGTGGGAATTCACCGGGAAATTATTTTTATAGATGAGCTGTCTGCATTGTTTTACCACCATTCACTAAAGGAACTGTACAAATGAGGTAACAGCACAAACACATCAGAAAATTGTGGACGCAACATGTGAGTGTGGCTGTGAATGGGGGAGATTATCCATGTCATATAAAGTTGAATCATGCTTTAATTAATTACATTAATGGCATTGATCTTATGGTTGTGGCTGTTGTGGTTCACAGTCGTAGTGGCACCAGCTTCTACAGTAAATGTGCCGTATTCAGACGACTTTGATATGGACGACTCGTGGACACGTCATCGCTGCTTGCAGTTATACTTGTGTATATTTTACACAGAAATGGTACGTTTCGTGAATACGGCCCAGTTTCTCACATTTAACAATTAACTACAGTAGTTATGCTGGATTGTGGGTGGTTATAGTGGTTATTGTTGTGCTGAAATATAGCGTGCTAAAGTAGTGCACCTGTTTAGTGAATTCACTCTTAAGTCTGGCGTCTTTTTCCACGCTGAATGCAGAAATGAATGGATTTCAGGTGAACATACTGTACACACTGATAAATATGATGATTGTGCCGTCAACAGTGCTTCCTACATCAACAGCGTGTGATAATCCCTCCCTTTGACTTCCTCTTTCCTGTGGAGAAAAACAGAAGTGTCAGCCACTGCTGGAGCCAGGTGTTATCTCCAGAGCCATTAGACAGGGACGGTGGTTGGGGAAGAAGATAAATGGAGTTCTTCACAGCTTCCATGCATAAGATGGGACATGCACCTTCATCTTGCTCTAAATAAGATTTGTGGCACCACAACAGAAAAAGTCCACCAGGAGACAGTGTCCAGAGGGGAAAAAACTGTACATTTCAGGGAAATGAAGGTTTCCCTTCATTGATGTTACTGTAGGGGATGTTACTGTACAGTGTGTCATATACAGACAGAGTGAAGAAAACAATTTAAGAATACTGACAGGCACCAACTATTTATGTTGAATGCTTTTAAAGCCCCTCCTGAGGTGGTCAAATTGCTCAGATCTCACAAGTGTCTTGGAGGGCATTTACTATTCATACTATTCATTGGTCTATTCATAAACATTGTACAATCCAATCAGAACAGATGCAAAAGTCTAACTCTACTATTTGAGAGACACATTTCAGTGATTATATGTGTTTTTATAGTAAGGTAACCTAAAACAAAAATGTGGAAAGATCTAAATTACAGCTTTATTTGACTAAAAGATATGGATAAAATGTTTTTTAAAAAGTCCTTATGCTCACAAAGGCTGTTAACAGTAAATTAGCAGTTTTCTATTTAATAAATTTTAATAAACTAATTCCTGTGATGATGGCAAAGATACATTTTCAGTAACCATTACTCCAGTTTTGGAATATGGTGATTTGGTGCTCAAGAAACATTTATTATTATCAATTTTGAAAAAGACTGTGACCCTTAATGTTTTTTTGGAAACCATGAGAATTTTTTTTTTTTAGGATTCTTCGATAATCTTCTGTTCAAAAGTATTTATTTGAAATAAAAATCTTTTTAAAAATGTCTTTTCTGCTACTTTTGATAAATTTAATGCATGCTTACTGAATGTAAGTATTAAAAAAATGTGCCATTTGTATTTATTATTTTGGTAAAATAAAGTGCGTAAAATAAACGCCATTCCAGATATCTCAGTCCCAATTTAACTCTTGGATACACCAAAGAGAGTCATTTTTAGGTATCAGATAAGGTAGAAATTTTTGTGTAAGCTGTATAGTTTTGCAGTGTATATAATACGACTAAACCATAGCTCTGGGAAACAGTGGTGTTTATGGAGCTGTGTGTTTTAGAGCAGCTTATACGATATATGAATGTGAAAGATGTACGTTAAGCAAGCCTGCTGTAAGAAGAAAGAGCATCTACTCTATAGAAGTCAGCTCCTGATACATGACAAAAGCTAAAAACAAGACATTCAAGAAGATACTCTGTAATTTGGGACAGATGGCGCTTTGGCAGCACCAGCTGCATGCTGAAAGAAATATGCAGCATTTTGCATAGTGCGAATATGGCAAGCCTATAAGAGACACGCAGACAAACATGTTTATTTACAGCAAATTCTTGTCAGCGTAGGATCGTCTGACAACTTGTGACAAGATCCAGAGCCTGAAAGCCTGAGATCTTTCATCACTCATTCCTCATCTACTTGGATCTGAGGCAAATAAAATCATGCATTGGGAGATGGGGTCAACTCTTGATGTAAATCATTCATGACACCACATTCATAGATTATTTGTGTTCTCAGAGCACAAATGCGCAAAACAAACAACTAAACAAAGTGGAAGAAGCAAAAATAGTCTGTAGAAATTACAGTTTTTTACTTGAGAGAAAAAAAGTCACTTTTGAGCTTGCAGTACCTGAACTCTGGCATCTGAAAATAACATCCTGTATTTGCAGAGTTGGACAGATAAAAACTGTGACTGTTTTCTCTGGCTTTTGAAATGGCTTGAAATGCATTTAAAATGGAAACCGAGAGATAACATGATATTTAACAATGAGAAGATTGACAGCGTAATTCACAAGTGTCACTAGTAATGGAACCACATATGATGGCACTTTAAGGTCATTAGAGTGATAAAAAAAAAAGGAGCTGCTATCTTTCCTCATGCCATCTTGGGGAATCGAATGCAAAAAGGAGGAATAAATTACCCTGCCATTTATTTTGTAGAGTCCTTTAAATCTGCAAGAGTATTTGTCCCTTTTCTTTTCAATGACTGAGAACATTATCAAATAATCTATTAAAAACAAAAAAAACAAAATTCTTATTAATAATAAAAATTATAATACAAGAGAAATGCATTTTATTTCAGTCAATTCTAAGGTGTTTAATGTGTTCCTCAGATTGTGATTATTGCTTAATACATGTCCTGTCTATGTCATGTATTAGATCTTTTAGTTTTGGCTTCTGAAGCCAGAAGAACATGCACATGCAGGATAAAGACTAGAGTTTGATTCTTAACGTCATGTCCTAAACAGACGCAAAGCGATAAGATTCTAGCGGCAAGCAATTTGTCTCTCCACACCAGACGTGGCACGACACGACTACAAGATGTGACAAAATAAATCACAGCCAATCAGAAGAGCGTGTGGGCGGGCTCTCTCTTCAAGCGCACTGCACCCGCAATGAAATGGAAAAGTACATAATCAAATTCATAACACCATTTTAGCATTATTAAAAATACATACTGAGTGACTGGTGCAGGCTTTTGTCATAGATACACTTTGTTCACATTGAGTTCACAGTCACGCATCTTGTAATGAGTGGGTGCCTTTAGTTTGTGAAGATTCATTGCATGTATTCATGCATAAGTAATGTAACAGTTCTTTTTATGTAGGATGTTATTGCAGCATTATTCACAGTCAGTTCTATTAGATTAGGAAAGGTATAAAAGTATAAAATCAGTAAAGTCAGTCATAACAGAATATGAGGGTAAAGTCTGGGACTTTCAAGACTTCAAGCTTTTTATATACCTGTGGGAATATGTGACCTTGAAAAGTCCTTGGAAGTTTTAAAAGACATCATGTCCTCTACATGCATTACAACGAGTATGAAACTTTACTGAAACCGGACAGTCTACTCCTGCCTTTCGGAATGGATTAGATTTAATAATCACTTTGGAATGAAATGACATTTAAAACCGCTAAAGTTGAGAATGTTGCTGGGCGATAAATTACATCACCTAACAATGCAAACTAATTGCAAATTGAGCAGCGCAAGAAATATCAGATATAGCTTCACACTAAGGTGTTTCTCTGCAGCTACCATCTGCTTGTAATCACATGCAGCTTTAAATGCAAAGTACATGTAACAACGTGTAAACCGTCTAAACAAATTCCATGTACAGCTGCTAATTGGGCTGTTTTAGAGGACAAGTCTCATTGGACTAACAACTGAGAGAGAGAGAGAGAGAGAGAGAGAGAGAGAGAGAGAGAGAGCACTTAGATACAGAGTGACAACAACAAAAAAACTCAATATACACTGTGAACTTTTCACGTCATGTGTCAGGCAAGTTATATTCAGACACACATGGAATCTGTGTACATTCCTTGTGGGCCTTGCAATTTCACAAAACGTTCAGGAAATTTCTATAGAATCTGAATGTGCATCAGTCAAAGTTCTACACATCCAAAACAATTACAGTTACAAAAAATGTATATGTCTGATACGAGACGTTTATCAATGTTTGTACGGAAATACATCAAACAAAACTTTACAGATGATGTGCTCTTTCATAGACGTGTGGTAACTGCATTATTTTTGTTACACTAATAACGTTATTGCTTTATAATGGAAGAAAACAGTACCCTTTCCAATTCTGTTTGCCTCACACTGTTGGTGGTTTTGCAGGAATGAAGATCCACTGGGATGTATTTATAGACTGCATCTTGAAAAATGTTGGGGTGAGCGGGGCACAAACTAACACAGGGCTAATTGTAACACACTTGTTTTAAATACATCCTAGCATGACGAAACTTAGTGTATTTGCTAGTTGCCATATCAACACTATAGAGAAAATGTTTTGGCAAAATTCTGAAATCTTTGGAAGATATCACTGAACATATATTTATCTATAGCAAAAGTAAATGTCTTATGGAATTTTTTCATCTCAGTTATTTGTGTTTATTTAAAATTAGACTCTGTAGGTATCTGTAGAGTCTCTAGGTGTGGAAAGGTCTGCAAAGGAGATAGGGGTTTGAAGATACACCAGAGTAGGATGGGCTGTTTACGACACAGTAGTGTGCAACCGGGTGAGACGGAGGAGAGGCAGGGTCAGTTGTCTGACCATAGCACCCAGAATCCTCCAAGCACACAACAAAGGCGTCAGCATTCCCTCAAGTACCAACAATGTATCAGACGACCAGCAACATCAAGAGAGGCAAGCCAGGCAGGAAACAGGTCAGCAAGTTTGGGCCATTGAGGGAGAGGAAAAGAGGAAAAAGCTAGTGCTGTGGCCAACAGCAGCAGCCAGGAAAGACGGGGTGTCTTTCGACAGCAAAATAAACCAAGTCCTGGAGTCTGTCCTTGCTGGTGATATTGGCAGGAAGATGAAGGCATTGTCCACTATCATTTGGAACATGTGAGCAGAGCGCTTTGGGATGGAGCAGAGACAGACCAAAGGCCCAGGGCATGCTGGAGAGAACAGGCGCTCAAGAGTAATTGCACAACTCAGAGGTGACTTGAGAAGACTGAAGAAGGCTATTCGGCAGGCTCCTGAAGACGAAAAAGAAGACGAGTGCCAACAAAGGGATAGAAGGAGGCGGGAAAAGGAGAGGGTCAAGTTCACAAAAAACCCTTTCAAGTACTTGTCAGGGCTCCTTGGAGTTTAAAAGATCAGGAGTGCTAAAGGCCCCGAAGGAGGAGGTAGAAGAGCACCTCCGTAAAGTGCACAGTGACCCAAGGCGAGAGAAAGAACTCGACCTGGAAGAAAAGCTGTGCAGCCCAGAGGAGCCGACCATCTCCTTTTATGGCGGAGTGCCCAGATGGCAGGAAGTCAATGACTTCATCCGAAAGGCCAGGGGAAGATCTGCACCAGGGCCGAATGGAATTCCATACAGAGTTTATAAGAACTGCGAGAGGCCGAGGAGATGTTTTTGTAGGCTACTTAAGGTAGTGTGGAGGAAGAACCATCTGCCAGACAGTCTTCTTATTGCCGAGGGCTGCTTCATCCCCAGGCAGGAGGACTCTTCCAGCTTGAAAGATGAGGGGAGTGCAACAGGCAGGGCCTTCATGGACGACTTGACAATCACAGCGAGGTCAGTCCCAGAGGGCAGATGGATCTCGGAAGATTTGGTAGAGCTCACCCCAGAAGCTAGGATGGAGTTCAAACCCTCAAAATTGAGAAGCTTGGTCCTGAAGCGGGGCCGTGTCCAGGACCGCTTCCGGTTTAAGATCGGTGAAGATACCATTCCAACAGTCACGGAGAAGCCGGTAAAGAGCTTTGGGAGGTGGTACAGAGCCGACCTGACTGACAAAGCAAGCATGAAGGAGATGCTCAACCAAGCAGAAGAATGGCTGAAAGCCCTGTAGAGGAGCGGCCTGCCCGGCAAGTACAAGGTATGGGGCTACCAACACGGCATCCGTCCAAAACGCTCCTGTGGCCGACCGCTTATGTATGAGGTCCCCTTAACAACAGTGGAGGCTTTGGAAAGGAGAATCAACAAGTTCCTCGGGAGGTGGCTGTTTGTCCCCAAAAGCTTTTGCTCTATAGGGCTATACAGCTCCGGGAGCAAACTGCAATTGACCTATGGCTAAGCCACCCCCCAAAATATGATGAGCCAATCACAGTGCGCATAGTTCACCCAATACACTCGGACATTCTCTGCTTCCACGTCCATTGAAATGCATTGCAGTTAGTCAGTTTTCACTCGTTTTTATATGTTTTTTTCTTGTCATTTTAAGTTTAAAATGGTCAAACAGTGTGCATAGGGTACAACTCTGACACTATGGGTGGGCGACGGTGTGTCCCAAGCCACGTCTCAACTGAGATTAGTGTCTGCGCTGGATAAATTAAGTTATGCGGTATCATTAGACCACAACACTAACTAAACGTGGATAAATTAAACAAGGATGTCTACATCTGTTCTAATGTAAGTCAACAACGTATTTGAACGTTATCTTTAACATCTCTAACGTTAGCCTAACATTAGAAAATGTTAACGTTAGCTTCTAGCTGCGTTATACGTTACATCATGTCACTTAGCTTCATTAACGTATCTGTAAAATAACCGAGATAACAAAAATTAGCAATGTTGTGCTGAATGATTCATGTAAATACTGTAGCACCAAACTAACGGAGAGGTTTAGTAATGATGGTAAAAAGGCTTGTCCTGGAAACGTATGCAACCTAGACCTGTAGGCTACATATTTAATTTTATCATGAACCATTGATTACATACAGTTTTGAAGCACAACATTTTAGACAACTTTCTACCAAAACAAATGGGGAACTTTGTGTGTGTGTTTTTTTAGCAAAACATGTAGCCTTTTCACTCCTCTTCAACATAACTAAATATTCAAGCTATTTACATATACAGTGTCAATAGACAAGAGGTCATGATGTTCAAAAGGTAATTGATTTGTGTTGATTTAGTGTGAGTAATAACTCCAAATAAAATGCTATATAAAAATTATCAATTGCCTCCTGTGAAATATCTCCTACTGTGACAGCTGCCATAGTGCCTGTCACCGAATGTTGACTGTTTGTCTGAGTGAGTGGAGGGGGCGTGGCTTAGCCATAGGTCAATTGCCATTTACATCAGTCGTGGAATTTAAGACAGCCAAAGTCCGGCTGGCCATGATATTGCGCAACAGTGATGATCAGGCTGTGTGACAGGCGAACATCGCAGTGAAGACGGGATTTAAGTGGAAGGCCAGCGGAGCTCTGAGGGAAGAGGAGGAACTCAAACAACATGCAGACATCATGGGTACGGTGACTCAGGGGACGCTGGGCCTGGGAGTCATCACATGAGCAAGCTGGAAGGAGGCAAGGGCAAAGAACCGGAAAGGGATGGTGCAGAAGGAGATTCGGGTTTTGGAGGAAGAGAGCAGACAAGCCAGACAGTAGCCATGGAACAGCAAAGCAGCTGGAACCGGTGGGAAAATGTCCGAGGAAGATCCCTCAGTTGGAAGGACATCTGGAACATGGAGGGGCATCGGATAAAGTTCCTCCTTACCTCCGTGCACGATGTACTGCCAACACCAACAAACCTCCAACGATGGAGACTGGCAGAAGATCCCTCCTGTGCGCAGTGCAAAAGACCAGCAAACCTGAAGCACATTCTGTCATCCTGTCGGGCAGGCCTGACTGAAGGGAGGTTCAGGTGGCGCCATGATCAGGTGCTGGCGCAACTGGCCGATGGACTGGAGAAGGAGAGATAAAGGCCCCCGCTTCATTGGCTTCCTCAGGCCTGGGGAGAAGGCAGGCAAGGAGGACAGATGTTTAGGGATCCTGGGACAGAGGACTGGGAGATGAGAAATCTCGGAAGGCAACTCAAGTTTCCAGAGGAGATTGCTGTCACCAGCCTCCGACCAGATATCGTGCTCTGGTCCCAAGCAACGAGTTAGGTGGCCCTAATAGAGCTGACGGTACCCTGGGAGGAAATGATCGAGGAGGCACATGAACGCAAGCTAGGGAAGAATCAGTCCCTCATCTCTGAGAGCCAGCAGAGGGGTTGGAGAGCCTGGAATCTAAAGGTGGAGGTGGGTTGCAGGGAGTTCCCGGGACAGTCACTTTCATTTGGGTTAGAGGGGCAACCCGGAAGAACCTGGTGAACAATATATCAAAGCAGGCAGAGACAGCATCCAGATGGCTGTGGTTAAAGAGGAGCGAGCGGTGGCTAAACCAGGCTGGCAGAGGGGGCGGGGGTCAGAGCTGAGTGGTGAAGTCCTGAATGGCCGAGGGAGCAGTTCCAGGACGCTGATTCTGCTGTCAAGCCCCATTGAGGTGTTGTAGGCTATTTGACGAAACATCAGTGAGGTGGGGTGCCCACTTGAAAACCCAGTGAAGTCAACAGGTCTTAATCATGCAGCTCTGCCCTCAGTTGAAGACGTCTGAGGGGAGCGACTTCAATGCTAGCCCCCCACATAAGGAGTAGGACGTGCCATGTTCAGAAATTATTATTATTATTACTATGCTGACTAACTATGGTGTATAATTGTTCACCGGTGTGTTCACTGTCAAACTCAAAAATTTGTTTTATTAAAATAAAATATAATAATTTTATTTTATTGAGAAAATTATTTTTGTTTGTCTTATAACAACTTAATGTTATTTTTTTTATTAGATCAGATAACATTTCAACATCCACCTATGAGGCATGTTGTCACATTTCACTTCCATTCTTTCGGGGTAAATCAAGAAAAAAGTATACACTGTATTAATGAAACATAACCACATTGTACAAGACATGTGTGAAATTAATGATGGAAAAAAATAATATTCTGAACCTTAAGTAGGTTAACGTTAGGTTGTGCCCTGCTCTCCCCTGCTTTCACTTTTGCAAAACCATATACAAAACAGCTGGATGAAAATCAGGGGCTGAACAGTGGGGGCTATCGGCTATTGGCTATCTCTAAAACTTGTGAATATTACTTTTTTGACGTGGCGTTAGCCCAGCAGTCCTATCTATGCTGATAAATAGAAAAAAGCAAAGGTGCAAGACATGCTTATTGTTTTATGAGGAAATGAACTACTCCCATAAAGCACCGTGAATTATGTAATCAAATAAAAAACAAATGTAAAATAAAATGAATGTCTTATAATCACTGATAAGTAAAACAATATATTTTACGGTTATTGACAAATATTCAGACTGAAAATATTGAAAATATTCAGATTCAACTATTGGTCTGTTTAAATGCTCAGAAGCATTTAACTCAGAATCAAAGCAACGCAAACTTTTTACAGCTTCTGACTCTACAGGCAAAATAACACCACATATACAGTATATCAACAACTTGCTAGAGAGAAAACAATCAAATTTAATGCCAGCATGTCTCTTTCAACACCACTCCCTCAGCGTGAGGCATTTCCTACAATATCTAAACATACCGAGTACATGACCCTTTTATTTCTGAAAACAAACCAGCTCCCTTTGAAGGAGAAATGACCCTATAGAGTTTAAAAGCAAAAGCACAGCAGCAGCTTTGGCTCGGTTTATCATTACAGCTGTGTTCTCTCTCACAGCTCATTGAGATGCAACCTCAGGAGTGTCTCGTTTAGGCTCCCCGTGCCTCCTCCCAGCAGAACAGCACACACAGCTGAAAGAAACCTGCAAACGTGTGGATCTGTGACTGGTTGAGGTAAAGGCGGAAACGTGTTTACCAGCGAGTGACATTAAAGAAATGATCAGTAAGATACGTAGTCGAAAATCGTGATGTTACAAATGGGGAGATTTAAAACGCCCCATTTCAGAAGGGTGTAAAAAAATAAAAACAATGTTTAGTTAGATTGTAACCTCTTATGTGTGTAAATATCAATGACATTTAGATTTTCCATTGTGAATCATGACCTCTAATATGTAACAACTTACATTTTAAAAACAATATTAACAGTTACTGTAGGGGCTGTTGGCACAGAACGTGTTTTTGTACACAAAGTAGTCGTCTTCTAGACTTTGACCGTTGTGCTCATCTTTTGCAAGCATCTCGCACACGAGACAGAGTTCATTAAG
This sequence comes from Semotilus atromaculatus, assembly GCA_031834385.1. NCBI lineage: Eukaryota > Metazoa > Chordata > Actinopteri > Cypriniformes > Leuciscidae > Semotilus > Semotilus atromaculatus. The sequence continues at coordinate 22,378,359 of JAULUF010000055.1, read as the reverse complement.
GCGCTCAGGTTAAAATAAGTTAAACTTTTTAAAAAAACATGTCTTGAGAAACTTGAGACACTTTCTCAAAAGTGAGTTCATCTTCGGAACACATCTTCCGAACACAAATCATCTTCGGAACACAAATCAAGATCTTTTTAATAAGATCTGAGCTAGTTCTGTCCCTCCATTGACAGCTAGGCAACAACCACTTCAAAAAGTTCGTAAAGAGATCATAAAATTAATCCATATGAATTGAGCGATTTAGTCCAAATTTTCTGAAGAGACTCGATCACTTTATATGATGCTCTTATTTACATATGATATAAACATTGATCAGCAAACATAAACAGAAGCTCAACCGAATCTGCTTGACACGCGAGAAATAAACTCATTGTTTTCGCACATAAAGCAAATTGTGAGCTTAGAATTATAAGGTTCTATATCCGTTTAGGGTAGTTCTGAGATATTGAGAATCACAGTTTTTACATCCCAGCTGGCAGAACTGTTGGAACCTTTTTATTTTATTAATAACTACTAACAAAATATTATTTTTTTTACAAAAATAACACCACACAGGCATTAATAAACACCTAATGGATCAGATTATGTAAAAAACTCAATTTCGACCAAAAGTGGAGATAGAACCTTATAATTCTAAGCTCACGAAATATGCTTGAGTTTCTGATTATCATAACTGATGTGTCTGTCCATTGTATGATCAAAATTTTGAAAATATCGCCTTTTTTGAGTAAATGATGACTGAATCGACATTTTCTTGCCTTTCCCTCTATGCAAATACACTTAATTACTAGTATGATGACTCAATCTTTCTAATACACAGTCAGTATGATGTCCCAAGTCTTAATTAATGCACATTACATTTACAGGTAACTTAAACGGATTGATCATTCTAAATGGATCAACAATTGCGGTCTAAAAACCTGGTCTAAAGGCAATGGCGCAGTCTATTTCAGTTGCCTCAAAATAGCAATGTGTCAACCTCGTTTTCAGACCAGCACGCCCATGGACGCAAATGCATTTGACATTTAAACAACGTGACGCAGGACGTGAAAATGATAACTGCGTCGGGCTGAAACTAGCAAAAACATTATTTTTATTCTTCATTTATTCAGTTTACTTTTCCTTACATGATCTAGCACACTGCTCTACACGTTTAGTGGTCTAATGATGCCTGAAATTCTGTTCCTTGAAAAGCGCAACTGCACATCATGCAGGTATCAGTCTCCTTAAGAGGCCAGAAACACTGTAATCTGTCTTTGATGTAACAGCCAGAAGTTATTTAATAAAAACTCAAATATACAGCCATCAAATCACACATTTGACATTTGCAAGTGAAGACATTCTATTGCAGTCAAAAAATAAGTATCTGTGCAGCATGTTAAAAATAGAACAAGGATGTCCGTCAGCTGAAGGCGCATCAGGGGTGCTTCCAGTGTAGACAGCTCTGTTGACTGTAATGGGAGAGAGATCTAGTTTTTCTGCACAACACGTCCGGTGTAGACATGCAGAACTAAACCTTCTAGATGGATGCATGCTGGCTTGTTTGTTGTCACTGCAGTTTTTAACCACAAATTTACATTTGCGTTTCAGACCTAAATAAAAAAAATATATAGAATGCCCAAAAAAAAATTAAAAACAAAATGTAAAGGGTAAAAATTGATCTGTGAGGCAGATATAAGGATAATATTTGAGGGGTAAGAATCTCTAGTAGTTTGAGAGCCTTGGATTACACCAATAAAAGCCATTTTTAAAGATCATAGCAGGCAAAAGTAATTATTTAAGGGACAGTTCATCCAAAAATAAAAACTCATGAACTTGTTCACTACACAAACTTTCTTCTGTAGAACACAAAAAGTTCTTATTTTTTGGCCATACAATGGAAATCATTGGCGTCCAATGCTGTTTTAGACCCTATTGACGTTTCATTATGAACACTGAAAATACTTTCATTTGTGTTCAACAGAAGAATAAATAGTCATACAGGTTTGGATCGACATGAGGGAGTAAACGATAGAGTTTTTGAATGAACTTTCACTTTAATTAAACAACTTCACCTTCTCTCTTTTTACAGTACACTTCACAGAATATTTTTGTCTTTTCTCAAAATAAAATATCTGTGTTAACGCAACAACTTCACATTCTCTCTTTTTTACAGTATACTTCACAGAATCTTTTTCTCTTTTCTCAAAATAAAATTACTATCTAATCCCTCAACGCAAATGACTCTGTACTACTAGTATGATGTCTCAAACATCCTCAGTACCAAGTCTTAATTAATACAAATGACAGTTATAGGTGACTTAAATTCCCTAGTGACAAGGATAAGATTCCATATCTAGGCCAGTGTTTCTGTTACAGTCTTTCTGACCGAAATCCATATAAATACATTGTTAAAAAGAGAATGTGGAGTAAAATACAGAACAGTGAGAATTACCATAGTCTAAAGCCATGGACAGCAGTGTGACAGGAGGACAATGGCCATCACTGCATCTTAGCTACAGCTCTAGCAAGGGCCCCTGGAGTGGCCCCAAGGGCATGTAATACCATGTTAATTACCGCACATACAGTATAGAGTTTCAAAAAGGACTGTGTGGAAGAGAGGAGAATATCTAATCGCAGGGGAACCAATTTTACTGAATCTGTTGCTTCACTGGCTGGGTGGGTAATTTGTGATGACACAGAGAAAACATTACTGCCACAACAGTTGCTGAGCTGTAAATTCCTACTTGATGGAAAGTGATGGCTTTTTGACAATGTTTTCGTGTCAGTCCCCTAACTTAGGCAGTTTTTTTTTTTTTTTGTGGCAGTGCTGTCAAAGTTACATTGACTGTCGTATTAATTTCCAGAAAATTTTGTCAAGTTCCTTAAATCTTCTGTTTGTCATCGCTGTTTATCACATTCAGTTTATCAAGTCCAAAGAGCCACTTTAAATAGAAAAGGGGCTTTGGAAAAGAGAAGAGAAAACAGTCCAGTAACATTCTACAGTATTTTGGATACATATTTTTTATGTCACTAGGTAATAGCATCCACATAACTAGCAGGACCAACAGTTTGTGCTAGCCAGAATTGTTTTGTTAAGTTTTGTGTGGTTTGTATTGGCTGTCTAAAATAATATTATTTTAATACTAACACATTTCCATGCATGAATTTAAAGCCATTGTTTCCTCTGGCATGATAAACATTTAAAGATTACATTTACAAATGAGGAACATCACAAGCAATTCATCATGAGTCAAAAAAAAAAAAAAGGCTATATATACGTATATATATGGAATAAACATATACATATAAACATAATATTATTTTTAATATATATATTATTTGTAATACTTATAATGGAAGATTATGTGATGATTAAAACTGGAGTCCTGGAAAAAAAATATTTCAAAATGGATAACAATAAAAAAAACTTTATATTTCACAATAATAAAATTTTTACTTTAATGTTACAGTAAGTTATTACTGAAATCATTAAAAGAATAATTTTAGCAATGTGTGTACGTTCAATCGGAGTCGAAAGCGAAACCAGTTGAAAACGATTGCTGTATATGACACACTGCTTCCATTAAGAGCATATGGACACATCCTCCTGTCCCTTCCTGTTAAATAACACACAGCTCTTGGCCTTTTACCAAAAGAACCAGATAGTTTGGTAGTCATGTCAGCACCTGCAGAGTGTGTCTGTCACACTGCTTTTGGCAATCTTTCCCGGCAGTTCACACCTTTACCTATGGTGAAGAGCTGAAACTGATGCTACACATGTTTGTGTGTTTAGAAAATGTGTTATTTGCACAGTCTGCGAAGTTTATGACAAATGGGGACTTATGTTTTCCTAATTATGGACATTACAACATTCTGATTTAATGCTATTTTGTCACAAATGACATATGGTGATTTATCATATTTGAGATATGTGTTCCACATGGCCACACTTGCTCACTGGAGACTTACTAGACAATTACTACTAAAGCTTTATGGTTGTGAAGCTCAAATTTGCTCCTCTACATATATGTATGATAGAACAGATAGAATAAAGATATGCAGTAAAGAATGTGTTGATTTTGCTACAATGATATGCAAAAACAAACCAAAACAAAAGCTTCGGAGTGTGTCCGATATATCAAAATCATTAAAAAAATAATCACACACACACTATATATATTAAACAAAAACAAACAAAATTCTATAATCAAAAAAACTATTTATTTAATTTCCCAAGAAAAAAAAATGGTAGTGACTTTGCATGTGGTTGATAAGATAACCTTCACAGCATCAAGGAACATCAGAGGCAGAGGGGCTTTCTGAAATCTGTATCTTGGCAAGGAGTGTTCTGTTGGGAATGAAAACGGCTTGGAAAATTCCTGTCTGGTGGGTCTGTGGAGGCTAAATGTAAAGCTTTTAAGACAACCTCAATCAGCTCCCCCTGCTCATGAAGATAGCACACACCGGGTCCAACTCCCAATCGCGTTATCGCATAATGTTAGGAAAGCCTTGACTACTGCATCTACACTGTGTTCCAAGGTCAATTTAATAGACAGCACATTCAAATGACAGTTACAGCACCAGTGAATGCCGTGAAACAGTTGTTTTGGTAAAAAAAAGTATCTTTCAAGAACATGTTTGTTATCTCATTGTCAAAACGATGTCTTCATGGCAACAGGATAAAAAGGGCAGACACCTTCGTAAGGACAAATTTTTCTTACTTTCGATCCTCAAAAACCATAAGCAAACCTATTGCAAGGTAAAAGAAAACAAAACCCAGACTGCATTAAACAAGGGTTCACTAAGAGTGAGGATAATTGTGTGAACAACTTAATTTATTATGCAGTCAATAATTGTCTGCCCTGAGAATGAAACCATTGAAATTTAAGAGACATTTAGAAACAAAAATAGTCAAAAATATATAATATGTGGTATAAAGGAAATGTGATTGTCTTTATTCTTTTAAAATATAAATATATTCATTTTGGCTTTGGCAGAGAAAGCCAAACGATTTATCACGGCCAGTTCATATCCTCAAGATGCTCATTAACAGCAAGTTACGTGAGGTTACCATGAGTCTAGTGGTAATACTGTAACACTTCACCTCTCTCTTTTCATCTTCATTTTCTTAACTTTGTGATGGACAGCGACCACTGAATCCTGAGTGATACATGACGAAAGGGCTGAGATGAACCCTCCTTCCTTAATGAAACCATTATTGATTTCTCATTGCAGAGAATCATTGCCTCTGCTCTCATGTGCTCAACCTCAAGTTCCCACATTTATTCCAGATGCACATCTTCTGGAAACGTGACCATTAAGACCTCCAGAGTATCTACATGAGATTAATCAACGAACACAAACCCTTCACTTCTGCAAATGGCTCGAATTTAAACAAACTATAATAAACAAGCAGGCTTAAATGTTGGGAAGTTCAAAAGAATGCCCATGCTTTGTTAGAATATAAAATACTTTGTATAATAATTCATTACATATTTAATTAAATGCACTACAGTTTAAAAGTTACATTCAGTAAGATTTTATTAAAGTCCCACTGAAATCAATAATTTCAATAATTTAAAAGTATCCAAATTCATCTCTGATCACCAAAATGACATATTTAAATGTTTTTTCCAGTGAAAAAAAAATATTCATGCCTTAAAATAGCTTGAATGTAACTCTTGCTTCATTTAGTATACGTGGATCCATGAATATGCTGATTCGCCGCGCCTCCATTCAATCAGCCAACTTACTGAGGTAAACGCTCCACAATGGTATCAGTCTTTACAACGTTGGACACATGACGGTAATTAATAGGACGGTAATTAATAGGTAATTAAAAGTAATCTTTTCAGAAAAGCTTTGAACAAATCAGAACGTCAGTGGAGAAAGACATATAGTTCATCATAACATAATCATACACCTGCTATATTGCTAAATCTACCCGATTTTTCATATCAACAAAAATATATATACCGGGATAACATACTCTCGAGACTCCCCTGCTAGTTCGCTGTTAATGATATGCTGAAGTTGACGTGATTGGTTACAAGGTACTTACTTTGTGATGTCAGCACCAGCGATTTCAAACTGAGTTTTTTCACTGCAGTTTTAAAGAAGAAAATACTCAGCAATGGTGTTGACTTTTTAATTTACACATGGTTTGTCTTAAAGCATATTAAAATTATCACATAGACATATAAACAATATTTATAAATAAAGAATATTAAAATCTTGATTTTCACCACAGGGGGGACTTTAAAGAAATTAAGACTAATTAAATTGCTCAAAAGTGACACTAAAGACATTTATAATAAATCATCTATTTCAAATAAATGTTGTACTTTCAAACTTGAGGGAATCATAATAAAAGAATCATGAAAATGAATATAGTAGTTTACAAAAATAAAAAAATAATTTCAAACAGCAACTTTTTCAACATTGACAATAATAAGAAATGTTTCCTGAGCACATAGTCAGAATGATTTCTGAATGATCATGTGACACTGAAGACTGGATTAATGAAAAAAAAAAATCAGCGTTGCTAAATAGAAAACAGTTATTTTAAATTTTAATAATAATTTACAATATAACTGCTTCACTGTATTTTTTATCAAATAAATACAGCCTTGATGAGCATAAGACACTTTTTTTTTTTTCATAAACATCTTCATAAAAATCTTACCAACCACAAACATTTAACCAGTAGTACTCATAATTATTCATAATATAATAAATTATATATTTGTTTATTGTATCCACATACACACGTCAAGATGTGATATAGATGAGTTTAGGGGTAAAGGATAGAATATTACTAGATTTGGGAATCATTTGGATAAATGTGCTACAAATTTCTGTGAAAGAAAGGAAGTGTGACTTGCAGTAATTTACACTAGAGCTGATTGTAGCTGTTTTTTTTCTGAGAGGAGGGAGAGAATAAACCTGCCGGCCACAGAGAAAGAGACTTGCAGCATTATTCTGCCAGTTCAAATGCCAGTCCATTTCTCAAAGCAAAATAACACAATGTCATTCTATGCTGTACATGGTATTTGTCTGAGGGAAATATTCAAAATGTCAATCTTCCACGCCTGTCTAAAGCTTTTTTCCCCCATTTTCCTTTCAGCTCTGAGATAATTCTGCATCAAAATAAATCAACTACATTTTGCAAACTTGCAATGAGATTTGACCTTGTGTTCAAGAAAATGGAATGTGTGCAACCTTTTTTTTTATTAAATCTTTATAGATTTCTAAGAGCTTTACAAAATAGCTATAAATGCCTTCTTTCCAAAAATAAAATGCTTTGATGTACAGCTCTAATTGGCGCCCACCAAGTTATGACTAAAAGCTATACATTTTCTTTAAAAAATAAATAAATAAATAAATAATACAAAATCCATTACAAATTTGAGCCCCCGTCTTTAAGATAAACATGTGGGAATGAGATGAGACATTTCCTAATAATGCAAATCTAGACCTCAAGAAAATCTGTTAACATCCATGAGGAGGATATAACTGATATGCTAATAGACAGTGCACTGCCACAAGTGTTTAATTGCTTATTCTTATTGATGGGGAAATGCAGACCAACTGGATGCTCTGTTTTCAGAGATAAGCCTTATCACAAGAGCAAATGAACAGGACTTTGAAGAACAGGAGATACAGTGATATTTGCAAATAGGATTGTATTTTAAGGTCTCCCACACTGAGGGCCATGATCCTTACTGCTAACCAGTTACTTAAAAAGCAGCTTTACATATTGAATGTTATCTTGTTTACTCAATACTAACCGACCCCTTGAATGTCATTAAAGGGGTCCTATTATGCCCTTTTAGGAAGTCTAAGATTTTGTTTTTGTGGTGTACTAGAATATGTTTTCATGCTTGATTGTTCAAAAACAAGAGCCCCACCTCCTTCCGAAATACGAAATGTGCTGTGATTGGTTAGCTGGCTCAGTATGTTGTGATTGACACCGCGTGTTTGGGAAATGTCACGCCCCTTACCATAACCGTGAGTTTCATTTGCTCAGATGTAAATATTAAGGCATGGCGTCAATTTCAAACCAATTCAAGCATGATTCAGACTTATGAATGTTAACAAACAAGAGGATCGTCCAGAACGGATTTCATGCACAGACTTTGCAAGCATTGATTTCATAGGATGTTTAAGAGTGGTATTTATTTTATTTTTTTTGCCATTTTCTTGTACATTTTAGATACAATATTATACACCATTTAATCATGATATTTGTTGAAAACTATGGTAATACAAACAGTAATCGATCACAAAACCAAAATCCTAAGGGGCGGTGAACAGTCTTACAAAAGCGAGAGCTTAAAAAAGCTCGAATAAACACTATATCAATTCTAATGTTGGCTAACAGGCTAGCGGAGACACGTTTTGCCCTTTGTTTACATCGTAGCAACAAGATAAAAACGTATAATGGGAACTGTTATTAGAAAATGCAACTACAAATAATAAGACATACTTAAAAGTTTTGATCCACTACTGAGTAACAAACTCATTGTAGTCCAAACAAGTCATTCATCATAGTTCTTGGAAAGCTCTGTTAAAAAAAATATATCCCTTTTGAGTGGCCTTTGAGTTTTGTAAACGTGCAGATCTTTTTTTCTGTTCAAACAGAAACATTACACACTAAAGTTGAAAAAGTGAATAAGAATAATAGGACCACTGTATGTCATGAAACTCGCAAACAGCAGTAGTAGACTAAGACAACAACTTTTATATTAATATGAAAATGTATATTCCCTTTCTACATCCCTTTAAAGCCAATTACATATCCTATCTACATTATAAACTGGACAACTGTAATGGTGTAACAAATCAAACCAGGCCTCATCGGATTTAAGACCACACGTGCAGCAATGAAACCTTTCACAGTATGTTGGAGAAGAAACTCATCTGAGAGCGAGATCAATCTCCACTAGGGTCAGTGTAATGGTGCAACTGCTGACATATTTATCTTGCATCATATATAAATATTGATATGCTAGGAAGGCAAAACAAGAGGCAGAGCAAAAGATCAATACAGAGGCATTTTGTTCATTAGAGTTTTCTTTTAAAGGGCTCATGACATGAGAAATCAAATTTGCCTTAATCTTCTGTGACGTCACAGACAAATACATTTGCATATGACTGCCTCCAGAGCAAGGCATCAACGAATAGTTTTACATAATCGCAATATAGGCCCCACCCACTGACATTCAGTCACTTCATGAAATGTTATGTAACAAAGTTTGGGCGGAGCACTTTCAGATAATCAACCAATCAGCACAAGAGGAAGCCGGTATAAATATAGCCTTCCCTCACCTCTGTCCCATGACAGTTTCACAGCATCCCTCCACCACCATATCGCCTCACTATTGGCTAGTTTTCTTTCCCAGTCAAGGAGGGGGAATACTCTGGGTTCGGGCCAAATTTCAGAGCTCAGAACCCAACAGCACACCAAATAAGCATAACCATGGGCGTAGATTACGGGGGGGACGCGGGGGACGTGTCCCCCCCACTTTTTATAAAATGTAAATTCGTCCCCCGCACTTTTTCATAGGGCAAGTGTGTCTACGACAAACTGAGGTTTTTGCGGGTGTGTAACGTTATAGCCTACATTGAGATTTAAAATCCAAAGAGTCAAGGATAGTCTATTTACGTGACTTTCACGTTTCCATGGTAATCAGTCACGCATCACGACACGCCCATGCTCGCACCCGCGCCGAATCTATCAGTTTCAAAGAGGTCGCAATGATTTCAAAACGGCAAAAAAAAACTCTCTTCACTCCTTTTTCGCGAAAAAGTCAAGCACTGTAAGTAAGTTGTCATGTATCCGAATTGTGTTGCACAGTGATGAATAACTCTGCCTATTTCTCTTGTTGAATAATTAACAAGTTTTGTTGTAGGCTAAATTAAAAATATTCACTACCCGCACAAACGAAACGTGCACTTATTTTCAATCTTGTTTTACTCGTAATGTCTTTTATTTTCACAGATATGTTATCAAAGCCCTTCAAATTAGAATAAACATGGAGATTGTTAATGCTGAATGTGTATTTTCATGCATCAACCGTCACGATCTGCTTGAATCAGGCAGCGTTGGAACATGTGTACGTGATGTTTATCATAATTCGGTAACACAATTAGCCTAGATAAAAAAGTTTATAGACAAACTTTAAGTTCTCTTGAAAATACCTAACTAGAAAGTTTGAAGTAGTTTTAAAAGCTTGAAGTTTGAAGGTTTTCAATTGGAAAGTTTTAATTTAGTAAGACTGTTTAGGCTATTGAGGAATATAATTTTGCCAAAAGAAGAACTTTTATTTTAAGTAAATGTTATTTTTAAATCAGCTTCAGTGTGATATTTAACCATATTATCATGCTTAACACTGATAATTTGAATAATTGTAATGCGATGATCAGATATCTAAATCAGAAAATATCTATGGTTGGCGGGTGCATTATTTATTTTTAACAGTGTATTTGGGGGACTCAAAGTGCACCAGATTAATGAATTTATCTTTAAAATGTACAAAATTTTCTTACGGGGGGGGCATGCCCCCGGACCCCCCTAGAACTACCGAGATCCACATAGAAAAATACTGTGGGTAACACAGTAGGGCAGGCTATAATGTTATACGAAAAATGCATTTTTTATTATCTTATTAAAAAACATGATCAGGGTTTTACCACCTCCAACTCGTTTTAAGCCAGAAAAAAACCCTGCATGTGCAAAACAAAGTACTGAACATCTGCATTTCTTTCTTTCTGTTTTATTGCTTTAAAAATAAATAACATATTAAGCCAATTAAGCAAAAACCTGTCAACAAAAGTATGAAGAAAAAAAAAACTGATATTACACTTGACGTTCTGTCCCCCTCACTTTTGAAATGACGGCTACGCCCCTGAGCATAACTATATCTGAAATGGCTGATATTTGCCCACACTGGATGTGAGCATTGCACACATACTATACATGTCTGAGTCTGTCAACTACAGGACAAAGGGAAGAGTAAAATAACGTATGCTCTGATGCGTAAAGTTTAAACAGCTCATTTGCGTCTCTGTACAGACTTCAGAAGGGTCTATGGAAGTAAAATAATGCCAAATGTTTTTGAAACAAAAAGCCTGTTGAATTGCACTACTCGAAAAAAATATGTAACTAACTGTCGCTCGGTCTTCGTCAACAACACGCACTTGAACCCCCTGCTGGTGAGGTAGACTAACAGCAGATGGAGATTATGCTCGGTAATCTACTGCTTTTCCTGCAGTTCCAGGATGTCAATGTGAAATTTACTGTTGAATTTGAACCACTGAATTTGTGGAAGCAAATTTATAAAGCGAAATAAAATGGACCGAAAATTGCCTGTTGAATATTATAGGTTGTATTTTTAAACAGTTTGAATATTTTGTAAGTGAAATATGAAAGGTGAATATGGATTAATGTGTTTGAAATATTTTGAATTGAAATAATCACAGCTTAAATATTCAACCATGTCAAATTTGAGCCAATAAAGAAATGCAAGTCCTGAAAAATACAATGCATTAAAATGCAAGCATGGTTAATGCAATGCATATTTTTTTCAATTAGTGCAATTCAACAGGCTTTTTGTAAAAAAAAAAAAAAACTTCCATAAGGGTCCCAGCATCAGGAACAAGTGGATGGTTTATTTGAATGGTGTCCCGGATTATATGTTTGTTTGGAGCATTTTGTTCTTTAAAAGAGGCACATGGAGAGTTGCAAAGAAACTTTTGTTGACAGATGAAGCAGTCAGCTGTATTGGATCTGACAGAAGCTGCATCACAAACTGTAAGTAAATGATTTCATAATGCTTTGTCTGTAATAAAATGTCTATACGTCTGTGTTTATGGTGTTGTACTCATGCAAGAAGTTTGAAACCAAACTCATTAGCCATGTGGTCATCCATGTATAGAGTTTGATTCCCAAGGAATGCCTAAAGTTTGAAAATGCATACTTTGAATGGGGGTTCAGAAAGTAAGTCACTTTTGATAAAAGCATCTGCCAAATGCATAAATGTAAATGTAGTTACATTCAAACACTGATAAAGGGTACGACTTTACTGTCTTAAAAGATATGTAAACGAGAAATCACCACATAAAGTGAGCATTCATTAAAATAGACCATCTGGACTTTCAACGAGAGAAAAAAAAAACAATATTAGACAATTAATGAGGCATTAGCAGTGTGAAATGTGGGCTGAAAACATAAAATAATTTTAATATTGAAAAAATAACACATTAGCTAAACAAACAATTAATTCAAACTTTGAAATACAGCATATGCTGCATTTCCATTTATCCATTATATTTCGACACAATCTTCATGTCTCCTGAAGCATTGGGAGGAAAACAGTCATTGCTGAAAACGGTTAATATTCCCACAGTTCATGAGGTTTTGACAATGTTAAATATATCAGCCATTATTTGCAGCTTGTTAAAAGCCCATTCAGATGGCTCAATGTGAAATAATGCTCACGTTTTCACCATTCCTTGATTTTAAATGACATGCAGAAACCCTGCATAGAGTCAAATCACTGATCAATCTCATTCTCCCTCTCTTCGCTGCAGGCAGTCGCTGGTGAAAAATGGAGTAGGAGGGATTGTTCCTCACAGGCCCTAATGAGAGTGCTTTGTTTAAGGAGCTAAATGATCGTCCCATTACCCACAGCCTTGGGTACCCACAGCACCCCCCCCCCCCCCCAAACCCCCCTCCCTCCTCCTCCTCCCTCTCAGACAGTGATGAAGGTCAAGCCCAAAGCACACTTCAGCTCTCCAAAACATGAAGAGTCACGCAGCTCCACTAACTCTGAGTAAAAGGTTTCACCTATAACAGTTGAACACTCATCTGAATTCAGCTCTGCCTGTGGTTAAATGCCTAGAAGAATTATAGGCCAACAATTACATCAAGCGTAAAGCCATATGAACCAATAAAAAAGCAATGTTTTCCAGACTAGCTGAAGAATGGTTCTAAAAAACAGTCACCAACCACATGATAAAAGCAAGTACCCCACAGAGTAACCATCACTACAACCTAATAATTCAAACTCTGCAAAGTGGAACTGAGTTGACTTTATAATCAAGTCATTAATAATTCACACCAGATATCTCTCATGCTCTGTAAGGCACTGCTAATTGCCCCAACCATATGATAATCCTCTCCATAAAATTTTTATGTTGATCTTAATGGCCGTAGACATATCAGATGCACGTACAATGCCTGTTGTTGGTGCCACTCGCACCAGAAAGCAGTAGATTGTATTCTGTGATGTGATTTCTCATTTTTCCAAGCGATATATATCAGCCGTCACTGCTCAGCAGAGATGTCACAGCCTCGCCGGCGATGATCTGATTAGATTCTTTCTGCGTACGGGCCTTTTCAAGTGTAGTTCATCAATCTCTTTATCTTTTCAGTCGTACCATCGCCACACCGAGGAGAAGCACATGAGAGCGCTGATCATAAAGCCAATGAGGCCTTTGTGTACAAAAAAGGTTTAAACTGCACTCACCGGGACGGAGAAAACATCTGAGGCAGTGAGTTTAAATTCATTACTTCATTTTCCACACTGCTGATCTGAGAGCGACGCTCTGCGTTTGTTACTCCGAAGGCTTTTTGCTTCATTCTGCAGGTCTGCTTCTCGGAGACAAAGCTAGGATAACAATCAGGCTCAAATTGAATCACCTATGGGTGTTTTAAATCATTTATGGAATGCAAATGCCTTTGCGTTTCATTTATCAAATATTTCGAAGTCAACAGCTGCAGAAAGTCATGTGCGCCAAGGGTAAAAGTCCTTATCTGGAATCAATCATTGTAGCGAGGGAAAAATCAGACCTGTTCTGACAGAACCAGAGAGATTAAGGGTCGGAATCAGATTTTCTTGTTTGTGAAACTGAGCACAACATGTAAAAATTCCTGCCTTACTTCAGAATGCCTTGGCAAACAACATAAATCTTGGGCTAGGCATAATGGAAGGTAATTACTCCAGCTTTGAGGACTAGGAATAGATTACTATATACATCATTATATGTGATTACGTTCTCTGCAGTAGGGCCTGTCATTGTTCAGCGAGAGATGGAAAATCTTTCTCAGAGAATATATTATGCTAACAGACCCACTTCCACACAGGACCCCTTGATCAAACTCAGCAGAGTTTTTCATTCTAGTGTAAGATGTCAGTGTCGTTGTGATGTTGGGAGCTGTGTGAATGAGGGATTCTCAGCAGGGGGAAAAAGGACCGGATGAAAGACACATGCAAACAGAGTGCCGAGTCAATACAATGCAATTAAAAGGATATTTCATCCAAAAATAAAAATGCTGTCATCATTTATTCACCCTCATGTCGTTTCAAATCTGTCTAACTTATTTTGTCAGTGTGAAACTAAAGGGAAAAGAAATAGCAGAATGACCACGCTGCTTGTCAAACATGTTCACCTGATGAATGTGAATCTGCCAATGTTATACATTGTTAGTTGTTGTACATATTGCAGCAGTTTGGAAATGAAATGTCTGGTCTTAATATTCAACAATATTATTTATCTGCCTCCATTTTCTGAGAACTGAACTGAACTGGATGATGACGTCATTGTTTTCTCCATAGCTGCTGTATAGATAAATGAACTAAATTAATAACTAGGCCTAATGATTTTTACAACGGAAATGAATCAACACTGAACCTACTTAAGCTGTAGGTTGATCTAGAAATTTTCTTCTGGATCTGCCGTACAGCCGAAACAAACTTTGTTAAAGTATTTTTCTGTTATCACTGTAAAGCTGTTTTGAAACAATCTGCATTGTAAAAAGTTCTATATAAATAAAGATGACTTGACTTGGTGTGTGGCACTAAAAGGTTAATGCTCAGTTGCATTTGAAAATAACATACCGACTACACTAAACTTACCCTAAACCTAACCAAACAGTGTGAACAAAAGCAAACGTGAGATAAAAAGGGACATTTTCAAGGGACTCGTACCTGAGCACTTCACATTACGAGTGCAATGCTGTAGGTGAGCAAGTTTACTACATCAGAAAATCCATTCATATGTAGCTGGTTATTGCCGTTAACATCAAAATGTATTAGTTTACAAATCATACACTATGGTAAAAGTGTTCCGAGGTCACAACATAGCATTGTTCAAGGAACCACATTAAATAAATCTTTATTAATATACAGCTACAGTCAAAATTATTCAACCCACTTGACCTGCAAGACATTTTGCTGCCAAGAACTAAATTGTATGAATACAATTCAACAAAGGCATCAGTTAACTATTATAGAAAGTGTATTAATACACATTTGAGTGATTCTGAGAATGTAAAGTTGATGAGAAATGAAAAAAAATCTAATTGGCTCTAAACAATTGTGTTCAAAGTTATTCAACCCCCAAAAGTCAATTTTTTTATCGGAATATTTTATTCTTTATAACCTCCAATAAACGCTGCCTGTAAGTGCTGAGAAGCTTCTGTCACCTCTCTACTGCATTCTACGTCCATTCCTCACTTGAAAAAGCTTCCAGATCACTGATAATCTTTAGTTTACCACTGATTTCTTCAAATTCCACTGAATATTTTTAATGAGATTTAAATCTGAAGAATGCAGGCCACTCAAGAACATTCTACGACTGATCCTGAACCAAGCTTCAGTAGATTTGGATGAATAATTTGGGATGGCTGTTCTGCAGGAAAGTCCATCAAGCTTCAGTCTCTGCACTGATGGCATCACCATCTTTGCCAAAATGGCTTCATACTTCAAAGAATTCATGATGTCCTTCATACAGTCAAGATTTACACTTCCTGCAACAGCAAAGCACCCCATGACAAGACTTAACCACCTCTGTGTTTGACCATGTAGATGGTGTTCTTCTGCTCATAAGCTTTGTCTTTTTTGCACAAAAATACAGCTGATCCATAGGTCCAAAAATGTCACATTACTCCATAAAACATTCTTCCAAAACTCCCCAGGAGTTTCTCTACTCCACTCTATCTAAATTAATTTTAACATATTTAAATCAGCCTTTTATGTTCTTCTTGGTCAAGAGTGGCATTCGGCAAGATGTGCCAACATGAAGGCCATGCTTGTAGTGTTCTTCTTATACTCTTAGTAAAAAGCAGTAAATTGAGTGTTTAACTTAGTTGCTCTGATCAATCATTTTATTCTTTTTCTTCAAAACCCTCGAAGGTTCTCTGGTACAACAAATGTATAACTTATGAATAAGGTTGCCAGCTGTGTTTCTAGGAACGTTTAGTGTTTCGGAAATGTTGTAGCCATAGACTTTCTAATGTAATAAAACAATTTGTTATATAGCTCTTGTGAGAGTTCGTTTCACTTGCCAATATTTGCAACTCAATTTTAGCACATGCATGGGCTAAATGCATATGTGTAACTAACAGCACAATCTAGTTAAGTTTTGTTATAGAGTTTCCAAAGGCTTAATTGTGTTTTAACACAGTTTTGTACCATACCATACACATAAGTGACTTAAAAGCAGCAGCGTTAAATAGGGGTTGAATAATTATGGCATTGCTGTATTACAAAAAAGAATCATATAAGCATTACATTATTTACATTATCACCTTTAATTTGCCACTAAACTGTTATAATAATAAAAAAAAAACTCTGTAATAATTTACAAATGTAGGCTTTTCTAAAGATACAGTCTCCGGGGGTTGAATAATTTTGCACAATTCTGTACATTTCAACTGGAAACTGCAGTGAGATGTAAGTATAGGTACATGTTTGGAGTTTCCCAAAAATCTACAGTAGGTAGAGGCACATTTTTCCAATAAGCAAGGGTTGAGAAAAGAGCAGTTTGAACATTTTGCGAAACAGTTTCTCTTGTGTTCTATGCAACCGGTTTGGAGCAACAAGTAAATGAAAACAGAATTTTGAAAACGGAACACACTAACTGCAAGGCCGCATCTCAGACAGCAATGTAATAATTAAACATTAGATGTAAGAAAGCAGCATGACGAAATGTTTGAAACGGCTCAGCGGAATTTATTACGCTAGATCCTGATAAACACCATCGGAGCTCGAGTGAGATAAAATCCTGAATGGATGGATGGATGGATGGATGCTGTGTAATGCTAACAGGAGGAAGAAACATCAAAGCAGAGACAAGTAAAAAGAGATCTAGCATAGAAATTTCCATATCACAGGAATAGACATCATAGATAACACGCTTACCCGTTTTCCACGTATAGTGCCTGTCCTTTGGAAACTCCAGGTCCGACCCCACTTGCATTCCAATGAGAGACATAGAGAGCAGCAGGTATTTCCCAACACGCCATGTCCAGCCCGTTACACCAGAGTCATCTTTTAGAATCATAGTCCAGCCCATTGACGTCCTGTCCACTTTTAGTCCTGTAAAAAAAAAAAAAAAAAAAAAGCAAACAATGGTGATTATGTTCTCTTACCTGTTAGGGAGCGAATACACCAGCCAAGCATATTAAACAACTCTTGGGGATCATTACATTAATCACCGGGATACGTTTGACTAGTCATTTAATCCTCGAGGACGTCAAATCAAGCACACGCGTCAGGATCAGGATCATTTGGTCTTAAAGCTGTATGCACTGATGCGGTAAATACCACGGTAAACACAGGCAGAGCACTGGGTCTTTCAGCCCTGAAGTAATTGAGGATATTAACACCTTTTTATTGCAACTCATTTAATTCTGTCCCCCGCCGCTGTAATTCATATCCTTTGGCTGAAAAATTAGTTCTGGAATCACTGACTGTCCAAGCATGTGTATAGGTGAGAGGGAATTTTAATGCATATCTGATTTACAATTAACTTTTTTTGCAAACATTTAGAGATAGCAGTTGTACACCATTGTGTTTGTACTATTCACAATTTAAAGCAGCTGATCTTGAACTATAAACGTATTTTACCGCCTGCACGCACTGTCTGTTTTGTCATGCACTGACTGATGGAAATCTGCACACCATTTAAATGGCAAATATTCAATGGACCGGATCCACGTTATGCCTCTCACATGTAATAAACTTCTCCATTGACAACCGAAATGGGAAAGTAACTCATTTAAACAGCTCGGCAGCACAAACCAAGGTTATTCATTCGCGCCAGTCCCGCGGCAAGAAATGGGGATCTCTATATTTTAAAGCATCATTGTTTCATATATGGGACACAGCTCTGCACAGACCAGTGTATTACAGTATTATCTGAATTAAAATTTTGATTGATTTTCCTCTTATGGAGACGGCATACAATGCATTACCTGTGGACGATCTGTTCGAGGCGGCTAGACAGAATCGGTGTATTGATGGATGAATTGCTATCAGACTAAAATATGTGTTTGGAATGTGGAATTATTCTGATGTGATTTCTCAGGGAAAGCCTGCAGCTCCCAATTGGTTTTTGGTTTATTTCATTTGGGGAAATTAGATTTTTATTTCATTGCTTCAGCAGTGTTGCAGGAAAATCTGATATGAGAGGAATATGGTGAGAGGCCTTGGCGGAGTGAACAAAGATCTCTTATCCTTTAACTGCTGCCACAAGTAAATGTCTTGATAGAATTAGATATTTGCAAAAGGGTATACACAAATACCCTCTTGAAGAGGCTAGAGCTTAGGACTTTGGAGATTGCCTCATTCAATTTTTGAAAACATATTTCAGTTTAACGTTTCTATTTAAGTGAATAAATGAGTGATGTTGACCTGTATGTCAGCTTTCCTTCAGAATCAAGACAAAACATCTGTCTCTCAAAACCTGCAAACAAAAAATCCCTCTGAGCATGCAGCACTTGTTTCAAAATAATTTATAAACTAATTTTAATAAGAGCTGTACTTCAGCAAAACACTGCAGTTTTAAATAACAGAATATTGAAGAAATGAATATGTTCTCAATAGTCAAGTGAACAGTTATTAAAATGAATATACAATCTTCAAAAAATAAGTTTGGTAACTTTTTTATGTGTGTGTGTTTTTTTTTTCTTCTTTAAATGAAATTTGTAACATATGTACACCCCTTTTAAATGTTGGGGTTGGTAAGATTTTTAAATGTTTTTGAAAGAAGTCTCATGCTCACCAAGGCTGCATTTATTTGATAATACAGTAAAAACAGTAATATTTTTACATTTATTTCAAATACACATTTTCTATTTTGATATATTTTAAAATGTAATTTATTTCTGTGATTTCTGACAGTTTTAAATGTCACATGGTCCATCAGAAATCATTCTATTAACAAAAAGAATAGAAAGTTCAAAAGAAAAGCATTCATTTGAAATAGAAGTCTTCTGTAACATTAAAAAAGTATTTGTCACTTTTTATCCAATTAAGGTGTCCTTGATTAAAAAAACTATTATTCTTTTTAAAAACATTAGTATATATTTTGCAAAAGTATTTTGATTCAGATTTTACTCAGAGATATGAATAAAATAAGCCAAGTCCATCACGCTGAGGTTTTTCACACTCAGCCTGTAAATGTTTGCTGGGCTATATGTAACCTTTTTAAATCTTCACTGTAAATGTTGAAGTTTTATGTTATTTATGTTTTGTTTCTGCCAGCATGCAGGATTATGGTGTACATTCCTACACCATATTTATACACTTGTTTGTGTGCTCGCAGAACTGTGTGTGTCTGTCTACAGTTTGTGTATATCTGGCATGTCTATAAATTAGTATAGAGGATAAAGGAATAGCTTAAAGGGTTAGTTCACCCAAAAATGAAAATTCTGTCAGTAATTACTCACCCTCATGTTGTTCCAACCCCGTAATACTTTCGTTCATCTTCGGAACACGAATTAAGATATTTTTGATTAAATCTGAGAGCTGGATCACTCCTCCATAGGCTTTCTAAAGGACTGAAACTTGTTCCCCCGAAAAGTTATTAAAAACATTGTTAAAATAGTCCAAGTGACTACAGTGGCTTCAGTTTATTAAGCGACGAGAATACTTTTTGTGCACAAAAACTAACAAAAATTACGACTTTATTTCAACTACTAATTTCCTTGTCTGTGGGCCTCGTCAGTTAACGTAGTGTGATAGCGTAGTGCTACGTCACACGCAGGCTCACTATTGGCCGACACTGGTCATGTGTGTGATGCGTGTGACGTCCACCACAGAAGCGATACGCAGTTTTACTACAAGAGGCCGACCAAGAAGGAAATTAATTGTTGAATAAAGTCGATATTTTTGTTTTGTTTTGCGCACAAAAAGTATTCTCGTCGCTTAATAAACTGAAGATTGAGCCACTGTATTCACTTGGACTATTTTAACGATGTTTTTAATAACTTTTCGGGAGAACAAGTTTCAGTCCTTTAGAAAGCCTATGGAGGAGTGATCCAGCTCTCAGATTTAATCAAAAATATCTTAATTCGTGTTCCGAAGATGAACGAAAGTATTACGGGGTTGGAACAACATGAGGGTGAGTAATTACTGACAGAATTTTCATTTTTGGGTGAACTAACCCTTTAAGCTATTCCTTTATCCTCTATACTAATTTATAGACATGCCAGATATACACAAACTGTAGACAGACACACACAGTTCTGCGAGCACACAAACAAGTGTATAAATATGGTGTAGGAATGTACACCATAATCCTGCATGCTGGCAGAAACAAAACATAAATAACATAAAACTTCAACATTTACAGTGAAGATTTAAAAAGGTTACATATAGCCCAGCAAACATTTACAGGCTGAGTGTGAAAAACCTCAGCGTGATGGACTTGGCCTTTTCTCCGTGACCTGTCAGCCGTAGGGAGGATGTGAATACTGACACGCGTTCCTGCATGTGCCTATCAACCGCCGTACCAGACACAGCCATCCTG
Organism: Semotilus atromaculatus; assembly: GCA_031834385.1. Taxonomy (NCBI): domain Eukaryota; kingdom Metazoa; phylum Chordata; class Actinopteri; order Cypriniformes; family Leuciscidae; genus Semotilus; species Semotilus atromaculatus. The sequence goes on along the minus strand of JAULUF010000055.1, from coordinate 22,357,554 downwards.
GAAATCAAATGCGTCAAAGTCCTGCGCTGCTTTTTAGAATAACTAGGTCAAACAAAGCTTGTGGGCTCAGACTGGAACACAGTGTGCAGTCTTAAGAACCTGAGAAAGCTTCTGCGCTTCAGGATTCATGACACTTAAGTCGAGATTTTCTCAAGGAGCACACACCTTAACTCTTTCAGGCAGACGCATGGACTCTCATTCAGATTTGCATTTATACTGCCATTAATGGGTAACAAACCATCCAATTTGAATATGCACTGGTTCAAATTCCATATGCTTGTAGGTCATGCAGGTTTCTCCTTGTTGCCACTATGCAGGGGTCCGGCTGAATTGAATAAAAGCTAACTTTGTCAGCAGGCTGAAAGTCTTTCTAGTTTGGGTGGGTTATGTATCAGATTGGTGTGAAACGTCATGTGCTCAAATATATCTTCAAAGAAGCACATGGGAATTAATTTATTAGTATTAGCTGAGGCAGTGAATTTCACATCAACATCAAACAGAAGGCTTTTCACCATTCGTGCTGTGTGATCTGGTGTTACTTCTACATGTGCTATGCAGGCTTGTGCACAATTCAGAATTGAATTGAGAATGACTCCTTAATTCCAATTCAATTCTTGAATTTGAATTGAATTTGAATTGATGTCAGAAACAGGATGTAGAATTACAATTCGAATTTGAATTAAAGGATTGCAATTCAATAAAAATTCAAAGAAATTCAAATACATATTTTAAATGAAGTGTTTAACAATGAAGCTTTACAGTATATGTCAGATATGATTGCATTATGCACTTTGTGTTATTTGATTACTTTGAAATTAAAATTGGAACAAAACGAATTAAACAAGATTGAGAGGGTAATTTATCATTATCTATATTTTAGAACAAAATGTATGCAGGGTTGAGGAGTGACTAGTCACGTGTAATGCAATTATGTTATTAAATTTCAAAATTAATGTAACTGTATTTATTTGTATTACTGAGGTAAAATGTGTAATTCAATTAGTTACTATAATCAAATTGAAAGGAAATTGCTTTGCATTGATAAAGTAATTCAAATAAAATAACCCAAACCACATGTATAATGGGTAACTAATAACAGTAAGCAATTACATTTCCAAAGTAACCTTACTAAACCTTAATGTGAGATTCATCACATTCCTTCTGTTGTGTGTGGAATTTTTCTTTGAATTGCCATGAATTTAATTCCACTTCCTGTCATTCCAATTCAAATTCCAATTCATGAATTGAATGCAGGCCAATTCTGAAATTCTGAATTTTGCACAAGCCTGGTGCTATGGTTTTTGTGTTTGACAACCACATTTCCTTTTTTTTTTTTTTTTTTTTTTTTTTTTTTGCATTTACTAATAAGCGGTTTAAAAATGGTACATGTTTTTTTTTTGTATATATTTAAAATTTTTAGGGAAAAATAGAGGATTTAAAGCTATCCTCATATAAATGAGGATTTATAATATTTATAATATTATTATTATTATATTCTATACATATATCAGTTTCACTTTATTTTGATGGTTCCTTTAACACATTCTGTTGACTAAGTAACTTTGCACCCACATGTCTATTAACTCTCATTAGAGTGTTATCAGAGTATTTGTAGAGTGTTATTAGGGTTAGAATACTGTAAGTTGACATGTACTTGCAAAGTTACTTATAGTGACTATAATGTTGTCACGTGTTTGTGTTCTGTCTTGGTTCATGTTTAGTATGTCATGTGTTTAGTCTTGTGGTTTTGTTAGGCTTCATGTTTAATTGCTCCCTGTTTTGTTATTAGTCTTTCCAGGTGTTTCCCATTGGCCACACCCCCTTGTTATCTTGTTTAACCTATTTAAGCCTGTGTGTCTTGTGCAGTCTTTGTCAGTGCTTAATGTTTGTTGGTTGGTTGTTCTGTTCCTGAGCCTGTTCCTTGTACCTGAGTTTACGTTTGTGTATTAAAGAAATGCTGCAAATGGATCCTACTCCCTTGTCTGCTTCAACCAGCCGTAACAAATGTCTGCTGGGGAACCATCAGAATAAAGTGTTAGCAGATATTAAGCAGACAGTCTACTAATACTCTAGTGAGAGCTAGTTGACATGTTACAAAGTTAACAGAATTTTCAAAAGGGACCATCAAAATAAAGTGTTACCCATATATCATTATTGTAATATCAGGACAGTTGTTTTACAATCACACACCCTGTTTTGGCGTTAAAAAACTACTATCAGGATTTACTAAAAGACATGCAGTGAAAAAATAGTGCTGAAAAGACGTGCAGTAACATTCTAGCATTATTGCATGCATTAGTAGATGTTTCCCTTTCAGACGCAAAATCTATGGGAGGAGAGTATTTAATGATTCACATAAGGTGATTTACTGAGGTTTGCGCTAGTCATTTAAAGCCTAAAAAAGCATGCCTTAAAGACGCTAATTTGTATTTAAATTAGTATTTGTATTTAAATCGGTAGATTGCATTGGTCATTATGGAAATGATCCGGATGCGTTCTTTAATTTGCACGTTGTCAGTAGATCACGCGCAGAACTTTCCACTCCCATCTGTGCTTTTTTTGGAATTGCGCTCTCAAGCTAGTTTGTCCTGTTAAGCAACTCTGGTCCTTAATTTAGAAAAAAAAATCAAAGAAAATGTGTATTTAAAACTCACGTCCTGATTTTGTAGGATTAGACACATTTAGTTGATTCTGGAACAGCATTCCTGTCCAAAAATGTAATCCTAACCCAATCCCTACCCCTAAACTTAACCCCACCTATGTTATCCCTGAAATCAGAAGAAAATGGTAGGTGAATAACAGTTATTTAGAAACTCCTAAACCTGGTTGTAAGCCTAAACTTAACATAAACTATAAACTTGTCCCTCAAATCTGGGGTGCATTTCCAGAAAGCATCGTTAGCCAACTATGGTCGCAAGTTCCGTCGTTACCAATAGAGTTCAATGGAAATTGCGACCAACTTGCGACCATAGTTGTCTAACGATGCTTTCGGGAAACGCACCCCTGATTGGTTGTTTTGATCCAGGAACATGTTGCACTTGGTGAAATCAGGTACTGCATTAAAAACACTGAAAGTATTAATTGCATTTTTAATGTGAATAAATTAATATATGTGGACAAAAAATAAGTGCCACTGACCCACACAGGAATATGTGCAAGTTTTAAAAAGTATGAGCAACCATGTCCTTAACCCCACCTGAGTGCTATTTTTCTCCCCTGTCCTAAAGTACATTAAAAATACTCATGCAAAATTAGATGTTTGAACCAATGTGCCAAAAAAACAGCATTATCTTTTTGAAATGTGTAATACTGATCCTCCCCAAATCTTCACATGGGACAGGGCTGAGCTGATCCGTCTGTAAACAGGTGGGCCCGGTAATTACAACTCCCACAGTAGACGCTGTCTGTAACAGGTCTATTGCAGTCTCAGCCAGGCTCGTTCCATTAGATCTTTCACTACAGGACACAACTGGCTCTGACAGCAAAGGAAACAAAAGCTCCTAATCCTGTTTACTGTATCACAGACGCCTTCCCCTTGCTTCAATTTCCATACAGTAATGCGTCCAATTGGCTTGTGTTCGACAAGCCGAGCAAACCTTTGAACGCCACCTGTCATTTCTGCTTCCTTATTTGTCCATAAAACCATGAAAGCACACAACTTGATAATAAGCCTCTACCTGCACTTTATTAGCGAGCTGGCATCATAAAAGAAAGAGAGAAATAAGAAGTTGTCTTGACACTAATATTTTAAAGTTGAACTCAGTTTCTTTTTCCTCATTAAAAAGTTTTACTTCTCAAAAAAATAAAGGAACAGTACTGTAAAAAAAAAGGTAGTATATTGTTCAGTTTTCTCCCTGAACAATGTCATGAGTTACTATGGCAATTCTCGATGCAGCATGAATGACCCACAATGGCAAAAATGTTCACAATTTTCACAAAACATTACATTATAATTAATCGAAAAAATCTGAAAAATCGCCCAGCCCTAGCAGAAGCCCAATAAAAGTGGCAGTATTTTACATGGAGTGGGTCACCTAATGGGGACAGCCATGTTGAGATCACACGACCAGTCGAAAGCTACACATTTTATCTCATTAACCAACGTTATTGGACACTTTCTTACACAGAATAATTTAATCATGACTGACTTAAAAAAAAATAGATATATTGCTTTTGAGTGATGCCACATTTATGCCGCTACGTGTCATGGCAGCTAGCAGGCACTTATACTTCTAATACAACTTATATATAATATGACCCATGATGCTGATTGGCTGATGGCACCACAAAAACCACATGCAGTCGCCATGCTAACCTGCCAAACCCCTGGAGTGCACTACAGTACACGGGTAAAGTTATATTATTTTGGTAAAATACTCCGTTGTATGGGTAAAATGCTTTAAAACACTGATCATACTTTACACAATGAGAAACCTCAGCTGAGCCACCTTGTCAGACCGGTCTTATAATTGAATAAATAGATGTCTCCTCTAAGTGACAATGCAGTGAGCACAGGGACCCAAAATGGCAGCTATTTCTCTTCATTAGTTCTAGTTGCACAAGGAAAGGAAGAAAAGCAGCTTGGCAGAGACCTCTCACGCAACACTGTACTTCCACCCATTACAGACTCGAAGACGGTTGAGCCCAGACTGGGGAATTGGGCTACAGGGCAATTAGACCGAGGACACCGGCGGTTTCTACCTGAAAGGAAAGGCTGGGACTCATCACTTTAGCTGTGGCAGTGAGGTGAACAGCTGGATGGCTGAGGCCCGCTGATGCCGCTGGCAGCTGAATGCTCCTCAGAAGCTCTCTGTGACACGGGGACAGCAGATAAACACGGCCTTTCCTCCTCCCCCTGATGCATCATCTGCCAGCTAATCCTCAGTGGCTCCCCCTCGGGAAGATCAGAGCGTGAAAGATGTGTCTGTCACACCATCACCGACCGTGAGAACAGATAACCCTTTGGCGATTGCTGGATGAAGTATCCACTGCCGGAAATTCCTCCCAGGAAGTGTCCCGAAGCCAGCAGGGCTGAAAAAGGGGCGAAAGAAAAAGAGGGTTTTAGGTTGGACAAACAAAGCAGAAATAGTTGAAAACATGCCCTCAGATAATAATACATACTTTGAGGAGGAGACCTGGTGTGGTCAGAGGAATTTGGCTTAGTTTTGTTTTATAACCTAGACAACTGCCTCAATGTCTCATCCCAAACCTCATAAATGATCAATCTGGAGACTACAGTGGAACAGACAGCACATAAATGGTGCTCAGCCCTGGAGACCTAACACAAAAAATTTTATTACCATGTTTAGTGTTACCATGAGGCATGTAATGTAATGGTGTTTTCCACAAAAACATTAAGCAGCAACACAACTGTTTTCAACATTGATAATAATAAGGAATGTTTCTTGAGCAGCAAATCAGCATATCAGAATGATTTGCCATCACAGGAATAAATTTTAAAAGATATTAAAACAGAACAGTTGTTTTTAAATGTAATAATATTTCACAATATTACTGTATTTAGTGTACTTTTGGTTAAACAAATGCAACCTTGGTGAGCACAAGAGACTTCTCTCATAAACAATTTTAAACAATTACCCCAAACTTTTGAATGGCCGTGAATATTCTCTGAAAACAAGTCTTATTTACTAAATTTTACTTCCAAGTTCATTTATCTTATTTTAAGGATGTTTAGATAAGTTTACTAGAAAACACAGTGTCTTTATATTGCCCTGGATAAGGACATCTGGGGAGAGTTGTATAAACTTAGCTACTATGTTAATAATGTGTCTTAACCAGTTTGACCAACCAGCAGTAAGACCAAAGTGGGTTTTAGCTGAAAGCATCCCATAGCTTTGAGTCATTTCACAAGTTTCAGTCATCACTGTGGGATTACTGTGGCACTTTATCAGCTGTCATCCACCATCAGAGACACTAAAAACAGTAAAGAGAGAGTTCTGCTGCTTCTGTTCCCTCCTCATGGTTGACATTCAATGATTACCTGTCAACACTGCATGCTGGACTGGCTAGCTTATCCTGCTGATTCTTTCATTCTATTAACACCCCACGCCCTCCTTCCATCTTCTCTTCTGTCCAACCCACTGTCATATATTGACTTCCAATGATATGCTTTACCTCCCTCCGCTAACTCTGAACTCTGTCTTATTTCCCAGGGCTTTCAAGTGCTCACCATTGTGTCCAAAATGGCTTTCCCAAACTTCAAGAATGTGGCACGTTTTAGTCTGAGTGCAAAAGAGAGAGGGAGGGGGGGTTGTACCTCAAGGAAAAACTTGATCGATTCACTCTTGCGATTTCAGTCACACTCCAGTGGTGAGGAGATAGCATATAGGGATCGGTCTTGGAACATTGCTTCCCATAAAACTCTCAATGGAGAGTGACAGGTTCAAATTTCTGTTGACTCCATCTTGGATTATTAATGCCTTGAAGATTTTATTTTCAACAAGCTCTCCAATGGAAAGTTCATTTTGGGGGGTTGGCTGATAGGAATGTTCTGCTAGCTTGGACTTTTTTAATGGGAAGATCGTGGTTGTTCCATTCCAGTATTGTGCTGGTCCCATCATGTTTCATTTACTCTATGCCATTATTTAATGCAAACACATGTGATGCATTACATGCAATAGAAGAATTAGATGAGTGACATAATTAAATGACTGATATGAGGATGAAAGTGGATGTTGTTAACCCTTGTGTGGTGTTCATATTTTTGTTATTCAGCCAGTGTTCGTGGGTCTGGTGGACCCGCTGCATTTTTGTTTTTTTAATTCAACATAATCAAACAATTTATGTTAAAATACTCAACAGATGTTTACTTAATCCCAATTACAAGCAATATAAACAGCATATATGGTTAATGTTTTCCCTTTACCTTTGTTAGATCACATTTAAGAATTGCAACCTTGTGTGGGAACGGCAGGGGTAGAAACAAAACTCACTTTTGCACTCACACTCTCTCACACTTACACACAATCTCTCTCTCACATGCATGCACGCACACACTCACTCACGCACACACACACACACACACAACACTACACTACACACACACACACACACACTCACTTGGATATGTGGTTTATGGGGACTCTCCATAGGTGTAATGGTTTTACAAATGTACAAACTGTATAATCTATCCCCCTACACTAACCCTACCCCTAAACCTACCAATCACAGAAAACTTTTGGCCCTTTATGAATTTCAAAAAACACCATTTAGTATGTTTTTTTAAGCCGTTTGGTTTATGAGGACACAGATGTCCTCATAAACCATGTTTACGTTGTAATACCCATGTCATTATACACATTTGTGTCCTCATAAACCATACAAGAACACACATACACACACACACTAACAGCAAGCCCTGACAGGAGGAGGACAGAGTAAAGGTACACAGGACCTAAAATTTCCACACTTTTATTAGCCCCGGGTCCAGTGGACCCGAACATCCTGTGTGTAATATAAATGTGTAGAGGGGGTGTACAGTGTGTGGTCATTGAAAATGTGTTCGGATATATGTTCTTCACAGAAAATGAGCCAAGGCCAATGAGTCTGAGGTTGAAAAAATTATGAATTGTATAATTTTTCTTTTGATAAAAAATGAAAACGGGTCCTACAGACCCGAACACCATACAAGGGTTAAATGATGAACACCTCTATTGGAGCAGATAGTATAGTAGGCAAAGTTTGACTACTGGTTCAATCCCTGCAATCATAAAAAAAAATATTAAAAAAAGCCATTGTTGCTCTAATGCAGAAGTAGGCTATAAATGGGTTAAATGGGTTATTCTCTAGGGGATTGGTACTGTATTAAGTGTTAAGGTCACTATGGACAGAACTGTCAATTTTAAAAAAAGAACTGAGGAAAGAAAAATAAAAAAAAATCTTTTTATCTTTAGCATCTCAAATGTTTGCCCTAGACAAAAAAAAATAAGGTTACTTTAACATCAAATGGAGTTTTGCTTGAGTCTCCTGCTTCTCACAAAACTACAAAAGACAAAAGAGACAAAAACTCTAACAATCTCACAACGGTTTTGTTTAAAGTTTTAGAAGAGATCTCATCATCGCATACTGAGCTCAGCTTTGTCTCCTAAGCTAGAGACTCTGGAGCTCTTATATTTGTCTGCTCTAAAGTTTAGAAGAGATCTCAACAACTTTACAAATCAAATGTTTCAGTATGAACTCAAATATTTCTACAATGTATTAATAATCAAATTAGTCAAGGATTGAGTCATGAGCCATTTAATGCGCCTTTAAAGCAATTAAGAAAGCTCCAGGGTAATTGTTCCTGTAGTAAGACTTCTGTAAGTCAGATTTGATCGTGTAGATTGCTATTTCCAAAAACAAATGATGTGCCCTGTACAGCTCTATTCTCTTATTGTGTGTCAGCAATTAAGAGTAGACCTTATTTCTGCATATCTTCTCTCTTAATATAGGCTTAAACTCTGAATTTATGGATTGTCTTTGACTTTAGTGTATTTTAGGTACTTGACTTGGTGCACAATTTATAAAGTTGTTGAGGTCACTTCTAAACTTTAAAAGAGACAAATGTGAGAGTTCCAGATTCTCAAGCTAAGGAGAACAATCTGAACCTAGTCTGTGATGCTGAGATCTTGTCTGAAAGTTTTTGGGAAGAAAATAAGAGACCACCGAGTCTTTAGTTTAGGAGAAAAATCTGAGCACAGCGTGTACTTTTGTTGAGGTCTCTTCTAAAACTTTAAAGGAGACCATTGTGAGAGTGTTAGCATTTTTTTGACTCAGGACACAAGTGTGAGAAGCAGGAGACTCTCAAGCAAAAGTCTCCATTTGATGTGAAAGTAGCCTCATTTATGTCTAGCAGAAACATTTGAGATATGAAAGCATTTGTTCCCCCCTTCTGGGTATCTCATTCATCCACACCATTTCAAACACAATACATGCATTGTCATATTTGAAGTCGTTTAGAGTAGATGTTTTCTTGCACAATGATTTAATTGAGGAAATCATGACCTATATTTGCATGCAAAATGTAAGAATAAAAGAAAGAAAAAAAGGTTACGCAACAACCATGAAGCACTGATACATTAGTGTTACATTTGATAAAAATAAAGTATTTATCTCTTACTAAACATCTTACACTTATCTAATCCCTTTCTACTGTGTTTGGAAAATGTGCTACATATACAATGCTGGGCAGTGGGCACTGAAGATATTTTATAAAATATTAACTTGTAATGTTTAAACCTAAATGGGTAATATTCCGAAATGTATAATGTTATATTTAAATGATACTTTCAGTATTTACAATATTAGAATATAATTGTTTTATTTATTTAACGTTTCTCCTAAAATAAAATTGAAGATATCTGAAGACAAAGCTAATACCTAAATTAGACATAAGAGAATATTAGTATCCTGAGCTTAGAGAAACCTCTGTTAGAACCATAGCCAGCACATTGACATCGAGGCATAACTGAACCTCAGACCACCTTCATGTCTCTCCTCCTACTGTCAAAATGTGCAAAACCCCAAATGGGATCTATAATAGAGTCTTGAAAGAGATTAGAGCAAGAGAATAAAGAGATCTCCCATGTTTCTCACAGCCCATTCTCATTTTGGCCTCCTTCCTCTCAGAACTTTCTCATGTCTCATTTGTGTCTTCTTTTATTTCGCCTGAGGAAATTCAGGAGAAACATCTGAAAGAGATTTACGGACCTTTACGGAAATGAGAGGGAAATATGCAGACTAGCAGCATTTAAACTGTTGCTGATAGTGCTGGAGTTAATGGTGTATTGAGTGCTTAAAGTATTACGCTTACAGTATCTTTAATTCTTGTTTCAAACTGATTTCAACTTGATTATTTCAAGCTTTCATTGTGGCTATATGCATACTGTACAGTATATGGCAGATCAAAAATTGTGCGGTCAGTTTAATTTCTTCCCTAAAGGCTGGAATACACAACACGACTTTTAAAATCTGAACAGATTTTAAAACACTAGGCAGCATACACTTGCCAACTTTGTAAGCTACAAAAGGAAAAACTTGGCATCATGCACAAAACAACTTAGGATCACACTACCAGACTTTGAAGTCATTCTGAACAGAAGTAACTCACGCAGAAACGCGTGCCTTGTTGCTAGGAGACAAACGAAAACAATATGTTTTCTAAAATCGGCTCAATATATAAAACATGTTTGATATCCTCAGACTAGATGTAAACTAAACGATTTTCTGTGAAATCTGTCAACTCAAATCTGCAGATTGGCTCTGACTTTCGGCAACTAGCCTACACTGTAAATTATTTCTGCTGTTTTCACAGGATTATACTGTTTTTCCCAACAGTTTCTTACTGTGTAACCTATGTACAGTAAGTTACAGTAGATTCAGTTGTTTTCACAGTATTATTTTGTATTTTCTACAGTTATGTACTGTGCACACAGTTGACAGTATGTTACTGTAGATGTTCAATGCATTCTGGGAAATTATCAGTTACTGTAAATCTAAATACAGCAGTGCAAATTGACCGTGAAAAAACAACAACACACAATTCCGCAGTTAAATTAGCTATAGCCTACTAACGTTATTTTTAGGCTACATAAAACATTTTTAGGCTACATAAAACATTTTCAGGACTGGGTGACCATTGACAGTCTTCGTTTCTGTCAGTGGGGGGTGCATGAGAGCGCAAGTTGCCATTTTGTGAAGAACTCTTAGTTCCCTGAGCAACTTTGATAGAAGGCCTTTGCATCGCGTTGCTGACTCGCTGTGTCTGTCTGCAACGTTTCGTCATAAATATCTGGTAAGTGATGAATCTTTATGGTTTTTATGTAACGTTAAACCAAATATCAGTAAGTTAACAGGTTACCATTTTAAGTCGGTGGAAGCGCCTGCGCGTAGCCTACATCATAGGGTTGGGAATTGAAACAATCGATTCGATGAACACTTATGTCTCAAAAATCGAACAGGATTTTTTCACAAAAGTGACAGCCCTATTTATAGGTGTTACAATTCTCAATGTTCTAAAACTTGCATTAAATAATGAAGACAACAGGTTAAGTAAAAATATAATGAAATGCAATAGGGGTGGGAATCTTTTTGAATCCATGATTCGATTCAAATCGATTCTTGGGGTCCAGATTTGATTCGATCCTCTTTTGAATCAAATTTAAATTTGATATATGCATAGAATATATTTAAAATCTATGATCAAATGTAAATCTATGCATATATCTAAATGAAATTTGATTCAAAATCGAGCATCGAACAGCATAGAAATGAACAGCAGCTACTGTTATTCCCAATCGAGTGGGAGTTATTTAGTTTAAATTATACACACCTCATATCTGCGTTAATTTAGTCTAGCCCGCTGCCGCTCAGTGTTCATACGCGCGTCTTTTTCATCATTAAAATGATTGAGTGTCAAGTCGACAGACATATCCATGAAAGTAACTGACTATCATCAGGATCTGGGTTGCGTTTACCAAAAGCATCGTAAGCCTAAGTTGATTTTAAAGACCATTGGTGGAAATTGTTCTATAATTAATTTAAGGTTACAATGCTTTGGGGAAACGAAGCCCTGATCAGTGGCCGATTGTTTGGAGTCAGAGATATAGGATAAGGGCCATTGCATTCTAAATATTTATTACTTTATCTGATACAGGACATGTTCATGCTCTTTTATAGGCGGTATTTGTTGTACATGGAAAGATGGCAAGAAAAGCTTGATGTGTGCTCGACTACCTAAACTAAACATTGTTTAAGACTATTTTCTATTTGTTAAGATATTGATATGAACTTCTATAGTCAAGTATAAGCCTAATTCATAATGCTTCCTCTGTTTCAAGCTTGTGCACTAAACTGTCCTGTTAGATCGATTTTTGAAATGTGTGAATTAGGGATGTAACGATTCACTCGCAACCGGTTGAAAATCGATAAAAATGTGTGACGATTCAAGTCGGTTGAAATGTTAAACGAATCGCGATACATGTCTTAAACAGCAGGGGCGTTTACTGTAACCTACTTTGAAGTTGTGAACCTCGCTTTACAGGCACAATAGCAGCGAGCACACAATGGCGCAAAGCTAGCGAGTGTTTTCACTTCATTCATGGAACTTGAGAGCTTGTGTGAGCCAAGCTCAACTTTCATAGGAATGAACTTAAAACGCTTGGTTTGCTCCACTCGCGCCACGCCAGTGTGTGCCATAGACTGGTGTGCAGGTCCGGCCCGCGGCATAGGCGGAATTGGCAAGCTAGGGGCGCCACTCATCCATAGGGGCGCCAAAATGAGCGAACGAGGGATTTTTTTTATACTAATACTATTTTAAAACAATTCATTTGTAATACTACCAAATAAAGCAAAAAAAAACAAAAAAACAAACAAAAAAACTTCACTAGTAAGTCCCCCGACTCCGGTCCGGCGCCACAATCTTCCCCCGCCCTGCGAGTGAATGTGCGAGACTTCCGGTTCATTAGCTGCTATAAGGAAATAAGAGATGAATAACAAGTGCTGTGAATGATAAAAAATATTTGTGCCACAAACTAGTGTTTACAATTATGATGACAACATCAATACATTAAAATAATATGGTAAGAAATACCAGTTTGCAATATCAAGAAGTATAACAAGCTTTTTTTGTACAGCTAGAAATAACTGTAAGCGGATGACACCAGAAGCCAGACACATTTCATTTACAAATTGCCGTGCCCACTCTTCTGTGTAAGGTGGATACCATAGGCAAAAGAAATTCCCCTTAAAAGGTGTTGATAATGTGAGTTAGGTTTTTTTTATTATTAGTTGTATAGCCTCTGATTGATTTGTGCTTATCATTTTGATTATTAGTTGTATAGCCTCTGATTGATTTGTGCTTATCATTTCTTGCAGGATTATCAGAAGTGCTGTCGCTGCTCTTCCACTTTTTTCCTCACCTGGCCTTCATCCTCACCTGTTCTGCTTTCAAGTTTCTATTTTACCTTTTCTATTGTCTTTTTTAAAAACAGATTTTTATTGTTGTATTATATTACATTATTATTACGAATGTATTGTTTGAAAATACACAATAAACCTGGTTGTGCAGTTAAAGCTTCAATTGTTCTTTTTTCTATTTCCCATTAATAGTTAAAATAATATTTCTATTGATTTTCTACATATTCTACAGGTTACACAGTAGCACTATAAAATAAATAAAATAACATTTCATAACTGTATAATACTATACAATATTATTAAAAATCAACGGTGTAATACTGTAGTTCAACATGATAAAAATTACAGTAAAATAATGTATTTAATTTTACAGTATGCTTAACATTACTGTAGTTAGTGTCACAGTAATTTTACTGTTGAATGAAATACAGCAACTACTGGATAATTGTTGCCAGTAAGTTACTGTTAATTTGACAATAATTTTTTTACAGTGTAGTCAACTAATCAACTTGTCCAGACTGAAAATCAGACCAAAAGTTGTGTATTCCAGCCTTAAAATGTTCCTAATTCAGCATATAGAGCTCGGGATCGTTTCGTCATGTCGCAATGCATTGTGGGAATCACGGTACGAAAGTAGACGTACTGTATAGTAGGCAGTAGATAATTCAAATTCTAACGTTGGTCATTTAGGTTTAATTGAGGTTATTTTAAGGAAAATAGTTCAGTATTGCTGTGATGCAAACTGCTGTAATCGGTCTCACGATCGACAGGGCAAACACCTCATAAATCATGTTAGTTTTCACCAGTTTCGTGTCTTGTTTTGGTGAACGGTGGGTTGTGTCTGAAGTGAATGTTCGCCAATATTATACCGGATTACAGAACTACCGGACGAAAATAGTGGATTATTGTACCTATGATAGTTGTGTAATTACTCCTGAGATGTAACAACCCCGCATAGACAAGCTTTATAGCTCACAGAATCTGACAAGTGTGTGTGTGTGTCACCAGTTGACGATGCTGACTCGCGATCTTTATAGTGAACACGCCGGAGAGAAATACACATTTCATACAGATTACATCGTTTTCTTTCGTTTTGAATTGTTATGTTTAAAAGTAGAAATCACAGGTCTGTGAGGCAAGAAGGCTATGCTGAGTTTAGGTTCATTTATGAGACGAGCTGCAGTTCAGGCGCCTGCGCCTCCGTGTCGTCGTGATTGTCTAGCTACTATGTTTACTTATTATTTATTAAATCCAGGTGATTTGTTGATGGAACATTGATCAAAATTAAGATACAATTAATACAAAACTAAATTAACTTTAAATAAAGGCTTTGTGCTTTCTTTTTGAGGTCTCTGTAAAAGTTTTAAAGCAGTTTTAGTGCCGTTTTCAGGGAACTTTCATGTCCGTAACATTGTTTTTTCCTCATAAATGCGAACACATCAAATTTATATTTTATGTTCTGTGGAGAGCCAACCCTTCTTCGTCCAGTGGGTATTACTTTAGATTTGTAAAGGTCCATAACTCTTGGTGCCAGACAGTGCTGGAGACCGGCCGGACGCTATTAACTTACTCCAAACCGGCCTTTGCGGTACCGCTAAAATGGCCGCCGTTACCCAAAATGCACCGTTCCATAACGTTTCTCTTATACTGGCGCATTGGAAGAACTGCTTAGTGTGTTACTGCTGTGCCCAACAATTCAGTGTGAGTAAATTTGTTTTTTTTTGTTAGTTTCTCTTAATAGGAGACATGTTCGTATAATATGCCCGTAAATGTGTTTTAGGTTTATTCCTGCGCTGATGACCTGTTGATCTGAAGACGCAGTGTACGTGCAACTCTGTGGTTGGGTTCGGCCACTGGATGTGAGTGCATGGTCAAGTTTATTTACGATTTATGTAAAAGGTGGTGCTAAAGATCTAGACTGTGTATTTTAGGATCACTCGTGTCTATACTCGGCCGAGTTACGGGTGCCAGTATTTACGGACGTTTGTACGGAACAGACTGCGTTACTTACAACCCACTTCTGCCTTTCATTGAAATGTCTCAGTCAACCAAGTGAACCATAGCGTATTGAGTACGTGAGTACTTTACATGTTTGTTTTAAGTGTAGAATATGTTGATTCTTATGTGTAATAAAAGTGTGAATTGGTTTAAATTACAGGTTTCAAAACCTCCTTTGGGTAGTAACCTTCATTTCTTTTCCCACTGAAATTTTGAGATTAGTTTGTTTTGTTTATCTTTCGTTAATTGGATACTTATGCCATCTTTTTGTTTTTTTTTATGGTATTCATTTTGTGAAATCTTTCTGTCTTATTTATTGGTGCACCACTGTATGGGAGGTCTTATAGGTTTGAGTGTTTTACGTATGCTTTGATTGGTTTTGATTTTTATGTGGTTTGTTCTCCAGTTTATGATTCTAGTGTGATTTGTTTTATTCTGAGTGTTATATCTATCATTGTCTTCTCTTATATAATTCAAATTATAATTTGTCAGCTCAATTAATCTGAACTCTAGATTCACCATTTGTTTTCTTTAATTAATTGTATTTCTTTAATGAGCTAATTCTGATTTGTTTGGAGCATTGTTTTCATTCTTGTTTCTCTTTTGTTTAACGTGTTCTTAGAGTTGAATTGTTGTGGTATGTTTTTGGTTCTTTTGGGGTTTTGGTTTGTTCTATTTTCTCAAGTTTTTGAAATCTCTTCTAAACAACATTGCTACCAATCAGGTTATTATTTCAACCACCATACCTGTGAAGAAGGATCGTGTCTGTCATTTTTTTAAAGGTGGGGTATGTGATTTTCAAAACGTCCGGCAGACTCAGCCCTGGCGTCTGTACAGGTCTTCTATTCAAAGCAGGATTCATAGCAATGTGCTTTGAGTATGCGCACGAAGGGGTCACGGCACGCGGGGAGGGGGGTATGATACGACCGTTTGATTGACGGACTTGCTGTCCAATGATTCTAGGTGGTCTTGGAAATGATTGGCTGGAGTTTTTCGAGTCCTGCCTGTTCCACAGATTATTAAATTGCTTAATTTTCATTTCAGTGCTTCTAACTCAGTGGCTGTAAGTGGGTTATGAATAGGATTTCAAGTGATTTTGAAAAAATGGACAAAAAAGAGAATCACATACCCCACCTTTAATAAATTATAAACTTTTGTACTCTGGTTTCTAGTTCATTTATTTGAACCGCCTGTATTAAAAATATATCATTATTAGGGTCCCCCATCCCAGAAAAGTGGGCGTGGCGCAAGCGGCAACATTCTAATCTGAATCATGAAGCCTACCCGGAAGTGCGAAAAACTGCAATACATCGAAAATCCGCTAGGGGTAGGTCCCAAAAGGGAGCAAATGTCCATAGACCCCCATGTTAAAATGTACGTTTTCACAGCATAAATTCATGTTTTTACAGGTTGGTCCCATGGACTTTTATTGTATTTTTCGATAGGTTCCGAGTACCTGACAACTGTGAGGGGGTGAATTTTTTTCTAACTCGTTAGTTTAGATCGTATTTAGATATAAAATGTATGACAAATAAGGTCGGTTAACTTTGATTGACAGCTGATAACGGGCTGCACCGAGTGAAATTTGACGTCTCGGCCATGATCTGACACAACACATCACACCACCTCTGTATCCTTTCTGAACATTTGTATTTTTGATTTCCCAAGATTTTGCATGATGGCGCCGCCCATACCCCCCATAAACGGCCTCAAAACCGTTCTTCAGAAAGTCTATGGGTGACGACACAGACGCTTTGTCCATATTTTTTACAGTCTATGGCGTGGCGTAGTCAATTTGGTCGACATTTCTAACAGCCACATCGTCAAGGTCACATATATTTCACAATTTAATTGTTTGTACTATATCTTCAATCAAGCAAATGCAGTCTTGGTGAGTATAATATACGTTTCAAATATGTATGTGTAAATATAGTTCTATTCACCAGTTCCATAACCCACTATTCAAAAGATTTTATTTAATGCAAATGACAGCCACAACCCTTCAATACAACAAACAAATCCCTCACATACAGACTGTCCATTCAGTCCTGTTAAATATATCCTGGTTAATCTCTGAGGTAATTCAGATCTCCTGTGCTTGTGTGCAAAAAAATAAAATAAAATCAATTAAACGGCCAGCGGTCATGGGAGAAGGCCATTACACTTTATCATGAGTTTGCAGTGAAGTCAGCACAGGAGAAGAGAGGAACAAAGAAGAGTAGTGGAGAGGTCAGGGTTGTGAACTCAATCAACTCACTGGTTATTGTGAGACCCTCAAACCCAGGGGGCCACTGTCATCCTGTCTCCACTGACTGGCCCTGCTGCAGGTGCTTAGACATGGATGGTTAAACAAGAGTAGGGACAGGTCAGGTCACGTTGCACATTGATGGCCAAGGGGACGAGGAAGGAATTCATATGAGGATAGTTTTACAGTCCTGCACCTTAGCTCAAACAGGAAACAAACTTCTGAGGCATTTGGAAATCCAGGTTTCTTGACACCACTCACCGCAAACATAATGGTAAACTAATATACTTTCATCATCACACCCAGCATGACAGAACTGTCATCTTAATAAGCTGTCATTCTCCCTCCGTTGTTTTACTTGCAAAAGAAGTAAAGGACTCCAAATGAAGTTATATTATTGATGTAATTTGAAATGTCAGAATATTAATACATTTGAGAACATTTAAGATTAAATTTTACTATATAATTTGGAGCTTTATAACATACCGGATCTCATACATACTAACATAGCTTTTGACTACACTAGAGGGGCTTAGTTCTAGGAACTACACTTTAAAAAAATCTTGGGATATTTTTTCTACCAAAATCCTGGGTTGAGCCTTTTGGGTTAATTTTTTTGGGGGGGGTTATTTTCTCAGTGTATGGGTAGTTTTGGGTTGTTTTTAACCCAGTGTTTTTTAGAGTGTAGGAACCAGGGTCGTTCCCCGAGAACTAACAATTTCCTTAGGAACATTTTCCTGGTTGCATTCGCACCACCAGTAGGAACCTTTAAGTGACGTAAGCCGCCCTTTGTTGTTGTGACTTTTATTTTGACGGCGCGGCTGACCTTTATTTTGATGGTGCTGAGAACACTAGCCAGAGCCTGAACACAGTGCTTGCATTCTCCATGTTCATTAGTTTATGGTCTGTCAAACAGTCCTGTCTAATACGTTATTAGATATACTGTCTACTTTCTATGTATAACAGTTATATGAAAAGGTATTATCGTATGCTGTGTGGTTGATGTCCAGTGTTTCTAGCTGAGCAGAAATACATATTAGTCCCCTCAAAGTTGTGCTGGATTTTCTCCTTAGCGTAAGTGCCAAGAGGCCCACCGATCACTGTTTTCCATGTTCGTAGAGTTAGTTTGTGGAGTAAATATATAGGCTATAATCTGTGTGTTTACACAACTTTTTTAAAAAATGCTGGTGTTTCGCGTGCGTTCATCCAATCAGCGTACACTAACGTCACTGGTAGTTCCTATAGTGCTGGTTTAGACCCTGTAGATTTGAAAATCATGATTTTCCCCATTATTGTTGAATCACGGAAGCAACACCAGTTACATTTGCCAAGAGATTTATTATTTATAATTTGTATACATGTATCAGACATATGAGAGTAACAAGCATATAAGAATAAGGCTACAGGCAAGATGGTCTTCATTCCAGATTTCTCTGTTCCACATTTCTCATTATCATTATCCCCTCACCCCATCATGCCAGCAGTTATTTCTCCTCCCTCACCCCCTCATGCCTTTGTTTCTCTTTCCTCTCACCCCGCCATGCCTCTGTTTCTCTGGGGTGTTACAGTAAGGATTGAGCTTATATATACCACTGAGCGACTTTCAACTTCCTTGTAAGGTAGAAAAACATGTTGCTTATGTTAAAAAATGGAATGTATACCTCATGCTTGCATGGTACAATCCACTTTCCATATTAAAGGGATAGTTCACCCAAAAATGAAAATTAAGTCATTAATTATGCCAGCAGCCATATCACCCAGTAGCCCAAGACTGGTTGCCCACTGAAGCTAAGCAGGGCTGAGCCTGGTTAGTACCTGGATGGGAGACCTCATGAGAAAACCAGGTTGCTGCTGGAAGAGGTGTTAGTGAGTCCAGCAGGGGGCGCTCACCCTGTGGTCTGTGTGGGTCCTAACGCCCCAGTATAGTGATGGGGACACTATACTGTGAAAGAGCACCGTCCTTCGGATGAGACGTTAAACCGAGGTCCTGACTCTCTGTGGTCATTAAAAATCCCAGGATGTCTTTCGAAAGAGTAGGGGTGTAACCCCGGCATCCTGGCCAAATCTGCCCATTGGCCTCTTTCCATCATGGCCTCCTAATCATCCCCGTATACTGATTGGCTTCATCACCATCTCCTCTCCACCAGTAAGCTGGTGTGTGGTGGGCGTACTGGCGCAATATGGCTGCCGTCGCATCATCCAGGTGGATGCTGCACATTGGTGGTGGTTGAGGAGATTCCCCCTTCCTTGTAAAGCGCTTTGAGGTCCCAGATAAAGCGCTATATAAATGTAACGAATTATTATTATTATTATTATCATTAATTACTCACCCCCATGCTGTACCAACCCCGTAAGACCTTCGTTCATCTTCGGAACACAAATTAAGATATGTTTTATTAAATTTGAGAGCTGAATCACTCCTCCATAGGCTTCCTAAGGGATTGAAACTTGACTGCCCAGACAGTCATTGAAGAACATGTTTAAATATTCCATGTGACTACAGTGGCTCAACTATAAGTTTATCAAGCGACGAGAATACTTTTTGTGCGGAAAAAATAAATAAAATAACGACTTTATTCGACTATTCCTTTTCTCCCTTGTGGGCCTGAGACGTGAGTTCAAGAAATTTCCACGACGCATGCGCGAGAACTGAGAATAGGACGTTCTTCTTCTACTACTTCTTGTTACTTGTTACTCAGTTCTCGCGTTCTTCAGTTCTCAGTTCTTCCTCCAATAGGAGTTCCTAGAACTAAAATCGTTCCTAGTTCCTGCGGTGCGAAAAATCCGGGTTAAAAAAAAAAAATCCGGGTACTTCGGCCAATAGTTCTAGGAACTATGAAAAGGTTCCTCCGGTGTGAAAGCCCCTTAGTATTTACCTGTTCACCAGTTATTTTAGCTAAGCAAATTTTGAAGAAACCTATGGAATAATAATACTGTCCAGGAATTTTTTTGTGTGTGGTGGAGAGGAGGTCAAAATCAAGAAGACTCCCATTTATTTATTCCTTTCTGATTAGGTATTTTCTGAAGATTTACTTCAATATCAATTATGACATGAATAAATGCAAATAATACTAAGAAAAAATCCTCTATAATTCCTTCACACCTGTGGATTTGTGGCTTATTAAAGGAGTTTAACATGTGCTGCTCTCCTGGTAATCCATGAAAGCCTCATGCTAAAGTTTCCTGAAATGTAAATCTGACACAAGCTGCGAAAATTGATGGATACAATTAGCTTGTCTACTAGCATATGCTGTGCTCCGAGAATTCAAATTGGTGTGATTAATTGTGAAGCAAATGTGTGCAGACAGGCAAGCTTTAAAGAGACAAAGCGGCAGTAAAGAGTTTCAACATGGACAAACTTGAAGCTTTACTGCATGAAATCAATTTCACCCAAATATGATAAGGAAATTAATTTTGAGACAGTTTAATCAAATAGTCTGCCATTTCAATTAATTTGATGAAAACTCTTTGTGAACTGGCTACCAGTAACAATTACATGCAAGGGTATAAACAAGTAGCCCCTGGACTGCAATTATGTTAAACAGACTGGCGAGGATGGAAAACTTAATCATTTACTCTAACTACTCAATTCAGAGTCAAAGATGACATTTAAGTGCCAGAGTCTGTCTGAAATTGACCTATGCTCTGAATTCAATGGAAATACACAATTCTATTAACTTTAATGCAATTTATTCAATTGCGGAGGTCATTTTCAAAGGTATTTCTATTCTGGAGAGTTGCCAACAGTTTTTACATTAAGCTTCAAGTGAATCACACTGGCAAAATGTTCATATTAAACTACCTCAAATCACTACTAAATAAAATGGTATAACATAAGAGTCATTCTCTGGCATTCTCTTTAAAAATAATTTAAGGATTATTTCTTCTCTCTCTCTCTCTCTCTCTCTCTCTCTCTCTCTCTCTCTCTCTCCGTATTTTTTCGCCAATGACTAAACCTCTTTCTTTTAGCAAGAGATTGTTCAGTTTGGTCTAAGAATACAAAAGGACAATAGCTTTAATGATTTCAGACAGCATGTTCCCAGCACTGCTGAAAGCAGCTGGATTTCAGCATTGAAGTGATGGAGCCACAATAAACCACTTTGCCTTACAATGAAATGCTGGGTTAAAAATAAGTTATGGTCAGTGGGTAGAGAACTATAGGTCGATCTTTATCTTCAGCATCTTAAAGAAGGATTCCTGAATCCGTGTGCTTATCTTAGAATCCCGTTAGGGCTACAGCAGGCCTGCTAATCCCAATAAATGCATTCACTCATTTGAATGGAATAGCTGGTGCACACCATTGATTACACATTGTTCGTCTTCCACATGTCTGCATATGGCTGTGCAATATCCCAGAGGACTGAAAAATCACAAATGAGATCTCTTTAATCCAATTGCTCTCTCCTAGACAGTAGTGAGATTAAATTGAGGGCAAATTGAGACTTTTGCTCAAATCTCTTGTTTCCCAAAGTTTCCTTCACTCAAAAACCAAAATTCTGTTACTCGTCCCCATTTGTTCATGAATTGAGATGATCCGGTTCTTGAGTTCAACTTACTGACTCAATGAGCAGGTAGCAGCCATTAAAAGCTCACTGGAGGGGAAGATTATCAGTTCATCAAACAACTTCAATTCTAATCTGTTTCTCACACAAACCAATAATGCCCTGATAGCGCCACAAAGTCACAGTTTATACAATTTGGGGAGAAATATACCTACACTATGAATGCATATTGTCTCTGCATATTTATTTTGTGTTATGCATATCACATTTAGTTTGTGTCTCTGCATATCATATTTATATTTAGCTCTGCATAACCCGTGCTCCATATATTTAGCAATTTCTACGATCATTTAGTCATTTTACTTACACGAAAATTAGAAACATTGCTTTGACAACTGACTGATTTAATATAGGTTATCATGTAATATTTATATTTTATTTGAACAAATTAACAAATATGAGTTTTAATTTAATAACAACAACTGTATGACTTTCTTCTGTGGAACACAAAGATTGAAATGGGGGATTCAATGGATAAAAAATGGACATTCCTGTCTGAAGAGTAGATGTAGTCTCATAGTCTCATTTGTGTCTGTTTTTATAACAGATAATAATAAGAAAAGTTCTATGAGAAATAAGATAAAGTTAATACTTAAATAAATCATAATTGAGAACTCCATTAAGTCCTGTGAACTATGAAAGAGAAATCTCAGGGTATTAAAACATTCTTCTGGGATGACAATACCACCCTTTCACCCCATTTGACATTCTCCTTAGTCTATTAATGCTTCTATGAAGGATTCTTAGCATGATGACAAAAAGTAGCCAAGTGTAACAATTAATGGTGAGGGTGTCGAATATGTCAAGAAGCAAGCCAACGTGATGTGTGGTCTTCATTAGCTGCCATTAAAACCTTTAAGCTGTGAAAGTAAAAAAAAAAGACTGAAATAATGAGTGCCTGAGAACAGGTGCCAGAATAGAGAAGTGTCTTGATGAACTAGTTAAAAAATAAAAAGAGAGGCATGACACGTGAGAACAAACACCTGGAGCCCCCTCAGGTGAAGGGACAGTGAGCCTGTCAGCACATGAAAAAAGACTTGTCAGAGCTGATTTTAATTGGCCGCTTTTAAGGTGGCTGGTTGTATCTGGGAAGAAGAAAGCGCCTTCAAGAGGCAGTGGAGGTTGTGCATATGCGAGGGAGAGCCGAGAACATCTAGACGGGAAGCAGAAACCAAAAATAAATGATCCGTTCACTCAGAATGCTGATATGTGGCGAGAGCAAGGTAGAAAAGAGTGAGCCGGTGTGTGACAAGAGAGATAGAGAGTGTGCAAAATAATTTAAATCTGTTTTTTGTGAAACCATACACCCCCAACCCCCTCCCCCCACAAAATACTAACAAAAAAAAAACAGGCGGTTTGAGTTTACAGGGGAGAGGAAGAAGCAAAATTGTAATTAAATCCGTCGCACCACTGTTCCACCTGACTGCCTCGTCTCGTTAAGCAATTTATAATTAACACAGCGCAGCCGAAAACATCCTCCCCGCCCTCTATGTGATATGATAACTCAAGGTGAGCAACAGGAAGGCTGTCCATCGCATGTCCAGTGGGAAGCGGGATTATTCTTAAGCGGGTCTGTTCTGTATGGCTGCCTGATAACACTGGGCCCCCCTGGTTGAACAGACACCTGGTTGCCCAAATCCCAGCAGCCCTCCCCTCCGGAGCAGACCACTAATCAGGTGCTATAGTGAGTTAGAGAGAGAGAGAGAGAGATAGAGCCAGTAAGACTTGAGTCCCAAGACAGGCCACAGCTGAGCTCAAACCTGTTAAAGTCAATTATGCCGGGGAAGAGTTCCAGGAGAGGAGAGCCATGGGTGAAATTAAAACCTGGCTCTTGAGGTGACAGACTGTGTGAAGGAATAATCTTATAAACACCTGAAAAATCATCAAAAAATAATATTACTGGCAAATTAAACACTAAGCAGTTGCACCACATTGGCATGTTGCATTTACTGCATTTTATTCAGAAAACTAGTATTGCCCTGTGGCCCCGTTTACACCCGACATTTAAATTGGCATGAAATAAATGCACCCTATTTTCTAAATGCATGTTATTGATCTTATTGTGAATAATTAATCCGTGGATGTTTCTTTTCTTTTTTTTTTTACCTTCACATTCAGATCTGCCTCTATCCAATCAACAACTGACAGATAGAAGAGACCCCACGCTTCATTTTGTTTATTTTTTCCAAATTCGATTTCACTCGGATGTACATCACAATGAGGAAAAGAAAGATCTGTCACCATTTCATTGTGATTAAGATGAGTTTCATATCTGGATATATTTTTTAGCTAGACTGGATTTACACCTGCATCCTTAGTGTGATCAGAAGTCTGAAAGAGCACATTGTCACTTCGGTCAAGGCAAGCCTGCAATCTTTAGCCAAAAAAAAAGCGTAGCGGCTAATGCTAACACTGGTAACGCAGGGAAGGAGACAAGAGGCAGTTTTTTTTTTAATGGATGTCAATGAAGAAGTGGCTTCAAGTTTTACCAGTTATGATAATACTTGTAATGACTATTATAACTGCACGTATGCATATGACACTGATATTATGAATTCTAATGAATAAAGAGAAAATTAATCATTTAATTATAAATAGTGTTATATTGTATGTTGTTCAAAGAAAATCAAAAATGAAGTGTTCTTTCTTATCTCTGCCAGGTTAGACTTGTAATTGTAATGATTTATGACTGATGTGCCTAATGATGATGATATAACGCTTTTTAATTAATGATGGTAATATGAATTAAATATGTAATAAATTACAAGTACGTTTTTTTGCGCCCTGCAGTGACTAGTACTTTGCAGCTAATAGAGATATTCACACTTTTTCCGCAAACAACAACCAACACACTTTGTTTCAACAAACAATGAGGCCCTAATGTATGTTTAGCGATATAACACTAGAACATTTATTCACAAGAACTACAGGCTAATCCACAAGAAACGGGTTAACGTAAACTGTAACTGACTGTCATGAAACTTTGAACGGCAGGCACTGAAGTAACTGCCATTACATGATAGGATAAGGTGCCTCACATGATCCAAGTTAGCCATTACGCTTTTTCCAATCACAGAAAACATGTTAATGTCAGGTGTAAATAGGGCCTATAAATATTGCAATTAGGACCATGGCATTCTTTTAAGAACAAACATGTGTTCTTTATATGTAAAGTAGGCGCCTTATAGACTGTGGCAGTAGTCTATAGCCTATTAAACTAGTCAGACACTAAGAGAAGTCCATACAAATAGGGCTTGATATGGAGGAACTCTCCGTGTTGATGATTTTACCCTTATTTGATACTATGCATTGTGCTGTGTTGTCCTTTGGTGTTAAAGAAAATGTCTGTAAACTTAATAAAAAATGTCCTGGTAGAAAATTACCAATAACATTTCTGTTTTTTATGGATTTTAAGTATGGTGAGAGTTAGATAAAAAAAAAAATTAAAAAAAAATAGGCTGGCCATCTAAAACTCCAGACATTGTGTTCATTTAGTGCACAAGGTTATTAAAATGGCAGGTTTCATATCAAATGAATGAATCAAATGCTGCCTGACATGGCACTGGTTATGCAAACACAATTATGAATGTGTACTTAAATGACCTGGATCTGAAATATGATGGGTTGACTGAAAGCTTAGGGAAAGAGCCAATGATTGTATATCAGTCTTTATCCGAAACCACTTAGATATTATCAGAAGAATTAAATGTTGTCAAAACATGTGTACACACATGTGTGGGTCTGTGGCCTTCCACCCTTGTATATATGCCTTGTTACAAACTGCCAAGTGCAAATCACGATCAGATTGCACAAACATGCTCAACTTTGTGTGTTTGCACCATTACAAATTTGCATAATGCTTCTAGGCCTTAAAACAACACAGACACTGCTTGTGAATAAATTATGCTATCAGCTGCCGCAACTCATTCTCAGTGAAATCTCCTTCTTAGAATGAGGGCAGAGTGGAATATTTGCTTTCTGAGCACATTTTAATGTTATATGAAATTAAACTGTCAAAATGAAGTCCTCATTCAGTTTTTATAGGCTAAGCATGTCCATTAAAGCTTAAACAAACTACACTCAGATTCAGCTATTTCAATTAGTTGCTAGTTAACAGCTTAAGGAGTTCAAACTGTCCTAAGACTCATAAGCAAATGTCTAAAATATTGAGATAATTCTCAATTCTCAAAAAAGGTATGGTAATGTGGTCTAAGCTTTTTTCTGAAAAGTAGTCATACTGTTTTTTTGTTTAGTTTTTTTTTAGCTAGGTGTGCAAAACAATATAAAAATGGTAAGTGCTTTATCAAAACGGCAGTGTTATTTTAAAATGTATTCATAATTTCTATAAAATTAGAAACCCGGTAAAAAGGTTGCCTGAATAAAAAAATAAAAATAGCAGCAGCGGGAATAACTCTATCTTAAGACTCCCAGCTTTAATATAAAATGTGACATATTTCTCACAAGAAATATCCTTGTATGAATGAAATAAAAATAAACTTAAATCTAAATTACAAAAACAGAGTCTCATATTAATAATTGGAGTTTCATTTGAAAAACATGAAAGCATATTTAGCGTGTAACTTAGGAAAAATAAAAAAAGGAATATATATATATATATATATTTGGTGCTTTTTCTAATGCTGAATGTGCATGTTTCATTTTGCATTTATATTTAAAATGAAATCTTCATTTTCATTCTCTCTATAATCTGAATGTCAATAGGAGCATGTGTGACCTTTAAACCATGGCATGATGGGACTGAGCTGATTACACAGTATGAGAATATCATTATCATTTCCCAAGTACATTTTCCCTCTGCTCAGAAATAAAGCTTTGATATGCATGTTTTATAGTTTTGGTTAACCTTTATAAGATGTGAGAAGGTTATTCTGGACCAAATGAGACAAAATTAGAGCTTGCCATCAAGCATCAGCACAAGAAAAGGAACAACAAATGTAATTGTTTTCCATTTCTCAGCAAACAATGAGTCTACAAAGCAATAATCCACAATAAAAATAAACCCAATCATTTGTATACAAACGGATAAACAAGACTCTCATTCTGTCTTTTTTTGTTGTTGTTGTTGTTATTTTAGGCAAATTCTAATTTTAAATGCAAACTGCCCAATTAGCAACTGAGAAAGTAGCAATGCCAATAAGAGTGGTCTGTAGGGGTGGCAGGTGAGACCCCAAATCCTTGAGAGAGTTCACGGCCGCTGGCATACAGCCAGATATACTGTTTCTTCATGGCTGACTTCCTCCATTGATCTGACTTCTGTATTAGTGAATGGAGGATTAAATTGTAACCCTTTATGCACATCCTTTTTGTAGAGTTTTGCATGACAGGATAAATTCAGGATGGAGAACACATCAAAATATAATATTTTGTCCTGCGCTAAGGATGGTTCATAGTCCTTCCCAACAACTGCAAACTCAAACAAAAAAATCTTAGTATTGATCTATACAAAATTGAGTGACAATCACATTGGTAAACAGGATTGGAGTTTATAGCAGAAACCTCTTACTTCAGTTTTCCAGTGGACTCGCATTGATTGTTTCAGGTCAAAAATTCATGCTGTTTTAGTTATTGAGAGCTTTGGAAACGAAATGGCATGAAATGTGTTTGCCCTCCTTTGTGACCCCAGAGGGGGAGAAAGGAAAAGATACGTCAATATAAAACTTCACATACCAGCATATTACATCAAACATCATATTTTAAAGCATTATGAACTGATTTATGAGCGACAAGAAGGCTGAACAGAAATATTGATCTGCACTTTAGAAGCAGAGACCAGAATAGGTTAAAAAATAACTATAAAATGCATGACTTAGGTGTTTGAGACAGATGTAAAGACAAATAGAAGGGGGAAGAGAAAATCTCCGAGGAAACTCCAGCTGTTACTCCTTCCATTCACTAGGAAGCAGACGATGCACAGCAATCAGAACAATCAATACAAGCCAAGTGTTGCAGTGCTTCCTGAAAGGCAAGTGTCATAGTTTTGATTACTAGTGACCCCGGGTGGGTTGTGAGACCTACAGTAACTGACTATCCTTTGTGTTGTCTCTGATGGTCTGCACATCATTTTACTGGGCTGTTCTCTGAGCAGTGACCCTGCTGAGGAAGAAGTCAGAGGCCATGTACTCCTGCGGTTATGCTCAGAATTATCCAGTCTAAGAGGTGTGAAATCGAATACTGCAATTTTCAGAGTCCCCCTGACAGGTGCATCATGCTTTTAAATGTCATCATAATGTTTGATACTCTGGAACTGAGGAAACTCTCTTCAAAACGTTCTACTGATTGTATCATCATGATCTTGTCTAAACTGACTTCATATTTTTATTTGATCAACATGGCAACTGCACTCTAAAAAATAATTCAGGGGCTTAGTAAATATCACAGTAATAATTAACTGTATTAACTTAATAAAATCTCTGAATATCATTTACTTGATTGTTTGAGTTGAACATACCAAAATAATTGACTAAAAATCCAACAGTTAATTTTGTCTAGAATTTACAGTTATATATAAGTTTTTTTCACTAAAAGAATTTAGTATTTGACTAACCAATTGTTTCTTTTAAATAAACTTAATATATTTGTGAAATTTCTATCAAAATATTTGAGAATTGAGAATTAAACAGATCTGTTTCAAGAACCACAAAAATTACTTAATTTAAGTCAATATTATTAATATATTTAACACACTTAAGAAATTGAGTAAGTTTACTCAATTAAAACAATGTACCCCTCCCCCACCCTCTGAAGTGACGACAGCTCAACGGTCGAGTGAGCGCGGGCTGTTTGAACTCCAGTCTCCAGAAGAACAGTTCTAGTCTTTTCTTCTCAGTGTCGCCGAAACTTCCCAGTCTCTGCGAAATTCAGGTTTGTGTATGTTTTATTTTATCTATAAAATCATTACTGTGCTTTAAATCATTGTATTTAATGCAAAACAACATACAAAGGCGTAATGTGACACCTAAACGACTGTTTTTTCACGTGATTGAAACGCCTTGCATAAAACACACAAGTTTATTCATCATAATGATAATGAATATAATGAATTTGGATGATAAAATGTCCTCAGAACTGTGCACTGTTTGTTTATTGGCAGGTTATGGAGTCAGTCGTCGCAGCATCTTTCGGCTATGAGTGAAACGCAAGACGGCGGTCCTGAGTCCGAAGTTCACCCGCAGAGCGCGAGTCCATCTGAGTGATTATTATCACCAGCGCTGATACGGTGGATATTGGATAACAGGCCTGTTAATTACTCTTGAATTAGGCTACCTAAATGTTTAATGTTTAATGTTTAATTTTTACTTCTAAAATGTTTGTTAAATTAGTTTAAATGTAGGCAATATTGTATGTTAAAACAGTGTAAAATATGCTGTTTGCTGTACTCATTGACAATAAAGGCCAATGTCATGTATACTGGTGGTTGTATGGAATATTATTTTACAAAGGTTTAGAGGAAATAAAAAAGTTAATATTACTCATAAATAAAAACAGCTAATATTACTCATAAATATTGGTTTTTAAATGTTTAAATGTTAAATTATTTCTACTCAATTTTATTTGTTGATATACCAGATGCATTTACTCAGATTTACTTAATATTTTTACTTGCATTTACTCAATTCATACAGTATATTTAATTGATTTCACAGCTTTAAAATTTACTCAATTTTTTTAAGTGTAAAAATGTTTCACCAAAAAAATTGAGTAAATCATGGTTAGACTTTTTAGAGTGTGAATGTCATTGTTTACTTGTACAGCAAAATAAAAAGTTTTATAATTTTTTTTCTTTGTTTTCCAAAAACATTTAAACAACCTTAAAACAAGATACATTTATTTAAAAAAAACTACAAGATGTTAAATATATATATATATATATATATATATATATATATATATATATTGAATAATTTGGATTATGATTAATAACAACAATAGTTGTTATTATTATTATTATTTTCTAACAATATCTATTACTTAAATATATATATATATATATATATATATATATATATATATATATATATACACTCACCGGCCACTTTATTAGGTACCCCATGCTAGTAACGGGTTGGACCCCCTTTTGCCTTCAGAACTGCCTCAATTCTTCGTGGCATAGATTCAACAAGGTGCTGGAAGCATTCCTCAGGGAGTTTGGTCCATATTGACATGATGGCATCACACAGTTGCCGCAGATTTGTCGGCTGCACATCCATGATGCGAATCTCCCGTTCCACCACATCCCAAAGATGCTCTATTGGATTGAGATCTGGTGACTGTGGAGGCCATTTGAGTACAGCGAACTCATTGTCATGTTCAAGAAACCAGTCTGAGATGATTCCAGCTTTATGACATGGCGCATTATCCTGCTGAAAGTAGCCATCAGAAGTTGGGTACATTGTGGTCATAAAGGGATGGACATGGTCAGCAACAATACTCAGGTAGGCTGTGGTGTTGCAACGATGCTCAATTGGTACCAAGGGGCCCAAAGAGTGCCAAGAAAATATTCCCCACACCATGACACCACCACCACCAGCCTGAACCGTTGATACAAGGCAGGATGGATCCATGCTTTCATGTTGTAGACGCCAAATTCTGACCCTACCATCCGAATGTTGCAGCAGAAATCGAGACTCATCAGACCAGGCAACGTTTTTCCAATCTTCTATTGTCCAATTTCGATGAGCTTGTGCAAATTGTAGCCTCAGTTTCCTGTTCTTAGCTGAAAGGAGTGGCACCCGGTGTGGTCTTCTGCTGCTGTAGCCCATCTGCCTCAAAGTTCGACGTACTGTGCGTTCAGAGATGCTCTTCTGCCCACCTTGGTTGTAACAGGTGGTTATTTGAGTCACTGTTGCCCTTCTATCAGCTCGAACCAGTCTGGCCATTCTCCTCTGACCTCTGGCATCAACAAGGCATTTCCGCCCACAGAACTGCCGCTCACTGGATGTTTTTTCTTTTTCGGACCATTCTCTGTAAACCCTAGAGATGGTTGTGCGTGAAAATCCCAGTAGATTAGCAGTTTCTGAAATACTCAGACCAGCCCTTCTGGCACCAACAATCATGCCACGTTCAAAGTCACTCAAATCACCTTTCTTCCCCATACTGATGCTCGGTTTGAACTGCAGGAGATTGTCTTGACCATGTCTACATGCCTAAATGCACTGAGTTGCCGCCATGTGATTGGCTGCTTAGAAATTAAGTGTTAAGGAGCAGTTGGACAGGTGTACCTAATAAAGTGGCCGGTGAGTGTATATATAGCCTAATCTTGTTTTACAATGAACCAAAACAGAAGATATATTTTGTGAAAACAAGCTGAAGCGTATCTATCTATCTATCTATCTATCTATCTATCTATCTATCTATCTATATATATATATATATATATATATATATATATATATATACACATTTATACACACATACCTAGTTCTGGCATGAAAGTCTAAATGGCACAGGCTGATAAGACTCATTTGGTTGCTATAACATCATTATCTTCATGGCACAGCTGATTGGTTGCTGTTGCATCAGTGCGCTTTCAAAAACCCTCCACCTTCCCCAGCTCCACCTGTAATTAATGTATGTTACATGTGTAGCAGCAGCATGTCTTACATGCTCTCTCACAGCAATGTCTGTGAAGGCATTGGCAGTAGAAAGTCTAGGTTCTGCAGTAGCAGCAGCGTAAAATATCTATTCTGCCAAGATCAAATACAAATAACATTGCCATATCCATCTCCAATCTCCATTACCATGCCAATCTCTATGACCATACCAATCTCCAGAAAGCTGTCATGACAGAAATACAGTATATATATTATTGTTGTCAAAAGTACCGACTTCGGTATATACCAATTCGATACTGAAATTGAAAAAATAAGATGCTTTGAGTGCTGTTAAGCGGAATCGTAAACACCTCTGATTGTCCATTCACGCGCTCATCGAATATGTCTGTGATTGGCTACAATGATCATTGCTTCAAAAACATGTTGTAAATATAAATCAATAACGCTCTGCACTGAGTGCTTACACAGATACACACGGGAGTGTTTGAAAACAGGCGTCTGTCAGCGCCTGCTTGTGCCTTCAAATGCTCCCGCTCCCATATTTTAAAACACTTTCAAACGCTCCCATGTGTTGATCATTGTAGCCAATCACAGATATTTCAGATGAGTGCGTGAACACAATGGCAATCATAGGTGTTTACGATTTCGCTCAATAGCGCTCAAAGTTTCAGTAATGAGTTACTTTTTTACAGAAAGTCGGTACTTTTGACACCACTAGTATACATACATATATACATATTACATACATATATAACATTTAAATAAATTAAAAAGCTTTGCTATTTTTTTATTGAGAGAAAGCAAAGAAGAGATAGATCATTTTGAGGAAATGGCTATTATTAAAATGGAATTAGGGCACAATGTAGGCCAGATTTGAACCTGCATCATCCATATCATGCTTCAAGCACATAGGTCATGATTCCAACAAACATATGATTTTATTCAAAGGAACATAATACAGTAAATGGCAGGAACAGTGTTAAACAAGTGGCCCTGGAGCAAACTGACTAGACATCTATAGGCCAATTCACATTGCACTTAAAGACAGCAACTTTGTTGGATCAGTGTTACCCTTGTCAGCATCTGTTGGCATTGGTCAGAGCTCGCTTGTTGGGTCATTGAATGTCTAAGAGGTGACATACTGTAATCTGCTCATTGTTCGCGATTGTCTGCATTTGTTTGTGCAGTGTAGACTGGCCTAAAGAAGGACCTCTGCTAAAAAAAACTACTAATTACTAATATGAGTGAGTGTTGAGACTGATGAACCACACAGTGACTGTCAATCATCTCTCCTAGTGAGTGCTGATTTCAGGAGGCTGCTGTTTGTTTTCACACTGCCGTAGGATATGAAAATCTCAACATTGCTTCAGTCCCTTATCAAAGGTGACGGGCACGGCTGCCGGATGCCCCTCTGACCTTCCCTGCTGCTGGGCCTATTACGCTGCAATTAGCAGCTGCGGCCCGCTGTGGCCGGGAGGACAGCTGCTGCACCCACATGGCAGTAATTCAATAAGAGCTCCCCGCAGGGCGCGAGGGAACATGAGAGCACCTCTCTCTCACACACCTTCTAGAGAGATATACACAATGAGTGGGCTCCTTCAATGGGAAGCATTGACCCTGTGCCATGAAGATCTCTCAAATGTGTGGAGGCAGCAGGAAATATTGCTGAGCTTTGCCATATGGCTGATTGGATTTAGTTTTGGGCGAATTGGATTAAGGGCTCGTCAGAAATGATGCAAACTCTTTAGCATGATGATGGCCGACAATCGGGAGAGAGGAATTATGTCATAATTGCATTATTCACAAATTCATTATTTATGATCAAGGCTGTAGCACACAAATTTATGGCTAAACAATGAACCTCTTTGCCATTTGATGGAGTAAGATAGATGCTCGTATGGTTTCGAGGGAAAGAGTTTATTGCCAACATAACAGGTGACAATACAACAACATAATTTAAACAGATGTAAAAAGATATGAGTGTTTTCAACGACTGCTGATAAAACAATTTTTTTTGGGTTGTAAATGTGCTCTAAAATCCTCTTCAAAAGATTGTAGTTATTCCACTGGGAACTTCTACCATAATCCAGGGTAATTATTGACATTAATGACTACTAAATAGCACTTGTGTGAAGAAAAAAAAGAAACAAAGGAAACTGAAACACAAAAGCAACCTCTGCAATAGTGCATCTGGGTAAACACACAAGAAATTGCTCAATAAATCACCGCCCTCCTTCGGAGCTGGAGGCAAAGCTTATGATGTGTCATTTCAGCAGTCTTTTCATCAGTAAATATGAGGGCTCCTCCAGTGAGGAGTATCTCCATCAAACACAGAACTCCTCACAACACTCCAACAACTTCTGTCAAACCGTCTGATTGCTCACATTCAATGTAAATGTAAAGAAAAGAAAAAATGCAGGAGATGAGCAGAAAGTCTTTTTGTCTTGAGCATGATAAATGAAGATGTGACAAGTAAGCCTTGAGCTTTGGGTTTACCTATGCAGGAGTTTCTATGTGTGTGTGTTCGCGCGTGTGTCAAGGATTGAGTATGTGGTGTGAATATGAAAGAAAAGGGGGGGGAAAAGAGTAAAGGAAGATCTGCAAAGCATGCATAAGGAAAACAAATGGTAACTCGTATAAAATGATACTCAGGAATATATATCTCTGTTTGACTGATGTAGGATCAGGGATGGGGGTAATGTATGATAATATATTACTTCAATAAATGCAAAAATATACAGCTTTGATCTCTTAAAATAGTAAATAGTGAGTATTTCAACTTTTTCATGGCACAATGAATGTAAAATAATATTTTTTATGTCATGGGACTGACTGATGCCCTCAAATCATAATGCTAAGATACACCACATAACTGAAAGTAGTGGACAATCATTAATGGGGTTACTTATTTAAAGGGCACCTATTATGGCATTTAAAATGTTCCTAATATTGGTTTGGGAGTCCCTAACAACAGTTTTACAAGCATGCAATGACAAAAAACACTTTTGTTGTTTTATAATATGCATTTATTTTTACCTGATTTGCTCAGTGACTCCCATATGAATCGTTCAACGACTCATTTTTCCAAACCCCGCCTTTTTGCGTGACGCTAATCTGCGGTGATTGGTCAGATGACCCAGTCAGTTGGTTAACACGGAGTACAGTGTACAATGCTTGTATCAATTACATTGTGTTATAATAATGATTATAGTGCACCGCTTTGTAGTATTTTTTTTAAAAGTTGAGTTATATTTAAGTTGAGTTATGTTAGCCACCATAGCCCAAAGTTCAGTGGTAAGCACATTCAGTCTTTGTTTGCGTTACGCATAAACATATTGATAATGCAGTACTACGAGGTTATTGCTCTATTCTTTGACAACTCCAATAACAACGACAAACACTTCACATATTTCAATACAATTGACACTGAAGACTATAGAAGCTGCGCTGTGCGTACACAACACACAAAATAATTATTGAGCATGCTACATAAAACATAAAAGCAACAATTATTAATATTAATAATACTTACAGGTTGTGATTCGTAGGAGGAAGCTGATCCAAATAAACTTAACCCATATAAGCCGGCTTGCGAATCCATAACGTTATTTGATAGCATTTATGTTTGTGAAGCAATCATCTTCAAAATGACGTGAACAAAGCACAAGGTTCAGGCTATACTTCTGTGGTATAGTTGTATATATGAACTGTAGCCACTTAGTCTTCAAATGCTACTCCCTGGGCAAATGAAAAAAGTTCGCTTTTGCGTCGCAATTCAGAACACAGCATCTCGTCGCCATACCGGATGTTTTCAAGTTTTCCCTGGGCGTATCTTATTCAAACAACTTGTCAAGTTGACGTCATCTAGACAGAGAAAAAGCATAGTTCGTCTATCAATTCATATCAGCGACTCAGAATCAACTCTTACTTTTGAGAGACATTAACTTTGTATACGGTGAACTTTCATATTTAAAACTTTGCAGGATGTTTTCGTTCACTTAGATCTATGTTACACACTACATGAAAGGTAATTTTCAAAATTCCATAATAGGTGCCCTTTAAGATACACCAATTACTAAAAGCTGCATTAAATCAAACATAACCTTGAAACAGCCCCCTTAGAATGGGGCCCTTTTATGTTCCAGCATGACAATAGGATGTGGAAGAACCCAACTGGCCTGCACAATCCCAGACCTGAAGCCCACTAAAAACCTCTGGGATGATTAGGAATGCCGAATTTGGGCTAGACCCCTTTAACCGACATAACTGCTTGACCTCACTGATGATCTGGTCTGAATGGGAGCAAATTCCTGCATCCAGTTTCAACATCTTGTGGAAAACCTTGCCAGAAGATATTTTGATCACATAACCTTCCTAGAAGAGACTAATGCCCTATATAATGCCCATAAAATTTTCAAAAAGCACACTCAGTTGGTATTTATGGGTCCACATATGCACAACACAAAGAGTCATAAACAAATTTGGGGAATTTAAGTTAATTGTACATGATGCTTTAATATTGCAACCCCAATGATTCCAATATGTTAAAGGGACAGTTCACACAAGAAAGTAAAATCTGCCATAATTTACTCCCCCAACCCATGTCGTTCTAAACCAATATGACTTACTTACTTCTGTGGAACATAAAAAAATATATATGTTGAAGAATTACGGTAACCAAACAATTTTGATGAATATTGATTTTCGTTGAAAATGACCTATAAATTTCTTTGATTGATGTAAATCTCAATGCTAATACACTATATAATTATTACTTACACTATTACTTATTCAGATATAAACTTAGAGACCAAAGTTGAATTAAATCATTCCAAAATGTTCTATAAAAAGGACATAGAGACTAAGATTTACATTTCTAAAAACCTACAGGATGCATCAGCTTTAGTGTGCTCAACATTTATCTTCAGATTTATCTTGAAAAATCCCACAAAATATAATTACATTTAGCCAGCAGGCATGACTTAGTGAAACTCGTTGGGCTAAAAGTATACGGGAGTTTGGATTACATCTAACCTTGACTTCACCTAAAGAACTCTGAGAAATTCAGACAGCAAGCATCTCCACGGGAGCAATGCATTACTTAATCAACTGATAACAAAGCCAGATAGGGTCTCAATTCCATTAGGGACTAAAATAACTCTCCAAGTTCTTGTTTGTGCCTTTGAGTTAGTGGAGATATTTGCAAGGTCCAGAAGGGAGGGACTGAGCTCTTAATGAGGTCTTCTGTTAGATGTGTCAGCAGAACCAGACAGCGAGAGTGAGAGCGGCAGTATCATTAAAGGCATTTTATGATGTTGATAGTCTCACGATTAGCTCTAGATGCAACACAAGCCAAATAAACATAGATGTTCGCTGTCCGCACGGAGACTCCTCTGGAAGACCATTTTAATGAGTATGAGTGCTAAATTAATGACAAAAACAACAGTTGTGCTGTCAGCTTTACCAGAACGATCTAACCATTACGTCCAAATATACTCTATGATATCCTTTTGTATTCGCTAAGGCACAACAACTGCACGCAAGTGTTGAAAAGCACAGCAGCAAGGCAGTAAGATGTAAATAGCTGCTTTTTTTATACAGTTAGATATCATCTCGGCTGGAGTTATCTCTCAACAATTGAGGAAAAAGTCGGAAATGGAGCAACTTGGATCAACAGCAATGAACTGATGGCTGTTGTTAATAAATAATGCAATCAGGGCTTAATGCACTGAGGGAATACACAGCCCGCTGTGATCGGAATAGTAATTGAAAAGCCAACAAGTAATTCCATAATGAAAAGCAAGAGATACAGAAGGGCTAGTTTAATCTGCTCTTTAGCTCTTTTACAGTATGTTGAATACAAACTACTCTGGAATAAATGGCTCACTCTTAATGCTAACACTTGAATAAAAGGGCACTTTAAACCGCTGGTAACTTTTTCACATAACACAAAATCTTTGCTGTTCTTCAGCCTATTGACCTTTAAAGACCTAAGAGACAAAATGCAAGAAGGTCAGAATATTTAATTTATACAGAGCTTATTTATTCAGACCTGAAGCAAACCCTGATCACTTCCGTGTTCTAACACTCTTCAACAAGACTAAACGTGATGTGTAATAGAACCTATTGAATGTTTATTATAAGACTACAGCTAAGTGCATGGAGCAAGATTATGAAGTAATGATTGAGATTTCATAGTGGGCAGGTCGACCCTGCACGACACAACAAATAGGAACTAAGCAGCTATTCAAATGCTCTGTTTGTCGCAGTGGTGAGGACAAGAAAGTCCATTAAGAAAGCATCAAATAAATGTTTTGGGCCTGTTTAAAACTAATTTAGAAATGTACAGTAAATTCCCATAATAGATGATTAATTAAAACACAAACACACACACACACCCGCACACACACACACACAATAAAACATACAGTATATTAATATAATTTATGCACTGCCTTATGATAGTTTATGGTCAGAGATTTTACTTTAAAAAAAAAGAAAGTATAGGCTAACACTTTTATTTACTTAGGATGCATTTAATTGATCAACTGTGGCACGGAAGACATTTATAATGTTTGTATTTTTATTTATATTATAATTATATTTCAAATGAATGCTGTTTTTTTAACTTTCTTCTCAAATAATTCTGGAAAAAAATCTACCATGGTTTCAGGGACGTGCGGTCAGGGTAGGCAGGGTAGGCAGTGTCAAGGCACTTGTCGTGAGTCCTTTAATGGTCCAGTGGTAGAACTTTTGCCGAGCATGTCAGAGGTTCTGGGTTCTAATCCGCAATCGAATATATATATTTTTTTTTTCATCAAAACCGAATATGTTCATCAGTGGTTGTATTTTATTAAGCAGGGACACGTTTGTGTGCATTTTTGTTTTGTGATTTCACCGGAATGAACAAAGAGAGTCTCCGAAACGGATTGAAGCGCGCGTGCATGTGAAGACTGCGTGAGCCACGAGATACACTGTAACCGCGCCACCGATTGCAACGGCAAATTACGCCCCTGTAATATGCCACATTAATAGGTCACAGCCTACCCATGACAAGACTTCACCGCACGTTACTGCATGGTTTCCACAAAAAGCAGCACAACTGTTTCAACACTGATTAAAAGATATCAGCATATTAGAATGATTACTGAAGGATCATGTGACACTGAAGACTGGAGTAACGGTGCTGAAAATTCTGTTTTACCTTTACACAAATACATTTCAAATAATAATAAAAAAGAACGCATTCTTACAATTTAAAATACACATTTAACAACATTCCTGTTTTTACTGATATTAAAATGTTGGGAAGGTCTCAGTGAGAGGAATTAAAAAAAATCTGTTGACAAATACCTTGAAGAAATACTCTAAATCATTGACATTTTCATTCTCTTATCAGCTATTATTGATATGATAAAGAGCAGAGAAAACAATATTAGGTGATAGATCTAGAGTGCAGGAGAACTGCAACAGAAAAACTGAAGAACCTAAAACTTTTTATTGTTCAAGCTCAAATTCCCATAACAGGTGCTGTCAATTTCAGTTTGTCCTCCACAAATGTTCTGATTAGGCTCTGATTACACTCACAACTCTTATCAACACTCATCTCAACTATATCCAAAACACTAAATGACTCATTTTTGACCAGAATAGTATCCCATTTTAAAAATAGCAGGCTGAAAGTCAATGTGACATCTCCAATCACAAACATGTCACACGTAGATGACTCAGAGCGACTGCATTTATGACAGACACCAGACTCAACATGGTGTCATCTGTCTACCGTGAGTGACTCTTCTATGTGATCGCGGTGGACAGCCACCTAGACGAGACAGGAGGAGACATTATCAAGCTTCCTTCGATTCGTTGGGTCGCCTTTCCGCCAACGACACAGTAGCGGTGCAGTGAAGTAACTGTGGGGTAAATTCAATTGGAGGAGGGTTAGGTGACAGGTTCAATCAGTCACCACCTGATTGTGCCTTTTCTTAGATTGAGGTCTGGAGGTGAGATGAAAAATAACACAGTAATTTGTTTCAGAAGCATTGCTATTTGGTCTCTAAAACTCTGAGTGCCAATGTCTCGACAGCCCAATGGCAAATAGAAAGCAAGATGTTCACTCAATGATTTAATTTATGAATCAACATTTTTTTCCGGCTTTGAGATAAATACCAACCATCCTCATTGCTGCAAACAACTCCACTTTAAAGCGGTTTTGAGGGAGGTGGTTTTTACAAAATCCATAAGATGCCAGGTACAATGTGGAAATCTTTACATCCCATTCTGCTATAGATTCACTCGCTTTTATTTTTAAAGCAACTGGATGTTCACAGGGTATTGATATTTTAGAAAGAAAATAATACCACTAAAGGATGACCATCAACAGCTTTGATGAACGAACCCCCAAGGCAACTGACAGGATTAAACAAAACCTGCTTCATTCTGTGCACTGCATGTCAAGACAGAGGAAATAGGATAGATAGAGAGTGCATGCTTGCTGTTCAGAGAAGCATACTGAGACTGAACAATGTATAGTACAAAAAACACTGTTATCCAGAACACTGCAGTTGACAGTTCAGATGATAAAATATCAGTGAACTCTGTCAGAACTGTACATACAGCACACAGGCATTACGAAAATGTTTAGACAAAATTAGCTTTGTATTGCACAGAATGTGCTTATTTGGCACCAGTTATATTTTACAACGAATTTGCAGAAATAAATCAAAATGTCACATGCATAATATTTTAAGGCGCTTCTAATGAGAATCACCTAATAGAGTACAACAGTCAGGCTTGGGAAGAATCCCATTCATCTTCTCCAGAGAAATCGAGTTTTAACGATTGTTTAAATATTTTAATAGAGAGCTACATGAACTCTATGATTGCTAAGCAACAATATACAATAACTTCTACAAGCCATTTGTATATATATAAAAAAATAAAATATTTGGAAAAAAAAGTGTAGAAGCCAAATTCCTGTCGAACACTATCCATAGTCCTGAATAAATATAGACCAATCACTTACCATTCCCAGCAATGTACCGGTTTCAATATTTAGACACTTAAATTATTGATTGAGTTTCAACCAGTATAACAGAAAGTGTTTATAAAATAAATTGCCTACCCTACCTTTAACTAATGTAGTTATTAACAAATGAAACCTTATTGTTATACCCATTTTTTTATATTTTCAAATTATGTCACAATACTTTTTTGGATGCATACTTCATTGCCTCAATTTAATTATAGTTTTTTTGTCTTCAACTTTTTTTGCTTCAAATCAAAAGTATGGCTGTACAGACTGTACAGACAGGTCAATAAGCGCTTCTGCTTTGTCCCTTACAATCTTCAAATTGTAGCTAGTATTTTCATCCACTTTTTTATTAAAAAAGCTGTTTTATTTAATCGTAGCTGCTC
The DNA here is from genome assembly GCA_031834385.1 of Semotilus atromaculatus. Classification (NCBI taxonomy): domain Eukaryota; kingdom Metazoa; phylum Chordata; class Actinopteri; order Cypriniformes; family Leuciscidae; genus Semotilus; species Semotilus atromaculatus. Next base: position 22,316,845 of record JAULUF010000055.1, on the reverse strand, counting down.
ATTGTGGGATCCACAGCATCATGGGAGACTTTAGAAGTAACTCATACAACTTAAGCACAAGTGAAAAGAACTCAAGCAGAACTCCTAACAGCACACCGTAGTTTGACATGAACCTCATGATGGTCTGTGACGCCGACCTGCTGTGCTCTTCTCTCTCAATCATCGATTGAATGAAACACAAGCACATCTTGAAAAACCATGTAGTATACCAGTCATGATTTTTTGATGCAGTCTGAATTTAACTAAAAGAAAACCACAAGTTTTGGTGTCTTCTGACTATAAGTCCTGTACTACAATACTGTAATCATAACTGAAACATGAGCACATTTGGACTATTAGTCATCATTTATTGACATTAATATGACAGGAAAAAACAATGATGTCTTCTGACTGTAAATTTCACCATTTAATAATCAATTGCATTCTGCTCAGACAGCTTATGATGCTATGGAACACATTTTCCCCAGGTTTCACAGACAATGCATGTTTGAGCTGTTTTAACTGAAAGCAACTTGCACTGACATCTGTATCTGTTACTTTTAATACATGTATATGCCTGTGTAGTAATTTAAGTAAGTATTCCTATAAAATGGTATAGCAGACTTTCAAGTTGAAGCTCAGGCACTTAATCTTGATCATTTATAAAATGGCAAGAAAATGAACAGGAAGGAAATAAAGATCTAAAGTTATATTCTCATACAAATTTCTGTAATTTTATCAAACAGGATAAAAATAAAAAAAAGGCCCCAGCTATAGGAAAATGAACAGACTTCGGATTTTCAGGCAGCTTGTTTTATTCCCTCCTGTATTAAAAAAACAAACAAAATGACACATTAAATTGCTGTCTCAGCAATGAAGCCAAGACTAGATGGCCATTATTCACTCAGAAAACTAAATTCTCTATTCCCACCTAATCGTAGCATGTAGAGAGGAACCCGTGAACAGCTGGTGACCGCAGAGCCATTTCATACAGAAATAGTTTGTAATGCATCTCCCCGCGCTTGCAGTCAAAACGCATCCCGCCACTCCAAAGAGAAAACAATCAATATAACATAGCAAGCTATTGACCTGTGCATTGTCATTGTTCACCAAAACTGCAAAAGATGCAATTTTCTCAGAAATGGAGGTGGCTTGTCAACACGTGTTGTCCAGCAGCTTCTAAAGCTCCCTCATAAACAACAAATCAGGCAGATGCCGAGGGAACCGTGGAAACATTTTAGCAGTGGAAACATTTTCTAGCAATGGATCTTGCTTTCACAATATTGTGAAGACGTTGCCTTTGATCTCTAGAACTAATGCCGAGGGCTTTACACTCGCGGAAGACGACTTTGCTCTGTTCTGTAGCTACCGATATTTTGCTATCCCAGTCTGTTGCTATTTATATAGAGCAACACTGCCAGCTAAAACAGTATTCCCAGTTGGCTCCATGATAGCCTCTCGCTTTCTGCACTATCCCTATAAGTATAAATTAGGGATGCATAGCTCAATGTGTAGTTGCTAATGGCCATACCGCCACACTTTTTGTTATACCCCCAAGACCTTGGAAATGACACAAGCTCCCCGATATCTTGGCACAAGGCATTTGGCACGGAAGCAAGTGCGAAGGCAGCGATAGTCATTATTTCATTGTTTATAGGCAGGCTATGTGTTAATTAGATGCAAGGCACTGGAAATGTTAAGGAGGATGTTAAGAGCCATCACCGGGCGCAAGCAGCCTGAAGTAATGATCCACCAGGGGAGAATTTCCAGGGCGATGTGGGAAAAACTGTATTTTAAATAGGCCCACAGCGAGTGTGCGAGTGCGAGTGCCAACTTTAGAGAGCGCACAAGAGGGGATCGGTCTGAAAATATCCAGGTTTTGGAAGGCAAACCGCCTAATGCCATCAGCATAAACAAATGCTGCTCACAGCGGTTGGGCCGTGTACCTCTGGAGAAGTAGCTGCACATGTGCCAGACTCCAAAAATTGCAAGTCATTTTCTCATTGCGCAGATATAACTCGAGGTCCCTCAGTGGACGGGCCACTATCTGATTTGACAAGAGCTTCAAAGCTGTCCACCAAACTGAGACAACTATCTTAAACGTACTGTGGTTTGAATCAAATGCGAACAGAGCCTCTATTTTTTTTTTTACAGTAGGTGAAGATATGAATGGTGGAGTGATGAGATTCAGTGAGAATAAAGATAGTTGTCATGCATGATGTGTCTGAGGTTTTTGGTCAGCACAGCACCCAAAGGATTCAGTCTGCTCTATGAAAGTCACATTGGGCACAAAAGAGCCCTCTTATTCCTTATTATAAGAGTCTTATCTCTTTAAGTTTTTAAACTGAATGGTTGTCTGTCACTTCTGCACTGAGTGTAGAGAGGTGAAGATGCAAAGGAGGACGCAAACCCCTCCAAACCTGACAGGGATTAAGAACTTCACAGGAATGAGGCTAATGGAGGGATGAGGATGAAGAAAAAGAATAGAGGAGTAATTGTGTGTCTGTGTGTGTATGTCAAGTTTTGACTGCTTTGACTGTACAACCTGAAATCAGCTCCAAAAAATTACTTAACCATATTAAATATTGTCTTGGTAAAAATGCAAAAAAGGTTTCTGACATTTTGTTTTAGGACAGAGAAAATATCATTAGCGAACATTAAAAAATTATAATCAATGACAATGCCCCAAAAACATGAAAGAAAAACAAGCATGTTTGCGTACAGAGATAGCGTAGAAACCCCAACAGCATCATAGAAATGATCGCATTTACAAGACAGTGCCAGGGAAAAACCTCTTGGAGTGTGTCAATTAAAGAATCGTGTCAGAAGAAAATAGTATTGATCATAATAGGTTGTAACTGTGTTTGCTGAGTCTGACTACCAATTGATTTTGAACATATTTTTGTGTAGTGTTGAAGAAAAGCAGTAATCTTACCAGGAAACACTAATCATTTAGCTGACAGACTTGTCCAACCAAACTGTTTTTCAGATGCAGTAGAAAATAACACACACGCAGAGAATCAAATATACACCTAATGCACACTAATTCCATTAACTGTTGTGAGAAAGCCAGAAAGAGAAAGAGATATGACATTGCCCAGCATGTCAATTGTAGTCAGACCAAAATCATTGAGCATACATAGTGTGATTGCATGATGGGAAAATGAAAGCTGGTTGTTAATAATGGTAATACATGCATTTCTATGTGGGTGTTCTTTTGTTTACACATAATTATGGAGGGCCAAAACTGGCAGTTAATAATAAGGGTAATTAACAGATGCTAAGATATATAGCAGGCAGACAGACATTAAAAAGACTAACTGCTTTAGCTATTGCCTGAATACAAAGATTTTCCTTCGCTGGTACCCTAGCACAGTTTCCTATCTGTATCCACACATGAGGATACATTTAAATCCAGTTTTTTATGCCCTTCCCTTGCTAACTTTCCTCCGTCTCATTCACTCGGATGTGAAGTGCCCACTACTAGCAGAACCCTTACAATGTGTTCAAATGGAATGCCCAAAGCCCTAGATCACTTGGAATATGCTCTAGAGTTGATTTATTATTTACAGGTTTTTTTCCTTATGAATTTGTTTTAAACACCATTATATAGGCCTGTATGTATGCTTGGGCTCTTAGAAAATTAAATATAAACAAATATTAATCATAAATATATTTAAATTAAATATTAAAAACACAAACAAAAAATAACTAAAAATCAGTCTGCTTAAGGTAGCTGCAAGTATTAAATCCAGTTAAATGCCGAAATAATTACAATATCATATACACTAGTTGTTTGGGGTGGGGTTTCACAGGAACAAATTACATTTGAAAATATAATAAAATAGAAAAAAGTTATTTTAAATTTGATTCATATTACAAAATGTTATTGTTTTACTGCATTTTTGATCAAACCATTTAATATATAACAATCAAACAAATCTTCAGTAATCTAAAAATGATTCCAATAGGACCTTAAGATATCAATTCCAATTAATGTAACTTGTCAACTTGGCCAAAATCCTCAATCTATTTGACTTGCTACAATAATATGCCAATAAGTGATCCAAATGAATTACTGATTTGGGTAACACTTTATTTTAAGGTAATGTAGTTACACTGACCTTACTTAAAGGACAAGTTTGGTATTTTACACTTAAAGCCCTGTTTTAAGATCGTTTCTGATGAAATAGAACGGTTAAGATTGAAATTTGGACACATGCTGCTGGCCCGAGAATTTTCGTTTCTGTGGTAAATGGTTGCATAGGTGCACTGGAACAATCCTTCGTAAAACGCATTAAACTTTAGTTTACAAAGACGTGAAACTCACCGAGTGGTCTGAGGTGTTCACTGTGCTCACACAAAAATCGCTGCAAAAGATGCTTAACGATCTTAAAACAGGGCTTTAAGTGTAAAATACCAAACTTGTCCTAATATTAAATAACTATATGTACTTACTATAGAGTAACAGTTAGGGTTTGGCTTAGGGTTAGTTACTTGTTATGCATAATACTGTTATTACTATTGTAAGTACACAAGTATACACATAGTAGCATGTCACCTTAAAATAAAGTGTTGAAACCTGATTTGTGTTCTGAACATTATAGAAGATAATACATTGTGCCTCAGAATGATTTTGTTTCCCAAAAAAACACAAAAATGCATTTGTTGTATCACTGGTACAAAACAAAGACAATTTAGCCTCCAGAAATCTGATGCAATAACATTTGCCGGATCTGGACAGACATATACTTCCAATACTGACAAGCTTTAAGATGTTTTCGTCCTGCTTCCAAAGCATTTTGACACTAACATTACTTGCGGCACCCAATAAGATCAAGAGCTCAGGGATGAAAAGCAATTAGACAATAAATGAGAATGTGGTAGAATGCAGCCGCTCAAAATGATTATTCTCTGAGCATCAGGGAGCTCCGTTGAGTGTCTATGATCCTGAACTAATAGAGGTTATGGACACACAGGGCTTTACGCAGTTTCCAGTGCATAAAGGTGACTTTTCCCCAGTGTCTTGACTGCTGAATTCACTGTCAGTGGATGGATTCTAGGGCCTTTGGCTTAGGCCAGGACATCTCTGAACCAATAAGAATCAATAAGCAACTTACTTCACAAGGCCCCGCAAGATCACGTCTCCACCCGCCTTGCCATTAGCATGCCGACGTCTAGTGGAGGTAGTCGAGGAGTGATGCAATTGAAATGTGTGGAGCAGACTACAGATCTAGTCATGCAGCTCTGCTCTCCAGGGTAATTGCTACCAAGACACCTAGCACAAAGAGATCCACACACAAATACAAGCACACACTGCTGTTCTGTTCCAAAGTCTATTCTAGTCTAGTCACCAAGGTACTGTCTACATAGACAGCTACCTACTAAGCATTTTAACGATCATACCATCATAACTTAATAAGTGACCAATTTGGACACTCTACATGGGCAGAAACACTAATAGCAACTCTCAATTGATATCAAGAAGACTGCTAAGCTAACATTGCTAACTATATTTTAATTAGTGGTGGGCATAGATTAATTTTTTTAATCTAGATTAATCTCACTGTAATCTTGAAATTAATCTAGATTAAAATGGCTCATTTGAATTCTGCCGAAGGCATTCAGAATATGTGTGCTACCCAAAAAATGACTAAAAGTAAGTCTTTGAGAACGGGTTTCCAGGTGCCGGATTAGACCACCATTATTGTTATTTTTTAATAGAATTTCTATAACTCTGTGTGTTGAACTAATAATCACTCTTTTGTGTGAACAATATCTACTTAATACAGACGCTACAAAGAAATACAGACGTTACAAAGAAAAATAACAAATTGAAAATATATATTATAATCTATGACAAAAATGCTATTATAAACTACATTAGTGGATAATTAAATAAAACAATAATTTGATCAAATCTGAACATTTAGTGAAAAAACATTATTTAATGGAGAATAATTAAGAGACAATAAGTGTACTAATAAATTTGATAAAACGTTACATTGCTCTTTGTGTTGTTGTAAAATACATTCATGAAAAACAAGATACAAAAACAGAAAGGCTATTAACAAGAAAGGCTATTAATAATATTTCATTGCGCAAAAAAGTATTATGAAAGGCTCCAATACAGTGCGGCACAAAGCGCTTATGCGCATCCCGAGCGCAGAATGATGCGCTTAAAGCAACATGAGTCGCAGCACGTCGAGTCCCGTCCGCATAGACCTTATTCACAGCAGCGCCATCTTTGATTTTTAACAGGAATGAAAGCGAGGCTGTGAGGGATAGACCTCCATCTCTTCAGTGGGTTGTACTGCTATTAAATGTGTTTGTGGATTTCCAGTAGACCAAATAATCCAGACAATATGATCTGTTTAAAATGATAAGTGATCTAGGAGCTTTATACAGCTTTTTACAGTGGATCCCATTGAAAACACAGTAAGTCTATCCCTCACAGCCTCACTTTCATACCTGTCATGGCGCTGGTCTGAATAAGGTCTATTGAAAAGTTCAATACATTCTTTATGTGCGTAGTGGTGTGCGATGTATATTGTCTATTATGCTATTGTAATCATTGTGAGGTGACATCCCTTTTGTGTCTCGTGCTTTCACTGCGTGACTTGCGCAGTTATAGACATGCCCCGAGTTTTTGTCTTATAGGCTATATATCAAATTATGTTATTATCATACAATATCACATCAGCAAGAGGGCCATTTACCCTCCACAATAGCAAATGTGATATTAAGTTTATATAACAGTTAAAATAACAATTTCTTCGAGTCTTAAAAAGCCTTAAATTTGAATTAAAAAAGTGTGCAGAAACCCTGATGAATGACGTTGGTGCGCAAGCTTTTCAAGCAACGCAAAGCAGCTCGTTTACATTTAAATGTAAATGTACTACATAGTAGTTTGACGCTAAAATATCAAGGTGAAAGTCATCATAGCTTGCGTAGTATAGACCCAGCTCCCAACCCAACTTTGAGAATAGATTAACGGGGATATTTTTTTTATCGCCCGATAAGAGTCTCACGTTAACGCAGCACGTTAACGCCGATAACGGCCCACCACTAATTTTAAAGGTGCTCTAAGTAACTTTTTTTACCTTAACTGAACAGCTTCGGAGTCAGTGGAATGGTTATATTACTTATTTCGGGTTGAATGGTGGTGGTTTCGCACCCCCCTGGTGCCCGAGAGCAGAGAAATCCCACTTGCAACTTTGGGCCGGCGGGCCGCAATATTTTTTTTCCCAGGATGGTAGAGGAAGACTCATGAATATTCATTTGTGAACTCATCCCTGATTGGTCTGATGACCTACCCCTAACCCCGCCCCTAAACCTACCCGTCACTGGGGTTACGACCAATCAGGGATGAGTTCCCTAATGAATATTCATGAGTCTTCCCCTACCATCCTGGGGAGAAAAAAAATTTCGCCGGGCCGCCGGCCTCGCCGTCAGGAAGTATCGCGTGATATCAGGTCTCGCGATGTAACAAATTGCTTTAGGGCACTCCACACGTACACTATGCACGTACACGCCCGCATTCAAGCACCGGCTAGCTATAACCAAAGGGCAACGATAGTTTGCGTTATGGCTGAGACTGTAAAAAAGAAGCAGAAAGCGAAAAAAAAAATTTGAAAGAGGAAACGGGAGACTGACCGAGCAAGAAGTCAGACTAGAGTAAACATCGGACCGGCATTTTCAGAATGCAGAGAACTGAGAGAAACAGAAGCCTGCGAAACGGATGCTGACCAGGCTTTCTTGCTGTTGCACTTGTAAGTATCTTTGGAATAAACTGTGTTTAATTTCAATATAAAACAGTTGACGTACTTTACAGATATGAGTTGAATTACAATGGCCTACGTCAACGCGTCTGATAATAGGCAATAAACATGTTGCACATATCATGATCGAGCTATAAAAAACATTCTGATGTTTTCTTAGACAAGCAAAGGTAAACCGTCATTCTACCAGATGAACGTACCTGTATAGACCTTGCTAATACAACTTTAGACAAATTAGCCTCCGATATATTTGTCATGCCCACTCTCCCAAAAAAAAAAAAAAAAAATACACGAAAGCAGGTAGTTGGCCTCGTTCATATTGTTCGTTCCCGGTAAAAATAATAGTATGCATGACAACACAATAAATATAAAAAATCACTATCAGTTGGCATGAAAATATTGCTTTACTTACCTCGGTAGACATAACTGGGTTTGAAATAGCCGGTTCATGCTCAGCTAGGTTGACAGCTGATCAGTTGCTCATGGAGGGGGGAGGAACAACAGTTCGTTGTTATGACAGTGTGTTTGAAAGCACTACCAGACGCTAGGGGGAGCTTCGTAGAGAAAAAACACTCAGGGCTACCTGGTGCCCCTTTAATACCGGAGCTTGGGGGTCAGCAGAAAGATTAGGAGAAAAGAAAAATATCTAAATGTTTGTTTAGGGTTCGAGTCATAGCTGCGTGGGAAAGTGCTTTTTTAGGAACTTTAAAATTAACATGTTAACATCAAATATGTTTAACAATTTTGAACATGGTGTTTTGGAATTAAAAGTATTGTAAAAAAAAATAAAATAAAAATGCTTTACAAATAAACCTGAAACTCTGATATTACTCTGATGGTGGGCAGAGTATACTTTGGCTTTGATAAACTATAAATTGGGTCTTTATATTTGAAAATATATATCAGCCTTTATATTTTAGAAAGGGGGTGTTTTTGTATGAAAAAAAAAAACAGTGATATACAGTGCTCCAAACAGTGTAAACAAATTCTCCATACAATCAATTTTTAATTAGATTTTTGTATTAAATCAAATATCCCCATTTATAATATCAACAACTTTTCTCACCTTGTCCATTATTTTTTCACTTAGCTCAGCACAATGCGCTCTGGGCCTCCTTTTAGGACTTATGTAATGCTGCCGTACAGTTTGGCCAAAAAGAGATATCTTAGACACTCTAATGTCATTCAAAAAGTTAGGCAAGACTTGCTGCCTCCATAGGCTGCTTACTAGGTTTTAGAACTGAAGCATCATGCATAAGGCAAGGCAAGTTTATTTATAAAGCACATTTTATAAACTATGGTAATTCAAAGTGCTTTACACAGAAATTAATTAAAATAATTACAAAAAAAAAGCAAGGAAAATTAAAACAGTTATAAAAGTAATTAAAGGTGATATAAAAATGATACAGTTATAAAAGGAATTAATTAAAAGAGTAAAAATATGATAAACACAAAGGCTGTACACTACAGACACACAATGCCTAAGGCTGTGAGTCACAAATCCATAATTTAAAGGAGGTTGACCTTCATTTCATGTCTCTGGGACTCCCCTGATCTGTTGGTCAGAGGGCACGATGGGACCTGGGGAACTCTCGCCACCATGACTGCAATCTTAATGTTGCTGTAGGCAGCACATCTCAGCCTAGATTGACACACGCCTACAGTACAGCTAGAGCGAAACCACCCCACGCCTCCAGATCCCTCTGCTATTAATTATCCAGGGCTGGCGACAGCGTGCCACAGGCCGGCCGACAGCACGCTGGACAAACATAATCTATATATCGGGAAAAAGTGACACCACCAAAATAATTCAAATGCAACCTCGCGTGTTACTGTAAAGAGCCAGAGATTGCACTGTCCTGCTTAATTCGAGCAGGAAATTGTGTTTGATAAACTAATAGTGTGGGGAATTGTTGATGCATTAAAAGAACCAGTATTCAATAGTAGTATTCAATATAACAGTTAGTTCCGGTCCTTGAATTTGATTGGTGGAGCAGCATCCCAAAGTGCTGATACACAATCCAACAGCACTGGGACTTTTCACTGTTCTAGACAGACTGTACAGCTAATAAATGCTGATATTAAAAGTATACTAGTTTACTAGTGGTTCATCTAAGATAAAAAATAAAAAGTGAATCAATGAATAAATTGTTTTACATGCTAAAAGTGAATTCAGGCATAACAACATTATAATGTACCGTATAAAAACTGCACAGTATTAAAGGAGCCGTATGTAAGATTGTGGCCAAAACTGGTACTGCAATCACTTTCAAATTACTGACTCAAGGTTGCCAGATATGCTGCAGGATCCGATTCCGACACGTTATTAGCTGCAGCTGTGGTAACTAGAGCAGAGCTGGCAACCCAGATGCCGCAACACTACTGACTTTGTGATTGGTAGATCGGTGGAGGGTGGAGCATCAGACCAAAACACAACATGACAACATCAACATCAGTTGAGGGCTGCAACTTGACTATATCCTGGCCGGACTACTGTTGTCAGTGATATAAGTATTTGAAATTAACATGATTTCTTAATGTCTAGTGACATATATATCAGGAAAAATTTATGATTCATTGAAATACATTTTTTACATACAGCACCTTTAATTACTAATGCTTACATTTAACCATGTAGTTGAATTATTCGTGTTTTTAAAGATTAACAAGTGAGTGTTAGATGACAGCAAACAATCTAAAATGTAAAAATATGAAGATTTGAGATTTGCTAAAGATTGTCAGAGCCTGACTCCACCCTCTGGCAATATTTGAAAAATGCTGGAAAAGAGGGCCAATATGAAAATTCAACTGCAGTAGCCACCGTTCAACCTGAAGAGGGCAGCACTCAGATGTTTTTACACCATATATTGTAGAATTAAAACACTTTATACCCAAATGTAAAAAAAATTACTTGAATCAATGAACAGCATTAATAAAGTCCCAGTCTTACAGATCATTAACTAAAAATTGTTGTTTTAGGGTTTACCCTTTAAATTATTTGTGTTTTTAAAGATCAACTTAGTGTGTATTAGATGATGGCACTGGCCATTTTTACTTTTTCTAAAATGTAAAAAATGGAGACATAAAAAAATTAATTTCCAATATCGCCTAACACTAATCATTTTAAATCCATTCATTTATTCATTACTGTAATATAGAAAATCTGCCATTTGAAATGCTACAAATTAATTTAAGTACTACATTATAATGTATAATAATATATAGTATTACAAATGTGGGGTTACATTCAACAGTGTTATTAAATTAAAGAATAAAGATGATTTACATAATCTAAATGTAAGAATAGAGGACATGAAAACAAACAATTAAATATCAAATATTGTCCGAGACAGACAGACACAGAGAGACAGAGATAGATGGATAGATGGATAGATGGATAGATAGATAACCAATTTGGTACTGACATATCATGCATCCCAAGTATCTATCGAAAACACTCAAGTATTATGCCGATGAGTTCTGCACAAGCAAATACCATTCAGATTTTCTTCATAAAAACCTTCAGGCTTCAGAGAAATTATCCCATCTCACAGATTTATGAGACAGCTGGGGGTAATATATCTTCACATCAGTAGGTTTCATTTAAAATGATAAAGCAATCTCTACCTTGTACGCACTACAGAGGCAGCAGCACGTGTATAGGAGGCCATTAAAATGCACAGGAATCAGGCTGGTCAGTTCAGCTGTCATTGACAAATAGGTTTCCACATGCCTATTCCTTTCTTTTGTGTCGGCTAAAGCATCCATGCACAGATCCATTACAGAGAGATCTGAATATGTACGTACGTACGAAGCCTTCGTCTTCCTTTCATCATCGTAGGGTAACAAGCAAAGCTCTGATTCACAGACACACACACGCGCACACACACGCGCACACAAAGGAGATTAAAAAATACCTTATGAGCAGCCTTTTTAGTTTGGATAGAAAAAAATCCAAGTCTTTCAGTTCAAAGAGACATTCAGATGTCCTCTACTGGTCAACAACATCCTTCAGAAACACAATTAATCACCATATTCATTTTGGTTGCTCTGTTTCAGTTCCTAATGCTACTCCAGGCCTCTTTAACGCCATAAACAAGCTCCCAGAAGACATTCAGTGCACTCAAAATTCATCAAGAAACAAAAAGGGAAAACATGTCATTTCCTGGTTTCTGATGAGACCACACTTATACTTCTTGTACGATTGTAAAGGTCATCAGAAGTTTGGGAGAAGAAATACTCAAGCTAAGAGTGGGCTACGTAATCACCATAATTTTCATAATATTGCATGTTTTTTCAAGGATGACTTGAAAGATGTACAGTCCTCCTAAAGAATATATTCACAGATAATGGCTGATGTTCTTTCTAAGTTTCTCTCTTGTCTTGTCCTCAACTGGCTGCTGTGATTTTCAGATGAAGAACTGTGGCGTTTAGGAGAAACAAATAAGAAAGGAGAGCCCGATCAGATGACTGATAGAGTGAACAGTTCAATCGATAAACACTGGAGAAGGTGCGCAACACTGTTTGCACAGAAGCCAGATGGAGAAAGCTGTTGAAACCTCATACGGGCTGAAATCATGTTCCGGGCCACCAGGGACACATCGTTTTTATCTGCGAGGGCGGGGGGGTGGTGCGGACTCTGGCTTTCCTGGCATTCCTCGCCCATTACCGACTCACAGAGGAACCCGTCTGCCAAGACCTTAAATGCTCCAATACATCTCAGCGATATGCTTGCAGAGATGTGTTCAGCATTTAATTTGAGTATTAATCAATTGCTTTCATCAACAGACGAATGAGACTTTGGGTGTCATGAACAAACAATGGCGGGAAAAAAAGAACAACAAATGTTTTCCACGTGAGGAGTATTTCAACTAAAATACAGCATGCTTTTGTATTAAGACGAACACTTAATCGAACACCGTCTTGTTTCATTGTTTCATGCTTTGTTGTAACTTCAATCACTCTGTATGTGTTTCAGCAAAAGGTGGAAACCAACTTGAACTTGAAGTTTTACCTTTACCAGAAGGATTGGTAATCAATTAAGAGACAAAGACAGAAGAAACAGACAATTTTACTTGGCAATTATATTGCTCATGTTTCTACTACAATGCCTTTGTACCTTTGGGTCTTTGCTCAGACATAAATGAGCAAATTTTGACATGCAGGTAAGAGCGTAGAGCCATAAAAATAATATTATAAAAATAATGTGAACAGAATAACTCTGATAGTTTGATCTCTTTGAAAATCTGATGAAACTTGGTGTTGTTTGTATCAGATTAGAAATGGTTCAAAAAGTGAAAACTGAAGCAGAATGTAATAGGAAACATGAAGAAAACCCCTTTCAATTGTTCCAGAGTAAAAGCCTTATTTTTAAATGATGGTTACTGTTAATAACATAATTTTTGTCTCAAAATATTTTATGAAACCAAACACCAAAGATCTATTCACAGTGAACTTAAAGAAATGCATAATTTTTCTATTTAAATACGTTTCCTGTGATGGCAAAGCTGAATTTTCAGCATCATTACTCCAGTCTTCCTCAGTGTCAAATTAATGATCCTTCAGAAATTATTCTTATGCTGATTTGCTGCTCAAAAAACATTTCATTATCGATGTAGAAAAGTTTGTGAAAACAGAAAACATGTTTTGTGGAAACTGTAAAACATTTTTTTCAGGTTTCTTTAAATAGAAACCTGAATTTAATCAATTGTCACTTTTGATCAGATTAATGCATCCTTGCTTAATAGAAGTATTAATTATTTAACAAAAAACATACTCTCATTTTAAAAAGAAACATTATTTACTGTTTTTTTATTTCATTCTAACTGATTATTATTTTAAACAGAAGGTTGGGAAACACTTGCAAAAATACTGTTTCTACATAAAAAAAAAAAGATGGTTCTTTAAAGGTACTTCACACATAGTAACAGTAACCTTTTTGTTTTTCAAATCTGTAACTGTCAAAGCCTCTTCATTACTGATTTTCTGGAGCTCAGCTGTACAACCAGTTACTACACAGACTGTCAACATACTATCAAAGTAAATGATTTCTTTCTTAAAATGTCTATAAATTATAACTTTAAAAATTGTCATTTATAACAATCATGTTTTTTTCTCTTTTCAGTTTAACAGAACATGCAAGTGTGAGCAACTCTGTTCGGTTAAGGATAGTCTTCTTCTCTTCTCCACAAATTAACAGAGATATGGAATTTATGATTCATATTGTTCGATTTTTTAAAATTATTACTTTATGCCTAAACATACACAGTCACAAAAAACATTAAAGCTTTACCTTGACTTTATATCACCTTTTCCTTTTAACACGGTAAAGAGCTCATTCTGTCATTTTTTGCTCATTTTGGGCTTCATGAACATAATTGTTTTTACATAATCAAATGGAAGAGACAATGTAACTCTTAATTTCAAATGTTTCAGATGCTGTCACGCATCATAACCTCATCATCTGCAGAGAAACTGCCACTCAGAATACACACATAATGAAGGTCGTAAAGACATCATAGAGGATTGTAGTAATTATATGAATATACTAATATACTAATATGAATGAAAATAAATATCTTTGAAAAGGTTATTTATAACACAATTAAGATTCTATATAGATCTTATGTAGCCCCGCCCCTTTTCAGCACTGCGCTCGTTGTCTTTTGTCTTCCGGTCTGTATTTTCACAGCGATTACAATCCTATAATATTACAATCCTCATGATAACTTTTGTTTACTTAACATTAAGTAAATCCACTTCAAAAGCAAATTACTCCTGGACAGCAATGACATGGATAGAAACATACAGAGCAACCGCAAAAACGGAAGTTCAAAGACAATATTCTAAAGATGGCTGCACCCTCGTTTCTCTGGCGCATAAGGTCTATTGCACTTTCAAAGCATGGTTCTTCATGGAACCTTATAAAAATGGTTCCATTTAGCACCAAAAAGGGTTCTCTTATTGTTACAAGCCGAAGAACCCTAATTTGGTACTATTTAGAACCAACTCAGAATGAACTAATGTTTCTAAATCCTGGTTTGTATTCGAAATTTCTAGCTTGTCATGGCAGACTTTGGTCATTTGGTGAAATTGAACGGAGCAGTAACATGTCAAAATCTGAACCTCTAGAAGAGAAAACCATGAGATTACAGGGTCTAGGGAAATTTCCCTAGGAAAAGTCTTGATCTTGATTATTCTTTATTCCTACAGTAGATACTCTGATCTATACATTCTCTACACTCCAAACAAGTTAAATGACCCAATATGACTAAACTAGACCGTTTCCAGTTTAATCACTGGAGCGATTTATGCCGCAAATCACACTCTTCCACTCTAGACAGCTTTGTTGACTATAAGGGAAGCGCTCTAGTTTTATACTGATGCTGGCTCGCTGTGTTAACGGGATGTTAGAGTGATTCACAGCCAGTCTCTGTGCCTCAGCACAGTTAGGCCCTGAGCTCTCCATCTTATTTATATGAATGATTCAAGCCTACGAATAAGCATCAACCACACCTGCCATTACTCTGCCTGATTCTCACACCTGAGACGCCTCCAGAAACGACTGCAAAAACGAGCAAGCAGCAATGAATACAAGCAGTGAGATACACCGTTTCTCATTTTCAGCTTTAATTCACAGCTCTGATCAGACGGGAAACAAACGGCACGAACTGATGTATATCCACTAACTTTGAGAGACAGGAGAGCTCAGCTGTGCTTGGTTAATCACAGTTAGAGATGGATGCAGAAGGGGAGGTACGTCTACGTCTTGGTTGGCTGAAAGTCTTTCAGATAGAGATGATCAAACGTCTGATGGTTGATGCTGATTAAGGCAAATGCTGCCACAGAATGGAGCTCTTTCTCCACATGCCATCACGTGTATAAATGAAATAGAAGACACACGGACATTACTTATGGAGTGTGCATACCAAATGGTGCTATTTTCAGTGGCGAGTTGAATTTATTTATTCATCAGAGAAAGAGACCGTGTGAAAAAGATGACTAAAGGATCGACTTCAGCGCCTGTTTGTTGTCAGAGTTGCACATTTGCATCAAACTTGCAGTTATTATGCCACAAAACTAATTTGCATGTGAAAAAAACTGCAAAAAAAAAGTTTGCAGCATCTTCAGTATTTTAAACTCCCATTACATCTCAACACAAACAGGACATGTGGGCTGTACGCAACTCTATATGCTGCCATTTCCATGTGTCGACTTTACTAAATAACACAAAGCAAATTCCTGTCTGATATTTTTATATAAAACTTTAAAGTATTGTAGTCTGGGGAAAATGGAGCAAAAGCAATGCAGGTAATAGATTGCAAGGCTTTCATCTGAATTCCTACATGAAGTATGAATAATACTTTATCATCCTCTTCTCAAAGTAGGGCAGGTAAGCGTCAGTGAGTCATGGAAGTTCAAAGACATACTTCAACATCCAACTCTTGGGACAAAAATATAGCTAAAAAAAACAACAACAGCTCACAATATATCTGTTGATCTGTGAATTCTTTTTAAATATTCAGCATTAATGCTCCATGCATTGACAGTAACAACTATCGACAACCACAGTCAGCTTTGAAAAACACCCTGCAGTAGAAACACACCTTCCCACACTGTTGTCTCCTTCACACATAAAGGAATTGATCAGTCTAAGCACACCCCCTTGAACAAAAATATGTGGGGCTGGGACCCTGGATTGAGCGCGAGCCGGCAGGCACAAAACAGCGTTTATTGTAGTCAGGAGAAAGATAAAACATGCCGATTGCAGCGAAAGTCAGCACAAATCCCACAGCTGTCATTTTTACTTCAAGATTGCAGCATCTGAACAGTGATTTACCTGGCCGTGGACCGGACCACCTGAACCGGCATGTCTCTGAGACCACACAAAGTGACTCATTCATTTGGAGCACTCCTTTAGTTATAATTCATACACTCGAGAAGAGCAGATCTCAAAGCTGCCGGTGTGACTCTCCTCTCGTCTCATATCAAAGTTTTCCGTAAAATATGCTCCAGCTCCAGTAAGCTTCACTTGCATAAGAACCTCCTCTTAGTGTGTTTCTCAGAGTGTACCTCTATCAGGAGAAACTCGCATCTGACTCCCACAAAATGGAAAATCAGACACACTTCAATGAGCATTCAGGCATCCTCTGCTAATCTACATACAGCGATGTAACATGCAAGTCTTACCTATGCTGATGCTTCCAGCTGACAGCCTGCGAAAGCAAGCAGGAGCGCGAGAATGTGTGCGTTCGGGAGAGAGAGAGAGAGAGAGAGAGGAGATAGCAACTACCGATGTGACAGCGCACTGCTCATTGCACTCTTTTCACTGAGGGTGCTTGAGCTTGCGGAGGTGGTCCCTCTCACTCCTGTGACATCTGCTTCTCTCTTTAAACTCATTGGCTAAGAGGGATGATTCCTATTTAGCCAGCCCTGCTCCCCTCAAGTAACCCCCTCCCCTTCCAAACAATCTCTCTCTCTCTCTCTCTCTCTCTCTCTCTCTCTCTCTCTCTCTCTCTCTCTCTCTCTCTCGTTTTCTTTTCCCTTCATGTTCTTTTCCTCATTTTCATCTAAACCCCAGTTCATCGCTGCTGTCAGAAGCCGTGGCACACGCTCGGTAGCCCCTCATTGAAGTGCAACACTATTGTTTTGGTCCCTTTTCACTGCCTGTCTGCATCCATAAGTGTCTTTTCGCTGTCACACTCTCTTTATGTTTCTATACGGTTCCTCCACAATGCCTTGAGATCCTTTCAACACTGACTTCTGAACAGAGGTTTGTTTTCAAAGTGGAAATGGCATAAAACGAATGTAGATTTAATTGTTCTAAAATGTTTTTGTGCAAGCATATTTTAAGTGTCTTTTGAAGCATTGTAATTTATTTGTGCCTGCTGAAATTGTAAATTACCACATAAAAATACACTTATAGGAATGTTTATAAAGGCACAGATGCACAAGTGGTGACATTTTAATGTGAGGTGTATTTATTTTTAATGAAGCTGACAGCAAACAAGATCTTTCGATGAGCAGTGCTGTCCATTAGCTAGACAGGACATGCATTAAATTCACTGTACATTAGATGTGCATTAACCTTGATTAACATTATACGCCATTGAGAAGCATTTTCAGTTTCAGTGTTACAATATAGTTCAATTTGTGGTTAATTATGATTCAATGCATGAAACAATTATGAATAATTGCATTATTGAGGCATTACCAAGTTCGATCCTCATTAAGATACTGACATCAAATTTATTGTAACAACATGCAAGTAAACTTTTAAGTGTGGGGGAAATTAACTGAAAATTAATGCACTGTTTATAAATGACAGTTTAGACATAGCTTTCAATACTGTAATATTGAATTGCTTTAATGACTCATTTTAGAAAAATAAATGGTGAAAAAAGTGAAAGAACTTTGTAGAAAGATGCCATTAAAGGGGTCATGACATGAGAAACCAAATTTGCCTTGATCTTTTGGTATTTAAGAGGTCTTTGTACCATTAAAACTTCCTGCAAGTTTCATAGCTTAAGACTTCCTCCCCATAATAAACAAACAATTTATTTAATCAAGCTCTAAATACAGCTCGTTGTGGATTCATGGTATGAAGTGAAGTCACGGTATGAAGTGACGTACCAGTCGTTTACAAATGACCGTCTCAAGCACAGGACAACTACGCCTCATTTCGCATCATCGCATCGTTGTCGCGCGGCTCGAGCCCACGGGTGTTCAGTCGACGTGCAGCGAGTGGGTCTGTTTACAAGAAGATTGCGATGCCACGCAGATGTGCTGTTCCTGGCTGTGAACAAACATGTTTGAATACGCTGACGGCAGGGGAAAATGGATGCAGTTTATGTCCAAAAAACTATAGTAATACTATAATTGCACCTAAGGGAACATAATAAAACAAAAAAGAAAAGCCACGTCATGACCCCTTTAAACAAATATCTAAAATATTGTTTCCACATCCATTCAAAGAGTCAATGTGAAAATATATTTATGATTACAGATTTTTGTGTTACGTGCAATGTATGTACAATTAGTTAAAGAAGTCTGTGCAATTAATTTGTTATATTTTTAATCGATTGAAAATATGCATATGCTACAATATGTATTACATATTAAGAAGAAACAAAGAATAAAACTGATTTTGAGCATAAATGAATTTTTTATATTTAAAACACTATTGCTCATTTTGATTGCATTTTAATTTAGAATACATTCATGTTAATGTATAAGACTACATTATCAAAATGTACAAACATCAACCAAGATTGATAAATGATGTAATGTTTTGTTGTTGTATTGTTCATTGTTAGTAAAATGATACCCAATGCATTATATAACATTTTAGTTACACTTTACAATAAGGTTCAGTCCATTATAGATTGACAGAAATGTAGAGCAGTCAAAGTTCTTTGAATATCTCATTTGAATTGGTTTCAAATGCCTCAACATTCGACACTGGAGATTTAATGATTTTAGAGCAATCGTTAAACTAACAATCCACTTTTGTTGTACACACAAATGTAGGTTGGACATTCTGCCTAATATCTCCTTTTCAGTTAACAAAACAAGCCTAAAATGACATGAGGATGAGAAAATGGGGTCTAGTTTTGGGGTCATCAATCACTGTTTGAGCCATATTATTGGAAAGGATTCAAGAAGTACTGGATGCCTAACAGAAAGAGAATACACACCATTAGCATCACAACCAATTGAGGGCTTCATAATATAATTAGGAAATTTCCTCCACAAGCTTTCAATTTTTCCTTGACTAGAGTTAGTTCAATAGATTTTACAAGTTGAATTTCCTGGTAGACCACTTTTGAGTATAAAGGCTGAGTGGGACAAAAGCTGTCTGTGCTGGTAAGAAAACTAAAGGCTTCTAAATATAGCAGAGCACCAGCAGAAAATAATGCAGAATGCTGAAGAGTCCAGAACTGCTCCCAAGGGAACAAACACTACATCCACTAACGACCTTTATAGGAAATCACCATATTTAGACCAATTTAGAGTATGCAGTTGAAAGAGGAAAAGTGTTAGAAAAAGAAAGCATTTGACGTCTCTTTGTGGTCAGATTTCTTCACTATACCCATATGCATCTAGTCTGGGAGAAATCATGTAGTACATTAAAGCAGCATTGGTTTCCAGTTCAGAGTTTCACAAACAACAACTGCTATAAGTCATAAGAGGCTCTTTGATCTGCCCATTGTTTCTCGTTTCATGAGTAACACAGTAATTGGCAAGGTTGGCGATAACCCCCTTGAACTCCTGTCACTGTTGTTTGATACCCATCTGCTCTTTCAGGCTTTTTTTCCTAAAGAAAAATATGCTGTGCTATAATTGGAACCTCCTCCCATGCCTTAGGAGGCTTCAACTTGCCATTTGCAAGTAGGACATGTCCCGGCGCCTGTTTGACAAAAGCCAAGAGATAAAATGCAGAGGCGGTCGGACGTGCTGGGTACTGCCCGGTCGTGATTACACTCCGACTCAGCAAATTAACAAGAACCTAAAAGAGACTACATGACACATGCTTTATCATCTATTACCAGAGTGTGTTGCTTTATGTGCAATAAGAATCTAGGTTTTAGTACAGAAACATCTCAGTTACTATTATAACCTCTGTTCCCTGATGGAGTGAACGAGACGTAGTGTCGACTGACACAAGGTGTTGCACTTGGGAGCCCCAAACACCTCTGATACTTTGAGAAAAGGCCATTGAGAATTGGTTAGTGGAATTTACATGCCACTCCCCCAGACATATAAAAAGGCATCACTGATTCAGGTTTATGCTGAAGAGCTGAGACAGTGTCTGGGCCATTTTAGCGGACAGTTCAGCATTGTGGCAAGAGGGACACCAAGTCTCGTCCATCAGGGAATGGAGGTTACAATAGTAACCAAGACATTCAGTATCTGTCAGTCACTTCGATGTGGTGTCAATGACTGACACCCCGGGGGAAAAACAAAACAAAAGATGAACTGTGTTATGAGGTTTTTGTGGTGCAGATGTCAGGTAACAGGCACACTTGCAACATCGTAACCTACCCAATGCCCCACAGCCCAGGAGGATGCAACACTCTTGTGGAGTGTGCACACACTCCTAAGGAGCACGGCACGCCATGGGCCTGGTATGCCAAGGCAATTGCATACACAATCCAATGGGCCATCCTCTTTTTGGAGACACCCTTCCCCTTTTGCTGTCCCCTGAAACAGACAAAGAGCTTCTAAGAGATTCTGAAGTTCTGCGTCCGGTCCAAGTAAACACACAGGGTGTACTGGACACCGCAATGACAAGGCTGGGTCTGCCTCATTCCAAGGCAGTGCTTGCAAGCTCACCACTTGGTCCCTAAAAGGGGTAGTGGGTACTTTGGGCATGTAGCCTGAGCAGGGTCTCAGGATCATGTGAGATTATGCCGAACCGGATTCAATGCACATTTTGCTGGCAGAGAATACCTGCAGGTCCCCAATCCTCCTGATGGAAGTGAGTGCGGTCAGGAGTGCCGTCTTCAATGAGAGGGCACTTAGCTCTACTGACAACAAGGGCTCATGAAAGAGCACTCTGTAGGCCTAGAAAGACTACAGAGAAATCCCATGAGGAAATAAGGCATGGCCTAGGAGGTTTTAATCTCATGATGCCTAAGAGAAACCTAATTATCAGGTTATACTTCCCTAAAGACATCCACTCGTGAAGTGCAGCTATGGCAGCAACATACACTTTCAAGGTAGAAGGGGACAGCCGGCCTTCAAACCTTTCCTACAGGAAGGAAAGCCCTGATTCGACTTCCCCTCAGGGAGCGCGACAATTAGCAAACAGACTCCACTTCAAGGCATAGGCTTTTCATAGAGGGGGCTCTAGCCTGAGTGATAGTATCTATCACCACTGGTGATAGCTTACTCAAGTCTTCCGCATCCCGTCCAGGGGCCAGAGATGGAGGTGTGAGAGGTCTGGGTGCATCTGCCAGATTGAGAAAGAAAGAAGGTCCTTTCTCAGGGAGATTTGTCAGCGAGGGGCTGTCGCAAGTAGCATGAACTGAGAACCAAGTCCAAATAGGCCAATACAGCGCAACTATCAATACTTGTTCTTCATCCTCCCTGACTTTTCACGAAGTCTGTGCAATCAAGCTTATTGGGGGAAATGCATACTTGCAATGGCCCCTGGGGCCATGCCATCATCTGTGGGCAATGGGAGAATTCTTAGGAAGCGGACAGGTTTACCTGACAAATTGACTCCAAATAAGCTGAACCGCATTGGGATGGAGTCTCCACTCACCCTGAACTGTAACTTGTCGCAAGAGCGCATCAGCTTCAAAATTGAGTTTGACTGAGATGTGAGAGGCCCAAAGCGGCTTTAGTCACGGCTGACTCCGAAGGAGGATATGGCAGGCTGTAGGGCTGAAAGGGCTGTAGAAACAACTTCTCTGCTGTAGGGACAGGCTCTAATGTGTCCTTTGCCAATAAGACTGCAATTTCAGCATGCCTTCGCCAATAGGACTGCAATTTCAGCAGAGAACAACGCTGAACCTGGGCGGGTGCCTGGTGCTTTGATTTGTGAAGCTGAGTCTAACTGTATTGATGAGTCTGCACAATGTGGTGGCAAGTGCTAACCAAGTCTCCGAACTTCAAACTCACCACCTCCTAGGAAAGAGCACTTCCTCTCACCTCTGGGTTGCCCATCTCTTCAAAGCCTTCTTGGGATTTCTTGGGAGCGGGCTGCATCGCCTTCCTGTGGGTTGTGGACGGGCTGTGGGCTCAGGCTGCAGAGGAGCTGATGTGGCAGTCTCAGACACTGATGTCTACAGAAGTGGCAATTCTAACCCTTTCAAATAGCTATAATTCAACAATGTGATTTAGTGATATTAGATGCATACTGTGTAGGTAATTATACATTTTATTCTTTGCCCAGTTCACCAGCCACTTACTTTTAAGGGTTTTACTTTTCACTGAGGAAACTCTCTTACCAGAAAAGAGAGTTGCGATCATGTCGCCATGGTCATGTTCTCGCAATGAGGACATGAGCCATCCACAAACGCCGTCTCAGCGTGGGTTAGAGCCAAACACATGAGACAGTGATCGTAACCATCCGAGGCTGAAAGATATCGACCACATGCAGAAACATGCGGAAAGGCTTCTTTAAAAAGACGCTCTCTGTCTGTGTAGAGGAAAGCTGCTCTCTTAGAGGAAATCTGCACTCTTATGTTGCTGAACCGCCCAGGGGAACTCTCTGTGCGCTTATCCATGCACTGCTTGGAGACAGACAGCTCAAATGTGCCGTAACATCAGAAACTCGCTTCTTCCAAAGGTGAATGAAAAGAGGTCGTCTAGAGATGACACTCGCTCGATTCAAAGAACAAATCTGAGAGAGTGATTCTCCCTTTCATGCCCGTTTGTCTTGGGGAGTGGCATGCAAATTTCACTCGCCAATTCTCATTGGCCTTTTCTCAAAGTATCAGAGATGTTTGGGATTGCAAGTGTGACCCCTTGTGTCAGTCATCGACACTACGTCGAAGTGACTGACAGATAGGGAACTACAGTGACACCTCTTAACCTCATGGTACATTATGTAGCACATTATGATTATTTAAGGCTCTTAAAAGTGAGCTCTTAAAATGGAATGTGCTAGTGTATGACTGTGCGTGTTCTCATGGTGCCATCAGCGACTCGGCACTGTAAGCACCCCATGTCATGGGGTCATTTTCTATAGCTGTAGAGAGATAAGTCAGTTGGTATTTCAGCTCAGCTCTGGCTCAAAAAGTTCTGCAAGCCCATGCCCAAAGATGGCACGTCCTGAGAAACTGAGTTGAATGAGAATTCTGATGCATAGAGCATGCTATTATTTCTTTCTTCGGTAAAAAAGAAATTGCACCCAGGCTACAATAAATTTGGGTTTATGTGTAAATCACACTTCTGCTGTTGTTTATGCATTCAAACATTTTTCAATTCTCTTCTGCTATGTAAATAATTTAGCATTTTTCTTTAGCTTATTCTGTTCATTGTAAAATGAATAAGTTCCAATGATTGATTTAATGGTCATTTTCTTTTAGACAATAAGAAACTTTGGTACAGTGATGGGACACCACTTCATGTCCAATGTTAAATAATTAACTATTTAAAAATATTTAAAAACAAAAAGGTTTCTCATTGTGGTGTTGATATTATGATAACTCAGTTTCATTAATAACTGATTAAAAGTAACTCCATTTTGTAATATTTTCATCGAAGTAATTCCAAACTTTGCGAGGCAGACAACCATTTATATATATATACACAATCCACTAGTTAAAACACACTCCACAGCGCCACCCAGTGCATTTAATTATAACTGCGAAAAAATTAAAGAAATAAATAAATAAATAAAATAAAATTCGAATAGTATTTTATTTTTCAAATAATAATTACAAATCATTAGAAATTTCAGATCAGAACACACTGATCTGAAGAACCTAAAATAAACATCAAGCGCTATAATGTCACCTCAGGGACCCTGTGTAGCAAAATGAAAAAAATGTTTGAGTGTCTTCTACACTGATTATAACACTAATTTCTTAGTGAGGATCCATATTCTCTCTACTTCCAGGATGGTTGATATGCAACTTTAATGTATCTTCACTAATTCCTGTTGCTATAATAGACATTGTTATTGTGAAAGAAATATACAATCACCTCAGAGTGCGCTCACAACTACCACAGATCCAGCCAAATGATTAACGCTGTAACTGCATCTTTAAAGTGTTTAGAGATTGTCACTCAATGTATAGATCAAGAGGTCTCTAGTGGATCACTGTCTCAATGATCATTAGGACAGGGGCATAGGGGAAGATTTCACAAGATTTACGCTTAAATACAGATAGATTAACATAAAAAACCTGATTAAACTTTGACCAATCAATGAGGAGAATTAATCACACTCAATGAATCCAGTTAATGTGTAACATCAACCACAGTAATGTTCACCATGTGCTAGCTTTATAGTCAACCTATCACATTCTGAGGGTAAAAGCGACTGTAATAACAGTACAATGGCAGGGAAACCATTCTTCTATAATGCAAATTAAAGATGCCTCTTCCCTGCAAACACTTAATAGCAACTGTTTCTTAATGTCTGTGCATTTTAAGCAGATGCTGCAATCCACAAACCTCCAGCTGTGCCTCATATCACTCCTTCCTTCATTTGTCATAACAACTCCCTGTTTCTGCGTTTGACACACCAATACTGAGATGAAGACATTTAAACAGAGGACGCCAGAAGTCAGCAAAGGCAAGAAGTTGTTGTAAAATGTAAAAACATCTGTAAGGTGCAAGTACTTCTTCACTGACCCCAAATTTTAAATGTGTTCATATTTGACTCGTTTGTCTCGTTTGTCGTTTGACTCGTTTGTCCCTTGTTTGTCTATGTTTTGAGAGTGTAGTTTGGAAAATCATGCTTTTCCTTATTATTGTTGAATCACGGAAGCTACACCATATATTTTGCCAAGAGATCTCTTATTTATTATGTCATACGTATCAAACATATGAGAGAAACAAGAAGAATAAGGCTACAGGCGAGGTGTTCTTCATTCCTGATTTCTCTGTTCCCCATTACTCTATCCTCTCACCCCGTCATGCCTTTATGTTTCTCCTTCCCATCACCCTGTCATGCCTCTGTTTCTCTGGGATGGTACAGTAAGATTGAGCTTATATACACCACTGAACGACTTTCAACTTCCTTGTAAGGTAGAAAAACATGTTGCTTTTGTTTAAAAATGGGACGTATACCTCATGTGTATACATTACATTTGCATCATTTGAAACATTCCTTTCCTTGTAAAGAACATGCCAACTGAAGCATCATCATTAGTTTAACATCTCTGCTCAGTGAAGGTTACATTGCACACATTCTTGTATGCAAAATATAGCTCATCACACATGTACAACCATACTCCTGACTCATAAAATACATTATGAAATTAGTATGAACATTTCTAAAGAAAAATAGTACTAAAAAATAACATCAAACAATACAATTTTAGTGAGAAACACCCTCTGAGAAAGAATTATCAGTGAATTTATTCATAAATCACATCAGTCATTTGGACTCATTTGTGAAGTCATTTGTACTCTTAACTCTTTGCAAGGTGGAATTTTAAAAACACCGAAGCTCAAAAAGTATCAAAATATATTTAAAAAATATATCCAGAATCATTCAAGTGTGATTAAACCATCATCTGTACACATTTTAATGAGAATTTATAAGACTTACAGGTTCACCAAAGCACATCAAAATCTTTCCAAGTACCCCTTGGGAAGATCTTAAATACATGTGGTTGGGAATCACTGCTCTTGAATATCCTAAATAACCAAATTAAAGAACATTGAGTTCTTTATCTTAACAGCTAGAGAAAAAAAAAAAGAATTTCTCAATCAAAGCCTAAGTGTATAAGCAAATCTTTCTAATTAAAGAATGCTCTGAAGTGAGCGCGATAAATAGCTCATCATTCATTGGGATATTAAACAAATCACAAAGCTGTTGACTTTCGCACAGCCATTGAATACTATCAGGGAGAACTGATTTTATCTTTGATCAGTATAGAGCAGTTTTGTCAGTCAGTGCTCAGAAATATTTATTTCCTACATTACAATACAGTGCTGCTATTTATCAGACTTACAATGCAAGACAAACATTAGAGATAAAAGATCAAAAGAACAGCGTCTATTTAAAATAGAATATTTTCTAACATTATAAATGTCTTTACTGTAACTTTTGATCAGTTTAACTCATCCTTGATGAATAAAAGTATTGATTTATTATATTTCTTTCCCCCAAAAATAAAATTTAAATTCTTACTGACCCCAAACTTTTGAAGGGTAATGTTACAAAAGCTTTAGATTTCAGATAAATGCTGTTCTTTTTTAGTTTCTATTCATCATAGCATCATGAAATAAAAATGTAAAAACTGTTTTCAACACTGATAATAATCATAAATGTTTCTTGAGCATCAAATCATCATATTAGAATGATTTTTGAAGGATCATGTGACACTGAAGACTGGAGTAATGATGATGATAAATTCAGCTTTGATCACAGGAATAAATTACACTTCACTATATATTCACATAGAAAACCGCTGTTTTAAATTGTAATAATATTTCACAATATTACTGTTTTTTTATTATTTTTTTATCAAATAATTGTTGCCTTGGTGAGCAGAAGAGACTTCTTTTAAAAACTTAAAAAATCTTACCTGCCTAACACTTTTGCACAGTACTGTATATATATATATATATATATATATATATATATATATATATGTGTGTGTGTTTAATGTTTTTGAAAGAGTCTCTTATGCTCACCAAGGCTGCATTTATTTGACCAAACATACAGTAAAAACAGTGTGAAATATAAATTTAAAATAACATATTTATTTGAATACACTTTAAAATGTAATTTATTCCAGATGCAAAGATGAATCTTTTGTAACATTATTAGTCATAACTGTCACTTTTGATCAATATAATGCATCTTTGCTAAATAAACGTATTCATTTATTTTTATAACAATTTATTATTACTGGTTAATAATTTACACTACCATTTGTATGTACTGTTTTGTAATATAAATAATATATTTACTTGTTTTGCTGTAGTATGTTTGAAATTTGGAAATAGGCCTATAAATACACTTGCACCTCAGTTGCAGCCTGTGGCTTGTTGCATGCCATAATTTTAAATTTACACTTCTCAATTTCTCAGGTTTTAATTAACAGTGTTTATGTCTTTATGGCTTAATTTCCATACAATCTACTGTTAAGTGACTCCTTCTGGCACTATTCACACATTTTTTCCCATGATATTTTATAGAGGAAGCCATAAATTCATTTTACCATGGGTGGGGGTGTATTTTACAGGATAAAAAGAAAGCCTATAGGACCGTGCCCAGAAAGGCAGTTACTACTAATCAAATGTTAAATGCAAGTTACAGGATACTATTTAATTTGCCTCATACATTTGATAGAGCATCCCGTCTCATTTTATGTGACATCTTGTAATGAGACTATAAATCATAAAAGCTTCACCTGTGAAGGGAAATAAAGAATCAGCCAAAAAAGTTATGCGCACAGGATGCTCAAAAGTAATTTAAATAAATAAATGAATTCATCTATAAGAAAGACCAAAACAATTCAGGTCTTTACAAGCTAAAAAAAAAGTGAAATAAAAGTGTGTGAAAATGTAATGCAATGGAAATCAACGTTTATGGACATCAGTTGTTGGTGAGCAACTATTAATTCCCATAGTTCCTGTGAAGTATGACAACTTGATTAATTCATCAGTGGCTTCCTCGCATAGTGGTGGCAAAACATTGTTTTACCCAACATGTTCTCATTAAATCATAACCCTTGGTCTTTTGCTAACCTTGAATTATTAGATGCGGCTCTCAATTAGCCTCAGAGAAAACAGCGAGTGGGATTTTTGTGGGATTTTAGCACCTGCACGCAAACCAAGCACTTAATAGCACTCTATCGGAGCGGAGGAAGAGAAGGGCAATGGGGTGAGGTGAAGGGTAGGAAAGAAGACATCATTGGTGTTTTTTGAACGTAAACCTAACTCCACAGTGATTTGTATTCAAACACATTTCACTGCTGTTTACATGCGCTGTGCGCTCACAGTTCTCTCCTGGCCTACTTTTCCTTTTTGCCCATCATCGCTGTCTCACACATTTCAGTAACAAAACTGGTATAGCCTATGATGGAATGACAAATAAAGCACAGAATAAAGGACGCCATCATTGTACTTAAATCGGAACATATGAAAATGTTCACCCAAAAATGATGTGCGAGTTGATAAACGTTTATATCATATATAAAAGCTCTCGTAATCTTTTATCTCCTAAATACCATATCACTGACAGCGTAATATAATACCAAGTATATGGATAGTGATATATGTATTTAACTATATAATATATATCTTTATATATAAATGAAGCCATAAATCACCAAATCAAGAATGCCTTAAAGGGTAGCCAATTTATTTTTTATAAACACTCTGTTACTCTGTGAAAGTCTCTTCACATCCTGATAACAATCAATAATAGAAGTGGTCTAAATAGATATATATTAAAAAAATACATATATCATATATGAAAGTCTCAGGACCAAAACATTTTCGTCCTATCATTGAATTCGGTCCTACCTGCCTGTCAGCATATGTCCATACCTCAGCGGACCCAGCTTGCACAGATATCACACTTCTGAAGACAATTCCGTAAGGCTATGCAGAGTTGTAGACAGTCCAAGCACCAAAAACAAACAGCAGCCAATTTTAATGAGCAAACGCTAATGCTGCGTTCACACCATGCCATTACCGTAATTTAGATGTCCCCCACATGACGTTCTACTCTGAGCTGTTTGCGTCCTCAGATTTATGCGTTTCTATGTTAACACTATCAACTCCAAAATGAATCTGCAGCTGTCAGGTGGTAGAAGTAAGAGCTCTGTTGTTTACATTCATTATTATTTAATGTTATGTGCTTTGAGACATGAGGTATGAGACATGAGACATGACATGAGGTAATTTGCTGTCTGACGCTTTGCTGAATCTGCTCTGGCTGTGCGCGACCTGCGTGTTCATGTGTTTTGAAGGAGGCATGGCTTTGGAGGGAACTCTTAAGGGTGGGTGGAATCTAATGCTTTCAAAGCTAGCTTGCTATTGCTAGCCGCTCTGAAATTACCTACCTTAGGTCATTTCAGACCAGTATGAACTGAATGCTAGCCCAGACTGTTTTGTGATAGTTTGCCACGTCTTAGTTTTAATTACTAAAGTTTTAATTACTAAAGTTTTATCAAGTCTGGCAAGAGGGTTTTTTCAACTGAAAGATCATGTTGTTTTTGCAGGTGAACATCAGCTATGCTGGTGCATCAACTAGAGCAGCACTAACCAACATAAACCAGATTGTATACATTTCCATTCTGGCCCAAGATGGTCTTTATAGCAGTGAGTATCAATGAATTACTGTACTATTTTTATGAAAATAACACAAAAAAATACCTCTATAAGGTCTCCAGCAGATTTCAAGAATGTCCAGGAACATGCAAATGAGTATGAGAGAAAAAAAAAAATACATGGATTTATTTTTTTTATTTAATAAAATAATTTTACAATAAAAAAAATGTAAATTTGATATATAGCAGGGATTGTTTGTGCATGCACACAGAGGAGAGATATAGGAATGTCACACCAAATTTCATCGCATCCAGTCAAATGATAAAACAAGGTCCTAAACTTCAATCATCTAGATTTGTCATAGGGCCAGTCAATGAGCGAGCGCAGAACTAGGTGTTGAAAAAGTTTGCAGAAATTCACAAGGTGGCTCTGTCGTGCACAACAAAGATAGATATCCAAAGACTCTTCATGCTGACACTGACAGATCATAAGGGGAGTAATGAAAACACCAAAGAGGAGAGACAGAGAGTAATTACTGACCGGGTGCAGTTATCCATTACAGCTGTGCTTCAGGGAAACCTGTTCCAAGACGCTTCACTTATTTACATATAGACAATCCTCTGTGTCCTGCACTGCATTCCCAGATGAACAAGGTTAAAATCACCTCGTCACCCAGGAGATGTTTTTTTTGTGGGGGTAAAACTGGTCGTTTGGTTTTAAAAGACAGTGACTAACATACCATCACCTATGTAGAAAGAGGTCAATGGGTGCTTGTTTTAGTACAATACCACCCTTGAAAACGGACAGTAATTTGATGGCAGAGTCATCAATCAGAAGGTAGTGCAAGTAGACACATTAAGTAAAGGCTTAAACTAGATAAAGTGTTTTTCTGTTAGGTCTATAAAAAAAAAAAAAAGATTTTTGGAAGGTTATTGCTTCTTTATTCTATATAGTGGAAAGATACAAGAAAATGTTTGGGGAATTAGGCCAGCCAGATTCAAACTTTAACAATTGAGCACCACAACTTGAGTGTTAACTACTGCACCACAGCTCCAACTGAAAAAACAATCAAGCGTATCGTTAGTTCGGTCAAGTCACGTTAGTCAAGCTCTCATCAGCTGACTCTCTGCTGATACACGTCTACCTATAGGAATACGACGCCTATCACTGTATACAAATATAA
The DNA here is from genome assembly GCA_031834385.1 of Semotilus atromaculatus. Lineage (NCBI taxonomy): Eukaryota > Metazoa > Chordata > Actinopteri > Cypriniformes > Leuciscidae > Semotilus > Semotilus atromaculatus. The sequence continues at coordinate 22,285,987 of JAULUF010000055.1, read as the reverse complement.
GCTTCTTCAGTATTATCAACAGCTATCGTGTTTCTCAGGAGCTAATTACCCTCCCCCATCCCCAGCTCCTCCTCTCATCGGTCAGGATTTGGCATTCTGTTTCCCCTTTGAATCAGACTAAATTCTCGAATTGTGTTGTACATTAAACACAGGAGGGGTTATTGCTGCTCTACCTGCTCTTATCCAGGCTAGGCTGCATGGATGCGCAGAGAGTTCTTGTCCAGAACAGAATCATACCGTCAATCCAAACTGTATGCTAATTGTCAATCGCATTTGACGATAGTGGTCTTGACAGATATGTTTTTTAAGTCCACTTCTCCATTGCCATACTGTTTGCTTCCTAGCACATGCAAGACAATAAATTCTGTCAGAAAACAGAGGCCTGAGAATGATCAGGATACAGCTCCAATCATAATTTTTGGGGCTTATCACAAGTAGTAGTATCAGCCGATACCAATCATCAATCATTTTCAAAACGTATGACTTTTAGATATTTTAAATAATGTTTACACTGCAATTTTCCATAACTTGAAGGTGAATGGAGATTTATTCTACCAAACTTTAAAAAATGCAAAAAGGTACCATAAAATAAATATCTCGCTTTGTTTCTCAGACAAAGCTACTGTATGGCTTCAGAAGACTTAGAAATATAATCGTTCTTTGATAATGTTATGGTTCATTCTAGTCCTTTTCTCTGTAGGAATTCAGTATAAATCAAGCTCATTGTACTGCATATGAATCAATGCTTGGAAATTCTGCAAGACAAGTATCTGGTGTTTCATGTGAGAAAGAAAAATGTACAGGCTTGGAAAAAAAAAAATGAGAATGACAAAATCTTATTGTGAGCAGTTCCTTTAAAATAATTTTACACCTCGGTAAACGTACCTCTGCATGTCAGTGTCAAAGTTCTGAAGTGTGTTTCTCATTACCTGCAGTTTTATAGTCCCTTCAATAAACTTCATAATTCCAAACACACACTTTATGTATTTGTGCGAGTGTTTTTCGGTTGATATCACAGCACCATGGGCTTTCATTTCCCACTGCAGGGCGTGCAGAGCACAGCAGAGGAGTGAAACACACAAGACAGATGGGCTCCACTGTTCGATTGTTTTGAAGTGTCATTGAAAATACTATTTGATATCTTAATTGTCTTAGAAAACTTGATGACAAACCTCTCTCTGCTCTCATCAGAACTCCATCTCTCCACTTGTTGCTGTTGTTGTTTTTCTCGCTCTCTCTGAATGAAAATACTTGAGGAGAACGCTAAACATTTCCTAGAAAGCTTGCAACATGGACTTAGTTTGATCACTAAAATGGATAAATTCTCTTCCCTGATGAGTAAATCAAGAAAGCAGTTTCTAATAAGGGGCTGACAATATACTGTTACATTATTTTGGTGTATTTAATAATAATAATAAAAACGTGCCCAATTCATTTATATAAAAAACAATACTGACTTCAAAAGCCATTTCTCATAAGTAATGCTTTCTTTTGCCATCATAATGTATTATACATTTGAATTATGTTCACATTGGGGCTTTTTACAGCAAAATACTAACTAATGTGATTAAGAGGATTAATTGTCATTTTGTGTAATTACTATGATTAAAAAGTCATTTCTAGATGGTTGCATGTATCTTCACCATCATGTAAATCTTTTTTGATGCAATGGCACATTTGTCTTCAACCCATTACTATAGAGAAAAACAATTAGCCTTAAACATTTCAATACCAGAAAACGAACATTTATTTTCCACAACAGTGATGATGAAAGCTCCTGCAAAGACACATCCACAGGATATGCAGCTTCAGGAGCAAAGGTGCTCAAATTCACAACCTGCTCTCTGGAAACTTTCAAAAAATAATAAACAATTCACTGTTGCATCATTTCAAGAGTATTTGAAAACCCTTAGAGAGAGTGTAATGCTTAAATCGAGTCGATGAAACATTTGTTATGATTTCATTTGGATCTGAGCAAACTGAGTTGTGGCATTTAAGTCAAATCACATGTTGACTTTCCATAAGTCTTAGTTTCATATTTCTATTTGTCTTAGATTCGGCTGATGGTATTATTGGAGTGATTTTAAGGATTCGTCTCCTGCGGCTTTCACAGCATTAGCATTTCCACAGCTTTGCTTTGAAATGGATCTCTTAGATTCAGCAGAAGATGAAACCTACCCTGAAAGAGAGGTCTGCCCTGAAAAAGAGGTCAAGACTTAAGATGCCACTAGTGAGTCTTTCCTTTTAACAGAGGATTATTCAGCTTTCATCCAAATAAATATATTTGACCAAATCACATCGCAAAACTGTTTTCATTATGGGTCCTGAATGAAAAATACTTATTTAATGTCATGATTCTGCCATCATGTTATTGATTATTCCTAGTCTTGTGGCAGGATCGTGACAGAACCAATGTTTCATGTGCAGCACATGGCCAGTTGTTTGGGCCATGTGCTTGCGTTCTGTCATGATTCTGCCATCATGTTATTGATTATTCCTAGTCTTGTGGCAGGATCGTGACAGAACCAATGTTTCATGTGCAGCACATGGCCAGTTGTTTGGGCCATGTTCTTGCGTTGTCTCGTCACCTTACCCCGCCCCCTTGTTACCCTTGTTTAGTCATCATTAATTAATCTGTGTCACCTGTTATGTCTTGATTAGTCTCCTTATTTAATCCCCTTGTGTTTGCTGTCCTGTGTCGGTACATTGTCTATCTTACCTTGTCTACTTTGTGAGAAACAAGCTGTGAGTTACCTGTTGAAAGTTTTGTCTTGTAAGAAGTATTTATCCTGTCTTAACTGTTAGTTTATCGTCTAAGTCTTTGTCTAGTCTAGTCTATCTTGTCTTGTTTTGCCCCATCGTGGGTTTTGTTTTTCTGTTTTCATTGTCAATAAATCAACGTTCAGTGTTACATTTTGTCTGCGCCTGGGTTCACCTTCCATCCTCATAACAGAATGTACCGACCACTACAGAACCCAGCAGACAGTGTGCCTGCTCCCGCAAGACTGCAATCATCAGACCCCGAACAATGGTGGCAGTCGGCCATCACCGACAGCCTGGAAGGCAAGCTTCCTTTCCCTCCTCAGGGTAAGCTAACATTGAGGAAGTATGCCCAGATCGTGGAGAAGAGAAGGGTATTCTTGCCGGAGATGTTGGTCAATCGATATCTCGTCGCGGGTCTCAACGTCCCTCCTCCTCTCGCTGAAAGAGAGAGGCTGGTCAGTCTCCCGTTCCACCATATGATGGACAGTCTGTCTCAGAGGGAGCTGCAGGAGGCTAGAAGGTCTGCATCTCCAGCTACTCTTCCTGTGATCCCTGAGGGTCGTCTGCTAGCTGTCGCTACACTTGGGGACCAACCCAGTCTCGCCGCGACTCCTGAGACGCCTTCCCCGCCCGACGGCCTTCTTGGTAAGCGTGGAAGGCACCTGTCGTGGGAGTCTGCATCGGAGTCTTCCTGCCCCGAGTTCTCCTTGCCTACAGGGAGTTCACCAGTTCCGGTAACGGTCCCGGCTGTACTTCCTCAACTGGTCACAAGCCCGGCTACGTCCTCTGCTCCGCGACCCAGGAAGAAGAAGAGGAAGAAGGGAGCCTCTTGTCCTCCGTCTCTGTCTTCCCCTGAGCCCGCCACTGCAAGCGCTGTCCCAGAGCCCGCCTCAGCAAGCGCTGTCCCAGAGCCCGCCTCAGCAAGCGCTGTCCCAGAGCCCGCCTCAGCAAGCGCTGTCCCAGAGCCCGCCTCAGCAAGCGCTGTCCCAGAGCCCGCCTCAGCAAGCGCTGTCCCAGAGCCCGCCTCAGCAAGCGCTGTCCCAGAGCCCGCCTCAGCAAGCGCTGTCCCAGAGCCCGCCTCAGCAAGCGCTGTCCCAGAGCCCGCCTCAGCAAGCGCTGTCCCAGAGCCCGCCTCAGCAAGCGCTGTCCCAGAGCCCGCCTCAGCAAGCGCTGTCCCAGAGCCCGCCTCAGCAAGCGCTGTCCCAGAGCCCGCCTCAGCAAGCGCTGTCCCAGAGCCCGCCTCAGCAAGCGCTGTCCCAGAGCCCGCCTCAGCAAGCGCTGTCCCAGAGCCCGCCTCAGCAAGCGCTGTCCCAGAGCCCGCCTCAGCAAGCGCTGTCCCAGAGCCCGCCTCAGCAAGCGCTGTCCCAGAGCCCGCCTCAGCAAGCGCTGTCCCAGAGCCCGCCTCAGCAAGCGCTGTCCCAGAGCCCGCCTCAGCAAGCGCTGTCCCAGAGCCCGCCTCAGCAAGCGCTGTCCCAGAGCCCGCCTCAGCAAGCGCTGTCCCAGAGCCCGCCTCAGCAAGCGCTGTCCCAGAGCCCGCCTCAGCAAGCGCTGTCCCAGAGCCCGCCTCAGCAAGCGCTGTCCCAGAGCCCGCCTCAGCAAGCGCTGTCCCAGAGCCCGCCTCAGCAAGCGCTGTCCCAGAGCCCGCCTCAGCAAGCGCTGTCCCAGAGCCCGCCTCAGCAAGCGCTGTCCCAGAGCCCGCCTCAGCAAGCGCTGTCCCAGAGCCCGCCTCAGCAAGCGCTGTCCCAGAGCCCGCCTCAGCAAGCGCTGTCCCAGAGCCCGCCTCAGCAAGCGCTGTCCCAGAGCCCGCCTCAGCAAGCGCTGTCCCAGAGCCCGCCTCAGCAAGCGCTGTCCCAGAGCCCGCCTCAGCAAGCGCTGTCCCAGAGCCCGCCTCAGCAAGCGCTGTCCCAGAGCCCGCCTCAGCAAGCGCTGTCCCAGAGCCCGCCTCAGCAAGCGCTGTCCCAGAGCCCGCCTCAGCAAGCGCTGTCCCAGAGCCCGCCTCAGCAAGCGCTGTCCCAGAGCCCGCCTCAGCAAGCGCTGTCCCAGAGCCCGCCTCAGCAAGCGCTGTCCCAGAGCCCGCCTCAGCAAGCGCTGTCCCAGAGCCCGCCTCAGCAAGCGCTGTCCCAGAGCCCGCCTCAGCAAGCGCTGTCCCAGAGCCCGCCTCAGCAAGCGCTGTCCCAGAGCCCGCCTCAGCAAGCGCTGTCCCAGAGCCCGCCTCAGCAAGCGCTGTCCCAGAGCCCGCCACTACGAGAGTTGCGGCTGATCTTGCCGCTAATGAGGTTCTTCAAGCTGTCTCGGCGTGTCAGGAGATGCCTGTCATAATAGCGGCCAAGACCCTGTCAAAGTACCTGTCCCGTCTTGTCGCTATTCTTGAACCCCCTGTCTGTCCTGCCTTGTCCTCCGCATCCAAGCCTGTCCCTGTGAGCGCTGCACCCGAGCCGGTCGCCGTGAGCGCCGCACCCAGTCCTGCCCTGTCACCTGCCATGTCCCCCGCCAGGAGTCCCGTTTCCTCATCCTCTGTGTCCTCCGTGTCTGAATCTGTTGCTGCTACCACAGATGCAGTATCCCCGCCTGTCTTCCCAGTCGCCCCTGTCTCCACCAGCCCCCGGACTGTTTCCCCGTTTGTCCCTGTCTCCACCAGCCCCCGGACTGTTTCCCCGTTTGTCCCTGTCTCCACCAGCCCCCGGACTGTTTCCCCGGTTGTCCCTGTCACCACCAGTTCCCGGACTGTTTTCCCAGTCTCCACCAAGCCCCGGACTGTTTCCCCCAAGACCTCTCCTCGTGTGTCTCCATCTAAACCTGCCCAGAGTTCTCGTCCTCAGCCCTCATCCCATGGACCTAAGATCCCCAGTCCTCCCGTCCACCCTGGACCTTCCCCCATGAACTTTGTGTTTCCTCCACCCCCTCTGCCTTGCATGTTGTTCCTTATGTTTCACCCTAACCCTGTTATTGTTTATTCATGTATGCCTTTGTTGATGTTCACCATGTTTTGTTGGTTTTTGTCCATGTCTCGTTCAGTCTTGTCTTGTGCTTAGTGTCCCTTTGAGGAGCGTCTGGTAGCCGCTCCTTAAAGTGGGGGTTCTGTCATGATTCTGCCATCATGTTATTGATTATTCCTAGTCTTGTGGCAGGATCGTGACAGAACCAATGTTTCATGTGCAGCACATGGCCAGTTGTTTGGGCCATGTGCTTGCGTTGTCTCGTCACCTTACCCCGCCCCCTTGTTACCCTTGTTTAGTCATCATTAATTAATCTGTGTCACCTGTTATGTCTTGATTAGTCTCCTTATTTAATCCCCTTGTGTTTGCTGTCCTGTGTCGGTACATTGTCTATCTTACCTTGTCTACTTTGTGAGAAACAAGCTGTGAGTTACCTGTTGAAAGTTTTGTCTTGTAAGAAGTATTTATCCTGTCTTAACTGTTAGTTTATCGTCTAAGTCTTTGTCTAGTCTAGTCTATCTTGTCTTGTTTTGCCCCATCGTGGGTTTTGTTTTTCTGTTTTCATTGTCAATAAATCAACGTTCAGTGTTACATTTTGTCTGCGCCTGGGTTCACCTTCCATCCTCATAACATTTAAAGAGGACCTATTATGCCCCCTTCTTACAAGATGTAATATAAGCCTCAGGTGTCCCCAGAACGTGTCTGTAATTTCAGCTCAAAATACCCCTCAGATAATAAACATTTTTGAGCTGAATCAAAAACATGATGTTTTCGTGCATGTATCTTTAAATGTAAATGAGCTGCTGCTCCCCAACCCCCTATCCAGAAGAGGGCAGAACCTTTACACCTCGTAAAGGTGTACTTTGCCTTGGATACTTTGCCAAAAACTAACAAAATATCTGATTAGTTTTGGTTATCATATCGCGTTCACGCTCACGTGACATTGCAGTTCTTCATCATGAAAGTTATTACAGTCAGATGGCGCATTACGTGAGTATTAAAGGCACACTATGTAATTTTCGCCACCAGAGGTTGTTTATTCAAAACAATGGGGTAGCTTGATGACGCTTTGATTTTGCAGAATCATGGTAGTGTTTGTCTTCACCTCTACAGACAGTGTAAAATAAGACGGGACTAGGGCAGAAATCATATTCATGGATGACCGGTAATGTATTAAAGATTTATTAACTTAACGAAAGCCGTTGGACTAGAATGAGGCCGCTGGAGTGATTGCTAATGAGAGAGAAGCACGTCACAGCTCGAGAACAGTGGAGCTTTTATTATACCGCAGACCACTTCCGCTTCTTCCGGTCATGTGTATGTGGGGTCATGCAGCGCTGTTTTATCATATTAGATACATTTGAGAGTGTTGAAAGTTGTTATAATGCTACTCGGTGCGTTCGCTCGGTGGCTACAATATGAGACACTTGTTCACACTGCAGTGAGCTAGATTGAGATTAGGCATGGTAAATATGGTATTCGCTGTAAATCAAGAAAACGAGATTTAAACAAAAAGACTAACTGTGTTGAGCTGTATAACAATGATTAGTTTTCTGTCGATGAATCTATCCAAACAGTTGCTCACCTGTTTAATAACACACATCATATATTAAAAAGTCTTTGGTGTTTCCATGGTTTCCACAAAATAAAACGCGTTACCCTTGATTTTTGGTATGATGTCATTGATAGGCGAAACACACACACGGTCCGTGTCCTGGTTAAAACTGATTATTTCTCTAGATTAAAACATTCTTGGAAACATTTCACAATATAAAAGTGAATTTTGCATAATAGGTCCCCTCCAAAAGATGTGGCCTGTTAAATATTCCTTTGATTTAAATATATTCGGTTTTACCAAGTGCTTTGCACAGATATGCTTGCTAGCTATAGACAGGTGTCCCTCAGGGATGGATACTTCAAGATGGCATTAATCACGGGGCAGGATCTTGTTTTGACATTCACGTCTTTGGTGTAAGTCAACTTCAGGACATCAGTCCCCTGAAATCAAGTTGTAAACTGAGTTTTCATTCAGAGGTCCAGATGGATTATCAAGATGGCTGCAAACAGCACTGGCAATGAGGCCCACAGTTAAACACCTTAAGTGGGTCAGCAGGAGTGTAATATGGGGCAGACGTTTAAAGATCTGTGTGTGGGTGGTACGATAGAGCCCTGCAAATCCCTGTGAGCACACTTAAAACAAAGCAAAGGATACATATAATCATACATTGAACACATTAGGATTAGGCCTACGGCACACACATACAGCATAGATCATTTAAGTCATTAGATCATTTAAAAGTAGTTTGCTTGCCTTAATTAGATATTTTAAAATTAAGATATTTAAAAAACTCTTAACCTGGCCAGCTGGTCTATATGGCATCCCAGCCCGGTCAAGCTGGTGTTTATCTGGTGTGCCAACTGAATTGCCCTAAACTCCTATAAAACTAGACAATGAACTAGCCTGACCAGACTGGAAGTGATCATCATTTGAACAGTAAAAGATTGTGGAAATGCTATGATTAAAAAAACAACTCTTAACATGTTAATGGTAAATTCCCCTATTCTATAACCATGTGTGCCTAACTCAGCTCCTGGATGGCCATTATTTATTTGGAGATAAAATCTGCAGGACAGTGGCCCTCAGAAGTTTGACAACCCTGCTTTATGCAATAAAAAAACTTTTAATCTTATGAGACATGTCATGTCATTTTACAGCAAAATACTATTTACAGCAAAATACCTTCCATATATTAGTGCTTATCTCAGCTTGTGGAAAATCTTCTTTCTTTTGATGAACTTTCATTAATCGGTTTTCTCTTTCCAACTTGGTATACTACATTATTTGTATATGCTACCATAAAGTGCTGGCAACAACAGTTGCAGTCTTTGTTAACGACCAGCAAATCAACTAAGAATGGTTCAAAAACAAAAATCAGCAAGGTGTGTGTTGGAAGCTACCTTTGAAACTGTAGCATGCTAGCACCAAGCTATTGCAGTAGTGCAGTAGTATAAACTTCCATTGCTCACAGAGATCTCTGAGATCCTAAGACCAACTGCTCTTTGAAAATCCTCGGTCACGCTTAAAAGGTAAAGGAGATTCCGCTTTCTCAGTTGCTGCCCCAAAGTTGTGGAATTTTTTTACCAGCTTTTCTACCTCTGTAAACATGTTTAAAACCCGTCTTAAAACATATTTGTTTGATGAGGCCTTTGCTACTTTGTAAGGACTATTGGTTTGGATTCAATCCATTTATATATTTTATCTCTTTTTCTTGTTTAATTTTATTAATTCGTTTTTCATATTTTTATTGTGTTTTATCTATTTTTTTATTCATTTTAATTCCTTTGAATTTGTACAGCACTTTGGTACACTGTGTTTTTTAAGGTGCTTTATAAATACATTTTGATTCGAATTTGATTTTAGTTCAACAAAGTAAAAGTAGTTTGCTTCTCTACAAGCTACTAATAAAAAGCAGCAAACCACAGAAGCTATTTAAGCAGGAAAATTATTTATAAACCAGGGCCCGTATTCATAAAGATTCTAAGAATCCTCTCAGAAAACTCTTAATTTAGCTTAAAATGTTTAACGTAGGAGTCTTAGCTTAAGAGCGATTCGGGACCGATCTAAGAGCAACTGAGTAAGGAAAAGACAAAAACTTTCATCTTAGTGAGGAGGCGGGGTTGACCCCGTTGCTATGTATGACTTTTGAAGACTGTGATTGGTTGGTTGTCCAAGAAGGAAAAAAAGAGTGATTTAGGGTCCATTCTAAGCCTTCACTTTGAAATTACATGCAAAATGTTTCCTATTTGACCGTTCTCACACACACAGACACACACACACACACACACACACACACACTATATATGTTTATATAAATCCTTTTTTTATTTACCATGCTGTTAATTTCCTATAAGGTATTTGATTGGCTTAGAATGATAACATTGTTCCACTCTTTCCAGTTACACTGATTGCTGTCTATTTACAGTTTTTTACAGTCGCTAGGACCCATTTTTCAATACTTAAGTCGCTTTTTCAAAACTCTTCACACAGTTCTCCTAACCAACTTTCAGCTCGGCACAGCAGTTCATTTCACATTCAAAATGCACTAAAACTACCAAATTGCTACCTAAATGCTTTCTTTCTTCTACCTCTCTACTGTTTAAATAAATTCACTGCAATATATGTTACTAGAATGAATCAGACATCATGCAGTTATTATATTTTATGTTTTTGGAGTAATTCCAAAGTACAAAAATTTGTATACACACCATCCACCGATACAGATACAATAGGAATTAGCTGTGGTTGGTCCAATTGTTTTTATACCATTTAATTTTTAGATTCTAAATATATTTCATTACAATATTACTGTAGAAATGTGGCAAAATGCTGTCTTATTTAGTTTTGTATTATGTTATTGGTTTGAACTTAAGTTTAACAGTTTTGAAATCAGTATGTAAACATGTGCAAATTGGCCTGTCGGTACACAGAGTTTTGGCGGTTGTTGTGTCGAAGTGAGAAAATAATTAATGTCATTTGAAAGATGTAGTCATTGAATGCATTTTGTGCCAAAGCAATGATAAATGATCCACAGTTTAGCCCACATATACTTCTGTTGTGCTCACTGTGTGAAGAGTTTTGAAAAAGTGACCTAAGTATTGAGAAATGTGTCCTAGCGACTGTAAAAAACTGTAAGTGATGGTTTGAATGTTGGTTTTAATGTATCAAACTCCCTGTCATCCATTGTCTGCAACACATTTCTTCTCCCTCTTCATCTTTCTGCCATTTTCTCCTCTGCTAAAGAAACTCTTAAGCCTCTTAAAAGTCCTTGTCCGTGCTCCTAACAATTTTGACCTTAAGACCTCTTTTAAGGGTTAAGATGCTTTCTGAATTACTTTTTTCTTTACTAGGATTTTTTCGTTAAAATTTAAGAGTAAATGCCCACATTTCTAAGAATTTTCTTAGAATTTTGTCACTAGGAGCTACTCTTTGCATTAAGAGTCTTTATGAATACGGGCCCAGGTGAATTGGTCATTTGATCAGTGATTGCTTATAATATGAAACTTATATGAAACTTATTATTCTACAATTGGGCCTGTTTACACCTGGTCACTTCATGTGATTTCTCTAACCAGAAACAAGTGTTAACGCACATCAAAACACTTCCGAGACGGATTTAATCTCAAACCACTTCAGGAGATGGTCTGAGACCCATTCCAAACAAGTGTAAATGCATCTGGTTGTTGAAACCACATGCACATTTTACTCCTCCCAAAATGTTTAAAAATAAACATGTGAGAGTGTTTTATATAGTATAGTATAATATAGTAGGCTATAACTACAGCAAGCCGATGTCCGAACTGCTGCAAATGAAACAGTGTAAGTCGCAGACACTCAACACACAATTATCTTCATTAAAAGTAATGAGACTAAATGATCTTACCAGTGTTTATGCCGCTCTTGGATTTTTGATCGTGAAATTAGCTGATGATAAAAAAAAAATGCTTCTGATATCGGTTGCTTTAATTAATGTGAACTCTGTTAAATTTGCATTTAACACGGGAATTGAAGATCGGATTTATATTCATATTCATTTAGATTAATTTATGTGGCAATGTGTAAATGGAACCATTTTAAATCAGATAGCTATCCGATCAGTAAAAATGCATGAAGTGACCAGGTGTAAACAGTCGCATAAACAGTGCAAATGAAAAGATTTAGTAAAATGAATATGTGAGTGCAAATACAGTGATGGCATTATGTAACGCTACTGCTAATCATTAGAAAATGACAGTTACTGGAAAAGTTACATGCTATTAGTGCCTGCAGGGGTCAGCAAACTTTCAAGGGGGCCTCAAGATGACTTAAAATAATAAAGAAAAAAGACAAAATAAGCTTCAAAATAAGATAAAACAACTAAAGGATATCTCTCATTTTAATTTACGCGTTTAATTTACATTTTGTTTTCTTTTTAATGTGGGGCTTGGAGTAAAAAATATTTGTTTTAGAGAGATTTTAGGGATCTAAAAGGGGTGCTTCACTGCGGTCAAGATGAGCTTTCAATAAAACTTGGCTGCCTATACAGTTGGAAAGTGGGGTGCTACCCAACAAGAGAAAACATACACAAATAGGTAGGTAAACTTGTTGCCGTCCAAGGCCACTCCCACCAGTCTGCTATGGATACGCTTGACCAGAGTCAAACACCGCCTTACTTGAGTAGAAAATACCTCTTAGCAAACTTTTAAACATAATGGTTCAAAGAGTAGGCCTACACATTTAACGGGAGTGAGTTGTTTTCGGTTTCCAGAGAAGGATCCAGCGTGAAAGAATCATAAATATGGAGAGAATGCTGCGAAATCTGAAAAATCTCTATTGGTGTACATAAATGTTCCTGTAATGAGTCATACCTGATATTACGGCATCAAATATAAATATAAAAAATAATATATATTTATTCAATATCGAGATCTGAGGCAGTTGTTCATAGACTGTGAGGTTCATTGATTTCCATTTCTCTCTACGATTCATAACCGCATGAAAACCAATAGCTCAATAGGCTGTGTAGAGGTGAGCCTATCCAGTTCCACAGCTCAATGCGTTTCACAACCAAATAAAAGTGTACTTGATAAAAATAGTGAAATATATCCAAGCACTGAAGATTTAATAATGTGGACTTATTAAATCTCGGCATCCTATGCAGAGAAACAGATGAGAGGGAGATCCAGCATTGTGTCATTCACAGCAATTGTCCAGGAATGTGAGGGTATCCGAGACAAGACTGTAAATCTGATATATTTCTATAAAGTTCTCTCTTCGAGGACAGAAAGGAATCCTCACTTGATTGCTACCATGCATTTCCGTGCACAAAAGAAGATCAGAATGTACAATAAGCAATTTACTCTCAGTGTGTTTTTCTTCACACCAGCTTCTGTGCTGTCAAATGTGCATTAGGCTCTCACAGACTAATAGGAAATGATACATGACAAACACATGAACTTGAAATCCATCTAATTGTATGTCATTTTAATTCTAGGATTTCCACAAGCATTCTTGATGCTACAGAGAACGAGGGAGAGAAATGAGCTTGGCCTTGTAAATTAAAATAACACATCATTTTATACCTCAAGTGAGGCACGGGGGCGTTCGCCTCACACTGAAGGAGCAAATATATTTCCTTCCCTTCACATCGAGCAGGGAGAAATATTGTTTAATCAATGGCACCAAGAACTTCGGCCACCTCAGCAGAATTCCCCCACCCACTTTTGACTGAGCATGGCTGCCGTTTATCCCCTAACTCCATTTCTGATGTTCAGTGTAGGTCAGTGGTCAAGAATCAGGCCAAAGTCACTTCCTTGTTGTCCAAACCAATCAGAGGTTAGAGCCCAGCACTGGCCTTTAAAGGCGACATAACAACAACAACAAAACGATTGGAGGACTAATTATCAAAGAGCAAATGTTTTTAATTATGCATGTTGCCTTATTAGTAATTGTTTTGCTTTGCTGTCTATCTTAGCCAAGACATTTCTGTAAAAGAGATTTGTAACATCGGAGAGGTTTCTCACAAAGTCAAATAAAAATGTATTCAATTCCATATTAAATTACAAATTCAAAGTCCAAAATAAAGTAAATCAAAAATAAAATGAAAATAAAATAAAATAATATATTGTACGCTATTGTGCATATCGTACATCTCAATGCTCGTGAGTAAAGACATGCTGGCCTCCTGAGAAGACAATAATCTGTGTGGTATGATGGCAAACAAAACACTGACAAATGCGGCTAAAATAATAATACAGAAATGTGCATGGCGTTTAGCGGCATGGAACCTCATGCAAAAGATTTTGAAGTTACATCAGGCCTGTTTAATTTTAAAGGACATTTTTACATAAAATCTGTCTTTTATCTAACATGATAAATGGACTTCAAGTAAATAAATAAAATACTAGAAAAGTATAGAATATTGCTCTTTTGAATAAAACCGAAGAGTGAGGTTAAAATTCTGAATAACCGGCTGAGCTGGAAGGTACGGTATATCTGAGATGAAGACTGGCAAAAGATCTGAAGAATGAGAGCATCCATGCAAGGAAGGAACAGTGCATGATGGAGAACACCCCTCAAAACAGATGTGTAATCAGCGCTCAGAGGGATTTAAGCCTGGATGTTCAAAAAACGTATGGAAAGTGTCACTAAGCGCTGAAACAAATTATGTTCTAATCCGTTTCTTTGAAGGGACTCTAATTAGTCCTCCAATTTCCTCTCACATAAGAACAAACAGTGCTTCATGATGTAACATGATCTTGTTTAATGTAACATGCTCCGGAAAGATTGTTTTCTTCATGGTGACAGATGGCCTGCATGTAGAAAAAAGGGCTTCTCATCTGCTTTTCACATTAAAAACCTATTATTCTTCCCAAATCCACATTATGACCGCAAACAATTTAAGCTTTTGTCCACATAATAAAATACCCTGTAAAGTGTCACAGTTCACAGACAGAAACAAAGACAACATCATGTACATAGAGAAAGTATATTTTAAGTTGACATATCTTGATTGAAATCTAGAGTTTGGATTTTCTAAATGCCCTTTCCCTTTGCGGAGGCAATTTCCTTTGGAAATTGTCGGCAGTAAATATGGTTAATGTGCTGTGCCTGCACTTCGCTCACACAGAGAGTTAAGGAAGGCTGACATGAGTTATCTGTATGATTCTTGCGAAAACTGAGATATGAATCCCGCATCGTAAACTAGATTGTAGAGCGATGTACAATTGCCCTGGAGGCAAAAACACACCAGAAACCCCCACTGAATGAAATTCAACATATGGATCATGATACAAAAAAGGATCTCTAATTAAATATCATACAACTTTATGCTAGAATGCTAATGGATTTTAAGGATTATAGAGCTCCTTGGTTCAACCTAATTTTAGTGATTAAGGCAACTTAAGGAAATTATTTTTATTAAATATTTCATTTAACAATGTCCTTTTTCCAACTATAAATTATTTTTTTTAAATGCCAAAAAGTATTTTAATTATTGAAATTCATTTCATGATAAATAAGAACCCTGACACAAAAATGGGTTAACATTAATGGAAGCCGTTTCTGTTTCAACAGTGAAAAAAATTAAATAAAGTAAACCAGTGTGATCTTATTTTACCATGTGACTATTTTTTAGGGATGCACGATATGTCGGCCACCATATCGGTATCGGCTGTAATATGTTCATTTTAATATTATCGTTATCGGCCTGATAAGAAAATTCGGCCGATATATTAAAGCCGATAAATAATGGATTATTCTTTCAGCTGAGACACTTGAGATTGCACTGATTGACATCTCATTGATAGTATTGAATTGAAATATGATTGGAATCTCTTCAAAAAAGGGAAATACAGTTCAGTGCAACATGTGCAGCTCAAGTCTGTGATACTGTAAAAAAATGTTGGGTTATTTGTTCAACCCAAATCCTGGGTTGAGCCTTTTGGGTAAATGTTTTGGGTTATTTTTTTTCAGTGTTTGGGTAGTTTTTGTGTTACCCAGCTCCTGGGTCAGACTCAGACATAACAACCCAATGTTTGGGTAGTAGTTTTGTGTAACCCATATCCTGGGTCAGATGTAACAAGCCAGGTGTTGAGTTATTTATCGCAGGCTTTTTGCGACTTCTTTAGGATATAGCAATGCAGCTCCGTCAAATTGGTGCATGTCTTCTGTAAAATACAGGTTTGTGTATATTTTTTGTATCTATTAATTGGTTACTGTTCTGAATATCGTTGGATTTTATGCAAAGCAACATACAGGGGCGAGATGTGAGTCACCTA
This sequence comes from Semotilus atromaculatus, assembly GCA_031834385.1. Lineage (NCBI taxonomy): Eukaryota > Metazoa > Chordata > Actinopteri > Cypriniformes > Leuciscidae > Semotilus > Semotilus atromaculatus. The sequence continues at coordinate 22,270,472 of JAULUF010000055.1, read as the reverse complement.
AACGAGTGTCGCGTCTGTCTTTTCACATGGAAACGCATCTTTCGCATCTTACGCATCTTCACATCTTTTTTTGAATAAAATCATAACATTTTATGCAAGGGATCAGGCCTTGCATAAAATGTTATGATTTTATTCAAAAAAAGATACAGAATATAAATGCTTAGAAAGTTAAAATATGTTCTCAGAACTGTACACTGATTGTTTATGGTCAGGTTATGGAGTCAGTCATAGCATATTTCAGCTACGAATGAAACAGGGCGGCAGTCTGAAGTTAGAAGTTCCCCCGCTAAACATGATAAAAGTGCCTTTACGGTGGAAACGGAGACTGGTTGATTACACTTTTTTACTTTTTAGAATTACTTCTAAATGTTTCATTTTAAATTATAATAATAGTTTAACGAGCTTAAAATGTCTGCAATTTGTATTAAAAACTATATAAAATGTGCTATACTGTAAAATATGATCGAAAATAAAGGAATTATCAGGCAAACTAGTGATTGTGTGGAGTATTATATATATTTTTTTTCATTTAGAGGATTAAGTTCCATTAAGTTCATCCGTAAACATTAATTCATGTATGAAGTAAAATCATTTAAAAAAGATAGTACTATAGTAAAAATTAATCAACCCAGTATGATGGGTTAAATCAACATATATGCAGGTATTTGTTTTTGTAATAAGGCTATCAAAAATTATATAAAAATTTGGATTTAGATGTATCAGCCACCATATCGGTTATCGGCTTTCATATATAAAGAATTATCGGTATCGGCTAAAATGTTCATATCGGTGCATTCTATTTTTCATAAAACATCATAAAGTAACTCACAATTACCCTTTTCGTGTTTGTTTCACTCCGAGATAGAAATAGGCTACCAAGATTATCTGTAATTATGAATTAATCAGAGATTTTTGATTCATCTGATTCCTAAAGCAAATAAATAAATAATAAACTGCGTTGACTATGACAAAGATGTCTATGACAAAGTGGTTTTAATTAGTGCAAGAAGTCTAGACTTTCATCGAGCCAACAAGCATGATGGGAATGACAAGCCTCAGTGATTGAGAATTAGAGTAGCTGACCAGCTCATCATTTATTGGCTGGTAGATGGTGACAAATGCAGGTCGACCATGATGTGGAATCAATGAACTGTACCACTAGAGCGCTAAGCTCCATTGCCGATTATCCTTCACTCAGTCATAAATAACACATGATCCTAACCTTGGCTGCAAACAATCATAACATCCAAGAAATAAATAATGTAATAAAGGAGAACAATGAGACAATATTGCACTAAATTACATGAGTAAATAAGCCTTCAGTAGAGTCAAACTGTGATATTGATTCAAGCATCTGTAATCACTCCAGATTCATATTCCAGCTTCAGGTTGCCTTCTCACACACTACACAGTATAAACATATGGTTTCCAATACCAAGGGTGTAGTCCAGAGACGGGGAAAAGCACAGAATGTTCTTATATTCAATACCAAGTGACCACAGGGCTTAGTAAAGAAGTTAAGGTCATTATTGTGCAGTCTTGACAGGAAAGTCGACATTGGGGATATTCGGCTTTGGTTCACATTCCACTTAAAGGCATGTATCAACATTATTCAGTGAATAGATTCTTTACCTGTAACTTGATTTTCTTAGAGAAAGAAAGAAAATAACACATCCTTGAGTGAGTTTTAAATTACTTGCCATACTAGGAAAAAACTAAACAATTAAAGATCTTTCTCAAACCTTGTAAAAAGTATTTCTGTCACTTTGGCATTTTCAGTGTCTGAATTTCACCAAGGGCAAAAAAATTATAATTACACCAATCAACAGTTTTTAGTTATCTGAGACTTCAGATTGATTTTTTTTGGAATTCAGAGGAAGCAACATACCATGAACCCCGGTGTTGACACCATCCTGCTTGTTATCAACAAGTTCAATGAATAAGCGTCACAGTAATTAGCCTGGAGGAAATTGCCATGTTCTTTTTTTACCAGACAAAACTAGTTCTGAGTGGTATTAGATTTGCATTTATGTTTAGAAAAAAATGTATGTAAGAAAAAAACAGCAAACCTCTGTAATGACATGAGAAGGATTGATTTTCTTTCTATTTCATGTTTCTTAGAAGTATTGGCGAATTAAATGTAGTAGCAACACAAACTGTAAACATGTCACAACCGAATTCTGGCCATTTTCATTTAATAATGTCTGTAATCTATAACCAGATATCAACTTTCAACTTCGATTTAGTCAGGCTCATTGGGGAAATGTTCCTGTGGCGACATCTCTGCAAAATTATAGTGCGAAACATGCAAGAGCAGCGTAACACATCCAAAGTGAAAAGTCCAGTGAGTGGTGCTAAAGTGTGTTCATTTTTCTCCGAAATAGATGAACGTGAATCTTGCAAATTTTTATCATATTGGTTGTTGTACGTATCACAGCAGTTCGGAAATCAAATGTACAAAATGAGTGGCACTAAAATGTTCACGCTCTTGTTTTACTGCCACTAGTGTTCACTGCAGCTGGAAACTTCAGTGAATTTTATGTATATTTTAGTGGTTTGTTTACACAGCAAAATCACGTGAGTGTAACCGCGATAGAGACGATAATTCAAAACCTGTTAATCGTGTCTACCGGTATATTGCCCACCATACCTTTTGGAACAGTCCTTGCATCTGGTGCCTTAAATGCCTAAGAGTCTCACAAAAATGTATAACAGAGAAGCAGATAAAGGAAGATAGATAGAGGAAGAGATGGAGAGAATATGACACTGTACTGCAGACTAAGCCAAGGGGGTGTTTTTCTCTGGGCTTTTCAGCCTCCCCATTGCCCTTTTGTACCCATCACTTCTCTCTAACGTTCTCTCATTTGCCTCAGTCCTTGTCTCTCAGTAAGCTATTACAATAGTAATTATGGCCATCAGCTATTTTTTAGTTCCTTTTGTTGATGTGCAAGAATGTTGGTTTGCCCTTTGCTGTGAGAACAAGAAATCGCAAGGAAAGTGCGGAGCAAGCAGTAATGGGCCGTACACGTTTTTTTCCGCTATCTCCTTTCGTAAGGGGCTGGAGAAAAGCATATTATTTCCAGGCCATTAGCAGGCACTTGTAGCTGTTCTTTGCTCTATAAAGTATTAATGCAGGTGAAGCTGCACGCTGATGGAGCAGAGAGCCGTGGATTTGCAGCACAAGTCTGGTTTAGCGTTGATGCGCTCCTTGGCTTGAGCACTTGGGTTTTTGTTTCTCTGAGGCTGGTGGTGGGAATATACAGTCCTGCTTGTCATTGCTCTTTGCTGGTAGACTAAATCCAACCTAGACTCACAGGAAAAACATGCCCCCATCTACATTTTTGCGAAATTCCTAAAATGTACCTATTAGGGGTGTCGGTAAAAAAAAAAGAACCGTCTATCATTGGCTAAAAAGAGAAAAAAAAAAAGAAAAAAAAACGAATTATTTAACTCATAGCTTTATTGATTGGATGGTTCTGGTTTGCTACTGCTGTGATCTCTTCTGATTGAAAGGTTGGTTCGCCCTTGCGCCAGTAAACACATCATCAGAGAAGAGCAGAGATGTCCTTGCAAGAGGGAGAAGTTATTTTGATTAAAGATTACAAGATTTATGGTGACGTTAATGTATCATAATAATATTGTTATCGTGAATTCTTTTAGCCACAATAATTGTGTAGTGAAAATCGGATATTGTTATATAGCTCTAGAAGGAAACATAATTACCGTGCCATTAGCTTAGCAACATGCAAAAGTCAAAATCTATTTTATGCAATGCTGAAACTACCAATGAAAACAGCTCAGAGTAATTCAAATGGATCGTTTTGCTCAAAATGTGAGTGTTGTGTATTTTTTAATGCTTATAGTACTGTGCTATTAGCTTAACAACATGCTAATATCAATTTATCAATAAATATCAATAAATCAATTTTGAATGTAATTATCCTGCATACTAGGGTATTTAATTTTAGCCAATCTCTTAAGTTTTAGTACTCTCTGCAGTGAAAGTAACCCAGAATGCATTGTGAAAAACAATTAAATAAAAGATGGCTGACAAATAATTCCATTAATAAACTTAATTTCATTCGATACTAAAATAAAGGTATTAATAAAAACAGCTCAGAATAATTAAAATAGTTTTTACTTAATGGCATATTATGTAAGTTTTGCTGCTAGAGGTTGCTTATTCAAAACAATAACAAAAGTGTAGCTTGATGATGCCATGAATGAGCATGGAATCAAAAGAACCGGGACACTGCTATTTCCACTCTCAATAAAATTTATACTAATACAATTTCAACTGCAAGCAGAACTTCATCGGGCAAAGAAAACTACAAATATAAACAACTTTTATTTCAACATGATAAACAATCACACCTGACAGGGTCAATCATTAAATTGACCAATCATCCAATAAAAACATATACACTGTATATATATATATAGTTGTCGTCTTCACCTACAAAGCTGATGAAAAGCAATCCGATGGTACTCAGGCAGAAATAATGTTCATGGATGAGCTACGTTCTTTTTTGTTTTGTTGTTTATGTTTATGTGGGGTGCAGAGTTACTTTTACTACAAAAAAAAGCTGTGTTGATTTATATAACAATGATAAAGTTTCTGTTGATAAAAAGGTATCCAAACAGTTGCTCACTTGTCTAATAAAACACAATATCTTTTGTGTTTCCATGGTTTCTACGGAAGTAAAAAAAAAAATCTCAATCGCGGCCAACGTGAATATGATGTCATCGACAGGTGACACAACTTGTGTCCTTACATTATCCCAAATGTTTCCAACAATGTTTAAATCCAGATAAATCTGCATTTAAAAATTGTTGGAAACATTTGGGATAATGTAAGTACACAAATCAACAAAATATAACAGTTTTAGTTATTGGATAATAACTATCCAAAATTTTGGATAAGAATATTGTGCCTTAATATGCATGCGTGTTGAATATTCTTTTTGTGCTTATGAAAGTACATACTATTATTGTTAGCAACTTGCTAACATCAAAACCAACTGAAATCAGTTGCAAGCAAAAGGCATTTCATTTCATATTTAAAGGTGGGGTAGGCAGGATTTTTCACACAAAAAAACACCTAAATTTGTTTAAACTGTCTTTATATACCAATACATAATTAAAATGTAAGTACTCTGAAAAAGAAAGTATAAAAATTGAGTGTCTGTAGTCCTCTCAGGGCTGCAATAAACACAGCTACTTATTCCATTAACTCCCACCCCCTCCCTTCTGGGCTCCTTCCTAAGCCACGCCCCCAAAACGCATGAACGCGCGTTGTCGACCGCACTCAGCTGGAGGACGCGTTTACCAGCGCCGAGTGGAGACGAGCGCAGTGCATGCAGTGACATCATGTCAGAATCACATGTAATGAAATACCTAACTTTATCATTATGAATATAAACACCTAACATGGCTGTTAGTACTCACTACCCAAGCTAGAATATCGATACGGGTAAAGTTTAAAATATATTGAGTTTGATTCGGTAACGAGCTAGTAACATAAGGCAAACTCAAAGCTAAAAACAGGTTGCATTGATACACGTTTTTCCCGTTACCATCAGTTACACTGTGATGAAGGTGAATTTCGTGGAAGATTCATAACATAGACGGTGTTTTGCATGTAAGAGCTTCCATGATGAAAGCACTGTTGGCGTCACTTTTCAGCCCCTTGATGTCCCTCAGTTGTCCACCGCTGGAAAGCCCCGATATTGCTTGCTTTATCCAAAGACTTTTTGGTTTGCCTTCGCTGACTGTATATGCAGGTACTGGGAATTTTGACTGCTCTTTCTGTGCCATAATTGTGATTCTTCCTGGCGTCAGCACCTCTTCCCCTCCTCGAGTCAAACGGGTGCGCGCGTGTGGCCAGCTCCTGTAGCAGCAGGGTGGTAGCCATGGTAGCGAGGGAGAGTGACAGTCGCCCAGCCAATCATTTCATTCGTCCCGAATGGAAATAATTAGCTTTGTTTATTGCAGCAGGACTACAGACACTTGATTTTTATACTTTCTTTTTCAGAGTATTTACATTTTAATTATGTATTGGTATATATAGACAGTTTAAACCAATGTGGTGAAAAGATTTTTGAAAAATCCTGCCTACCCTACCTTTAAGTAGAGCATTTCAAATCGACCCTTAGAAGACAGCTGCCTATGCAGGCAGTAGGCAGTGAAGCAACTTTGAAACACAGCTTGTATCTCTTTTTCTCTCTGGTGCCAAGTTCTTCATTCTCTTTTCCTTTCGATCTCTGAGAGATAAATTCCAGGTTCCCCAGTGATCGCTAAAGAAAGACAGTTTAGAAGAGAAATCTGATGCACAGGAATAGTGTCGTCCCCGGAGGACGGCAACCTTTTAAACACAAACAGCTGAGCAGCCGAGACTAAAACTGACAGACCGTGTAGGAAAGGCTAAAAGAGTAGGGTGAAAAATGGTAGGGGAACAGGACATCTTACTGGGGTAAACACTAAATCCCAAACAGTAAACTATCAGCAATGATAATCCATTAAGAATCAGTGCATAGAGAATATGGGCTTATGCCTCACTGCAGCGGTGGTTATTGATTGAGAGTCGGTCCGTGCTGAGAGGGGGCAGCGGCATTATCATGCAGCCTACGTAATGCCATTTCATTCAGGCGAGACCAGCGAGCTTTTGATTAAGAACAGATGCTGCTCACACCTCCCATTCTCTTATGCGCTGCTTATGAAAATGGCAGATTTAGGAGCTTTATCATGGTTTAATATCTCTAATGTCTTATATCCTCAACCACTCCCAAAGCCCTCTTTCTGTTCCAAAAACGAAAGGCACATTTCCCCCTATAATTGGGTGCTGTTAGCTGAAACTCTGGCCTTTTGAGGGTTGTTTAACGCAAATATATCAATGTTATACCTGTAAGGCCCATCTATATCGATCCAATGGCGGCATTCGATTAGTGGGGAAGGTCTCACGCGTGTTCCGTCTTTTCTCATGGCAAAGGGATTTTTTTATTAAATGCAATACATTTTCTCATGTATTAACTCGTTATTTCATCTGACTCTTATATTCTTATAAATGAAAAGGTTTTAATGATATCTGTGCATCATTAAATGTGAGCGAATGTTTGACTATTCTTTTTAACTCTTTAAAGGGCTCCTATCATGGATTTTTTTTAGTTTCCTAATGTTGTTTTGGAGTCTCCTACAACAGGTTTACATGCATCAAACGTCAAAAAACTGTTTAATTTTCTCATAATATATAGCCTACATTTGCACATCACCAGATTTTCAATGATTCTCCAATGACTCGCCAAATGAATCAATCTCTCTAAATCCCTCCTTTCCGCGAGCTACTCTGCTCTGATTGGCAAGACAGCTCAGTCTGTTGTGATTGGTTTACCGCGTAATTCCCATTGCCATAACAATGACAGATCTGCGTGTCCTGAGGCTTCCTACACCGTAAACTAAACACAGTAACGAACAATGACAATGATTTTACCATATCAATCCGAGCGTGAGTCCGATGATGAAACACTGGAAGAAGAAGAACCATTCATTCAACCCGAACCTCCATCGCAAGGACGACTCGAGCAGGACGTTTCAGTGATTCACTACTCAGTTTGAGGTAACTAATAGGCGAGCTCTAGCGTGAATGACTGATGTAACACAAACATTGGTAAAAACAAATCTTGCTTCATGCTTAATCTTTCCTCAAAGTAGTGAGAACGACAGACAATCTGCATTAATAGGGTAACAGTGGCCCACAGCTGATTAGCTGACTCCGATATTTGAGAAGCAGTCATCAGTAAAATAAAGGTAGCAGGAAAAGTTTATGATTATTGTTACATGTGGGTTTTGTTGTGTCTTGTATATCACGTGATTCCATGTTTGTCATGTGAGCCTGCCATGTGTCTTGTCTTTTGTTATGTTGTTGCTCAGTGTCCACAGGTGTTCCTCGTCTATGTTTATTAGTCTCCCCAGGTGTCTCCTTTCACCACGCCCCCTTGTTATCTTGTTTAGCTTGTTTGTCTGTGTATTTAAACCCCTGTGTTTCAGTTGTTGGCTGTCGGTTGTTGCTTTATGTTGCGTGTAGTGGTGTGTTGTGTTCCCAGTCTTGAGTTCCATGTTCCTGTCTTGAGTTCCATGTTCCTGTCTAGAGTTCCATGTGAAGTCATTTTCCCTGGATTACCTGTTCGTTAAATTAAAGTGCTTGCGTTTGGATTCACTCTCTGCTTCATTCCTGCTACTTCGTGACAGAACAACCGAACCACCAAATGAATCCAGCAGCACAGATTATGTGTCTCCGCCAGGGAGATCGGTCCATAGGAGAGTACATTATTGACTTTATTGAACTGGCACATGTCTCATCTTGTGATGAGATATGCCTGATGATCTTCTTCAGGGGAGGGCTATCCGAACCACTCTACTCCCTTATGCCACTCCATCACCCTGGTTGTAGTCTTGGGGAATATGTTGTCCAGGCTCTTTTATTGACCGATTCTCTGTCAGCCGAGCCTGAGCTCCACGTCAGCCCTGCCCAGCCTGAGACCGTCCGCACAGAGCCTTCACCGCTGGTCCCGTCCAGCACAGAGCCTTCGACGCTGGTCCCGTCCAGCACAGAGCCTTCACCGCTGGTCCCGTCCAGCACAGAGACCGTCCAGCCAGAGACCGTCCAGCCAGAGACCGTCCAGCCAGAGACCGTCCAGCCAGAGACCGTCCAGCCAGAGGCCGTCCAGCCAGAGGCCGTCCAGCCAGAGGCCGTCCAGCCAGAGACCGTCCAGCCAGAGGCCGTCCCGCCAGAGCTTCACGTCAGCCACGTCCAGCCAGAGCTTCACGTCAGCCACGTCCAGCCAGAGCTTCACGTCAGCCACGTCCAGCCAGAGCTTCACGTCAGCCACGTCCAGCCAGAGCTTCACGTCAGCCACGTCCAGCCAGAGCTTCACGTCAGCCACGTCCAGCCAGAGCTTCACGTCAGCCACGTCCAGCCAGAGCTTCACGTCAGCCACGTCCAGCCAGAGCTTCACGTCAGCCACGTCCAGCCAGAGCTTCACGTCAGCCACGCCCAGCCAGAGCTTCACGTCAGCCACGTCCAGCCAGAGACTGTCCACGTCACGTCTGCACAGCCAGAGACTGTCCACGTCACGTCTGCACAGCCAGAGACTGTCCACGTCACGTCTGCACAGCCAGAGACTGTCCACGTCACGTCTGCACAGCCAGAGACTGTCCACGTCACGTCTGCACAGCCAGAGACGCTCCACGTCACTTCTGCCGAGCCAGAGACGCTCCACGTCACTTCTGCCGAGCCAGAGACGCTCCACGTCACTTCTGCCGAGCCAGAGACGCTCCACGTCACTTCTGCCGAGCCAGAGACGCTCCACGTCACTTCTGCCGAGCCAGAGACGCTCCACGTCACTTCTGCCGAGCCAGAGACGCTCCACGTCACTTCTGCCGAGCCAGAGACGCTCCACGTCACTTCTGCCGAGCCAGAGACGCTCCACGTCACTTCTGCCGAGCCAGAGACGCTCCACGTCACTTCTGCCGAGCCAGAGACGCTCCACGTCACTTCTGCCGAGCCAGAGACGCTCCACGTCACTTCTGCCGAGCCAGAGACGCTCCACGTCACTTCTGCCGAGCCAGAGACGCTCCACGTCACTTCTGCCGAGCCAGAGACGCTCCACGTCACTTCTGCCGAGCCAGAGACGCTCCACGTCACTTCTGCCGAGCCAGAGACGCTCCACGTCACTTCTGCCGAGCCAGAGACGCTCCACGTCACTTCTGCCGAGCCAGAGACGCTCCACGTCACTACCTCCGAGCCAGTGTCTACGGACAAGATGGCCGCCTCCGAGCCAGTGTCTACGGACAAGATGGCCGATCCAGAGACTGTTCACGTCAATTCCTCTGAGCCAGTGTCTACGGACAAGATGGCCGATCCAGAGACTGTTCACGTCAATTCCTCTGAACCAGTGTCTACGGACAAGATGGCCGCCTCCGAGCCAGTGTGTGTGCCTGTTCCCGGGCCAGTGTGTGTGCCTGTTCCCGGGCCAGTGTGTGTGCCTGTTCCCGGGCCAGTGTGTGTGCCTGTTCCCGGGCCAGTGTGTGTGCCTGTTCCCGGGCCAGTGTGTGTGCCTGTTCCCGGGCCAGTGTGTGTGCCTGTTCCCGGGCCAGTGTGTGTGCCTGTTCCCGGGCCAGTGTGTGTGCCTGTTCCCGGGCCAGTGTGTGTGCCTGTTCCCGGGCCAGTGTGTGTGCCTGTTCCCGGGCCAGTGTGTGTGCCTGTTCCCGGGCCAGTGTGTGTGCCTGTTCCCGGGCCAGTGTGTGTGCCTGTTCCCGGGCCAGTGTGTGTGCCTGTTCCCGGGCCAGTGTGTGTGCCTGTTCCCGAGCCAGTGTGTGTGCCTGTTCCCGAGCCAGTGTGTGTGCCTGTTCCCGAGCCAGTGTGTGTGCCTGTTCCCGAGCCAGTGTGTGTGCCTGTTCCCGAGCCAGTGTGTGTGCCTGTTCCCGAGCCAGTGTGTGTGCCTGTTCCCGAGCCAGTGTGTGTGCCTGTTCCCGAGCCAGTGTGTGTGCCTGTTCCCGAGCCAGTGTGTGTGCCTGTTCCCGAGCCAGTGTGTGTGCCTGTTCCCGAGCCAGTGTGTGTGCCTGTTCCCGAGCCAGTGTGTGTGCCTGTTCCCGAGCCAGTGTGTGTGCCTGTTCCCGAGCCAGTGTGTGTGCCTGTTCCCGAGCCAGTGTGTGTGCCTGTTCCCGAGCCAGTGTGTGTGCCTGTTCCCGAGCCAGTGTGTGTGCCTGTTCCCGAGCCAGTGTGTGTGCCTGTTCCCGAGCCAGTGTGTGTGCCTGTTCCCGAGCCAGTGTGTGTGCCTGTTCCCGAGCCAGTGTGTGTGCCTGTTCCCGAGCCAGTGTGTGTGCCTGTTCCCGAGCCAGTGTGTGTGCCTGTTCCCGAGCCAGTGTGTGTGCCTGTTCCCGAGCCAGTTCCTGAGCCGCCCGAGGGGTCTTCACCGCCGTGGCCGCCCGAGGGGTCTTCACCGCCGTGGCCGCCCGAGGGGTCTTCACCGCCGTGGCCGCCCGAGGGGTCTTCACCGCCGTGGCCGCCCGAGGGGTCTTCACCGCCGTGGCCGCCCGAGGGGTCTTCACCGCCGTGGCCGCCCGAGGGGTCTTCTCCGCCGTGGCCGCCCGAGGGGTCTTCTCCGCCGTGGCCGCCCGAGGGGTCTTCTCCGCCTTGGTCGCCTGCGCTTCTGGCTCCACCCTGGTCGTCTGCAGTTCCTGCTCCGCCCTGGCCGCCTGCGCGCCCTTGCAAAGCCCTGGTCCCATTCCCCTGCACAGACTTGGCCCTCCTTCCCTCCCCCAAGACCACCTCCGCGTCACCTCCCTCCTGAACTTGTGGGTTTTTTTTTTTTTTTGTTTTTTGTGTTGTTGTTGTTGTTTTGGTGTTACACTAGGGGCGTCGGGAGCCGCCCATAGGGGGGGGGCTATGTTACATGTGGGTTTTGTTGTGTCTTGTATATCACGTGATTCCATGTTTGTCATGTGAGCCTGCCATGTGTCTTGTCTTTTGTTATGTTGTTGCTCAGTGTCCACAGGTGTTCCTCGTCTATGTTTATTAGTCTCCCCAGGTGTCTCCTTTCACCACGCCCCCTTGTTATCTTGTTTAGCTTGTTTGTCTGTGTATTTAAACCCCTGTGTTTCAGTTGTTGGCTGTCGGTTGTTGCTTTATGTTGCTTGTAGTGGTGTGTTGTGTTCCCAGTCTTGAGTTCCATGTTCCTGTCTAGAGTTCCATGTGAAGTCATTTTCCCTGGATTACCTGTTCGTTAAATTAAAGTGCTTGCGTTTGGATTCACTCTCTGCTTCATTCCTGCTACTTCGTGACAATTATACTGCTGTAGTATATCATGGTAAAGATGAATTTTAACCACAGATTATTCACATGCTCGTCCTTGGGCAGTGGAAAAATTTTCTTTACCGTCACATTGTAGAGCACAGCGTCTCCTCGACCTCCACAGGACTCAGCTGGCGGTTTGAGGTTTAAGTTCCCCTGGTGTGCGCGCAATAAGTGCACGGGCTAATGTTTCATCTTGGCGTCACAACGAAGCGGCTTATGACTCGTTTGAAAAACAATTCATTTCATTGACTCAGAGTCGACTCTTACTTTTGAAAGACAATAACTTTATATATGGTGCACTTTCAGATTTAAAACTTTGCAGGATGTTTTCATTCACTTAGAGCTATATTACACACTACATGAAAGGTAATTTTCAAAAATCCATGATGGGGCCCTTTAATGAAAATAATAACAAAGTCCGTTCGAATAAAATCAAATGTTTAGTGGTCAGGTCAGGTCGATCTCTTCAACCAGTTTTTCCAGTCTTATATACCCTAATTATTCGCCCCAAACTTGAGAAAGATAAATGTTTAGACAATGTTGTTCAAATCACACCTGAAACTTGTTAACAAGACCACAGTCTAGCAGCTTAAACACCCATAGTCCAGTGCTTATAAGAGAATACAGGCTAATGCCTCACTGCATAGTTTAGCCCTATTTAGAGTCTATTTTCTATATATATATATATAACCTAGTTCTGGCATGAAACTCTAGATGGTGATCGGTCTTTAACTTATTGGTAGCAATCATGTCATTATCTACATAGTACAGCTGATTGGTTGCTGTTGCATCAGTGGCCAATGAGCTTGCTGCTCAAACATTCAAATACTTGGCATTGGTTGCTGTTAACAGTCTGCTGCTAATATTAAGATACTATAAATATTAACATCATGATTTGTGTGTATTGTGAAAAGCGCTATACAAATAAATTAGAATTTACTTCTTGTATGCAAAAAAAACATCTTATACTGTTGAAACAATAAGCACAAACCAAAGTCTATTAAGGATTGTATGAATGTCTTTTTCCATCACACTTTGACTGACATCTCGCATTGTGGCACTGCCGCCCTCATAAGTGACAGACACTCTATTATCACATTATCAGAGTCGCCACATAAAACTTTACAGCGGCGACACCCAGCATTCGTCACATCCTCACCTCCAAGAGGGCACATGGTGAGACTCTATCAGATTGACAAGTGGCCTGGGGTCTGACTGAAGCCTGACAATACTCCCCCAGAGCCCTATTTATGAGTTATCGCACACCGGCCTCGACGTCAGGACTTCACAATGCACAAAATCGACCTTTGCTTTTTGCACGGTTCAGTGCCCCTTTAGACGCCATCCTGTTTGATAATTGCCTCCTTGCCATGTACAGATCGGCTGTAAATACCCCTCTCCCTGTGTTTCATGGTGAATAGCAATTAGGCAAGTAACGACAAAGATTAGCATTGCAGTTGGTTCAAAAGAAGGACGTATATTGTGCAGCTGTGACAATTCCGCAATAAAATCAGGGAGCGGCAAAAAGTTTGATTACAATTTCCTGAGAGGGCGGGAAGTGGTGGCGGTGGGGTGGGGAGGATTAGGCCTTAACGTACGCCCCCTGTCTGTGATTGTGTCTGCCACATTACATTACCCTAGACGCTCCGAGAGGAGATATAATGAGATTATCACAAAGAAGCATGAATCGAATCCCAGATGAGACACCAGCCGGCAGTGAATGGGAGTCGGTGTTACTCACACCTGCATGAGTGGAGCTCCTCAAGCATGGAATGAGCAAAGCCCTCGAGCGTAACCGCAGTGAAACATGAACAGAAGTGATCCATTGCTCTCCTGCAAAATATCATTAAAGAAAACCGAAGATCTACATGAGACAATACAGCTAATGGCTCCATGTTAAGAGACTTTGTAATGTCTTAAATTAATCTGTAATATGCTGAAGTTTCACTGCCTTGGATGCATGTCTGAATAACATGGTAGCATATCTCTGATTTGATTTGCATTCAAAGTGGAGGACATATTGTAATACCAACGCTCGGTTTTCCAGGGATAGTTCACTCCCTGGAATTTTGAGGTGGGCATGAATGTATTTCTCCATGTTGAAACGACACAACCTGCGGTGCTTCACTAAATATAAAAGAGAATCATCACATTCATTGGCTGCTGCCTCTATATAGTGTAATGTTGGTTGGTGATGCGAAGAGTGAAACTTAGACAATGAAACACTTATTATTATTGCATAATGACAATGGCAGAATCAGTACCTGTATAGTCGAATCAGAAGAAAAGAGATGAAGCCAGAACAAGAGAGACCAACAAAAACAAAAAAGAGAGCAAACTTTAGTACACAAGCTGGAAAGATTTGATGGTGGACAAAATCCTGAGTAGTTATGCCCAAGTTTTTTTTTTTGTTGGATAGGTAATGGAATTCATTATTGTGTTGACCGCTCTTTAAAACTAAGAGACGATCATGATGATCCACGTCAATAGGTGACAGTGCAGCATCTAACACCATTGTAATATCGGTACTTAAAGTACACAAAGAAAACTGATGCTAATGCTATTATTCACAAGCCATAATTACTACTGAATGCCACTTTAATCTATACAACTCAACTGGTGTGCTTTAAGTGTTTTTTTATAAACAAATCTAAGCTATTATTCACTCACATATCAGATCAAGACTACATCAAATATGCTGAAACGAACCTCAAACATCATGACATTTGGACACATAATGTGCAAAAACCAATGAGTTTTGACATTAGTTTCCATCCTGACTAAATGTAAATGGAAACTGAGCTGCCTTTTCACACTTGTGTCACACGGGCAAGTGGACATCCATTAATGTCGAGCCCTGTACAACATTGGCATCAAACACACACACAGATGGCATCCTTCCACGCTCACACATACACTAACCACCTCATTTATCCCAATGAACTAAAGGTGAAATTCAGAGGAAAAAGTCAAATGTATCCATTAGATGGCCAAAGAGAAGTTGCCAATTATGCTCCAATCTACAAACACAATAACCTCCACAGGGGCTTTTAGTTGTAGCAGCACAAATACCGTTTCATCAAAGTGAAGGTCAAACACATCAGTCTCGGTAGTTGTTAAGATAAATAAACAAATGTACCAACCGTGAAAGGTCGAAAATCAGCACAGACTAAAAACTACAAGGAGAATAAAACATGACCTTAGACAGGCCATGATCGCATGCTGTAAGTTCCTGCGGTAAACCCTTCACCTCTTGCCTCTCAATAATGAAAATTAAATTCAAAAGAGAGCTATTAGAATAATTAACAAGTGTCAGCCAGGAGCAAAAACATTATTATTTAAAATGGGCTGAATTAGCTGAAAATTAGTGAGCTGCATATGAAGAGCCGTCATGTTGTCACATCACATTTAATGTGGGATCAATCTTCATATAGTACGAAGTGTGCTGTTTACACTGCTTAAAACATCGATAACTCATTGTCATCACAAAATGGAGCGGCATTAGTTGGACGGCATAAATATTTCAGATGAGTCTAAACTGAACATTTCAGTGTGGAGGTGACACCCCTGACTTTGGGAGCAGAGGAGAAATGAACTCTACATGAGGTTGACATCGGTCACTCTGGAGTCTTGGAGATGAAAGCTCAGCCAAGGGATCTTGTCCCCTGCACACAAAATGAATTATTCATTGAGGATTTGGAGCCATCAGTTAGAGGATCTGTCGATACCAACCCCCATCTCCCCCAAACACACAAAGACCGGCCAGTAACAGTATGCTCTGCCCTTTAATGCAACCTTTAAAATGTAGTGTCTCCTGATAGGTGGGTCATTGTGTTTTGAAATCTTGGACAGAAAGGATGCAACCAAACAAACGCTTAGACTATATGGCTTTATGCTTTTTGGATATTTCGAGTACAGTTTTAAAATATCCCTTTTAAGAATCACTTTACTGGAGCACAGAGACACAGTTTAATCTAAAGGTCAGGAATTGTACAACACATCAACAGCTGGCTCTTGAAAGCTAGAGTTTTTTTGACACTGTTCAACTGAGAACAACAAGGAAAAGTCGTTATATTTTCCATGGGAACATCATGTATTTTAGAGCTGAATTCATAAATAAGAGTGTCCACAAATAAAGAGCAAATGGCAAGTTCTTAGAAACACTTTGTGTTGATAAGTGCAGTCAGATTAAATTGTGTTCACCAAATTTCACCAAGGCCAGGCCGGACAAATAGGGGTGTAACTGTACATTCATGTCACGATTCTGTTTGATACATGACACTGATCTCACAATGTGATAAGGATACTTTGAGCAAAGTCAAAATAGAGTTATAATTATTTCTTCTAACATATATAAACAGTTAACAAAAAGTACTGTTCATTAAAAGGCTTAACTTGGTATTACATCAGAAATGGGCTTGAAAAGGCTTGGATGAGGTCTCCTCATGCACAGGGCTATGGTGACACCAGAATAGAAATATTCATGATTCTGTTAAAAATGCAGAATTATATTAGACACATATTGCACTCTGTTTCTGACTTGATGCATTAAAAAAAGGTCTCAACTATTGCATTTTATTAGCAATTTGTTAATAATAATAAATAAACATGAATGCTCAAATGTGTGAGCTTCTGTGTTACCATATTTGATGCACCATTACCATGTTTAATGCTAAATCAAATCAGTCAAAAACATAAATTTTTGTGAATTATACACAATATTGTCACTAGTATCCACAATACATCTTGTGGCATTTTTGTTTTACAATATACACGTCATTTAGCTAATTGTCTATCAATTAAAAAGTATTTTGTCATTGCACATCCAAGCTGACTGTGAAATTTTAATAAAGAACTGTTGCTATCTTCATTAGACGACACGTTATTTAAAGGGATACTTCACCTCTGGAAAAATTAATGTGTATTTAAAATGGGTCATTTATGTAGAAGAAATGTGAAATTATTTTTTTAATTTGGAGCTTTCTAGACTGAGAAAAGCCAGAAAATTTATTTTTGGCTTATGTGGATGAAAGACAACAACTCCCAGAATGCACTTGCTTCGCTGCCTTAGGAGGCTATGCCTACCGGTAACAGAGCGCAGTAGTTAAACAACAAGTCTATAGGCTACTACACTGTAAAAAAAAAAAATCGCTGAGAAAACCTAAAAGTTTAAGGCAACCAGCTGCAGGACATTTTTTAGTTTTCTCAACTTAGGGTCATTAGTTGTACAAACTTTTTCATGTTAAATAGTTGAATAAACTGTAAAAACCGAATTTGTCAAACGAAATGTAAGTTGGATTTTTTACAGTGTAGTGAGTCTCCGTGATGAGTCTGCCCAGAGATCGCCCAAAATGTCTGGGTTTCAGCTCTTGCGTTGTACAGGCGCCATTCATCATGTTTACTGTAGCGAGCAGGATGAGACTGAGGGCCGCGGGAGAACGGCGCGAGGCCGATGACGTGATTACTGATGAGCGACCCATGTGAGACGCACCGGTCTCGTATCTCTCACGGAGGAGCGGGAATTTTCTTAGCAATGTTAAAACGCACATCAACCGATCACTTGTTTAGCGTTCATGTAAACACTACATTCAGATTCACCAATCGGAATTAATTCAGTTAGATTGAAACAAAAGGTGTGCGTGTAAACAATGAATGGCGACTGCAGAAAGCAAAAGCAAGAATGGAGACTGGTTTTAAGTATCAGTCACTCTCATTAGACACAAAACTACATCAGACCAGCAGCGTGCTAGCAATATAGATGGAATTTATTGTAAACAAGTATATTGTAGCATGCAGCTCACTGATGTAAGTGTTTGAGAGAGAGAGAGAGAGAGAGAGAGAGAGAGAGAGAGAGAGAGAGAGAGAGAGAGGGTGCTGACTGTATCACTGAACCACTCGCTCGCTGGTTTTTGAAATGAACGATTTGACCCATTCATCTGTGAGGTTACTTTACTCATTCGACCTACATGTTAGTGGATAAATGTTCGCAAAATTCCAGCATTATGAAGGCAGAACTTGCAGGAATTATTAAAATTATACACAATACCCACGCTGGCCCTGATTCAGGCCCTGAGAGTCAAAATTCTTAAACCATAATTCTTCTAGTTCTGTATGTTTTTGCCCTTGCCTTAGGAGTGCATAAACAAAAAGTCGCCCAAAGTTAAACGTGTTTTGTTAGGAACGCCACCCGCTGAGAAAAACACCCCATGGTCCTGTCTCATCATTTTGGCATTTATATGACACTAAAGAGGCGTTCAGGACAACATCAGACATTTGTGGTGAAATTGTAGCATTTCACACTGTTTCCGTCAGGAGTCATTTCCTCAATTCCTTTCTGTTTTGCTTGTGACAGTCATAAATTCTCAGGCAAGGCCATCCATCATTCTTCTCAGCAGTATGTAGATGGGACCTGTCTTGGATGGGCTGTTTTGCGAACTGTCTATATTTAACCAGCATGAGGTAAATATTTAGCGAGTTGCAGCGCAGTCGCTATGAGCGAAAGACAAGACATGGGAGCTGTCATGACAAATGGCCGAACAGAACTCGTGGTGGAGCACGAACTATAAGACATTGAGCTTTACGTGGCACTTCCCGAGGGTCAGGTTATGAAGACAAACACCCCAGCTGGAGGAAATCCTACCTTGTCACCCACCACAGCATGGCTCAGCATTGTTATGCTACAGAGTCATTTAAAACTCACAAAGAAAAGGTATTGAGCTCTGCCACAGCATTGACGTTCAATGGAAGCTTTTCAAATGGCAAACTTTTTATAATATGAAACTATGGATGTTTTGGGTACACAACTAAATCTGTATGATGCCAGAGTTTGGTTCGTTTGGCTAGTGTGAAGCATAGGCATGGGATACAGCACTTTTCACTTTTCATTGAACAATTAATAATTATCATTGAACAGATAAATAATTGAATTGACATCTTTCAGCTTTATTCAAATATTATTACAATTTTGCTAAAGATTTTGAAAGCATATTGTGTAGTCGTGCTTGGAGTCCTTTTTTTCGCCAGGTGGTGATACAAAGAAATTATGAGCACATGCAAAACCAAGAGAAAACCACTGAAATCTTAAAAACTGATTTTTAGCATGCTGTAGTCAATGTGCTTATTCCTGTGAGCTTTTTTATTTTCTCATCCATTTTCTTTGCACATAGGAAAACAAATCATCTAGCTGCAGTTCAATTTCTTTTTTTTTTTTTATAGTAATTTTGTCATATAAAATCCTTAACCAAGTTTTAGGATTTGTTCTTCCCACATATTTGAAATATCTCAAAAATAGAAAATAAAAATTTTCCTCATACCGGTATTTTCATGGTATAATAAAACTCTGTAGCAGGGTCATTAAAAACAAATATCCTGTCTGGACATCACTTTTGCCCACTACTATATTTCATCAGGCAAATGTATGCATGTGTAAGTGCAAATGTTCAAATTCACTGACTGAGCTTTAAAGAGATGTGAACTTGTCCTGTAGCATTGTTTCCATGACAACCAAGTTACTGATCTCCCTCACTGCAACACAGGCAACGGTCAGAGGTCACAATGAACTCAAAGCAGCAAAAATCTCAGCATTTGCATTTTACTGTTACATCAAATTATGTACATTGTCACGTGGTAGCATGAAAAATGATATTTTACATTTGATTAATTTGTTACTATATTAAACTTAATCTGTGTTTTAATCTTTTGGTGATTAATTTAGAAAGCCAGGTACCTTGAGATTGCTTAATGGTATGGTTATATGTAAATGCATGACTCTTACCCCCGGTTTCACAGACAAGGCTTAAATCTAGTCCTAGACTAAAATGCATGTTTGAGCTGTTTTAACTGAAGTCAACTTGCAGTGACACATCTTAAAATATGTTATCTCAAGATGCAAATCAATGACTAAAAGCTAATTAAATGTCCTAATTGAGCTACGACCTAATCCTGGCTTAATCTAAAAACTGTCTGTGAAACCAGGCCATAATCTTGGTAAAATAAGTCACATGAATTTTTTAAAAAATCACTCATTTTCACATGAATAAAGATTTTTCATACATCTACATCTGTCTAGACAATCATGTTATCACAAGGTTGCAAAAGCCCTTTTAATTATAGTGATTTACATAACACCTGCAAATTACATAGACTATAGAAATGACTAGAAATAAATAGGAGTAAGAGCCACAAGGGATGTGCTCACAGCTCTCAGGAGAAGGCAATTCTCTGTGTTATTTTAACATATTAACACGGGTCAGGTTATTCTTATCTACCTGAAAAACTAAGAATACTGCAGTTAACTACAGCTGGAAGGCGTTCAATTCACATAAACAGTGTATTGGCAGTCTTCTTTTTTGATGAGCAGTTTTTTTTTTTTCTCACTAACACTTAAACTGTAATTTGTAAATCAGAATGTGTGATATGACTAATTATAATTGAGAATAATCCACTAATATTGCAGTTTACAAACTGTGGGCCACACAATAGAACAGAAAACAGACTGTGTGAAAATTGTTTAAAACAATAAACATACATATTTTTTTCCAGATTCTTAAATTCAATTAACAAGGTCAAATGGGCATTACCTGCATCTACAGTATATATTTCTTAAACAATGCAGCACAAGAAAAAAAAATAATACTCTGAGTCAGGTTTATTAAATAATCCTTCAAAAAGACTCAATCTCAGTAGGTTTAAATCAGTCTGGTGAATCTTTCACTGAATTAACTCGAAATTAACTGAACCCAACAGAGTGGCCTACCAGATGGAACAATATGCCAAAAATATGAAAGTAAAATATGCCAAGTAAAAGACAACACATTTATTGTTCAGTTAATTTCGAGATTAATTGGTGGATCTCAAAATTGGTTATTCCTCAGGTGGATCGTAGAATAAAAAATAAATTAATTAAAAGTCCTGTTCTGTTCTGTCATTGTCAGGACTCTGAACAGAGTCTATTACCACAAAAAAAAAAATTGGTCAGTGGACAGAAAATCTGGTCTTATGCAGAACATTCTGACCTCTAAACTTTCTTTCTAACACTTTTTACACACTTTTCTCATTGTCAAACATTTGTTTTGTGTTCATCCTGTCAATTATTTTCTATTCCACTGCATCCCTTGTCTCCTTAGAGAAAATACCCCTGCTGTATATAGCACAGAAGAGAGCTGTCTCGATTCATCTCCATCAACTGTTACAGTGATAATGGACTCTCAGAGAACAAGATAGCTTCATTCCATGGGCAGGTATTGGAAATCACTCAAATAGACAAACTAGCAAAGAGGGGTTGCATCTGTATAACCAAGGAGGATTAAATTCTTTAACAACAAGGTATCATCAACATCCCAGTCTTTAATAATGATACAAGCGCATTACAATGCTCTACAGATACATAAAAACCATAGGCTCCTCATGGATAGAGGATTAGAGCCATTTAGGACATGATCACTGGCACAAAACTTAGTCGTACATAAGAGACAAATCCTTTACAATCTGCAAAAGTTATTTCCCTTCCAAATACTGCTATGTCTAGCAGTACGATAAAAGGCAATGCTTCAGCAGTCTTTTAAATGACCCACAGGCATGGCAAAGTGGAGGCAAAAATGTATTATGGGCCTTGACAACAATCCAGTAGGCCTAATGGAGCATACACTGCTTTCCGCCAACAAATATATTCTACGCTAAGTGTATTTCTACTTGCCCTAACATATAGAGGAAAACAAAAGGGAAAGAGGATCGGTTTAAAACAAAACAACAACAACCAAAAAGTTCTTATTCAGTCACAATGGCAACATTTAACTTTGTAACCTCATTCATCTTGCAAATTGTTTGAGGTTTAGCACTGCATAAAGAGGGGGTGATTCACTGGTTTAACACTTGGAAGGTGGTGACACTAAAGTTACACTAATCAGACTCTTTCTATACACACACACACACACATACCGAAATAGGGATATTCCATAGATGTCTATAATTATTTTATATGATATTACTATGCCTTAACCCACACTCTTACACTGACAGAAAACTTTCTGCATTTTTACATGTAACATTTTTTTAAAGGTGTCATCATGACATGAGAACTTAGATTTCCCTTGATCTTTTGGCATATTAGAGGTTTCGTACCATTAGAACATCTTGGAAGTCTCATGCTTTAACATCCTCCTCATTTACAAAAAGGGCATTTATGTAACCAAGCTAAAAAAACGGTGTAGTTGGATATTGTGGGATTTGTGACGTCACACGGGCAAATACTGGCGTGTAATCGCTTAAAGAGATAGTTCACCCAAAAATGAAAATTCTTTCATTAATTATTCACCCTCATGCTGTTTCAAACCCGCAAGACTTTAGTTCATCTTCGGAACACAAATGAAGATATTTTTTATGAAAACTGAGAGCTTTCTATCTCTCCATAGACAGCTTCGGAACTGACACTTTGACGCTTCAAAAAGTTCATAAAGATATAGTAAAACTAATCCATATGAATTCAGTGGTTTAATCCAAATTTTCCAAAGAGAATCGATCGCTTTATATTCCGAACAGATTTAATTTAGGCTTTTATTCACATTTAAACATTGATCAGCAAACAAGCTCAGATGCACTGCATAACACGAGAATTAACCTCTTTGGTTCTCGCAAATTGAACATGCTTGCGTTTCTGTTTATTATAACTGATGTGTGAGTTGATGAATGTTTATATGTGAATAAAAGCCTAAATTCAATATGTTCATCATATAAACCGATCATGTCTCTTAAGAAAATGTTGGACTGAACTGCTCAGTTCATATGGAATAGTATTAGGATCTCTTAATGAACTTTCTGATGCGTCAAATTGTGAGTTGTGTTCTCTCAGGGACAGAAAGCTCTCAGATTTCCTCAAAAAGATCTTCATTTGTGTTCCAAAGATGAACAAAAGTCTTAAAGGTTTTGGGACGACATAAGGGTGAGTAATTAATGACAGAATTTTACATTTTTTGGTGAACTATTAGCTGAGACCTATTTACACATTGCATTGCTTCAAAAATATAACAGTATACAAATACCCGTTCAATTTCTTAAATACTTGAATACTTGAAACAAATGTAAGAGTAAAAGAATGTTCGCTCTGACATATCTGGTTTAAACATCTGGTTTGTGTCTCTGTACAGACTTAAGAAGGACACCAGCATCAGGAACAAGTGGATGGATGCTTTATCTTTAATGGCGTCCCAGATTGTGTCGGTTTGTGAGCATTTGACTGCAGATTGTCTTGTAAAAATGAGAGTGTAATGGAGAGTTGTCAATGAAACTTGTGTTAAAACATGAAGCATCAAACTGCAACCGATCTGACAACAGCTACAACGCAAACAGCAAGTAATCAATCTCTGATGCTTTATCTGTAAATGATTCATGTCAGGGCCCCTTTAATAATGTTTTTCAAATAAAGCTCTGGGTACAAATTTGGCCCCAAAATATGGTTAAGCAGCTTCTCACGTACACACAAAATCATACCTTAGAAAGGGTCCCTAAATCTGGACAAGACAAGAGTCTCCTCGCGACGACTCTTCATCTGGGCTGATAGGATGTCATATAGTGATGTAACTTTGAGTCATTCAGGAAAATAAGTCATTGTAGAATTGCAAGTGCTAGAGAACTGAACTGATATCTCGGTTTCCTGTAAATCACAGACTAAATCAGCTATGATTTCTATGGAAGCTTGTTTCCACCACAGAACAAAACATTTAAAAAAGATAATTGCGACTTTTTATTTCACAATGGCGTTATATAAACTCGCAATTATGAGTTATAAAGTCAGAAGAGCGTGCCATGTCGCAATTGCAAGAAATTAAGTCAGATTTTTTTAACTCATAAAGTCAGTCTTTTTTTCCCTCAGAAATAGACTTTAAAACATGCAAATGCAGCTTTATATCACACGATTCTGAGATAAGTCAGAATTGTGAGACGTAAACTCACAATTGTGAGAAAAAAGAGCCCGATCTCATGAAAGTGCGTATCAATACCACGAATGTTATTTCTCGCGCCATTTATACGGCAAAAATAGTTTTTGCGTGTATATGATACGCAGTTTTCGCGTGCATATGACACCCACATTTTGGCGTGTAATACGCACGCAACCCCCTTCCCCCCTCCCCCTAATCCTACCCAAGCGGTTTTCAGTGCGTAGCATTTACACGCAAAAACCATTTTTGGCGTATAAATGGCACGAGAAATAACATTCGTGGTATT
Source organism: Semotilus atromaculatus (assembly GCA_031834385.1). Taxonomy (NCBI): domain Eukaryota; kingdom Metazoa; phylum Chordata; class Actinopteri; order Cypriniformes; family Leuciscidae; genus Semotilus; species Semotilus atromaculatus. The sequence goes on along the minus strand of JAULUF010000055.1, from coordinate 22,246,402 downwards.
GATACGCACTTTCATGAGACTGCGTTGGAAAAAAAATCAGGATTGTAAGATAAGTCGTCGCAATTATCTTTAAAAATGTTTTATTTTGTGGCAGAGGCGAGCTTCCATAGATTTCAAAATGTCAAAAGCACAAAAAGGCCTGTTTTTGGAAAACTAAGGCCAGTGCACATGGGCCAAGAGTTTTGCGGTATTGTGTCAGGCCTGTTTCTGCAGGGGTGCCAGCCTATAGGGTGCTTAGCACCCTCAAACGCAATATTGGCGAAACAGATTTGGGTTTGCGCTCTGGAGAACGTCAAATTAATCTATTTACAATATGTTTTTGCAGCGGTGAGAGGAGTAGCCAATCACAGACATAGTTGTTGATCCCTTGTTCATCCCCGCAATGGCCAACCTGATGTGTTTAAGTAAGTCAGAATCCCCTCACCATTCAAAAAGCCAGAATTTTTATTCAGTGCTGAGTTATGCAGGCTTGCAAAACCTCTCATTAACAATCAAAGTGTAGACACAATGTAAGTAAGAGATTCATTGATGGGCATTGTTGGCAGCTTCATTTATTATAACGAAACTTTGTGAGATCGCGATGAACTGACAAAGCAACAGCTTTTTAGTGATTGTAAAGAGAGAGCTCTTGGCTGTGCTTTGAGCCTATATAATCCATTGAATAAAGCGATTGGTTTTCGTGCTGCCAAGTGGACCGATGGCCAATTGCATGCTGGAAAGTTTTGGAAGTGACATCTACATATAAATGCTGGATTCACTCTGCACGGGACAGAAATATGACATGTTAAAATAGTAACACATTAAAGCAATGTAAAGGCAGATTATTTGTAAATAATCCTAAATGTCTCACTATATGGTTGAACCGGTGCTTACCCTGCATCTGCACTGGAACCAGGCTTGTATTGTTTTTTTTGTGCTTTTTGAAACTATATAAATTACCTAAAATTAAGATAATGGCATTAATAAAATTTACTAGAATCAAAACTAGCAACCATTATCCATAATACCTGATCCATAAATCATTAGGTGAAACATATGCTTTGATATGTGACTATATTTTCATGTACTAAAGCTTAATTTTATCGATGTTCACTGAGAAATTATTTGTCTATGACTGTAAGGTGATGTTCTATTATGCCCAAATTACAAACAACGGAGGAGAGATAACTGTGCTCGTACAAGAGGACACCTGCTGCTCTGCTTCCCAGAATCCTCAGTGCTGGATTACTTATGTAGCTCATCTACATATACATCAATAATCCTGTTTCTGCTCCAACACAAGCACACCACACAGGAACTGGCTTGTATGCAACTAAACTGGAAAACATGCATTCAAGAACACATAATCCTGTCTGATATGTTTTTAACTTGGTGCTGAATGTAGCCAACAAAATAGAAATAGAAATTAGGATTTATTAGCACATATAAATGCATTCATATACGTGCATGATTTCAGAAACCAGCCCAAAAGAAAACAATCCGCCACTGTCCACAGCACAGAAAATACAGCAGAACATGAGATAATGTCACCAGCCACAGGGAGACTGCAGCAAACACAAATGTTGCTCCACTGGCATCCTATATTTCATCTCCCAGGGTTGAAACAGTCACAGAAGTAGTAAAAAATGTGGAAAAGGGGAGAAAAAGAATACAACACCCTGGAGCTAGTCAGAAAAACACCAATAACTAACATCACAAGTTGAATAATGAAAACCGCATAATTTCTTTGGCAGTTTTTTCTCTTCGCAAGAATAAGGGGGATGTTCTTTGGACCCATCCATCGCACTCCTGTCTATGTTTGAGCACTCTAGTGTGCACTTTTATAAAGAGCTTGAGTTTTTTCCGACAGAGTGAGAGGCTGTCAGTATTGCCATAGCCAAAGGATGCACTCTGGAGCGTGACAGGCTGACTAGGTGCTCTGAATTGTTGACAAGGAAAACGTTGTTTGCTTCCGGTGTTGGACAGCATCAAATAAATGGAGGTATTTTGCGGCAGAGTAGCATTTCGAGGCTGTCCGAGTCGGGTGGGTGAATGTGGTCTGACAGAGGGGCACTGGACGTACTACCCTTGGGTGCTGCGTAATGTTCTCTTGTAACATTTTAACTGATACACATACTAAAGCATCAGGACATCCAGAGGACACCATCTTGTTTCCTCACAGCTACTTTTGATGGCAAGAATCTTGATGGTTACTTAATGGAAAATTCCAGGTTCCGTTTTTCTTTAAAAAATGTGTCCAATTAATTTATTATTGCTTGTTTCATGCTGTTGATTGAACCCGGAAGATTCATTTTATCCTTTTGGATTGTTAAACTTCTATACTTAATAAATAACAGAACACTCCTGAGTCCTGATTTTGACTTATATAACAGAGGATGATGTCAAGAATGTGAAGGTCTAATTGCAGAAAAAAAAGAAATGAAATGAATCAAACAGAAGCGTTTGTGATCTTTATACAGCTCCTTTCATCTACATGCACCTAAATTCGACACACTTCCTTTAATGCAAGTTGATATTCTGCCATCTAGTGGCACAAGCAATATTTGTCATCTAAAATGCCTCCAATACTCTCCCTTAGTCATAAATAAATAAATATCACCGTAGGCGGTCTGGCTTTGAATGTATTGATATTTTAATCCGATTAAATCCCTTAAAACCAAATCTTTCCCTCTGTATAAAAAAAAAAAAAAAAACTTACCTCCACTACCATAATGAGAGGAGAGTGAGAAAAGTGGTGCTTCCTTAGACCAAAACCATTTGATTGTTGGGGAATAAATAACAAACATTTGGGGACTAACCTTGACTCCCACCCCATCCACACATTTCCCATCACGTTGCTAAAAATACCATTCTTAACTCGGTGTAATTTCAGTGTCTTATGGGCATCCGTGTTCTGGATAGAGTCCCAAATCACTCTGCTGGTCCGGAGCAGAGAAATGTTAATTCCAAACCTAATGCATGATGGCACTCTCTCCTCTCCATCGAGGTGTGATTTACCCAGTGTGAAAGCATCCTGACAGCCCCCTCCATCATCACACCTCTGTGACCAAATCTATAGGATGCTCAAATCTCCTGGTCCCCGGCTCATTCGCTCTTTCCATCCCTCCATCCGCAGGTAAGGCTGAAGACTGTATCACTCAGTCCTCTGAGAATAACAGCCCTGAGAAACAGTGGTAGTCAAGCCCACTGGGACGCGAGTGCATGGAATACAGGCTCTTGGGTTGTTGGATGCTTGTGTTCATTAATTAGCACGGACTTCAATCATGTAAAATAGTACCTAAGGCTGCTTTTAATTTAGATGAGATCTGCTGCGCAAACACATTCAGGGCAAGTGGCACGTAGTTATTGCAGCTACACTAAAACATTTATTCATTTAGTTAGCAAACGCTTACATCCAAAGCTATTCATAAAGCAGACGATATGAATGAAAAAGCTAAATAAAGCCCAAAACTGCATGGATGCTACTCATAGTCTGTAAAAGAAAGTTTGGATTTGGAAGCCTATCAAGATGCCTTTTTAAGCCATTAAATCAACCTGGTTCAATACTGCAGAGCTCTAGACTGCATGAAATCCACCGATTCACGCTTGCCTTATAGTAACGCTTGGTATATAATACTGCATGGAGAGCACAGACTTAAGTGTCTGAAAGTTTGCCAATTCAAAGTGCCATTTGAAAAGTTTTTGTTAAAACCTTTAGGAGATTTAGATGAGGAAGGGTAAGGCTGCTGATTCATTTTCAACACTGTAAATGTTTTCATTTTAATTGCATGTGGCATGCAGCTGCTGGTATGGCTGGGGGGCATTCTTTTTATTCCCCCTCTCTCTCTTTGAACTAGTGTTTGTGTGTTTGCTGGAGTGCAACAGAGGACTGGGGCCACACACAGTAATGGATTCCCTGCTCGTCCAGTACCATGTAGCCAAAAGTGATTTGTCAGATTGTTGCAGGGGGCAAGAGTTTTTTCTGCTCATTTAATCAGTTTTTTGTTGTTTGGTTTAGTAGCAGGGAAAATAAAAGTTTTCTTTTAACAAAAACAAAAAGAAAGAAAAGAAACATTGGCCACATTACTGATCATGATTTATCACTTTATATTATAAATCACTACAAATAAAACATTACTTCTAAAACTACTGTAATAATGAAATTTAGCTAATGTTTCTTGTAAAAAATAAATAAATAAAAAATCTCAGGATAGCCAGCTACAGTATTTCAAATGGTTGTCAATGGAGAAAGTTGCTTTATGTCCGTGTAATGATATAACAAAATCTACCAGCAGGGACTAATTAGCAAAACTCAGTCTTGTGTAGCCAGACCTTTAACTAGATTGCGTTATCTGATATATTAGGCCACAATAGCAGGCCGGCGTTCAAATTATAATGATTATAAATGCAATGATTACACAGTAAAACCACAGAACAATTAATAAATGCGTGATATGTGGTTAAAAAAAATACATAAACAGAAATCAAAACCATGGAATTTATATGGTTTCACTTGTGGATTAGGATAGGACTAATCTTTAGTAGAATTATTAAATTAAACAGTAAAAAACATAACAGCATGCCACTGGGAACCTTATACTTCATCTTAAAGGGGTTTTATATACACAGCAGTTTTAAACTTTTCACTTCAAAATAAAAACAATATTTGTTACTTTACAAATCTAAAGAAATGAATATGTCCCTAAGCAAAACAAACATAATTATATATCCAACATAAAATAAATTCACAGATCACTATTATTCAAAACATATTGTGTCATCTTAGACCATCTTCCCATATATACTGTATAATTTTTGTAATTTTAACAGTATTTTACTGCAATGTACACTTATATACTGTAAAATGTTTTATAACTCATTCAAATTTTTATTTGTTTTTTTCATGAGGGTACATGCCAAATTTTTTTGCTGCCTTCATTAAAAGATTTAGGCAAATTAATACCTTAAATTAAGATTACTCTGGTTCTGTTCTTAGGGGCTTAGATAACTTTATTAACAAAGGAGAACATCTGATCAAGGTAATTACGCAATGTTAATTATGGTTCTTAATCACCCTGCTAATTATGGGCACCCTTGCTGGTTCAATCTAAAAATCAAATTGCGCTGCCTTGAAGGTGTGGCAATTCGTTTGGCGAATCTCCATCTAAAGCGGTTTTCCAGCACACTCAGCAGTTCACCTGCTGAGGAAGAGGGGGATGAGGGGAAATCAAGTACAGAAGGCCTATTTTCATTATCTTGCTACTGTTGGTTCTGCATGTCTAATGTGCATCATTTTACCTTCTGAGGAATCCTGGAGTGTGTTGCCAGGCAACATGCACATGGTATGGGGCGCATGTGGAGGTTCACTAGTTTGCCTTGTATAATAATCCAAACAAGCTGAGCAGTCAACAGTGTGACACTTTCAGTAAATGCAAAAAAATCTGGAGCAAAAGCTCCTTTGGTACTTTTAAACCGCTTCGCTGCTAAACACGGACGTGGCTGCTAGAAGGTATTTTGGGAGTGCATAAAGGAATAGTTCAGCCAAAAAATGAAAATCATGTCATTTATTCCCCCGTGTCGTCCCAAACCCGAACAGCTTTTTTTTTCTGTGGAACACAAAAAGACAAATTTTGAAGTATTGGTTGCTCTTTTTCCAATACAATTATTCCCCATGAGGACTGAGGGCTTCAAACAAGAGGCATCCTAAAGTGGGCCAAATGACTAGTTACAATAGTGTCAAAAACAGAATGAAAATTTGAATCATTATTCACTGATAAATACGTTACCATCCACTAAGTTGTTAACTGCTGCGACCAGGTCATAGAGTCAGGGTGTTGAACATGAGAACCAGATTAGACAGATTCAAGAAGGAATCTTTCAGAATGCATTTGTGAACTGAATCCAACAAATCTATTAAAGGATCTCATTCAAAATAATGATTCATTCACAATATCGCTGTGATTGCATGTAAAAGAATTACTCTTAATTGATTTAAAAAACACTATACAATTCAAAAGTTTGGGGTCACTAAGACTTTTTTGAAAAATAAATTAATATTTATAATATTAACAATAAACTGTTTTCAACATTGATGATAATGTTTCTTGGGCAGCAAAACAGTATAGAATGATTTCTGAAGGATCATGTGACAATGAAAACTGGAGCAATGATGCTGAAAATTCAGCTTTGCCATCACAAGAATAACCGACCCCAAACTTGTGCACGGTAGTGTAATTTAAAAAAAGAGTTCTTATTGTGTTCCCTGAAAGAAAATCATGCATTAGAAACAACACGAGGAGAAGATTTTCATTTGTGCATGAACTATTCTTAACATTAATCTAAGAGCCGTTCTATGAACATTAACCATAATAATCAAAGATCAATCCACATACTGCAAATGTAATAAAATGTTGAGCAAAATCAAAATGACAAAATAAAAATCTCATGCAGGGGACACCCACATTCTTTAATTATGAATCATATCTGAACTGTGCAAGAATCACAATACATTACAAAATAGAGAGCACAGATCACTTAATTCAAGAAAGAAATTCAACTCAACCCTAAAATATCTCACTCAGTTAAATAGTTCAAGCAGCAAAAAGACTGAGGCTGGAGGATGAACATAATTTACAGCTTTTACCCACGTTTCACAAGGACTATCTCAAGGAGAGCTCCATCGCCTGCCATTTGCATACATTTCCAAGTAAACAGAGTTTTGTAAAAATTTGGCCGAGTGTCAAAGCGTAGCATGGGGGTTAGCGAACGCTCATCTCTCAGAGCTCCCGGTTCGCACCAAGCAGTGACAATCTGGCCACGTCTCATCCGTCAGTTTCCTGGGTAAGAAATGAACCAGCCAGGGACACTAGCAGATTGCTGGAAGCTGTCCAAATTAATTATAAGGCCTCTCAGAATACAGAGAGCCTACTAGCCTGTGTGCGTCTCTCCCTGTGGCAGGGACAATCGGTCTCAAAGTTGGCAGACACGTTTAATCGAATGATCTCAAGCAACAGAAGTGCGGCATTGCATGATTTATAGAAGATAATTTCAGACCTTACCTGCTGAATTTGTAAACATCATCAGTCAATCCTTTCCAGACTAACAAATAGCTGCCATTTAAAAATATGACTACCGGTATTAGCATAGAGGCATGGGCTAATACTGTGGATCATGGCCTGCAGAGAAGTGAGTGGAATCTGACTGTAATTGATGAAGTGAACTTGTTGAGGGGGTTTAAGTCTGTAACTGACAATGTATCTGCGGACACAGACCTTAGTTGGGGTAGACAGCATATTCAATTTGATGTGAAATACAACCAGGCCATGAGGGCTTGATTTACAGTCTGTTCAATGGGATGGGTGATGTACAGTGGTGTAAATAAACAATCAAAATAAACTTCTAATTGACAAAAGCATTAGTTGTGAATAAGTTCAATGGGTAACAACAAAAAAAAGTTAATAAAAAAAAAAATAGCACATGACCTGCATGTCTATTTCTCAAAGCCTCATATTCATCCAAGTCAAATTAAATATGACACATCTACCCTAAGCTCCATTGCTTATTTAAAAAAAATGGGTAAAAGGCCAATAGATACTCTAATCACAAATGAATTTTTTTCAAATCAATGACATGACAAGCATATTTTTGTGTCCAAGTGCATTATTTCCTTTTAAAATAATTTGATCAATTCATAACATATATCACTTTATTTTATAAAATCTATTTTAGGGCTGCACGATTATGACAAAAATCATAATTGTCGATTATTCCCTTGAAATTGTAATTGCGATTATTAATTTCGATTATCATAATTTACATTGAATAATGTTTTGAATAGCTTTATGCCATTGTTTTTGAAGCAACTGCATGCCATTTTGTCATATCAAAATACAAGCTGAAAACACTCTTCGTTAAAACCTTTTTTTTATTTTTGCTTTTCTATAGCATTAAGCCTCAAATGTCAAATGTATCGTTTTATTTATTTAAAGAAACCAAACCAAAGTAAAAAACCCTAAAGATAAGCTGTAGAAAACACATCTGTAAAAAAAAATTTAAAAAACCACATCTTTAAAAGCACACAGAATAATGTAAGTGAACTTTTTTTTGTAATTGCACCTTTAAACGATTACATAATTGTGGCATCCGTAATTGTAATCGCGATTACAAATTCGATTAATTGTGCAGCCCTAATCTATTTAGTTTACTTATTTTTAGTACATTTAAATAATAAATTATTGTTTTGTCATCTTAAACCTCCACAAATGTCAGGTGGTCCAACTGTCTGAACAAATGAACAGACATACGAAAACTATTTAAAATAGTGACTTAAAAAAAATATTAAAAAAATACTAGGGCATTTTAGGTTTGAAAACTTTTATTTAATATAAACAAATTTGATAGATATCGGTAGTTTTAAAACTAATGAGATAATAGAAAAACTTTGTCCAGCAATTTGTATATTCTCAAATGTCAGGGTGACAATTGCAAACATGGCTATTTTAATATGAATTGACAAGGTAATAACAGTAAACATGTTAATAATCATCCAGCGGATCACAACTGATCCTTGTGGCAGAGTGAAAAGGTTTGTAGGTTTGTAGATCTCTCTCAAATACTGGTAAAACCTGCTAATTTCTAATATCTATGCTAATATGTTAGTACACTTACCATATCAGGTGGTAAAACTACAGTATACAATATTTGGTTGTACCGCCTGACAGAAAAAGCGTCAACAAATGAATTTAATTTAAAACCCTAACACTCAAAATAATTAATTGATTTGAGTAGGACAAACTTAAATTAAACTAATTAGTTTGAGTATTTTTAACTGAGTATTTAGCACTTTCTTTTTCTTTCAAGTTCAGAGAACTGATATATTTTAAGTAAACTGAACTGTTTCATTGTTTTGAGTTTTATGAAATTATTTCTTTTAATTTAGACAAACTTAAGTTTAACTGAAATGGCTGGGATGTCTATTTCCCAGCATGCTTTGCTGATGGCACTCGAAAGGGAGAGTAAGTGCTAAAATTGTAATATAATGGATTTTTTTGTGCAAGATTAATGCTAAGTGGGTGATTTAGTAGTGATTAATGTTGTTTTGTTATGCTAATTTAATTTCTGTTAATGTTGGTTTTAGGATAGTTACCATCATGGTGACAAGTGGGGCATGCAGCTTGATTTGAGAACAAATAAAACCTTTACATTGCTGCAGTCACACAGCAAGTGCTACTGTATTACATACTATTGTTAACATGTAAACAAATTAGTATATTAGCAAGCTAGCTAAGTTTATACTAATACAAGTGTTTACATTGAGATTACAGGACATTTTTAAGTTAAATGTATGAATTAGTGTACTCATGCATTTTAATTGTTCTTAACTTGAAATGTTTAAGTACAAAACAAAAGTCTGCCAGTTCTGCTTTCGTATTAATTTTTGAACTTAAAAAAAAAATGAGGCAACTGATTGCCTTACATTGTTTGGTTTTGCCAACTTATTTGGGTTCACAGTGCATTTTGAAATGTTATTTAACAACTAAAACTTGTTTAAACACATTGTTTGTGAGAAAAAAACACATTTTTAAAGCTTTATTTGTAAATGACCCATTCACACATGTAAATGAAAAATGTAAACCTTCCTTTATTACTTGATGATTTTGTGATAATTCAGTTTCAAATACTTAAAAAAAACAAAGTAGATAGAAAAACGTGCTCCTCTTTGATAAATATATCCTATTTTTCCACATGTATAGAATGCCTTACAAATTTGGTATGTCAGTGTTGTAAATGTTCAAGAAGAAAAAAAGAATCACATCAAATTCAGATCAGTGCAACAGGAGTGACCCTTATCTCGACTAGTCAAGACAATGAATGGATTAGCATGGACTAATGCATGCCAGTCTTTATCTGTACATATGCTGCTCTGAGTGTTGTGTTTCTCTGTGAAGTGATACAAACCACGTGAGCTGAGGAACCGCACCTGAACACAGCTTCAGCAATTCAGGGCTGACAAATGAAAAGTAATTGACTCAGGAGCTAGAAATCAGACCCAGTAGAGGAGGAGTTATCATTCTGAATACTGATCAGCTTATATGATTGACATCTAACAACACAGAAAAAGCCCAAAGCACAGAGGGTTTCATCAGCAAGTGTGGAAACATTCAAATTGTTACAGACAGCCATGTCTGCAGGTGAAAATTAGTTGGACATTGTTGTCTTCTCTTGGGATGTAATGTAACCCCAAAAATAAAAACTCAAGCCAGAATTCTGAAACAAATCTCTGTGCATTATGTCTTAATAGAATCTTCAACAAAATACACAATGTACTGTACGATTAATACAAAAAGCAACGACGACAAAAAAACATGCCTGGTTCCAAAATTTTCATATTCATTTTCTTGTTAAAACATAAGCCATGAGCCAAACCAACCAGCTACAAAGTGAATCACAAAGACAAACTTTGATTTGAAGCAAAAAAGTATTTAAAAATCAAACAAAAAGAGGTACAAGAGTGTTCTTGACGGCTTTAAATAAAGAACTACAATCCCATGAAGGATTGTAGAATGACATCATATTAAAAACGATGGAGAAATATAAAACGGCTTGGTTACTAACGTAACCTTGGTTCCCTGAGAGGAGGGAACGAGTATTGCGCAAGTAGCTTACGCTATGGGAAAACTCCTTTTCTCGAGAATATTGAAGCCTTTAGTGTAAAACGCATTGCAGCTGCACAGCATACACCAGTGAACGAGGGAGCTCGGTCATTGGCTGTGCTGCGGCAACTGCACAAACCTATGACGGGGCGACCAATGAGCGCGCTTCGCGCCCGTGCGCGTCAGAGCCCGCTAAGATGGGCGTGGCCAAGGGCTATATATTGGGCGTCCCATCATCTGAGTTCTTTAGGTTCAATCGACTGAAGCAAACTGACCAAGCACAAGCACGGCAGCTTACGCAATACTCGTTCCCTCCTCTCAGGGAACCGAGGTTACGTTAGTAACCGAGTAGCTTACGCTATGGGAACACCATGTAAAACGGCGTGCATGCTGACTTCGCTCTATCATAGCCAGAGGCAGGTGCCTGAGCCGTAAGAGCAAAGTAATCACCCAACAAGCCGGTCAAAGACGAGCTATATAAAAGGAAAAATTAGAGCGGCTCCCCTGGTTTAGAATTGTCCGCTCCCTGGTTTAGAACGCCTGGCACATGCGCTGCTCTCAGCGAGCGCAAGTTGTGCTGGGACCATAAGAGGAGTCTCCTGGCCATCGAGTGCAAGGAGCTCGACCTGAGTCCGGGCAATTTATATAAGACACCACCGTCATGTTGTCCGTTCGGACCAGGACGTGTTTGTCTTTCAGGTACGGGAGCAGAGCTCTGAGCACCAAAGCGACTGCTTTCATCTCCAGACAGTTTATATGTAGGCGCTTTTCCGGGTTTGACCAAAAGCCGGAAACAGGCATGCCCTCGTAGAAGGCCCCCCATCCTATTTTGGAGGCATCTGTCGTGATAATTTTTCTCCTTGTGTTCCCACCCAGACTCACACTGGACTGGTACCAGTCGACGGCTTTTCAGGGCGTCAAGGCTTTTATACAGCCGTGATTCGCTCTGATTAAAAAGTGGCCCGAGCGCCACACGTGAGTAGGAACACGGCTCTTGAGCCAGCGTTGGAGAGGACACATGTGCAACAATCCTAGCTGGAGTACTGCTGATGCTGAGGCCATGAGACCGAGCATCCTTTGAAACCGCTTGACGGGGACGCGCACGCGCCCGCTCTGAACGATGTTGCAAGGCGCCAAATGGCGAGCGCGCGCTCTGATGAGAGGCGCGCTGTCATTTGCACTGAGTCTAGTACTATTCCCAGGAAAGAAATATTCTGGCTGGGGGATAGTATGCTCTTCGCAAAATTGATTCTTAGACCCAGGCATTCTAGATGGCTGATAATCCAAGATCTGTGCATTATTAACTGATCCTCTTACTTTGCTAGGACTAGCCAATCGTCGAGATAATTCAGTATTCACACTCCCCGCTGTCTCAGGGGGGAAAGTGCTGCGTCCATACATTTCGTGAATGTACGGGGAGCCAATGATAGGCCGAAGGGTAGTACTGTGTACTGGTATGACTGTCCCTCGAAAGCGAATCTCAGAAATGGCCTGTGATGAGGCGCTATGGGGGTGTGAAAGTATGCATCTTTCAGATCCACTGAGAGAAACCCATCCTCGGGGCGCACTTGCACGAGGATATGTTTGGTCGTTAACATTCTGAAAGAGCGAATCATTAAAGCTTTGTTCAGATGTCTGAGATCCAGGATGGGGCGGAGACCGCCATCCTTTTTCGGGACGATAAAATAGCGGCTGTAAAAACCCGCCTCGGTCGCGAGGGGGGAAACTGCTTCGACAGCGCCTTTCTGTTTGAGCACTTCGGTGCGTAGATCTTTTCTCACTTTTGTTTCGACCACAGCTGAAAAGCGGGGCAGTCTGCGAGCAAACTGTAGTGAGTAGCCGTGTTTTATTATGTTCAATACCCATTTCGGCATATCGGGGATCATTTCCCAAGCTTTTGCACGCACAGTTATGGGCTGAATACAGGCTGGGGGCGGGCCGCTGTAACGTAGGGACCCGGCCGCCCAATCGCTTTGTGTCAGGGGCGCTGAGCCTGCAGTTCTCAGAGGCGCGGGCGCGCGGGGTAGCTTTCTTGTAACGTAAAGAAAGCTAGCCGCGGGCGCTGAATATTTGTCCTGCTCGTCATCCGACCTGCCGCTCGCATAGAGGGGTGCTGGACTGATGAGGGACAATCCTCTAGAGATAGAGTGAAGCACGCGGGGACTGGCCCGGTGTGACGTCACTGTTCTTGGCACGCTCAGGCATCCTTTGCGAGCGGCACTTCTTTAGCGCGGCTCGAACAAAGGTGACGGGAGCGTGGGTGCGGCGGGCTCGTCCACGGCGAAGGCGGCGAGACCACAGTTCGTGGGAGAGGGCGGGGCATTTCCAACAACACCCATTCAATTTGCTCTTTTACTGAAAATGTGTCGCAGTGGCGAACACAGCAGTAAAGGATATAAGTGCGCGCCGGATGGCTCAGCGAAACAGGATGAAGGCGGCAGAAGGCGCCGGCGTCCTCGTCGCTATCCCGCTGTTGTGCTGTTCAACGGCGGCGAAGGCTTATTCTGGAGGATCCAGCGAGGAGAAGGTCTTTGCTGAAGGAGATTAAATCTAAAGAACTCAGATGACGGGGCGCCCAATATATAGGCCTTGGCCATAGCGTAAGCTACTTACGTAATAGGAGAGACCTCTCGAAAGGGAACTACTGATTTAAAGATACTTTAGCCTATACTGTATATAAAAAACAATATATAATAGATGTATTGAAAATATGCATACGTATACAAAAACATTTACGAATTTTGAGAGCATTGGGGGAGACTGACTATTTTGACTAGCATTGGGTGAGACTGTCATTTGAAGTGCTTCATGGGAGTGGGTGAGTGGGTAATGTAGTTTCTCACAAGGATTGCAGCAGTTAAAGATGATTATTTAAAAAATAAGTTGAAATAATAGTTGAGTACAGCAGGCTAAACAATATAACATTAGCATACTTATAAAATCATGCAACCAACAGGTTTGAAATAAAGCTATCAACAACAAGCAATGATGGGTCCCATCACTGGTCAGCACAAAAGTCAACAATCACTGTCATTGTCTCTGCAAAACTTTCTTTTGCTGCTAACATTTCACTGTTTTTGAGTTAAGAAAGGCAAGCGTATCAAAGGGAGTACGATGCAAGCTTGATCTTTCCTGGGTGACGGTGTTGCCATCCAAGGACAAATTGTGTGCTACACTGTTCATTTAGTCACTAGTAATATATATAAGCTGTTATATATATATGTTGCTGTGGCCACTGACTGTGTACGAGGTTTCTTTGACAACAGTGGATAAGCTGGAAGCGTTAATAAGTTCATACATCAGGAAATGGTTGGGAGTTCCACGCTGCCTCAGCAGAGTGGGACTTTATAGTAAAGGAATATTGCAGCTGCCAGTCTCTGCTTTAACCGAGGAGTTTAAGTGTGCCAAGGTCAGACTGGAAATGACATTAGTAGAGTCACGTGACAAATGTGTAAGGGAGGCAGCCCCTGTGTTAAAAACTGGTAGAAAGTGGTCAGCAAAGAAATCTGTAGTAGAGGCAAAGGCTGACCTTCAAATAGGGGATATCGTGGGACAGGTACAGCATGGAAGAGGGGGTTTTGGGCTCAGGTTAGCTCCTCCTAAATGGCACAAGGCAGGCCCAGCTCAAAGGAGGAAGCTGGTAGTCAACGAGGTGCGAAAGCAGGAGGAGAGGATGAGGAGTATAAAGGCCATTTCCCAGGCCAAGCAGGGAGAGTGGATGAGATGGGAGAGTGTGGAACAACGCAAAATGAGCTGGCAAGACCTTTGGTCAATGGAAGAGAGTAGGATCAGTTTCCTTATTAGGTCAACATATGATGTTCTCCCATCACCTAGAACCTAAACCTCTGGGTAGGAGAGGATCCCTCTTGTCCTTTGTGTTCATCACCTGCCACATTAAGGCACATTTTGACAGGATGTAAGGTGGCTCTTAGCCAAGGTCGGTTTACTTGGCGCCATGACCAAGTACTGAGATGTTTGGCTTTAGCATTGGAAGGCAAGCGTAGTATGACCAATAAGTTGCCGCATGTTCTAGCAAAACATTACACGCAGAAGACAACATTCCTCCGCCCAGGCGAGCAACCACCTAGAAAAGGTGTTAACACCAATTCTCGGCCAGGACAACTGGAAGCTGCTAGGGACTGGAAGATGCTGGCTGATCTTGATCAACGGCTTATTTTTCCACCTGAGATTGCCACCACTAACCTACGACCAGACATTGTTTTGTGGTCTGGATCAGCACGCATTGTTCAACTGATAGAGTTGACAGTGCCATGGGAGGATGCTGTAGATGAGGCATATGAGAGGAAGAAACTGCGGTATGCTCATTTGGCCACTGAAGCAGAACAGCGAGGATGGAGAGTCCAGGTTTATCCAGTGGAAGTGGGTTGTCGAGGTTTTGTGGCACACTCTACAACCCGGTTCCTCAGGGACGTCGGATTCAGCGGCCAAGAGTTGCGTCGCACAGTAAAGAACTTATCTGAAGCAGCAGAAAGGAGTAGCAACTGGCTGTGGTTGAGACGGAAAGATTCTAGCTGGCAAGGTACAGGCCGCCACGCTACGGTTTCGTAGAATTCTTGAAAAACTTGAAGAGTCTGTTGGTTTATTTGTATAGGTTGTATAGTATAGGTTGTATAGTATACTATACAATTTGTATAGGTTGTATAGTATAGAATGACGGGTGGTTGGGTAGATATTGTGTTTTGCGTTAGGTGGTATGCCATACGGAACCGTTGCCACTGTAACTGCTTTAACGCACCAGTGGGGCTCGACAGCCTTAATCAATCGGGTTGGTGCGTATGGTTGGGTTGCGGAGAGATAGTGAGATTGTGGTTAGGTCTCAGCAGCAGGAGGGATGTAGAGGTCAGTAAGCTGGGCTGAGTTGAGTGGGGGACGGAGGGGGGTGACTCTGGGACGCCAGAGTCACTGTCGAGCCCTCTTGAGGTGTCGTGGGCTAGTCGACGAAACACTGAGGACGGAAGGTGCCCACTTGAAGACCCTAGAGATGTCCCCTACTCGGCTCAATCCAGACGGTTGTCGTGTTGGTCCACTAGGGAGACCACACTGTAGTTGCAGCCGTCGTGTGTGCTGACGCGCCAAGTACACTGCAGCCGTTAACGCCGGACAGAAGGGGAGTCACACCCTCATATGGAAAGAAGCGTAAATGGATGGAGAAGCATAGTTTACTGTAAAGCTACGTCTTAGTGTTGCTTATCTTGGCGAAAGCCGAGTACAAATCAGCATGAAGTTTTAACATCTACTCTCGTGTAATGGAAATCATAAGAATAATATATTTTATTTATATTTACTTAAAAAATATATATATACAGAATTATACAAGAAGTCTACCGTGCACTTTTTCCTGCGAGTCTAGAGAAAATGGATGTGTTGTGTTCTGCCGTAATTGTTTAAAAGAAACTAATATATATATATATATATGTGTGTGTGTGTGTGTGTGTGTGTGTGACCTTTGGGTTTGGGTCTCGACCTGGTTTGTCCCACTCTTCATTAGCACACACACACGCAAAGTGGATGATAAAGCTTTATTTTCCTGCACACAGAACAGTAAAAGAGATATGGTGAATAGTAATGTTGTTCAAAACTCCACCCACAGCAGTTCTCTTCAACTCTGCTATACTCAATATCACAGTAAACATTACTCACAGTATATTGTACATAAAACAGGAAACAAAAATAAAATAAAATACGAAATGTAATAATCTCTCCAAAACAATTACATACTTTGTAAACAATTCAATGTCTTGTCTTTCTTAAACTTTTTTGGTTTGTGATCGTATAACACTGATTATATCATCCATTTTATAATACTCTTAATTACATGAATTTAAAGGAAATAACATCTGGTATTTTAGTAAAACCATAAATTACATGCGTTATAAAACACAGTTCCTACCAAATATTTCCTAACAATATAGAAAATACAACCTCACGAACAGCAAATTAATAAACATTATATGGTAAAACATTTACCTGCACACAGAGCAGTTAAAGAGATATGGTGAATCGTAATGTTGTTCAAAACTCCACCTATTCGAAATACATTTCACCTCATTAGAAAGCACAGTATGCCATGCGTAGAAAAATGACGCAGTTAGGAAAAATCGTAGAATGCATCCAAACAGACCAAAATACTCATACATATAAACAGAAAACACTCTTTACAAATCAATCATTATCTATTATGAGCAATCCCGCAAGTACTTGTCAACCATTCGAGATGAATTTATATATTTCTAACTTTTAGTGCGGATCTATCACAAAAATGACTCACCCACAGCAGTTCTCTTCACCTCTGCTGCAGATTGTTCGAACATAGCGGCCTATAGCGCCACCAGCGCAGCCAATAGGAAGCGCAATCCCATTATTGCAGGATTTATTTAAAGGATCCTCAACCTATAATATTTATCCCGTCACATATATACACACTTTTTTTTCTTTTTTGTTATAATCATTCATAGTCAATTATGCAATCTGCATATTAAATTTAGAACATGTCTGTGCTTAGTAAGTATCATCTCTAGCATTTATTTTCTGTTAGGAAGCCATGTACCCAAAACAGCTTGTTTTGCTCAATAGCCTGCCAAAAGAGATGAAAAAAAAGACTTGCATGCAAGATCTCTGCACTTTCCCTCAGCTTACTATGCAATGACAGAATTGGCCAATTTCATCACCTGCCCTGGGCGGTGTTTACACCTCACTCACCTGACAGGGGAAAGAGGCTAATTAAAACCAAGGGAACACTTAAAAGTGTTGCTTGTCCTTTAGGCCCTGTTTACACTGATATTAAGATGTGTTTTGGTCAATCAGATCACAGGTAGACGAGGCAGACATGCCCATTTACACCTTGTGATTTATCCTGTCTCTTTTGTCCAACCACTTATGTCCATATATTTTCGAGGAGGGTCTTTTCCGATCTTTCAATAACGGACAAAGTAAGCTTGCGCAATTTACATATGAACGTGCCTGGAGACGACAGAAAAGCACATGAGAGCATCAGCTTTCTTTTCTGCCCTGACAACTGCAAGGACCACGTTGAACGCTTTGATTGCATGTTAAAAATCAGGAATGGTGAGAGAACATTGTGCTTGGTTTGTTTTTCATCTTTAAACCAAACTTGGATCTTCAGCCGACAAAGTTTAAATCCCATCTGGCTTGCGCACTTCCCATAATGTTTAGCATTAAGTCAGTAGGCGTAGAGTCGACGGTCTTTTGTGGCTGTTCAAACACACTTTTCGACTACCTCTGGAAGTGGTCGAAAGTGGACAAGCTCAAAACGTTTTAGATCACGTTTACTACTGTTCATCCACTTGTGAGCCGATCGACCAAAATGGATCTTAATACCAAGTGTAAACAGGGCCTTAGTGTTTTAAAACAGAATTTAATCAATGACATTTCCCTAACGGTAACTGACCGGTTCAAAACATACTTTCAAAGATTGGAAAGGAAAACAAAAGTGTTGGGTTTTTCACTATTCGCATGTAAAGGAAAATACAAAAGTATTCTACGCTACTCAAATGAACAGTAGTGAACTCTTGGGATTCAATTTCTGATGATCTCATCATCTCACAAAATTTCCAAATGTTGAAATGGTTTATTCAACATTTCCTCAAACAATGAGGTATAAATAAGATATCAGTGCTGTGTCAGAGGTCTCAGATCCACCCAGCACACAGCAGAGGGATTGTGGGAAAGCACTGCCTTCATATACCTTTCCACATTCATCTGTCCTAGAGCAAATTGGCTGCCACCAGGGTTGGCAAGGATCATCCTGCTGTAAATGAAGACTGAGCCAACATAGACGGGCCTGTCAATTTGGCCCCAGCATCTCTGGGACCTTTCAGTCCCCAGACCTGCCTGCTCCAACCCTCACCACTATTAAAAGTATACGCAATTCAACTATGGCCAAGGGAAATATTTAACCATAGCGCTGTCAAAGCGAAGACATATAAAAATTAAACCCCTGCTCTTCCAGGGCCAAAGATGAGAAAGTTGAAGCCATTTACCAAAGTGGAAGCAGCAAGGCGTATTACCTGGGAAACAGAGTGGTTTGTTTATTAGAATAGTAGTACGGGTCGACATACCTGTCAGCGGATTTTCCATCTCACTTGGATTAATGTTCCTCTTGTGCGTCTGCATCTTCATCATTTTGTTATCCATTTAGCTGCTTTATGGCTGTTTGTAAACAGAAACAAAGAGCTACTTGATTTCCACCGCTGAAGAAATGGCTGTCATCTCAAGCAGTGATATAAACAGTGGCGTAATAATTGAAGTGCTTTGTAAGCTTTGACTAAACAAAACACAAAGGGTACTGGCCGTTGGACACACTGGCAGCAGGGGAACAATCTTCTATTTGCTTTGATTTGTGTAAATCTATTTAGCTGACAAACCACCTGTACCAATTGAGATCAATGGTTTAATCCAAATGCTAAGTGTTCCTCGCTGTAAATGCACATGTTAATAATTATGGCGGCGAGGTGTCATTATATTCCTGTAAAGGTGTCTCGAGGGATCCGACTCCAAATGAGAAAGCTTTGTCTCAATTATGGGCATTTAAACAGGGGGAGTTCGAGATAAGATGAAATAAAAATTACCCTAAAAATATACTGACAAACAAATTGCATAATATCAGGGGTAATGTATCAACAATCCCCTGAAAAGCCTGCCTCCCACAATGTTTAATTTTCATAACTGCGGGTAAAGCGGTTTCGCAGTCTCTGTGGATAATTTCACATGCTTTTGTTTAAAATCTAATACGGTGGAAAATTACCTCCAGTACATTCATTCCCCCCCCCCCCCCAATCCTGCCTGATAAATCGTGCCATTTGAGATGAGAAGAAACAGGTGGGTTTTAAACTGCAGCTTGCCTGAGATGACTAGTGCAAGTCATTTCCATTTTGAGAGGTTTCTTTATTGCTCTCAGTTTTGTTACATCTGTTTTCTGCCATGCTCCTTCACCTTGCCAGAAGTTTCTTTGCAACATCGGCTTGTTCAATTTGTATTCCTAAATTACCGAGCATACCATCACTGGCTTATGACTTTCTGAAAACTGAAACGCACCTGCAGCGAACCAGAACAAGGAGCAACTAGGCTAATCGTTTCATCTGCGTTTTCATGTTTGTTCGCCTTTTTAACACTGAGCTTTAAATGTGTTTCCGAATTAGAATCACTCGAGAACGTTTAGACAACGGGATAACTTACTTTAATATTTTTTTTTTCTGACTTAAACAAATTAACGTCAGTCTCATTTATTACAATTAAACTAACCGAAAATGAGGCTGTATACTCAAAATCAGGACGCACGGTTGTCTTCCAAAAAGAAGAGATTTATGTTCACCGTTAAGTCAATGCGGAATTTATATTGGCCAATTTATATTGTGTTACGGGGCTGGGGGGACGATACTTTTGCATAGGCCTAAGCGAGATAAAATTCTATGTTATTTAGCCTACCGTGTAATTTGAGCGCACGCGAAATCGCAGATTTTGCAACTGGTTGAATGTGGTCGCACGGATATTCGACGCGTTGACCAAAAGAAAGCTTGAAAAATACTTCTATGTGAGCTGTAGGCCTACTTCACAATACATGCGGTCCTTTTTCGCTAATATGACCTCCCCCTCCCCACTAACGTTATACTTACCGGTACTCTAAATCAGGGGCGTTAAATAGTACTTTGGGGTTTAATTGGTCGTATAATGAGATCTAATATATGTAGTGTGTTGTGAATAAATACATAGATCCGCCTAATCTACTCATGCACTGTAACCCCTAAAATCCACTGGATCCGTCTACGGCGCGGAACGTCACGCCGGGTTCACACCGGACGCTGAAGCGACGCGGAACGGAGGCCGCTTCCTTTCGGCGCCCATGTAAACCTATGGTGTCGTTCACACCAGACGCGGAGCGGCGCGGCGCAGCCGGCCCGCGCCGTGAAGCGCCAGTTTCGGCGTCTGGTCTATTTTTTCCGCGAGCCGCGGGGGATCCGCGTCAATTCCGGAAGGAAGTTGCACCAAGACACACTCGACCATCCGGTCAATTGTCTAAATAAAAGCAATTTTCAAATTAAAATACCGCGAGTGACAAATGCGAACACACAAACAAACAGGGAAACAACGGATGTATATTTAGGATGTATATTTCAACGGTATATATACACTACTATGATGACTGTCTATTCTCTCTCTGGCTGCGTGTGTGTCTCGACAACGGATTAATGAAGTGTACAAACTTCTTGGTTACAGAAACATGGTGTATTTATATTATGAGGTTATTTACTTATCCATGAAGTAAAAAAAATAGCTCTGAATAAACAACAACTGAGCAGAAGCGCTTGTCGACCTCCGCGAAGAATACGCGTCAGGCGCCGGTGTAGCAGTCGATTCGGTTTCCTACAGGAATTCCTGTTCCCTTTACGCAATCATACTACAAATCGTGCGTAGTTGCCGCTTTACCATCAGGTTACCATATTACGTACCATCAGAATTGAATAGGACAAGAAGCACTGAATGTACGGAAAGCCAAAAGGTTAAAAAAGTATTATTTTTTAATAAAAAAAAGTTATTATTATAAGCGAGTTTTCCCTGCTCTGTCATTTCAATCTAGCTTATATTTATCTACGCTTTCCGTACTTCCAGTTGTGCTTTGATGCATCTGCTACGCATACGCAGACATGCCTCTTTGAGGGGGAACACAAATTCCTGTAGGGAACCGAATCGACTGCTACACCGGACCGCGCGTGATTTTCCGTTCCGCGCCGCTTCCGCGTCGCTTCAGCGTCCGGTGTGAACCCGGCGTCAAGAGAACACTGTATCCGCGCCACTCAGCGGCATGCTCTAAATAACGTATACTTTTATCTCGCCTATGCCTATGCGAAAGTGTCGTCCCAGCAAATTCCATTTTCTGGCTTCTATAAATTCCGCATCGACTTAATGGCGAACATAAAAATCCCCTCTTATTTGTAAGACAACCGTGCATCTTGACAGTGAGTAGCCTACGGCCTTATTTGTAACTAATTAAAGTTATTAAACTATGTTCATAGACCTAACTGTTACCTACCTGTATTGAGAATGAGAATGTGACGTCACGCGTTTCAGTCCACGTTGCATTGTGGGAAGGCGTCGCCATCTTGGCAGGATACGCTATCCGTTGGTTACTTCGACAGTGAGACCGAGAGAAATAGCGACAGAGAGAGAGAGCAGCTTGATATTTGTTTGCATTTTTGCGATAAGGCACAGTTTCTTGGGAATAAATGAAGAAGGGCGAAGCAAAAGGAAAGGGGCTATATCGGGAGAGACTAAATTATTTATTATTTAGAGAAACTAGTTGACATCAACAACATGGACCCGTACGACCTGCTACAGAATGGACGAAAGACCCAAAGCACTACCACCTTTCACATACCCTGACATATTTACCTACATATTTACATATCAATTACCTGGTTTATGGTATCAGTGCCTAACGTTACTGCCTACACAATGCAAGAGTTCAGAAGCTTTAAGTCATTATAGCTTATGAACAATTCTGCTGCGACTGGGTGCAAGACTTAGAAACCCCCAAACCTGTAACGTTAAACTGCCAGAGTTCAGTCATACCTGATGTGTCAGGCCTCATTCATATGTGGAAATAAATCTAATATGAATCAGATACGTCATTTGCACCTGCCGTGCAACATCAAGCGGACAGATCGGACATTCCCGTCAATGCCAGTCCTACGTCATTAAAAAAAGTGTATTTTTAAAACATTTCGCAGTACAGATATATCTATAACAAATTCAACAACTCTAGCTGAATAACAGAGTATTCATTTCGTTCGTTTGTGTTAAATAAAAGGCGAACTGTGCTGAAATGTGTTGCTTTTGAAATCATGCTTTGCTCGCTGTTGCTGCTGTCAGTTTATTGACAAGCAGTTTCTCTAAATAAAGCTGGCTAGCAGTCTCTCCCGATAGAACCCCTTTCATTTCTCTTCCTTCTCCATATATTCCAAAGAAACTGCGGCGTATCGCTAAAATGTAAACAAAGACTAAGCTGCGCTGTCTCTCTCTTTTGCTATTTCTGGAATGTTAAGTCGCACCTCTGTGAAGTTCTGAATGCGTTGCCCCTGGCAACCGATAGCGTATCCTACCATCATGGCCGACCAGCTCAGACCCCGCCCAAATCCAGTAGCACCTCATTGCAGTACACGAGATCCAGGGGGCGGAGTCGGATCCAGATTAAGGGGTGGGGTTGGGTAGGTTTAGGGGTGGGTTTAGGGATCAGGGGGTGGAGCTGGGTAGGTTTAGGGGTGGGTTTAGGGTTAAGGGGGTGGAGCTGGGTAGGTTTAGGTATATGTAAGGTGGGAGGAGTTGGATCTGGATCCAACTCCTCCCCGTGGATTTCATGTTCTGCAGTGAGGACCATCTCCCCAAATCGGCACGTGACTACTCACTCTCAATAGCTTGACGGTTATTTACAAACTCTAGTGTAGCGTGACGAAACGATTCACTTGATTCAAATAGCACTCGAAGCAAACAAAGTTTGAATCGTTTTTCGAGCCGATTCCTTTAGACGGTTCAAAAACGGATTCACCGAGTCTCCCATTAATTCACAAAACATCACCCTCTCCGCTAGATGGCACATGCAATGATAACAATGATTGTCCTTTTGCCATAGATGGGCATAGTCTTAATGCAGTTACATTTTTAGTAGCTATAGGGTTACTATTTTTTAAACAAGTTGTATGGTGCATGTCTGCTAATTATGCACAACAACTGTCTGCCTGAAATTTATATATCAAATAGGCTATCTGTTTTAGAATAGCAACAGTTCTGAAAATGTCTGTTCATCCTTAACTCTGGATGAATTAAATAGCCTAGGCCTACTGCTCAAATGTCATTTCTCATTTGCATACATAACATGATACATGTGTTAATATGAAGAAAAAGGAAAACGAAAAAAAACTCAGTGCCAAGAACAATTTGTTCTGCAGCAGGAAGTGGTTTTGATCAGCAGACCAAATCGCATTTTCTCTCAACTTGGTCTGAATGTGAAACTATAGCCTCACTGAAGAAACTCAAAACCCCCTAAAAGATCACCATATCAAAAGTTATCTTTTGGTTTTGACATGCCCACTAACAAAGGCATGTTGTTCCACCACATCAAGAAAAACAGAAAACAAAAATGTTTTAAAAATTCATTATTTTGTCATTCATTATTTAGAGGCAGCATCGGCATGATTGATTTGCAGGCTTTCTCTCCCTTTTTTCCTGCCTAATTAGCCTTTGGGCACTCGGTCACAATAATACAAGCCATCTTTTGTTTCCTGTGGCAGCCTTTACTCTGGGATCCATACCCACGCACACATGGGAATACTACATGTCACTAGAGAGCAACTCCCCATCATGGCTGCAGGGCAGGAGTTGAGCCACACGGTGGAACCGCCACCATCCCTCTTACTGATTTATGATCTGGAGAGCAACAATAAAACAAGGAGGAGGCCCAATTATTCTTCTGAGGGAAACTGGAGAAAGTATGTTAGCCTTGACTGCTGGAGAAGTGGGCGTGGGAGAGAGGAAAATGAGTCTGGCTCTATGCAGCAGGTTGCTTTTCTCCCGAAACCCAGCCATCTCTAAAAACAGTCCCAGAGAAACAGATACAGACCAATTAATGAAACCCATTAAACTTTGGTTTCAGTGGCATTGCAGAGGTTGTAGCCTAATATTTACATTAAGTTCTGATATGATTTATCTTTGTATCACTTTTTATAGTCGATAGCAAATACTGATCTCCCTACAGAATTCTTCTGCGTATTATCATTGGTCTCACAGTAAAGCTTTACAGTGATACAGTCTTGCATTGCATGCAATATAAGAAAGCTGGATAGGAAATTTTACATCGTGAGAACATCTGAACACCCAGAGGAGAGAGAACGCAAGCGCTTAAAAGAAGGAAAAAGAGAGCAGTCTTCACATGAAACACTGTGATTCATCAAACTTTGATTAAAGCACTGGTATATGCCATCTCTAATAGCACTCAACAGAGTGATCATAGATTAAACCTGGAATCTGAAAGTCGCTTGACATATGCTTTGATTTAAGTTCAATCAAAGGAATAAAGGGAAGATTGAGGATCCTGAATGAAAGTGTTTGGAGTGCCACCTGGTGACTGTTTACCATATTGGTTTATAAATGTAAATCTTGACAGGGTCACTGTCAGATGAGGTTACTACTTTAACCCTTGTTCGGGACCCCTGTCTGTAAGAACCCAAGGTCATTTTAATAGCTCAAAAAGCATACTTAACATTTTAATATACATTTACAACCTTTCATTATATGTATATAAATTATTATATATTTAAGAAATGATAAAAAATGTTAGTGTTTCAAACAGCCATGAATATCCACACTGCATTTTTTGTGCATTTTAAGAAAATTTAATTTTTAAATGACTTAAAATAACTATTATTAATTTAAAATATACAGTATGGGGTCAGTCAGTCTTAACAGAACATAAGAGTTTATTACATATGACTCAAAGATTTTCATATCTGGAATAAGTTTTGAACCCCAAAAAAGCGAAATGTAATGGTCCAGCCAACACATAGATACTCTTCCATCAATATGAATTTAACCATCATAATAAGGATGCAAATGAACATCATAATCAGCCTTCTTTCACAGATGGCACTGCACATGTTGTTTTCTGTCTGTGCATCTACATTTGTGTGATGTGTTTATTTTGGAAGAATTCAGTGACCCTTCAAGAAACAGACACATTTTGTGAAGTGAATCACAAAAAAAAAAAAACTCTACTTTGTCTTTGTTAGCCAATGAGATGCATCAACACTGACAGGACTAGGCAGATTGTGAGATTTATGACTAAAGTGCAATGACTTCTGAACCCTGTTTTGCCCTGGAGTGCTGTAATGAACACACGACCCTACCCTCGAAGCACAGCTACAACAATTAGCATACAAACAGGAGCAAGATGTTACATAATTAACTTCTCAACCACGCCATGCTAAAAACCGTTGACATATGAGAACATAGATGTGTAAAACTGTGTTGCATTATCATTCTCCATGATAATGAGTTTGTAGGAACAGCATATGTGCATTTCTAATCTTTGTTCTGATTTGGTGTGCTTGGTGAAGAGATGATTTACATCGATCAAAGAGCTTAAATGACATAACGTCAATATACAGTAAATAGGAAGATCTGTTTGCCACAGGCACAAACATAAATCAGATCAGATTAACCAGTTCTTGTAAATGACTGCAAACCCTGAACCTGTATCTGAAGAAGTCTTGGACTCTATAGCTCAAATCTTTTCACAGGCATTTTCCATTAATATAGTAGATTCTGTTTTACTTGTTGGAAATGGATAGAAAAAAATCTCAACCATATCCATATTCAGCTATTAAAATCAAATTTATGGGAAATTTATCAGTATAGGCAAAAAAAATCACCCTAGTTAGTTAGCTCCCTATAGTTATTTAGTTCGCTTTGTTTAACGAAACCAAAAACTTCATTTTAAGAATTTCTGACCTCATTTTTTTTACTCCATTTTTTTAAAGTGCCCATGCACTGACTTTCCACCCATTGAGCAGATAATGGTGGAAAGCATCCCTGTGGGAGGCCTTGAAACCCTGAGCTGAATGCAGTTCTGCTCCAGATGTGTCACCCTGCCATTTTCCTCAGCAACAAAGCACAATCGCCGCGCTCCGCTTGTGTGCTTTCAGAATGGCTGTGTCATGTCACTAATCTCTGGGTGCTTGCCTTTGTGTGTGGCTCCTTCAAGCCTGAGCTCTAGCTATTCACTTTGAGCAGGCCACACTCCACACCTCCTGTCCTCCCCCCCCCCCACCACCACTACAAGACAAGAGGCCATCTGCCCCTCTAATATATGTCAAGAAGACTCCTGAGGAGGAGTGAGGTACAAGCTTGAACTCTCAGATTTTAAGTGCAACTTCCAAAAAATACTATTTGCATATGACCCTTTTCGTTATTGAAAAATTAAACCTAGCAATGTTTTTTTCTTTCTTATTTTTCAATGCACATTTATAACATCTTCTCGTTAAATTACAGAAAAATGGTTAATGCTTCTGCGTGTGTGTTTCCACAACGACTGAGCGAGTGATGGCATATTTGACATCTTTATCTCTTCTAATCAATCTCTCATTCTTTTATTTTGCTATAGGGGAAATGAGAATGCAAGCAATGCATTTGTTGTAGGCTACAATTTACGTTCACCACTATAAAAGCTTACCCAACCAAAATATGACTTCTGAGGAAATGGGAAAATTGGCCATTATCTTATTACGTGTTATTTTTTTCTTCTCTTAAGTTTTATGTCACTTGTGGCTTAAGTGAGCCAGGACATCCATTTGTGCCACCTCAAAAAAAGAAAAGAAAAGGCTAAGACCCCTGTGTAGGGGTGTTAAAATATTTATTCATGTCTATTTCTAAATGAACAGGAGGTTAACACGATCAATATAGAGTGTATGGCTCTGCGACCACTTTACTTTACCAAAGGTTGGTTTTAAAATGTCATAGAGCATGAGGTCATGCTTTAAAGTGGCTTTCTTGATCATGAATAAGCCCCTCTCTCATTACAGGTGACACAGAGGTGAACTTGTCTGCGCGAAAGACCACAGAAGAACGCAACGGAAAGTAGACCAGTGTGAATTCTAGCTTGACAGTGACCTCACAGCATGTTCACAAGGGGAAACAAACAAGTCACAACTTCTTGTTTCTAATGGTTGCTCTCACGCAATCAGTGCGCAAAACAAGGAAATGGGCAAATGGGAAGTGACTCATCAATGTCCTCGACTATTGATTTAATTTCAGACAGGCGATTTTATCGTGCATAAACAGGCTAGTGTTGGGTTAGGGGGGAGTAAACTAGACAGGGGAAGTTTCTCTGAGGTTTTGAACAACATGTGAAGCTACAGCCCTCAGCAGAACACCAGCCAGGTTCACAGAGAGGTCAGCCACTGGAACACTGTGTTTGAAGTAACATGTTGAATGGCAGAAGTTTGGTAGGGAGTGAAAGGGAGAGCTAATTACCCTGCAGACATCAGCAGACGGCATCATTTTTTATTTTTATGTTTTTTTTTTTTTTTTTAAACTAAATGGCACTGGTAAAAACAGCTCTG
Organism: Semotilus atromaculatus; assembly: GCA_031834385.1. NCBI lineage: Eukaryota > Metazoa > Chordata > Actinopteri > Cypriniformes > Leuciscidae > Semotilus > Semotilus atromaculatus. Next base: position 22,218,624 of record JAULUF010000055.1, on the reverse strand, counting down.
CAAGAAGGTGCTCAGGCTTTTATACTTTAAAACTTCCTAATGTAAGTGCTTTTTGAACACCTGCTCTCTAGAGTGGTCTTGTCATTAGCTTACCGGTATATCATTGAATAAAAAGAAGTTAGAATACAAGAACAGATACTTTTTCAGTTTTAAAGTGACTGGAAGATATACTTTTACTAAGATGTTCTATGAGGTTACCATATGCTCTTTTCCCCCGGACATATACTTTTTTCAAACCTTAAAAAACACCCAACCAGGATTTCTAAATTAACTATGCCAAGGATTTTGCAGTAATGTTTCTATTGACGTGCTCTCTGGTCATCATTTATTATTATTATTATAGATTAAAGGTGGTAGGCAACTGTAAAAGGTGGCTGCCTGTTTCGGTTGCAGTGTTCGGTGACTGACGCCTGTCTAACTCTGCTTAGCATGAAACGCGCTGATGACGTGTGATGTCTGTGCGAGCAGGGCGCTACGTTGACCATCGTACCATTGCATTCGGATTAAAACAAACATTTTATGGTCCTACGCCTTCCACAGACGATATATATATATATATACATATAAATACATTTAAGCCACTTAACTTAGTGATTGCTATCAGGATGTGAAGAGACTTTCAACCAGCATAACAAAAAATATTTCTGGAACAACCACCTATCCAACCTTTAACAATTATATGATTATCATTCTATGTGCTCGTATTTATTTGTGTTACTTTGACTATTCTCTTTTGATTCCACCTTCTTGCACGTCATAATTGGTCACTGCAAAGTGCTACATTTTGGTCAAACTGCTTTCAAAAGATTGTGTTTTCAGATTTTTTTTTTTTATGATTAACATTAATATTATTTATAGACTATATCGTTCACACCTTGTGTAAACAACTTTTGCAAAATTTGTTTTAATTTAATTTATTATTTAAGTTATCGCAGCATTGAGGAAAAACTAAACAAAGTATAAGCAAAATTAACAAAAACAAGATAAGACTACACTGCACAATGGAACACTCTTATTGCACATCATAAAATTGTTCATATTAGTTTGCTATAACAAAGGCACAGGCATATTAAAAGTGTGATTTAAAACAGACCTATTTTGAATGGTTTTATGGTTCAGTGTTTTAAGACAGGCTTCTCGCTGATAAATATGATACATTTATTTGGCTTTAGGAACACCTGAGAACAAATCGGAATAATCCATCTTCTGCAGAAGAAAAGCAGAGAAATGTGATATGGGTGTCTGAGGGCAATGACAAAGCGCTCAGAAGTTGGTTGAGCAATAATTTCTGGTGTCAGACATTGAAGACAATAATAGGTGATTCAGTCTGAGTAATGAACTTATAACACAGGTGTTGTCATCACCTGGAATGATAGCATTGATTTAATTAACATCAGCCATGGATGCCAAAAGACTGTTTGCACGAGAAATGCTTTTAGCTCTTAAACAACAGCACATCTGTTAAAGGGATACTTCACCTCTGGAAAGATGAATGTGTATTTAAAATGGGTCATTTATGTAGAAGAAATGTAAAATTATTTTTGAATTTGGAGCCTTCTGAGAAACTGAGAAAACTGAGAGGACTGAGAAAAGCCAGAAAATGTATTTTTGGCTTATGGGGATGAAAGCAAATGCACTTGCACGAATGCACTTGCTTCGCTGCCCTAGGAGGCCACTCCCAAGCCACGCCTACCGGTAGCGCAGTTCAACAACAAAAGTAGGCTACTAGTGAGTCTCCGTGACACGTCTGCCCGGGATTTTGTGATCGCCCAAAATGTCCGGGTTTCAGCTTTTGCGTTCCATAGTCGCCATTCATCATGTTTACTGTGGCGAGCAGGACGAGTGAGGGCCGCGTGAGGCCGGTGACGTGATTACTGATGAGCGACACCTGTGAGACGCACCGGTCTCGTATCTCTCACGGAGGAGCGGGAATTTTCTTAGCAATGTTAAAACACACATCAACCGATCATTTGTAGAGCGTTCATGTAAACACTACATTAAGATTCACCAATCGGAATGAATTCAGTTAGATTGAAACAAAAGGTGTGCATGTAACAATGAATGGAAACTCCAGAAAGCAAAAGCTGAACCCCGGACATTTTGGACGATCTCGATGGGCGGACATGTCCGGGAAAAAGAGGATGTATGGTAACCCCCACTACTCCGCTTTCTCCACAGAACAAGAGCCTGCTAGCTTAGCTTCTAAATAAAAGATGGCTGACACTATTTGTACTTTCTGTGAGTGAGATCTATGGGCGGGTTGAAAACATGCGGGACAGCCCCTACTACTGGCTGTGGCCTTTAGCCTCTGGCCAAAAAATCCTCAGATGATGCAAAATGACGAAAAAATACATAAATCTCTCGTCTCAGGGGGATATGAGGGAGGAAAGAACGGTAATTCGAAAATACTACAGGTTTTCTACTGATACCAAGCTTAATGCTAAATCCTGAAGTATCCCTTTAAGAAACAACAGTCAAAATGTAGTATTTCTGCAGGGGTTAAAACATTTCCAACGCTTGTGTATTTTACAATGAACTCTTCAAAACACATGATGAAACCGTGCCAAGGAAATGAAGCAAAATAGTGTCTCATTTTGCATCCTCTATAGAGTTTAGTTCCCTCCTGGACTACCAGCTGCATCTGTTGATGTATCTTCAAGTCACTTCATCTTGTCAGTTACATATAAAACCAGATGGAAACCACCCCGGGGACGTGGCCCTGCTAATTCAATTAGACAGGCCTCAGCCGTAGCCCCAGATATAGGCAGTCAGTGGACACCCTGAAAAATGGCAGATTCATACCCACTGCCACCCTGAAGGCTTAGGGCCCATGATTGATCAGACATTGATTTGATTTGAAGTGAGAGTGAAGAGCACTTTCCTGGGCTCTAAGTAAGAGGTCTGAACAAGATTTCCCTTGTCAAATCATCTGCGACTTGTGAAGTGACTTTGGCTGTGAACAATAGGGGCTTACAGTTGAATGCAGTTCGAGCAAGATTCAAAACACATTGCTGTGAGTGAGTCAGAACAGAAGACATTTTGAGAATTGTACAGCATCCAATATCTGTCTATACACTTAAATCAAGAATTCTGTCAATTTTAAGGCCATCTATTATAGAGGTCTCATGCAACCCAAACTGCGTTTTAAACAAAATACTGACATGGTTTTCTATTTGAGATATCCGCCAAGTGTGATAAAATCAGCCCGTTCTCATCCCAAGGCGTAATATAATGACGCTTTTGCCAAAGCGTCTATATCGAACGCGCATGGTACCCTTTAGCGTCAATATGAGACGCCGAAATATATGGGTCAGAAGGCGCCTCCTAGCGGTCTAACCCTAACCCTACACCATACCTAAACCTACCCATCTCTCTGCGTGTTATATTGACGCTAAAGGGTTCCATGCGCGTTCGATATAGACGCTTTGTCAAAGTGTCAGAATATTACGCCTTGGGATGAGAATGCGTTGGATAAAATACACATGCCGACTAAAGGCCTGTTCACACCAAGGACAATACACTAAAAAAATTTTTTTTAATTATTTGCTGCCTTAAATTAAGAACAATCACCTTGGATGTTTAAGTCATTTCAACTTAAATTATTAAAATGACAAAAAATAAATAATTAAATTTAAACTTAAATTTTAGACTAAATTTGTTGAATCTTGTATAACTTGTAAAATAAGTTGAAAATTGCTTAACTTATTTTGATGAGTAAAAGCCATATAAAAACATATGTTGTCATAACTTATTGATCATATATTTTTTTTACAGTGTAACTATAACAATAAAAATAAATATATAATTATAAAGATCATTCTAAATTAAAAGAATAGGTCACAACAATTAATGAGGAACAGTATCATTGGAATCACTTTAGAAAAAAAATCCAGCTGACGAATGATAAAAACATTGATAGCCAATAAGAATCCATCCTGCTTTAAAAGGTCATGCATTTAAAGTGGGATGTGACAGAACTGTGTGCTTATGATAAACAGAATGTCATTGTGTGTTGGTGTGGACGCTAATATATTAATTGTTATAGTTATCTTTATAGTTATCATTCTTGGTGTGAATGGGCCTTAACTTGTAATCTAACTTTTGTGGTTACTAAAAACACTGTTAAAATGTCAAATTAAAACTGTTTAATTTTGTTATGACTGCCTTCGAGGGGGTTCGAGCCTTAAATGACACTTTGTTACATGTGAACAGACAATGCTTATATCAGAATTATATTTTGGCTACTTCACAGCAATGCTCTAAGTTTTGCTGTCTGGATCCTGTCGTCAACAGATTTTATCGGTGAAGACATCTCAGTATTAGAAAGTCATAACAGGAAAAAAGGGAAACTGTGGCGTGAAATACAATACAAAATAAACTAAGGGCCGTTACTTACAAAGACCATGCTGGGAGTAAGATTCCCTGTCTGTCCACAGAAAAAGCCAGGAGGCGGAAAGTTTAGCCAGGGGGGGGGAAAGGGAGTCCTCTGTTTACCTTTCTTAAAACACAAAGCCTCATGGGAATCTCCTTTCAGTTGCAGACTTTCATACTTTAAATATACAAATACCAGGCAGTATTATATGTTGAAATGAATCCTTTTATAGTGTACACTGAATATAAATGTCAACAGTAAAGAAAAAAGTGTGTGTGCATGTGTGTCCCAATGAAAAGTACATAAAAGTTAATATACTCTTTAAATACATGTATCTGTGAGTACTTGGCCTTGCACAGCAGTCGGGCATCAGAATTTGGAGTTCAGACAGTAGAAGGCTATAATTATGCCAAGAGTTTCACGGTGTGGGCCATCATTATAGCTTACAGCGAAATTGAGGAACAAAAACAAGTCATGTTAACAGGTGCTTGTTTTCTCTCTCTCTCTCTCTCTCTCTCTCTCTCTCTCTTTCTCTCTCACCTCCAGATAGAGAAAAGAGAAAAACTACTATTTGTTTTCATCTTGCTGCCGGCACATTGCTCTGGTCTCGTCTTTCAGGCTTCTAGAAACCAGACCTTTGAGAAGAGTGTGCCGGCATGACTGTGTTGATTATGAACGCTTTGTTTCAGTCTAGTGTTTAAGAAATATCTGCATGTCAGAGCTCTGTATACATGCAGTAGCAGTTAGTGTGAATGTTCTTGATGCATTATGGTGTTCATGGTGGTAATGGAACGTGTCGGTGACTTCACTCTTTACCCAAAAATGTCCACTCTATCTGTCTGAGATTAAAATTATATTATAAAGATTCTAAAAAAAAAATTAAAGAATATTTATAATATTTAGTACATGTGATATTTAGTATTTTATGACTGAGTGTTTCCTCAAAAAACATAAAATATTTATTTAAAAAATGCAGTTTCAGTGTTTAATATTTAGTTTTTTCTAAAAATGTCCTAGTAGCCTACATTAAGTGACCTTAAGTGGATGTGTCAACTCTGCACTTCCTGGCTTCCTATAGAAATATACAAAATCTGAAATTAAGTTAGAGGATATGATTTTTTTAAGCATTTTGAGCTTCCGCCTCACTCCATCTGACTATACCTCAAATATGACTTGACATGAGACTAATAACACATCAGTAACCTAATAAATAATGAACAACTCTTAAATGGATTGTGGGTGCTCTGAACGCTCATTAGCAGCGTTCCTGACTCTTCCGTTCACCCATTCATGAGGTCTTATGAGCTGTCATCTGGTGCACCGTCCCTATCTGAGTCAAGTCAAGCAGAATTGAGCGGACCATGTGTTTGATGTGCTCTTTCTCCTCTACTTAAGCCACTCTGGCCATATGGGTGGATTTAGAGCAGGGGACACTTGAAAGGGGGCAAAAGGAGTTGCTCCCCCTCGACCCTTCTGTCACAGATAGGCATCATGCTCTTCTACTGAATGCACACAATGGGCTCTGTTGAAAGTTCAGACAGGTACATCTGTATAAAACAGCTGGTAAGTCAGTCAAAAAAGTAGGCTACAAATGAATGTTTTGATTGTTTGGTTACACTTTATTTCGATAGTCACTTTAGACGTTCTACTAATTATAAGTAACTTTTCAACTACATGTCAACTAACTCTCATTAGAGTATTAGTATATTATAGTAGACTGTCAGTAGACTGTTATGGTTATGGTTAGGTGTTAGGGTTCGGGTTAGGAGAATAAGTTGACTTGTATTCGCCAAGTTACTTATAGTCAGTTGAGTGTCTGTTGGGGGACCAATAAAATAAAGTGTCAGCAGATATTAAGCTGACAGTCTACTAATACTCTAATGACAGGTTGACATGTAGTTGAATAGTTACTTATAGTTAGTAGAATGTCTAAAGTGGACTATCGAAATAAAGTGTTACCGATTGTTTTGTTTTTTAGGTTTTTAGGTAATTTCCCTCTGAACGTTCTCAGAACTTTGGCTTACATGGAAAGTTTTTCCCAAATATTGAATAATATGATGCTTTGCCATGGAACTCAAAGGGGAGATTAAATGCTAAAATATTTTTAATATATAATTTTTTCTTTTGTGCAAGATTACGTAATGTTAAGTGGGAGATTTTGTAGTGTTTAATGTTTTGTTGTGCTAGTTGTAGAAGAGTTTCTGTTATGTTGGTTTTTTGGGGGGTTACCATTATGGTAACAATTGGAGCATGTGGTTAGTTTGAGAACAAGTTATAAGTTCTACACTGTTTTACTCATTCAGATATTGCTGTGCTAATCAAAGCATTGTGTTACCTGTTAAGCATTTACTGAATTACTCAGCAAGCAATTGCTATCATTTCACCGTTTCGGTTAAACCAATATAGTCAGAATATATGAGTAACCCACTTCTAGCCAATATAACCTTGAATTTGTTACATGTCGTTTTTTTTCCCCAAAATTTTGTGTATGATATTCCATTATGTCAGCAAAGTCAAAAGTGATTACAAGGTGTTGTTACCTAGACGTCAGGGCTGTGTTAGGATGGCTGTTAGATGTCTTTTAAATGCAAAATGATATTATAGTTATAGCTATTTCTGTTACCACTACTAAAAATGTTTGAGTTTTGTATTACATGTATTACATGATAAATTTAAGTTTGATGTGGCGTATGATTTGGCATACTCAAATACTTCAAATTAAGAGCAACTATCATACATAGTAAAAATAAAAACCTGCAATTTAACTTTGAATTTCTAAACTTAAGTAACTGATTACCTCAACTCTCTTGTGTTTTGAAGTCAATGAAAGTCAAGTCACCCTTATTTATACAGCGCTTTCAATTTTCTAGAAGAAAATTGCGTCATCGTCCACCTTAAGTAAGGCAGATCAATAATATTGTTGAATATTAAATGTCCCCAACTAAGCAAGCCAAAAGCCAAGGCAACAGTGGCAAGGAACCAAAACTCCATCAGGTGACAGAATGGAGAAAAAAAAGCTCGGGAGAAACCAGGCTCAGTCCGGGGCCAATTCTCCTCTGGCCAACGAACGAACAGTGTATAATTATGATTCAGGCAGCATTACAGGTCAGAAGTTAGATTGGATCAGAACATTAAGAATATTTATCCGGTTTCATCTGGTTGGAAGTCGGAGTCATCACGGCAGTATGGAGACGAGTTTGTTGAGCATCAGTGTCAATGGCTGTCATGTCGATGAGGCCTTCACAGGGCTGATGAGGCTGGCACTTCAGGGATGCGTTGTGGATGGGACTAGGCGCAGGTCCAGCATCTGATCTGGATACGGCCCGGATCTGGCTGACTGTGAAACAGAAAGACTAACATTAGCATAGATGCCATTCTTCTTATGATGTAACGAGTACATCCGTTGTGAAGTGTCCTAACTGACCTAATCTATGCAGCCTAATAATCATTTAACTGGTTTGAATAATATAAATGTATAATGTTCTATATGAATGCCAGGTAAAAGAGATGCGTTTTTATTCTAGATTTAATTATCAACTGGCCAGAATTTTGAGATCGCAGCAGATGTGAATGACTATAATGTCAACATTTTAATAATTTAAAATGTATACACTGTTTAATAGGGAGCCAATGTTGACAGAATGGGGCAAAGTCATACTTTCTGGTTCTAGTAAGAACTTGAGCTGCTCTGTTTTGGACCAACTGGACTTTGTTTATTAAGCATGCAGGGCAACCACCCAGTAGAGCATTACAATAATTTAGCCTTGAGGTCATGAACGAATGAACTAACTGTTCCGCATTTTACATTGAAAGCATATGTCGTAGTTTAGATATATTTATAACATAGAAGAATGCGGTTTTACAGATGCTAGAAACGTGCCGTTCAAATGAAAGATTGGAATCGGAAGTAACTGATTACATCAGTTTATTTTGGGTTTACAGTGAAAACTGGGTGTTTTGCAATCTTATGTGCCATACTAACCCATGGTCAGTTTGCTCAGCTTCAGTATTGCAAATTAAACCACAATTTAGTCGTTAGTGAAGGAAGGTAGGAACTTATCATGGAGAAACAGCAAACACCCTTCCCTTCAGACTCCATTTTCTCCAAGAAAGGCTTGTGAGACACTTCTGTGGTTTGTTTTGGGCTATGAGCCAATAATGCATATACATTTTAAGCAACATCCCCCAGGGGAAGTGTCACCATTTGAAATTTCATTTTACCTAACCTATTTTTTCCTTTTTCATTACCCCTTCGTTTTCAAAGTAAACTCGTGTCGGGACGTGTGGGCAAAGAAAATGTGTCAGTGATTTTTTTTTTTTTTTTTTTAATGCAAACTGTAGTGCTTCCTGTTGTAAGTCAACACCAAAGATCAGGCAGGCACCCACTCAAAGCACATGGTACAACATGTGACTGCCTGTTTAACATGGTTTCAGTGTGAGTCACATGTAAACAACATGCAGCAAACCGCCAAAGTGAGAGTCAACATTTCTCATTACACATAATTTATCTGAATAGTAGTGTTTGAAATCGACACCAGACTTTATGAAGGCACATCTCACGCCTGTCTAACAAATTATCCAGTGAATAAATTGCCCTCTCCTCTAATTTCAAAGCGCAAAGTCATGACCTAATGCTATAAGAGGAAGAGCTTTCAGAAAGTGAATAAGTCTGCCCACACCCAAGTAGGAAGTGTAAAAAGGTGCCTTTCTTAGATAAGGCAAACCTTTGTCCTTAAAAAATGTCCATTGTTCAATCATAAGACTTTCCTTACACAATCTTTAAAATTACATTAAGACATTTCCTAAATGTTTCAATGATATGCTATAGGCTTAGAACTGTCAAAGTGCATCTGAATCTCCAAAGTATCAATGTATCAGTGTCATGGATGCAAATTAACTGGATTTTTTCCCCAACAAAGTCCCACTCCTAAATTGAGAAACATTATGAAATATGAGTAACACTATCATTTAGTCATGAAAGATGAAAAATATTCTTGACTGGAACATGACTAGGCAAACCGTATCATGCCGTTCCCCTGGTTATGTTAAGGAGAGGTGGGTGAAAAATATGCAGAACACAACCAAAAAGATGCTGGAATAAATTAGGCAACACCCATTCAACATGTAGATCTGCATGCGTACCATTACCAAATATCCCAAGGCAGAAAACAAAAGCACCATAGAAAGCATATATGGTATTGATGGTTTCCAGCTCACAACAAGCCCTTTAGCTATTTTATTACGGATTTAAATAATGTCCCATCTGAGAACAGAAATGAGTCTTGAACCTAACCTTGATCTTAAACCGAGTTTTTAAGGACCTTTTATGTTTTGTATAGAGCTACTTAATTAAAATGTATCTAATTAAAATGTATTTTCCCCTTGAAATAACTAAAGAGGATCATTATTTTATTTCATGCAAATTAATCATTTCTGTACTCATGTGATATTTACCTGATAAATCTGTATTTAAGAGTAATTTTGACTTTTAAATGTTATCAAGAAACCAAACCGGATGACAAAATGCAAATCAACCTACCTACTTGGGGTTTTCAATGTCAGATCAAAGCAGAATATATAAAAAAAAAAAAAACAGTCTCCACACAAACAGCTGGGTTGTAATTACTGGAAACCCCCTAGCTGAGAATTTCATGATTAATTATGTATCACTGCGTATTTTCCAAAAAGCCCTATCTTATGAACCAGAGCTGATCCTTCAGCCCTCATATTATTATGTATGTGATCCTTTGCAAGCGTGCTGATGGCGATGAATGAGTTGTGGCTGCAAAACAAGCATTGTTTACTCTCTGGAGGCTTTACACATTTCACTCTTTATCTCTGCTGCATTCTTTTACCTTATTTCCATGCTCATTCCCTGCTCCTTAGCTCAATTGCCACTCTTCACACTTTATATTTGAATTCTAAACAGCACACGGATCCTTTATATTCATGGGTACAGACGGCGTATACAGACAGATTGTGTTTGGTGCTCTCAGGACAGGGTATCTTATATTTCACAGGGGGGATTCTAGCTCTGGTTTAGCGAAACACATCCTCCTGACCTGACCCTAGCTCATATAATTGAAAGAAAACAAAACATGGAGGCATTGCCAAGTTAATAATTCAGCCTGACACGACCTGTCAAAACCTGTTTTAACTTCGACGGTGGAGTTTGAAATGCTTACATTTCACATTTCTCTAATTTAACATATTTTCTTTAACTGAAAATTATATTATCTCTTAAAATGTTGCATTTATTTAGATAATTTGTTAGATTATTGACCTAAATGTATTAATACCATCTACAAGATTATTGATCTTAAAAATTTACATGAAATTACAGTAGTTATTAAGCATTACTGTGCAGACTTTGCCTTTCGGATCACTTACAATATAAAATAAGAATAGAAAAAAAAAACCCAAGGCATACCTTTGCTGAACGATTTATATCATCAGCAAAAAGAAAGCTTTAGGCCTTTAAGTGTCTGAACTGTAAGGTATAGAATCAAGCGTTTATTGTTATAGGACAAAGTTACATGATCCTTAAGAAAAAGTGCATACAAATTCTCTCATGTCATCATCTGTCAGCATACACTTTTACATCTACTTGTATTTTTCCTGAGTCACCTCATTCCATATCCATTTCTCACCAGAGGCCCTGCTGTTGATGTTTCACTGTAACACAATGGATGGAGGAATTCCTTCTGGACGGTCCGCAGGGCTCTAACTCAAAGATCTGACCTAATGAGAGGACAGACAGACATAACAACAAACACGGAAGAAACATAAGTTGACTGCATGGATGGCAAAGATGTTAGGCTTACTCAAAAATTAAACGAATAAATCACTAAAATAAGAGTCTCATGTTTCAAAGAAATGCGATTCTGTCGTGGCTCACATTTAAGTAGAGTCACAGAGAGTTTGGATCTGTCATTAAATGTTAGTCAGGCATATGATGGAGGTGACTGTGTGACCTTCTTCTTTCATCACTCATGGTTCCTTCAACAATCACAGTTCTACACAAAACAAATTGCAAAGAGGACCAGAGGAGACCTGCCATATAGTAAATCACACTACAAAGCCTAAAGCAACCTCAAGTAACGGCCTTCACACTGTTCTTCACCCAAGTAACACGATGTGATCATAAACAAAACTGGGACGTCTGGGAGGGAGTTTTAGGTGGTGGGAAAGTTCACTTCAGTTCATCTGATTAAATGAATATGTAAGGACTAATGTAGAGTCAGATGGTCATAAGCAAAATAAACCCTGACAGGGCTTTCAGGACCCCGACACAAAACAGAGTGGCTTGTATTGGCCTTAAGGGAGTCACTTTGCGATAACGACCTGGTGACTGAACATTATCCGCCTTGTTACACTTAGCGAATAAATAAATAAATTGTCATAAACAATTCATTTTGATTTAAAATAATAATAATAATTTAAAATAATCATAATAATAATAAACTACCTTAGTCATTAAAATAATTTATCTATCTATCTATCTATCTATCTATCTATCTATCTATCTATCTATCTATCTATCTATCTATCTATCTATCTATCTATCTATCTATCTATCTATCCATCTGTCTGTCTGTCTGTGAACTTGTGTATTCATTTTCATATTTGATAACCGCAAAACTCTGCTATTTTCTGCCAGGCACGAGTTAAACATACAGATATTAAGGTTATGTCAACAATAATTAAGAGACAGCGTGCATTGATACAGTTTTTTAAAATCGCTTTGGCACATTTTTTGAAACGGTCTTAACATTGCCACAATTGTTTACTGGAACATCAGAACTATATTGCATGTTATTTATTTGTATTATTATAATTACTTTTTATTAACTGCTTTCTATACTATACAAGAATGTCAGTTTTGTCTATCACACTGAGAATTCTAAATATAGATTCAGACAGTAGGTATAAAAAATACTGGGGAAAAGTCAACACTGTAGCACACAAAAATAAAATGAACATTTCTACTTATAAAGTAGCCTACGTTTATTTTTAAAGAAATGTGACTGTAAACCGAAAATGCACAGTTGCTTGTTCATTTTTAGACACTCTATTATGTCTTTCTCTAACACATACCTTATTACATATCTTCCTATTGATCTTCTATGACAATAATTTTCAGTTTTCACATTTCTACAAAAATAAATGTACAGCGCTGATGTAGGGCCTAGATGTTGCTGTTCAGAGTTGTGATGTTCCTCCATGTTCAAATATATATATATATATTGGTTGATTGATAAGATCGTGATTCATATTCATTACAGCGGCGGGCTAATTTAGCAAACGTGTCATAAATATTTATGAAATATTTTTTGCATGTGATGGCTCACATAATGTTTACAAGTTATTTACAAGAATTTGACAATTTCACTGAGAATCAACTCATCAGTTTTGATTAACAAGCCATGTGCATTTTAGTCATTGTGCAAACTGTAGACAGTTGTAGGCTACTTACTCTTTTGCACAAAAGCCAAAACACATGCAATTTGCTTAAATCAATAAGCCTAATCCAAGTCGAACAATAAACTAATTGTTCAGAGATCTGAACTTATTGTTTTGAGAGAGAGAGCAAAAAAAAAAAAAGCAAAAAAAATTTAGCCAAATTGAGCCAAAACGATTTAGGAAAAAGTGCAATCGTATGAAAAACCACTGCTCACTTTGGACGAGAGAGATGCCCTACCCTGCTGAGCTCCGTCGACGTCATGACCCCGCCTTGTTGAATATAAAGGGGCGTGTCAGACATTACGGAGGACTATTTAAATGCTGCTGCTGGAGGTCCGTTGACTGAAGTGTGTGGAGAGACTTTTGCGCGGTTTTTGTTCTTACCTGTTTTAACGTCATGGACTTTTTCGATGTAAGTTGTTTTTAAAACAAATGTAAAATGCTCTGTAGTTTGATATTTGATTGAATACTTAATAATAAGGCTTGGTCAGTTGTTTATGTTTATCATGGCTGATAACCTGCACTTTGCTTGTCACATTTTACTATTCAGGTTTTGTGTGGTTTTAAAAAAAATTAAAGCAACCTTTTTTCTATTTTTAAGTCTATAAAATAAATAATGTGTTTATTTATTTTTTATATCGCCTATATATATATATATATATATATATATATTTCTCATTGCTACTTTTCATGTCAAGAATTGTGACAATAATGTGAAATTAATCAATATACTGTTATTTTCTGCAGCACATCATTTTAGACAACAGCACAGACTTCGGGTCTGGGGATTTTGATGATTATGGACTTTGTGACCTTACGGACAACAATGACTTCCCAAAGATCTTCCTCCCTACTGTATATGGGATTATTTTTGTCTTGGGAATCATTGGCAATGGACTTGTGGTGCTTGTGATGGGCTTCCAGAAGAAGTCAAAGAACATGACAGACAAGTACAGATTGCACCTCTCCATTGCCGACCTCCTGTTTGTCCTCACTCTGCCCTTTTGGGCTGTGGATGCGGCCAGCGGGTGGCATTTTGGGAGATTTCTGTGCGTCACAGTCAACATGATCTACACTCTGAATTTGTACAGCAGCGTGCTGATCCTGGCCTTCATCAGTCTGGATAGATATCTGGCAGTTGTCCGTGCCACAAACAGCCAGGCCGTCAGGAAGCTCCTTGCAGAAAAGGTGATCTACCTTGGAGTTTGGCTCCCGGCGGCCCTGCTCACCGTGCCCGATCTGGTCTTCGCCAAAGTCCACGATACGGGCATGAATACGATCTGCCAGCTAACCTACCCGCAGCAGGGGAACATGGTGTGGAAGGCTTATTTCCGTTTCCAGCACATCATCTTTGGCTTTCTGCTGCCTGGTATGATCATTCTAACCTGTTACTGTATCATCATCTCGAAACTGTCCAAGAACTCCAAGGGTCAGGCCCTGAAGAAGAAGGCGCTGAAGACGACCGTCATCCTCATCCTCTGCTTCTTCATCTGCTGGTTGCCTTACTGTGCCGGGATCCTGGTGGACACTCTGGTGACGCTGAATGTCATATCTCTCAGCTGTTCCCTGGAACGGGGTCTGGAGAAATGGATCTTCTTTACTGAGGCACTGGCGTACTTCCACTGCTGTCTCAACCCCATCCTTTATGCTTTCCTGGGAGTCCGGTTCAGTAAATCTGCCCGTAACGCTCTGAGCATCAGCAGCAGATCGAGTCACAAGATGTTGACCAAGAAAAGAGGCCATATATCCTCAGTATCTACTGAGTCAGAGTCTTCCAGTGTGCTGTCCAGTTAATGGACAATTTTGTACATAAAACTTTCTGACATGGATGACTAAGCTTTCTTTTTTTTCTTTTTTTAAAAAGGGACTTTACTACACTTTTTGTACATTGTAAACTCTTTATTGTGTTGATTTTTGCTGTTGTTGTACGACTTTATTTTCTGGTGTTTTGATTCCAGCTACTTAAATTAATATTTTTTTTAAATGTTAGTACTTTTTTACTTAGTACTTTTATTGCAGGTCCGCCTTGACAACGTCTGTATGCTTGCAGAAAATCTTATCAGGAAAAGTTGCATAGTCTGATTTTGCATAGTGTAAATTATTTGTACAGTTCATTGTTTGCCTGTGTGTGTGTGTGTGTGTGCTGTGCACTTAGCTTTCCTTTTTCCCCATAAGCTTTCTGATATTTATTAAAATGGTAGCTCACACTGTAAAAATGTTTAAAAAAGTGTTGTAGAGTTGTAATTTAATCATGTCACAATTGTTGTGTGTTGACTTCTATTTCATAATAAAACACAAAAATCACCACTTTTAATGAGGTCTGACAGAGTGTTGTCTTGCATCTCTCAAGTGGCCACACACACACACACACACACACACCTACCTCCACCCCCAATCTCTCTGTGGGGGTGGGGTAGAGCTAAAGGTCTGTCAAGTTACCAAAACAAAAGCTCCACCTGATCTCCTGCTGAACAGAATGGCTGAGGAGAGGGTCTGTAATTTTAAGAACATCTGTGTTCTTTACCGTTTTAAGCAACTGCTGATACAAGACACCCATCAACCTACAAAGGGACGGAATTGGCTTTCCCTTGGGATGTCTTGTTGTATCAGATAACAAGCAAAATAAGTTAATAAGATAGTTTGAAGATGTAAAGAGTGAAATTCTAAAATCTGCAGAATGCAAATTTTAATGGGTTTTTTTGTTGTTTTTTTGCTGAGAGAAATAATTACATTTTGAATATCACAAAACCTTTAAAAAAAGTCCCACAAATCAAAATATATAATGATAATGAGGTTCAAGGCGGTTAAATGTATTTTATCCTCCACTTCTTATTATTAACATGTCACGTTTCAGCTTTATCATATACATATTTTTTTTACTAATGATTCTAATCAATTTATGCTAATAAATACCAACTCTAATTTAAATTTAAATCAGCATAAATGCATATATACCAAAAAAAAAAAGCACTTTACATTAATGAGAATGCTTAAGTATCTTTTTTATTGAATGTTGACATGAAAATTATGTCACAATGCAAAAATCTTAAAAGCTATACTTTTATATGGTAAAAATGAAAGAAGAATTCCAATTCCTAAATGATGACAAAAACAAAAACTTTGGATGGGAATTTTTTTCTTTCTTTCACCAACTGTTAATACCATGAACAAGGCACTTTTGACCTCTTTTTGCAATGCAAAGATATCGGTCGTCGTCTTGATGAATAATAATCAGGTTACAGAAGCAAGTTAGCAGCCCTGAAGTATACACCATTCATACAGAACATTGATATTCACAAGGTTTGTATTATAATGACCAAACTCATGTTTAATACAGCATGTTAAATTACCATTTCTAAAGACTCCAATGAGGTGTGAAGTACCCTGCATCAAGTCTTTAAGGTTTATGGTTATTCTTCACTGTTTGCTCTCACAGTAAGAGGCCAGTAAAAATAGAGAATTGGGTGCTGCATTTTGTTCATTTGGAAATGTCCTGGAATGGTTCTGTCATTAGCATGAGAGCTGTTCTCAAAAGCCACGGCACACCATTAACACTCCATTGAGCTCAGCTGGACCATCTCTCCCATCTCTAAACCGCCATTTGAAAAGAGACCAACCAAAAGGAGCTTCTGGAAATCTGCAGGGAAAACCCATTATCAAACCCCACTTAACTCAGAGCCAAAGTAACCTCAGTCAAGCACATCACAGGTCAAAAACAGATGTTAAGTTCATCCAAACACCCAAAACACAATGAGTCTGTTAAAATGATTATTTTAAAAGAAAATAATTATGAACAAAAGATTACAATATATATAATTAAATGCATTTTTTAAGTATCTAAAATATGGTCAGAAATGTGAACAACCTGTTTTAGATCTGCAAATAAAGCTGTAAAGGGACCCTTAATGCACAGAAGGATGATAAGAATGTATTTCCTATCCTTGCCATTAACAGGAAGGTTGCTTCCAACATTATGACCTTCTGACACACACATACACACACACACACACACACACGCACACAGGTTTACATGTTTTTTATTGGACTTCCCATATACATAATGGTTTTTATACTGTACAAACTAGGCTATTCCATCCCCTTAATCTAACCCATCACAGAACACTTTCTGCAGTTTTACATTTTCAAAATACTTTTTAGTTTCAGTTATTTAGTATGATTTATAAGCTGATTTCCTCATGGGGACCAAAACAAAGAGAATACATTTGGTCCCCATAACGTAGGGAATAGCAGGTACGCACACACGCACGCACGCGCGCGCGCACACACACACACACACACACATTTTTTATTTGGACGAAGTAAGAAAATCTAAAGAGGACACATTTCAATGAGAGAGCGCGCGGATAAAACATAGGGATAAAACCATAGGATAAAACAATGACTAGGAACCTTTTATGTGGAGACGTGTTCTACACGGATTAGCAGGGACGTTGTGAATGTGTAACAGCAAAACACTCCCACCTCTTTTCACATGTCCTGCGTTCCCAGTGGCTGTCATTGCACATCAACACAGCTGAAATTTTAAATATTCAGCGCTTTTGTTTCACTACATCCGACCAGAGCTGAAATATGACTAAAGAAAATGTACAAGGGTGAGGATCCAATCTCATTGTTTTCATCGGATGTTTAATATTTGTGGTCATGGCATTTATTAGCTTGCCTTGCTGCTAGCTCAGTCTAATAGAGTTGCTGCTGATTGCATCAGCAGTTTAGAGATCCTTAACTATGACAGCTGATTAGACTAGTATCTTTAATTAATGCCAATTAACGTTATACAGAATATTAGAAATTCTAGATAACCCTTTTGCAACAGTGGTAACTTTTAGGTGTGTAGTAAGTTAACTTATAGTCTTAATCAGTTAACGTTAGTTGGGGATGTATAGAAGAATAACTCTATTCTCCAGTCTTCAGTCACACGATACGTCAGAAATCATTTTAATATGCTGATTTGCTGCCCAAGAAACATTCTTGCAGAAAACTGTGTGCTGCTTAATTTTATTTTTTTTTTTAAACCGTGATTCGTTTTCCAGGATTCTTTGATAAGTAAAAAGTTTAAAAGAACAGCTTTTATTTTAAATAGAAATGTGCTGTAACATTATGTAACATAAAATGGTTTTACTTTCACCTTTGATCAATTTAATCTGTCCTTGCTAAATAAAATATTAATTTATTTTTAAAAAATCGTACTGACCCTACATTTTTAAATGGTAGTTTATAGGCTATATAATAAAAATACCTACTTTTAGTTTTCAGAAAAATAAAGTGAAAGTAAGAACCAGAGTTTTAACTGCAGAAATGTAATTGAAAACTGCAAATACATTGATCATTTCATTTGAATGATTTGCAGTTGAATTATTATTATAGATTATTTATATAATAATGCTATGCTGTTCCCAACGTAGTGTTACCTGAACAATACTGTTTACGGTTTAATATATAAACCGTAATTTGATGATTCATATGATCACAGCTGCTGTCTGGAGTGGTGTGAAGGGCATCTGAAAGCTCCACCCTTATTTTTATATCCCTGCTCTGCCCCGGGCCTTGTGTTTCTGTAAATACATAACCCCAAATCTGGCACAGGCCTTTAATTATCGGCAGCCTTCTCATTCTCTTCTATCTGCCCCAGTGCTTCCAATTTCCTGTGAGCAGAAATTGCAGTGATGCTTTGGTGGACCGTCATCCGTGAATTCCCTTGAAAACTGGTCATACCTTCACTGTGGCCCTTTACGTCCTTCGCTGCATTACGTGCTAATGCATAATATTGAGGGGGGAGTGGGGTTGTTTATTGCCCACTTTGGCACGGTTAAGGCCTCAGCAGTGCCTGCGGCTGGACCATTGTTGCCTTGTTGGCAGCGGTAGTGCTTGGGAAGACATTCACAGATCCGTTTTGTTTAAACTTCTGTAGCACTGTGTGTGCACAGGCACTTGATCCTGTGTTGCCTGAGGGCTGCCATATGGTCGCCTGCCCGGATTCTGCTGTTTTTGGGGGTGCTTTGTAGATCAGAGTTGGATAAAGAGCAAGACTATGCTCTGGATTCATAGTTTCCTTGTTTTGTTCTGTTGTTTGGAGCAATTAGTGTAATACAAAATGTCTGGAGGTGGAGGATGGGCTTGTCCTGCTCATGTTGTTGACCACCTGTTACTCTTGCGGTTTCAGATTAAATGGTGGCATTGGTTGTAATGCCATATTTAGCATCCATAGAGAGAGAACTGAATTTAAACTTAGCAAATGAGTGATTAGTAACGGGGCGTATTTAAAGTGGTTGGTCGGTCCTTTAAGCCGGGAACCATGTGTTATATGCAGAGAGTTTCAAATGGTAATAGAGATCACAAGGGCATGTCACTTCCATTAGCCTATGCCCTGTGATCAGTTTACGTATTGTTGGGGTTTCAGTGTAATTGTGTTTGTTTTAAATAACTGTTGTACTTCTTGGTAATCCATCTCTGCCATATTAACTAATGATGGATGGATGGATGGAAGTCTTGGTAAATGTTGGACTCACTTTGTTAATGGACTTGGTCAGCCAAGTGTCTGAACTAACCTAATGACCCAGGGACTCTTGTTTTAACGCCAATAAGGAAAGTATTAAGAGTCATTCATTTAAGTTTTATTCCAAGACAAATAGTATCTAAATAAGTGATTTTTAAACAAGCTTGTTTCCTGCCATATCATTTAGAGGAAATAAAAAAAATGGCCAATGCTAATGTCCAGTATATGTAATCCGTATATGTAATAATAGTGAATGAAATGCCTAGAACATTTACATTTAGTCATTTAGCAGACGCTTTTATCCAAAGCGACTTACAACTGAGGATTAAACCAAGCGAGTCATCGTGAAGAGGCAAAAACAACGCAAGAAGTGCTCAAAATACAAAGTTCAGACATAGCTCGGAGTAGCATAAGCCAGGCAAGCGAGGATTAAAGGAAAAGTTTTTATTGTTTATTTTTTTATTTTTATTTTTTATTTTTATTTTTTTATGTTAAGTGCTCCCGGAAGAGATGAGTTTTCAGTTGTCTTTTGAATGCTGTCAGTGATTCTGCATTCCGGATGACGGTGGGGAGATCATTCCACCAGCATGGAACCGTGAATGAGAATGTTCTGGAGAGTGATTTTGTGCCCCGCTGTGACGGTACCACGAGCCGCCGCTCATTGACCGATCGTAGGCTTCTGGTAGGGAAGTAGACTTGTAGTAGTGAGTGGAAGTAGGCCTATGAGGGAGCTGAACGAGTGGTCAATCTGTAAGCAAGCATCAACACCTTGAACTTGATGCGAGCAGCGAGTGGTAGCCAGTGCAGAGAGATGAACAGAGGAGTGACGTGGGCCCTTTTGGGCTCGTTGAAGACAAGACGGGCTGCAGCTTTCTGGATCATTTGTAGAGGTTTAGTTGCACATGATGGAAGTCCAGCCAGAAGAGCATTTCAGTAATCAAGCCTAGAAATGACCAGGGCCTGGACGAGAACTTGTGTTGCATGCTCAGTCAGGAAAGGCCTGATCTTCCTGATGTTGTGCATAGCAAACCTGCATGATCGAGCTGTCTTTGTAATGTGGTCTGTGAAGGTCAGCTGGTCATCAAAGATTACTCCAAGATTTCTGACCGATCTTGATGGGGTGATTGAGGAAGAATCTAGCTGGATAGTGAAGTCGTGCTGTAGAGACTGATTGGCAGGGAGGACGAGAAGCTCAGTCTTTGCCAGGTTGAGCTGCAGGTGGTGTTCCTTCATCCATGCCGAGATGTCCGCCAGACAGCTTGAGATCCGTGCAGCTACTGTGGGATCATCTGGTTGAAATGAGAGGTAGAGCTGGGTGTCATCAGCATAGCAATGATAAGAGAAACCATGTGCCTGTATGATGGGTCCCAGTGATGTGGTGTAAATGGAGAAGAGGAGCGGTCTGAGAACTGAACCCTGAGGAACTCCTGTGGTCAGTTGATGTGCTTTGGATACCTCGCCTCTCCATGTGACCCTGAAGGACCTACCTGTGAGATAGGACTCAAACCAGTTGAGGGAGGTTCCAGTGATGCCCAGTGATGAGAGGGCGGACAAGAGGATCTGATGATTCACAGTGTCGAAGGCAGCAGACAGGTCCAGGAGAATGAGAACTGATGATTTGGAAGCAGCTTTTGCGATCCGCAGGGCTTCCGTGACCGACAGCAATGCAGAATAGTCTAGATGTTAGAATAGTCAAGATGTTTTTTTTTGTGTATTTTATATATATATATATATTCTCAATTTTCTCACATTTTGTCAGCAGAAGTTTGGGGTCTGTTTTTGAAAGTGTCTTATTCACACCAAGGCTGCATTTATTTAATCAAAAACACAGTAAAACTGTAATATTTTGAAGTGTTATTACAATTTATTTTCTGTTCTATTGTAATATATTTAAAAATGTAATTTATTTATGTGATGGCAAAGCTGAATTATCAGCATCATTACTCCAGTCTTCAGTGTCACATGATCCTTCAGAAATCATTTTGATATGCCGATTTGGTGCTCAGAAAACATTTCTTATTATTGTCAATGTTGAAAACTGTCGTGCTGCTGATTAATATTTTTTGGAAACATATGTTTTTTTTAGAATCGAAAGTTGAAAAGAACAGCATTAATTTCAAATAGACTTGTTTTATTATACATATAAATGCCTTACTGTTATGTCTGATCAATTTAATGCATCCTTGCTGAATGAAAGTGTTAATTTCTTTCTATCTTTTTTTTTACATGTGAATAAAATACCTGAGTATTAAAATGAATTACCTCTTATAACCATGTTTTGTGAAAAAACAACAACAAAAAAAAAAATAATAATAAAAAAAAAAAAATAAAAAAAAAAAAAATATATATATATATATATATATACACACACACACACACACACATACAGACACTGTATGTGACACTCAGGTAGTGTAGTCATTCCCACCCTTAACTGTTATATCAGTCTGTTGTTACAGTATGGGACAGCCATATCGCGTGAGTGATATTACAGTAGACAGACATCACACTTCCTGTACTGCTATAACTGGACTACCTAGACCACAGGAGCACAAGCAAACATCACTGATGAAAGTTTAATTTAGCCTCTGTTGTTTTTTTGGCCATGCTGCAACAATAGATGAAAGACACAGCAACTTAAAAAGCCAGCGGGACACTGTTGGTTGGAATGCTTTCCCCCCATCTATTAGAAAAGCTTCCCGGAAGGAAACTTAAAAAAGGTAGATGGAAGTTTGACAGAGCTGTTTTTGGTTGTCTTCCTGTTTCAGAGCTGGTGAGGAGGAGCAGCAGGCCCAGTCCAAGAAAGGCCTGAAGAAACAGCAGAAGGAAGCAGAGAAAGCAGCGAAGAAGGCAGAGAAACAGGCCAAGCTGGTGAGGCGACACAAACCCTGCCGCAGTTCTGCCCACCCCTGCCGTATGGAGGGAATCTATTGTTCTGCTATTCCTGTTCTTACAAATCTGTTTATATGCTCGAACATAAGACCGTTTCTGCATCCAGAAAATATTTTCCCAATATTTTAAACAGTCAAATCAACCATCTGCCTTGTTTCGTTTGCTTAATGTGTTATTTCACTTGAAGTGAATGAAATTGAGGCTGTAAGGTATAGAAGTACAATTTGTTCAATAATGTACTGGCTTTTTTAAATATTTATTTTAAAAATGCATTTTATTAAAGAATGAAATAAATAACAATTGTTTACAGAGGGATTGTAGCAAAACAAATGTGCTTTTTAAAATGATATATACACACACATATATAATTTAAATAATAATAAAATAATACATTTAACAAAAATAACAAAACAACATATAATAACAAGTATATAAGTAAATTAAAACAGTGCAATGCATCCAAAAATACCTGTGTTCAAACATTGTAATCTTAAAGTCTTTACTAAACAGTTTTTTTTTGTGGCATTTGTGGAATGTTTTGTTGATTAAGTGATTGACACTCAAGTACACAAGATTCATTAAACAAGTCAGAAACAAGCAGAACAAATCATTACTAAATGAATGCATTGTTTGGAATAATTTACACTGAATCCGCTACTGCTGTAACTGCAAAACTCTAACTTAGAACTCTAGTGTACTTGTAGAAATAAGTGTTTTGTGAACTTGCCGTGTTTGCCTTTCTACAGAATAATCAGCATGTGTTTTATCTTGATGTTAGCCCTTACTGAGGATGGTCTTTTTTCCCTTTACTGTTGAAGTTTTATTGAAATCAGTTCCTCTGTTTGATTCAGGCCGCAGAGCAGCAGGATACTGATGAGGATGTAAGTAATGTTCACTTATTCCGAATATCACATTTCACATGTTAAAAGACATTGTTAAAATAAATAATATATATATGAATGAATGGGAACTAGACTCTTTTTTGATGCACCATAAAAGTGGTCCATATGACTAATTGCTTTGTTTGAGGAACATACCAATGTAAGTCATTACTCACTGACTATCATAACCCTTTTGATGTTAGTTTCATTTGTTTCTTTAGAGTTTGATCTTTTTCAGTAAAGGCCATTGCACACTGAGTCCGAAATTCGTGTCCGAAATTTTCGCACGTTAAAAAATAAATACGACCTCACGTTATGTCAATCACGCTTGCACATTGCCTCCGAAACTTTCGTCCGTCAAAAAAAAAATTGAATCAGGTTCGATTTTCTGCGTTTTTCGCATCCGTAGCAAGCAGTTTGAATGGTGTTTGAATGGTGTTTTGACATTTCAGAGCCACCGAATCAAGAATACGAAAAAACGCATACGAAAATTTCGGACTCAGTGTGCAATGGCCTTAAATCTGTTGATCTAGTTTACAAAATCAGTCTGAAAGATTTGTTCACAAATTTAACCGATCTTATGGTCCAATCTCCAGGTTCTCAAATTAGCAGCTTACTGGAGTAGATGATTATCAGTATTCAAAATTTTGAATAAATTAACAAATTTTTGTATGTTTGACTTGGGCTCATTTGGACTAATTTTATGATACTTTTGCATCTTTCTTAAAACTTGGATGCTTTAGTACCCATTCAAACGTTCTCTTTTGGTGTTACAAGGATGAAAGTAAGGCACATGGATTAATGACATGAAGTTGAATTAATGATAACAGAATTAAAAAATATTATGTGAACTGTCCCTTTAAAATTCATTACCATCCCTGTCTTCTTCTTTTCTCCTTTCAGGACTTTGCCAAGGATCGCTATGGGATCTGTCCTATGGTCCAATCCCAGCAGAAACTGGGTCAGTGTCCTTCTCAGTTTTTAAGTGGAGATTTAGGAGGGCATCTCGCTCCCACAGGATGAAGATAGACAGGTTTCCCTGTGCAAAATTAGCCATAGAATAATAATTAGGAATATCTTTAAGCTTAAGAGATGATATAAAGCTTTCGGGATCTCCCTGACGTCCCCTTCAGCTCTCCCTGATGTTCCTCCCCTCGCTGTCACACATAATAGTCTTGAATAACAGTATGAGATAAATCTCGTACGAGGAGTTAGGTTGACATCACTCCCAACTGTCCGGCTTTGAGTTTTTAAGCTCTGCTGCTACAGAACAAAGTCGTCTCCCACCAGCATTGCTCTCGGGCAGAGATAGACGAAGCTTTCATGTGGGTGGATTCTGGATCAGCCAAACGCCTTAAGCACTTTCACTGGGGCTAAGTGGGAACGCCCCGTCTCCGCTGCCTCTTAATAAAGTCAAAATGTGAGTCAGTGGAGGCAGGGTGACACTGGCTTTGTCAAAACGGAGTAGAATTCACGTGATGGTCACCTTTCAGATGGGGCTTGTTATGTTTCATATTTATTAGCCCTCCTCCCGGTGGCTTTGTAATCCGAGTGAATGTCTTTGTGGAGCTCTGTGTACAAGGGGGAGGCCTGTCGTCTTTGATGTCTTTTCTCTGAGACTCTCTCTCTCTCTCTCTCTCTCTCTCTCTCTTTCTCTCTTGGATGGAGGCAGACAGGGCGTTGGTGCGTGTCCAGGACCTGACACCCGAGAAGACAGAGCAGCAGATCTGGGTGCGTGCCAGAATTCACACCAGCAGAGCTAAAGGTAAACTCCTCCTCGCTCTTACACAAGCTCATCTGCTGCTGGAAGTGTTGCTCAATTCATTTCAACACGTGGAAACTGCTCTTACTAAAGCTCAAGGGTTACATATTATTGCAATTTATTAAAACTTAAAGGTCATTGTCTTAATGAAAGGTATGGAAAATGGGTTTGTATCATCTAAAACTGTTGAATATAAAGAAAGATTTGGAACAGCATCCTACCATACTATGCATGCTGTTGTTAGAGTACACATAATTTATACTGGGAAGGTTCAAAAGTCATATAATACCCTGATGATTTATGGTGCAGTCAAATTTACCTACTCAGCAAAATTATGTGATGTGAAATGCAGTCATCTGAACAGGAATCCAGCCGATATGGAATTTCAGATGAGGCAAATCATTTCTTCACGCGGATTTTGCATTGGATTAAAATTTGAAGTTAAATTTAAACTGGCAAGTCTGAATGACCACTATAAAGCTGCTTAGTTTGGAAGTGCCCTCTGAGTAAGTGGTTCTTCATCCATCGCTACATTGTTGATAATGGAACAATGGACTTTCTTTGGCCGCAAAATGTTGTTAACATGACTGCACTTTCCTGCACTAACCAAAATATGAATGTGAACACAGTTTCTTAGAATGCACTTTCCATTCTTAGTGCGACAAATGAACAGGATGTAATGTCTGCCGCTGTTATGTTCTCTGTATTGATTTATTTAATCAGACTGCCAAAAATTAAGGTATTTTAACAAAAATGTAATTAACAATACAAAACAACTTGTACAACAAGCCATTGTGTACAAACAGCAAATTTTCTATACACATGAAATAAACAAATTACGTATTAAAATTGATAAAATGTGAAGTATGCAATTAGAGCACGCTATATTCATTGGCTTGTCATGCCACAGTGGGGGGATTGAGATTGTCAGTTTTGAACACGTTTTCGTACTTCATGTACTTTTTTTGTTGCATAAAATGTATATATAATACACAGTATGCAGCAAGCTAAATCTTAGTATTCAACTTCAAATCTAGACTTATTTTATTTATGTTCCGCGATGTATGTAATGCACATTCGCCAAATAATAATCATGATTTACTACGACAATGGGATTGTCACACCCATGATTTATTTATTTTTTACTTTATTTTTATATAACTTTTCAGAACATAGACAAACAGTAGCATACAGTCAACACAGCTTCATGGGGATTTACATGGAAATTATTTCAAAATGTGCCATTTACAGAAAAAAAAAAAAACTCTTTCCACACCCAGGATTAATGCAGGTGATGTGGACCATTAGGGATATGGGTGCCCCAAACATGTGCCTTATCTTTGCCAAATTTATGTTTGGATGAATTGCAATGGCGATGTAGGCCTGTAAAAATAGTGGCCATTTTCATTACAAAACTGACAAACTTTCTGTGGTTGTGTTTTCTTAATAGTAAATGTCTTTAATAGAAACTTTAAGTGAAACTTTGTGGCTTCCCCTGTCTTTCCCACACAATCCAAGTCTGATGGGGTCCACACGTACACGTCTGGTTTAAGAGTGTAGTAATGAATAAACCATGTATTATGGCTATATCACTAACATTTCCTTCCAGGACAACTTCCATGTCAAGAATCATTTAACCTCCAGCTTCCCTCATTCTGTCAGTGTGCTCTGGGCCAAAAAATGTCCTTTAGCACAACAACATCCTGATTTGCTCTGTTTTTAACTATCTGTCAGGCTCTGAACACTGAGGGGGACTTCAAAGAGTCTGGGTGGTCTCTGATCTTGACCTGATCCGTGTCAGGTTTACACAAATCGGAGTTTGTTCACTCTCAAGGTGTCTGATTAGCAATTTGGTGACAAGTCTGGACTACGTACATTGTGTCTTTCAAAGAGACGTCCGGTCTGTTGATGTCTGATTGGTGCCAGTAGATTTGTTGCTTTTATTTAACTCCCCTGACTAGCGTTGAACCAGCCTGCTCTACAATAATCTCAGTGTACAATTGTTGATACACTCATTCTTGTAGTTCTGGATTTGTAATCATAAACCATATACTACATGAATGTGTTAGTTTCTGTGAAGACACAGGAAACAGCATTTGCAAAAACATATTACTATGTGGTGTAGCATGCATGCAGAGTGAGATCCCTTTGTGGACTGGATTGTGAAAGTGGAGATTATTATTGTGTTGTGTTACCATTCAAATGGTTGGGGTCAGTCAAGTCTTTAATGATCACTAAGGGTGCATTTATTTGATCAAAAATAATACAATTCGTTAAAATAACAGATATATCATTTTTGAAATATATTTGAAATGTATTCAAATTTTCTGTTTGAATATATTTTTTAGAATGTAATTTATTCCTGTGATGGCAAAGCTGAATTTTCAGCATCATTGCTCCAGTCTTCAGTGTCACACAATCCTTCTGAAATCATTCTAATATGTTGATTTGGAGCTCAAAGACATTTATTATTATTATCAATGTTGAAAACAGTTGTGTTGCTTCATTTTTTTGTGGAAACTGATACTTTTTTCCCCCAGTATTCTTCGATGAATAGAACGTTCTAAAGAACAGCCTTTATTTGAAATAGAAATCCTTTGTAACATCAAACATGTCTTTACTGTCACTTTCGAACAATTTAAATGCATCCTTGCTGAATAAAAGTATTAATTTCTTTAAAAACCCAAATCCCCAAACATTTGAACAGTAGTGTTGTGTTATTAGTGGGCTCTTTGTCCTGGACCGTAACAACCACCCTGGTTTTAAGGTATGTTGAGGTATGTTTACTGACAAGTTGTTTTTCCTCTAGGGAAACAGTGCTTCTTGGTCCTGCGTCACCAGCAGTTCACCGTGCAGGCCCTGCTCGCCGTGGGAGAACGTGCGAGCAAGCAGATGGTCAAGTTTGCAGCTAAGTGAGTATAGGCTATGTTTCCTGTCAAACAATGGTGGGAAAAGTGAAGTCCTGGCGACTCATTCCATTTTGCCATGTTAAGTGGCGATCGATAAAGTTTCACTTTAGAACAAAAGCACCATTTTTGCAGTGGGAAATGGCTTTCCCTCAACACCGTAATGTGTCGTTCCCCTTAAAACAACAAATAGTAGATACATCAGAGAGACAGAGATCTACTTTAAAGTCTGTCCAGAATGAATGGCTCTGGGTTCGGGGTCAAATAGAGGGTTGTGGGACAATAGGGCCAACATTCAGTGACGCATACAACACTGAAACCTTTCGTTTCATACAATGCGGCACGCGAGTTACCGTTTAGTTTCTTATTTATTATCGGCTCAGTCTGTATGTATGGAAATATAAATGTTTGTAAATGTTTCATCAGATAGTAAGCTTTCATGGCGATATAGTAGACAAGTCACTTTGTTTTCAAGTTCACTTCCAGTCTTTTAAGAGGGTCAGAGGGGTTTGCTGCTTAACAGAGCTAACATCCTCTGTTTGCTCATGCAGCATTGAATGGAGGCTAAACTCTATTCACTTTATCAGTCATGAATTAGGAAGGGTGTTTTCTTCTGGGGAGTTCCTTTCCAGTTCCTTACGCTGTTGATCTTGTTTCCCTTTGCTTGCGTTTTAATGTAATTGTTCTTGACTGAAAGGGTGATATCTGTGCACTTGGTTATTTGTTATCTAACTGAAAGATTTCACTTCAGCAGAAATCTTATATGAGCGTTTCCAAACATAGCAGATTTTGTGTTTTGTAGAGAAACTTCCTCTCTCTGTGTGTTACGTAAATGTCTGTGGAGTAACATAACAGTTGGAGAGTTTCAGTTTGGGGATGTTAAAGAAATAATCTAGTTCCCGTAAAAATGCCATTTTCTTTTACTGTTGCAGCATGTTTAACACACCCAAGTTGTTCCATCAAACACCTCATTTATTTGATTTATGTACCTGTTCATAAAAATTTCAGAGTACCAGAATTATCTAAAGTAATGATGTGGCATATTTTAAGTAATGTAGATCAATATCAGCTTACGCTAAGATGCACATTCCCCATGTCTATTGTCTACCTGGAATTCTGTTTGAGAGCAAGCTCACATTTCCTAAAACAGGTTCATTATTCAGTTTTTTTTTTAAAGTAAAATTGATGAAAAATATCATGCAAGTTTGAATATTGCAGGTTGAATAATAAAAACCTATTGTAAAATACATAGTTTTGAATCTCAAATCAGTTTTGGATGGGTCGTGTTCAAAGAAATATTTAAAAACTTGCTCAAATAAACTTTTGATATTATATGTTATGTTACTTGGCAGAAATATTCTATGTATTTGTTGTAAATATTTATATTTACATAATGTTTTATAAAAGCAATTATTAACTTGGATGCATTACAGTGCACATTACATGGTTATTTTCACATCCTTTTACCATGGTACAATCTACCATTCAGAATCTACATGCAATGCAAATGAAAAAAATCTACATAAATATAATATAAAATATAAATTTCATACACTGTTAAAGTCAAGTAAACAGTCTGTCAAGTAAACAAATAGTCAAACTACAAGCAATAGCACAAATAAACAACAGAAAAAAGATGCAAATGAAATAAACTCAGGTTTTTCAGGTAGTAGTTAGATACAGATTAAAGGAGCTGTATGTAAGACATTTATTTCAATTAATCATAAAATGGCCCTGATATGTCACTAGACATTAAGAAATCATGTTAATTTCAAATACTTATATCACTGACAACAGTAGTCCGGCCAGGATATTGTCATTTTAAAAAGTGAAGTTGCAGCCCTCAACTGATGTTGATGTTGTCATGTTGTGTTTTGGTCTGATGCTCCACCCTCCACCGATCTACCAATCACGAAGTCAGTAGTGTTGCGGCATCTGGGTTGCCAGCTCTGCTCTAGTTACCACAGCTGCAGCTACAAACGTGTCGGATAAAAAAAATATTGGATCCTGCAGCCTATCTGGCAACCTAGAGTCAGGGGGGAGGGGGATACACCGCTCTACAGTAATTTGAAAGTGATTGCAGTACCAGTTTTGGCCACAATCTTACATACGGCTCCTTTAAGTATATTATGTACAGAAATTGATTCAAAGTATTTATGTACAATAACACAGCATAGTTTTCACTCTATAAATTAAATATAGATGAATCCTTATGAAAGTTACAAAAGTTATTCAGTCAAGAGCATTGAGTGATCTTTTTTGCCGTAAGTCTGTCGTTTGATTAACATTAAAGACACAGGTTGCAGCAGCAATATTAGGCACTGTGCACAATGCACTGATCCAATATACTGATATACTGTTACACATGCGTTTTGTTTCTCCACATGTTTACGTTCACTTATTTTTTTATTTGAGCTGTTCACAATCATATTTGTTACAGAAGTCATAAGATTACACAATAATGGAAGCTCAGGAGGGGTAGGCTGAAGCAAGGAAGCTTATGTGCGCCTACCCCTATGTTCAATACTCTCAGTACTCATGGATTTCATGATTGTATTTCCAATTGTAACTCGACTAATAACACTGCATTTAACAATTTATATAGTATTTATAAGTTACCACAAAATATGCATAATTCAAGTATATCATTTTCATACCCAGGCACACACAACCACGAGCGTGCACTTGTTTACGTGTTACATTTTCAAGCATAAAATCAGTTATATGGACATCACAAATTGCAGCATTTGAGATGGTGAGAGCTTGTAGCTACATTCCACATCAAACGTATAATGTTGCAAGCTTATAGAGATAACTATACAGTGTTTGAGTTATACATCTATTGTACAAGCAGCATGACTACATCTGTAATAATAAGTTCTTCCATAAGGCATTATGTCGTGAGGGATAACATTAACACAGAATTCTGCATACTACTACAAACAAAACAAAAACAATCATAACTGACACAACTGACATGACCAGCCTCCATATTTATCATCATTATTAACAGTATTGTGTAGAAATTAAATTTTCCTTATACTTGTTATCTTGTTATCACCTTGTTGTCATTACTATCTCCACAGCAACTGGGTATACATTTACAACATTCAAATTCAAATTCAAAAAACTTTATCATCTATCAACCAGTGATAGAAATTTGTCTTTGGTTAAAAAGGCTCACATATACACAATATAATCACACGCACATCACAATGAAAATTGTTACAAGGAAAAAAGTAGGCCTGCCTTACACTATATAAATGATTAAAAGGCTCAAGTCCAATATACTAATTAACCTTTTTAGTCTTATTTAAAATAGAAATAGCAGTAGGAATAATAGAGTTCCTGTAGGCTTTCTTCTTGGCCAAAGGAACTCTAAAGCGGCAACCTGATGGCAGTAACTGAAAAGAGATGTACAGAGGATGAGAGGGGTCAGTAACAATGGAGTTTGCTTTCCTTTTTACTGCACAATTATAGAGGTCTACTAGTTGAATTTGCGGGGCCCCAATAATTATAGATGCCTGTTTGATTACTCTGGATAATTTTTTCCTATTTTTAGCAGAAACAAAATTAAACCAAGATACAATATTAAAGGTCATAACGGATTCATTTTGACCAAACATTCATTTTGATTATGAGTTGTACCCTATCTTGTGTTGTGCATTAAAGTTTGGAGTGGGTCTTAGCCCCCATCCAACCGGCTCGCCCATCTACCCTAAATAATTGTCTAAACGGGCGATGTTTGCAACCTTTGCTCTGTGATGCGTTTAGAAGGGCTACAGGCCCTGTAATTGTACAATTTACTATCCAATGGCTAATTAAAGAGATTTTTAGTCGCCTCAACATCAAATTTGGCTTGCTTATGTGAGTGATTTTCTCTCATTGTAGAGGGTTGCTTTGTATGTATTGAATTGAAATTTATCTTGAATACAAACCAAGCTATAAAGCCACTCAGTGCTGATGTCCACCGTAATTTTACATGCTTCTTTACACCACTTCACCTCCTGTTCGTGCCATATCTGTGTATAAGATTATTAAGGATTGCTCCAGACCCTGATTAGAGTTTCTTTCCTGGTGAGCCTTTCCACCTCAAACTCTACAGACAAGCACCATGTTCTTTGGAGCACAAATCCACCTAGATGATTTGTAGTCTTCATCGCTAAAACAGTCACTCATATTTGAAACTAACTAACAGCTCTCTATCTTAATTATTAGCCGTGCGTGCTAATCTTCTTCAGTAAATTTAGTTTGAAATCGAATGTTGTTTGACAAAAGCGTATGCGCTCAATCAGAGGGCAGGTCAAACACACTTGCTCCCTGTGTAATCCTCTCTTTATATCCACCTCTCTCTTCAGCCCAGTGTCCTTTCAATGCAGAGCCCATCATGGGCGGCTTAGTGTTCAGTAACCAGACTTAATCAGGACTTATGAAGAGTGTCTGTATGGAGATTGTTTGAGAGAGCCGTGTGAGCAGAACTGATCCCAGAGCGATGTGTCCGCTCTCTGAGAAGCAGCTGGCAGGGACTGGCGCGATTCATTCTCACTCTCTCTGGTCTCTCATTACTCCTTTGTAATGACTAGAGCTGAAGGTTGCAATCTCAATTTGTGCCGTCTGCTTCTCCAGCAGACAGTTGGCCGTCGCTTTTACGTTTGACCTTAGAGAGACGACATGGCTTAGACTTGCCAATCTAATATTGTTTCACTAAAAGGAGTAGGTCATCCAAAATGAAAGTGGTCAATGTCTCTCATGTCGTTCCAGACCGGTTTGGCATTATTTAAAATTTTATGACAGATCTTGAATGAGAGTTCAAAGTGACTGTGTCTGTCAAGCTTTAATAAATATTGTATTCCACTGAAAAAACAATGAGAAGAGGTTAAGTAAATGATTTTATTTCCATCTTTAGGTGAATGCCCTTTATTGCTAATATTTTTTTCAGTATTTGTGGTGTTCTGCGGTTGAGAATCCTGTGGCCTTTTTGTTTGTGATGTAAAGAACTTAAAATACATACGGTTTAACCAAAGTAAAAGTGATGTGGTTTGTCTTCACAACTGCAATGTTTGTTTGAACTGTGAAAAGGAGAACTGTGTGTATCACGTAGGAGAAATAGTTTGAAACAATAAAGAATTGCGAAGGTACTGTTGCCTAACAATGTGATCTCATGAGCATTCATGAAGTTGTTCTAATTCTATTCTAAAAGTTGTTTGAAAAACATCTAAGATTTATCATAAAGTCTTTAAAAAAAGTTTTTATAAAATATAAAATAAAACCCTTTTTGCCTTTTTAGGGAGATCTATATTCATTGTATTGTGACCAATTGGTTTGTAAAAGAGCAAGTGTTCTGTACACTACCGTTTAAAAGTTTAGGGTCAGTAAGGGGAATCGTTTTAAACAAAGTAATACTTTTATTGTTTGAATTGATCAAAAGTGTCAGTTAAGACTGCTATTCTTTGGAATTTTCTGTTCATCAAAACATCCTGAAAAAACATATCACGGTTTTCACAATAAGAAACTGCTTTCAACATTGATGATACGCCCATAACCTGTATATATAATGTTTATACAATATTTATGAATATTTGTAATCACTTTTGGAGTGCAGTTTTTGATTGTTCATGCCAGCTGTCCAAATGTGTTTTTCCCCTTCATCTTCATGCTGTATTTTTCTATTCACAGCCTCACGAAGGAGAGCATCATTGACGTGGAGGCTGTGGTGAAGAAGGTCGAGCAGAAGATCGAGAGCTGTTCACAGCAGGATGTGGAGCTCCATGTTGAGAGGGTAGAGATCAAAGATCTATATTACTCGATTCAAAGAATACATCTGATTGTTCTCTGTAAATATTGAAAGTTTAATGGGAAACAATCCTCATCATGGAATATAAGATTTTTGTGTCTTTCACAACAATATGACTCACAAAAACCTGTATGACTTACTTTCCTCCGTGGAACATAAAAGGAGCCGTATAGCACAATGTCTACAAGCTTCTGTAGTTCTTGCAGTGAAAGTGAATGGGGACCAGGGACAGTTGAGGTCACTATTCACGTTTATTGTATGGGAAAGAGCATCTTAGACATTTTGCTTGATAACTTCTTTTTGTTGAGGAGTCTTTTATTAAAGCTGCAATCATAGTTTAAACTCTCTTTTCTGTCTTTCTCCTAGATCTTTGTGATCAGCCAGTCTGAGGCCAGACTTCCCCTTCAGCTAGAAGATGCTGTCAGGCCAGAGGGAGAAGGAGATGAGGTGAGAAACGGTCAAGAAAAAAACCCAAATGAAAACCGTTAAAACCGTTCTCTCAGTTCAGTGTTACGATAATCCAGAGGTTCAGTTAGACATGTTGAGTTACCGTAAAAGAAATGCAAGCATTCTGCACAGTATATAGTACACTGCATAGTATTTATTTTTTGAAAACCATGAAGGACCAAACTTTTTAATAGTAGTATGTTATATTTTTGACAGGATTGCATTGTGGTACATAGCATGCCTTGCAGTGTAAAGCCCAAAGTAAAATTAGTTTTTTAGCGTATGCGTACAGTCGAACACATTGCCTTTCAAAGTATACTCCATTTGATAGCATGTGCGAAGGAAAGCTTCATCTTTGTCCAGTGTCTGTCCATTTTTCTCCAGAAGTTATGACTGATAAAAATATCTTGTATTCTTTGAAACTAAAGTTACTGCTATCTCATAACCTCCTCACACAAGCGCTTGTCAATGCGGGCATCCGTCATTGTTTCAGTCTCCGGTGTTTTGTTGTTGTTCTGTCTCTTTAGTTTAGTTTTCTACTGTGAAACGAGATCTTGTGGAACAACTGATTAGTGCAAAACAAATTCAATGCGCACGTGCAACTCCCACGTTACAAGAACCGTCCTGTGAGCGTACTATTCTGGTAAGACGACCCTTGTGCACTAGTAAAAACCAAAGTATGCTTTGGGCTTAAGCTGCTGTGTACTTCTCATAGCAAATGCAGCAGGTCATCCAGGCATACCATGCATATGAAAAATTTGCATACTGTGCACAGTATACATGCTACACACTACAGAAATGGCTATTTGTAGCTTCTGTCTTTTCCCCTTTCTTGACGTCAGACAGTGGATGGTGTTTATGTAGTAAGATAAAACCAGCTGCAGTTGCTGTCCAGGTGTTCTCTACTGGGATTCCACAACGTCAGTCAGACAGAGCATCTGCCGCCTCATTACGCCTGTGTCTTATCGGCCCGGTGTTGAGCTCCTACAGGCTTTATGAAGGAAAGATAACTCAGGAGCCACATGGGGCAGCCTCTGCAAGATAAACTATATGAATCTAGTTTCAAATATTTACACTACTGTTCAAAACCTTTCAAATGTTTGGGTGGGTTTCTTATGCTCACCAAGGTTGCATTTATTTGACCAAAAATACAGAAAAAAAACTGTGATATTCTAAAACATTAGAAAACTATAAACATAGCACAGCTGAGTTTTCTGAATCATTACTCGTATCACATGATCCTTCAGAAATTTTTAATATGCTGATTTGGTGCTCAAGAAACACTATTATAAAAAGCGATTATTATTAATATTTTCATGGAAAACATAATTATTTTCAGGATTCTTTGAAGAATATACATTTCAAAAGAACATCATTAATTTGAAATATAAATCTTTTGTAACCTTATGAATGTCTCTACTGTGATTGTTGAGCAATTTAATTAACCCTTGTGGAATAAAAGTATTAATTTCTTTAAAAAATACTGACTTTTGATCAGCACTGTATATTATACCTGCAGAATTCCCAGCTTGTTGCAAACTTTCTTTTTGTAAATTTAAGTATAAACGTATAAAGAAAAAATAAAGTTCAATGAAAATTATAAATATTTCTAGTAAATATAAAATATTTGCTATATATATATATATATATATATATATATATATATATATATATATACATATATAAATATAGTGATCAGGCTAGTGATAATGTTGTCATGGGAAGTGCAAATTAGTCTGGCAGAAAAAAAACCCCTTATTGTTGATCCCTGATGGAAGAATCATATAGATTTCGAATGACATGATTTTGAACCATTCAGAGTATTTGTGAGCTGTCAACAGAATTTCAAAGAAATTTTGAAGTAATCGTGTTCTGTTTCTTTCAGGAGGGAAGAGCCACTGTCAATCAGGACACCAGACTGGACAACAGAGTTATCGATTTGAGGGTAAGCCAAGAGTAAAGTTTACAAGTGTTTCCGTCCTTCGGATGAGATGTTAAACCGAGGTCCTCACTCTCTGTGGTCATATAAAATCCCAGGATGTCCTTCGGAAAAAGAGTAGGGCTGTATCCCCGACATCCTGGCCAAATTTGCCCATTGGCCTCTGTCCATCATGGCCTCCTAATCATCCCCATATACTGATTGGCTTCATCACTCACCAGTCTCCTCTCCACCAGTAAGCTGGTGTGTGGTGGGCGCACTGGCGCAATATGGCTGCCGTCGCATCATCCAGGTGGATGCTGCACATTGGTTCATATGGAAAGCGTTTCGAGTACCCAGAAAAGCGCTATATAAATGTAACAAATTATTTATTATTGCTATTGTTACAAGAATAAAGTTTAAACCTAAGCCAAAAGTTAAACGTAAACCAGTACTATTTAAAGTCGGCATGAAATTAGAATTGACACTTTTTTTACTTTGTTAGCGCACAAAACTGGTTTTGTGGTGAACAATCAACCCGTGCAAGTTAATACACATAAAAAAAAAAAGTTTGTCGTGGTAATCTTTAATCAAAATCAGAAAATTTGCTTCTCTGGAATGCCGTTCCTTCTCTGATGACGTCAGTTGGATGGCTTCGGATGAATAATCTTCCCACTCCCCTCCAACCATCAGTCTGCTATGAGCAAGAGATGGAGAGGAGGTGCGCTAAAATAAAACCATGCTCTTTATTCAATATTCAGTTTCACAACACTAAAGTAAAGTTGGTTGCAACTTCTGGTTCATGCGGACCAATATAACGGGGTCTAAATTTATCAGTTTTATTTTGATAAACGTGACTCAGTATAACAATTTTATATGAATAGAGTTTTTACTGTTATTAAACATGGATTTGCGAGCATAAGCGGAACTAAAGGTGTCCAAATAGACACGTCGTTGTCTTTGGTGAATCCGGCCAATTGTGAAACAGCTGTATCGTCATCATGAGAAACTGTACTGACTGAACCAGCTGACTGCTTTTGAATCGCTCTCGCGGTATGCTGGCATACGTCACGTGGCGTCAGTACTGTCAAAAGTCTCCAACTGGCATGCAATGCTTCAACTCACGCTAATCGTGCATAGCAGCGTCTTTTGAAGTTGAACACACCTATTGAGATAAATGGGAATGCTATCGGATGCAAGCGATAAGGTTCTGAAATAAAGGAGAATTGCAAATGAGCCTGTTGTTCTGAAGCCCTGATAATGTGGATGTAGGACTCGGGCGCTGCGATTGGCCGCCTGTGCTTTGTGAGCACCTGTTTCTGAGACAATGTGTCTGTGTGCTTTTCACACTTTCATTTTACTGAAGAGCAGAGCAATAAACAGTTTTCAGCGGTGGCAGGATTAGCTCTAACATAATGAAATACCTCCATGTCACGCACCCCCACACACACACACCTCATGCTTTTTTTGTTTTTTTCACACACCAAAGGAGATTGAAATCTGGCAGTGTTGTAGGACTGTCACAATGCACCTAGCTCTGAGAGAGCTGCTCTTTTTTTGAGAACTTCCTGAAAGGGAAGGCAGAAATCTGAGAACGTGAGGCGGGGGAGTCAAATCACAGGGCAACAGTTTTTCGCACCTCTTTAGTTTTCACTGCAGCCTTGTGAACACTAAAGTGATGCACACAGCTCCTTTCTCCACGCCTACAGCGAGAGACGTGTGAGGACGTCAACTGAAACCTGCATGTTTCCACACTCCACCGATAACAGATTTGCATATAAACTGTACAACATCTTAGCTTTACAGACTAGTCACTAAATGTTCTCGCAACGTATCCCCTGGCGCCGGGTTATCATGATCTGCACTAAGAATATAGACAGACTGTCTTAATATGTTGACTCCTTGATATTTATTAGCTGATTAATAAGAGGAAGCCCTACTGTCCTGTTTATATTACATTTACTGCATGGTTTTAAAGTCATAAATTACTACACAATAACTGTTATTAAAAAAAAATCTATTTTTAATTCCTGCAGAAATATCAGGGAATATTCAAATGTTCTAAATCTAAATTTTTCTAGTTGCGTTCAGCTGTATTTTACTGCTAGAAATTTGCTGTTAGTGAGTGCAATCTCTATTTAATGTTTTTTTTTTTAAACTCCTCAAAAGTTGTATGAACCCATTTCAAAGTTATAAGCCACTAATGATAATATGGACTTTTTTTTCCTCTTCCAAAACCAAAGCTGTCTACTTAAATGTGGACATTTTGCGAAAGGAAGGCAGCATCTAAGATATCTTGTGTTTAACCTGTTCTAAAGCAGAAACACATTTATGATTTTGCAAAGAGGGTGATACCAGAGTGCATTGTGACAAGCTCAAGGATGAGAAATATCAGTTATAAATATACTCTACAGTTCAAAAGTTTGGGGTAAGATTTTGTTGTTGTTGTTGAAAGAAATTAATAGTTTGTTCAACAAAGATGCAATAATTTAATTAAAAGTGACTCTAAATTCTTAAAACAAAAATTTGTTGATCAAATAGACTTCTTGCTAAAATATGATAAATTCTTACCAACCCCTAACTTTTGAACTGGGGTGTACTTATTTTCAGTACTGAAACTGATCATTTCAATAGTTCCGTCTAAATAATAATCCTCTATCTTACCCATTGTCGGTGTCTGCTATGTATTTATCTATTTATCACCAAAACATGTTAACTTCAAACCAAAGTTCGCCAGCCATCTTTATTAACACACCCTCTTACAGTAAGAACAACTCTTATCTGTTTGAAGACCAGAAATTATAAAACGGTTTGTCAAGTTTGCATATCACTATTAGATTTATCAGCAATATAAACTGACAGTTATGGTATCATAAATTTAGCCTATCCTGCTGAAATCACGCAAAAATAGCAGTTTTCAGCTAATGCACAAGCATGTTAAATTTGTCTGCAGAGCTGTTGATTTTAAATCAATTGCATTTCATTAAGAACCTGCCTTGGAAGGTTGCTGCCTATGTAGGGCAGTGCACTGCAAGGAACTTTCGTTTTGGAACAGAGCTAATTTATGTGATACTTACCGGTCTAAAAATCCCCCTTAGGGAGTTTTAGAGGTTTATAATGTGGTCATAATGAGGTTGAAACTACAAACATGAAACCAGGATAGATCTGATTCACTTAAATCTCCAAAGAAATCTTAATGTTATATCACATAATGAATTCTTGCCTGCAAAAGCTAGTCTGTCCTAACTAAATCAAATCCAGTAAAACAAGAGCTGTGAAATATTGATATAGAAGCTGATTGTTTCTCTAGGATTTATGCAAGCTCTGTAGGTCATGAAGAATCGGAAACGTGGCCCATATCACGGGTCATCAGGGAGTCATCTGATTCATGGGAAATTCAAATGCTGAGAAAGCTTTTTTGCTCAGTTTCCCATTGGATTCAGGAGGTTTGATTGTTGCTGAAGATTGATTTTGCAAGTACTGTGTCCCTTTGGTACTGTGAAGAGGACCTAATTTATTTGTATCTCTGAAAAAATGACCAGAATATATTACATTGCCAGTGAGATTTTATTCTAACATCATAAAAAGAAGTCTTCTGAGATCTAGCGTTATGTTTCCTCCAGAACTTCTGCAGAAATACTTTCAAAACCTTTGCAGTGGAAAGTAGATGATTCAAGGTGTCACATTGCATAAAAAGAGAAGTGCTGACATCAGTCCCTGGCACACCCAAACAAACTGGTTACATAACATGTTTACTAACCCATGCGTCTTCCCTCACAGACTACGACCAGCCAGGCCATCTTCCGGCTGCAGTCCGGCGTATGTCAGCTCTTCAGAGACACCCTCATCAACAAGGGCTTTGTGGAGATTCAGACCCCCAAGATCATCTCTGGTACGACCATCTCCAAGTTCACTTCATCTCTCTCCTTTTGTTCTCATCTCTCTGCATAATTTTGGAGAGTCAGAGGAAGTCAACATTGGTCTAAGCATGGTAGAGGAGCCATCAATGGTCTTACATGAAATTATAGCCTTATTGTAACAAATGCTACAGTTAAACAATTACAAGAACTAAGGTATATTTTAGAATCAAGAGCCACGTGTAAAATGTGTTCTCTCACGATGACTGAAAAACCTGGCATTCAGATATTCTAAGAGATGACAGACGGAATCATCAAGAGCCTAATGAACTGTTAAGGAGTAGAAAATAAACTATTTCAATATAAGAAAATGTGAAGTAAAGTGAGCTTGACTTCATGTGGCACTTTGAATTTGAACATTCTGTCAAACTGATAAGGTTCCATGTGCTTAAATAATATAAAATACATCATCTTATGTAAGCGAGTGATTTTTAACTAGGCTATTATTATTTATTGCAGATATATATCAACCAACTTTGCATGTGTGGATGACACCACAAAAGAAAACCATTTTGCAAAAATAAATAAATAAGCAAATAAACAAATAAATAAACCTCACTGCTAAAACGGTTCACACTTCAACCCCTCCCAATGTTCAACCCTTGGTCTCATCAACTTTCCCCATATCTGAAACAACTTTTCTGAAATATTATTCAGCAAAATGCCACATTACAGCATATACTGCATATTAAACGTGGTTTGGGTTCCAATTTGTCTTTAAAATCAGTAAATAATGAAAATCCACTCTCTCTGTTTGTTTTCTAAATGCAGGCTTGGTAATAGTGAACGATTCATCCATTCATGTTTTTTTGATCTTGTAATTTTTAATCGTAATATCTTAAGTCAATCTTCTGGTGAAACAACAGACTTCTCTCTGGTGACTTATACCGGACTTCTCCAATCATTCATTGTTGTTCTTCAGTCCCCCATTCAGATCTCCCTTCATTCAATCATCAACCCATGGATAGAAACCAAATGATTAAAAAAAATCTTTTTTTTTTTTTAAATCTAATGTACCTCACGATACGGAAGAAAAGATCTGCCGCTACTTTCATTACATCGTGGCTTTAACCTCACAGAGCTTCTGAGATGTCATAAGGCGAACAGTCTTGTCTCCGTGTTCACACTGGAGTATCTGTATTCATGACGGCAGGGACAGAGTAGTACAGGTTTTATCTCTGTCCTCACACACCGAGGCTTCTAAATGATTTCCTGCTCATGGTGTCCAACTTAGTTTATTGTTCTTTCTCTGCACCTTCAGTCTCTAAAAATTTCAATTTCAAGGATTGATACTTTTTCATTTTCGGAGGTAAAAAAAACGTAAAGTTTGCGACACTGTCAAAACACTGGCTGAAGAAAAAGTGGTGTTTGTTAAGGAGATATGCCTCCAGTCACTGATAGGGGGCCATCATGTTAGCACTCTTGAAATGGTGAGTACACCGAGTGCTATGGGATCTGCTGGGATTCATGAGCACAGATGTCTTTGTGAAGAGTTTCATTTGATTTGATTCAAGATGGTGCAAATTGATTCCTTTCTCAGCTCTTTAAAGCACAGTTCACCCCAAAATAAAAAATAAAAATCTCTTTACAAAAGGTTTCCATTTCAGATAAATGGTGACCTTTTGAACTTTCTATTCACCAAAGAACCCATATATATAATATATATATATATATATATATATATAGATAATGTGTGTGTGTGTGTGTGTATATATATATATATATATATATATGTATGTGTGTGTGTGTGTGTATGTACAGGATACCAACTGTCCTTAGATGCTGAAAGTCTGGCGTAAAAATTATGGTGCTCAACTACTTCAACAGTCTCTTAAATACGCTTCTTTTTTAGTCCACCAATGATTTCAAAGTATATGTACTACGTCAGCAAATGTCTCAGTTACAACACTTTCCCTCAACAAACCCCCTTGTTGTGTTTGTGTGGTTTTCGCTGTTAAGGAAAACAGTTGCTTTCATTTCCTCTGCACACCGACCGGCCAATCAGAACACATCTTTGTGACGCATTTCGAATTTAAACTT
Organism: Semotilus atromaculatus; assembly: GCA_031834385.1. NCBI lineage: Eukaryota > Metazoa > Chordata > Actinopteri > Cypriniformes > Leuciscidae > Semotilus > Semotilus atromaculatus. The sequence continues at coordinate 22,176,718 of JAULUF010000055.1, read as the reverse complement.
TGCCGCCTTTGGTGTGATCTGCCACCATCAACACCAACATTGTGTTCTTTCAGTAAACCGCATGACATCCGGTGTGCACACACCCAACTGTATGTGCCCTAAAGAACATCATGCTCATATTTATCACCATGACAGTTACCAGCTCACATTTGTGGACAAAATGTTACACATGACTATAATACAAATGTTTTTTGTGTGTGTGTTTTTAACAGCTGCCAGTGAGGGTGGCGCAAATGTCTTCACCGTCTCCTACTTCAAAACCAGTGCGTACCTGGCCCAGTCCCCTCAGCTCTACAAGCAAATGTGCATTTGTGCTGACTTTGACAAAGTCTTCTGTGTCGGACCAGGTAAAGCATAAAAATACACCCTCCTGTTTCTTTACTTTCCCTCTATTTGCTGTTTCCATCTTTAGGTCATATTTAAAGTGAACAGTAAGAATTAACTGAACGCCCAGAGACAATCTCATAGACGGTGGCCTATAAAGTATCTGGCCACTTATTTGTAGAGGTCACCTTCACCAGTATCTCCTCCCTGCCAGTATGCAGATCAGGACATACTGCAGGATGAATAGGCAGTTTGCGCTCTTGGTGCTTTTGGCGGGCACAGAAATCCCTCACTGAATAGAGCAAGAATATCAAACGCTTTTAGCAGAGCCGTTGGGCATAGACTTCAGAGAAATACAGCTCATCAGGGACCTCTGCTGATGGGAAGTCACATTGTAGAAACAGCAGAAGTGTTTTTTTTGTATACCTGGGAATATTAAAAACAAGTGCATTAGTCAGATTTTTTGGCAAGAATATGACACGGAAATTTGAACAGCTGCATTTTACAAATGAAACTGCTACTAATATTGCTAGGCAGTGTTATTTTAGTATTATTTAATCACTATTATAGTATTGTGAATAATGTTTTTGTTTAATTTTAGTCATTTTAGTCATCAGTTTTTGCGCTTTTGACATTTTTTTTTATATTTCTCTTTATCTTTTCTATTTATTTTTAGCACAGTAAGTACCTCAACTTAAAATTATTTTATTTGAGTTAGTCGTCAAGGCAGCATTTCTAATTTAGTTAAATATTAGTATTTGTTTTGTTTTATTTAAGCTTTATTTCAATTATTTCAAAACGTTTTAATAGTTTTGATTTTTGGTCTGCTGCAAACAATAGTAATGGGTTTAAAATCATGTTCCACTCAAGTTTGCCCAGTGTTTTAAATGAAACACTAAGGTTTACTATGAATGTGAATCTCACAGTTGTCTGTGTCTCTTCTAGTGTTTAGGGCTGAGGATTCCAACACTCATCGCCATCTGACGGAGTTTGTGGGTCTGGATATTGAAATGACTTTCAATTATCATTACCATGAGGTCATTGACTCCATTACTGACACCATGGTTCAGATCTTTAAAGGACTCCGTGACCGGTAAGGGACGTGACTCCTTCAACATCCTCTTAAGTTCTCAAAAGTTTTAGTGAAGTCCTATTTCCTTTTATGAAGAATCAAATCACATTAGAATAATGTCACATGATTTTCTCTTGAAATTCATCAAAAGTGACGTCATTTATTCATGTGAAAGAAAGGGCAAACACGTTCATGTGGTTTATAATAACAAGGATATACACTGCCATCTAGTGGTCAGACTATTATTTGTAAATATATTATAACTAAAGTATTTTACTGTCATTGTGTGGCAAATGTTACATACAATCAGAAAACCGACTCAAGCAGTCTCTATATGTGGAACGCATGAATATTTGTGACCAGCACTAAGAAAAGTAACATTTGTCTATTAATTTTACATTTTAAAAAAACTTGAGAGACACTTTTCAATCAAATCTTGTGCCTACATTTCATGCTAGTCTCCGTTCTAGCTATGCATTCTCTTTTAATGGTGTGTCTGTGATGTGAATGCACTGCAGGTTCCAGACAGAGATCCAGACCGTGAACAAACAGTACCCCAGTGAGCCGTTCAAGTTCCTGGAGCCCACTCTGAGACTGGAGTATATGGAGGGAGTGGCCATGCTCAGAGCTGCCGGGGTGGAAATGGGCGATGAAGAAGATTTGAGGTCAGTGTGGCTTTCTTTCATAGAATTTCCCACATTGCACACACAGGGAATCTGTAACCGATTTGATAACAGATCTGTAATCTTTAAATTTTTTCTTCTTCAGCACACCCAACGAAAAGCTGCTTGGTCGTCTTGTGAAGGACAAGGTAAAAAGACATCATAAGTGATCAAATGTGTGGGGTCGATAAGGTTTTTGAATGATTTTGAAAGGAAATGTCTCAGCAAGGGTGCATTTATTTGATCTAAAATGCAGAAAAACAGTAATATTGTGAAATATTATTGCAATTCAGATTTGATCTTTTCATAGATTTAATCATTTTCAGCATCATTACGCCAGACTTCAATGTCACATGACCAGGGCTTGACATTAACTTGTTTGCTTGCCAGCCACTGTGGCTAGTGGTTTTTCAAAGTTACTTGCCACTCAGAATTTTCACTTCCACCATTTTGACATTGATACCATGGGGAATAACTGCCATATAGATATTTTTTTATAGTATCTCATAATTTGGCAGCAGGTATATTAGGCTGCTGTCAATTTAAGACCCAACGCACGGATCCATTATTCTGTTACTCATGCGTTTTCTTTCTCAACTGTTTACAGTGGGGGAACTAACTATTTGATCCCTGCTGATTTTGTAGGTTCGCCCACTTACAAAGAAATAAAGGGTCTATCATTTTCATGGTAGGTTTATTTTAACGGATGGAGACAGAATATCAAGCAAAAAAAATCCAGAAAAACTCATTATATAAAGGTTGTAAATTGATTAGCATTTGATCCCCTAACAACCAGCAAGAATTCTGCCTCCCACAGGTTATGAGCCCATGTGGAACACCGATTAGTCCTGTCACTTTAAGAAAGTACTCCTAATGTCAGTTCGTTATGTGTATAAAAGAATCCTGTCCACAGAATCTGTATCTTCCATTCCATCCTCTCCACCACCATGGGCAAAACCAAAGAGCTGTCAAACGTCAGGGACCAGATTGTAGACCTGCACAAGGCTGAAATGAGCTACAAGACCATCAGCAAGAAGCTTGGAGAGAAGGAGACTTTTGTTGAGTGTGATTATTCAGAAATGGAAGAAATACAAAATGAAAAATCAATCGCCCTCGGCCCTCTCCATGCAAGATCTCGCCTCATGGGGTAAGGATGATCATGAGAAAGGTCAGGGATCAGCCCAGAACTACACTGGAGGAGCTTGTTAATGATCCCATAGTCACCAAGCAAACCATTGGTAACACACTACGCCACAATGGATTAAAATCCTGCAGCACCCACAAGGTCCCCCTACTCAAAAAGGCACATTTACAGGCCCGTCTGAAGCTTGCCGATACACATCTAATGCTTCAAAGAAGGCTTGGGAGAAAGTGCTTTGGACACTTGAGTCCAAAATTGAGCTCTTTGGCATCAACTCAACTCGCCGTGTTTGGAGGAAGAGAAATGCTGACTATGACCCCAAAAACACCATCCCTACAGTCAAGCACGGAGGTGGAAACATTACGCTCTGGGGCTGTTTCTCTGTCAAGAGTACAGGACGCCTTCACCGTATTGAGAGGCTAATGGACGGGGCCATGTTCTGTCAAGTCTTGGACGAGAACCTCCTTCCTTCAGCAAGAACACTGAAGACAGGTTGTGGATGGGACTTCCAGCCAGAGGTCTGCACTTTGCGGGTCGCGACGCAAAACACTGCGGCGTGGGACAAATTTTGAAAGGTCATTGCGGGAGCGGGCGGGATGAATGAGGTGCACTTGCGGGTGCGGGCGGGAGGGATGATACGCTGCACTCCCGCAAATTAAATATGAGTGTAACGTAAAATATATAAATGATTCAAGTAGCGTAGATAATTTGTAGTTGTGAGGGAGATTCTGATTGGCAGCAATAAAAACGTTTTAAGCAGCCTAAACTTGTGAATGTTGTCGGGTAGGACGGGGCCTAATCTCACGCACACTTGTTTAGAGACAATTCCTTCCCGCTGCTCCTTGTTCGAATTCGAAAGCTAGTTCAAGTTCAAAATAGACAGCATGGACGAGGAACAGAGCGTCTCTAGTGCTTCAGTACAGATATTAGTTCATTACCGGTATTAAAGAAATGAACATGCAAAGCTACAAAACCAAACAAAGAAAAGTCTGATATTTGGAAATGTTTTTTAGTAGCCTAGTAGGCCAATGCGACAGCAATGGAAAGCACCTTCCTTTTGCGAGCTGTTATAAATGCAGCAAAATACTCACGTACAAGTCTGTAACTTCAGGTCTGAAGTGTCATGTGTGCACCGTTTTGAAAGGCAAACTTCCCTGACGTTTACGGCAAGTCAGTCGAAAGTGTCAAGTGCACTAAAAGATGTAACAACAGAAAAATGTGCATTCCAGCTTCCAGCAGACCATCGGAAAGGGCTTTCAGTATTTGCGGTCGCTCGCATACTGGAGCAGAGACGGATTAATCTGAAGCCCTCATCAGTGAACGACATGCTATTCCTAAAAAAAAAAAAAAAAAACTAGGCGGGATTTTGCGAGCGGGACGAAACTTGATTGTCGCGGGCGGGAGCGGGAGAAAATAACATATATTTTTGCGGGAGCGGGACAAAATCTTGCGGGAGCGCAGGTCTCTACTTCCAGCATGACAATGACCCAAAACATACCGCCCAGGCAACAAAGGAGTGGCTCAAGAAGAAGCATATTAAAGGTCCCGTTCTTCGCGATTCCATTTTTCAAACTTTAGTTAGTGTGTAATGTTGCTGTTAGAGCATAAATAATACCTGTAAAATTATAACGCTCAAAGTTCAATGCCTAGCGAGATATTTTATTTAACAGAAGTCCCCTTTCAAAGCCTACAGCGGACGTCCGGTTTGGACTACATCCCTCTACTTCCTTTTTTAATGACGTAACTAGAACAGTTTTTTGACTAATCTCCGCCCACAGGAATACACAAAAAAAGGGGGCGTGGTCTTGTTGCGCTCCCACGGAGAAGAGGAAGAGTTTCGTTTGTAGAGTGTGTTTGTCGTTGAGACGCTGTTATTTTCATACCGGAGTCAATTTACATTTTTACAATAACAATCAGCGCATGCATCTCCAATTTATGGTAAGAGGCGTGACCTTTCCGGCCAACGTGCGATAAGCTGCTGTCGAATCACAACACAGGAACCGCTGGCACAATCAGAACTCCTTACTACTTCTGAAGGAGGGACTTCATAGAACAAGGAAGTCATCGGCTCGTTTTTTGGACAGTGAAAACAGCGGTATACAGATAAGTAAATTGTGTGGAAAATACAGTTTTTTTTACACGCGAAACATGAACACATGTTATATTGCACACTGTAAACACAATCAAAGCTTCAAAAAAACACGAAGAACAGGACCTTTAAGGTCTTGGAGTGGCCAAGCCAGTCTCCAGACCTTAATCCTATAGAAAATCTGTAAAGGGAGCTTCGAGGTTCAAAACGACAGCCAAGAAACCTTAAGGATTTAGAAAGGATCTGTAAAGAAGAATGGAACAAAATCGCTCCTGAGATGTGTGCAAACCTAGTGACCAACTACAAGAAACGTCTTACCTCTGTGCTTGCCAACAAGGGTTTCTCCACCAAGTACTAAATTATGTTTTGCTTGGGGATCAAACACTTATTTCACTCAATGAAATGCAAATCAATTTATAACCTTTTATATGATGTTTTATTTTATATTCTGTCTCTATCCATTAAAATAAACCTACCATAAAAATTATAGACCCTTCATTTCTTTGTAAGTCGAACTTACAAAATCAGCAGGGGATAAAATAGTTATTTATTTGGAGAGGAGAGAAAAAGTATATATCTTTGGGAACACTTAGTTTTAGTTTAGCATTTAGTTTATTATTTCAGGTACCTTTTTAAAAGACTACAATTGAAAATGTATTTATTATATATCAACCCGCCAAAGTGAAATACACCCGCAGGTGTTAGTCAAGCCCTGCACATGATTCTTCAGAAATAATTCTAATATGGTGATTCACTATTCAATAAACATTTCTTATTATTGTCAATGTTGAAAACAGTTGTGCTGCTTAATATTTTTTGTGGAAACTGAGATACTTTTTTGTCTGGATCAATTTTTTTTTAACATTAGAAATGTTAATAATTGTATGCATCCTTGTGAAAGATTTTTTATTTTATTTTTTATAAAAAAATCTTACTGACCCCAGCCCTTTGAACGGCCGTGTATTTGAAATGGAAATGGTAAAAAAAAGAAAAAAAAAAGAAAGAAAAGCTTTTCCCTGAAATAAGAAATAAGATCAGACAATTCTATACATACTATAGAACCCCTCTATAGTCCACCCAGATTATTCATGGAGATGAAGTCAGTTTGACATGTTTATTTACTGCTTAAGGTCAAAGAGAGTGGCAAATGGCCTTTAAAACAACATTTTCAATGTTTTTAGCTCCAGACATTTTTGAAATCTAGACTTGTAATGTAATTCTACAAATGTATACATGGAATATGGCCCATATAAATTAAACACACCTTTGTGATTATTTTAGTATGACACTGACTTCTATGTTCTGGACAAATACCCCTTGGCAGTAAGGCCATTCTACACCATGCCGGACCCCAACAACCCGGTAAGTGTTTTAAACCTTGTGAATTTAAATGCATAGCTTTTTATTCACAGACTGTTCACATAACAAACCTTCATGTCCTTCCTGCAGAAATACTCCAACTCGTATGATATGTTCATGAGAGGAGAGGAGATCCTGTCTGGAGCTCAGAGAGTCCACGATGCCCAGCTGCTCACTGAAAGGGCAATGCACCACAGCATTGGTAACTCAACAGCTGTTACAAAACCTACTAGAGTTTGGTGTTCACACATGTTGCTAAGCAAAAAAAAAAAAAAAAAAAATTAAGAATGTGCAAAAATATCCAAATGTTGGTTGACCATAATGCATTTGTGTTTCAACACTCTTCAGCATTTAATCTGTTTACTTTATTTTAAAGTGTCCTTGTTACAGTGTAATTATAGATTTAAGTACTGAGCGAGATTAATTAACTACATGTTCTTACTATAGGGTTAGAGTTAAGATCAGGGTGTGGTTTAGGGTTAGTTTCATGTAATTATGCATAATTTATAGTTATTACTATAGTAACTACATGTAACAAGGACACTGTAAATATAAAGTGTCACCATTCATCTTTATGGTAAATACTGACTACTCTAATGTCTGTTTTGTAGTAGATGACTCATTTTTTTACTCTGTTACAGACCTGGAGAAGATCAAGGCCTACATTGACTCGTTCCGTTATGGAGCTCCTCCTCATGCTGGCGGTGGCATAGGTGATAAAATATTTTTTACTATCTTGCAGTTTAGAAAAAGTTTAATTGAACAGCGTAGTTACACTACTGTTCAAAGATTTGGAGTCATTACGATTTCGAGTTTGAAAGAAATTCATACTATTATTCAGCAATGATGCATTAAATTGATCAAAAGGGGACAGTAAAGAGTTTTACGTGGTTTCAAAATCATTTTATTTAAAATATATGCTCTTTCAAACTTATTATTGATCAAAGAATCCTGAGATCCTGAGAAGTATCATGGTTTTCACAAAATTAAGCAGCACAACACAATGTTGTCAACGTTGATAATAAGAAATGTTTCTTGAGCAGCAAATAAGCATATTAGAATGATTTCTGAAGGTTCATGTGATTGATTTAGCTTTGCCAACACAGGAATAAATTCTATTTTAAAATATATTCAGATAGAAAATAATAATTTTAAATTGTAAAAATATTTCATATTAATACAGCTTTTACTGTATTTTTGATCAAATCAGTGCAGCCTCGGAGAGCATTAAAACATAAAATAATTCTTACAGACCCCAGTCTTTTGAATTGTAGTGTATAGTTTCTATGACAGTTTTAGTGTTTTAAAAATATCTCTGGCACAAGTGCATGATGTTAAATGTATGCCATCTCATAGGTCTGGAGAGAGTGACCATGCTTTATCTCGGCCTGCACAACGTACGTCAGACCTCCATGTTCCCCCGTGACCCCAAACGCCTGACCCCATAAAGATTAACGCCTCTCGTCTCCCATCCCGCCTGAAACAGTACAAGCTCTCGGTCACCCAGCCATCAGGGATCTGAACGTGCCAGGATGGGGAATTGCCATAACCCACAAAGATTAAGCCACTTTTATAATACTTCTCACCAGATACAGAAGGATGTTAGATACATCTAATATACTTAAACCATTGAAGGGAATCAATGTTAACTGTTAAATGATGCAGATGGTATTGTGACATGCAGATCTTGTGTTATTAAAATCAAATTGTACATGTAGGTTCCTGACACAAAGTTTTTTAGAATTCTAAAAAATAAATTAAACAGCACATGCACAAATAATTAACTAAATAGTATGTTTTTGAGTGTTTTTCTTCTGGAATGTTTGACTATAAATGTTGCACATATATATTTTTTTTCTGTGCAAAAAAAACAAACACATTAATGGATGTTTCAAGTGAACAAAACATAAGCACTTCCTGTATGATTCCCCAAACATTGACAGTCAATATTAAATCACTTATAGCTTTGTTACGCCAGTGTAGACCTTTAGGGATAGTTCATAATTGTTTTATTTAAATTCTATCATTTTGCTGGTAACCATTGCTGGTTTTGGTTACCATTGACTTCCATTTTATGAAAAAAAAAAAGAAAAAAAAACTTGGACAAAATTAAGTTTTATTTATATACTATTACAGGTTTTATTCATATTTTTAATTATTCTTTTCATATTTTGAGTTTTGCTTTTGGTTTAAATTTTTTCATTAAAATGTTTTTTATTTTTATTTTTTTTATTATTTTATTTTTTAGTTTCAGTTTTTATTTACTTTAAGTTAGTAATTTTAGTGCTTCAACTTGAACTTATTTCATATATATATATATATATATATATATATATATATATATATATATATATATATATATATATATATATATATATATATATAATGAAGAATACAACTGAAATTTATATACAATTTCAGCTTTACTTCAATTACTGTTTTTGAATAGTTTTAGGTTATGGTAAATAACCCTTCTCAGAGAAGTCAAACAGAAGTAAAAGTAAATAAGTAAAAAGTAAAATTTTGGGGTGAACTATCCCTTTAACAATGTAGTCCACAGTCTTTATTAAGCCAGTGGAGCACCTTCAAACATCTACTTTTCCTGCATTCTCATCATTTTATTTCCCTTCAGGTTGTAGGCTACATATTGATAATACAATTATCAAATCACAGTGGAGCTGTTTTAGTACACACTCAGGTTCTTCAAAATGCAAATTAACAGGTGAAACATTACAAAAATAAGTGTGCTTATTATAAATAAAGTGACAATCAATTTTGTATAAGTATGAGTAACCTCAGTAGAGCAACATATTACACAACACAAAATACTTCTAATAACAGTCAGTAGTGTTGAAGGTGATATTTGAGATTCGTGTGATTGAAAAAAGTCGAGATAAGCTCAAAGACAGATCAGTCTCTGAAACAGAAACGCTCAAATGCGTGTGTGTGTTTACTCTGAGCTCCCTGTGATGTGCAGGAGGAAGATAAAAATCTGGACGATATCAACGTAGAGGGAAAGAGCTCCGAAGACATATTCCTCAGGGCTGATGGCATTCGCTCGGTTTCCAATGAGCAACTGAGTGTGGTAGGCCAAAAACTAGAAAAAGAGAAGTCATCAGTTAGTATTCCCTTGTGCAAATGTACTAAATTGCAACTTCTCCATTACAAATGTCACATGGGTTCAGTTTCATTTTTAACAACTGGCAAATAACTGAACAAACAACATAAGATTTTGTTTCGTAAACTCACCAAGGTAAAGACTATTGCTCCACAAGCACCATACAGCATGTGCAGCCAGGGCACCTGAGACATCGATGGTATAGGTATATTATCATAGAACATGTATATTACAAGCAATTTTGTAAGCAGTTCGGCTAGTATGTGTAATGTATGCAAAATATGTAGCTTTTACACTGTTTTGAAAGAATAACTTCAACCCTTAAAGCAGTGGTTCTCAAAATATTTGATTCCAAAGCCCCCCGTTGTAAAAAACTATATTCAAAGGCCCCCTAGCCTCAGTTCAAAACTTATTTTAATCTGGGCACTCCTAGTTTCTGTTAATTCAAAAAGTAGCCTAACTACATAATTGTACTTTAAATAATTACATTTCAGGATCCAAAACTCCCTTTTTTTTTTTCAAGAATTTTACATCACGACTCCAGTCATTCACCATTTACTGGATAATGATTTTTAAAACATATTGTTAAATGGTTAAACAAAGCACATCTAGATTATAATCTGAAATCATATCATTAACTTTGAGCGATTTTGAAGTAAGGGATCAAATATTCAGCAACCCAAGCTTTATCATTTGCTCATCTGTATTATATCTGTTTTTTATTTATTGAACATCAATTACATTTTTAACCTGGCGTTTTTTGGATTTCCAAATTCGGGGAACAGACACAGTCTCTATATGATAATATCTAGGTGAAAGAGGCTCTATGTGATGGGATTTATCTGACCTTGGTAATGCGAGGCCGCTAGCAGACGGTCGGTTTAGCCAGTCTGTTTGCTTCCTGACCTGGTGCCCAATTTGTCATGTTTTATCTAAGACTATGAACCAAATTACTAGAGAGAAGAGCAGCACCAGCCCAGGAGGGATGAATACCATCTCTTTTCAACAGGTCAGGCTTGCCTGTATTACTACAGGCTTGATTTGTTATGGTAATTGGAACGGAAGAGTGTTTTTTTTATCCGCGACTAGAGCGATCTCTCACTGTCACCCATCTGCCCTGCTGCATGGGCTCTACTTCAGCCGGAACCGAATCATGTAAAGAGTTCACTATGCTAGGCGCTATCCAAAATAGTATCTAAAGCTCTAGTACTCTTACTATCCTCAATTAAAGTTTGGATGCATGTCTCTAGTTCTGAAATCTTCTCTGTCAGCCTGACTGTCTCCTTGCATTTATCACATATAAATCCTATATTGCCATCGGAGAAGGCTATACTAAACATAGGCTATGACACGTGACACAGGTGACCATAATGAACTCAAAGGCGCGGGCGCGCAAGAGAAAATAAATAAATAAATAACTGAGTGCACAGGTGGCGCGTTAACAGGTTAGCGAATTACTAGCGTGTTGAGCTAACAATAACGTAAGCTAGCGATGTAAGGTTAATCTGAGATGTTGGGTAAGCTGTTGAGATTTAGTAGTATAAACAACTAGAAAAGATAGTAAATGATGGTTCAAAATAGAAAGAAGCTAATACGAGGCTTAGACGGAGCTTACAGCCTCGAAGCAAACAAACTCACAGCAGGCAGCGAGACAGACAGGAGCCAATATAAGAACTTAAGTTAATATAAGAACTTCCCTTAGAAGTTTGCTGAAGCCCCCTGGTTGAGAACCACTGCTTTAAACTGCAACATCATTCACAATGACTGAAAGTGTAAAGCTTGCCATAACGGTCTCACTTACATACTGATAGGAGAGTACAATGGATGTGATAATGCCAGTCACCAGGACAACCACACAAAGAGCACAGAGCAGACCCGTACAGGAGGTGAAGTCAACCTGTTCAAAAACACACACACACACACACACACACACACACACGTCTGGTTCGCTATCTTTGTGGGGACTCTCCATAGGCGTAATGGTTTTTAGACGGTACAAACTATGTATTCTGTCCCCTTACACTGCCCCTATCCCTAAACCTACCCATCACAGGAGACATTCTGCATTTTTACATTTTCAAAAAACATTACTTAGTGTGATTTATACGCTGTTCTCCTCATGGGGACCGCTGGCTGGTCCCCACAATGTAGGTGATCTCAGGTTTTACTATACTTGTGGGGACATTTGGTCCCCACAATGTAATATAAACATGAGCACACACACACACACACACACACACACACACAAAAGAGACTTCACTACAACTTGACAGCATGGCTTGATTGAAAAACCTCAGTGATCACACATTGTAAGAGTTGTAGTAATAGAAATGGAGATTAAAAAAGAAAAGATTTCATAAGTAAATTTGTAAGAAAAAAACCCCCACATGTATATCTACTGTATGAACCACAGCAAGAATCGATCCATTAAAAAACAGGGCACATAAAAAAAAAACTGGTTTTGTCTTTTTGGTAGACATTTACCAGTGAGCCATGAATGTTTAAAAAGAAACAGGCGATCGTTGTAATCAAATACAATGGGGTTATTTTACACGGCCAACAAAGTGGCATTCACTGCCGGCCAGTCGATCAGAGCCAGTCTTACCTTGGTCTGAAAACAGAAGACTGTGACGATTACACACACCATTGCTGTGATCCCCAGGGCCAGAAACACTGCTTTGGTGTCAAAATAACTATAAATAATACCAGATAGGAAAAAAAATGTGAGCTTATCTGGTGTTTAAAACTAACAATGCAGTGTGTGAAACTCTAATCAAACCTTGATATTGTTCCTGTCATGTAAGACAATGCAAGGGTCTGTGGAGGACAGAAAATATGTTTCATCAATTATAATGTAGATGTCTAAGAAAGCATAGGTAAATGAAATCATCACTTACAAAAATGAATAGGAGTATTAAATTCCATGGATGACGTCTCCTAAAAAAGAGGCAGGGTTTCCATAATTAAATAGATGTTCTGGTTACTGTAATGTAAATAATCAAAAAATTACTAAACTCACCTCGGCCCCTCACAGCAAACCAGCATAAGGTAAGTAACAAGATACACGGGGCTGTGAAAAACATTCCCACTGTTACTTCAATATAATATTCATGTAAAAGTTTGGGGTCAGTAAGTTTAAAAGAAAAATAAATCAATACTTTTATTCAGCAAGGATATATTAAATTGATATAATTACAAATATTTAATATTCTTTTTTTGAACTTTCTATTTTTCAAAGAATCCTGAATAAAAATATATCAGTTTCCCCAAAAAATATTAAGCAGCACAACTGTTTTGAATATTGATAATAATAATAAATGTTACTTGAGCACCAAATCAGCATATTAGAATAATTTCTGAAGGATCATGTGACACTGAAGACTGGAGCAATGATGCTGAAAATTCAGCTTTGCCATCACTGGAATATTAAAATTGAAAACAGTTATTTTAAATTGTAATGATATTTGACAATATTACTGTTTTTACTGTATTTTGGATCAAATAAATGCAGCCTTGGTGAGCATAAGATAAATCTTTCAAAAATAATACTGACCTCAAACTTTTGTGTATGATATTTGTTTTTGTCATTTATTTTTAGACTTGTTAGACATGACAGTAAAATAACTCACAATGATGCCCAATAAATGGCAGGATTTTGGACCACAAAAAGACGCACAGGCTCACTGTAAGTCAGATGAGGAATGTATGGAAACACACCCATTTCATTACATTAGTATGCATAATGTATGAAATTCACACAGCTGTTCATAAAAATTCAGTTGTTGTGTGGATTTGTGGTACTCACACAAACGCAAACACTGCAATGATTGAAGAAGTCATAAACAGCTGGGCGGCTAAAATTAGGTAAACCTGGTACAAAAGTGCACAAATCAGTTTTTCTACATGAAGCCGTTGCTTATTTTATGACATTTATAGATTGTTATATTTATAAATCTGTATTTCGGACAAATAGTATCAATACTATTTTAATACTATTTGTAAAGGAAGTCCCACCTTTCTAATGAAAGCATGGCGAACACTCATGCTGTCCCATATGCCAGTCGATGAGATGCCCTCTGCATCTCCTACAACAAAACAATGAATACACACACACACACACACACACACACACACACACACACACACACACACACACACACACACACACACACAACATATCTAATGATAAACATCATACATGGTGGCCAAAATTTTATCCAATATTGAGACACAGATGTTCTGTACCAGATATATGCCGTACAGATTTTTAAAAAAATTATAAGTTTTATTCATAAAGTAGACTGGTGCATTTTAAGAGAGAGAGAGAGAGAGAGAGAGAGAGAGAAAAATAAAGAGAATACGTGTAGGCTATGTCAAAACTAAATAGTACAAAGGTTGGCTGCACTTCTATGCAACAGGTTGCTGGAATGAAACTTGAATTTTACAAACAAAACACATAAATGCAGTATAGAAGTAATAGATTTATGCAATAGGATTCACACAAGAACTTATATTTGATTCTTACTTAGGTTGGAGGAAAATATTGCTGGTGTTATAAAGGATGGCATTGCTGAAGGGGAGTATCCAGGGCCCTGCCACAGCCCTGTCTGGGGGTGTATGCCTGGCTGTCCCGGGCCCGTGTACACTGCTGGCTGGGCTGGATATCCATAGGGAGGGTATGGGTAGTTTCGATGCTGCTGTGGGCCATAAGGCTGCTGTCTTGACTCTTCGTAACTTGGAGGGGGGTCTGACTTAGACATTGTGATATCCCTGAAACACAAGACAATAATGATGTCTATATAAATACCCCTCTCTCTCTCTCTCTCTCTCTCTCTCTCTCTCTCGCTCCATTTACACACGTATACCGAATAACATAACTTATATTGAAATATCCAATGCAGTCCAAGAAGTCCCATATAAGTTACAGTTAACGTTAGCCTACATGATGAATAGTATACTTTATTTTCACTTAAAAGTTTCTTAAACAACAAAAGTTATCTGTTCTTAACTGTTTTGCCAGGGTGACATTAGCATATTCGAAATAATTGTAAATAAATGTGGTAATATTTGGCTTACCACGTTAACTGTCACCTCAGCAACGGGACTGCAGAGAGAAGTCGTTCGGCTCTTACGTAAATAACGCAGCGGGTGATGTTGTGAAGCGCGCGAGGTGCACATTGGAACATTCCGATTGGCTGGAGCTAAGCAACGCAACTCGGAGGAGTTGTTACGCCGTCTCCAGTTTCCAGGGTAGTGTCCTCGCTGGGCTGCGCTCAGTATCTATTTACCGTCTTGTTATCATCTTACCAAAATACCGTATTGTGTGACCACTGTTTAGATTTTGAAAAAATATATAAAAACTGTTCTTTTTTCCGTTTGTTTTGATGACCTGAAAAGATTATCTTCACATGACCATATATGCCTTCTTGAAAAAAAAAACGAAAAAAAACAAAAACATTGAACGGTTCATTCTTTTTTTCTTTTTTTTGATGACCTGAATGACCACATTGCCTTATTCTTACAACTTTGCGTTCACCAAGTTCAGAAGCACTTTACTGTAGTGTAATGTAATGATCATCATTAGTTAATATCCGTGTAGTAAAACCCATCTAACAAGAGACGGCGCTAAAACATAGCTGCCAATTTGGACACCAATGTTATTTAAAAAAAAAAGAAATATACGATCCAAGTTTGAAAATAGTCTCATTGACTAACATTGTCAGACTTTCCCCCATTCAGACAGCAATAAAACATATTTTGGTCCCCATGAGGAAAACAGCAATAAATATTTTTCTTTCTTTCTTTCTTTCTTTCTTTCTTTCTTTCTTTCTTTCTTTCTTTCTTTCTTTCATTGTATATAAAAATGTAGAGAGTTTTCTGTGATGGTAGTAGGTTTAGGGGTTGGGTTAGCGTGAAGGGCTACAATATAAAATCATTATATCTCATAAAACATGAAAACACATGTTTGTGTGTGTGTGTGTGTGTGTGTGTGTGTGTGTGTGTGTGTGTTTTTTGTAATCCCTGGCTGCATGGCTCTAAATTATGTGGGCATGGGTAAAATATAATAGGTCAGATTGAGATATGTTAGATTAGGAAATAAAATCCAATAGATTAGATTAGATATGTTATGTCTTGATGCTCATTGTCTGAAGCATAACATTTTCTTGATTGTAAATAAAAAAAAGGAAGAAAAAAAAAATCATTTTCAGCATGCCGTGGGCTGAAGAAATTATGAAAATGTATGAGTGTATTCAGTGTAACATCTATCCCTTCTTATAATTCTGCATTGGCAGAGTCTGAAATGCCACGCAGAGGACATGCTTATCAGAGTTCTGCAGGAGTCAGAAACGGCCTCTATAATAGACTTAGAGGCTCTATGTACAAGTGAACCCCCCTTTTTTGTCAGTTTACTGGACACAGCATCAAGCTTGAGCATTTATTTGCACATCATTCAGCATAATGCTTCTGATAATGCACACCACAGCACAATAAATTATTCAACCAGTTTTTGCAAAAAAAATTATATTGTGAAGGGAATTTTTTTTTTAATGTACAATAATGGAAAAATAAATAAATAAATAAACTTGATGCAGGCCAAACAATCACAAGTAATACAATTAAATTTTTTTATGTAATTCAGATGTCTTCAATATTTTTTTTGTCCTTAATTATACAGGACAGAGGATTAGGATGACTTTTATTTTGAAAACCTCTTTTATTTTGAATCTCTGGCACTTCCGTAACTATCGCTGTGTGTTTTTTTGGTTTTACTATGCTGTCATGTTGATTACCTTGGAATTGCATAGATACAATATTTTTCGTTCTTTCTTTCTTTCTTTATTTATTTTTTGCACGTTGATGCCAATAATGTAAGGACATTCATGCATCAAAGTGCTTTTCTGAAGGAGCTTGAGTGCTTTCCTCTTGCTCAACTAACGTTACCCGTTTAACGTTAACTTACTCCAGTCAACAACGTCAACAATATTTTTATAGCTTTTTGGTGTTGTCATAGAAGCAAGTAAGCATGCTGAAGGCTGTCATTCTTATCGGAGGTCCTCAAAAAGGTGATGTCCCTCACACTCGAATCATTGAAAATTGTGTGAATGCAACAACTAGACAAATATAAAACACACATTCATTTAGTGGACTTATGCACAATTCACCACCTTGTATAGTGTGTCGTGTATGTCTAATAGCATAATCAGTGAATAGTTGAATGTTTTATTGTTCTCACTGTTTTTTTACTAACGTTATAATATATCCACAGATGTAGGCTAGCCTATGACTCGTTCTATATTTGGAGGAGGTAACGTTAGCCTATATTTCATATCAACAAAAAAAGCTTTCTCAATAAAATTACTATTGGTTTCAGTTTATATATTTCATCAGTGCAATATATCAAGGAAAATTACAAGGGAAAGGATGTTTTCCCTGGTTAATTTGTCAACTATGTTAAGGACAAACTGTATGGCACTACACACTCAGATTAAGTGCTACTCTTCCAAGTATCACATGTATTTAGGGCCTCTGTTATATTACAATGATTGTTATGAAGAATTCTAAGAGTAATATTTTGTGCAGATACTGTCATTAAATACAGGGCATTATTTTTTATTCTAAATCTTTTTTTTGTTGTTGGTCATTTTAAGAGATGCTATGCAAACCTCCAACCTGTGTGTAGGCTATATAACATATACCCCTGAAAGAATAGAAGCAGCATTATCATTATTTAAACAAACACACACACAAAAACTCTTTGTCTGAGATTATGCTTTCCCTTAATGCAAAAAATATGATTTTTGTGAAGATAATTTAAAAATATATATATAACTATATTATATAGATATAAATAAAAATATATCATCATTGGACATGAAATGTAACCTAAATTAAAGAAATAACTAATAAATATAGAGTGTTTGATTTTGTGAATTAGCCTATGTTTATTTTAGAGTGTATGATCTTGTATGTTCCTGCTGTTCATACAGGGACCCGGTTTCGCCCTCTGTCTTTTGAGGTGCCCAAACCTCTGTTTCCAGTGGCTGGAGTGCCAATGCTGCAGCATCACATTGAGGCCTGTTCTAAGGTATATATGCTCAGTTCATATAGCAATAAATAGATGCTTTATTGAGCCCTAAGTAATAATGCACTTTTTTTCATTTATTTCATATATTGTTTGACCTTTTATTTTCCTAAAGCTTCCGAATATGAAGGAGATCTTACTCATTGGCTTTTATCAGCCCAATGAAGAACTTAACAGATTTTTGTCATGCGCCCAACAAGATTACAAAATATCAATAAGGTAAGTTACTTAATTATATTATGTTTGTATTTATTGTTGGAAAATCAGAAAAGTTCCTTTAATCAAGTCTTTCATTTATATTGTGCTAAATCTTCCTCAGATACCTTCAGGAATATGCTGCTCTGGGCACTGGAGGAGGAATCTACCATTTCAGAGATCAGATCCTGTCTGGCGGTCCAGAGGCATTTTTTGTCATGAATGCTGACGTGTGCTCAGAGTTTCCTCTGCCAGAGATGCTTGACTTCCAGAAGGAGCACGGAGACGCTTACAGTTTCATCATCCTCGGCACCACTGTAAGGAGTTCTTGAGTCTTGTATTTTTGTATCAAACCATTTACATTTTATAATGCAGAGACTTTTCCTGGGCACAAGCCACAATCTAACAGGATTCTCATTTGAGTATTAGCTTGTTTTTAACTTAAGGTTTGGTAATCGATCCATGCTATTTTGTTATGATTTAGTGGTTCTTGAAAAATCAAATGAATAAACTTAAATCTGTTTTAGGCCAACAGAAAACAGTCCCTGAACTACGGCTGCATTGTTGAGAATGAAAAATCTGATGAGGTAATTAAGTTTTCAGTGTGGAAGGATACATTTGATATGTTGGGTATTTTTTCAAACTATAGTTAAGATTAATTGATAATGAGTAAAACATGTTTACATGATAACAAATAAGATCATAATAGTCTCATCATATCCCCCAGGTCTTGCATTATGTAGAGAAGCCCAGCACGTTTGTGAGTGACATAATCAACTGTGGAATATACCTGTTCACTCCAGAGATATTCCAGCACATCGGAGAAGTTTTCCAGAAGAACCAACAGGACATGCTGTTGTGAGTGGGACAAATCCTGTAGGGTTCTTGAGTGGAAGTGCATGCATACTTAATCCATTTATTTTCCTTGGTTCTCTTAATTTGTCTTTCCCCCTCCAACTCCTTCTTGTCTGCCATCATTCTGTTTCCTGTTCCATCATCAGATATTCGTATGAGGGGTAAGTTTGAACGTGGGCTGCAGCTCTGGTTTGGCTATGATGTAGACAGATTAGGAGCAAGTGTGATGTAGGTTTTGTAGTGAGCACACCTGCTTGTATGATCTGTGAACTAGATTCATGTTAGCATGTTGTGGTTATGATAATAATGACACGACACGCACGTTTTTTTTTATACCATTAAAAATAGGCTGTTTTTCAGGTTTGATCTCTGAAATCCACTTAGAACTTAATCCAGCAGAACTGCTGCCTGATACAAAGTTTGTTTTAATATTCTTTCATCCAAATTAAATTTTCTTTGCCTCTGAAACTACTTTTCTTTTTCTGTTGACTTAACCAAGGTCTGGTGGATAATATTATAGCCTAACAATCAATATCCAGTCAAATCCTAATGGTTACAACTAAGTCCTAACCTACATTATTTGCTTTATCAGTGGCCATGGTTCCGGAACAATTTTTTTTACCATAGGGATTTAAAAAAAGTGTTTGGTAAAGCTAGGGTAGGCAATTTCGGCAATAGCAATTGCAAGCTAGCATTGAAAGCATTAGATCCCATCCTCCCTTCAGAGCGCTCTATCCAAAGCCACTCCTCCTTCACAACTCATGAACACACAAGCTGAGTCTGCAAAGCGTCATGAGAGTCACATGATGTTGACGTGTGATGTCTGTGCTGTAGGACAGTCAGGTAGGACATCCTATTATTGCATCCAAATGCAATGATTGGACGAACATTTTTTGGTCCTGAGACTTCCAGAGAAGATATATGTAAAAAAAAAAAACATTTATATATATATATAAAAAGTTTATATTTAAAATTCATTATAAGTTATGTACCACGAGGTGAACCACAACATTACAAACTTTGATTTTAAGGGTAAAGATAAAGGTACAAGACTGTGTACTTAACAGCTTTTGTCCAAATGACATAAAAATAAAAACGATTATTATTATAAAAGTGTTCATTAGAAACAACTTATTTTAAGTTTATTGCAAAACATATACGTGTATGTAAGAGGTGTAACAATATATTGTCACAATAAATCACACTACAAAAATGCACCAATATGCATTGTGAATGTATCTGTATTGTGAATATTTCACCCAGAATAAAAAATTACTGTGTAAGAAAATACAATTTGATTTATACTTCTGGAACCAGACTGTTGCACTCTACTAAATACTCTGATTTCCTTATAAATGTGACACGTTTTCATGTTGGTTTTAACACCCTACATATGCAGCATTTACCTTTAATTTTCATTCATTCATTCATTCATTTGTACCTGTGATTTAAGAATGATCCTTCTAAAATATGACTGTCCATCATAGTGTCATTTTATGTCATCCTCTGTCCTGGATATTAGAAAAAGTTTCCTGACATCACCAGAGGGTGAAATTGAGACTTTTATTTACTCCTATGCATTGTGTGCTGTTCTCAGAGAAGAGCAGTCCAACGGCTGGCATCGGGCAGAGGTAATCCGTCTGGAGCAGGACATCTTCACTGCACTGGCAGGACAGGGCAAGCTATATGTGTACAAAACAGACCGCTTCTGGAGCCAGATCAAATCTGCAGGGTTAGTTCTTGACATATGCTGTATCATTAGACGTATGCACTGATTATGTTCTCTGTAACCACATTTGATAATGTTTGTATTAATGTTATGCCCTCCCCTCTGTCAGATCCGCGATCTATGCAAGCCGCTTGTATCTTAACCAGTATCACAAGACACATCCAGAGAGGTTAGCTACCAATACAGATGGAGGGCCGAAGACCAGAGGTAAATGCTTTTTGGAAATATGAAATTTGTATGTCTGTAAAAGCTCTTCATGCAGTCCTTCTAATGCATTTTTTATTTTATTTTAGGAAATGTTTATATACATCCAACTGCCAACATTGATCCAACTGCTGTAGTAAGTGTTTCTCTTTTTGTAGTTAAATTGATTAGAGTTTCTCAACACAATACATTTGCCTGCATAAAATGGGATGTTCAGCAGGAAATGTGAAAACTATTAGCAATAAGTATTTGATTTTATCTTACATGTTTGGTTTGATTTTAACGTGCTGTCAAATCGATCAATTGTGATTAATTGCATCTAACATAATAAAAGTTTTTGTTTACATAATATGTGTGTGTGTGTATATATATATATATATATATATATATATATACACACACACACACATACAGTATATGTGTGTATATGTATATATACACAGAGACGCGCACACACACACAGACATATATAATATATATATATATATATACACACACACACACACACACACACACATATATTATGTAAACAAAACCTTTTGTTAGATGCAATTAATCGATTTGACAGCACTAATATTAATATAACATTATTATTCTGTGTAGTCTTGGTCATGTCAAAAGAAAAGTCATCAGTTCCCTAGTCAAGTGATTATTACATTTTGCCCAAACTTTTTACTTCGAAGGGCCAAAAGTCAATCTTGATTGGGGGGCGTGGGCCAAAAGTACAGGAAAGTGTTGCATTATATCCAACAATTGTATGGTAATATTTAGATTTTTTAGAAGAAGAGAGAAATGACAAATGAATTAAAGTCTTCTCCAATTTTATTAGGCATGACTGACACGAGCCCTGGTTTGTGCGTCTATGCTTTAGAATAACATGCATTAAGGCTTCACAATCACTGTGAAGCTGCTTTGATACAATCTGTATTGTAAAAAGCGCTTTATAAATAAAGGTGACTTGACTTACGGAATCACGCACAGTTGGACCCAGGTCATTATTACTAAACCATATAGGGTCCATTTTTGGAGACGACGACGGGGGAAACTTGTTTGTTATTATTTTGCAATTTCACTTGGTGATGTTAGTGATGCAAAGATTGTTGTGTGCAAAATATTTGTTTTATCATTCGCATTATAAATAACATGTAGCCTAATTCATGTTATATTGGCGTTTCCTTTCCCTTCAGTTAGGTCCAAACGTGTCCATAGGAACAGGAGTAACGATTGGTGCAGGAGTTCGTGTGAGGGAGTCCATCATCCTCCATGGTGCTACTTTACAGGTGAGTTCATGCCACTTTCTCTCCATATTGCTTTGTCTGGCAATCGAAACCAATGACTCATAAAAAACACAATATACAGTATACTGACGGTGTCTTCTGTAGGATCACAGCTGTGTGTTGAACAGTATTGTGGGCTGGGGCAGCACTATTGGCAAATGGGCCAGAGTAGAAGGGACCCCCAGTGATCCGAATCCTAATGACCCGTATGCCAAAATTGACAGCGAGACACTCTTCAGAGATGGAAAATTAACACCCTCCATTACAATTCTAGGTAATTTTATATGACACCATCATCAATTTATTATGTTTTTTGAGAGTGATTTATCTAAACACACACTTCTCCCTCTGTCTCATCAGGCTGCAATGTAAATATCCCATCTGAGGTCATCATACTCAACTCCATCGTCCTGCCACACAAAGACCTCAACAGAAGCTTCAAAAACCAGATCATACTGTAGTTTCAGTTTACGACTTTCGCATACAAATCTACAAAAAACAGATCTTTGAAACGAAACATTAATAATGGATGAATCATCTGAAGATTCAGTGGTATTCATGTAAAAATGTCTGGTGCTGTATTGTGCACGTGGATTTACCAGCAGTGTCGTCATGTCAAAGCTGGATAAAACAAATGCGAACATAATTCTGCTACAGAAAATCACTGTCAATCTGTTTCTGAAAAGACTTGAAATGTATTTTATTTACAGCTTGTTGGCTCCTTTGTGTCAGCGAAATGCCAAAGAAAGGTGCAAAAAAAGGCAGTTTATTTGTGCACTCTGTTACCATTTCGTTCCAGCATTTAACATGTCATGTAAAACAAAAAATGGTAAGACAAATGGTAAAATCTTGTAATTGGATACCAGTCGTGTTGGTAATTGTTTTGAATAATTGATGTTTCTGTGACTGCTCTCTGTATGAAAGCCGAGCGCAGTGCAATAGTTAGACGTCTGCAATAAATTACATTTTGATTAAGTCACATAAGGTAATAAAGTAATTTACTGCTGCCCTTGTAGAAAATCACAATGTCTTGATGGTCTTGTAGCTTTTTAACCATAAATTATTTTTTCTTAACCTTGAAATGCCAAGACAAATTATTCAATCACAGACATCACATTAATAATAGAAAAAAAAAAATGCCCCAAAACATTTTTGCAGTTTGGAAAGAGTTAAAATCGTTTATATTCATTTATAATACTTCCTGACTTCTGAGGGCACTAATGCAGACATTGCCATCCATATGTGACTTATATGAAATACACAAGACATGAATTCATCTAGTTTATTTTAAATCAATATATCATTTTTCCAGGACATTATTTTTTATATATGATTATTACGAAAACATTTAAACCCTTTACAAAAACAATACAAAGAGTGAAGTCTCATGTTTCAAGGTTCTTTCTTTCTGGACAGACTTAAATTCATAAGAAAAGTTCTTTTCCAAGAGAGGATATAAAGTGCTAACGAGTTTCATTTCGTGTGGTAGGAAAAAACTGTTCAAGCCACCGAAGCAAAGTGTCCCAGTGCAACTATCTGGCACACAAAAATACACACATAAATCATTTGGGGGATGTGAAGAATTTCTTTTTTCCTGGTTCATTTTTTGGTTTGCTTCTAGAAAGGAGAGAATGGTTATGAAAACATGCAATACTAAGCTCAAGACCAATACAATAAAAGTTGCATGAGGATTAATAGCTTACGTGTTATTGAAAGTGCCACCAAAGTGCTTGATCCGACCCTTGATTGAGCCGCCGGATGTAGTTTTGGAATATTTACTAATCTCAGGAGAGGTCAGAGGTTTGAATATCTTATCTGAAAGACACATTCAGAGGCAAAGTTAAAATGTACAAACTACATCTTAAAAATACAATTAAATAAGATCACGAGAACTATTTAAATGGCATGAAATTTGCAATAAGTGAGCAGTTGACTGGCTTTTAACTCAACACATGGTGGATACTAATGCATGTACCTCTGCTAGTGCTTGGACCGACACTGCTGACGTTGGACTCGACCACAGGAGGAACAAGTGGATCCTTCTCAGCTAGAAGGCCTTCCCAGAAATCTGAGGGGAACGACAGTAACCTTGCCACTACCTGTTGCAAAGAAGTTAGAATAGGTTTATTTCTTGAAATACAAGATAAAAACAAGCAATTGATCACATACTGATTTTCTAGCAACTCACTTTGGGTTGTGTGTTTGTGTCTCTCATAATGGTCATGGGAGAAGGTTCTAGCATCCCGTGACCAATGATAGTGGGGCCAAACACTCTGGACAAGTTATTCTGATCCATCTGACACAACGGACTATGCATTACCCTGAGAAACAAAATGAATGCGGTTGCAAAACAAGTAAGCATGCTTAAAAAAAATAAAAAATAAAGTATACAAGGGCAGAGTTTTAGAAATATCTAAATTAGAGCATTTTACCTCTGCAAATGCAGTATTAGGAAGGCCAGGGTGTCTTTATTAGGCTTCGGCAGCTCTGTGATATTCTTTATAAATGTTTCTACGCTCTTGTCTTCATTAGCCATCTCTGTGATAAAAAAGAAAAGAAAAAAAAAAGACAGTTTTGTCGAGCCAGCCACAGTATCAGATTCAATTACACTCCATTACAAGAGCAATATATCCGTGAATTAATCACTTTATCAACTTTTCTGACTTTAAGGATACCAGTTTTCAGTGAGCAGGAACAAACATGACTTTCTCTCATTTACATGCTACAACCATTCCTAGCCAAGGAAATTAGACAATATGACTCTCCCCATGACATCCAATCCAATTTATAATTTAAAAGGGAGGTACTTTACCCTGGAGTCATCCTGAATCTATGAGGGCTAGGGGGAAAAAAAACTCCATAATAATAGCAGAAGCACCCTGACTGCTCCTAAATCTGCCACTTACCCTCCATTCAGCAGCGGCGACTGAAATTAAAACGCTGAAAAAGACAAGCGCTGGTTTGGGAGATAACGTTCAACATTGATTGTTTCCGAGTCATCAGGGACTTGTCAACTATATCACAAGTAATGGAAAATAACCATCCGCCCTAAATGAATGAGGGTAGCATACGTCCTCATGCCTCAGGCATACACAAGCGCCAGACGCTTGTTATAGAATCCACCCTCTGCAAAATTGCAACCATTTTGGATAATCTAGTCAGACTGCTCAAAGAATACCAAATTGTGAAAGTCAAATTGAGACTATTAATGTCAGGACAAGATGGGTCTCCTGATTGAGGGGGAAAAAAAGTTTTATGGAGTACGGACAAGATGTTTGGGACAGAGTTTTTGAAACCAATTCAATGACACTGTCCCGCAAATGCCAGTTTTTTTGCACGGAAAACATTTCACCCAGTGTTGTAGTTGAGACCTAATCATTCGAGTTTGGGTTGAGACCAGAGTAGGGTGAGTCAGTCAAGACCGAGTCCAATTGATCATATGATTTTTTTTTTGTTGCATGGTTTGGAAGGACCAGTAAGCTCTGAATGCCTGCTGTAAGAACTACTGTAAGTTTTAAGTGCCCTTTAAATAAACACTGTAAACATTGAATTATAATATTTAACCATTAATATTTTAGCCCAAAAGCTTGGGACCTGTAATGTTTATATATATATATATATATATATATATATATATATATATATATATATATATATATATATATATATATATATTTAAATGAATTAATACTGCTTCAACACTAATTTGATCAAGAGTGATAGAAAGCTATTATAAATGAAAAAATCTGATCAATTTCCACAAAAATATTAAGCAGCAAAACTGTTTTTCTCAGAACAAGAAGAAAAAGAAGGAGGAGGAGAAGAGGAAGTCGTCGGAGGAGAAGAAAAGGAAGGAGAAGAGGATGAGAAGAGGAGGAAGAGGAAAGAGAAGAGAAAGAAGAGGAGGAGGAGAAGAAAAGGAAGGAGAAGAGGATGAGAAGAGAAGGAAGGAGGAGGAGAAGGGGAGGAGAAGAGAAGGAAGGAAGGAAGGAAGGAAAGGAAGGAAGGAAGAGAAGAGGAAAAAGGAGAAGAGGAGGAGGGGGAAAAGGAGGAGGAGAAGGAGGAGGAGAAGAGGATGAGAAGAGAAGGAAGGAAGGAAGAAGGAGGAAGAGGAAGAAGAAGAGAAGGAAGGAGAAGAGGATGAGAAGAGAAGGAAGGAAGGAGGAAGAGGAGAAGAGGAAGGAGGAGAAGGGGAGGAATAGAAGAAGGGAAGGAGAAGAGAAGGAAGGGAGGAGGAGAGGAAAAAGGAGGAGGAGGGGAAAGAGGAGGAGGAGGAGGAGAATAAGAGAAGGAATCAAGAGGAGAAGAGAAGGAGAGAAGGAAGGAAGGAAGGAAGGAAGGAAGGAAGGAAGGGAGGAGGAAGAGAAGAGAAGAGGAAGGAGGAGAAGGAGAAGAGGAGGAAAAGAAGGGGAGGAGAAGAGGAAAAAGGAGGAGAAGAGGAGAGGAGGAAAAAGGAGAAGAGGAGGAGAAGGAGAAGAAGTTGTTTCTTGAGCAGCAAACAGCATATTAGAATGATTTCTGAATGATCACGTGACACTGAAAACTGAAGTAATGATGCTGAAAATTCAGGTTTGCATCACAGGAATAAAATGACATTTATAAAATATATTCAAATAGAAAAGTTCTTTTAAATTGTAATAATACTTCAAAGTATTACTGTTTTTACTGTATTTTTCAATCAAATCAATGCAGCCTTGATGAGCAGAAGAGACTTTTCAAAAACATTAAAACAAATCTAACCGACCACAAACTTTTGAACAGTAGGGCATATTTAAATTTAAAATGGAATCCTTCTCCATAATATCATTATTAAGAAAACCTACCAGAAGCTTCCATAAATGTTTTGTGAAGCTTAAATGTTATGAGAGGCTCCTTGAGTTTCCTCAGGAAGTCTTTGAGGAGTCCACAGACAGCATGAACCTCGTCTACTTTGTGGAGCATCGCCAGGCCTTTCCCACACATGTACTTCTCCCTCAGTTCCTTCACCAGGCGCTCTCCTCCCGGCACTCTGTAAATACCCCTCTACGTGCCGCAGTCACACAGAAAATATCAGTGAGATTTCATACATCAACTGTACACACTGTAACTGGATGTTGTAATGTACTGCAATATGATTCGAAAAGATTTGTTTCTTAAATCCAAATTAAACTCAATTATACAGTGCTATGTTGGTCCTGTGTTGGTGTATTTAAACACCTCTTCAAGCCCTCTTCTCTCAATTTCATGAACACACTGAACAATCAAAGAGGGAATCCGTGGATGTGTGGATGGGGCAAAGCTCTCTAATGTCCCCTAGAAAAAGAGAGGGGGGGGGGGGCAAGATTAACATGTCATCTGAACATAAGGATAGGCATGTACACTACTACAGTAGGAAAGGCGAATACCTCATTGGGCTGAGGTGAACCATGAGCATTAGGGCTGCACTTCTCCAGACACAGTTGTTTACACTCAGGATGGCTCACCACTCGACAGTCTCTGCATTTCACGGCCATCTTCCCAAAGCGAATCCTCTTCCCACATGGTATGCATGTCTCTGGACGAATCACCTAGAAAATATAAAACGCAGACTTGGCGGTCAGTCGCAACATGCACAGTGCCATCAAACACAGACCCTGTTTACACCTGGTATTTCTTTCTTTACTTTTTATAATTATATTTATTTTAAATAATTCCAAGGTCAATGTATAGTCCCCCGCCCCTTACAATTTAAGGCTGTATTACTCTGACAGTTTAATAATAATAATAATAATAATAATAATAATAATAATTAAAAACAAACACCACAATGAGATGTGCAGTACAGCATGTTAAGGTCAGATTGGTGTAATCATGGGTCTTGTTAATTTTTTTTAACCTCAGGCACTTATTTTTATCGCACTTTATTTTATACATTATATACATATTATATACTGGAATAATAGCATGATGAACTAAATAGCAACTCTATTTTATATAATAAATTCATGTTTATTTAAAATGTTTTGTATATTTTAGATTAAGTTTATATTAAATTATGTGAGTGTTTCGAATACATCAAATGTAACTCCAAATCTGACATCTTTCTCTCTTCGGACCAATGTAATCAATCTCTTGTAAAGTCATAGAAACTAATAGAAAAAAAAATATATATTATCTAATACTTGTTTGATACATGACTCAAGAAACAGATGTAAATACCAGGTGTAAAAGCCACGCAGCATATTGAGAAGTACTACTGAATATAGCCTCCTACTGTTTTTTGCTGAAATACATGCTGGGAAGTCTTATCCACAGTGGGCGTGAAGTGCTGAGCGCCGGCCGGCTCAGGGGCGATCACCTCCATTTCAACGAGCGATTCAGCCTCTGTGACTTCACTATGTGCCCACACAGACGTTTGTTCTACATGTACGACTCTGGTTAGTTTGGGAAGGTTAAAATGTGTCAATGAAAGTGGCGCCTCCGAGGCTTATTTACCATCAACAGACAGGAAATCTTCATTTCTTAAAGCCCTGGATGGATGTTCTGGAGTCTCCTGGGTTATGTCTATTACCATGTGAATCTGACCTCCAGACTCTGGGGTAGTGACAGACGCCTTCACAACCGTCGTCTCGATTTCCTTAGCACATACACGGACAAAAACACAAAAAATCCATTTGAAGCCAATCATTCTTTCTGCTGGAATGCAAGACCCTTAGAGTAGCATAACAATTGGTTATCAAGCTCGTGTCCACGTTCCTGGCAACCAGGACAAATGTAGTTTCTCAAAGTGCCAAATTGCTTTGCTTCTCTGTTAGTGATCAGTGCCAGCTGAGTGGGAGTGATACGAGTCCCATGGAGGGAGATAGACAGGACATGGTCCACTGCTGTTCTCATCCGAGCAGTGTAGTGGTGGGTGTGGCCAATATGATGGCAAGCAGTCGGATGAGGGACTGATGAACGAACGAGCCGATGAGAAACGACACCAGACTAACCTATAGAGGGGATATTACGATCCCCCTGCTGATAGAAGGGGAAAAACATGAAAGAGACTGTACATTTCACAAAACATACCTGACATTTTGCTAACTGTGTGCTACAACCCCAACTGATATTCAAGACAGGAGGAGCCGTGTCATTAAATGTAGTAATGGGTCGGTCATGAACGATTCGTTCATTTTGAACAAATCTTTAATATGACTCGGGACTACCGAGTTGTCTCAGAGAGATCGTTCATTTTGTGTTGACCATGCATGCGCACCATCCTATGGGTTCTGTACTGGAAAGAGAAATGATTAGTTCACCTCTCGAGTCTTCTGGCCTGATTCTTCTAAGTCTATCGTTCTTTTGTCACGTGAGGAAAGGAATGACTCGAACCCGAAGACTTTAAAGATGAACTAATCAATTCTGTATCCGGTACAGACAGCATAGCTCAGCCTATATGGGGCTGTCAGGTGATGAACAAATGACTCGAACCCGAAGTCGATAGACTCGAAATGTGAATTAATCAATTCTGTATCCGGTACTACAGACTGAAATGCTCAGTTTATGCGGATGTCATGTGATGAACGAACAAGTCAGATCGGGAAGTGAGGTAAACTGCAAAGCTCAGTTTATGAGGATGTCACGGGATGAACGAACGGCTTCGGGGGGTGAGGTAAACTAACAGACTGCATAGCCTGAAGACCAAGATAAATTAATTAATTGTTTCGGTTTCTCATAATTTGGCCTTTTCCTTGCATTGCAATTTTTTTCTTATTCTAAATGCGACCAACATTTGATGTGTTTGGCGAATTTGTCTATTAACATGTAACATTTGAAATACATTCTGCTGAAATGAACGAAATGACTCGAAAAGAGATTTGTTCATTTTAACGAACGAGATTCAAAGATCCGAGTCAGTAAAACGATCGGAACTTCTCACTACTAATTAAATGGCAATTTAGGATTACTGAAGATTTTAAACTGACTTTAACAGGATGACTCAAAGTGCGTTATCTCAAAAGTTACAAACGATGCATAGCGGCATCACATATTCAACATGCAGACTGCTTAATATTTCACTTTTCGTGGATTTTTTTTATTGCATTTACTTGTTCAGAATAAATGAGATGGAGAAAAATAAATATTAGCCTTAATAAACTTCTACCAACCTTCTCCAGTGGTCTTGTCCCCAGTAGATCTCCTGAACGCCCACTGACTCTTCCCCGTTTTGAAATCGGAAGACCAACACTTGGGCCCATTGATGAACGCTAAAAACAAGCAGTGATAAAGTGAGATACATTACGACAAGCACAAAACTATAGTTGCGTCCCAAATGAGGAACAATGCATTTATACACTATGCACTAAATCGTGTAAGGTTATTTTGTCATTCAACATTGGAGTCTGATAGCCAGCTAGAAAATATATATTTTTTAATTATATTATAACAACAAAACATAATATATTTTAATGACACAAATACTACTTATAAGCCAGAATTAGTGCAGAACCTTCAATATTTCATATTCATGTTATAGCTTTTTTTTTCTACTTAAAACTATATTTGGAATCCAAGCTTTTCCAGTTACATTACCGTTCAAAAGTTTGAGGTGAGGTAATAAATAAATAAAAAAAAAACAGCAAGGATTCATTAAATTGATCAAAAGTGTCAGTAAAGTCTTACATTGTTACAAAATATCTCTATTTCAAATAAATGCAGTTATTTTGAACTTTCGGTTCATCAAAGAATCCTGAAAAACATGCATCCCGGTTTCCACAAAAATATATAGGTGACAATATATAACAAATGATAATATGAAATGTTTCTTGAGCAGCAAATCAGCGTATTACATTGATTTCTGATGGATCATGTGACACTGAAGACTGGAGTAATGATATGACAAATGACATACACACACAATATATATATATATTATTAAAAAAGCAGCAAATATTAAGTACTGTAAACTGGCAGCACTTACTCTTCTCTCGCGAGCTCTTGACTTGAGAGGCTTAACAAAAGCTGTGCTGTCCAAGTCCTAGAAATCATACCAGTGAAATAATTTTTAGAAACAATTGCTTTGAGCTTTTCAGTGATTTTTATGCATATTCACTTTGCTTGTGTCTGACAATAATCCTACATCATGAATACAAATGATACTAAATGTGATACTTCACCAAATCATCATCCGTTCTGTCATAACTAATGTCAGAGTGCGACAGGAAGGAGGACTCATCAATCACCGATAACCTGATATAAAGACACATGATGGAAAACAGCATTTCGAAAGGGAAAAATAAAAATGGCGAACTGAGAACTAAACGAAGATCACGCTGAACGTTGAGGTACCGTCTTCCTCTGTGTTGTGGGACACTCGCTCCTTTATGACTGAAGCTGGTCAGCATTGACCTCTGTTCATCATTGAGACAGGCACTTGACTTGCTGTCATGCACCAGTACGTCACATATCAACTGCATCTGACGCTCCTGTCAAATGAATTAATAAGTGACAAGACACAACAAGTATCATTAATATACTCTAACATGAATGGTCAATGTCTACCAGCCCTCCGCCAAATTCATAAGTTGGTCATGTAATGCTGCACTGACCAACTGGACACATAACATAACATAACATAACATAACATAACATAACATAACATAACATAACATAACATAACATAACATAACATAACATAACATAACATAACATAACATAACGCTATGTCTTAACTAACCAGGCACTGGTAGTCTGCCTCAGCTTTGTAACGCTTCTTGATCTCCACGTCTAGCTGGTTTCGAGCATGTTTGAGTTTGACCTCCAAAGCAGCCCGAGCAACATCAGACTTCACTAGGAGCTCCTTCTGTTTTTTCAGCTCCAGCTCTGCATGAAGCCATTTCTTCCGGGCAGCTTCAAAGTTCTTCACCACCTCAATAAATTCTTGAAGATAAGAGACAACTGGTGAGAATTCAATATGGCGATATATATTCTGATCAAAGGAGGACTATCAAGGCAAAACATGCATATTCTAAAAGCAGTTGTTTCTTATTAATTCTAGCACAAAGATATGACACGGTTACAAAACGTTTAACGATAAAAATGTGGGTAATTTGTGCTGAAATAAGTGCTTTCAAAAAATAACTACTTTCCCTTTTGCTTCTAAAACCCCAAATGTTAAATACGATGTATTGCTGGCTTTCAAAAGCACTGTACAAACAATACACCTTACATTTTTCAGATGTACAAATTATCCCTCACGTTACACTGTAATTGACTTGACTTCCCTTCCCTTCATTTTGACCTCCATGTGAAAATAACAGTAATTTCAAAATGATTATTTTACCTCCAAATGATTTTAATATAGCCCTGCTGCAATGGACTGGCCATCCATTCATGGTGTTTCCCTACGACCCGAGACGCTGGAATAGGCTCCAGCATCCCTGCGACATATGACAAACGGTTTGGAAAATGGATGGACGGGTGGTTTTAATACGTTCCTCTGACACAATGAAAACCCAGCAGACATAAGACTGGGCACGTCATTTTCAGAGTTGTGATTGCTGTCCGAGACAGTAATGTTGTTTCTGGTTTGGATCAAATGGGAGATTAATTTAGCCTCAGAAAAAGAACTTCCTAGAAAAATACCATTTCAGTACTACCATTTCTGATACTGGAGTTAATGGCTGCAGAAAATTCAGCTTTACAGTCAAAGGAATAAATTACATTTTAAAACAGAAAAGTCATTTTAAATTGTAATTTTCACAATATTACTGTATTTTTGATCAAATAAATGCAGCCTTGGTGAGCATAAGAGTATTCATACGAAAACAAAAACTCTGATTTTAATTTGGGGTTTTAAAAACACTGGAAAAATCACTAGCGAAGAACAGATCATCATCATCCACCAAATTCCTATTTCATGGAAAGGAAGATGGTCGTGTACACCAATTTTCAAACCACTGTCAGGGATCTGAAGAGGCTTTTGGAACCAGGATAAATTAGTTTTTGAACACCTTGCTCAGAGCAGCATTCAAACCAGAGCAAAAGCAAATCTAAGCATGCAAAAACAATTACAATATATCAAACATATAAGATCTAAACTGTAAACTGCCATCTGCACAACCCACATGTTTAAATAAACAACAAAGAACAACCAACTATGAATGCATTAGAAATAGATAAACAACAATACTGAGCAATCAAGCAAATTATGCTTTTCGAATGACAGACGTGGACATAGGGACAGGTAAATAGGTTTTAATTTGAGTGAAAGGTCAAATATAAGATAATTATATAAGACAGGCCTATATACTATAACAATTTAAAGAATTAAACTAAATAGAGCCAATACTATCTTACCGAGCTCAGAGTAAGTAGCTTCTTCAATAGCAAGCCTTTGCAAACACAGACTGAGGACTTCTTTTACAAACTGATCCCCCATGGTCGAGTCAGCTGATAATCCCGCATCGAACTCAAACAAGTCGCTTTAAATGCGTCACGTGAGTGTAATGTCAAGGTCACGGGTCACATGGATGCCGTTGCTCTGCAAACTGGACTTCATCGTTTCTGAAACGCTGCGTGTGGACTATCGTTCCAGAAGGCCATCCATCAGCAACAATGGAAAGTTCTTCATCCTTTTTCAGAACCTGCCCTCTGACTCTGAGACAATGTAAGAACATTTAATTTCGCCCTAAAGTGGTTTGAAACTTTAATTACAGATGCCATGTGATTGCATGATATTCACACTGAAACCATGTTGCAGTGCATATTATGTGCATGTGCATTTGTATTATCTTTTCAATACAGGTAATACGCAGGGTCATTTTCAGTATAGGCCCATAATTTAGTCTTGACTAGCTATTAGCACTGCTTATGTATTTATTTGTTTACTGATTTTTTTTTATTATTATTTTTTTTACGTTAGACCTACTACTACAACTTAAAGAAATTGTACTGTTACTATATGAAACAGCGAATCAAAAAAAAATTTTAGATTTTTTTTCGTGTCATTAATGAAGAATCAAAGAGATTTTTTTTTTTTTTTTGTGTGTGGAAAAATATCTAGGCTATTTTATTCTTATATTATGCTATGTCCCCTGTATTAGACAGCAGTACTCAGTTATATATATATATATATATATATATATATATATATATATATATATATATATATATATATACAGTATAAGCCAAATTACACGTATAGGCAAAACCAATGGGATTTTTAATTTCATTCTCCAATCAATTTTTTGGTTCAGGGTTTTAAGCAAACTTTGAATAAAGATGATTCTCAACTATGTATGAAAGAGATAATGGAATGAATTGATATACCATTTTACTTTATGCAATATGGGGGTAAAATGGCCATACATAGTCCTATTCAATGCAATGTAGTATCACACATTGTCTAATTTGTATATTAATATGTTCTTGGGGCAACATGTAATGAAAAAAAAAAGTGTTTGACAACATTTTAATAATAATATCTAATATTTCATAGGAATGCAGATTTATCATTTCTTTTTCCGTTCACATGTGTCTCCAAAAATGCCTGATAAACATGCTTTAAGTCCTAGTGTCCTCTACAGTGGATATATGTATAAAATCAATGCCCTGTTTTGTAACAGAAAGTCATATTTTGATTAGAAACCCCATAACATGTTCCTGAGATGGTGATTTATTTCCAACAATTTAGAAAAATGAGTCAGATTTAAATGATAATTGCAAAATATTATCACATTTCCACAAGAGTTCAGCATTTGATCACTAAATTAATGTCAGCCATTTTTAAAGACCACGGAAAAGTTTTTGTCATGGTGTAACCTGCAAACATTTGATATCTCCGAAAAGCCCTGAATGTGACTTAAAACTGTGACATGTATGATGCCAGAGAAATTCACTAAAATATAATGTCCACTACAGAGGACAAAAGTCTATTCCTGGGTAACAGGAGGAATCAATCAGGAGGATATATACAATCAATATAAATCGTCTTTAGCCTAATGCATGTTTGAGTAAACAGTTTTAAAGTCAATGTTTGGATATGAATTTGAATGGATAAAACTGTAATAGAAACCTCTTTTACTCTTATCTTTTCCTAACCCAAGCCCCTCATCCACTGTAGCCAGTAGAGGGCAGTCAAGGCATTTTGTGTTCGGCATCCACTGTTGTTGTAGTACCTCCATACATATGGGGCTGTGAGCTTGCTAGTGATTAGGGAGTTGTTTGAGCAAAGCTTTGTTGTGTTTGCTTGACTCAACGCTGTTCACAAGAAAATAAGCTTCTCAGTGATATCATGCTCTGAGTCTCCGCTGCAAATGCTCCATTACACAAATAATGGGTTCTGCTGCTACTTGAGTCACTTTAATTTAGCACCCAAAAATCTTATTACAGTCATTTTTAACATGGCTGCTTTGAGCATAGGAGATCAAGAGCGGTGGTGTTTGGAGAGACCAAATTCAATTTTGTTGGAAATAAAAGACTTGCAACACCAGGTCTTTCTCATTGTTGAAACTTTTAACTGGCTTGCAAGGCCTTGGTCACTGTTTGTGGAATATTGCATTTGAATTGTAGTGCTTTAATGGGTTTCATATGTCGTCCCTTGCATAGCAATACAATCAGTGATGTTCTTCAGCCATAATGGCAAACATTTAGGTTTTGCAGGCTGGACTAGATTGATCTGCTTCCTTTTCTTCTCATTTAATATGTAATTCAGCTAATTTGTAATCTAGAAATATAGATAAGATAAACGTGGCTCTTCAAAATTTTACTTCAATGAATATTGTTTTATTTTTAGTTATTATCCTCATGTCCTGTGACTGTCTTTGTTTACAGCTATGGACTGTCGTAATGTAATGTTACATTATATATATTAAGATTAATATTAAGGATTAATACAAAATATTAACAATCTTTTTCATGTTTCTCTCTATTTGTCTTTTACGACCCGCCTTTTGCTGTGGATTTCGAAATGTTTTGTGTTTAGAAGAACCCCCCCCCCCCTCCCCCCCTCCTAAATTAAAGCTCGTTCTTACTCACGACATTGATAAAAATGTAATTGTTATCGGGTGTGCTGTGTGGAATGCAAAATCTGTTTTTCTCTGAGGGCGTTGGGGTATCTGCATTGTTAAGAAACTCAAAATAATCCGTTTCTGATGGCAAATGCACATTTGCTTTAGCAAGCGAATGTTGTGTTAATCTGGGGATACATACATTTATAAA
Source organism: Semotilus atromaculatus (assembly GCA_031834385.1). NCBI lineage: Eukaryota > Metazoa > Chordata > Actinopteri > Cypriniformes > Leuciscidae > Semotilus > Semotilus atromaculatus. The sequence continues at coordinate 22,140,450 of JAULUF010000055.1, read as the reverse complement.
AGTACATCATTTGTTTCATAAATTGACATGCCACGCAGTTATTTTCTGATTAATATATTTATCTGCTGTTGTTATATAAAATACAAGATATCCTGAACATGTAGGCTAGACTATTTTATTACAGATTAATTTGTAGTTAATGATTAGTCATGAATTAATCACCCCAGAGTTTAATTTATAAACATGTTTTATTTTCCTATGTACTTTAATTTTTTATTTTCTGTAAAGATGTGGGCTAAGTTATGTTAATTTGGATGGCACTCTACAGCAAAGAACAAATAGATTTCTGGAGTTCTGCCCATAAACATTAAAAAAGCAATGTATTGTCTGTTGGTTAATATTAATGTTTGCTTTACAGTGCATTGGCTCATTAGGAAACTCATTGCCTTTGGCTGAGTTTATACACAGCTCAGCAGATGAGATGCTAATCTGAGGACCAGAGACGAATGTGTTTGATACTAGTCTCTATTTAGTCAACACAGTTTTACTGAATGAGCCATTTCTCTCATTAAGTGTTTACCCAAGAGAGGCATTTATTCTGAGAGCATTAGTCTTGATTTGTTCATCCTTTTTATGAGATGTGCTGACCATGAATATAAAAGTGAAAATGAAAGATGCATGGTGCTTCGTAGTTCGTACTTGTATAAGTGCAGATTGTCACATAAAAGATTCTCAGAGATGTTGAGACATTGTTGTCCTCCCATGAGGGTGCCAGGGTCAAATCTGATCTGCTTCATGTCCTAAGCACAGGACATTTTTCTTAACTGTCTTGTTGTTGTAGAGTAAAAGGGAAAGCATCCAAAAAAGCAAAAGCTCAACACAAGCATATGAAAACAGTCTAAATGTATTTAAATTCTGACTTTGTGTCATAATGCATGCAGTGGTACATATTCTAAAGTTCCGTAATGAGACTTTGAGGTTCACTTCACTGTAGGGTTTTGCTCCAAGCCTAATCAAACACACAGACAATGAAACAATTGAATGAATTAATTAATTAAACGACCGAATGAATGAACAAGTAAATAGAACGGATGAATGGACAGATCAATTGAATGAACAAACGAACGAATGAATGAATGAATGAATGAATGAATGAATGAATGAATGAATTAATCAATCAATCAATCAATCAATGGATCATATAAATGGATCGAATTAATGAATGAAACAATCGAACAAACAAATGAATGAATGAATCAAACAAACAAACAAACAAACAAACAAACAAATAAAGGATCAAATCAATTGAATGAATGAATAAATGAATCAATGGATCTAATGAATGGATAGATAGATCGAATGAATGAATGAAAGAATGAACAAATCATTCAAACTAATTAATACATTTATCAATGAACAAACGTATGAGTACATCAACTGACTGACTGAATGAATGAATGAATGAATCAGTGGAAGAATCAATCAATCAATCGAACAAACGAATGAGTACATCAACTGACTGAATGAATGAATCAGTGGAAGAATCAATCAATCAATCAATCAATCAATCAGTGAATCAACCAATGAATGACTCAATCAATCAAATGAATGAATGAAAAATTAATCAACCTAAAATAATTGAATGAATGAAATACTCTGTCAAATGAAAAAGTAGTCTTCTTGTAAAATGAAGCTTTACATTAACTTTGAAGATACATTTCTTGCTCTGACCAAAATAAAATCGTAATTTTGGCCACCCCTGAAATGGGTCATTCCATTGACATTACCTGAGCAGTTGAATTAAATACGCTATAAAACCCCACTCATTCAAGGACGTACATTTATTGCATGGATGGAGCAAAAACATGTTTAAAATGCTTGTGCTGTGTTCAGTTGAGTGATAATATTTGCCCTCTGTAATGCTGTTAATCTGTTTGCTGAAATATCCACAACATTAACAACAACATAAAAAAAAAACAAACATGTTTTTCAGAATCCTATCTATAGCCATATAAAGTATGTGTATTTGAATTTATTTTATGGTTAAGTTCACAACTATCGTGTTGAACTTCACAAATTGTAAATAATTTCAATGAAGTCACCCATTTCCTGTTAAGTTAATTTAGAAGACAGAATGAACTTTCATAGTGACAGTGTGCACTTATCTGCTGAAAAAGCCTGAAATAATGCACCTAGGGAAATAAAAATTCAAACCTCTGGGGATTTAGATATAAATACATAAATAAATAAAATGTGCCTCATCCCAAGCTTGTTGCTAAAACTGTCAAAAGAAAAATGCCTCAAACTAATTTACATAGGAGTACCTAGTTGAGTTCTTATAATAATCTGTTTGTGAAATTGTCCCCTGAATGTATTCTAATACCAATGTAAGAATTGATTTCTGCACCAGGTACAGTACATCTGTGAAGTTCTTATGAGGTGAGCATGGAATAAACAAGGAATATGCATGCATGACTTCTCCTACTCCACCGGGACCCATTATCAGCACCGCTGATGCAGGAAATAGATTGAATGCTGAAAATAATACCATTGAATAATTAATCAGATGGGTTTTAAATGTGCAACAAACACACTAGCTTCTCTCTAGGGGAAAGAGAATGTGTGATTTTACAAGTGCAAGTTTAAAAGCTGAACTCAGTTTACATCTGAAACCGGAGAGAAGCCGATAACTAGGTGGAGGAATTAGATTAAACCCCTGTTTGCAGTAGAAAGCCCTCACAGTCTGCATGTTTGCTCTGTGCTTTGATAAGGCAGGAACAGGTTATAGGATCCAGCGCACACTGTAGAAAAGGTCAGTGAGTCGACCTTCATCTTCCCTCCTGATTGGGTTTGTTTCAGTAAGTGCTTTATTCGATAGAGCAAATCACACTTTATCTCCATATCTTCTGATTGGAAAGTTGGGTGTCGTTTGATGCACATAAGCGGAACTAAGCAAATATTGGATTTCTAAGAGCAGTTGTCCATTTGTGATCACTTATCAGTTTATGTGATGACTAATGTATCTCTGACTCATTAGTCTAAGCAGGGCTTAGATAGGATAAAACCAATGCGTTTTGAAAGTGCACTGAAGAGAAATGTCAACATTTAACAGTATAGTTTAGTTCAGACTGCATTCCATTTCTTTCTCCACATTTAGATTCATTTTATTGTGTCTGTTGTTTATGAAATTACAAATGTCAGTGGATGACCTTTCAAGTGACATTCCAGTTTCAGATAATATCAAAGCAACTAGTTGCGTTCAATGAGGCAGAAATACTGTTTACTTTACTTTGAAGAGACAGATCACTGTGAAGTCTCTGTTAGCGGACTCGCATATACGCGAGACAAGACTAGACAGAATGTAAGAGTGTAGTTTCCTCTGGGTCTCAGCTGGTGTTCTATTGAAGTATTGAAATCTATTGAATGGTGTTGTTTTTTCCCTTTCATGTTTGGTATAATTTTAAACGTCTCAGTGCGATTGGTAAAATGGTTTAAATTTCACAGCAGTCCCTTATATTTTTAGAAAATGTAAAACTAAGGATAATTCTGTTCTCTTTTTTGGGTGGTGTCTCGTCAAGATATCTGATAATCATTGCTCCTCTTTCCTGAAATCAGGTGTGATCCTTTGGGGCACGAGAGTAGGTCCAACAAATCCAAAAATATTGGTGTAATACATATTAACAACTCTTTTGTTCTGGGTATTTAATGGGAAGTGGCAGAGCAGTCATTGGGAATTCGGTAACCAGAAAACCCCCACACAGTGCTGTGTCAGTGTCTTCCTGAGTCCTGCACTCAGAACACTTACGCTGTCAGGTATGCATTTCTTTGTATTTTCTAATTTGTAATTGTGTCAAGCACATTGTGCTCATAGAACACACATTTAGTTGTTTTGTTTGTGCTACTACATGTTTGCATACGAGCCAACAACCATGTCTGTACGATGTTCTGGTGCAAAGCTATGGCTTATTTATGTTGTTGGGCTGACGGGTGGTCCTTACAACACATTGAACTAACATAAAACATATTGATACTAATCCTGTTGAACAGAATGAACATCATACCTGCATGCACTTAACAGTAGAATGATAAATAGAATCATAACCACATTTAAATCTAAAATGACAACTATATCTATTCATTTAATAGTCATTTGGGAAGCTAATGAAAAAATTGAGGATGTGCCGTACTCCTGATAAGAGTTTCAAAGTCTGGGGTGAAAGTAGACAGAGCTAAGATCGTGCTCAATGTCCAGCCTGTTCCTCTTCTTTGACTTAAGCTGGACTTAAGAAGAGAAGCCACTTTCGCACAGATATGTAGTGCTGAATGGTAGGATGATTTTGATTGCATGAGTGGCGAGGGACGGATACTCAAAATTCGCATCATGGCAGCAAAACTGGGAAAAGCTTTCCTCACCGAATTTCTTTTTTAGTGTCTGAACACATGACAGCATTACCAGCAGATTTTCTTTGTTGCTTGGCAACGTGACGCTTTCCATGTCGATTCCAAATGGATCACGTATCTAGGGATTATCTTCATGTTTTTGAGGGAAGTAGTTATTAAATCGTGTTGAGGTGCGCTAACAAATCAGCAAGATAAGCATATTGTGCAAGTCAGATTTCATCGATAAAAAGATTGGCATAAGGACAATTATTTTCCAAAAGGAAGGCAGCAATTTCTGTTTTAAGTGTGTAACACTTTCCTGCTAATGCCTCTCAATGCTAAAAGCAGTGATTCCAGGTCGCGTTTTGTGCCCTCTCAATAATTCTCTTCACCACCCCTGAGTGTTTTCCGGTCATAGAGACTGTGCCATCAGCCAAGAACAAATCCACAGTTTTGAAAATGCCCTCTGCTGTTGTAGTGGTGGGGAGATCTCTGCTGCAGAGAAAATGCTCCTGCAAGTCCCCTTAGCACACTTCTCACATTAACAAGTAAAGCTGCTTGATTAGCAATGTCCGTGGATTCATCCATCTGAAAAGCGTTATAAGCCTGTACGTGAGTTGTAGTTTGTTGTTTTATATCATCAGCCATTTCTTCAATGTGCCTACATACGTATCATTTGACGGTTGTTTGGTCTTCAGCTTATCTGTAGCAGATTGATCCAGCGCCTCTCTGATTATGTCCATGGCTGCAGGTTAGATAAATTCTTCTGCTATTGTGTGGACTTTCTTACCCTTTGCAATATGGTGAGCTAGGCCTACATAGTAAGATGCAAGCTCCTGCACTTGTTTTGAACACGAAGATGCTAGGCACTTATGCGATGCCCTCAGTTCCACAGGTTTGTATTTGCAACCCAGATGTTTTGTCTTTAAATGACGTTTCAATTTGGATGGTTTCATGCTTTCTTGTAAGGGTACTTTACTTTATATCACACACTGAGGTTTAGACTGAGGCCCTTTTTGTCGTCAATGTACGTAAATTAGTGTTTTACATTTTTGGGGTAATACTTGCGCTTGAATGCGATCGCCATATTTATTGCTAGAATAAAGTAATAATTTCACACTGTCACCTGTCAATCTGGATGGCTTTCACACGCATATACCAAAATAAAAGTCCTGCATCAGAAAAGAACATTTTAAATAATTTTTTATGTTGTTTTTTCTTTGACTGCACTTTCCGCGACCCACTCAAAATGGTCCTGCAACCCACCAGTTGAGAAAAAGCACTTGCTTTGTAAACCATGTTAGCAGTATTTCATTTGACATTTTGCAGTTGTGTTCATGGATTAATGTCTGTAATATATTAATTTGATTGGCAGAGTGTTACAAGAGTGGTGTTTGCATCATTACAGACAGGTGGGGATTTTTGAACTCTTTCTGCATGAGTAAATCAATGATATAGTAAATTAAATTTAAATCGTTGTATAAAATCATGATTATCACACTCATAATTGTGCTGTTAGACTCTATATCAGCAGGCTGTGGTTACTTGTCGCCTTGTACCTAATTTAGAGTTTGATATAGAGTCTATTGACAAATTCACACTACAAAGATAGCACAGACAAACTTCGGAAAACTTTGTCTTTACACACTGTTTATTGCTGCTCAGAGCTGCAGATGTATTTACTGAGCAATTTCAAATGCATACTTAGATTCTGAGATTGGTCAGAGCTGGAATCATTTAGTCTGACATTTTATGCTGCATTGCATCTATACACAGAATCTTGAGCAGGCAGAAAGCAGCCTTAACTCAGCTATGTAAAGACACCTTCACAGTACTCTTTGTGGGATGTTGCTTAAAGGACTAGGCTAGTTCACCCAAAAAAAATATATATATTTTTTTTTTCAAATTATCCCATAATTTACTCACCCTCAAGCCATCCTAGGTGTATATGACAAAAAAAGTGCATCCATCCATCCATCATTACAGTAATCCATATGACTCCCGTGGGTTAATAAATGCCTTCTGACATCCTAAGGAGATCCTGCCCAAAGTGAGAGTAGTATGGGTCAGTGGCTGTGGGCGGAGGTTGATTGTGTCTGACATCTCTCTTGCTCTGCTCTGATACCCTGAAGTATCTTATTCCCCAGGGTCTAGCTATATTTTCTATATATTAGGGTTAAAAGTAAAATTGTATGCTCCCCTTGCAGATGGTTGCTTTGGAAGGTACCCTCTTAGGGTTGATGTAGGGTGAATAGAGTATGTAGGGCAATTACTTCCCCCTACTTCATTTACCTCCCTACCCAACCACTGTTTGATCTTGAAGTAGGAATATACTCCATTTTGGGTGGGTGATGTATAAGCCTCGCTTTGACCCATGTTACATCCCTGGCTACAGTGGGTCATGGAGAAGTGAATTTATTTTGAAGTTAGGGTTGAGCTGCTCTCCCCCATTGTACTGGGGTTTTTAAGTAGGACAATGCTCCCCTACAGCTTCCTTGGTATGTGGATTAGAGTTATTGGCAACCTGTAGCTTACCTTTTACCTTTTTCTTTTGTCTTGTTCTGAGTAATAACAAGGAACATATTTCCCCTTTGAATGGCCCCAAAGGTTTATGCTAGGTGATCGAAGTAGATGGGCAGTATTTACCTCTACTTCATTCACTTCCCTTCCTAACTATGGTTGAGTCTTGAAGTATGGACAGCACTCCCCTTGGAATGGCCCTGGTTTGACAATGCTAATAAGTAGAGGATATTCATCCGTGGGGCGGCCCTCCTTGTTCTTAGCTCTATAAGGGTAAGGTAGAATCCCTTACTCCCCTTTTAAAATCATAGGTATGCTATGCTCATTATGTTTGTGCAAATTTTCACCTAGAGGCAGGCACCCCCGTGGCATGGCGAAGTGGGTATTTGTTCCCCATAGAGTCAATCCAAGACGCGGTGTTGAGTTCCGCTTTGAAAGGGAACGTCTCAGGTTACTACTATAACCATGGTTCCCTGGGAAGGGGAATGAGATACTGTCTCATTGCCATGCCATTGGGTCTGCCTGCACATCTCCTTCAGACAAAGAAGTTGATGACGTGTGCTACAGGGGCCCTCTTATTCTTCCGGGTGCTCGGCTTATGACGTCACAGGCTGTTGCCAACCAATAAAATTGGAGTGTGTTTACACATGCTTCAGACACTGGTCACGCTGATGGCATTCCACATAGCGTCGATCCAAGATGCAGTGTCTCATTCCCCTTCTCAGGGAACCATGGTTACAGTCGTAACCTGAGACATTTTAGAATGTTAAAATATATTTAAAAATATATTTTTAAAAACTTGATATGGTTTACCATAACATTTTCTTGCCATGAAAATTGGTACAGAAGCTGGCATGGCATTAAAAACAAACAATCAAACTAATTAATTTTAAAGAAAAAATGATAGTAGTTTAAAGTCAAATGGTGATACAAATTGTCTTTAAAAAGTCAAATGGTGAAACAATTCAAATGGTGAAACAATTGTCTTTATTTGCCATTTCTTGCTTTTAAAATGGATTATGTGTAAAGACCAATATTTGAATTTTGGCTAATTGTATATGCAGCTGTGAGCTTTTATTGCAGATAAAAATAGACAAGACGGACATGACGGATTTTAAAGCAAAGCTATTCCATTACTTACAATCACTCTAATGTTTCCTAAAGGTAAAGTTTTAATTCTGGATCTGTATAATGGCATTCTTGGCAGAGCACTGTATGTTTTGAGTTATTTGACAATGATGTATTTGACACTGTATGTTCCCTATATTATGCCACTTGAACACAGCCACCCCTTTGCTACTGTTCACTTAGACTGTCAAATGACTTTCAAGCATGAAATGAATCTGGTACATCTCACTGGAGATTTTATTAGTTTTTTTTATTTTTTATTCTAGCCTACTCTGTCCTTTTGTTCCTCTGAGATGGTTCTCTAGAGAGGAACTGTCTTGATAGCCTGAAACAAACACTGTAAAAACATGTGCAAGTCAGACTAAAGTGAATAGAGAGAGAAGCTCCTGTATCAGATGAATGTAAATCTTGACTGAATGGAGGACAAGTCTCTCAATTCCACATCATGTGATTGAAGATGATGTCAGCTTCCTGTATGGCATACACTTGTTTTAGTTTTGGAGTTGAGTTCCCATGACTTTTGCAAATCAGATTTGACTCATCATTCTGCCAAGTATTGACTGCAAAGTTGTCAAACAAAGACATTTAATACAGAATACTGTATTATCTGCAATTCATGCAGCCTACCTTAAATGTACAATACCTATAACCTTGACAGAAAAGGCTGTAGTTTAAAGGGTTATGTAACAGTCACCAGCTGGAGTGCCCCTGAGAGCCACTAGAGGGCACTCCACATCAGACTATTGTCATTCCCTCACAAACTACATCTCCCATAACTCACTGCCCGGAGTCTTCATCCATTATCACATTCACCTGTGATTCATTATCTTGTTTAGCACACCCCATATAAGCCTGGTTTATTCATTCATTATCTGCTTGTTTTGTGTTACACATATAGATATATACACTACATGTCACTTTGGCTACGGCAGTTCATTGGAACGAATGTGTCAATAGAGCCGCCATCATGGAACAGGGGAGCCCCTCCTCTTTAATGCATCAGCGTCAATGTAGACAAAGGTCTAACGGAAATAAAATCACCATAAATCGTCATGAATGCGATTTTCTAGTTTTTTTGGTTCGTTCCAACGGTCAGACATGTATCATTGATTCCAGAGAAAATTAAAAACTATTTTTTTTTAAACATTCTTCCTAGTTCAGATTTCATTTGTGTGAACATCATACGCAGCACAAAAGTCTGCCATCATCCATGAATTCGAAGTACAGGCAGAGATAGCAGCGTTACCTAGCTACTTCCTAGACTACAAGACCCCTGTTCCAAGATGGCGCCGGTTTTGACGCATGATTAGAACCCCAAGGCGAGATCTAGTGTATATATCTATGAGTGTTACACTGCAATTCCGAGCATTCTCCCTGGTTTCGGATTTCTTGCCTGTTCCGTGGATTACTCTTTTGTAGTGGTAGACAGATCAAGGCTTTTTGAAACACTGAAACGGTTGAGTGAAATATGCCATATTGTGCAGAGGCTTCGAAACAATCCGACACCCATCTCCACGTTGACCCCTAGTGGTCAGAACAGTGTAAATGCAACAAAAACCCAGGCCAGACATGCATAAAAACACCTTTTACAAATCTATTGTAAATTTTTTACAGAAAGTAATGGAATTATCTAATCATCTAATAAGATTATCATGTGTAAATGTGTTCTTTTATCAATTGTCAGTTTTGTTTTGTTTGTGCTATAAATGGCTCGGCTAATAAGACTATTAACTATGTCATGTTAATTATACTGATGTCTAATTAAAACGTCTACAAATGTATACAACTGATCAGAGATCAGGTAAAACCACCTGACACTTGTTCATTGATTCTCAGTGACTCCTCATGATTCATGGGTTGACAGAGATCATCACCCCCCAGCAGTGAACCATTGAAATTTCGAAGTGTTTTGAAACAGTAATGACGTAATGAAGCCTCGTTTACTGAAATCACGTGACTCTGGCAGTTTGATACTATTTGAACCATTGATTTGGAACAAAAGATTTGCAAAGGCTTCGAAGCTTCATGAAGCAGTGTTTTGAAATTGCCATCACTACTCTTTTGCCCGTGTTCCCTGCCTTGTTGTGTTTGTTTGTACGGACTGCCTGCCTGTGTTTGACCTTGCCTGTACTTTGGATTACGTTTTTAGATTACCCTGTTCAATAAATACTGCATTTGGATCCTCAACCTTCTTGTCTCAGGGCAGTTAGTGACAGGTTAGTTCACCCCAAAATGAAAAATCTGGCATTAAATACTCGCCCTCATGTCGTTCAAATCCTGTGAGACTTTCATTCATCTTTGTAACATAAATTAAGATCTTTTTAATGAAATCTGAGAGATTTCTGTCCCTCATAGACTACGCAACTACCACTTTCAAGAGCACCACGATGCATGCGTGTTGTGCAGAGGCTGTTGCGTGAACGCGCTTTAGATATTTTTATTTTGTAAATAAAGTGGTAAATTATGTTATCTTGTGCAAACAAAGGTCTTACGTCACTTCATAAAATTAAGGTTTAAATATTAAGCAGCACAACTGTTTTTATTTATAAGAAGAATACATTTTTCTTGAACAACAAATCAGCTATTATAATAATTTCTGAAGGATAATGTGACACTAAAGACTGGAGTAATGATGCTGAAAATTAAGCTTTGCCATCACAGGAATAAATAACTTTTTAAAATCTATTAAAATAGAAAACAGTTATTTTAAATTGCAATAATATTTCGGTACTGTTGTCTTACTGTATTTTTCATGGTGTGCATGAGAGACTTATTTAAAAAAAAAATTAATTGGCATCCCCAAACATTTGAACAGTATTGTATAAATTCATGCATGTTAATAATTCATATGTTTCATTCATAAATGGTTCAAAATTCAGATATTACATATCTGCTAGTCTAGTACTCTGAACAATTGTGAACAATGATTTTTCATAATATCCCCATAACATAATTTACAGTTATTTATGCCTGTGCATGTTTAATTTCTAATGAAGTAATTCTGAAGTTTTGAGATGTCAAAAAGTTTAGAAATGTCAAGCAGTGAGATGACAACAAGATTGTATTTTTACACGTATTGATAGATATTGACACAAATCAATTTGATTTTGTGGGCAAATATTTTAACATGATGTGAAGGACATGAATGAGAGAATTCTTTATTTCATAATATTACTGTGCGTAGTGAGCGAAATACAGCCTAATAAATTCCAACGGTTGTCATCTCCTTTGTAGAATTATTTGCATTCTTGGGATGTTTATAGCTGATATTTCTAGGGACAATCTGTATATGTATATGTTTGGTGGCATTCATGATGATTACTAAAAATAACAACACTAGGCTAACTATTGCTGACTGACGGGATAGTGCTGGCATGTTGGTGGCCCATTAATGTAAACACAGCGGGTTGTGTAAAAACCGAACGTACAGGCAGGAATAAAGATCAGATGTTTACCTTGCAGCCAGAGGGTGAAAGAGAGAACTTCATAGATTTTGAGCTGCTGTGATGATAAAAGAAACATTTCTGCAACTTACACACGCCGTGGCTTGCAGTAGTAGCTGTTTTCTGGTTTTATTTTTCATCCATGCAAGATTTTGCAGCAGATGTTTAACACCGTAACCAGGAAACAACTCAAGGAGGATGTGCAAAAATTGGAAAGTGGTTTTTGCTTCACTTCACTCAAAATGACATGTTTATTGCACGTGCCTGATGCTGATTAATAATTTTTTTTACTTTTTTGCATCTCTTGCAAAGGCATCAGCAATGAGAAATGCTTCATCTATATTGATTTTTTTTTATGGCATAATGCCATGCCGTTATATTAGAGAGCATGCTAAAGATAGTAAAACACATACATAACAATTGCTTAAATTTGTTTTTGAATTTTTTATAAAAAGATGGCAAAAAACTATATACCGGCAAGGTCACTGCTTTATAATAGACGTGCTATATTTATTATTATTATAAAATATGACTTAAAGTGTTCTCCTATAGTAAATAATTGTATCCCTTAAAACCTATCTTTGATCACCAAAATGACAATATTCAAACTTTTTTTCCTGAGAAAAAAATCTTCATGCCTTTTAAATAGCTTGAATTTAAAGGTGAACTAAGTAACTTTTTTACCTTAACAGAACAGCTTTGGAGTCATTGTAATGTTTATATTACTGATTTCGTGTTGAATGGTGGTCGTTTCGCACCCCCCTGGTGCCTGTGAGCCGCAAAATCACACTTGCAACTTCGAGCCGGCCGGTTGATATCAGGTCTCGCGATGTAACGACTTGCTTTACGGCAAAAAACAGATCTGATAAAATTCTGATAAAATGAGCATCAAACAGAAATAACCCGGCGCCGTATACATGTGGTGTTCGAGGCGCATATAATACAGATTGCCGACAGTTAAACAGGGCGCGCGCAGCTCTTAAAGGGGCCACACCTTATTAAGGGGATCAGGCCGTGAGTGCAGAGACATCTCTGCGTGAGTGCTATTCACGACAGTACAAGTACTCCACAGCGACTCTAGGGGTCGCTGTTTGACAAAAACGGAATTCCTACTGAGTGCTGCTTTAACCCTAATTTAACTTGAAACACGGATTCATGACTATGTAAATTACCCCCACCTTTACTCACTCACACCAGTGAAGACTAAAATGTTACTGTTTAATGTTATTTTTTAGAATAATGTTACCTGATTCATTTTCATAATAATTTCATAATGTATTTTGAAGTCAGAGTATGTTTGTACATGTGTGCTAAGGAGAGATATGGGATGAGCAGGGTTTGAAATTAACACCCACCAAACTGCCAAACGCGGGTACAAATGAACTAATCAATAGCCAATTTGGCGTGTTATGTTCCACCCAGTCTAGGGTAGGGGAAGCAACATTAAAGTTAATGTTAACTAAAATATATTAACATAAAACAAATGTTTGGCTCCTAAAAGTTACATACCAAAAACAACAGAAATGTGGTACAACAAAGTTTATTGGTGTAACACAAGTATAAGACGTGTTAAATAACTTAATGTGTTAAAAAGCCAAATAAATAAATAAATAAATAAAAAATCTCTAACTATAGGGACCCAATCTACACTTACCTTAAGGAAAGAAAAAGAAAAAAAAATTGTTCCCTGACTCCCTCTCTACTTTAAACAGGAGAAATGCATAGCATTACAAAATTACAAATGACACCCACTCCCTAGAACAGGGGTCACCAAACTCGGTCCTGAGGGCCGCTGTGCTGCAGAGTTTAGCTCCAACCCCAATTAAACACACCTGAACCAGCTAATCAAGGTCTCACTAGGCATTCTAGAAACTTTCAGGCAGGTGTGTTGGACCTGGTTGGAGCTAAACTCTGCAGGACAACGGACCTCCGGGACCGAGTTTGGTGTGACCCCTGCCCTAAATTAGTTTGGTCTATATTTACAAGAGAAACGTCAGATAACAGTTTAACAGTTGGGTTCAGCAACAAAAAGTGTCTACATCAATGTAACACTATTTATACAAGCTTTTTACAACAAAAATAAATAAACTGGGTCAGTTTTGAAATAAATGACAACCGAACAGCAGCAGCAATGTACAGAATTCAACGGAGATCAGTGAGGCTTTATACTCTTCTTTTTCTTGAAGACCAATCCCAACCGAGCAGTCATCAGCAGAGGTGATCACCCTCACCTGGCTTTACCTGCAGAGAAAAGACCACTACTAAAGCCCTCCCCCTCGTGACAGGATTGGTTACAAGGTAGTTTGTGACGTCAGAAACACCAGCGATTTCAAACCGTGTTTTTGAGACTGTCTTTTAGTGTTGTAGTCAAGACCACCTAACCCGAGACCAAGACAAGACCAAGACCAGAGTGTATCGAGACCGAGACAAGACCAAGACTTTTAGGGGCCGAGACCAAGTCGAGACCAAGACCGAGGGAGGGCGAGACCGAGACCAAGACCAAGACCAGCGCCCCACACTACATGACACAAAAAATTGTGAAACATGTTCAAAAGAGCTTCTCAAATTAATCTGAAAGATCCACATTCTATTAAACACTATAAAAAAATATATATAAAACTTTTTATTAAACACTCAAAGTTTAAATAAATGTAACCATCTTTATTCAATACTCCTGGGTGACTTCCATCATTTAGTACAGAATGCAAAACAATTATTCATTGTTCATCACTAAAGTCTTCACTTTTCTCCGCCTTTTATAAACAATACATAAAGTTATGTTGTTTTTAAACCTACAACAATCCTTTTTAAAACGAATTTTAGCACAATTCACAACCAGCGGTAATTCAGGAAAAAAAATATCCGAATGCTCCACATGAAACTATGGTCTTCCGACCTTTTACCATCGTGTCGATTTATTTTTATTAATGTGCCATGCAAGACAGACAGCGCTTAGGAGACGGTGAACCCTTGTTTACTTTCGCCTGGCTCAGAAGAGAAAGAGTGTGCGCGCGCGCGACCGGGGCGCTCTCGCTCTCTCTCTCTCTCTCTCTGTCACATGCGCAGCAGTTCGTCTACATTACTCATCGATCGTTTTACATCCAATAAAAGCAAGGATGTTAACAAAAAAATGAGACAATATAGTATACTGGCGATTTAGTGATATTTCCACAGTTATGGTCTTGACTGGTCTTGAAAAAAAATCGCGAGTCCTCAATGTCCGAGACCGAGACAAGACCGAGACCAAATGCGGTCGAGTCCGAGACGAGACCGAGACCATTAAAAAGTGGTCTCGAGACCGGTCTCGAGACCAAGACCGGTCTCGAGAACTACAACACTACTGTCTTTGGTGCACTGGACAAATATTCAGCAATGATGTTGCCTTATGAATTTGCACATGGTTTGTCTGAATTTGCACATGGTTTGTCTGAAAGCATAATTGAAAACACCAAATAGACATATAAACAACACTAAAAACTTTCACCACAGGGGGTCTTTAAATATTGAGTTACTTCCACAAACTAGTTTGTATTGCTTTCATACTAATGGCAGATCATAGGAATGGTATTCCAATACAGTTCTTGCTGTTTGTGCTTTTTTACCATACTCTGATGTGAAGACACCAAAAACTGCAGTTGGGTGTGCCTGCATTGTAATCCTGTTATTAGTCTGGAATTTCCGCAATTTGTACTTAACCGAATGTGTTATTTTCCTCCATCCTTTGTGTTTTGGTCTAGCGCTCGTTGGGGATTGCAGCAGTGTAGCGCTGTCAAAGGTAAACCATCATTTTGTCACTGAAGACTGACAAAGGCCTATTAATTAGTGGAGTTTCATTAATCCAGGCAGCTAATTATCCCAGGAGCATGATTTGTGAGCTTATCTGGAGAGATAAGGAGTTAAATATGATGATAGTTCTGCTTATCCCTGCTATGGGTAATTGTAATTACTACAGTATAGTGTAATAGGAACATTGGCAAATTGTCTCAGATTAAAAAATCATTATCGTTCTCCAATGAACATGCAGCCTGGTCTCCTGGTTTATTATGAAAACAATGTAGCAATTTGGCATAAACTGAGACAGCAGATTATAGCTAGCAATTAAGATTCATTTTTTCATGACAGCTTTTATTCATAACTGGCATAATGTCATGGGCTGTCAACAGCATGACAAGGGCTTCTTATGAATCTGACACAGGTATAAATGACTCCATATCCTGGCTCTTTACCACTGGGTAAAAGCTCTAATTAAATGTCCTTGAATTCCTGAACTGATTCAAACATACGGTCTACATTATTCTTTCTGCGGACGGTTATCCTTGGCTCATGCTCTGATCTTTTTTAAAATATTGGTACCACATTGGCCTCATTCCTTTCTATCCATTATATGTATATTTTTGGATTTGATTTGATTGTATGCGAAGTAGAAAGGAAAATTCATCTCAATGGATTGGCCACACTGCAGAATCCACTGCAATGAAGCTGGAGTTTGTCTAAGAATGAGAGTGGTTTGGTGGAGCAGCAATTAGAATCAGCTTTGATTTTCTTTCAGGCTGCATGATGAAAGCTGGCACTTTTAAACAATCATATCTCAAAGCCATTTCTAAGGTCCATGACCTGCTGCTCATGTTACTGATGCAGTTACTGTAATGCAAACACATTTTTGGGTAACATGTGCTTTTATGTTTTTGTTCATCTTACTGTTGTTATTAGCTTTTTGTTGTTTTAGCATTGTCTCCAGTTCACTTGTGGGTCAATATAACTTATATTTTATTTATATTATTTGGGTTAGTTCAGGTTGTAAAATATCAAAAGATTGATCTTTATTAATTAATAATTCATACCCAATCTGAGTCTTTAGCCATCTTCAAGAATCTACTAAAGAAGCATCTCTTTCGCCAACATTTGACTCAATAATACTAACACTTACTATTCTATATCTATTCTATAAAAAAAAATCCTTGCTACGTGTACTGTGCTGGTCTAGCTGAGACTGATCACGACATTTGCATATTGTTGCCCTATTTGACTTCTATTGCTCTCTTCATTTGCAAGTCACTTTAGATAAAAGTTTCTGCTAAATGATTAAATATAAATATTATTGAGTCAAATGTTAGCGAAAAAGATGCGTCTTTAGTAGATTTTTGAAGATGGCTAAAGACTCAGCAGCACCAGAGAATTATGGTTAAAAGATGTGAACCATGTATTGAAGGCCTAAGTAAATTGTTATTAGTTTTATGGTTTCACATTGCATAACATTTTTAGTTATTTTACTAATATGTAAATAAATCATATCACTAAAAAAATTATGTGACATTTTTCAAAGCCATATTCAAACCATTATCAATACAAGTCAATCAAGTCTCAGTCCACCTCTCCATAAATGTAGAAACTCTCACCAAAATACTTAAACTCTTAACTGTTAATTTCGGACCCAATTTACAATAATGAGGCAAAACCCCTTTATTAACCACTTTCCTTTAAAATGATCTATTACGAAGTGCGTGGAAGCAAAGGCGGTAGTCGGATCTAAATGCAGCAGTAGACTTTAATTAACAGACTTGGTAAACTCAGAGCCAGGCAAGACACAAAACACTCGTGGAACGTACATATATTCAATAACTCACCATGAACAAAAGAGAAGACAGGATATAAATACACAGAGGGGATCAGGGAACAAGACACAGCTGGGGCAAATCAGAACAACGAGCGGGACCATACAACCTAACAAGACAACACACCTGAAACAAGGGACCTAATAATGACATGACTAGGATAACAGACTACAATAAACAAGGCACAACCTGAATGAAAGACCAAAGACAGAGAAACACCAAACCAGAAACATGACAAAATGAAAAACACCGTAATATTATCCCCCCCTTCCATAAGGCGCGACCTCGCGCCGTTTCAGAACACAACCTGGGCGGGAGGGAGGGCGCCCTGGAGGCTGACGAGGGCGTGGCTTTCCCGGAACAGGAAGCCTCCAGGGCGGAGCAGGACGTGACGGCGGCCAGGGCGGAGCAGGGCGTGGCGAAGGCCAGGGCGGAGCATGGCGTGGCGAAGGCCAGGGTGGAGCAGGGCGTGGCGAAGGCCAGGGTGGAGCAGGGCGTGGCGAAGGCCAGGGCGGAGCACGATGAGATGGTGGCCAGGGCGGAGCAGACTCAGACGAGGTTGAGGACCATGTCGACGTCGTCTCCATGGCCCACACGGAGTACCTTCTGCCCCCCCCCAAAAAATACTTGGGGAAATCCCCGGGAGGAACCTCCAGGTGGTAAATGGGTTCCGGACAGGCCTCCCGGAGCTTGAAGGGCGCAGGCAGGGCGAGGCGCAGAGGCGGGGCCGGCAGGGCGAGGCGCAGAGGCGGGGCCGGCAGGGCGAGGCGCAGAGGCGGGGCCGGCAGGGCGAGGCGCAGAGGCGGGGCCGGCAGGGCGAGGCGCAGAGGCGGGGCCGGCAGGGCGAGGCGCAGAGGCGGGGCCGGCAGGGCGAGGCGCAGAGGCGGGGCCGGCAGGGCGAGGCGCAGAGGCGGGGCCGGCAGGGCGAGGCGCAGAGGCGGGGCCGGCAGGGCGAGGCGCAGAGGCGGGGCCGGCAGGGCGAGGCGCAGAGGCGGGGCCGGCAGGGCGAGGCGTCTGGGAACGCCCTCCGGAGCCTGGGAAGCCAAACGAGTCCTCCTTCTCTTCCTTCTGCGACGGCGCTTCACTGGACTTGACACGGCAGACGAACTTGACTCACTTGACACGGCAGACGAACTTGACTCACTTGACTCGGCAGACGAACTTGACTCACTTGACTCGGCAGACGAACTTGACTCACTTGACTCGGCAGACGAACTTGACTCACTTGACTCGGCAGACGAACTTGACTCACTTGACTCGGCAGACGAACTTGACTCACTTGACTCGGCAGACGAACTTGACTCACTTGACTCGGCAGACGAACTTGACTCACTTGACTCGGCAGACGAACTTGACTCACTTGACTCGGCAGACGAACTTGACTCACTTGACTCGGCAGACGAACTTGACTCACTTGACTCGGCAGACGAACTTGACTCACTTGACTCGGCAGACGAACTTGACTCACTTGACTCGGCAGACGAACTTGACTCACTTGACTCGGCAGACGAACTTGACTCACTTGACTCGGCAGACGAACTTGACTCACTTGACTCGGGAAGCGCAGGCTTGGAAGACAGAAACTCAGGAATGTCGGTCTCGGCGGGAAGAAGCTCAGGCATGTCGTGAAAAGCAGGCTCGACTTGGCTCACGTGAAGCGCGGGTTCGGCTGCACAGACATGAATTGCAGGCTTGTGGAGCGCGGTCACGGTAGGGCTGAAGTGAAGCGCGGGCTCGACTGGGCAGACGTGAATTGCAGGCTTGTGGAGCGCGGGCGCGACCGGGCTGACGTGAAGCGCAGGCTCTCGCAGCTTCTCCACGCCCACAGTAAACGAAGAGCCGCTCCACAACAGGGCCAGGTCGATATACCACTCTAAAGACCCGTGCGGATCAGGTTCGGGCATCAGAGACCGGAGTGGTTCCGATAATCCCCCGCGGAAGAAGATCAACAAGCTGTGGGTGCTCATTTGCGCGAGATGTGCCAGTTCAAGGAATTCAGCGACATATTCCTCGATGGCGCGATTCTCTTGACGGAGACGGAGAATCTGGACGTCTGGACTCCAGAAAGGCATGGCTGCTGGATAACGATGCGGTGAGTTCTTCTCCTAACTGCTAGATCCTGGGGGGTCAGTTATTCTCTTACGAAGTGCGTGGAAGCAAAGGCGGTAGTCGGATCTAAATGCAGCAGTAGACTTTAATTAACAGACTTGGTAAACTCAGAGCCAGGCAAGACACAAAACACTCGTGGAACGTACATATATTCAATAACTCACCATGAACAAAAGAGAAGACAGGATATAAATACACAGAGGGGATCAGGGAACAAGACACAGCTGGGGCAAATCAGAACAACGAGCGGGACCATACAACCTAACAAGACAACACACCTGAAACAAGGGACCTAATAATGACATGACTAGGATAACAGACTACAATAAACAAGGCACAACCTGAATGAAAGACCAAAGACAGAGAAACACCAAACCAGAAACATGACAAAATGAAAAACACCGTAACATGATCAGATGCTACATTGTATTTTATCCTGTGCAACACATACTGTACATGGCTGTTTTTTTGTAGTGCGCTTTATACCCTTTTAAAATGGGATTGTTCATACAATTATTTTACTGACCAGCAGTGGCTGGTTGCATTAACTGCTTTGACTAGTCTTACAAGCTAGTCATCTAATTCTTTTTTTTCTTCAAGACTGGTCATAAAAAGGGAGATTGGTCAAATTTGGATCCAAAAAGTTTGGTTAACTGGTCAGACTAGTTTTTGGACACAGACTTAACATAGTGACATGTTTATGCAACCTTCCCCAAGGCCAGGGCCTCTGATCTGACTCGACCAACAAATGCTATGTTTGACCGTGGTAAAGTATTTTAAAAAGACAGACAAGGAAAAAATTGCTGCCTCTACTCTACTGGGTCAAGTCAGTGTTGTCAATCTTCCAAAGAAGATTGGGATCAATTCCACTATGTGTGCTATTCTGACTTTAGCACGGCTCCCATTAGATGTTTACTTCACCTCAAATCATAGAGGAGAGAAGTGCGCCCACAACTGTCAAAGGATTTAGCACCTGAGAGTAAGAAAGCTGCAACATTCTGAAACAATCACAGTGGTGAAAATTGAAGCAGATTGGGCCTGCTGTGGTCTGATTGATTTGTCTCGGACGAGGGTAAAATAAAAGTTCCTTGTGTGAAGATTTTAAAAGATGAACCCTTTATGGGTCATGTTTTGAAGACACACCTACTTTACTCACAGCTCAGTGCAGCTTGATCTTGGATTCTGGATCGATTTTGAGATTTTCAGAAAGCATCGCGATTCTCTCTTATTTTTTAACAACAGATGGCAGTGCGTGCTTTAGAAACAACCATACTCTGCTTGGTACCGATATTAGGGAGTAAAAAAAAAACAGATAACGATATATATCGCCCGATATTATTTATGTGTATATTATACTACAGTAGCAATATTATTTAAATGTATATTATAGTACAGAACCAGTCAAAAGTTTGGACAGACTTTCCCTTTCGTGTGTAGAGACTTTTGACTGGTACTGTATATAGAATACAGTATACATAAACAGAATATATATATCAGGCTTGTGCACAATTCAGAATTTAATTGAGAATGACTCCTTAATTCCAATTCAATTCTTGAATGTTATTTGATTACTTTGAAATGAACATTGGAACAAAACTAATTAAACAACATTTAGGGGGTAATTTATTTCAAGAATTTGATCATTATCTATATTTTAGAACAAAATGTATGCAGGGTTGAGGAGTGACTAGTCACGTGTAATGCAATTATGTTATTAAATGACAAAATTAATGTAATTGTATTTATTTGTATTACTGAGGTAACATAGGGGGGGGGGGGGGGGGGGGTCTCCTCGGCTGTGAATCGTTCCTGGCGTGCGCCTGGCAAATCTGCCGTTAGAATAGCAATCCACCATGGAACAAGCCCGCCTGCTTTTAAAGGGAATGTGAGATGAGGCTCTGATTGGTTTATTGCACATTACGCCCAAACCACAACTATGAGTTGTAATGTAGCTACTTCAGACCAACCCATTTTAGATTTGCTTGATCTGCCCACAAAGTTACTTGCATTTCGCGTTTGATACTTGCGTTTCAGATCGTTAAAATAGGGCCTGTTATATAAAAAAATAACTTATAGCAATAAATATTTCAAAAGTGTCATTGGCAAAACCTTGTTATCTTCTATTATCTTTTACTGAAGTAAAAGTAATAATACCATAATGAAAACATATAGTTTAATTAGTACAGTACTTAAATAATATTTTAAATAAGTAGTCAGCAAAATGTACTAAACGTGAAACTACTCATTATGCAAAATTACCCTATATTAAGTGTTATAATTATATAAATTATTGGAATATTGCTTGATGTTGTAATGTAGCGTTATAGGCAGAATGGGCTTTAACACTGTCTCATGCAACAGCTGTTTACCCGGGACGCGGCATAACGCTTGTTACAAAGCAGAAGGGGGCATCAGTTTAGTGTCAGAGATTTTTCGCTTGCGTCGCACCGCATCCAGTGTGAACAACATCACTGATTATAATGGGTTCAACTCTCTTTTGTCGCATCGCGCTGCTCATGTCCGGTGTTTTGTTCAGGCAGCAGCAGTCAAGCGGTGTCTTAAAGGTAAGTTGCTAACTAGTTAGCAGTGCGGTGGTGGCTTGAGTCTGTTGAATGGTGATTTAACGCTACGTTGTCACTAGATGAGACACTATAAAGTAAATAAACAATGTTCCCATCTTTTACTCTCACAACGAGCTTATCATACTCGTTTGCTACATTAGCTAGCTGGTGTCACGCGCTCTGCTGGACAAACTACATAGTTACACAATTTACAAGCATTTTATCCACGTTATATGTTCTGTAAAAAAAAAAGTTAATATCGGCAGCATATCTGCATCATATACGCCCGTACCGATATTTGCGACAGGCTCATCGGCCAATAATATCGGCAGACCGATATATCGGTCGGGCTCTAATTACAAGGGGGTTTGCAGTGGGCTGTTTACATTAATCTCCTGTCATCAAAGCATTCTAAGGTGCGATTACATTATCAGACTCACCTGAGCGTGCGGTCAAAAACTAGCCTAGAGCGCCATCTGCTGTTAAAAACTAAGCTCAGAATCAATTCGAGAGAGAATGGCGAAGCATTCGCAAAATATTGGAATCGATCCATGAATCACGATGAATCGATTTCTTGTCCCAGCCCTAGGGAAAATAAGACCGTGATCTCGATTCAAACACCCACACGATCTTTCAATTCGTCTGTCTATTAAACTTTGACAAAATCATATCGCAACATTCAAAGCTGTGTTGGCGCTGCCGCTGACCCGGAGAGAGTTGTCTTGAAACTGCTTCACAAACAGTCTTTTCAACCTCATAGTATCATTATGTCTGTGATGCAATAGTTAAAATTATCATAGAAGTACTAAAGTTAATAAAAGTTTAAAGTTAAAATATGAACACTGATGTCTACGATAGCGATCAAAATCAGCTTTTGATAGAAACTTGGTGCTTAAAATAATGCATATCGATTACATTGTTTCGCCACTAAGTGGCGACAAGTGACTTAAAATTGTTATTTGTTATTGAATCGTTTATTCAAGAGAATGTAGTATTGTATTATGCTTCTGAAATAAAAGTCAGAAAGATGTGATGATTTGTTTTTGTAAATATGACTTAACTTTTGAACTTAACTATGAATTAACTTTTCCCAATGGTAAAAAAAATTGCAATATATTGCAATATCAAAACGCAGTACTTGTAGAATTGCAATTCTTAAAAAAATTTCGCAATACATATCGTATCGGCACCCAAGTATAGTGATAGTATCGAATCGGGAGACAGGTCTATAGTCCCAGCCCCACCCAGCCCTAGAATTTAGTACATTTCAAATATATACATTTTAAATGTAGTATTTATTAACACACTACAGTTAAAATTATTAACTTTTTCACAAGGCAAACGTCTCTGGCCTTGTGCACAATGCATTAGTGCATGTTAATCATGCTTGTTTTCATAATCATTAAAATGCAATAGGTTTTCTCAACCTTTTCTTTTCTGGTGACACAAAACCAAAGACCATATATTAATATTATTAACCAGTAATGTCATAGCAACAGAAACATAAACCTAAAAAAATTGCATTTAGAAACCTAAATTTGCATCCAGGTCTGGCTGGATTTTTTTTCTACATTATGTATTTTTACTGCTTACTCGATTTTGTCTAGTATCCAGTAGCGAACTGTTTGGCTAGTATCTGTTGTTATCACAGGTTTTTTTGTGTGCTACTTTTGGGCTCGATGCTTGTTATCCCTAGGTAAATGCTTTGGTATTTGACATAAATGTCTTATGCTCTTTTTGTCTTTCAAGAACATGTAAATCTCTCCACAGTCACATTTAAAAGAAACTTTTCTTGCTCTCTGGTTGATGACTGATGAAAAGTAAAAGGCTGTCTGAGAAGTCGGCTGTGACTCACTGTTTTAATTGTTGTAGACAGATTCACATCTATTAAAATAAACGGCAGGTAATGCATATGTGCAGTGAGGTTCAAAAGCAAATTTAATCTGCAAATAAACAATTTTAGAACTTAAAATTAAAAATTAAACCAGTACAGTTCTATTATCAATTTTATGAACAAGAAGTTCATATTGAGTGAGTACTTTTCAGACATATATTATTATATATGCAATCCTCTGTCGGTTCTTGTCTAAACTTAGCGCGGTTAATGTGATTTATTCTTTCTGTATTCTCCTGGTTATACTCTGCATGTTTATTAAAGTATCTTTGTTAGAAATTCTGCATCAATTATCTCGTCTACCACCATACACGTGACAGAAGAACCGACCCTCAACAACAGTATTTTATGGACTGCTTCTCACAGAACGGCTGGTCGCTGGAGGAGTACATGGAGGAATTCCTGGAGCATTACCACGAGGTGTGCTGGAATGATGAAACTTTAAACAGGTTTTCTGGAGCGGGATAGATGATATCCTTAGCCAGATGCGGCTGTTGGGGGAGGAACATCATCCTTTCATGGAGTTCATCGATTAATAACTTTTGGGTATGCGGATCCTCAATCTCGGTGGGAGTCATTGAGGACAACAACAACATTAAGTCTGACTCTCTCTAGCTGCCCCTCAGCCCACCACCCCTTCTGGTCCACCGGGCTCCTCCCTTCCGGCTCCACCTTGGTCCTCACTCCCTCCGTTGTCACCCCTCGTCATTGCCTTGGTCCCTCAAGCCAGGGGTATCGCATAGGACTTCCGGGACTACGATGTTGATCTGGACCATTGTCCTCAAGGCTTTGCATGCGTCTCCAAGGTTGATAGCTCTTCCCCTGTCAGTAGGCCCCAAGGCTCTGCCCAGGAGGTCCATCAGGGCTCCACCTTGGCTCATCCTTCCTTCATCTCTGCTATAGCATTCCAAGCAGCAACCTCTTCCAGTTCCTCGTCCACCTCCAAGACCCCTTCTGTCCCTCCAATCTGGTACTCACGTCTGGTGGGAGGGGGGGAACTAATGTCATAGTCATTGTAATAGCCATTTCCTCCTTGTCCTTTATTCCATGAACGCTATTACTGTTGGCTGAGCTGAATATAGCTTGACGCGTGCAGTTGTATAGATGAGTGAGAAGTTGATCCAATTTGTCCAATGAACATTTATTGTTACTTGTATGAATGTTACACAAAAGCAAATAAAACAAAGATAGTAGTCTCTTATATGGTAACAAACGGCTTGTCACGTCATGGAACCATACGGCACACCACCACACGGTCAAAAGACTGTTTGCCCTCTCAGCCACACCCAGATACTGTGGCTTCCTGTCTTTAAGGCCTTTCCCCTTGGGTTCCACCTTCAGCCTCTCAACCGTCCTTTAGGTGGCGGTAGACATACCTGTGGTCACATACAATCACTCACTCACTCATTCATTCACAGACACACATCACTATTCACTAGAAAGAAACATTAAATCAACTCAAAAGCTCAATTTGGCTCCTACAGTCATGTTTTGTTTCTTAGTGTTTTTGTTCATATTCCTGTGTTTGCTTTCAGTTTAGTTCCTTGTTTCCATAGTTACTAAGTTCTCCCTGCTCGTTACCTAGGTTACTTGATCCCACCTGTATCTAGTTTTAGTTCTCTGTCTATAAGTACTCCATGTTTTGTTCAATCCTCTGTCGGTTCTCGTTGTGATTCAAGTGTGGATTATGTGATTTATTCTTTGTGTATTTATGTTCTCCTGGTTATACTATGCGTGTTTCTAAAAGGATCTTTGTTAGAAATTCTATTAACCATTCATCATGTATCTCTTGTCTTGTCTACTAACCATACACTTGACAACAGGCCTAAACTGATTTAAAAAAATGAATGGATTTTTAAAAAAAAAGAATGGAGAAATAAAGACATTTTCTCTAGTGGTATCTGACTTTTGGACCCCATTGTATGTGTGCGTGGAAGTGTCAGGTATAGAGACCTGAAGTGCTCTGGCTGTCCTTAAATCTATGCCAGTGAGAGTGACATCATACTCGCCATCTTCCTGTGTGGGAGGTGGCCGGAGGGCCCCCAGTTTCAGACTTCAAGAAGAATCATTGTCATCTGAGCATGATGGTGCCACAGGGGTGAAAACTATGAAGATGAATATTGGTGCATGTATACAAGTATGAATCTAAACTGATTCAAATGCCTGCTTTCATCATCTTGACTACACATTCTACATTTTTTCACTGGTGCTGTTTAACAAATCCTGCATGCAAACAATGTTGATCACTCCTTATGAGCTCAGCATGTTTCGGAGAAGCCTGTCAATCACACTATTGAGTAGTAAACATCCGTACCAGATATCTATACAGTATCTGTGCAAGAGGCATTAGGCTATACACTTTGCAGTTTTGGGGAAGCACCTTTGAAACTGTAGCTTGCTAAGCTACACGCTACAGTACAGTCAAGTTGACCTTTTGGGAAAAAAAGTGAAGCTGCTGGAGGGGAAATTACAACTATTATAATTAAGTATTTATTTATAATTATTGTGTTAAACAGTTGAATCAGATCTGCTGGTAAATTTACTGTAGTTAATAGAAATCCACTGTAAAAAAACAAGGTGATTATGTTTCAGGTATTACTAAAAGGACATGTTAGTGCCTGTATATTTTACAACTTGTATATTTCATTAAGTGTTTTAATGTTCAAAATCATCAATTACAAATACCTGGATCTACTTAAAGCTGCTTTTTAGCTTAAAATTTTACTGATAACCACTATTTACATTTACATTTAGTCATTTAGCAGACGCTTTTATCCAAAGCGACTTACAACTGAGGACTAAAGCAAGCGAGTCATCAGGAAGACGCAAAGAACAACACAAGAAGTATTCAAAATACAAAGTTCAGGCATTGCTCAGAGTAGTAAAAATCAGACAAGGGGAGAAGGGATTAAAAAAAAAAAAAAAAAAAAATTATGTTAAGTACTCAAGGAAGAGATGACTTTTACTGACTTTTAAATGCTGACAGGGATTCTGCATTCCGGATGAGGGTGGGAAGATCATTCCACCAGCATGGAACCGTGAATGAGAATGTTTTGGAGAGTGATTTTATGCCTCGTTGTGAGGGTACCACGAGCCGCCGCTCCTTGATCGATCGTAGGTTTCTGGTCGGGGTGTAAACTCGTAGGAGTGAATGGAAGTAGGACGAAGCTGAGTCAGTGGTAGATCTGTAAGCAAGCATCAAAGCCTTAAATTTGATGCGAGCAGCGAGTGGTAGCCAGTGTAGTGAGATGAACAGAGGAGTGACATGGGCCCTTTTGGGCTCGTTGAAGACAAGATGAGCTGCAGCATTCTGGATCATTTGTAGAGGTTTAGTTGCACATGATGGAAGTCCTGCCAAAAGAGCATTGCAGTAGTCAAGCCTAGAGATAACCAGGGCCTGGACTAGAAGTTGTGTTGCATGCTCAGTTAGGAAAGGCCTAACCTTCCTGATGTTGTACAGTGCGAACCTGCATGATCGAGCTGTTTTTGTAATGTGCTCTGTGAAGGTCAGCTGGTCGTCAAATGTAACTCCAAGATTTCTGACCGATCTTGATGGGAGGATTGAGGATGAATCTAGATGGATAGTGAAGTTGTGCTGTAGAGACGGGTTGGCAGGGAGGACGAGAAGCTCTGTCTTTGCCATGTTGAGCTGTAGGTGGTGTTCCTTCATCCATGCCGAGATGTCCGCCAGACAGCTTGAGATACGTGCAGATACTGTGGGATCATCTGGTTGAAATGAAAGGTAGAGCTGGGTGTCATCAGCATAGCAATGATAAGAGAAACCATGTGCCTGTATGATGGGTCCCAGTGAGGTGGTGTAAATGGAGAAGAGGAGCGGTCCAAGAACTGAGCCCTGTGGAACCCCTGTGGTCAGTTGATGTGCTTTGAATACCTCGCCTCTCCATGCAACCCTGAAGGACCTACCTGTGAGATAGGACTTAAACCACTGGAGGGCAGATCCAGTGATGCCCAGTGATGAGAGGGAGGACAGCAGGATCTGATGATTCACGGTGTCGAAGGCAGCAGACAGATCAAGGAGAATGAGAACAGATGATTTGGAAGCAGCTTTCGCGATCCGCAGGGCTTCTGTGACCGACAGTAGTGCAGTCTCGGTTGAGTGTCCTTTCTTGAAGCCAGATTGGTTTACATCAAGCTAATTGGTCAGAGACAGGAAAGATGACACTTGGTTGAAAGCAGCTCGTTCAAGTGTTTTCGTAATGAATTGTAGGAGAGACAGGTCTGTAATTTTCTAAAAGTGATGTGTTTAATGTTGGTTTTTTGAGCAGTGGAGTTACCCGAGCCTGCTTGAATGCTGTAGGGAAAAGGCCAGTATTGAGGGATGAGTTGATGATGTGTGTGAGTACTGGTAAAAGTGTAGGAGAGATGGCTTGTAGAAGGTGTGAGGGGATAGGGTCTAGAGGGCAGGTGGTAGGATGACTGGAGAGAAGTAGTTTAGATACTTCTTCCTCGGTTAGTGGAGAGAAGGAGGAGAGAAAGTGTTTGGTTGTGGGAGAGGATGGTCTGAGTTCCTGTGTGTGTGGAGCTGAGAACTGACTGCTGATAGTAGTTGTTTTGTTGGTGAAGAAGTTTGCAAAATCATCAGCAGTTAAAGAGGAGGTGAGTGGTGGTGGAGGTGGACAGAGGAGAGAGTTAACTGTCTTGAAAAGTGTTCGTGTGTTAGAGGCGCTGTTGATCTTGTTGTGGAAATATGAAGATTTCGCAGAATGAACGTCAACAGAAAAGGAAGAGAGCAGAGATTGATACATACTCAGGTCAGATGTGTCTCTTGATTTGCGCCATTTCCTCTCCGCTGCCCTGAGTTTGGTCCGGTGTTCACGTAGAACCTCAGATAACCAGGGGTTGGAACTATGATAATGCAGGCGGAATAATATGATGAAAAATTATGAAATTCATCATGTGGCTTTCTGAGTGCCTGCCTGTCCATAAAACATGGCCAATACTCGTAGATGGTCCGTATCATACACACAAACACAAAACACCATAAATATAACTTAAAATATTATAATAATACCATAAACATTAACTAAATAACAGAACATAACACAAATACCTAAGGTCATAACTGATAACACAAATAATAACAAAACTATTGAACTGTTATTACATCTGATGTACATATATGATGTATACTTATAATGCTATGTGATATACAGTAATTAAAAGTTTGAAAGTGTTTTACCATTTAGAGAACCATTTACCATTTTTCACCTCAATGTCATTTTTGGTCATTTTTGACCAATTTTACAGGTTTTACGTCCTTTTTTGGAAAAAGTAGTTTCCTGCTAAAACAATGAGGGGTTTTTGAATGAATGAACAGACACATTTACAATAAATACAAGTACAACTGAACACTAGAATATATATTTGCATTACTAAATATTCTGCTATAAAAAGACAACCTAAAAGCCTCACAGGGACTAAATGTTTTATTGAATCTGACCTTTTACATGAACAAACCGATTGACTAGACTAGAATGACTCAGTATTGCCTGATCTGATCATGAGCTAATGTGGCTAAAAAGAGAATGTAATGCTTGAGGAACTAAACGTTGTTAGTTCAAATTTTTAGTGGTGCCATATTTTGTTAATTTATTTTCGTATTAATTTCAAACTAGAACAAGAGCATTTGGATGAAATCCAAGATATCTCAGAACTAAAAAAGTTTCAGCCACAATCATTGTGATGATACGTAGTAAATTCATAGTGAACATCAGTTCAGACTCATTTACCCCAAGAAGTCATGATGAAGTTGAAGATTAAATCGCAGTGAGATCAATGTATGTAATGCATATTTAGTTGATGGCTTCACTTAAAAAAATCTCAAACTAGATTATATTGTTAGATTAGACCATGAACTACAAAAGGCTCATGACTGATGCTGCTACACTTTCTAGCAAGTCTTCCAATAGACGTTATTGCAATGTCAGCTGTATCATATGGGCGGTGGGAAGAAGTTCTCCGACAATCACACCCTACAATAGTATAAACTCAGTATAAACTTGCACTTCAAATCTGAGAGCGTTAGAGAAACAAACCTCTCTTCATGGAATCCAAAGCTTCCTCTAGCCAAACATGGTCTCCATCAGAAACTCTCTCTGGCTGCTCACCCTCGTGGGATCACTGGGCTTCCCTCTACACTAATTCTTTAGCTCTTGCACTTTTTATTTCCAATACCACCATGTCACCCAACTAGATGAGGAGACCAGAAGCGAGATTGACTTTCCTGCTGGTACTCAACATGAACCCAGCATGGCTGTCCGCTTTTGTGTTACACATTGGAGGGATTTGGGGCCTACCTGAGGACACCGTCCTCACTAACCGCACCAGCCAAACAGGTGACGCGTACGTGCCACAACTCAACATCACAGAGCCAAAGTGCGACCTGTGCAGTTTTGACTGGCAGGAGTTGAATGATCGAGCCACTCGCCGCCTCTGGGACATGGTGAAATCTTGTCGTTTTCAAGGGCTGCACTGCACCCTTGAAGACTTTGAATCTGTGAGTAATCCCTGACTCTTGCCTTTGAACTTTAATCCATTCAGCTCCCTGAATGTAGCTGTGGGCCAGTGTTGTCTACGAGAGGTGTCTAGGAACATCCTTATTTGCATATAAACTTCCCTCTACTGAAGAATCAAACTTAGCAAATAGGTTATGACGAGAATAGATTAAGATGAGTTTTTTCTGTATGTAGTTAATCTGATGACATCTAAGGCCTTCACACAAGTACTGTGAAATTAAAATATAACCACGACGAGAACGTCTTGTCTTTTTCGCTCTCTCTTTTAACCACAAAAAAAAACTAACCAGACTTCAAAGCTTGAAACTGATTCTGTTTGAAGTTGCTTTCTTTTTTCAGGTGCACTAAAGGTTTTGGACTAACTGTCTTGTCTAACTCTGTCTTAACAGAGGGTTGGAAAATAAAATTTGAGATAAGTGTCTGTAAGTGTCTTAGATGTGTAAATAGTTTGGGGTCGGTACATCTCTAATGCTCACCCTGGCCGCATGTATAAATACAGTACAAACAGTAATATTGTGATTTTTTTTTTTTTTTTTTCAGTTATTGCAATGTAATTTATTCCAGTGATTGCAAAGTTGGACTTTGATAAACCTTTACTTCAGTCTTCAGTCATATTATCATCAATGTTGAAAACAGTTGTGCTGCTAAATTTTTTTCAGTTTCAGTGATCACTAGAAAGTGTAGAATATCCGATACAGAAGTGTTAATACTTAATAATTGTTGACCTATACAGAGAGACACAAGTGAAAGGGCTTTATTTGAGATCTGGGGGTATCTTTGTAATGAACTTAATTAAGCTCTGTTGTTTTCTGTAAAGGTCAGTGTATTTTCCGAAGTAGAGTGATTAATATTACAGCTGAAAGAATCAATTCTGTGCTTGCAATGCATTTGTGGGAGTGATGAGTTTATTAAACGGAGATCTCTGATATCTAATTGACAGCGTAATATGATATATTGCAGAAAATATATGGCAGTACGCAATTATAGACAGACGTTACATGAAGAGTTTTTTTTACTGCTGTGCAAACAGAGATGTTGAAATCTTGGATCCCCAACAGAAGAACAAAGTGAAACAGATTGGGTGCAATCCATGTAAAATCTTAAAATAGCCTTGTTATTAAAATGTCACAAACATCAGGACATTCCCACGAGGGAGGTTAGGACAAGGACAGCTGCACAGACTAAATAAATATATAATATGCTAACTGCTCAATCACTGGGATACATGATACAGAAACAAAGAAGACATTAAACACATTGGGGAACTCCGTAAGAATGATAGTCTTGATAGTTATGTTGTTTTAGTGATTCGCTGTGGAAATTATGTGAATATATATATGAATGTTTATTTATTTAATTTTTTTATTGTCCTTTGAAGAATAATTGCTTCTATGATAAAATGTTTACAGGTAAAAAACTAAAATACCCCAAATTTGGTGAAAGTTACTTAATTTCACCCCTCTCTATATATTATATTATATTATATTATATTATATTATATTATATTATATTATATTATATTATATTATATTATATTATAGTTCATCTATATGAACTATAATATACAGTAATAATGTAATGCAGGGACATTTCTTTCTTTTTTTAGAGGCCAATCTTCCCTGTGGAAACACATATCTGAGGCAAATGGAAAATCACCTTGATGGGTTTCTCAGAACTTTGCAAGTGTTGCATGATGTTTTCATCTATTTACGGATAAATTTTTTAGATAAACCAGCAGCTTAAGAGAGTAGTCTGTGATTTAATGTTAGTCAGTGAAGAGAATATATGTTTAAAAATGTTGAATTGTCACATGGTTAAAATCAAATCAGTCATGCTGGTAATGCAGTGGTTCAAGATCTGCTCTAGCGAGTCAAAGCCCATCAGTTCAAACCAGGCGGCTGGTGACCTGTCAGCTGTACGTTTAGGAGATTTTCTATGATGTCTTCATCTTTGAACAAGGCACTTAACCTCAGACTGCTGCCGGGGTCTTCATGCAGTGTGTACTTTAAGTGTATTTGAAGTGTCAGTTAAATAAAGTAAAGTAGCAAATAATGTACTGCACTTCCAGAGAGCTGAAGTAAGGAGTTCAGAACTCGGTCACTTGTAATATCTTGCGTGCAAACCTCATATGATGTTCCAGCAATAATTGGTGCTGAATACTAATCGGTTTAGTTCACATGTTGATATCCATCCATCCATCCATCCATTCGATCTATCTATCAAAGCAGTTTTGGTTCTACACTTTGTATTGTTGACTGTTGATTTATGGTGGTTAACTAATCAAGTTCACGATACAACTGATGATTATCCATTAATAGTGATGACACACCTTGTGTTAATGAACAGTATACTGAGGAAAAGAAAACAAGAATTGAAAAAAAGAGTACAAGACTGAAGCAGACGTACAGCTACACAGACTTTGATGGAAATCAACTGCAAATAAAATACAACTTTAGATGTAACCAAATAAAACTCTTAATTTATCTGAATATATGCAGTGAGAGGAGCAGTGAGAGATGCAGAGAGAGGAGCAGTGAGAGATGCAGTGAGAGGTGCAGTGAGAGGTGCAGTGAGAGATGCAGTGAGAGGTGCAGTGAGAGATGCAGAGAGAGGAGCAGTGAGAGATGCAGTGAGAGGTGCAGTGAGAGGTGCAGTGAGAGATTCAGTGAGAGATGCAGAGAGAGGAGCAGTGAGAGATGCAGTGAGAGATGCAGAGAGAGGAGCAGTGAGAGATGCAGTGAGAGGTGCAGTGGGAGATGCAGTGAGAGGTGCAGTGAGAGATGCAGAGAGAGGAGCAGTGAGAGATGCAGTGAGATGCAGTGAGAGATGCAGAGAGAGGAGCAGTGAGAGGTGCAGTGAGAGGTGCAGTGAGAGATGCAGTGAGAGATGCAGAGAGAGGAGCAGTGAGAGATGCAGTGAGAGATGCAGAGAGAGGAGCAGTGAGAGATGCAGTGAGAGATGCAGAGAGAGGAGCAGTGAGAGATGCAGTGAGAGGAGCAGTGAGAGATGCAGTGAGAGGTGCAATGAGAGATGCAGTGAGAGATGCAGTGAGAGGTGCAGTGAGAGGTGCAGTGAGAGATGCAGTGAGAGATGCAGTGAGAGGTGCAGTGAGAGGTGCAGTGAGAGATGCAGTGAGAGGTGCAGTGAGAGGTGCAGTGAGAGATGCAGAGAGAGGAGCAGTGAGAGATGCAGAGAGAGGAGCAGTGAGAGGTGCAGTGAGAGGTGCAGTGAGAGATGCAGTGAGAGATGCAGAGAGAGGAGCAGTGAGAGATGCAGTGAGAGGAGCAGTGAGAGGTGCAGTGAGAGGTGCAGTGAGAGATGCAGTGAGAGATGCAGTGAGAGGTGCAGTGAGAGATGCAGTGAGAGATGCAGTGAGAGGTGCAGTGAGATGTGCAGTGAGATGTGCAGTGAGATGTGCAGTGAGAGGTGCAGTGAGAGATGCAGTGAGAGATGCAGTGAGAGATGCAGAGAGAGGAGCAGTGAGAGATGCAGTGAGAGATGCAGTGAGAGGTGCAGTGAGAGGTGCAGTGAGAGGTGCAGTGAGAGATGCAGAGAGAGGAGCAGTGAGAGATGCAGAGAGAGGAGCAGTGAGAGATGCAGTGAGAGGTGCAGTGGGAGATGCAGTGAGAGATGCAGAGAGAGGAGCAGTGAGAGATGCAGTGAGAGATGCAGAGAGAGGAGCAGTGAGAGATGCAGTGAGAGATGCAGTGAGAGATGCAGAGAGAGGAGCAGTGAGAGATGCAGTGAGAGATGCAGTGAGAGGTGCAGTGAGAGGTGCAGTGAGAGATGCAGTGAGAGATGCAGAGAGAGGAGCAGTGAGAGATGCAGTGAGAGATGCAGAGAGAGGAGCAGTGAGAGATGCAGTGAGAGGTGCAGTGAGAGGTGCAGTGAGAGATGCAGTGAGAGATGCAGAGAGAGGAGCAGTGAGAGATGCAGTGAGAGATGCAGAGAGAGGAGCAGTGAGAGATGCAGTGAGAGGTGCAGTGAGAGGTGCAGTGAGAGATGCAG
Source organism: Semotilus atromaculatus (assembly GCA_031834385.1). NCBI lineage: Eukaryota > Metazoa > Chordata > Actinopteri > Cypriniformes > Leuciscidae > Semotilus > Semotilus atromaculatus. Next base: position 22,106,319 of record JAULUF010000055.1, on the reverse strand, counting down.
TGAGAGATGCAGAGAGAGGAGCAGTGAGAGATGCAGTGAGAGATGCAGAGAGAGGAGCAGTGAGAGATGCAGTGAGAGGTGCAGTGGGAGATGCAGTGAGAGGTGCAGTGAGAGATGCAGTGAGAGATGCAGTGAGAGGTGCAGTGAGAGATGCAGTGAGAGATGCAGTGAGATATGCTGTGAGAGGAGCAGGTGCAGTGAGAGGTGCATGGAGGTGGAAGGTTTATGACACATGACCAGATGTCCCTCCTTGAAGCCATGGATGCTGGCTGCAGGGACATCACAGTTCAGGATTGCCACGGGTGGATCCGACATACCAAGCGGTTTTATCCCAGGTGCATCGCCTTGGATAATATCAGATGTGATGTTGATTAAAACATGTGGCCTAACCCTGAAGATCACAGAGATTAGAGACAGTAATTTTGTGCTTTTTTTAGTAACGTGACGTGGCGTAACGTGAAATAAACCAATCAGAGCGTCATATCACATTCCCTTTAAGAGCGTGATGAACGAGGTGTGCTTGTTCCATGGCGCAATACTATTATAATGGCGCATTTACCAGGCGCGCTTCAGAATCGGTTCACAGCCGAGGAGATCGATGTTCTCGTCAGGGCCGTAAAAGAAAGAGAAGTGACATTGGGGATGGGACAAACCCACCCAAATTAGCTTTGGTTATACATGCATATAATAATTTGGGTAAATATGTAAGCTTTATGTCATGAAAATGTTTTCCCATCGTCATGCACAACAATGATTTCCCTCGTGTTTTAATATTTTTCCTAATAATAATGTATCATTTGCAAAAAGGAAAATGCATCTGTGTAGATGAGAGAATCATCTACAGTGTATGCGTGTTGTTCACACTCTGTATTATGACCAAGCATGCGCGCTTAAAATAGCATCTGAATGTACGCTCAACGTGGCGCAATTGTTTTCTGAAACTGCAAAATAGCACCAGGGATTGTTTGCGCCGGAACACGCCTCCTTTTTTGCGCCGACCCACTCAAGGAGCGCAAGTTCATTCTCTAGTTTACCGACGTGCGTCTGTGGAGGGAAAAGCCCGCTTTGCGCGGGTGCAAAATACGAATGATACATGCGTCAGTGTACAAAGTCATTTGCGCCGGGTGCAAGATAGGGCTCTGTAAGTCAGATTGTAGTGTTAAATGTGAGAAGATAGCCACCGCTTCTGAAGGATGCAATGACATTTTGCCTTTTTTACAAAAAAACTTTTTATTACACATACTTAGACTTCAACACTCATACAAATCTCAACAATAGTGATTCTAAAAAAACAAACAAACAAACAGTCAAACCAAAAGATCCATGCCGCAATGCATGCTGGGTTCAATTGTTCACCATGCTACCATGCTGGTACCCAGCATGCACTGTGGCATGAGTCTTTTGTTTTATTGATTGTCACCATTGCTGAGATTGGTAGGCTGAGTTTTGATGTCTGCATGTGGCAGTTCAAATTTTCCCCTGCAAATCATTTTCAGAGACAACATCTGCTTATCTTACTGCAACACTATGATTAACAACTGCTACTGTGTTGATCGACCTCATGATTACTTGACTAGTAATCTCGTCTGAAACCCATACTATACAGGTGAAACTCGAAAAATTTTAATATCCTGCAAAAGTTATAATTTAATGATTATGGCTTACAGCTTATGAAAACCCCAAATTCAAAATCTCAGAAAATTTGAATATTACATGGAATCAATAAAAAAAAGGATTTTAAATGCAGAAATGTCAGCCCTCTGAAAGGTATAATCATGGATATGTAGTTAGGCTATATATACTAAATATATTAGCTTCACCTTTTAATTTGAATTACTGAAATACATGAACTTTTGCACCATATTCTAAATTTTTGAGTTTCACCTGTATAAAGCCTGTATAGTCACTTTACAGCATTTGACTATGATGTGATTTCAGGTGTCTATATGCTGAAGTCTATATGCTTCACTCCTCCTTGCCACAAAGTAAGCAAATGTTTGTTTGTTTTTAAACACTTTTACAATTGCTGAACTAAAAGTAATTTAACATACCAAGGTCCAAGTATCCTACTGGTACACTGATTGCAATAATGGTGATTTCACATTTAAAGCAATTCAAACTAAACTCTAACTAGAACTAAAATTAACTCTAAATGAACAAATTATACTCCCAAACTTGCTTTTAATAATTGATTATGGCAACATTGTTTAACCTTGTTTTAAGCATCCTGTCATGAGATAGTAATAGGCAAATTAAATATATCCAAAGAAAATCCAGTATTGTTTTTGGATTCGCTTTACATCAGTTGTGTATCTAAACTGTTCGTTAACAGCAAGTGTCATCATTTATGGCCAATCATCACTTGTAAAGGAAAATAAAAAATATTACATATTACATATGGTCTCAAAAGTGTGAAAGTTTGAAAAATATTAGTAAATGTCTGTGTGTAATTTTGTCATCTTTTTGTTGCTTCGTTTCAAGACCTCCCACTCATTGACTGTACAAGTATTTTGCATTTGATACCAACTTCACAAAGACAAATACAGTACCTACATATATAGTAGTGAATAAGCAGCCTATTTTGTATCCTCTTGGAGTTTTGGTTTGTTTTGCCCAGGATGAACAGATGAGGCAAAACATGTTGATGTGTCCTGTGGGGATACATTTGTTTTGTCTGACCCATGGCCTCATACAAGAGTAATTGGTCTCTAGATTATTTATTGTCATGCTGCAATACATCTGGCAAGTCTGTTTGGCATATGAGGATTTTTTTTACGTGCAAAGATGTTCAAGCAGCATATTAGACAAGATTCAAACAACTTTCATTAATACTTTATTTTCTGGACACAGTAACCCAATATCTCTGCAAAGGCAAAGGTCACTTATGGGTCTTGGTAACTAATTTATCTTAAAAAAAATAAAATAAAAAAAAAACCCAACACATTCAGCTAGAGGGATAGCTCCTCAAATGATCAATGATTTTAATTTGGGGGACAAAAAGAGTTTATTAATCTGTCTCAGTCTCTCCATCCATGTCTCTTAATATTTTGTGCGTTTTATGATATGTCACTGATATGTCACCATCACTACACTATTGGACAATGGACCTAGTTTGCCAGCAACATTTTGATGAAATTTCACTACTGTGACCTCACCTTACAGTACATGTGTCATAAAATTGTCCATTTGTGTTTACGTTTCAAGTCCTCTGAAACTGCACGATAGCTTTCTGTCATGACAATTCTCTGAGTGTTTGGCATGGCAATAGATATAACAATGTTGATGTTTGGTCTTGGCAGAATATATCTGCTATGCTGCTGTTGGTTATTGCTGCTGGCGCTGCAGAGCAGGTACGGGACTAGCTACTGCCAGTATACACAACATGCTTGAGCAAGTAAGACATGCTGCTGCTGTACAATATAGCGTACATGAATTACCCAGATCTATACAGGTGGGGCTGGGGAAGGTGGAGGGTTTCTGAAAGCGCTCTGCAACTGCTAACAGAAAATGCTGACCAGGTATTTGAAAGTTGAGCACTGAGCTCATTGGCTACTGATACGGCAGGAACCAATCAGCTGCGCCCCTACAGAGAATGAGAGAGAGTGATTGCAAGCAGATCTAAAGTTTCACAAAATAACTTTGTATTTGTTTGACTAACGGTCTGAAATTCTGACAATTTCATATAACCATATCCAGGGTCTGAAATTAACACCCGCCAAGCGCCAAATGCGGGTAGATTTTCCGTTTGGCAAGTAAATCTCAAAAGGCTATCCGCCACACTGGTGGGTAAATGTTCATACCTAAATAGTTATGTAATAAAATGCGGAGAGTCTCTGCAACGGCGATAGATTGAAGAGCGCGTCCGGGTGAAGACTGTGCGCGAGCCACAAGAGAACAACTGTATCCATGCAACTGATTTCAAGCTTGATTTCAAAAACAACAGATTTAAGCGCTAGATCTCTTATTTAATAGCGAACTAAATGAATGCTCTAACTGGAGATGTTTTATTTATTTGTATTAGGTACATTCGTACTATGACATTAGTATATTTTTTACTAACCGTATATTTACTTGCATTCGGAAGTGCATTTTCAGAAGTGCTGGGTACAATGACGCAATATGTCTTTGTCCCCAGCACATTTCAATCCAAACTGATGCCCATGAGTGAGCCAACCTTTCAAACGAAAACCCAAAGACGAAAAGGGGGACGAATTACATAAAGAAACCAAGAGAAAAGAAACTTTCTGTCACTCGTGCTCACACACGCAAACAAACAAATGCACAATCAGCAGGGTAGATTGTTCAGAGCTCCAAAAATAACATGATGTGGTCAACGTCTGAACAGAGCGCCCTCCACAGGTCAAGTAAATATAGCAGTCCTTCAGTTACTGATCGGATCAGTCAAGAGTAAATGGAGTAAAAAAATAGGCAGAGTAAAACTAAATAATAAAAAAAAAATATTTATAATACATTTTTATTGCATATATGTTATTAAATATACAACACATTTCATTTGTACAGAACTATTTTCATAGGCACCACCACAAAAATATTATCTTACTGTGTGTAAATTGTGTAAAGTGTGTAAATTGTGTAACATGTGTGTAAATAAAAGTAAAATGGTGAAACAATAGACCAGAAATTATTTAAAAAATAAATATATATATATATATATATATATATATATATATATATATATAAATGAATGTATATGTGACACAAAAAGCCTGTTTATTATTTTGGCCAATAACATTTTTTTTCATCTACCAGTCCCCGTGGCAGGTGAGCCAAAAAGTTCATTTCTGATCCTGACCACAACCTAAAGCTGTGTGGGGACTTTCTCTCTCACACGAAACGCCTGATCATGCAGATTCCTACTGAAATACAATCGCAAAATTCCACCAAGCAACCGTAATTATGATCACACTTTTAACTGCTCTGATCGGATCAATTCAGTGAGTTGATTCATTTGAGAACTAGAGAAACAGATAAGTCCAATTTGCAAACAATCATTCACACTAATTTCTGATCTGATGATCTTACTCAAAAAAATATTTCTTAATGCATTTGACATTCATTTTCTTATTAAAATGGCAAAGAAAGCTATAAGGTGGTCAGCATTTTCATTCAATAATGACAAACAATTTACTTGTCTTTCACCCATATGGTTACACTGGCCAGGTTGGTCTGTTTGCTACAATAACTAAGCCAGTAGGCTAACAGCCCAGAATTACTCATTTAAATTAAGTTTGTCAAAATTGGTCTAAAGATTTTTTTCAAGCAGAATAAGATTAACCTTACCTGTTGTCTTTGAAACCGTTTCTGTGCAGAAATCAGAAATGGATCCCCATCAACATGCAGTTCTGTTTGCAATATCAGTTACTGTGCAACATCCTGACTCCTGTCAGTAAGTCTTTGTGTCTCAGAGATGTATAGCAGATAAATAAGAGGTTACGTGGTCACAGCTATTTAGAGTTTTGAAGAGATAACTGATACTGGATAAGCGTAACACACAGGCCAGGTCTGCCATCTCACTTTAAAAGCCTCTATTTTTTTTTTTGTGTATTATGAACTGGTAAATAAAAGAAAGATGAATAAATTCGAGATGTTGTCATGCAGGGAAACATTCCTATTACTTGCTCCGCAGGTATCCATGGCAACCCTAATTCTGCAGGTACAGACCATTCGTGGCTGGTAATTGCTTCAAACGGATGCATACTTTTACCAAATTAACCTTTATCAAAACCTTGAGACGTATTAATCTTCTGTTTTGTCTCCATTAGTGTGACTCTGCAAAGTCATTCTGATTTATGGAGGTGTCAGGCGGGTGGCTCCAGACATCATCTCACGAAACGGGCCCCTGAATGTCATCATTTCATCCTCTCGGTTCCAGAACAAATGTCCCTCTGTGACAGCTCCTGAGCTATTGATGTGAGATCACTTTAGAATCCCCTGACGTGGCGCCCGTTTTGTTTTATTTTCAGGACATTTGTTCCTCTTTGTGTCAGGATAAAAATATTTCTCCGTCATTGGAAATTAAACCACTGAGATTCGCTTTATCAAAGAGATTGAGCTGGGCGAGAGTGATCTGTCTTGTTTTGTTTGGTTTACTCGTGTTGTGTTGTTCTGTGCTTTGGTTTTCTCTCAGTTCAGGATTTAAAGGGATAGTTCACCCAGAAATTACTTTTATCATTACAAACCCATTTAGATTTTTTTCTATGTAAAATTATATACAGTACTGTGCAAAAGTTTTAGGCAGGTAAGATTTTTTAAGTTTTTAAAAGAAGTCTCTTCTGCTCACCAAGGCTGCAATTATTTGATAAAAAAAAAAAAAAAAAACAGTAATATTGTGAAATATTATTACAATTTAAAACAGCGGTTTTCTATGTGAATATACAGTAAAGTGTAATTTATTCCTGTGATCAAAGCTGAATTTTCATCATCATTACTCTACTCATCTGTCACATGATCCTTCAAAAATCATTCTAATATGATGATTTGATGCTCAAAAAACATTCATTATTATTTTCAATGTTGAAAACAGTTGTGTACAAATTTTTTTTCACTTTTTTTTGATGAAGAGAAAGTTTAAAAGAACAGTGTTTATTTAAAATAGAATATTTTCTAACATTATAAATGTCTTTACTGTAACTTTTGATCAGTTTAACTCATCCTTGATGAATAAAAGTATTGATTTATTATATTTCTTTCCCCCAAAAATAAAATGTAAATTCTTACTGACCCCAAACTTTTGAAGGGTAGAGTTTAATGTTACAAAAGCTTTAGATTTCAGATAAATGCTGTTCTTTTTTAGTTTCTATTCATCATAGCATCATGAAATAAAAATGTAAAAACTGTTTTCAACACTGATAATAATCATAAATGTTTCTTGAGCATCAAATCATCATATTAGAATGATTTTTGAAGGATCATGTGACACTGAAGACTGGAGTAATGATGATGATAAATTCAGCTTTGATCACAGGAATAAATTACACTTCACTATATATTCACATAGAAAACCGCTGTTTTAAATTGTAATAATATTTCACAATACTACTGTTTTTTTTTATTTATTTTTTTATCAAATAATCGCAGCCTTGGTGAGCAGAAGAGACTTCTTTTAAAAACTTAAAAAATCTTACCTGCCTAAAACTTTTGTACAGTACTGTGTATATATATATATATATATATATATATATATATTCAGTGAAGAAAATAAGTATTTGAACACCCTGCTATTTTGCAAGATCTCCCACTTAGAAATCATGGAGGGGTCTGAAATTGTCATCGGTGCATGTCCATCCACTGTGAGAGACATAGATCTAAATTTTGTTCTGTTTGTCCAACAAGCCATCCGCATGACTTATTTTATGTAACTGCCATGGTACTTCTTGTCATCTGGTGGTTACTTGACAGCTCCAGTCCTCATTCTCTTTCATTATATGGAAAAGGGTGGCCTGGATATTCTTCAAAAACTCACCTTTTGTTTTTCACGAAAAAAGAAAGTCATAAGGGTTTTGGAATGACATGTGAGTCATAAAAAAAAATGTCATAAAAAATGATAGAAATGTTTTCTAAAAGCTTACAAGGATCCTTTTTTCCCCACACATACTCTGCAATGCATACAGTATGTCTTCTTCGTAAAAATATCATTTATTTTTTGTTTTGAGTGGCAAGATGGCTGATGGCAAATTATTAAGTTGTCACTAAGGTTTGATAATAATTTCTGACAAAATGTATGAAAGTTAAAGTGTTCATCAATAATTAGTTAGCTATAATTGAGGTCGAAGTAGAATTAGTCCTGTAATACAGACGGGGGTTAAAACCCCTAATTAAAATGCTACTACTATAATTTTAATGATTTTTTTACTCTAATATATTATTTTATTTATTCTAATCTAATTTAGTCTTATTATTTCATAAATCCCTTTTGATTGAATGATAGTAGCACTCAAGTTCCACAAATTTGTACAAAAAGTTTTCCAAAACACATTCATAATATCCTGTTCCTATTCACCTCTTTGTTCCTATTTCTATATCCTGTCGTGATCATATTCACTGTCAGACTAGCAGTCACACACACAGAAGCCCTAAACCCCAGTCCTGGAGGGCCACTATCCTGCAGATTTACCAATCCCAATTTAACCCACCAGTGTGTAATTCTGAACACCTTAATTAGATTTGATTAGGGTAACAACTACCCCTTTCCAGGACTGGAGTTGAAGAGCCATGCCCAATACAGTTACAGGTATTCATTCAGAATATATTGACACTGATATTAATATGAATATATGAATCATGCAAATCACATGCATGATTCACAAGTATTTTTCAAAATTACTGAAACATTATGATGGAAAATGAGTGCTAGTTTTATTTCCACGATTACATTTTCATTGAGGACTCATTTGGACCCCACTGTAGATGTACACTCACCGGCCACTTTATTAGGTACCCCATGCTAGTAACGGGTTACTAGCCTTTTGCCTTCAGAACTGCCTCAATTCTTCGTGGCATAGATTCAACAAGGTGCTGGAAGCATTCCTCAGGGAGTTTGGTCCATATTGACATGATGGCATCACACAGTTGCCGCAGATTTGTTGGCTGCACATCCATGATGCGAATCTCCCGTTCCACCACATCCCAAAGATGCTCTATTGGATTGAGATCTGGTGACTGTGGAGGCCATTTGAGTACAGCGAACTCATTGTCATGTTCAAGAAACCAGTCTGAGATGATTCCAGCTTTATGACATGGCGCATTATCCTGCTGAAAGTAGCCATCAGAAGTTGGGTACATTGTGGTCATAAAGGGATGGACATGGTCAGCAACAATACTCAGGTAGGCTGTGGCGTTGCAACGATGCTCAATTGGTACCAAGGGGCCCAAAGAGTGCCAAGAAAATATTCCCCACACCATGACACCACCACCACCAGCCTGAACCGTTGATACAAGGCAGGATGGATCCATGCTTTCATGTTGTAGACGCCAAATTCTGACCCTACCATCCGAATGTCGCAGCAGAAATCGAGACTCATCAGACCAGGAAGCGTTTTTCCAATCTTCTATTGTCCAATTTCGATGAGCTTGTGCAAATTGTAGCCTCAGTTTCCTGTTCTTAGCTGAAAGGAGTGGCACCCGGTGTGGTCTTCTGCTGCTGTAGCCCATCTGCCTCAAAGTTCGACGTACTGTGCGTTCAGAGATGCTCTTCTGCCCACCTTGGTTGTAACGGGTGGTTATTTGAGTCACTGTTGCCCTTATATCAGCTCGAACCAGTCTGGCCATTCTCCTCTGACCTCTGGCATCAACAAGGCATTTCCGCCCACAGAACTGCCGCTCACTGGATGTTTTTTCTTTTTCGGACCATTCTCTGTAAACCCTAGAGATGGTTGTGCGTGAAAATCCCAGTAGATTAGCAGTTTCTGAAATACTCAGACCAGCCCTTCTGGCACCAACAATCATGCCACGTTCAAAGTCACTCAAATCACCTTTCTTCCCCATACTGATGCTCGGTTTGAACTGCAGGAGATTGTCTTGACCATGTCTACATGCCTAAATGCACTGAGTTGCCGCCATGTGATTGGCTGCTTAGAAATTAAGTGTTAACGAGCAGTTGGACAGGTGTACCTAATAAAGTGGCCGGTGAGTGTAGTTTGCCACTTTGCCATGTGCTGGACTCACAGTAATCTTATCATTTGAACATTGAACATATCATTTGGTTACACTGTAAATCTATGTAAATGTTATATTTTGCAGACTAACTTGGAAAGTTCTCGGAAATGCACATAAGATTGTTTGTTCTGAGGATTAATTGAAGAAAGTGTCTGTTCCCTGACTGCTGGGTCAGCCGGTGCTCTTTTCTGACATTAGACGCCAATGACATTGGAAATCACTTCGGAAATCACTTCAGAAAGCATTTCCTTTAACCGCCAGTGCTGGCAGTGTGCGCATTGCTGAGGCTCTGAATCCTCAGATTATCTGTATGTACAAGCCGTATGCACAGAAAGTTTCAGCTGCCAATTTTGCTGTATCAAAACACCATTTTGTCAGCTTCTGATGTGCAATTACTTCTTTCTGGGCACATAACGTTCTCTCCTTCTGGGCTCTCTCTCTCCCTCTCTCTCTATCTCTCTCCCTCTCTCTCTCTCTCTCTCTCTCTCTCTCTCTCTCTCTCTCTCTCTCTCTCTCTCTATCTCTATCTCTCTATCTCTCTCCCTCTCTCTCTCTTTTTATTTTCTCCCTAAAGCTCTCATAGATGCGCTGGCCTTTACGCCACTCAAAAAATCCCCTCTGCGGCTGCTGTTTTATGTAAAATTGCAATATTTTATGGTTGATTAAGCAATTGAAAAAGAACAATTGTATATTGATCTTAATTCCCAAGACCTTTGTTAACGAAAAAGCTGTTAAGGTGTTTAATATGTTAGGAATAATACACCATCAGTTGGTAATTATCGCAAAATAAAGACTTGTCTCCCTCTGAAGGTGTTTATTTTGCAATAATGTCCTGCTGACTGTACATTTGTCTTGCTTATTATATGACCATTCACCAATTAATGAATTAAATACATACATAGACATGAAATATGGATTTGAGTTGAAAATATACAATACTGTGAAAAAGTTTGGCATCAGTTAGTGATTTTTTTTCTTCTTGAAAGGAAGTAATACTATCATTCAAAAATGAGGCATTCATTTGATCAAAAGTAACAGTAAAGATATTTATGTTTCAAAAGATTAATATTTCAAATTAAAAGCTGTTCTTTTTTGAACTGTCTGTTCATCAAAAAATAGTGAAACAATTTATCACAGTTTATTAAGCTGTTTTCAACATTGACATTCAACTTCAGTGTGGCACTGAAGACTGAAGTAATGGCTGCTGAACAGCTTTGTCATCACAGATATGAATTACAATTTAAATTTTTTATTTAGAAAAGAGTTATTTTTAATTGTAATAATTTTCACTTTATTTGTTCAAACAAATATATGCAGCCTTTGTGAGCGTAAGATACTTATTTCAAAAACATTAAAAAAATCTTACCAACCCCAAACCTTTGAGTGGTATTGTTGGGTATTTTATAATTGTATTTTAATTAAAAAAAAAGAAAAATTGTCCCGTGTACAAACAAATTAGTTTCCTAACATTCGATAACTGAGAAGCAAAATGGCTCAAGTTGTATTTGTATAAAACAGGAGCGAGTCCATAGAGTAATATGAGAGACATGAAAGTAGCCCTAGTTTCAGTTACCTGGATGAGCGGTCTGATATATATATAGCGTTGGCCTAAACAACGGCTAATATTAAGAAATATTTGACTGCTGAATAATGCGATTTGACCAATCAAAATCAAGTATTCCAGACAGACGTAATGAGAAAACACACCTCATGTTTAGAACACAATTTCACAAGCGCCTCGAGCCGATTACGGGCACTCAATCACTATTTAGGGGCCTCTTTAAGTAATTACAATCAAATCTCGACCTCTGATCATTAACAACAACATCACATTATGTCTGTTTGTCCCAGATGTGCTATTATTATGAGAGGTCTGCTTTCATTTGCCTGAGTCTCCCCCTCTTTGGTTTTGACCCCAGAGCTGTTTGTTAAGCAAGAGGTGTCGAGAGGGGATTTAATTTGCTGAAATGACTGGCTAATAGTGTTTAATGAGCTGTGTTTTGGCATGATGATGTATTCCGGAACATTTCTGTGGAGAGAGGTGACGTGACACCACCCATCTACAATCGGAGAGTGCATGTGTGTGTTTGTGTGTGTCTGATCCTGTCATTTTTAATAGAGGCTGACATGCAGAGCTCCCAGAATGCTCTTGGAGCTCTTCTCCGTAGCTGCTGGAGAAGTGGGACTTGCCTCACATCACAAACTTAACATATCAGTACTAAAGGGAACGTTTTTAATGCATGTCTGAGATGCCAGTCATGAACCTGAGCCACTGGGTATGTTCAAAATGAGAATGACTGTGGCGTCATTGGACCAGAAAATGGCATCTCAGCACTGCACAATGAGCGCGGCAAGCTTCTGAAGGGCTCACAGAGGTTGTGTCGCATTAATCCTCAGGATTTTCATATGAACCTGAAATATTGCACTTTGACTTTCATTGTTTTTGCCTTTTGTGGAGGTGTTGCAATTTATTTATTTATTTTTTAGATTTTTGTCAATTGATTAATAGGTTAGATGCAGGGGCGTCACTAGGCCCTTTTTAGGGGGGCTTCAGCCTAGCCCCCCTAAAAATTTGTGATTATAGGCTACACAAATTTGTGTTCACTTCAGTCTTTTTATAATCAGATTCAGCGCGTTCTTCATCTTCAATCCGCAGCGGCACCGAGCAGAGAGCACGTCAAAAACAGAGGACAGGGTGTGTGTGTGTGTGTGTGTTCATCTGAGCCTCATTGGTCTGTCACTGCTCGTCAGTCGTCAATGTCAGAATATTTGAGATGACCAATCAAATCAAAGTAGGCGGGCTTTATGTTCACAGACGCTGCTGAGCGCGAATATTAGCAGAGCGACTCGACGCTTCAGTGTGCGTACGGCTCAGTGCGAGATAAAATGTAAGTAGCTAAACTTAACGCTTCATATTTTACTGTTTTTTAGGTCATACATGTTAAACGAATAACAAAAAATAATCAGGCAAACTAATATAGGTTTGTCTAATTTTGCCATTTTGAACTGAAAATAGGCCTATGAAACGTGACTCATATAGCCTATGTAATAATTAATTTACTGTCATTGTGAGGGGACAAGAAACATGAACAAAGCCGTTTTCATCATGTTAGGCACAGGATTAATAATGAATGTACATATTGAGAATATAATACAAATTGTAGCCTTTAGTAAATTAAAAAAGCTCAGCTTTAGGAGGGGAAGAGAATAAAGGGCAAGACGAGGAGACTGAAAAATCTACTGCCCGCTGACACAGTTTTAAAGCTATTTCTTATCCTTTTTTTTTTTTTTGGTCTTCAAAAGTCTTGAAATGCACATCAGAGAAATTTTTTTTTTTTAACCCCCTATCAACCTCAAATTTAGGACCTCTTTGATTATAAAGTGCTGTATTAGGCATAAGACCAATAATGAATGTGTAGCCTACATATTGTGAATTAATAAACTTAGTTATCTAGCTTTCCTATAGCTTTCAGTAAATGGACGTCTGAGAAAATGATTCATAGGCAAAATTCAGTTGACCCTATGTTTACTTTCTTCACTGACAGACAAAAATGAAAAGCCTATATCAGTCAAAGCTCAACTTTAGGAGAGGAAGAGACAGGGCAAGATAAAAACAAAGATAAAAAGAGTGTGATGTGAATAATCAGCTGCCCACTGACATGGTTTTAAGACAGTTGTTATCAAAAAAAATTTGCCTTCAAAACATCTTAAAATGCACATATGTGACCCTGGACCACAAAACCAGTCTTATGTGTCAATTTTTTTAAATTGAGATTTATACATCACATGAAAGCTGAATAAATAAGCTTTCCACTGATGTATGGTTTGTTAGGATAGGACAATATTTGGCCGAGATACAACTATTTCAAATCGGGAATCTGAGGGTTAAAAAAAAGCAAAATTTTGAGAAAATCGCCTTTAAAGGTTTACATTTCTGTTGCTGGTGATTGTGCTGCATCCACTTACAAAAATACAATTTTGATATATCTAAGGTAGGAAATTTACTAAATATCTTCATGGATCATGATCTTTACTTAATATCCTAATGATTTTTGGCATACAGTAAAAGAAAAATCGATAATTTTGACCCATACAGTGTTTTGTTGGCTATTACCACAAATATACCCGTGCTACTTAAGACTGGTTTTGTGATCCAGGGTCACATATGTAGTTCAGAGAAATACAAATTTTCTCCGGGAAACCCCGAACCCCCCTAACTACCCTACCTCAAATTCAGGACCACAGTGATTATAAAACACTGTCATTGCATGGTAATGAAAGTGAGCATTAGACCCTAAACTAAAGTGTTACCTTTTTATTTATTTATTAAATCATACCCTCAATGGGGGCTTAGCCCCCCTAAAATGAAAATCCTAGAAACGCCCCTGGTTAGATGGATGGCGTTACGGATTACATTTGCTAATTTTTTTGTACAAGTCATAAAACAAGCAGTGCTGTATGGACAGGTTTATGAACTTCAGGTTTAATAGTTTAACTCTCATTATTTCTCTGGTGAGTGATATGATTTGTGTTTGCGCCCACTGATTGTCCTTTGCAACCAGTGTTGTTATTGTCAACCAAAACTATATAAAAAAAAAAAAAAACGATTTAAAGTTTTTGTTAATTGAAACAAAATTAAATATTTCCCTTGACTAACTGAAACAAAAATTCGCTTTTTGGAGCTTCAAAAACTCGGGCACTATTCAATGCCATTACAAAGCTGGGAAGAGCCAGGATATTATATAATCTAACTCCGATTGTGTTCAACTGTAAGAAGAGAGTCCTATAGACCTGACTTAAGGGTGTTGTTAAATTATGAGATCATTTTCATTTTTGGGTGAACTATTCTTTTAAGTTAAAGTACTAAAATGACTAAAACTAAAACTGAAATAAAAATAAATGAACGCTATATATAGATATAAAAAAATGTATAAAATGATAAAATTATTTAACAATATTGCTAAAACTTAAGCTAAATAAAAACTGAAAATATAAAATAAAAGCTAATTTAAAGCTAATAACAATATAAAAACTGGCCTTCTGTGTTTTCTTGATAACTATCAATGCTCCGCTCTGTGTCGTGTCCTTAGCTGTTCTAAATTAAAATATGTTCACGGCTTCGCGGGGCTTATTGCTTTCATTTAAATTTTGGGGTGAACTATTCCTTTAAAACAAGCGTAGAACTTTGCCCCAATAGAAATGTGATCTGCCCTGACCGGATATGTTTGTGGACAATAACAACAACAAAACCCTTTTTTTTTTGGTGAAGATTAAAGTTCAACCTTTTATTTAAAACCTACATTCATCATTATATAGGCTAGTTGACCTTTACCATTATGACAGTGTGGTTTTATTGTGTTTTCCCAACAGCTGTTACAAAAATGTGACAATGTTAGAATTTTTGTTTGGTGTAAAGAATGATGATAAAAAAAAATTAAAAAAAATCATAATTCAAGGCATTTCTAAATTAGGTGTTTTAAACCAACATCCGAAACCACTGGTAGGAAAACCCCCCACACATTTAGTACCTATATTTATTGAGAAATTGCCCTTCTGACAACTATCCTGTTTGCCAAATAACCTTCTTAGCATATTAAATAAATATGGTTAAAAATTATCAGCACTGCATGCATAGAAATTAATTAGCTGGGCCGTGATGAGCAGTCTATTTAATAAGTTAATATCATGTTATCAACACTGAGGTTTAAATACACTGGCTACAGCACACAAGAGTAAACACACTAGAAAGGCACCTCTGTAATAGCAGAATTATCATCTGTCTCCCAGTCTGTTTCATTTACATCTGTACAAAATTGATTTGGAAGACATTTATTAAGTTTGCTGAAGCATCTTTTCGCTCCTGAAGATAACACGCACACATTTCTATTAATAGGTGTTTGGTCTTTTTGCCTCAAAGCGTGTCATCACCTGTCACCCCAGGACCTTAAACAAACCTTTGAAAACCTTTTCATCCTGCCGTTATGCTCATAATGATAAACCCTGAGGAAGTGGGCCCATTTCTCTTGCTCTTCCTCTCTCCATCTCTTTCTCTCGCTCTCTCTTTCTCTCTGGATTTATGACCTTGTTGTGAAGCAGATAATATACATATGGCTGCTTTAGTAAACCTGAGAAATGATCGCCGTAAGGCCTGTGCGATCTCCCAAAGCATCATTTTCTTTTCCCTGACCTCTCCCTGTACCTTATCAGTGGAAAGTTGAAAATGTCTTTTAGAAATATATAATGAAAGTTATGCAGTATTCATTTTTGCAATACATATTTCAGCAAAAGGGAAAAAAAATCTAGGCACCAGAACCGCTTAAGAAGTGAATATTTTATGTGTTTTAACAATTATCTTAAAGAATTTCCTAGAAACTGGTTGCAAAACATTCCTTCTTGCTTTTAAAGGAATTTAATTGAATTAAACATTCTAATTCGTTGGAATAACTGAATAAACTGAGTATTAAGAGAATAAGTGGTTATATGGGCGGTAGGGAATATTACTGAATATTTCTGGTTATGGCTGTATGTACAATATAGTGTCATATTTGTAAAAGAAGTTCCCTTCATAAATTTAATTATTCTAGGGCACCACATGGAATGTGTCCCTTAGTGGTGTTTATACTAAGTAGCAGTTAGTAGTGGTACTGTTTAAAATTTGATTATTATTTATAATTTACTGGTAGTTGATCCTTTGTTGGAGGACAATATAATGGCATTTAGTTGCAATATAATCATATAAAGTACAAACATCATCAAATTAGTTTATTGTTTGAAATTTTATATAACATTTTTGTATGAAAATGATTGTGTGTAGGAGAAGTACTCACTATTATAGCTTCTAAAGTGTGTGTGTGCTGTTCCTCCAGGTCCACTTAAGAAATTAATATTTCATGCATCTACAATTATCTTAATTGTCTACAATCTGCTTGCGATTGGTTCTTTCTTGCCTTTAAAAGAATTTAAAGTCATGAAAAATTCATTTGTCTGAACATTAAAACCAAGTACATGAGGTGCACAAAAACGTGGATAAAATGACATGATGAAATCAACGTGAAGAGAGTGTAGCCGTATTCTGTAGATGAATCAAACATCATAAAAGCAGCATATGTGTGTGTGTGAGCCTGGATGCAGTGGCTGTGCTTGATGGCTCTAGTCTCAACCCTTGTTTTAGCAGGGCTGTCTGTTGAACCGTGACTCTGCTAATGACATATATTGCTGCTGGTTTTTGCCCTGTAATTCCAGCTGATGGACGGTAATGACGCTAAGAGACTCCATCAGTGCCGTGCCTGGGTTATCTGTATGGATCCTGTCTGGCAGCCCACACCATTATCGGCCTGGCTGTCATCATTAACGCCGATACGGAGATGCACTGCGGTTCAGCTCCCGCCCAGACGCAACAGCTAGACTGAATTATGCAGCCCATGCGGGCCACACTACAAACTGCAACACTCCCAACAGTGAGCTCATAACATGCAAACAGGGTGCTGGGCTTCTGCATTCTCTGCATGCAAGCAAAAAAATCAGTGCGTCCAGAGCAACACCGTGGGAGAGAGGGTGAAAGGGTCAGAGAGAGAGAGAGAGAGGAAATGAGGACAGGGGGAGTGTTTTTATTTTTATTGATCAGAGTGGATGAGGAGGAGGGCTTATGTTTATGGATAAGTAGTAGTTAATTTGGTATGGCTAAACGTTGGTAGATATTTAACTGTTGGCATAAAGTCTGGTTCACTTTGCCAAATAAATATACTGGTCCATATTTATTTTTTATGTATGTATGTATGTGTATATGTATGTTTATACATACACATACATACATACATTCATACATAAAAAATGGGTTTAGGTGATGTTTATTATTCCACCATTTCGAAAAGTGATTTGTTTATTTACATATTTGTTTTTGAATTTTAAAATAATACATTTTATCTTCATTACATTTTTAATTTCCTGCCATTCATAGTCCCCCATAGATGAACAAAATGTGGGCATAAAACGGGTGTTTTAGCCGACCTTCAATACGAAACATGGATGGACACATCATACAATGCCTGGTACCATGTACACGTGACTGTTTTCAAGCAGACAAAAACTAAACCTTGACACCTAATAAATGGCTAAAGCCAGCCAATCAGATTGCAGCTGGTAATCTTGAGAAACCCTTGTCTTTTATGTATTTTAAACATTTGTGATGGAGTGTTTGGGGTTGTGCGGCTCAGAGATCTGCTTTGCTGAGGGTGGCTGCCACATCGGGCTTCATGCTCGAGTCGTCAGCCCCAGAGCAAAAGACAGGGCGCACACGTGACCCATGTCAGCGCACCTGAACCATGACCCTTAAAGACACAAAGAGGCCTGTAGTCTATGCTGAATAACACCTGCTCTTCCCATGTCAGGTTAAAGCGCCGATGCTGTGGTGTATGCCTGTGGGCCGCTGTCATCAGTTTGTTATGTGGTAGACACTGAGGTCTGGCTACATACTGGATAATTAATTGTAATGTGCACTGCTCTGTATCATATAACATTCACTTCGCTATGTCTAGATCAACAAATATAAAATTAAATTGTGTTATCCATAGTTGAATAAGCATACGAATTTTCAGTTTGTCAGCAGTACTGACTGCAAGAGAGTGGAACAACGAATGATTCGTGGACAAGAGGCCCATCAGAGAGGTCAAAGAGGAGGGAGGCAGAGGGCAGGGAACTGTGGTGTCCAATGAATTTGGGCCATCAATGGACGACCATGCTGAACTTCCGAACAAATCTTTCTGACTTTTCCACAGCTGAAGAACTGTCTTCTCAAGGCTTTCTCTTAGAGTAAGAGTGCTATGAGAGTGTGTTGCTAAATGGATAGTTCACCCAAAAATGAAAATTCAGGCATATACTCACCCTCATTTCATTCCAAAATCCAAACCTTATGACTTTCTTCTGTGAAACACCAGAGAAGATAGTTTGAAGAATGTTGGGAAGATGTCTTCTTGTGTGATCCATATTAATTTGAACTCTCCCACATAATGTCTTTCTGATTCCGGTGTATTTCTAGAAAACAGCAAATTCAACAATTCATTTCAAATGCTTTGTGTTGTGATCCACGAATCCCTTGGAGAAACACTGAATTATGATAATTGTTTTATAATTATTTGAATCAATTATTCCTTGTCAGCATGCCAGTGACCACGTGTCTTTGTCTGTTATTGACTCTCATGGAAGTGGACGATCCTCGGATGTGTAGAATCATTTAATCATGCTCTCGTGTATATCAGCGATTGAATCTTACAAGCTACCAACCATAAATATCACACCTCCTGCTCATCCGTATTCACTCTTTGCTCTGTCTTGCCATATCTAATCCCATCTTCACCAAAACAAATTTGTTTTCCTGGTACGTGCCAGAGTTGTTCCAGGCACTGATCCAGGCCGCTGATCTTCATGGCTTAGATACTAGATGTGGGAGATATGGATCTCAAACCAGTCTGAAGCATCATCTGGCCCTGAGAGTCTCCGACTCTCGTTTGGTGTGAATGCGGGTCTGTGCGAGCGTTCTATAGTCAGAGGTTGTTTCAGACTCCCACAGAAACCGCAGGGGCTCAGGCTCCCCTCAGCCCTCTCGGCCAAACAGATGGACTGGCAAATTTTCCTGCCTTGTTTCAAATAGCCAGACTGCTTCAAGCTGAGTACGAAACTTCATTATGCTTGTTTGCTGTTTGTTGTTGCTGAGGCTCTATGAAATGGGTGCTTATATTTTATCTTACCTTTTTTTTTCATTTGGCTTTTATTTTTTGATTTGATGTTCAGGGGAATGTGTGTTTGTGTTTTGCTGTGTGGTTGTAGGATACATTAGGTGGAATTAAATTGAACTTCCACTGAAAAACATGACCCCCCCCCCCCCCCCCATCTACCATCACTGCAGAACAGATAATTGAATGTGCAGTTCATGGTCAGAATACGCAGAGGTCCAAGCTATTTATTTGTGTCCATTTATTGTGTGCTTGTTGGATCTTGCAGATGTGGTTTATTGTACGTAGCTTACTTCGGTCCCATGTACACACGTTACCAGCACATTTTCTGGTAAAATAAAATGGCATTGTGCTTGACCTCTCTTATGCTGTGTTTGACATTATTATCTCCATTACTATTTTCAGATGAGGAGTCAATGTTGATGAATTGATGATTGGTGAATTGCTGTAGACACTCACTGACAGCAGTGTACCTTATCTTATGCTGTTAAATACACAATTATATTGGTATTATTTTGCAATCATCCTAATGCAGAACATGAAAGCATTAATTTGCATTAAAAACGGTTAGGCTAGACTGTTTTCCCTTTGAGTTTATACTTTTCACTGTCCCTAGGGCTTATAGGAAAACTATTTGTGTTCCATTAGGACTCAGCATTTTTTGTTTATTTGTTTGTGTTAACTGCTTTTTTTGGTTTCATTTATTTTCAGTGCTTATTGATTTTCTGAAGAGTATTTTCTGATAAAAACTGATGAATACAGGCCCTGTTCACACCTGGTATTAGCATCTTTCTCAAGTAATCTGATCACAAGTTGTCAGCTGAGACGCATAGCTGTTTATTCCTGGTATTAACGTGGGGCACAAATGAATGCAATTAAAGTGTCTGTGATTTCGGCACTAAATGCTCCACTTACTGCATTAGTGTGCATGTTGCTAGGGAAAGGTTTAGTATGTGTTAATAATACACTCTCCATTCTCGCACTTTCATTTTTAACTGCTCAGACACACTACCATTCAAAAGTTTGAGGTTGAAAAGATGTTTGATTATTTTTTTAATAGTCTCATGCTGGCCATTGACCAAGGCTGTTTATTTGAACAAAATACAGTAAAGAGTAATATTGTAGTAATTCTGTGATACGATTTAAAATCACTTTTTCTATTTTAATATGTTTTTAAAATGTAATTCATTCCTGTGATGAAAAGCAAATGTTTCAGTAGCCATTACGCCAGTCTTCAGTGTCACATGATCCTTCAGAAATCATTCTAATATGCTGCTTGTGCTCAAGAAACATGTTTTGATGCACCCCACCCCCCAAAAAAATGTAATTTGAAAAAAGCATCATATGACCCCATATGAAACTCCACAGAACTTGTGAGCAAAGTCACTGCAAAAGCACAGAGATTATGAAAGGTTACAATCGCCAATTTGTATGTACAGTGTCAATTTACATTTGTTCAGAGCTTTCATCTGCAAAAATACATAATGAATATTATGATGAAACATCAGTATCTGATTCATCCACTAATGTACTGTAGGAT
Organism: Semotilus atromaculatus; assembly: GCA_031834385.1. Lineage (NCBI taxonomy): Eukaryota > Metazoa > Chordata > Actinopteri > Cypriniformes > Leuciscidae > Semotilus > Semotilus atromaculatus. The sequence continues at coordinate 22,085,376 of JAULUF010000055.1, read as the reverse complement.
CCTAATGACATTGATTGAAATGACTGCTCAGCACAGGGAAAAAAAGATCCCTTTGTTGTGTCACACACTCACTGGATTTCACTGGCTTACCTGTGCTCAATAAGATTAAGTGCTATCGAATCATCTGTGTGATTGCACTGAAATGTCAAACTCCTTTAACTCTAGATTAAGACGTCAGCGCAGTGACACAAGGATGCTTTTTTTAGTGCACTGAGCATCTGCAACAAGACCTCCAAGGGAGTAATTTGCCACAGATGCATTATTTTACCTTTTCCTCCTCCTTTCTGACAGAATAAGTAGTTCAGTTCAGGTCCATCCATCTCTGCTGCAATCCTTCCTCTGATGGGGAGGATCTCAGTGTTTGTGTTGGCAGTCTGCATACTTACCTGACCTCTGTCACCTTCACGTGTTTACTTGGCGAGTGGGCGGCACCCCCTGCCTGTGACTTCCTGTCTGTAATTACTGCCTTATTCACAGTCATCGCTCATTTCTATCCAACTGATGTCCAGTTTCTCATTACATTCATGCATCCTGTCATTCCCGCATTGTCTCGTTCCTCTAAACTCATACCTTGGGGGTCACCACTAACCAAGTGATGTTCTCCAACGGGGTCCAGTTGAACAGTTAATCAAAAAAAAAGTTTATTTCAAGACGGATGGACCTAATGAAGTGGCTTTAATAGATACAGTTAGGGGTGCACCGATATTGAAATTCTGACTGATGTGGATAGACCAATAATTATTTGTTTTTTGATATATTCATTACCGTACAAGAGTTCATTATGATATTTTAAAAGTAAAACAGTAATATTGTGAAATATTATTACAATTTAAAACTACTATTTTCTATTTTAATATATAAACAAGAAATTGAGAGCTACTGTTTTTCGTCTTGAAACCCACGGAGAGAAACAATTTTCGCAGCCGATGGTTACCATCCTCCGTTAAAAAAAAAGGTTTATGTAGAATCTGTGTTTCGGAGGAAAGTTTTGAGTAACAATCTTGTATCGTGTTTAGTCAATTTAAAGATCCGGGATATCCACAAGTTAGGCTTCAATCAGCATACAATAAGGCTAAAGAATTAAATAGGAAACAATAATTGAATCATGTTCACAGGAAATCATTTTCGATCAAATGTGTTTAATAAGCAGTCATAAAAAAATTAGAATATTCTTTCAATTGATCCCTCTTAAGGTGACACTTTTAAAATGTTCCTTTGTTTATTCATAAAAGATACAGTAATATATACTTTGAATGGTAGAGTGGAACAGTAAATAATGATATAATAAATCCATACTACTTTTATTAAAAACTGAACTATTAAAAGCTAAACTAAATAGTTGGTATTCTACAAAGGCACTACTAGTCAATGTATCCATTACATCCCAGATAGTGCTAGATGATTATCTAAATCTAGTCCATACCTATAAAATTAAAAGAATGCTGAGATCTGAATTTTTAAAAATGGCATCTATCTGAATGTTGGTTACTGAAACAGATGTGTAAACAGCACTTAATGTACTAAATGTACTTTTTTGACGTACAGTACAATATGTGTGCATGTGATCTAAATGCTACTGTCCTTAAGAGAACCGGTATGTGAGAACATAAAAAAGATTAACACTTGAGAGGGCCATATGTAACTATCTCTCTCTGCCAACTATTGTGAGCAAGTATTTGGAAGCATCTGGTCTATAGTAGGCTGCTAAGTGGCAAGGGACAATTGAACTTTGGAAATATGAGAGAAATTAGTTGGTTTTTTTTTAGCTTCTATTATATTTGGAAAAAGTGAAAAAAGGCAAGCAAGCAATGTCAGTGATTTATTAGAGGTGCCAGATACTTAATAATTACTTAAATACACACACACATAGATCATGTTTACTGTATTTGTGTCAGAGACGGCGGTGGAAAGGAAATGATTCGTGATTGATGGTAGGAAGTGCAGGGCAGAACCGGGGGGGAGGGCAGAGCAAGGTCTAACTTATAAAAACATCAATCAGAGCCCTTGCCGCAGAAGTTAGAGATGGCCATGTGGACTAGAGAGGGAAAGGGTCCACCAGGCCTCTTATGGTTCTTCATGAAGATGTTAGCATGAGCTGTGTGTCAAGCAACACGTCCAATATGTCCGATTGTGATGTGGCTGCCTTATCAGAGTTCAGTATTGGTGGATAACAAGTACATATGACTAAAATGATAAATGTTTTCTTTCATCCTTTTCTGGTACATCCAGTAGATACTCTTGCGTTGTTTGAAAAAACTAGCGATCATCTTATAAAGGCATAATAGTCCTAAAAGGAAGACTGTTTCAGTAGACGGCAAAGTTATGCTGCCTTGAAATAATTTGTTTGGCTAAAATCTAGGGCAGTATTGCAAGTATGTGTCGTGGATAACGCATGCACCCAGTATTTATGTTTCAGATTCAATGCCTAAATTTATAAATATAACATGGTATTTATTTATTTATTTATTTTAGCAGTTATTTAATTATGGATTTGAGCATAAAGTACTTGAGTAATAATTAGTTACTGTATTGAAGTATCTTTTTGGCTACTTTTTGTACTTTGAGTATCAAGGATATTAGCTTAGTATAACTTTTACTCTACACTTGACTACATTTTTGAATAAGTATATGTACTATTTACTCAATATATTTGTGATGAGTAATGCAATTGTTATATTTTGTGGCTTCTAACTTTTTCTGCAGCAGTTTATTTCTGCTACAAAAGAAGGGATATCGCCATCTAAAGAGCATTGTTTTGCCCTTACTCCAGCTTGTCAACAAGGCTGCTTTAATGTTGTATTAGAATTAACAGGTAGGTGTTTTATATGAGATGAGGACCTAACTGCAGGCTGAAACCAGCATGTCTAGTGCAAGTTATGTTTCCGTCATATTAAAGAGACTTTTTTGAAGGATATTGGTTTACTTATGGCCCTTTTGAACACTTGAGCTTAACTGACACTTGAGTGTTTGTAGACATTAAAGAGGCTGTTGTGTTGACCTTGATTTATTACAATATTGAGGTGTTCAATTTTATTCCTATTTTAGAAAAAAAACATGTGAGAGCTCTCCTCACAAATCAACTGTTTATTGTTTTTCAGTCATGTCTCAGGTGTTGAGGACTAGTGCATCTTTGAGCCTATACGATACTGAAGAACTGTTAAAATAAGATACTCTAAGACTCTTACTCAAGTGGTATTTGATTTTGTGACTTGTATTTGAATTTTTGACTTGTAATGGAGTCATTTTCACTGTACGGTATAAGTGTGGGTTTCAGGTACTCTTTTCTCCTTATTCCCAAAATCGACCACATGCAATGTTATTGCATAATGAATGCTAAAATTATCTTAGCAACTTGTTCACATCAGATCGAATGACTAGTTGAATGGTCATCAAAAACTTGTATTTATTTATTTATGCATTTTTAGCAGCAATTATTTAGTTATGGGTCATAAATGTCAAATTTATGAAAAAACAACAACCCCAGATTAGATATATGCAGATATATTCTGAATCATTGTTAGTTGAACAGATACATTATTTAATTCAATAAATATTAAATTGAATTGTAGATAACAATGTGTGGTGAAAATAAAGATAGATATGAATATATGTATGACTGCAAATATAGAATTTTTGATAACTGACATATTCTCAATGGTATCAAAGTCAGAATTATGAATCATGTTAGAGCAATAACTGTTGCTGGCGTGTTGACAGTGCTGATCACATTTACGTTATACATCTCACAAAGGAAACTCTCAATAATAATTCCTTTGTAAATTCAAGGAATACCCAGGGGTCCTGTGCAAAGAAAGAGTATCCTTGCTTGCATGTTTGCCGTCCTAATTATTTAGGTGGAAAAAAGCATGCAGCAGGCAATTCATATGAGAAATGGCCTCCTATTTACAAACAGTGATATTTCTTAAACTAATTAGGTTACCTGAAGATGTCATCTTACTCTTTTTATAAAGGGAATTAAAGTATCTGGTCTTTATGCTTCCGAATAGTTTTGTAACGAGTGAGTTTGTTTCTATAGAAAGGCATTTTCCTGTTTCTTTCTGAGGTTTAGCAGGTGTGAGAAAGTGGAGGAGGAGGGGTAGCAGGAGATGTTTAAAATGTGCAAATTAACATTCATGTTTTAATTAACTTAAAGTTAAAATGGCGTGAAATTGAATGTGATTGTTGCCCAAGTAAATATGCCTAATTAGGATATAAGGACCGGCAGTTAAAAATTAGATAATCTTTTTTTTTTATTTGCAGGTGTGCATCATCTGGATTGAATATAAATGTGAGTGACAGAACTTTGTGGTGTATCATGTAGAATTTGCACAGATTTTTTAAATTACTTCAACCCTGCGGTACAATATTACATCGTAGGTTTGTCATGTACACCAGCACTATTATTCAACCGATTTTCATCTTTGAAACTGAGCCTGCAAAAAAAAAAAACATTTTTTTTTTAGCACTGACCCGTTATCTCTACCGTGACGTAAGCCAGAGAACGTATCACTGATTGTAAAACAGACGATATCTGCACTGCCAGATATGCAAATGTGTTCTTATGCAGACTTAATGAGATTTACGCAGATCAGAAACACATACTTTTCTAAATCTTCTGCAATGCAGTTCAAAGATTGCTTTGTTTACTGACGTCATGAAGGCAGTGCAGCAGATCAAATGGAAGAACTTGGTGACGGTGTAAAGAAGGATCTGTCATTGTATGATGAATGTGCCTGTCAGATAAAGTACAATTTGATCATGTTCACTGGCTCTAGTTTCAATCTCACTGATTACATCATGGCATGTGGTTCAGATCAGAACGTGTGTTTCTGGAATAGTTATATCCTGCACTATTGTTTTTTTTTAAACAACAAACTTTGTTGTTATACAATATTTAGGTTTCTGGTTTGAAAAAAATATATATATATATATATTTTAAAATTTTCTTCACTTGGTCACATTTAAGGCTGTTCGATTATGATGAAAATCATAATCATTTTGGTCAATACTCAATATTGTAATCACGATATTTTAATATTGTTAGAAGGTGATATGAGCAAAACCTTAAATTAGTAATTTATTTAACAATAGCGATATAATATATCTGGTATATTCTGCTGAAATTTTTTTTTTTACATCATTACATCATTCAGTGTCACATGATCCTTCAGAAATAACTCTGATATACTGATTTGAAAACAATCTGGAAACTGCGATTACTTTTTTTAGGATTCTTTGATGAATAGAAAGTTCAAAAGCACAGAATTTATTTGGAATAGAAATCTTTTGTAACATTATATATGTCTTTAATGTAACTTTTGATCAATTTAATGCCTTGTTGCTGAATTAAAGTATTAATTAATCTTACTGATCCTTAACTTTGGAATGTTAATGTATAGGCCTAGTGCAACTTCAATGTCAGCCTTCATTATGAAGAATTGCACTTAACGTACGGTCTCAGACAGCCTAATTGTGGCAGAAATTCCTCTCATCCCCTATTACTGAAAAGCACCAAAAAGACTTTTCAAGAGTTCTAGTCCGTTTTGAGAGCCTGTTAGTAGCGATACATGCAGACTTGTCTTTCCAGGCAGGTCCATTATTATCTGTTCTACATAATGCAACTTTAGTGCAATGTAATTTTGCATAAAAGGTGCCATTTATGAGTGCAGTGTCGTTTATTTGCATTTATATTCTTGTCACTTGTCCGGCTTTGTTTTATGAATGTGTTTCTATTTTTCCCCTCAAATTTAAGGCTCATGATCATTATTGATAACAGAAATAACACAAAAATGTGAAAATGACCCTGTTTGGTAAAATGTCTGCGTGAGGTTTCAGTTTGGAAACACATCAAGTCCTGAAAGATTTGGCCGTCATTCAGGATCCCGGGGTCTGACAGCTCCTCTAATGTGGCTTTTAAGTTCTTACTTTATAATGAACACAGTGTGCTGCTTTGGGAAACAGGCACAACATTAAATAATGTAAAATGAAAGTTACGACGATCCTAACAGCATGTTGCAGTGCTATTGGGAAAATGATAGAACTGCAACATTTCTCCGAGCAGCATGTTGGTCTCTACACAGCATTAATGGTATCAATGTATCCATATGTCTTTGCAATCCAATGCTTCTGTTTTCCTGTGCTTTATGTTGAAGCGTGATGTTAATGTTGTTCATGTTTTTTTTATGCTTATGTTTCTCCAAATATGCGCATGTTTAAACTAAGAGCCCCAAAGGATGCTGTCTAATGCATGTATGTGAACACAGATAAACCAGAGAAGATGTGACTGACTTCATATGAGTGATGATATTCTATTCAAAATAACAAACATTACTGATTGATTATTTTGCACTCCTGACATAAATTAAGAAATGAATGTCACTGCAACCTAGTTGTATCATAAAGTATATCGAATATCAAATATCGAAGTCTTTAATCTTTCTAATAAAGATCGGTTTGTCCAGATCAAGTAAGCGCGGGATGTTTTAACAGGCAGTGAATGTTGAACAACAATAATCTGGGCCGTCGCCGATATTTGAACCAAAGAGGTTAATGTTGTGGGACAATTTTTCTGTTGGAGAACATCTTGTTCAGATACATGGTATCATGGATTCTAGCAAATGCCAAGAGATAAAAAATCTAAACCTGACCGCTTCTGCTAGAAATCTATTGGGCCATGGTTGGGTCTTCCATCAGGACAATGATCCAAAACAAACATCAAAATCAACACAAAAATTTGTCACTGAACAAAAATGAAGCTTCTGCCATGGCAGACCCAGTTCCCTGACCGGAACCCTATAGAAAATGAGTTTGGTGAACTGAAGAGAAGAAGCATCATCATGGAGATAGGAATCTGAAGGATAGATATTATGTATAGAGGAATGGTCTCTGATCTCTTGCCAGTTGTTTTTCAAACTCATCAGGCATTATAGAAGAAGATTCAGAGCTGTTACATTTATTTCACAATGTGAGGTTTCCCCTCACTTTCAATCGTTTTACTTCAATGAAAGGTTAGAATTTAGTGAATTTTTTAAATGAAAGATCAGAAAGATAAACAATGCAGATTTATTTTCACAACCGCCTTTGCTAATATTTACCAAGAGTGCCAATATTAGTGGAGGACACTGTACATAGGGCCCTATGAAATCCGTTTTATTTTTTCTCAAATTCCGTTTTATTTTTTTCCAAATTCCGTTTTTTGGGATTTATTTTTAGCCCTTTCGGATTTTTCGGATTTTCTTGTTTTCTTTTCACTTCTAAGCAGTATTGACCTTTAAAAATTCAGTTACACAAACTCACAATTCAGCTTTTTTATTTAAACTGTTAATATATTCAGCAAAGCACATTCAAAATTCAGCCAAACCTTCAACAAATATCTGGCCAAAAATAACAGTAACATGAAGGTAACAAGTTACATGGTAGGGTTGATGAATATTAAATTAAAAATTAAATGCAGCCATGCTCCAGGGAGACAGAAACATTGAAACAACGATATGTGCCTGACAGAAAGCCAACACAATGACATATTACAGCCATAAAGTACAGTGTAACCACCCAAACTCGTAATAAGGGTGATTTACAGGTTCTCTCCTGGACCAATAATTTGCTGTGGCTCAATAACCAAGGAAAACCCACATACACAAATCATCAGATATAAATATAACAATTTTATTTTTAGACAATCATTGTATTAAAACCCAAGCGGGGGACAACAGGTTAATGCAAAGTCAGGTGCAATCCTAATCATGTATTGGTAATGAATGATAACATTTAATCCATAAACTCAACGAAGAGTAAAGCATCAACAAACAGAACAATATATTCAGCACGGGTCTCAAATGTTGTTAAATACATGCATTAAATCAATTCAGGTGATCACCTATTATACATAATTTCATTACACTGCAAACCTCAAAGTCATATAACTCATGTAAATACCACTCCAATAAATACACACCAAATATCAGGACATACCATCGATACCACTCACGCTAAATACATAGCCGTCGTCAATATACAGTATAAAAGGGATGTGGAAGATAACCTGCTCTCTTACCCCCTTGCTCGCACACACGCTTACGTTACACACAAATGGCGCCGGGGGACCAATAGTTGCACACATAAATTAGGGCCTCCCCGGCGAACAACACAATAACAACACAGACATCAACCACAGTCAAATGAGAGTGTACTGCTGGCTCCCTTACCCGCTACCGGACGTGGGTTCCTGCACTCAAGGAAATCAACGGCGGCCGCCAAACTCAAGAGGGGAAAACCCCAGCAAAATATCCCTCCCAGTCGCTATTCGCACGCGTCTCTATCCAACCCACGTCCCGGCACGGTAGCCTCGGCAAGGAACTCAGCAGCAGCCACAGAAAAGACCCTCCCAAGCAACAAATACATCGTACCTTTATAACCTTGATCCCTGATTGCTAATGCAACACAGGTGTTTCTCTTCCCCGGCACATCATGAGTAAAACACTGTGGACGCTAATAGCGTTGCCACTCCCCTTATTTGGGATATGCAGCTTACATCCACCCCCCCTACTCTAAATGTGTCCGCACATTCCCACTCAAATACTTCACATTCTATAACGTTGAGGCAACAGGCCCTTCGTGGCCCGGGTTGACCGTCTTGAATATTCGACCTGTGAAGCAGGGGAACAAGGGGGATTTTCCCCCTGTGCAGTCTGTAAAGTCGCATCATCAATGTCCATATTAAGAGCAGTCTCTCCATCCTTCTGTGTGGGTACTGGCAGACCTGTAAGACAGCCCCCCACCCAAGGATACATACACCAATTACTGTTCGTAGGATTGACATTAGCATTAGGATGCAAGACCTCTACTTCTTCCTCCTCTGAGGGCAAGGAAATTTCAAACTTACATGGGCTTAACATATTGCGATGCAACACTCTCTCGCCACCATCACCCCTTTCCTTCTTAACCACATAGACGGGTATATCGTGATTAGGTTGTGACGTAACTATATATATATCCCGTTCCCATTTATCATCCAATTTACCCTGTCCCCTGGCCCTCTTATTCAGTACCATGACTCTCTGACCCACCAACAAGGGTTCCCCCTTGACCCTACAGTCAAACCCCTTCTTTTGATGAACTTGGGCCTTCTGAACCTGTTTTCTGGCTTGATTATAGGCAGTCATTAGTCTTTCATGGTGGTGATGCACCCAACTACCAGCTGTGCCTAAGAATTCATCTCCCCGCCCCAGCATCACATCAATGGGTAATTTCGCATGACGGCCAAACATTAGAAAATAGGGGGTATACCCTGTAGATGAATGGGGTGAATTATTGTAGGCCTGTACCAACTCTGCCACATACCGATCCCAGTTCTCCTTCTGATCATCCCTTAATGTACCCAGCATGCTCAGCAATGTCCGATTAAAGCGCTCACATTGTCCATTTCCTGCTGGGTGATAGGGCGTAGTGTGAGACTTACTGATGTTATACAATGAACACAATTCTTGGATGACTTTTGATTCAAAATTGGGGCCCTGGTCAGAGTGCAGCTGATCAAACCCCCCAAAAGGCTGTATAAAGTGTCCCCACAACACCCTTGCGGTAGTCACTGCTGTTTGGTCCAAAGTTGGCACTGCAACAGCATAACGAGTGAAGTGATCCATCATTACTAAAATATTGCACATTCCACTGCGTGAAGTCTCCAGTGACAGGAAGTCAACAGAAACAATCTGCAGAGAGTATTCTGATTGTATAGATACAAGGGGGGCACTCACTTTATTGGCTGGGGTCTTATGCAGATTGCAACGAGCACATTGGAGACACCACTTCTCCACTCCTCGCGCCAGCCCTGGCCAGAAGAAACGTCGCCGGGCCAAGCCCAGGGTCTTTTCCATTCCCAGGTGTCCTGCGTGGTCATGCACCCATCCCAGGACTTGGTTCTGCAGACACTGAGGTACAATCACTTGTTTGCATTTATCGAATGTCTTTGGATCACATACCCCCCTGCACAGCAGCCCCTGATCCACACAGAGGCTGGCCCACTGTCGCAGCAGCACTTGAGTGGGCCGGTCTTCAGCTGCTCGCTCTCTTGGAACTGGCCCTCTTCCTCTGTCCATATAGACCCACAGTTGTGACACCACGGGACAATTTCGCTGTGCCCTTACCCACTCAGCCAGCAAACTGGGGCCAACTCTGTCTTTATTTGTTTGTGCCCCTGCCTCCATCTTCCGACCCTCCTCCAGTACGACATCCACCACTGGAACAAAAGCCTGGACACAGGCACGGACCACTTCAGATGCTACATATCCACCCTCACCACCTGGGGCTATCCCATCCTCTGTAGTCCTGACAGAAGTCTCATTCACAGGCCACCTGGAGAGGGCATCAGCATTACCATTTGTCCGCCCCGGTCTATACCGCACCTCAAACTGGAATCCTGCGAGCTGGGCCGCCCATCGTTGCTCCACTGCACCCAGATTTGCCGTATTCAAATGAGCCAGTGGATTGTTATCTGTGAACACAGTAAAGGGAGACACAGCAAGATATTCCCGAAACTTTTCTACTATAGCCCATTTCAACGCCAACAGTTCTAATTTGAATGAACTGTAGTTTTTATCATTTCTTTCTGTTGGACGAAGGCTTCTGCTTGCATAGGAGATCACTCTCTCCCTTCCATCTTGTATCTGTGCCAGTACTGCCCCCAAGCCTGTCTGACTGGCATCAGTATACAACAAAAATGGCACTTGAAAGTCTGCATAAGCCAGAATGGGTGCTTGTAGGAGAGACTCCTTTAATTTCTTAAATGCCATGTCCTGTTCCTCTCCCCATGCCCAGCAGTCTTGTTTACCTTTGGCCGATCGGATGCGTCGTTTTGATGTCCCCCACATCATAGAGTTCAGGGGTGCTGCGATGTGGGCAAAATTCTTTATAAAACGTCTATAATACCCTGCCAAGCCCAGGAAAGCGCGGAGCTGGGTGATATTTTGAGGAGTTGCCCAAGCCTCCACTGCTCGCAACTTCTCTGGGTCTGGTGACACCCCTCCTTCTGCAATCACATGGCCTAAATAATGCACTTCATGCTGGAAGAGAAAGCACTTTGTAGGTTTAACTTTCAGGCCAAAGTTCTCCAGGCGGCTGAAAACCAAGTCCAGATGGGCAATGTGGGCCTCAAAAGAAGGGGAGAAGACAATTATATCATCCAAATAGAGCAACAATGTTTCGAAATTTTGGTCACCCAGACAACTCTCAACCAGTCTCTGAAATGTTCCTGGAGCATTGCATAGCCCCATCGGCATCCGATTAAATTCATATAACCCCATAGGGGTCACAAAGGCAGTCTTCTCCTTATCAGCTGGATGCACCCCCACCTGCCAGTACCCATGTGCTAAATCCAATGTTGAAAAAACTCTAGATTGCTTCAATGAAGCCAATGATTCTTCAATTCTGGGGAGGGGGTACGAATCTTTATGGGTAACACCATTCAACCTCCTGTAGTCTACACAGAAACGAAGGGTGCCGTCCTTCTTTCTGACAAGAACTACAGGCGCTGCCCAAGGGCTATAGCTCTCCCTAATAATGCCATTTTCAAGCATATTACTCAAAAGTCCCCTCACTTCTTGATATAATTTTGGTGGAATCCTATTATACCGTTCTCTAATTGGAGCTGAATCGCCTGTTGGTATCACATGCAACACCCTATCAGTGTACCCATAATCCTCCTCATGTTCTGAAAAGACCTTCTGATGCTTGGATAACAATTTGGCAATCATCTCTTGTTGTTCAGTGCCAAATTGTAATGGGTCTAATGGGACGGTTACCGGCCGAAACACCTGTTCTTGTTCTACATCCTGCACTCTATTCTGCCTCACCCCCACCTCCACTGTCTCATCATCCAACTGTCTTAACTCTACATCTCCTTGCCGACTTGGGCACAACTCAACATCAAAAATCTGCCCTATTCGACAGCGCTGAAAAAGAGTCACTGGGGCTGTAGAAAGATTTAAAATTCTAACCATCACTCTACCCTTTGAAACCGTGCTCAGTGATCTGGCTACCAATAACTGCCCCGGCAATACATCTTGACAAGGTTCTACTAAACCCACATAATCCTTCCTATCAGGTCGTAAACGTGCACATGCCTCTATCACTACCTCTGACTGAGCTGGTATTGTCTTCCGTCTTCCCTGCGGCCAGTAAATTGAACTTATCTGTCCTGACTCATCAGCAAACTTGAACAGATCCTCACACACCGAAAGCATCTGATGCCACACCTTAACCTGCCTTTTGCCTTCTGCCCCTACACAACTAACCCCAGTCTGTGTCATCAAGAAATCTCTACACTCCTTAATCACATTCATGCCAATTAGTCCTGGGTACACTGATCCATTTGAGTCTTTAACAATCAACACTCCCCTTTTTGGAATAACTTTCCCACATATATTCAAATCTACCTCAATATATCCAATATACGGAATCGTTAACCCATTAGCAGCTACCAACTTGAACTTTTGAATTGGTGGATACATTGTTGGTCCTCTAGTCTCAAAATGTTTTTTAAAATAACTTTCGGTCAATGTAGTCACTTGTGAACCCGTATCAATCAAGCAAGGCGTTTTAACCCCCTGTATCACCACTTCCACAGATGGACATTGTCCTATTAAATGATCTTTCCTTTCTGATTGGCCACTACCAAATGTACCCACTGATTGGGCCTGTACAGTGGGTTCTAAAAGTTTAAAGGCCCCTGTGCTCCCTCTGCAACCCTACAACGTCTTTCGATATGCCCTATTTGTTTACAACGTCGGCAGATAGGTCTTCCCTGATGATCAAATTGATCTGAGCTTCTCCGACCCCTCCTTAACTCATACCTAGATCTTGCATCATCACTACTTGGCAATAAGTGCTGTACTCCTTCACGAACTTCCTTAATCATTCCAGCAACCATTTCCTTTATTTCTCCTTTTAACTGCAAAAAGACCTCCTGTTTAATCTCCTCCACCAATTTTGTTGTATCCGGGGCTGGTTTTACCTGCACTGTTGCAACTACTGCTTGCCTTACCTCCCCAAATTCCTCTGCTCGCAGAATTGCTTCTTGTTTAACTTCTACAAAAGAACTATCCGGAGCTGCCCTAACCATACTCCGAAGTTCCCTACGCAACCCTGCCTCACAGAGTCCCAAAATAAATTGGTCACGTAAAACATTACCCATAATGGTGCCATCGTCCCTATTCTCCAACCGATTACTCAATTCTTGAAGTGCCAAGGCAAACTGCCTAACATTCTCATCTGTCCTCTGTCTACGAGTAAAAAATTGGGCACGAAGGGTTGCAATGGGGACAATATCTCCATAAATGCTTTTCAAAAATGACAATATCTGATCAGCTGTCGTACGCTGTGCTGTTGGCAAGGCTAACACTTCCCTCTTTGCTTCCCCATCAAGATTACTTATTACAGCAGAGACCTTTTGCACCTCAGAAAAAGGGTATATATTAAACATTGATGTCTGCGTATTATACCAATCCTGAAAATTATTCCCCTGTGCCATTTGATCTCCATTAAATTTTTGACACCAAGGTGTCCCCATCATCATTGGAAACATAAACATGTTTGCATTTGTTGCTTGATTCTGAGCCATATCCGGTGAACCATCTACTCTCTGCTGTCCCTCACTTGATGTAGAAGGTAACTGCACTGATGGTTGTGCAGTTGACATTTTCCTGGTTATTGCCCACAGTCCAGACTGCCAAAACTACGCCAAGTTGTAACCACCCAAACTCGTAATAAGGGTGATTTACAGGTTCTCTCCTGGACCAATAATTTGCTGTGGCTCAATAACCAAGGAAAACCCACATACACAAATCATCAGATATAAATATAACAATTTTATTTTTAGACAATCATTGTATTAAAACCCAAGCGGGGGACAACAGGTTAATGCAAAGTCAGGTGCAATCCTAATCATGTATTGGTAATGAATGATAACATTTAATCCATAAACTCAACGAAGAGTAAAGCATCAACAAACAGAACAATATATTCAGCACGGGTCTCAAAGGTTGTTAAATACATGCATTAAATCAATTCAGGTGATCACCTATTATACATAATTTCATTACACTGCAAACCTCAAAGTCATATAACTCATGTAAATACCACACCAATAAATACACACCAAATATCAGGACATACCATCGATACCACTCACGCTAAATACATAGCCGTCGTCAATATACAGTATAAAAGGGATGTGGAAGATAACCTGCTCTCTTACCCCCTTGCTCGCACACACGCTTACGTTACACACAAATGGCGCCGGGGGACCAATAGTTGCACACATAAATTAGGGCCTCCCCGGCGAACAACACAATAACAACACAGACATCAACCACAGTCAAATGAGAGTGTACTGCTGGCTCCCTTACCCGCTACCGGACGTGGGTTCCTGCACTCAAGGAAATCAACGGCGGCCGCCAAACTCAAGAGGGGAAAACCCCAGCAAAATATCCCTCCCAGTCGCTATTCGCACGCGTCTCTATCCAACCCACGTCCCGGCACGGTAGCCTCGGCAAGGAACTCAGCAGCAGCCACAGAAAAGACCCTCCCAAGCAACAAATACATCGTACCTTTATAACCTTGATCCCTGATTGCTAATGCAACACAGGTGTTTCTCTTCCCCGGCACATCATGAGTAAAACACTGTGGACGCTAATAGCGTTGCCACTCCCCTTATTTGGGATATGCAGCTTACAACAGTGTTAACCCATCATCATCAATGATGCAGAATAATGTATTTTCTATCTACAAAAAAACATCTGACACAACAAAAACACGCACATCTGATACACTCACAACTGTTTCAGACATAACCGACATAGTTTACATGAATACTCTCCAAAACGCACATTTAGACATAATGTTGTGTGTATTCGTCTATTCAAACACGAAAGAGAGCTCAATTCAGTACTCGCGCGCTGAATATGTGTCTATTGTGCACGGCTGCACGCTTCAGGTCGGGTGTGCGCGTACAGAAAACTGGACCGAATAGAGCTCTTTTTTGCATCATCACTCTAATTCAGATCACCTGCTCTACTCATTCTCCCAGACGTTTAAATTTGTTTTACGTTTTATGAGACCGCTGGGTAGATCAGCACGTTACAGTATACAAATGTGCGCATCTACCACAAACGCAAGACATCAGTTCTGACTGGATCGCTTCCTAAATCGTCACTATCTAGTTACATTTTCGTCTAGTTTTTATCACTGAAATATAGTCATTCTATATAGATCAGTGGTTGTTATTCGTTATTGGCAATAGATTTTCGTCATAGTTTTTGCCACTCGCTTCGACATTTTTTTACCCTAGGCGTGAACGTGAGGACGTATGGTTACTAGGCAACATTTAACAATGCCATTTGGCCACGGTTTAGGTAGAGACCTTTCTACGTTTGTTGTTTTAAACTGAAAAATGAGAAGGAAGTTTATTTATTTATTTAAAAATATATATTTTATTTAAAGCTGCCGTCGGCAACTTTTTTTTATCATATTCAGCGAATTCGACACTATATTCCGACAGAACAACATAAATAAAGTGGTTTTAGAAAAAAACCCGAGTTTCTAACTCCACCTGGAGCGTGTTATTTGTTTTGCAAAAATCCAATCAGTGTCCAATCAGCGCAGGGGGGTGTGAGATATGACTGTCAATCACAAGTCGTGCACGCACACGTCAATCACATGCGTGTGCCTGAAGTTCGCGCAGTAGAGAAGAGTGATGGCGCACTGACGAGCACAAACTCGGTGGGAGGGTATTCGTTGATAGTGGGGGAGGGGCATGAGAGTTGTAAACATTCAAAATTTTGCCTAAGTCCACTCAATCAGCCAGAGTTGCCGACGGCAGCTTTAATATGTCAACAAAATGCAAATTCCGCGTGCATAAGATAATTCCGTTTTCATGTGTAAATTCCGTGATTCCGTCCGCGTTTTCCGCATCACGGAAATCATATGGCCCTATGTACACTCAGCTAAAGGATTATTAGCAACACTTGTTCAATTTCTCATTAATGCAATTATCTAATCAACCAATAACATGGCAGTTGCTTCAATGCATTTAGGGGTGTGGTCCTGGTCAAGACAATCTCCTGAACTCAAAACTGAATGTCAGAATGGGAAAGAAAGGTGATTTAAGCAATTTTGAGCGTGGCATGGTTGTTGGTGCCAGACGGGCCGGTCTGAGTATTTCACAATCTGCTCAGTTACTGGGATTTTCACGCACAACCATTTCTAGGGTTTACAAAGAATGGTGTTAAAAGGGAAAAACATCCAGTATGCGGCAGTCCTGTGGGCGAAAATGCCTTGTTGATGCTAGAGGTCAGAGGAGAATGGGCCGACTGATTCAAGCTGATAGAAGAGCAACTTTGACTGAAATATCCACTCGTTACAACCGAGGTATGCAGCAAAGCATTTGTGAAGCCACAACACTCACAACCTTGAGGCGGATGGGCTACAACAGCAGAAGACCCCACTGGGTACCACTCATCTCCACTACAAATAGGAAAAAGAGGCTACAATTTGCAAGAGCTCACCAAAATTGGACAGTTGAAGACTGGAAAAATGATTTCTGTTGAGACGTTCAGATGGTAGAGTCGGAATTTGGCGTAAACAGAATGAGAACATGGATCTATCATGCCTTGTTACCACTGTGCAGGCTGGTGGTGTAATGGTGTGGGGGATGTTTTCTTGGCACACTTTAGGCCCCTTAGTGCCAATTGGCCATCGTTTAAATGCCACGGCCTACCTGAGCATTGTTTCTGACCATGTCCATCCCTTTATGGCCACCATGTACCCATCCTCTGATGGCTATTTCCAGCAGGATAATGCACCATGTCACAAAGCTTGAATCATTTCAAATTGGTTTCTTGAACATGACAATGAGTTCACTGTGCTAAAATGGCCCCCACAGTCACCAGATCTCAACCCAATAGAGCATCTTTGGGATGTGGTGGAACGGGAGCTTCGTGCCCTGGATGTGCATTCCACAAATCTCCATCAACTGCAAGATGCTATCCTATCAATATGGGCCAACATTTCTAAAGAATGCTTTCAGCACCTTGTTGAATTAATGCCACGTAGAATTAAGGCAGTTCTGAAGGCCAAAGGGGGTCAAACACAGTATTAGTATGGTGTTCCTAATAATCCTTTAGGTGAGTGTATATACAAAGTACATCTGAGATCAAAAATGAAATAAATCACTGGTCTCTTTTGACTCAGATCCGTAAAGACTGAATCTTTTTACAAGAAAAAAACAAAAACAAAAGTATAGTACAACTGTAAAATTACAGTCATCATTTATGGATCAATTTCTTCATTTTCAATGTTAAACCAACTTTTATTTTGGTTGAAAACTGAAAACACCAGATCATGAGCTGTGCTTCACTTTGAAACATGCAGCGGATACATTTATTTTATTAAACCACATCCTTTTCAATTTGATATTCACACACTACCACAATTTACCTTTTAAAAGACCTGTATCTGGTTTAATAAAACATGCTGCGTTAATTGTCATATTTGAGTAAAAAGGACCAAATTTATATAGGACAATTTGAATCAACGAGATAGGATAAAACACAGTTTATGCTGTTAACAGAACAGCTTGTGTGCTTCCATTGAACAACCTTGCCAGTGTTTTCTCTCTCTTTATTTTAATGTTCTTTCTGTGCTTTTTGTCTGTGTTTTATGTGTATTGTGTTTTGTATTGTGTTTTTCTAGCCAAGATGGAAATTCATCAGGGACGTTCAAAGCCTAAACTCTTAATTATCTTTTAGCAACTGAGGAAAACCGGGGAAAACACAATTATATTTTCAGTTATTCACAATGCACTGTTAAGACACTGTTATTATTTGTTTAAACACCAGTTAAAGCACGCATTCCAACTAGTTCATTGTTCTCAGTTGGTTTGCGACTATATTTTCCTTTTTGTTTTATTAGTTAGGAGTGAATTAAATGAGGGAATAAAAATGTCACACATCCTACCCTAAAATGCTTTCACATTCAAAACCCCCCTTTTTGTCACATTTAGCTATCAATCAAGCCTGTTTTAAGCGAAATTGTAATGCTCTAAAAAACTAGGAAGCCAGATATTCTTAGCATTTAGTCCCTTCATAGCTCAGACCAGGGGCGGATCTAGAAAAATATTTATGGGGTGGCGAGAGGGGGGCAGGAATTTTTGAGGGGAGGCAACATATGGCAGACATATACTGAATTTAATCACAGTTATCACAGTTTGATGAGAAATTGTATGTAGGCTACACACTACAAAAGGGCACAGGCTGCCATTTACAAACTCATACAGACAAACTTAATGCCATGCAATCAATGTTTTGCATTTGAGGTTTCATATGAAACAGTTAAAGGGGTGATGAACTGAGAAATCAAATTTTCCTAGAGCTTTTGACATCTAAGAGGTCATCATATTATAAGAATATCCTGTAAGTTTCAGAACTAAAAACGTCCTTGTTAGTCCAATAAAAGCTTTTATTGACACCAGGACAACTCATTTTTCAAAGTGGGGAACTATGACGACAAAGAGGATAAAACACCACCCCCACAGAAGATCAATGCCTACTTCAACACGGCCGGTTTAGCCCCGCCCACCGATTCACGTATTACACGCGTATAATAATATGCAAAATAATATGCAAAACTGTTATCCACTCACAGCAGTGGGCATTTACTTCCAAATCTTCAATGCGAGATGCCCATAAAAACCGAGCGTTTTTGAGCTGGCTCAAAACTAGGGTTGCAAATAGCCCATTACTTATTCATTTTGATGTTTTTGAATGTAAAAACCAAGCAAACGTCATAAGTTGACCTCAGACAACAATATAAAAATTGTTAAAAAGTCATCGCAGCATCGCAAATCAGCATCGCAACTGTGCTAGCACTGTGCTATCATTATCATTTCATTTCTAGATAGATTTTACCTCTTTCCTCCTCAGGGCTCAACACTAACATTTTTCTTTAGAAGCACTTATGATCAATAACAGACATCAACTTTCCCATTACAGGGTGATATTTACCCCTTTAAATTAATTTCCAGGGGCATTTTTTTACCATTAGGATATAAGAGCAATTTTTCTAATCTTATTAAATGTCTGTGCATCATCTTTTGTCAATTTCTTAAATAAAAAAAGAAAAGTGGTTCACTTGTAATGGAGAGCAGGTGAAAGTGAGTCAAGCCATTGTCATCAATACAAAGTTGGTCATATTTGGCAACAGAGTAGATCGCAAGATAAAATGTCGAATGGATATATCTTGGCTGATTCTTAAATAATAATCTTATTAAATGTCTGTGCATCATCTTTTGTCAATTTCTTAAATAAAAAAAGAAAATTTCAGTTAGACCAATAATACCTAATCAGACTTTTAATGTCAAAAGAAATCATCAAAAAAATCTTTGCACTGCAAAAATGGCACAGAATTGTTTAATTGTTATCTGTCGCACACGTCTTTTGCTCTTGCTCTGACTGAAGCAAAGTCGCAACTAAGTTACCTTTAGTACCTTTAGTAGCTTCTTGGTTCGTGAGTCGCAGCTCCTGGTTTCCTTGCTTCGCGTCACTCAGTTAAAAAACAAAACAAAACAAAAAAAAACAGTCTCTTTACGCTCTGGCGTCATCTCTGCACTCACTGCAGTCGGACATTGGAGATTCGCGCTCGTAAATTGTCAAATTGGCCATAACTTTTAATTTGTTGCTGCCAACTGGGGTGGCAGCAGGGGTGGCAAGGCTTTCTTTTAGGGTGGCATTTGCCACCCTATGCCACCCCGGTAGATCCGCCCCTGGCTCAGACACAAGCGAAAATGTTTTTGTTAGTGACAGATTCAGAGAAGTTAAAATGTAGTGCTTAACCCATCAGAAGCCCCATTCT
Organism: Semotilus atromaculatus; assembly: GCA_031834385.1. Taxonomy (NCBI): domain Eukaryota; kingdom Metazoa; phylum Chordata; class Actinopteri; order Cypriniformes; family Leuciscidae; genus Semotilus; species Semotilus atromaculatus. Next base: position 22,065,477 of record JAULUF010000055.1, on the reverse strand, counting down.
TGATGGCCTGTTCAGGTCAGGCGGCTTTCTGCTTAATGCATCTATTGGCATTCATCACACTTTTCAACACGACTATGCCTTAAGCTAGCACACGTTCACATGGCAACATCACGCACTTGAACATGAACCGAGTGAATGACAGACGCATGAGATCTGCTTGCTGTAATAAGCCATTCAACTTCATCCTAAGATCCAGAAATCTAAGTTAATAAAAAAAAAAAATCATCATTGTATCCAAGAACCTACTGTAAAACCCATTACTATACTTTTTATGAAGTGTTTTTCTTGCGTCTGTGTTGATGCCTGGTGCTGTTACCTGCTAACTTAAACCTGCAGCATCTGAATGAGGGGGTATTAGTTCAGCTTATCTTTCACTCCTTTATCTGTGAAATTATTCAATTAAGTTGATCTCCATAACAGAAACATCAGTTCTGATTAGACGTTGCAGTTTTTTAGAGCCTTGTGAAGTGAAGTGAGAAGCGCAATATGAAATTTTGTGAATGCTGATATGAGGACGCAATCTGAATAAACCCTCGAAACGGTACCTTCAGCCATCTGTTTTCATAAGCTAACAGGAAGATGTGCATGTGCAAAAGTGCTTTTCTTCTTTTCTGCTGCCCTGACAGTATTCAAAGCTACACCCCCTCCATATGATTGTTAGTTTAGCACCTGATGGGCTGGTTCAATCCATTGTCACTGACATATTACGAGGGAAGAAATCAATTATTATTTAAATAGACACTGCTTGCAATAACCAGGGATCAATAAAGGACAAGCATTACAAAGCAGGTGATGTTTGCTACATGGAGAAGCTCTGGCTTTAGTACAAGGACAAACTACATTTCTGAAAACTAACGTCTGGACTGTTACATGATCCAAGGTCTGCTGAAAAAGTAGTTGTACGTTAAAGAGAGGACCTAAAACAAATTTTCAATCTTTCCGTCTTTCTTTCTATATCTATCTTTCTATCATTCATTGTTCCATCTATCTTACCATCTATTGTTCTTCTTCCATCGTTTTATCTTTCTATATAGTTTTTTTCTATCTTTCCATCTTTCTATAATTTTGTCTTTCTATCTGTATCTATCGTTCTATCTTTCTTTCATTTTATGTTTCCATCTATCTTTAGTTCTGTTTCTCTTTCCATATCTCTTTTCATGTATACTGTATATTGTTCTATCTTTTTTCTATCTATTGTTTTCATGTCTATCATTTATCTTTCTATCATTCTGTCTATCTCTCATTCTATCTTAGTACCATTGTATCTTGCTATATTTCGATCGATCTATAGTTGTATTTGTCTTTCCATAAATTTATTTTTCTATCTTTCCATCCATAGTTCTATTTGTCCATCCATCCTATTCCTTCCTTCATAAACTTGAGCAAGCTCAGGAAGTTGACATGTCATGTAAGAAGTTTAATACAGGCTATTATCCAAAGCAACTTACAGTACACTTCTAACAGTGACAGTCTCTCTGTAGTGACCTGGGCTTAAGTTCCGTGCTCAAGGGCACTATGGAAATTGTTCGTTCCTTGCGGCTATCAAACCAGCAGCCTTCTGATTACAAGCCCCAAGCTTCAACAGTCACGCCCCCAGTGAATTAACTCATTATCACCCACCAATTCAAAAAGTGCTCTCCCCAAGGACACACTTCAGTGATCCACGACAGAAGTCCTAATGTTCCACATCATGTGTGTTCAGCACTTTGTTAACTGTGATTTATGATGTTGTCTGACTCGTGTTGACTAAGATGCACTAATAATATCCTTAGTTTCTGCTTTAGTAAGACGTTAATGTTCATGAGCATCACATTTTTTATGTATGGCAATTTTTCCTATGAGAGAAGCATTTTTTAATATGGTCCAACATTTTCGCTTGCTTGGCATGTTATTTCCTCTCTGCTTGATTTATACAGGTACTTTCTTCCTCACATCATCCTGCCTGAAGATGACAAGGTCATCTTTGATATTGTGCAGAGTGCAGACACAGGTTTCGATCGTATACTCATCAGCAGAGACTTGGCTATGCGGATATTAGGGGTTTTACTCGAAAAGAAGCGAAAGATGGGAAAATAGCTGGCAAATTTAACATAACTCCAGGACTTTGGGTCAGTGCCGAGGTGTCAGAGGCGGTAGAAGAGACGGCAGACGTGCTGTTGACAGATACAGTATAGGCACTGATGGAGAATGAGACCCAGTAGTCTCTGGTTGATTGTTTCCGGCTCTTTCCACACTCCCCTAAGCACAACACGAACTACATTTCCATTATGTATCAGTCAATTTTGACAACATGTTGTGAATTCCTTAAGTCCGCCATTTCCTTCGCTTTGCTTTAGATTTGTATTTGTTTGTATATGAACATGAAAAACGGTTTTCCTTTCAGCCCTCATTCGCGCTAGGCTTTCACAGGTGCGTGTTTGATGATAAAATTGCATGAGGGTTTTTTCTGGGATAAGTGCACCTCTGGGTTGCGGGGAAGTGCAGTGGCAGAGAAATTACACTCCTCTTCAGCACATGGCTTTTATACACAATCTTTTGCGTGGAAGAAAACATATATTTATATTCTATAAAAAGAGATATCACGTTTTTTCCTGAATATGACATTCAACAAACTCAGATCTTCCAAACATTGCACAGATAAAGGCTGGAAACTTCAATTAGCCAAATTGTGTAGAAACAAAACACTCTTTTACCAGTAATTGTAACACAAAAGATTACTCTACAGTCTCCCGGATCAGAATGAATGAGCCGCAGCCATATGATTCACTCTTCAGAGGGTTTTCACACACACGTCTGCCTACCTGTCTGAACTGTCAATCACACCGTGAGACGGGTCTTTGATTAGATTTGAAATGCAAAACAGCACGAGAATGTGGCTGATGAGCCAGCGCCTTCACCTTATTTTGCGTAGACCTTCCTGCATCAACAGCAACTTATTAGATTTTCTTGAACGCTCACCTGCCCGTTCAATGCTGCTCTCTGTTGAGGAGGAACCCCCGGATCCTTCTCCTCTTCCAATTAGAATGCAGCCATTAATGCAATTAATTACCCCGTCCAAATGAGCTTTGCCATACAGGGGGTCTTCTCTCTCTCTCTGGTGCTCAATTAAGAGACGAGAGGAGATAAACTTCAGTGGGTGTGCGATTCATGCCTCAGATCCCGTATTCTACCTTGAAATTGCACTGTAGCTTCCCAAGATTCATTTTAAGTGGTTAAACTATAGTCAAGCATTCACATAACAGCTGTCAGAGGTTCTGTTAGTCCCCCCATATTACACAATGCTAAGTCTAGCTTGCTGCTGGAAATCTATGCTATTTTTGAAACAACAATTTTTTTTTAAGTTAGTAGGATTTTTGTTGCTTCAGCTCAGATCAAATGCTATATAGATGAGAGCAAACAGGACTTGAGAGGCTCAGAGAGAGAGCGATGCAGAAAGGGAAAGGTGTATGTTTACCTGCTACTGCTGGGTCTGAGCTTGTAAACCACATTGAAAAGCAGCAGGTAGACAGTCAGAGAAAACAGGACACATGACGCACACTGCATAAGAATGAGTGGAACGGAGGCTCTGAAGCTATTAGGGTGATGATACTATAAATCAGAGTTAATGGGGCAGGTTGCAGGAGAATCTATATGGTGTTGACCTGAGGGCTTCTCTTAATGGTCAGACAATTAAAGCATTTCTTGGTTTGTGTAGGATCTTCATTTGCAAATGAAGGTAGGGTTATGTATTGGTGTTTTTTTGTTTGTTTTTTTGCTGAGCTGAGATGTCTCTATAAACTATAATTGCTAGTCCTTTTTGTGCTTCTTTGTAGCATTTTATCTTTCTCTGAAGTTCACTTTAAAGGTAATCAAGTTTTCTTTCACTAAAAACCAAATATTTTCTTTCACTAAAAACCAATGATGACATTGACCCATTTAAATCAGCTACAGGAACATTTCTAAGAGTTAACACTAGAAACACTAGGAACACTAGAAACAGAGTTAACACGCTAGAAAAAACACTAGTGTTGCATTTCATTCATTGTAAGAATAACAAGCCTGCACATGACAATACCTCTCGCCCACTGAAGAGACACTCAGAGAAAGCACGTTACCCTTTCGAGCTCACTTGACAATGTAGAGGCTCTGTAGCAGTTGTGATAATGGAGTAAAAGCTTGTAAATAGTCTTTAAGTACTCCATACGTTCACAGAGAGTCAACAGAGTGTGCTTGGACTACAGAAGAACACTAAGCTTCTCTCTACCTCATCCACATCTGAACCCCACACGAGCTCAGAGACGGTGGGTGTAGATTGGAGGATCCAGAGGGACGCTGTGGTAGTTCTTTCTCAGGTGTGTGTTTGGCTGAGGAGTCACTGTAACATAAACAGCTGGGAAAAGGTTAATCCTCTCAAAGAGGAAGCTAACATTTTTATCCATACAGCTGCCATTTCCACAGGCTTAACCAGCTCACCGGTGCTTGCTTTCATTGTCTAATATGAGCCTCACAGTGAGTAATGATACTGTGTGAAGTATTGTTCTCATACGGAACTACTAAGAGCTTTGACACATAAAGATTTTCTGTATGTTTAATGACTTTTTTATGTTAAGAGGTCATGTATGATGAGGACTTAAGAAATCATGTGCAAACAAAGCCATTGTAACATTTATGTAACGGTTCAAGCTTGTGAATATATGTATTATTTTATTACGTGTCCTTTAGATGGTGACAACAGAACCCTTGTAAATAAGTAGTGATATAAATTAGATCTACATAGATTGTGGATAAAATGTTGTGTATATGTGTGATTTATGTGACATGATATAATATGATTTATTTTATAAATATATTTATAAAGTGTATTCTTATAACAGCATATCTATTTAGCCACTGTTTTCCAACTATTTATTTGGGATTTAGAAAGTTGGTGTAGTTTGTCCCATTTAATGTGGGTCAATGTTTGTGTGTGTGTTTGACATCATAAAATATAATAATTAATTTATATTCATATAGGCTTAATCATCCATATATTTGGGTTTTTGAAAGTCGGCAACTCTGCAGTAGTCTTCCATATTTAATACAATTTCATGTGTTTTAATGTGTTTGTTGTTTAAGGATGTAGTTGTACTTGTAGCCTATAGTTACTTAAGAGACACAAAGACTGCATCCTTACAAATGTGTACTGTCATCCCATCATAACATCAAAATAAATTTAGAAAAATTTCTTGAGGTAACATTTTCCTGTTTAGTACTTAAAGCACTTGCATTTACTTGCTAAATGTTACTAACATCAATTCTAAAGTATATTATTGAATATACAGTTCATTAAGACATGACGGTTCTTTCTGCTACACAGCCCATTTATGGACTTTCCCAATGCCAGTAATTATCCATAAGCCTTTATCTTCTATTTAGACAGTCATTACTGTTGATTCGGGTGTACTTATCGGGGCATTTATTTAGAGTTAATCTGCTAATGATTTTCAATGTTATTATTTAGGCTATGTGTAAGTGCATGCGTGAACTTTCCTGGATAGATAAACTGGAAGTGTGGAACATGAAGGGAGAATCAGCATCACTATCACTGGGCAAAATTCTTGGAAATAACAGTGAAGATAACATCTTCAAACTGAATTCGATTGAATTCAGTTCATTCTAGCCAGTTACAGTAAAAACATATAGTTTTATAGTTCTGTATCTGCATTTTTGTTTACATTAGCTCCCACAGTATTGAAACAACATGGCAATACTATGGTATTTTGTTTTTAGTGTTACTGCTTTTGGATTTTGGTCAGTGCAGATTTCTGCTGAAACAAACCAGCCTAAGCTGGTTTTAGCTAGTTTAAAGTCGACAATAGTGTTTTCTTCCATATTGTATGTACTATCCGAGTGAAACGGCTTCTCAAACAAGAAAACATGTAGAGAGGGATAATGATTCTGTCCATCAGAAACTTTGGATCACTGTGGTTTGCACAATTGTGATGTCATATGAGGGACAGGTTGTCCCGCCTACATACATTTTTTACGAATAAATCATAACAAAAAAGATTCCAAATTCCATACCTCTCCTCACTTGCTCATTTTACAACACTAAGCTCATTTCTTGAGATATCAGCCTCACATTTGAAACACAACTTAATTTGTTATATACATATATATACAGCTTTGATTTTCTAGCAGTTTTTGTTTACATGCATGTTCTGAAAAATAAATGTTATATAAAAGTTAAAAAGGTAGTGCTATACATTTTCATAAACTTCTATAATATTTGTTTTATGTCATTCTTTTATGACTTTTCTGTCACTTTACAACTTCAACAATGAGTCAATTGTCTTCTTTTAAAAGAGACCAAACTTAAGTCTGTGCTCCAAAGCATTCAAGATTTACAACCAATTAGGCCGGAAATGTCATTATCAGCTTTATGTTAAAATGGGACTGACAGTTAATAGGTTAAGAAGCCTGCTGATCAGAAAAGTGCCACCAAACCAGCCATGGAGATCAACTAAGACCAACAAACCAGTTTAGGCTGGTTTAAGATTTTTTTTTGTTTGTTTGTTTTTTTTCCAGCAAGGACGACAGCGACATACTACTTTCTTCCTCCCCTCTCAGTCTTTCCTTCTCTCTCCTTCACAGTGGCTGGGTCAAGGGCTGTGGGTGTCAGAGTGAATTAATAGGGAATGTGGAGGAGAGTGACGTTGAGCTGATCTCTGTGATGACGCCGCCTTATTGCTTTCCATGAACACTGTGGCTTCATGCATATTTATGAGCAGAAATTTCGGTTTAACAAAAGCCCTGTCTGCACACACCTTATTTCAGGACTAATGCTTGTTTCAGTGCACCGCCAGGATCCTGACAATGAGCTTTATACCCTTTATATTAACTGTAAACGAAATCTCAGAGAAATGGCAGTGGCATTCTGACCCAGCTGCTGCAAGGCAGAAATAAAAAAACCTCAACACAACAGCACCTGTATGTATAAATCTTTCCCACTGCGGTTTTTGTTGATGTCAGCAATTTACACACGCGCCATTGCTGCTTGACCACCAGTCGAGTAATGTGGAGTAATTGGTTTAACAGATCAATTTGTGACGCTACACTTGTATGTGTTAAATATTAATAGCCATCAATTCCCATGGAACAGGCTTGGAATTTAAAGGGCAGCTCTCACATGGTCGTTTACTTGATTAATAATGGCTTCTAATGCGGCTCCATCATCTTGTGAAGAGTCACCTATCTATCCATATATCAACTCTATGAGCCTGATTTTACTGCTATTGGTACTCAAAAACTTTACCAAGCAGCTGAAAACTAGATAATTCTTTCATTTTGTCTCTTGTTTTATGATTGTGTTGATAGATGTCAATGTTACGGAGAGCCTAGCAAGGTTAGAAATTCATGGTATGAAACGTATAGCACTAGTCTCAAAAGCCAGACCAAGTCTGACCAATCGACCAAGTCTGGTCACATTTGTAGATCATCCTGACCAAGAACTGCCCAGCATAACAAGAAGAGGCAAGAAACCTGGTAAGTTTTTATTAATGCAATGTTTTGGGGCAGGTTAATTTTTATGATACTTCAGTAATATAAGATTTCTTATTTATTTAGGATGTTTGAGGATTTCTTTGTGGTACTTAAACCAATCATTTATATGTGTAATTTAACAGTTCAATTCAATTCAATTCAAATTTATTTGTATAGCACTTTTCACAATACACATTGTTTCAAAGCAGCTTTACAGAAAGTGCATTAGAAATGTACATAGAAAAATACAGTTAGTTAATCATGTATTAATTTAGGGCGTAACATATCGCCGGCATTGAGTCGTCTCTTCACAGGCGTCAAGTCGTCTCTCCACAGGCGTGTAGTCATCTCATCACAGGTGTTGGGGCATCTGAAGTCTCCGTGAGAGGCTGAATACAAACTGGAGCTGACGAACGCTATTTACCTCGGGACTTGCGTCCCGAGATAACAGCAGAAAGGCAGATGAGAAATAATTAGCATCGCTGATGTTCATAATATTAATGCATTCCATCTGATTCGGCAGTAGTATAAAAGGTAAGCATTATGTGAATGCTTGGTTAAAGAGATGCGTCTTTAATCTAGTTTTAAACTGGGACAGCGAGTCTGAGCCTCGAACAATATCAGGAAGGCTATTCCAGAGTTTAGGAGCAAAATGTGAGATGCCCTCCCTCCTTTAGTGGACTTAGATATCCTAGGAATGACCAGAAGCCTCGAATTTAGTGATCTTAAAGAGCGCGACGGATTATAGGGCGATAGAAGATCCGTTAAATAGACTGGAGCTAAACCATTTAGGGCTTTATAGGTCAGTAGCAATACCTTGTAATTGATATGGAACTTAATAGGTAACCAATGTAGTGATGATAAAATTGGTGTTATATGATCATATTTTCTTGACCCAGTAAGAACTCTAGCAGCTGCATTTTGCACTAACTGTAGCTTGTTTATTGAGGATACAGGACAACCAGCTAATAAAGCATTACAGTAATCTAGTCTCGAGGTCATGAATGCATGAACTAACTTTTCTGAATCAGAAACAGATAGCATGTTACGTAGCTTAGCAATGTTTCTAAGGTGGAAAAAGGCTGTTCTTGTAACATATGAAAAATGATTTTCGAAAGTCAAGTTGCGGTCAAGTATGACACCTAGGTATTTTACTGTAGTGGATAAAGTAACAGGACATCCTTCTAAATTAAAGTTGTATTGTAAGGGATTTTGTGGGTAGTTTTTTGGACCAATAAGTAATACCTCTGTTTTATCTGAATTTAATAGCAGGAAATTACACGTCATCCAGCATTTTATATCTTTAAGACATTCTGTCAAGTTAGATAAGTTAGTGTTTTCATCTGGCCGTGATGAAATATATAATTGAGTGTCATCAGCATAACAGTGGAAATTAATTCCATGTTTTCTTATAATATTACCAAGTGGCAGCATATATATTGAGAATAGTAGAGGGCCTAACACAGATCCTTGCGGCACTCCATAGTCTACTGACGTTATCTTCGATTTTTCCCCATTGTGCCCCACTCCCCACAGTGGCCGTCAGTGATACACATCACCAAATAGTAATAGGCTTTTTAGTATATCAAATAGTTAAAAATTTTACAAAACCTTATAGATTTATAATTCTCCCTATCACAGCATAATAAATTAATAATTTCAATTTACAACTATAAGTATATCCAAGTTTATTCACATACATACATCCACACAATCACACAATATTGTTATATATTATATAGAAAATCTCAGCTGCTTGATTGTAGTGATTGACATATTATTATTTTTTTTTTTGATGGACGATGGCCGATGCCGATATCTTAGAGAGCAGGGTGGCTGATACAGTGAAGAAAATAAGTATTTGAACACCCTGCTATTTTGCAAGTTCTCCCACTTAGAAATCATGGAGGGGTCTGAAATTGTCATCGTAGGTGCATGTCCACTGTGAGAGACATAATCTAAAAAAAAAATCCAGAAATCACAATGTATGATTTTTTTAACTATTTATTTGTAAGATACAGCTGCAAATAAGTATTTGAACACCTGTCTATCAGCTAGAATTCTGACCCTCAAAGACCTGTTAGTCTGCCTTTAAAATGTCCACCTCCACTCCATTTATTATCCTAAATTAGATGCTCCTGTTTGAGGTCGTTAGCTGCATAAAGACCCCTGTCCACCCCATACAATCAGTAAGAATCCAACTACTAACATGGCCAAGACCAAAGAGCTGTCCAAAGACACTAGAGACAAAATTGTACACGTCCACAAGGCTGGAAAGGGCTACGGGGAAATTGCCAAGCAGCTTGGTGAAAAAAGGTCCACTGTTGGAGCAATCATTAGAAAATGGAAGAAGCTAAACATGACTGTCAATCTCCCTCGGACTGGGGCTACATGCAAGATCTCACCTCGTGGGGTCTCAATGATCCTAAGAAAGGTGAGAAATCAGCCCAGAACTACACGGGAGGAGCTGGTCAATGACCTGAAAAGAGCTGGGACCGTTTCCAAGGTTACTGTTGGTAATACACTAAGACGTCATGGTTTGAAATCATGCACGGCACGGAAGGTTCCCCTGCTTAAACCAGCACATGTCAAGGCCCGTCTTAAGTTTGCCAATGACCATTTGGATGATCCAGAGGAGTCATGGGAGAAAGTCATGTGGTCACATGAGACCAAAATATAACTTTTTGGTCATAATTCCACTAACCGTGTTTGGAGAAAGAAGAATGATGAGTACCATCCCAAGAACACCATCCCTACTGTGAAGCATGGGGGTGGTAGCATCATGCTTTGGGGGTGTTTTTCTGCACATGGGACAGGGCGACTGCACTGTATTAAGGAGAGGATGAACGGGGCCATTTATTGCGAGAATTTGGGGAACAACCTCCTTCCCTCAGTTAGAGCATTGAAGATGGGTCGAGGCTGGGTCTTCCAACATGACAATGACCCGAAGCACACAGCTAGGATAACCAAGGAGTGGCTCTGTAAGAAGCATATCAAGGTTCTGGCGTGGCCTAGCCAGTCTCTAGACCTAAACCCAATAGAGAATCTTTGGAGGGAGCTCAAACTCCGTGTTTCTCAGCGACAGCCCAGAAACCTGACTGATCTAGAGAAGATCTGTGTGGAGGAGTGGGCCAAAATCCCTCCTGCAGTGTGTGCAAACCTGGTGAAAAACTACAGGAAACGTTTGACCTCTGTAATTGCAAACAAAGGCTACTGTACCAAATATTAACATTGATTTTCTCAGGTGTTCAAATACTTATTTGCAGCTGTATCTTACAAATACATAGTTAAAAAATCATACATTGTGATTTCTGGATTTTTTTTTTTAGATTATGTCTCTCACAGTGGACATGCACCTACGATGACAATTTCAGACCCCTCCATGATTTCTAAGTGGGAGAACTTGCAAAATAGCAGGGTGTTCAAATACTTATTTTCTTCACTGTATATATTATTTTAATTTTTTTTAATCAATATTTAATAAATTTGAAATAAATGAGAAAACAAACCTTTAAAATAAACATGCACTTTAGATGGCTGATCTTCTGTTTGCATTCACTCACTTTGCACAGACTGACCATCACTCGCAGTAACACGTTTATGCAGGCTACAAATGCACACTTCAAAAGACATCACAGCTGGATTCGATTAAATCTGCAAGGTTTGTGTAATTCAATGTTTATTATATGTTCAGATATTTGTTTAAAGCAACACCAAAGCACTTTTCCTCTTCGTCCCCCTACAGGTTGGAAGCAGAATTGTCCATTACCGCTGTTGTAAATAATTTAGCCTACCCCAGCCTATGTACCCACGCTATTTGTTTATCCAGCACCGGCTTTGTAAATAACGATGTCCACAGACAAGGTAGAGTGTGTTGCATGATTTTACCTGATGTACCTGCTGAGTACGCTCCACCCAGAGCCTTGCTCCACCCATCGGCTATTGTATCGTTTGCCTTAAAGCAAGTCAAATTTGTAGTTTCTTATGTCTTATTCCAACTACACTGTCGACCACTACTTGATTGTTTATATCAATTCATCATCACATGTAAGCAATACTATTGCCCAGCTTTAAACTGCATGAAACTCTTTAAAGCTGCTTTGAAACCATGTGAAGTTTGAAAAGCTGTACAAATAAATTAACTTTAATTGATTTGACTTGACTTTATAAGTCCTTCAAATAAATTCCGAGTAGCTTTAGAAGATTCAGTGACACAAACCTTGCAAATTTCCACTAGGCAAATTCAACAATTAGTTCTTGTGAAGTGCTCATTACCTACAGTATGTTTCCATCCAAAGTTGTGAATTTAACCTGTGCGCAAATTTGGAATAGCGCATAAAACATTTATGAATAAAACATTTGTTTCCATCCAGTGAGTTGAAGAGAACAAAATCGTCACTTCCTGATAAACTATTGTTACTTTGAAGACTTTGTTGGCAACACATTTCTGCAAAATTCATTAAAGGGCCCCTATCATGGATTTTTGAAAATGACCTTTCATGTAGTGTGTAATATAGCTCTAAGTGAATGAAAACATCCTGCAAAGTTTTAAATCTGAAAGTGCACCGTATATAAAGTTATTGTCTTTCAAAAGTAAGAGTAGACTCTGAGTCAATGAAATGAATAGTTTTTCAAACGAGTCATAAGCCGTTTCGTCGTGACGTCACGACGAAACATTAGCCCGTCCACTTATTCTGCGCGCACCAGGGAAACTTAAAGGTTGTATCAGTGATTTCAGGCCCAAAAATAAATGTCTAATCTTTCCTAACGATCCGCTATCTGCCCGCCCCATAGGCATGCTGTCAAAAAAACGCGTCTCTGTAGGCAGCCAAAAAAAACAAAATAAACAGTGTTCCAACCAATCACCGACAGGGCCGAGTGTTGCTCCAACTTCGCATCCAGCCGTGCACGAGCTCAAAACTTCACAACACCTGCCCCTCTCGGTGATTGGAACACTGTTTATTTTGGTTATGAGTGGTGGTTGTCCCATTTGTTTTTGTGTGCAGATCTCAGAGCCTAGGCTGCCTACAGAGACGCGGTTTTTGGACGGCATGCTTATGGGGCGGGCAGCTAGCGGATCGTTAGGAAAGATTAAACATTTATTTTTGGGCCTGAAATCACTGATACAACCTTTAAACCTCAAACCGGCAGCTGAGTCCTGTGGATACTGGATAGCATCGTGTCGAGGAGACGCTGTGCTCTAGAATGTGACGGTAAAGGCATTTTTTTCCACTGCCCAAGGACGAGCATGTGAAGAATCTGTGGTTAAAATGAATCTTTACCATGATACTACTTCAGTATTGAGAGTGAGGAGTCACGTGCCTATTTAGGTTGATATGGGTGGGGTCTGAGCTGGTTGGCCATGATGGTAGGAGACGCTATCGGTTGCCAGGGGCAACGCTTTCAGAACTTCACAGAGACGCGACTAAACATTCCAGAGCTCTTTAATTTTCGCGCATTTATTATTTTCATATAATACAAGATATATAGATTACACTCTCATCGACTGGGGGGTGAGATCGAAAGTAAGGTCCTTTCTTCTTATTGCAGCCAACCAAGCAATCCGGCGTCTCCTCATCAGGAGTGCGTTTCCCGAAAGCATCGTTAACCAACTATGGTCGCAAGTTCCGTCGTTATCAGCATAGTTCAACAAGTCAGTGTTTCCGGAAACCATCGTTCCAAAGAACATTCGTAAACAGCATCGCAAAGTTGTGTGGTTGGAACGACTTCTGTTAGAAGCATCGTTTCTAGATTGCATGACATTTGGACTTAATAAATCCTTATCTTGAGCAAAATAAGCAAGCTGACATTCAGTACAACCTGTGTCTTTTATGTAGAATACATACAAATGTAATTTACGTCTTTGAGTTTGTCAAGAGATTTAAAGCATCTTTTTTGAAGACTGTGCATGTGCGAACGTGCTCTAATAAGTAAGAACGAGCCTTGATTGAATCTGGAAATAAAGCAAAATAACTGAGAAAAATGAGAAATAGTATTCAGATGCCATGTCTGTAATTTATATCAAAACTTCTAGCGTTATTTTGACCTCAAACAGTTTAATTAAAATAAGTTATTACTCCAACACCTGCGTGACATCATTAACCAATGACATCATTAACCAACTTGCTCTCCCTGATCCTGTGTCCATTTCGGTAACCTAAAAAACTTTATTCCATTGTTCCTATGTTTTCCATATGTATCATGTGAGGTACTGGAGCAGTTTTTAACGCAGCAGTGACTTCCAGGCATGGTAAAACAGTGCGGAATTGCGAGAACCTCCTCTACTATCGAGTTAACAACACACGTAAACAATCATGTTTTGCAGCCGGAATCCTGCCAACATGGCGGAGAGTGTGAGGATCCTGTGAGATCCTGTGAGATCCCGTGATATCGAGGGGAGGGGCTCTGTACCATGACGACAACTCCTTACTCTCAATAATCATAAACTTTTCGTGTTATCTTTATTTTACTGACGACTGCTTCTCAAATATCAGAGTCTGCTAATCAGCTGTGGGCCACTATTACATAAAACTCTGTCTATTAATGCAGATTGTCTGTCGTTTTCACATTCACGCTAGAGCTCGGCTATTAGTTACCTCAAACTGAGTAGTGAATCACTGAAACGTCCTGCTCGAGTCGTCCTTGCGATGGAGGTTCGAGTTGAATGAATGGTTCTTCTTCTTCTTCCAGTGTTTCATCATCGGACTCGCACTCGGATTGATATGGTAAAATCGACGTCATTGTTCGTTACTGTGTTTAGTTTACGGTGTAGGAAGCCTCAGGACAGGCAGAGCTGTCGTTGTTATGGCAATGGGAATTACGCGGTAAACCAATCACAACATACTGAGCTGTCTGGCCAATCAGAGCAGAGTAGCTCGCGGAAAGGAGGGATTTAGAGAGATTGATTCATTTGGCGAGAATCTGGTGATGTGCAAATATATATTATGAGAAAATAAAAAATGTTTTTTGACGTTTGATGCATGCAAACCTGTTGTAGGAGACTCCAAAACAACTTTAGGAAACTTAAAAAAATCCATGATAGGGGCCCTTTAACATTAATTAATGCATTTGATTTTGAAATTAGGTTATAATGACATTATGCTATTGTTGCTATTATTATGGTTATTTCAATAGAAACACAAAAAAGACCATTTTGTTTTGTATTTTACAATGATTTGGGGGTCCAATATAATTTTGGACTTCTTTGACTTTCATTGTATGGGCACATTCACATTCTCTGTTGCACAGGTTTGGAACAACATAAGAGTGAATTTGAGAGTGAACTGTCCTTTTATACAAATTAACAATACTTGTTAATTTAAATAACTTGAAATATATTAACATATGTAAAAATTTACAATTGCAATTAATAAACACTTGCAAAGGTATTCTTCATAGTTAATGGATTACTGTATCACGAACTAACTTAACAAATAGTCTTAACAAATTGTACCTTACCGTGAGGTATTACCACTTAGTTTCCTGGTAGACTGATAAAACCAAGAATTACGTTCAATTTGTGTGCAATGTGTCAAAATGTCAATGAACACTCTATGAGCGTGCCATCAAAGGCTTAGAGCGTATATTTTACATGTGTTTTTTTTAATGTATCTGTAATGTCTATTTCATGAATGGGAGCTGACTAGAGTCCCAGCAATGTCAATAAAGATCAGGCACTTCCATTGCTCTGTGCTGCCCGCAGCGTCAGTAATCATATCAGAGGACTGATGTGGCTGTTTCTCAAGGCTGTGTCTTGTTTTCCAGCTGCTCTGAACACTACACACGCCACCACACTAGAGCCGAGCTTTGACCTCCTTCCTATAAAACTATGACCTCGGACTCCTGGAGATCTCTCGTCCCCCGAAGAGGAGCATGGAGGTGTATTTAGTCAACCCTCGCTGCACACACATTTTAAAATGTCTCATAAATCTTCTCTCCCAGAGCCAGGTCTCCCGGCTAAGTGTATTTGATTTGTCAAATATTAAAATTAATTTAGGGTCACACGGCAGAAGCACGAGGTGCCCCCCTTCTGCTCGCTCGGTTTTCACCACAGGGATGCAATCCGTTAAATACATTAAAAACCTAATCTGGGCACCAAAGTGGGGATAAATCATTCTGCCAGCGCTGTTTAAGGACTGTCTGATTATTCTATGCTCTGACTCCAAGCCAGGACATTATTTAAAGGCTGTGCCTGGGGAAATAGCCTCCAATGTGTTGCTCATTGATAACTAAACATTTGTTTTTACCGAATGATTCCACAGTGAGTATAAGACAATAGCCATAATGATAAAATTACTCCATGTGTGATCGTAATGAAGTCAGAAGCTGCAAATTCTGTATGTGTGTGCGGGCTGTGCTGTGGTTTTCATGACGTTCTCAGGTGTACCTGCTGTTGGTATTATAGTACAGTTTATGGGATACTGCAGCATTGAGTTTATAACCTTTATTGTATTTGTTTTGGTCTCCTTGTTTTTTACACTGAAAATTACATTCAACAAAAATACTAGTTTGTATTTTCAGAGAACCTGTTAAAATGTCCATAGCATCTTATAAAATAAAGATTTGCAGTTACTCTTTCCAAATTGTTTGTTTTGCAGACTGCATGCCTACACAACCTTCCACCCTATGGGATGGAGAAGTCGGCATGAAATATTGCAACTATATTTTCTTCCCTATTGTGACGTATTTCTGCGTGAAACGACTTCTCGAACAAGAAAAAATGTAGGGAGGGACTTGATTTTGTCTATGGGGAATTGTTTGGAGAAGAGAAGAGTATAGATAGAAGAATAGATGTCGCTACATGCAGATGTTGATTAAAGACATTATTTTTTCAAATAATTATGTGCATGGATAAATCATTTATAATAAATAGTGCAATATTCCATGAGAATTGTCTATAAGAATTAAAAAAATTACAATAAGAAGAAATGTCAATGTTGGTTTCATGGTGACTTTAAAGTCGGCATGAAACGGAAGTTGAGATTGTAATTTTTTCCTTGTTGTGACGTATATCTGAGTGAAACGGCTTCTGAAATTAGAAAAAAATGTAAGGCGGGGCTTGATTTCGTCCTTCGGGAATTGATTGGATCGTTGGAGGTTGGGCTTTGCAAACAAAATGGAGGCAGATTTGAATGTCAGTTTACATTCAGTTGTGGAGGATTTCTATCCACTGGACTCCCACCGTTACCCTCCCATGAAGGATTTTTTTATTGAGGAGCCCGGCAACAAGGAGGAGTAGCTAAATTTTAGTAATGTATTTGATTAAAGATTATAAGGGTACATGAATTAAAAAAAAATAATGAAGTGCACAGATAAATCATTAATAATAAACACTACAATATTACATATAAAAAAAGATTTGTCAAATTTGATTTAATGCCGACTTTAACAGGTCCAGAAAAAAGGCAAGAGACGGCTGAAATCTGATTTGCTGCCTGCTTTGCAATGGCCACAGGTTTTTTATCAATCTGATGGTGTTGTGCTACATTGTATCGCCTGGTAGAATAATTTCCCCCAGGACCCCAACAGGTCATGCCCTCTCAAACACATGATCACAATATCTTCTTATTAATAATTTAGCCTTTACAGCTATTGTTTTGTAGCTGTGTTAGCTTCTATTAAATTTAAATTGTGATAGTGTGTTTGTGCATATTTTAAGCTAGTAGGTTAGCAGTATGTTAAGCTAGCAGGCTAAGCAGGGTAGTTGGATAATGGTATGCAAAGTTAGTATGCTAACTGGTAATCTTGCAATCTGAGAAAACAGAGTGAGAAATGTTATTGTGATTACTTATAATATGGTAAGTGAAATAACATGAAAAACGTAAATTAATTTGCATAGTTACAAAGATCATGTCATACAGGAATTTTGTTGGATTTCTAACCAGACACAGAATAGAGTACCCATTCTTTCAGCCAGTAGAATCAGTTTAGAGTCCAAAGGAGAGATATAACTCTGCCAGGGGATACAATTTGACAAAACAGCTACAGCAAAGGTAGTAAAGTGCTTCCACAGGGTCTGAATTTGACAAAGTTTCCAAGGTTCACTGCTTAAAATCTTTGAATGGCTATGAGCACATCAATTGACATGCTGTAGAATTTGTTTACATGAAAGCCATGTTTGTTTTGTTTTTTGTATCTCTCCATCCTTTAACTGCCTTGAACTGAATGAGTTTGAGGTGTTGCACCCAGAGAAGAACAACCATAATTTCTTTATTTTCTTTCCATTTTCTTGTTTGTTACCCAAGGCCATGCTGAATGAGCTTTACCGAAGTCTCCTAATTTAATCTACCATTTATGGCCTTTGAGGTGCTGGACAACAATAGCTGATATGTTTTGTGATTGGATAGAAAAGTAACCAAGGAAACAGCAAAGCCATTCTTGCTGCAATTTTGCCCTAAACCTATTATAAAACATCACAGATCATGATATTGATGAGTAAACATGATCAATCAGCAATAAAGGCAGAATTGAAGTGAAGTGCACACATTACCTCTTTTTCAACTGGCCTCTTCTGTTTGACACTTGCTATTTAAAACACAGCAGACATAATGGCAAGTGTATTTTATGGAAATTTGGCAAATAATTAAGAACAGGGCTTTCAATGGTCTCCTCATAAATAATGTTAATTTGCCTCTAAATGTGCCCTGCCGGTTGTGCTTGCTCTGCACAATCTGAGAGGCAGAGAAGGCTGAGCGTTCTCCCTGGTCTCAGGTACACTCCTGAGTCCCATAAATTGACAAGCGTGGGAGACACCTCAGAATAAATGGGTGGCATGAATGAGGAATGCTCTCCGTTAATAATGGCTTCAATCTGAGCTCTTTCGACCAGGGCAGCAAATAGATTGATTAATTAGCATGCGTCAAATTTGGCGTTCCACAGTATTCTTCATCTTTGACTGTGTCATCAAACTAAACAAAACAAAAAAAACTATTAAAGAATCTTTACTTATTGGGTATAGAGCCTCTAACGTACTTAAGAGGCTGTGTGATGTAAATGTAATCATGGCCACATGGCCTGCAAGCCTTTAACTATTGCAGTATTTGCATTATAGCAAGGCTTTTAATTTAAATTGTTACTACATACACTGTTATTCAAAAAATTGGGGTATTTCTTTTTTTTTTTACAGCAAGGATGCATTACATTGATCAAAAGTAACAGTAAAGATATTTGTAATGTTACAAAAGACTTCTACCGTAATTAAGGCTGTTCTTTTGAACTTTTTGTTTATCAAAGAATCATGAAAATAAATGTATCACTATTTCCACAAAAAGTTTGAAAAAATACAGTCAAACAGTAAAACTGCCAAATATTATTACATTTACACAACTGCCATGACTCCAGTCTTCGGTAACACAGAGTCATGGCAGTTGCCTAAATGTAATAATATTTGTCAGTTTTACTGTTTGACTGTATTTTTAAACAAATAAATGCAACAGCATAAAACATTTAAAAAAAAAACTTTTACGACATTAAAACGTATGAATGGTGGAAATATTAAAGAATTAATATTGTGAAGAATTAATATTGTGAAGAATTCTTTGGTGCTTGTTATTTCACTGAGAAAAAAATTCTTACTGGCCAATATGCATTTTTTTTTATGTCCATCACCAATATTTACAGAGCAGGGTGCCAATGACTGAAATAATGCAGATGAAATACAATTTATTTATAGCAAATGTCTGTTATTTGCCATTGACAAGACTCTCAGTATATTTTAGAATTATTATATTTTGGACTTTGCCCATAGGCCTACCACTATAAATGCAGTTTCTGTGTGCATTCGGTTGAAGCACATATATGCATTACAGCAGCTTCTAATGTACTTGCATTGCTGCTTTAGCTTGCTTTCTTATCTGTCCAACCCTTTCGGAGGCCGAAAAACAGGTGTGCCTCAACCGTTTCCAGTCTTTTTAAAGTGCATTGGTATTTCTAAGAGCCAGGCCAATCGCAAACTGGATCAGGCAGGGGAATGTCAATGGCTCTGAATGCATTTGGGCAAGACTTAAATAAAATGTTTTGCTTTGGAAATTGTGCATGCCTCGTTTTGCTGTTTTTGTTTCTTGCATTAATCACTGTCAGGTGTCTCGCTACACACTCTCTCCTCACATCCCATGATTCCAGCAACATGGCAGCAGTCACGGAGGATTAGGCCTCCAGCTAAAGAAATGCTGTAATGTCTAATTTCTTCCCCAGAGAGCTGGTTCCGCAGCGGGGCCTGTGACGGATGGGGTGATGTCTCTGCCCTAGATCTCAGGGACTGGGTCCCCTTTGATATTGCCTGACTTTTTGAGCTCTCTAAATGATGAAGCCAAGGTCATTCCCACAGTCGACAGACATCTCTTGAGTATTATGATTACACAAAATCTGTGTGACTTGAGGTAATGATAAACAGTGCATTGTTTGGGTGAGTGTGAGGGGGTTGAGAAACAAGAGAACTGACGCATTAGCTGCTTTCATCCCATAAACTCAAGCTCTTCAGGATCAATAGGTGCAATGAAATTGGTCTAAAATGATTTGTCTGTCATCAAATTCAGAGCTGATAATGAAAATTCTGACTAGCTTTGGTATGTCAGATATCTGTGATCCAAAGTAATTAGATTTATGGTTATGTTTTCTCAGTGCTTCTGTGTGGCATGTATGACTAGTATTCAGTTAGTTTCCAAAGGGAGATTAGGCTACATTGTTAACTTTATTTTACAAAATGCCCGGGGGAGTGTACAGTAAACAGATTGATCTAGCCAAGCATGAGAACAATTTTGCCCCTAGACAGTCTGCCTTTTTTAATTTGTGTTTTTAATTGAGTAGTTTTGTGTGTTGACCCTAGAGAATGGAATCAATTGGACTATTAAGGTTAGTCAATAACAACATAAAATGCAGTGGAGTCTATTTTATCAGATGAGTTGAATGGCACTATAGTCAATTTCCATGCACTCCCTGATTCTAAAAACTTAATGAACTACTGTCCCTTCAGCTTCAACTGACAATGTAAACAAACCAAATGTAAGTTTAATCATGCCTTAAAGTGTTAAGTAGAATTGAATTAGTGACAAAATTACATAGTTTTACTTTAAGGTACACTATGCAACTTTTTTTGTCCAAAATTAAAAAAGTTTAAATACTGAGTCAATACATCATTATTATCATTATTATAGCCTATTATTGTCACAGTGTCTGGTTGGTGTTTCCCTTGATGTCCACTAGAGGTCTCTTTCCCTTACGGTCACCATCTTATCATGAACTACACTGCCCATAATCCTTTGTCTGAACTCATTACTGATTATTGCACACAGCTGTTTCCACTCACATTGTTTGTACCTGTCTATTTATACCCTGTCTGTTTCTGTGTTCATTGTGGATGCCTTGTTTTTGTCATTGTGAACTTCCCTGTTCCACTACTGTTGTCTTCTTGTTTTCTGGACTGTTGTATTTGGATTTTTGACCTTTTGCCTGGCTGACTATGATTTTGGATCACCCATTAAAAGCTGCACTTGGAACCAACCCTTTTGTGTGCGTCCCGTGACAATTATAAGTGTTTATATTTTAGACCAGACGGTAGGGATGTGACGGTGAAGAAATTTTCCCACCGGTTAATCGACATATGACAATACCGGTATCACCTTGGACGTTGGAGTTTTTCCCTCTTTTCCTCCTCCCTTTTAAATCACTTATGAATGCCCCTGTGGCTGTGTGCATTAGTGGCAATTTGGGGGCGGCAATTGCTTGAATGGTGGGTTCATTATCATTCTTAACGAAAAACACAACAACAAAACAGTACAATGACACACTTTTATGGAGCACGCTAAATCTTGAACCTCATGTAACCAGTTAAATAAAAATGCTGAACAGAATGCTGGCAAAAATAGAACGCAACAGAACTCATAATAAAACAAGAATCAACATTGGCTTGGCTTTTCGGAGATGGCCAGGGAGAACTGAGGGATTTGAAATGTTGTAAAAGCAACGCAGTGATGCCGTTTTGTATTACTCAACCGGTGAGTAAGGTATTTTATTGAATGGATAAATTGCCATAACATTGCAAAGCATTATCTATTGTAAAAGATAATTTAGCTACGGTTGTTGCAGTGCTGTGCTGAAATTTATTTTTAAGGATGTAATTGGTATAGTAACATCTTCAGCTAGTCAGCTTGAGTTCCCTATCTGTCAGTCACATTTCACGTTATGTCTAAGTCTGACAAATGGGGTCTCACTTGAGAGCTTGATCACTTGTAAGATGGCGGTAAATTAAATGGTAAATGGACCTCACCTCACAAAGAGCATTTCCTGTTTTTAAAAGAACTATAGAGAGGAGATCTCTCTTGCTGGAGAGAAGCCGCATTCAGTAGTGTTTTGCCTTCGAGTTCAGTGCACAGTTAAGTGCAGCGATTCCCCCATGAGCGCTTCAGTGCAAAAGAAAAGATTTCCCTAAAAGAGCAAGCACAGGCAGCAAGCGTCTTTTTAAAAGTGTGTTTCTTGATGAGGTTGTTTCCTATACTTATCTGACGGCCATGATCGCTGTCTCGCATGTCTGGGCCGCCAGCATGACCATGTCAGCATTGTAGTCGCCACTCTGCTTCTCCGTGAAGGCACGAGTCTCCTCTGCTCTTACCCAGCCAGTTGCCAAGGCAGAGCTGTGTATCTGGTTAACACTCTGGGAGACCTGAGGGTCACAGTGGGAGCACTTCCGCTGGGCCAGTCCCCATGGACTTCCCACTCCTCAAGCATGCCTTGTGCCGTCGAGCTGCCGGATGATGGTGCATGTCCTTCTCATGTCATTCGGCGCTCCAAATGACGATCAGATGTCAATAGCTACATCAGAGAGTGGACTATTGTACTCTGGAGAGGAAGACACCACTGTCCTGCGTGCGGAAATTGCAGTCCTGTTGGCTAAGGACGCAAAAGAGCAATAGTACATTGGCCCCCAAGATTGGTTTGCAGCAATCGATCTGAAGGACGCATGCTTTCATGTCTCGATTTTACCTCAACACAGACCATTTCTTTGGTTTACTTTCGAGTGTTAGGCAGACCAATACAATGTCCTCCCCTTTGGGCTGTCCCTGTCTCCCCGTTTCTTTACCAAAGTCGCAGAAGTTGCCCTTGCCCCGCTAAGGGAAGTGGGCATTCACATTCTGAACTATCTTGACGACTGGCTCATTCTAGCTCACTCTCGAGATTTGTTGAGAGAACACAGGGACCTGGTTCTCAGGCACCCCAGCCATCTGGAGTACACTTAAGTCAAGTGTCCAGGCACGTTGTTGTTACAACAGATGCCTCCAGAATGGGCTGGGGCTCTGTGTGCAACGGGCATGCAGTGAGCACCTCATTTGCTCTTTACGTAAGTTCCCCACTTGTCGAACCCTGGAGTAAGTTCCTCCAAGCATCCTTCGTCAGATGAGGCAGAGGCGTCCGATGCCAGGCCCAGTACTTTAGTGCATGCCCGGTCAGTCAGCCTTTGTACTGGGCTAGATGCCCCATATGTTGTTATTCCCCCATTGGTAATCTCATATGTCGATTCTTCCACTGTACGGTTTCCCTGTCGGTAAACCTATGTCTTTCCCTGGGAAAATTCTGCTCTGCCCCGTCTCTGTAGTAGTTCCATCCCTTGCGTCAGTCCATATGTGTATTTCCACATGGTCCTCACTATGGTTAGGATGTAGCCTCCGTATATATATATATATATAATAGCCAATATATACAGAGATTGTCTGTCTCTGAAGTTGTTCATACATAAATACTTACGTTGAAGATATGGATTCTTTTGATGGCCGACATAGAACCGACATCAATTTGAAGATGGTAAATGCTGCAATTTTTTTGCAAGAAATTTATAGTTATTTTACATAGTAATTACAAAATTATTAAATTAGCAAAATAATTAGAAAATTAATCAAATTGAAAAATAATTAAACAAATAAAATAAAACTGTAAAATAAACAGATTGGAAATAAAAGTGTCGGCACTGTTAATATACAAATATGGCTTCTGACACTTACACTTCAGTCTAACAGAACATAAAAAAACAGCACAAAAAATAAATAAAAACTATTATATACACTCACCGGCCACTTTATTACGTACCCCATGCTAGTAACGGGTTGGACCCCCTTTTGCCTTCAGAACTGCCTCAATTCTTCGTGGCATAGATTCAACAAGGTGCTGGAAGCATTCCTCAGGGAGTTTGGTCCATATTGACATGATGGCATCACACAGTTGCCGCAGATTTGTCGGCTGCACATCCATGATGCGAATCTCCCGTTCCACCACATCCCAAAGATGCTCTATTGGATTGAGATCTGGTGACTGTGGAGGCCATTTGAGTACAGCGAACTCATTGTCATGTTCAAGAAACCAGTCTGAGATGATTCCAGCTTTATGACATTATCCTGCTGAAAGTAGCCATCAGAAGTTGGGTACATTGTGGTCATAAAGGGATGGACATGGTCAGCAACAATACTCAGGTAGGCTGTGGCGTTGCAACGATGCTCAATTGGTACCAAGGGGCCCAAAGAGTGCCAAGAAAATATTCCCCACACCATGACACAACCACCACCAGCCTGAACCGTTGATACAAGGCAGGATGGATCCATGCTTTCATGTTGTAGACGCCAAATTCTGACCCTACCATCCGAATGTCGCAGCAGAAATCGAGACTCATCAGACCAGGCAACGTTTTTCCAATCTTCTATTGTCCAATTTCGATGAGCTTGTGCAAATTGTAGCCTCAGTTTCCTGTTCTTAGCTGAAAGGAGTGGCACCCGGTGTGGTCTTCTGCTGCTGTAGCCCATCTGCCTCAAAGTTCGACGTACTGTGCGTTCAGAGATGCTCTTCTGCCCACCTTGGTTGTAACGGGTGGTTATTTGAGTCACTGTTGCCCTTCTATCAGCTCGAACCAGTCTGGCCATTCTCCTCTGACCTCTGGCATCAACAAGGCATTTCCGCCCACAGAACTGCCGCTCACTGGATGTTTTTTCTTTTTCGGACCATTCTCTGTAAACCCTAGAGATGGTTGTGCGTGAAAATCCCTGTAGATTAGCAGTTTCTGAAATACTCAGACCAGCCCTTCTGGCACCAACAATCATGCCACGTTCAAAGTCACTCAAATCACCTTTCTTCCCCATACTGATGCTCGGTTTGAACTGCAGGAGATTGTCTTGACCATGTCTACATGCCTAAATGCACTGAGTTGCCGCCATGTGATTGGCTACTTAGAAATTAAGTGTTAAGGAGCAGTTGGACAGGTGTACCTAATAAAGTGGCCGGTGAGTGTATATATATATATGTATATATATATAAAAATCGACTTTGGTGATACATCGTTTGACCACTAACTGTATGCTGTCATACAGTATGTTAATAACATACAGTACGTTTCATTGTCAACGCAAACATACAAAAATGTGCTACAGCCACACTTTATATGCAAATACCTCCAATTACTAATGAGATCATTGAGCATAATGACCAAAACATTGTTACATTGTCATGATATTTGTGTTTTACTTTGCATTGTAACAATTACACCATGATTGTCCTCACCCTCCTTACGTTATCAGAATCTGTTTGTTGTCAGAGACCTTGGGAATTGCTTGCAGGCTATAGAGACTCCAAGCTGTCTCTACCCTGTCATCATGTAGCCATTTTAAAGCCCTTGTTCCACTGAGAGGGCCACCTCTCTTTACCTGTCACCGTGTATTCAAGTGGAAACAGGTGTCTCATTCCATATGCCCTGTGCCTTCCTTTTATATATTTATTTTATTGTGTTCACCTGATGGCTTCTCTTTACAAATTGAGTTATTATTTGCTCCACGTGTGCTCTTCAAGTGCTTGACAGCTCTCTGCAGGGCCTGGGAGATGCCTCTCACGTGAAGAACGGACAAAATGCATCCTCGTGTTGACAGTTGTTCTCTCTGGGTCAGTCTTCATTACATATTCCCCTCAGAGATGGAAATGTCTGGAAAAATGACTTCAACGTTTGTTTAACGGTACGGATGATGCCTTGATGGGTGTTTGTGAATGATCAGGTTAATTTCTCATAATTTAGAAAGTGAATCTCAGAATGACACCACACTGTCAAATTGAATTACTGCATCAGCTTATTTGGTCAAATGTGTTGTCAGTTATCACAAGTTAACTTGATGGCCAACTAATGTGAATAGAAGTATTTTGGTAGTTGTAACTTATCTAGTTTGGAGGACCTGCACCCTGTTCTTATTAAGAATATTTGGACCAATTACACAAAGACACGAGTGTCCACAATAAAGAAAAGGAAATAAAGTTTTATTTCTTCATGTTTTCAATGCATTTTTCAATGCTATGTTTTCTTTCATATGTTTAGAAATAAAAATAAAAATAAAAAAAGGTTTATTTATTGACAGTAAACATCAAACATGTAATGTGGTGTAACAATTAAGAAAAAGTAAAAGTTTGTAGTGATAGTACAAATAAATAAAAGTAATATTTTTATTAAACCTTAAATACGTAAGAGATCACATCTCCTATTTTTTTTTTTATATCTCGAAAAATTAAAATATCGTGCAAAAGTTATAATATGGCTTACAGCTTATGAAACCCCCAAATTCAAAATCTCAGAAAATTTTAATAGGCTATAGAGCTTATGTAGCCCCGCCCCTTATCAGCGCTGCGCTGGTTGTCTTTTGACTTCCGGTCTGTTTTTCACAGCGATCTTGCGTAGTTATGAATGAACAGCTCGTTTACAATTTTTTCCTGTCAACATTAGTTAAGACATCTGCTTTACAACGCTTATGATAAACATTACAATGCTCATGATAACTTTCGTTAACTACAATAAGTAAATCCACTTCACCAGCTAATTACTCCTCGACAGAGATGCCATAGAAATATACAGAGCGACCGCAAAAACGGAAGTTCAAAGACAATATTCTAAAGATGGCGGAGCCCTCGTTTCTCTGGTGCATAAGGTCTATTACATGAAATCAATAAAAAAATGTTTTTAAATACAGAAATGTCGGCCCTCTGAAAAGTATAATCATTCATATGTCTTACTTTCACCTTTTAATTTGAATTACTGAAATACATGAACTTTTGCAAGATATTCTAATTTTTCAAGTTTGAGTTGTGAAGTTTTAGCTCAAAATACCCCACAGATATTATAGCATGTTAAAATTGTTACTTTTTGAGGGTGAACAAAAACGCACAGTTTATGTGAGCTGCTGCTCCTGGCACAGAGGGCGGGGTTCAAGAGCTCTTGTGTGTTTGCAGCTTCAATTTCCTCACACAGACACACTTACTTACTTACTTACGCCTACCGCCCAACTTTGGGCATAGGCCACGAACAAGGGCTCTCCAGTCGTCCCGGTCATATGACTCCCATCCTCGTCGTATGACACAGACACACACTGAACATTTAAAAAAACGTTTAGCCTTTTATGTTCAAACTGGAGTAAGACAAGGATGGAGAGCCTCAAGAAGAAGTGACAACATGTAGACAACATTTCTGAATGGTTAGTTGATGAATTTATGTAGATTATGCGTAGCTTATCATTCGGCAGTCAGATGTGGCAGAGGCGTCCGATGCCAGGCCCAGTACTTGAGTGCATGCCCGGTCAGTCAGCCTTTGTACTGGGCTAGATGCCCCATATGTTGTTATTCCCCCTTGGTAATCTCATATGTGTACTCTTGCACTGTGCGGTTTCCCTGTCGGTAAACCTATGTCTTTCCCTGGGAAAATTCTGCTCTGCCCCTTCTCTGCGTCTCTGTAGTAGTTCCATCCCTTGCGTCAGTCCATAAGTGTATTTCCACACGGTCCTCACTATGGTTAGGATGTGGCCTCCGTATATCATCCCTATCCATTGGACTAGGTACACTTCCCCAGGATTAACAAAACTGATTGTTAGTTTTAGCCTTTTATGTTCAAACCGGAGTAAGACAAGGATGGAGAGCCTCAAGAAGAAGTGACAACATGTAGACAACATTTCTGAATGGTTAGTTGATGAATTTATGTAGCTTATGTGTAATTATCTTCTAGTCATTGATTAGCATATTCTGTCATGATAATCTATAAATCTCCTTCTGGGGGGCGGGGTTTATGTACATTTTAGGGTTTGTGATGTCACTAACCCGGGAGGAATGTCGTGTTGTCCCTACCAGCCGTTTATTGTAGTCCCTAAAAAGCAATTTCTTTAAAAGAAAATATCTCCCTTTGTTTTGAACTTTGAGCTTTGTAACTTTGCTGTTTATGCTCAAACAGCAGCATTACACACTAACTAAAGTTAGAAAATTGAAATCATATTCAACCACCCCTTTAATTAATTAATAGATAGAAAAAAGATGTGTGACATCTTTGACATCTATTGTGAGCAATTATCATGAGTCAATAACAGCTGAGTGTTATAATTATACCCTATGTTAAGGGAAACAGAAAGCAAATAATGCAGCAAATCTCTCTCTCTCTCTCTCTCTCACACACACACACACACACAGCTGAGGAATAAATCAAAGATGTACAAAATGGTAAGAGTCTTGCTGAAGTATTCTATAAAGTACTGCTTTAGCCAAAAGCTCTTTGAAGTTCATTGTCATTGTGAATTTATGGTATTACTCACACACTTCTTGCAGATATAAAGTCTTACAGCACCATATAACAGAGTATAAAACAGCTTGACCTTTAATTGCAAAACTTTTAAGACGAGAAATCATCCTTTTAGTGAAGCTGACATTTTTAAATACCGGGTGTCCTTCTGAATTGCTTTTTGTGGCCATTGCTCTGTTGCCTGGTCTGACTGTATCAGTCCATTAGTTCAGAACCGTAAGCATTGGCGCTCGCTCATGACAGGGCCATAGAAGTAAACAATGCTGAGGGGTTTTAGTGTCACCCATGTATGTAGAGGACAAAACCGTTACCCGGGGCTCATGACCGAGCCTATCAGTCAGAGTGGAGATGGAAAGCACCGATAAAGATGGTAGTCTCCCCTGGCCCTATGTTTGTGTACCCTGGACAAGAAATCAATAGCGGTGGCTTCGGAGGCTGTTTTACAGTCAGGGCACCTCTCGGCTTAAATGTTTGTCTGTTTTAGTCAATGACACTTCTCTGCAAACTATTACCCACCGGGAATGAAGAACAAATGCGAAACAAATAAACTAGGCAGCAACCCATCTTGCCATTGTTTGCGCTTACAGATGGAATCCTGATAGCGTGGAAATTTTCTTTACACGGCGTCAAAGAAAAATCTATCACAGCCGAGATCCAGGCCATTATATTACTGCCTCGGAGGAAATATTGCATCTCTCTCTGGCTTGTTTTATCCTGATCTGTTTTGTACGCCCATCATCAGATGGATCTGAAGGCAGCTCAAGGAAGCCATAGCTTTCTTTGTGCTGCGATAAAGGAGGATTTCCTGACCGCTATGTATAGAAGGTTATCGCTGCCTGTGTAATACCTTAAAACTGTCGAGCAACAACACCCAAGACAACACTGCTGCTCGTTCAAAAATCAAAAAGATTGAATTTACCTCTCTAAATCACTAGCACAATGTGGATGTGATCATAATTCTATTACAACCTCATTTTTATGATACAGTTCATTCACATTTTTATGGATACCCAGGGAAATTCTTCTAGAAGGACTGTTTTAATGGTAAAGACGTGAATTGAAATAATTAGTGACCCTGTGTATGTGCGAATGGTAAAAAAGGCTTTCTCATTCCAATCAAACAATGCATGTAATTGTTTGCTTGTTAAACTGACTGCTCAAGCTTAAAAAGGTGTCCCGCAGTTCCCGTGTTCTTATTGTAGCAAATACAATGTTATACTGGCAATTGTTAACCTTTTTCTTCAGTCAGCCACATTAGATTCGAATTGGATTCAATTGTACTCTCGCTTCTGAATGTGCCCTATACAAACCAAAATGCTCCAGCAGCTTTTAAGCAAATTATTTTTGCTTGTGGAACTTCCGTAACAATGCTTCTTGTTCCTGACACAAGATCACATTTGTCAGTTCACTGTTTGAGAGTTGCAATGAAAAAAAGGAAAGCAGAGTTTGAAGTTTACTAGAACAGACATGCTACAGCTTCACATCGCTCAGACGATTTTAGGCAGGATGGAAATAGAAAAGAAAGCAGCCGCTCTCTCTTTGTAAATGTTGCTTTGTTCCCCCATCCCCCCATTACCACAATAAATCTGAAGCCCTCTGCCTGTCTCTCAAGGGAATTCTCCAATCATGGACGGTGTATCTTCCCATTTAAGCAGGGCATTCTTTGAGATTGGGATTGGCTTTTGCAGACACCAAACAGTGCTAAGTTAACTGGCTTGTCAATCAATGTCTTTCAT
Organism: Semotilus atromaculatus; assembly: GCA_031834385.1. NCBI lineage: Eukaryota > Metazoa > Chordata > Actinopteri > Cypriniformes > Leuciscidae > Semotilus > Semotilus atromaculatus. The sequence continues at coordinate 22,035,675 of JAULUF010000055.1, read as the reverse complement.
TGCCACTTTCAATAATACTAAGTATTTTATTTTCTGGTATTTGTTCTGAGGGGTTGTGAGTGTATCACATTTATTTAGGTTAGGCTGTCTTTTGTGTTCAAACATGGAAATAAAATGCAAATAACCAATTGAAACTTTACTGACTCCATTGCCCTTTTCCCAAACCAAGTGAGCTTCCTCCGTATGCTGCATTTTAAGACACCATAGCCTCCCTCTGGACGTGAAAGTTGTTCTGAAAGTTAAGCATCTTAATTTCTCTGCCTCATAAGACTGGAAAGTAGCATCTCATTTATCCTTTGTGGAGAAGGCAAACCCAGAATGCATTGCTTTGAGCTCAGTGAAAAAGTAAATCCAACATGGTGAATTAGGGCAAAAAATGCAATACTGTAAAAGCTCAGTGTACTTATAAATTGAATATTTTACTTAAAGGGATTGTTCATCCAAAATTGTGTTTTTCACAAAAGAAAGAAGCTCATGCAGGTTTGGAATGACATGAGGGTAAGTAATAATGACAAAATTTGCATGAACTGCACTTGTATTATTTGAAAAAGAAAAACCAGAAACATTCTGGTTGTACATATCATGGCTTTTTGGAAAGGTTATCCAGTGTGCGGCGTTAAAGTAATATGCTCGATTGCATTTGGAAATATAGTACAGTCCCAATAGTGTTAACAAAAGCAAAAAAATAAATAAATCTGCTTGCTGAAGCAACCATGCCATTTTAGCTGCTCCTACATGTTTTGTACAGCGTTTTGTACAGCTCCTACAGCGCTCTTTTATTGTGACCCGTGTTTCACAGGACTCGTAGCGGAGCGCTTCACATCGCAAGTGCAATGCTGTACCAGGTGAGTTCCCGGGCAAATTTGCTACCCTAGAAAATGGAGCTGGTTATGTGAATAGTTCATGATTTGTAAACAAATACATTTGCCAAAGTAAAAGTGACTGTGGGCACCCTGAAGGCTGACCAGGGCGTGGCCTATCAAAGCCGGAAGCCTCCAGGGCAGAGCAGGCTGTGCAGGTGGCCAGGGCGTAGACCTCCCTTTGGGCGGCCATGGGGGAGACCTCCCTTCGGGCGGCCAAGGTGGAGAGCTCCCTTCGGGGGGGCCAAGGTGGAGAGGAAGGCTCTGCTGTGCTGGACGGGACCAGGGGTGAAGGCTCTGCTGTACTGTGCTGGACGAGACCAGCGGTGAAGGCTCTGCTTCGAGACTTGGTAGGGCGGTCATCCTGGCAGTTCCGACTGATATCAGCGGGGAATGTGCCAAGCTGGACATCAGTCTCCATCTCCCATAGACTGATCTGGTGACTGGGCTGGTAGTGGGCAACTTAAGCTCGACAGGACTGGACTCGGGGCCCACAGTGAAAGGGGAACCACTCAGCCACAGCACATGATCAAGGTACTGGGAGAACGAGCCTGGGATAGCCGCCGCTGGAGCTCGCTGGTATAGATGGTTATCCAGTCCGCCCCAAAACACCGCTTTCAGGACTTCATCTGTCCAGCTTACCCCAAACGAAAGCTCCAGGAAGCTTGCGACACATTCTTCAATGGAGCAGCCGTCTTGAAAACAAGGAATCAGTCGATCAGCTGGGATTAGAGGGAAGTGGGCAACTTCCATGCTTCTTCTTGGTCGGTTCTTCTGTCACGGTCGTGGTGTGGGCAGATGAAGATGAGTCAAAGGTTCCAATAACAATAAGCTTTACTTACAATAATACTGATTACAGCCAGCCAGCCAGCCAGCCAGCCAGCCAGGCAGCCAGGCAGGCAGCCAGGCAGCCAGGCTACACAAACATCCAAAACAAAGTAACATAGACAAGAACCAACCAAGACTGAGTGAACAGAGGGAACTAAATACACACACTAATGAACTGAAACAGGTTACACAGATGATTAAGACGATGAACAGGTGGATGATTGAGGGAGTGAATGCAGGTGTGGAGACAAGGAGGATTCTGGGTAGTGTAGTGCAGACTAAAGCCCTATTCGCACGGGATTAGTACTATCTGTGGACCTTGTGTGATTTTGAAATTACCCCCCCACATCTGAATTTCGTGTGGCGCATTCGCACGGGATAACCGAAGCCTGTGATTATACTCAAATTTACTGACTTTTCTCCCGGATGACGTCGAGGCTATTGCTTGGAAATGTCTTGCCGTTATTATAGGTCTATCTGTATGATATATCATAAACAGAAGAATGTTCCCTACCGCATGCTGCTATACCATTCATCTCCATATAATCATTATTTTTGTTTTTGCTCTTCTGATGATTTTCAGCTTTCTCTTTCTGCAAATTGTATAGTTGTATGGTGTATAGCGATATGACCCAGCACCCAAAATACTATCAAAACACTCCAGCGCAGCCTCCATTCTTCGCGAAAGATGGATAAAAAGGCGCGCATGAAACAAAAACCTTGAAAAAATTATATACGATCCGCCAAATCACAGAGATGCCGATTCGCACGGGACTAATATTCCCACAGGACCTAGGTGTTCGGCGAAATATGGTAGGTAATTTGCGGGGGAATTATTACTTTACAAATTACAGACATGACCGATTCGCACGGGATTAAGATCACAGACAACCTCCGCAATTATTACAAATGACTAGAGGTCACCATATAGTACTAATCCCGTGCGAATAGGGCTTAAGACTAACTGGTGCAGACGAAGACTGTGACAGTCAGCAGCAGTTCACCCGATTCAGCATGTTGAAACGGCGTCGGGACCATCAGTGAGAGACTCTGATAGGCTGTTCAGTTTAGCGAGAATCATTACACGAGTATAAAAGTGAGAGTGATGAAAAGAAGCAAAAAAGTTTAGACGGCACAGACAGAAGTCTGTTCTAATTTTACCTCATCTTACCTGAGCATTCCAGTACTCAAATATTTTCATGACAACATGAGCTGCCTAGAATGAAGAAAGTAATCAACATGGATGATATTCAAAATGGGAAGCAAGCACTGCTTTGTTTACAGTTTATATACAGTCAAACCAAAAATTATTCAGACACCAGATATGATTTGTGATATTTTTTTTTTAATAGTGGGTGCAGGACACTATAGTTAATTTATGGAAATGAGGATAGCGAAATAAAGTAGACATATTATACCCCAACATTTGTCATACAGTGGACTACCAGTAAAATGTATAAACAATTTGTGACCAAAAATTATTCAGAGACCATAAATTTTTTTTCTTTACTTGCTAATGCGACCTTTTTTACACCACATACATCAAAATTAAGCATTGCTTGGTAATTGGATGACCTTAATTGTTATTATTTAATTGTGTACTTAAATTTAACAGCTGAAAGCTGACAGCTATTCAACCTAATTAATTTGTAAGATAGTCTGACAGAAGGATGGCCAAAACCAGTGAAATATCAACTGATTTGATAACTCTGAGTTCTTGTCATAACTTATTTCCATTTTCTAAACTATAGCGAATAAACTGTGATAATGTGAGAAATGTTGAACGTGTCTGAATTAATTTAGTTTTGACTGTATCTGCAGCTAGTTTCGGTTTCTCTTTTTTGAATAACGAATATAGACTATTGATAACTGCTGATATAGACAGTTATTTCCTTACACACAGGCACAGAAGGCACATGCTAGTTGACAGTCATCTGTAGTCTTTACAATGTGTTCAAGCCCAGACGCAGCTGATACGAAGCAACAACACAGTTAACTTTTGTTGCCGCTAGGGTTTTGACGTCGGCTTGGTGTGTCACAGCCTTTAATCACTAATCTCTCCGGTCATCCCTGTAATCATAATTTGTGTGTAAAGGAATAAAAGTTGTATTAATGCCACTAGGGTTAATTTCAACTGGAAACTGCAGTTAATTGTACATATAGGTAGATACACTTATGGGGTTTGCAAAAATGCAGGTAGAGGCACTTTTTTCCAATGAGTCATGCTAATGCCAAACTTGACTTGATCTATTTTATCGTGCAAATCAAGTCCATTGTGGAGTGATGAGCATTCAAAATCAGTCATGAGATTCTGTGAAGTTTCTGCCTTAGAAATCTGCCTATGTAGACAGTAGGTAGCAATGCAGCTCACTGGGTTTTAAAGCAGAGCTCATGTCACACTGTCTGGCTTCTGTGACACTGAGCAGGAGATGAGTAAACTGAGAAACCTACTATCATGAGAGTTTGCTCCTCTGCAGGAGATTGATTGATTGGCCATTCACAGGATCTCATGTGTCCTTCAGACTTGAGCAGGGAAGGACAGGCTGTGAAATACAGAGATAGGCTCTGGGCTGCCATGCTCTACCTATATAAAAAAGTTCTGAGTTTGTGCCACAATACAATATATGCCTACTGCAACAGTAAAATACCCATTCAGAATCTTCAAAGACAAATTGATGAAAGTATAAATCTTTCAGGAGACAGACCTACCATGAGGTTTGAGGTTTTTAAATGATGGTTTATAAAACAGATAGTTCCAACTGTAAATTATGATTAGATGAGTCACGTTTAAATCTGAGCTGTAAAATGACTATAAACTCACACCTGAGCCTGCACATTCTATATTAATGTGCCAAGTTAGTGTGTTGCTTGGTAACTGTAAACGGCATGCAGCTAGAATAATTAACTATTTTACATGGAAGAACTGTTTATTCCAATAACTTCATAATAAATGTAAAATAATAGAATCAATGACATGTTGATTGAACATTGGTTTATTATAGGGTAAAATCACTGTATATGGCCTCATGTGGCTTATTGATTTAATTGTCATGGTGACCAATGTACGACAGGAAGCAAATGCGAGTAAACAAGTATTTAATAGTAAGGTTCAGACGGACAGCACAAGCAGATGTGATGGGTGACGCAGGGACTTCGATGGTCAGGTCCGGTGAACAAGTGAAGTGCAGAGGTGATGGTGAAGAGACAGCAACATCCACGATGACGACGACGACGAACAGGAACACAGGGCAGGAGGACAGAACATGGGACACCAACACGGAGGACATCAAACAACGATCTGACAAGGATGATAAAACAACGATGAGTATATATGGAGTGGTGAGATAGTCTGCAGCTGGTGATGTAATGATGATCAGCTGGAGCGGATCAGGTAATGACAAACATTCACGCCCACTACACACGTGCACTCATACAACAACATAAACACAAGACTAGAAGGAACCAGTGAATACGTCTACTGTGACATTAAAATGTTTCTGTATAAGTAAGTATTTTACTGTAAAATATGTATTTACTCTTATGAAAACATTTTGTTCATATATAATTGAAATAGAATAAAAGTTTTATTTCACTTTCGTCCATTTTTATGCTTTTGAAAGTGCTTTATAAATAAAAGCTGAGTTGAGTTTGAGTATGTTTATTTACTTATTAATAAACGTTTCAGGACAATTTGCCCAATTCCTGCCTCACTCAGCCTCAGACGTGACGTCACACCCATGGACCGATGGCTGAACATCTGTATGATATTACAATTTTATGATGAACTAAATGCCTTTCTCCAGTGATGTACTGATTTGTTCAAAGTGTTTCTGATGATTGTTAGAAGGCAGACTGAGATGGCGAACTGGAACACGTTTTGTGTAACATTAGCAAAACATTATTAGCTGTTTGATAACATAGTAAATGTTAATAGCTAATCATATTAATAGCCTTTATCTACCATTGTGGAGAGTTTACCTCAGTAAGTTGACTGAGTGAATCTGTGAGCTGGCGTAAATGGAGGTGGGGCTAATTAGCATAATGGAGCCGCATATACTAAATGAGGCAAGGGTGTAGAGTTGCATTCAAGCTATTTTAAGGCATGAAAAAAAACATGACCCCCTACAAAAAATTTCACAGGATTTTTTTTTATAAATATGTCATTTTGGTGATCAAAGATTAGTTTTAAGGGATACAATTATTGACTACAGGGGGACTTTAAATACATGGTAAATAAGGGAAATGAAACTAAGACGAAAACAGCATCCAAACAGAACAGAACTGTGACAGTGACGTGTGTGTCCCTTTCTTTAACAGTCCTCCAAACCCCCTTGTGGAAGAAGAAAACTATCGTGTTTACAAATGACAATGAGCGCTTATCAGGATCAACTAATCGCTGGATTTTCAAATGTATATGAAGTTCACAGCACCATTATTGCAGTAAACTTCCACAAAGTTCTTGACTGAATAATTTATTAGATCTGATATTGTTGAGATATTGACTTTATAATTTTCACGCCCCTGAGGGTGACTCTGACTAAAACAAACTGATTGGTGTGATTGGTTGCTTGGGCTGCCTCTTGGGGAGTCCTTGGCCAATTAAAGCTGCTGTGGAGTCCAGATCTTCTACTTTTGCTTTGGAAATGGCAATAGATAGGCCCATGCTAAGTTTTTGCAGGCTAGCAAGATAGCATTAGCTTCAGTAACATTATTGAGCTACCCTCATGATATATTTAACCATATTTTTTTGTCTTCCTGATTTTAATATACATTTGCTTCAAAAGTTGTAATGTGTTTAATCTCAGCAATTTTTGGTTTGGTTCAAGGTTCAGAACTCTCTTCTGAAATGGCAATAATAATAATAATAATAATATATAATAATACTTATATAATACTTATAAAATAATAAAAAATAATACTTTACATTACATTACTTTACATATGAAGGGGGGAATCTCCTCAACCACCACTATTGTGCAGCATCCACCTGGATGATGCAACGACAGCCATATTGCACCAGAACACCCACCACACATGTAATTGATGGAGAGGAGATAGAGAAAAAAATACTTTGGGAAACAAGTTACAACATGCTGTACCCTATTGTAATGTCTTTAATTATTTTGCATTAAAGAAAATCCAAAATCATTAATTTGTATTAATTTCTGTGAGAACACTGCTGTGGATTTTCTGTATCGTTTGAATGGCTGCTTCATAAGCTAGTCTTTGCAGTGTATGTTGTGGCAAGAATTCTCATTAAACATCATCACTACGTAAGAGACACTAGAGTCAAATGAATAAAAAGAGAAGTATTTATTCTTGCAAGAATAGGCCCAGTCGCCTAGACATCAGTTACCATGTGGAGTGAGTGACACACTGACAGGAAGAGATGGACAGCCTTTATACCAGGTGTTACCTGTTTCAAAGTTCCTCCCCAACGGCTGTCCCTTTGACCCATTTAGATAAGGTACACACTACTGCCGTTCAGTTTCTACACTTAAAGACACAAACTGTCAGACACTAGGGTCAAAGGTCCTGTCCCATATGTTCCTGAAGCGTCACACCCAACCCCTCCCCAAGCATGTACATACATCTTGTTTCACATTGAAGGTTCAATAGAAACACATGTATCAGTGAAAATAATTTTTTTGCCATTACAGTGTCCATATTAGTTTTTTTTTATCCTGTATTTTCTCTCTAATCTACATTGTGTTTGTTGGACACAAATGTGTAGCAGACAGCACAGGATTGAACAGTTTGAGAGCATCAGCTCACAAACTGTTGCTCAAATCTTGTCCTTTCTCAGATGGATGCGGTTCAGATGGATGCGGTTCAGACAGACTTTGTTTGGGGAACTTCAGACAGAGCGACTGAAATTTCAAATATAAATGGTTGAAATGAATGCACAATGTGCCCATTGAGACAACGGGACGTTCCTGACCCGGCCTTTCGTTCTTATTGTCCGGAATTTGTCAAATATTTGCTAAGTCTCACAGCACACGGGCCTGTGGCATCACTGCCATCTTCAATGAGCTGACTCTCATTTTAAATGTTAATTGCCTTCCCTGAGCCTTCTCATTACACCCCCAGTAAATGATATGCTGCAGCCTCAGTGAAAGAGCTCTCATTTATCCTCAGAATGTGATAAAAGATCCATGCAGGTTTACCCTGATCTCCAATTTGGCAATGCAATGAAGGGAAATGCTCTGTATTATTGTCAACTCTATGCACATATGCAAATATACTGTATGTATATATATATATATATATATATATATATATATATATATTTATATATAAATATTTGAACTCTGTAAGGTGGATTTCATGTAATGAAAGGACAGGATTTGTTATCTTGATGTTTGTATTGCATTAATGTATGATACCTGTCATTTTTATCTACTGATTTGGATTGAATTATAATCGCTGTAGGTTTTTTTCTGAGATGTGAGTGTGTGTTGGTCTGTATAATCATATGTGGTTAATATTATAGGAAGCCAGCTTTATTTATTTTATTTGGTCACAAATGCATTTAGGCGTATTGTTTGAATGTTTTGTTCTTGTCCTGTATACACAATCATTGTTGTACTTTATTGCAAAATAAATTAGACTTTATTGAAAAATGTTTTTACTCCATTTATACACTGCAGAAACCAATATTTATCACTTGCACGTCTTCCAGGTGAATTAAATGTTTTTACTCCATTTACACACTGCAGAAACCAATATTTATCACTTGCATGTCTTCCAGGTGAATTCTTCCTGAAAGATCTTTTCACCAGGGAACTCATGCATTTTTCATTTCATCCTGAGCCTCTGGATCCAACACAAAACCAGACAGACACGTGGGGTCTTAAAAGTGTCCATTTTTTTTGTTGTTGCTTTGTTTACATTGTCCATATTATAGCAATATACCTCAGTTGTTAAAATAGGTATTCTGTACTTGTTATAGAAATAACACACATATTTACAATCCTTCATTTGAATGCTATGTCTGTGAGATGCAGTGTGTTTCTCAAATCTTCTGGGAGATTGTTGGAGATGTACACTATTATGTAATAACAAGGTTGTTTGTGAATGCAGATGCATATTTTGACAATGTAACTATGAACTCTTGTATTCCTGCATTTGGTGTCTTGATTTGCTCTGTATATTTTAGGTCACTTTAAACTTCTGCAGTGACTTTGGAGACAGATTTGTTATTCGCTGTGTGTGTTGTTACATAAGCATTTTTCTGTGCAGATCTGTTTGGGGTGAGGAAGGGGCGTAATGTCAAATTCATTGCATGGAGAGAGATGAGTATGCCAATCGTCAGAGCCTGAGGCTGTGCACCTCCATCGTCAGCTTGGCTCCAAACACCACACACTGTAATGCCATCTGGCAGAAAGGTCAAAATAGACTGATCCAGAATCAGAACTCTGGTTTTACAAAGCTGGGCTCGGGCCTTAAGTAAATTTATAGCATCTCTTAGACATACAGAATCATTCCTCAAAGTCTCTGTGTAGAGTATGTTGAGAGTTCTATATGAGGCAGGATCATTAAGTTGAAGGCGCAGTGACTGTAAAAACAGACTAAATTTCACATGAAAAAATATTATTATTTATTTAAATTTTCAATATAATAATAATAATAATAATCTACCACAATTTAAATATCAATCTTTTGTATAAAGATTTGTATTTAAAAAAAGTTATATTATCTATATTAATGATAATAATAATAGTAATAATATAATAAAATATATAATATAATATAATAATTATTATTATTATCTCAATATTCAATAAAATAATAATAATAATTGTAATATCCAATATTGATATTATTATTATTTCTATTGTTATAGTGAATATTACAATTCATTGTACAATAGATTCATATTTAATAATAATAATGTAATATTATTATTATTACTACACTGAAAAGTAAGTTCATCATCATCATCATCATTATTATTATTATTACTACTACAGTAAAAAAGTTAATAATAATCATAATGAAGGGATTTTATTTTTATTTTTACATTATTTTTAATACAGTATTATAAAAAAATAAATAAAAAAAATCACTTTCACATTGGACTGCAGTTTGGTTAAACCCTTGCATCTTAATTTCCACAGAGAACTGAAGGTATTGTTCTACCAAAACTATCAGTTGCAGTTTTGTCTGCAATACCAAACTAAACAATAGTATGCCATCTTTTAATTAGTTGTCCCATGCTTCTACAATTAATGGGCTTGTGTTCCTGTACTTCCATGTGGAAAATACTGTGATGCCACCAGTATTTTGAGACTTGAGCAGCACCATAACGCTCAAAACTAGTAAGCAATACTTATTGTTTGAACTGAAAGTCAGTGCCTCCATAACTCTCAGCTTCTTCTTGTTTGGATGCATTTGATTCTCTTGCACATTATTCCTCCATTTTGCATCATACACCATTTCTCGGTCTGTTTGGGATGAGAGGGCTGCTTTCTCAGATGCCTGAAGGTGAACCGTGTGACACCCCACCAAAGTGACAAAAAAGGAGTTGTGTCACTGAGTGGTGCCTTTTTAAGATCCCAAGTGTGCTGCAAGACTAGACCTCAAAGAGTTCATTGTTAGCATGAGAATGTTTAAAGTGGGTTGGTTTTATATACAGCAAGCTGTGTTGTATATATTATTTTGTGATATGAGATTGAGATGAGAAAGAAAAATTAGCTGTGTAGAGTTATTTGCATTCGCCCTCCATACATCCCTTGTATTGTGCATAGATAAGGGGCTTCCAGTCCTTTGTCTGTGATTGGTCATTAACCTGGTTGAAGAGCCGGTGTTATGATGCTGACCTCCCTACAGCAACCGAATAGCGGCTGGTTGCCTTGGAAACATAGGATTTCAAGCGCCATGCACTGGACTAAGTTGATGTTCAAAGGGGCATTGGTACAAGAGGGCAGCAAGAAAAAGTTAATTGCTTTTGGATATTCAACCATAACAGCACCAGGAAGAGCTTTCGCAGAGGCTGGAGAGAGGGAAAACATTTGAAAAGTTTTATAATCCTTCCCTCGCCCAGAATAGCAGGTCTTTCGTGATGTTCCTGGGAATATGCTCCTCTGGTGTTGCGTGGACGCCTGGGATTGGAGCTTAAGTCTGCTTCAATATGATCGCACAATAGATGGATCTTACGTGTTGGGTAGGGGGATATACAGTGAAAAAAGCACTTAAGAAACAGAAATCCTCACTACAAAGAAACGAGGTGAAAAGGCAGTAATTTAACCAGATGCCCCACTCAGCAGAGGAGGGATTAAAATGCACTGCGGCTTATCTTGCCCCTAAGACCTTGACTGTGGAATCGCAGGTTTTGCAAAAACACTGCCAAGGTCACACCTTTATTAAGGTTCTTTTATGTGTTAATGAGAACGTGGGGTAACTCAGAGAAAGGTATTCAGGTTCTCACCCTCTGTCCCTCCTTCAGGTCTTACTGTACTAATGAAAGGAGGAAGGGAAATTGGACGGGCATGTCTTGTTTGACAATACGCAGAGGTGAAGTGAGCGAGGACTTTAATGTGTCAGCAGCTTAGAAAGGTAAAAGCTAGAGCACATGTCCAAGACAGCCTGAACTTTCAGTGGGGGAAAATTAAGTGATTTTTTTTTTTTAATTCACTGTTGGCTATAAGATTTAACAATAGTTAGTTTTAGTTCTCTAATCTGATTGGACAAGCAACAGTCCACTGTTGTATTTTAATAACAGTGCATATACAGTGAGTTGGTTATTTTTATTATTATTTTTATTTTATTTATTATTATTTTAATATTTTATTTTCCATATGTGCTTTCAGTTTAGTTAAGTCTGGTGTTATTCGCTCAATATTTTGCTTTAATTTTCCAAGAAGCATATGGATTTATAATGACATGATTGTGTTCCGGGTTGTGTGGTGCAAGACAAACACACGACGAATAAGATGAAGTTAAAAAAAAGTAAGTTCCAACACAGCTTGGCAATCCAGCACAACGTACACACTGACAAGACCCGACAAAGAAACTCAGACAGAACTGAACTTAAGTAGTGGAGATAACTAGACACACACACCTGAACATAATGATGAAATCAAATGAATAACCATGACAACTATGGTGGGAAAGGTGCAAAACACAAAGAGAGTCAATGCGATGTGACAGTGCAACTTTTTTTTTCATTTTTGGGTTTCATGTTCATGTTCATGTGCTTGCTTTATGTTAAATTAACAGTGGTTTGTGAACACCATCATTACAGGTGTTTTATTTACCTTACTTGTGAGCATCACTAAGCCACAGCAGGCTACAGCGTACATGACCCTAGTTACCTGTGGTTGGCCTGGCCGTGCATCACTCGGATAACAACAGGCCAATCAGAAGAGAGTCTCATGAATATTAAGTAGACATGCCAAATTCGACCTGTTCTTGGCAGAGCTCCTGAGAAAGGAGCTGTAAAAATATATTGAGATGGTTTTTGGTACTTTTACTGCAAATACACTCACCTAAAGGATTATTAGGAACACCATACTAATACTGTGTTTGACTCCCTTTCGCCTTCAGAACTCCCTTAATTCTACGTGGCATTGATTCAACAAGGTGCTGAAAGCATTCTTTAGAAATGTTGGCCCATATTGATAGGATAGCATCTTGCAGTTGATGGAGATTTGTGGGATGCACATCCAGGGCACGAAGCTCCCGTTCCACCACATCCCAAAGATGCTCTATTGGGTTGAGATCTGGTGACTGTGGGGGCCATTTTAGTACAGTGAACTCATTGTCATGTTCAAGAGACCAATTTGAAATGATTCGAGCTTTGTGACATGGTCATTATCCTGCTGGGAGTAGCCCTCAGAGGATATGGTGGCCATAAAGGGATGGACATGTTCAGAAACAATGCTCAGGTAGGCCGTGGCATTTAAACAATGCCCAATTGGCACTAAGGGGCCTAAAGTGTGCCAAGAAAACATCCCCCACACCATTACACCACCACCACCAGCCTTCACAGTGGTAACAAGGCATGATGGATCCATGTTCTCATTCTGTTTACGCCAAATTCTGACTCTACCATCTGAATGTCTCAACAGAAATCGAGACTCATCAGACCAGGCAACATTTTTCCAGTCTTCAACTGTCCAATTTTGGTGAGCTCTTGCAAATTGTAGCCTATTTTTCCTATTTGTAATGGAGATGAGTGGTACCCGGTGGGGTCTTCTGCTGTTGTAGCCCATCCGCCTCAAGGTTGTGCGTGTTGTGGCTTCACAAATGCTTTGCTGCATACCTCGGTTGTAACGAGTGGTTATTTCAGTCAAAGTTGCTCTTCTATCAGCTTGAATCAGAACATCAAAACCTAAAATTAAACTTCAGAAAGGTGTACAATATGGGACCTTGCCTAGAGATAAGAGATATTGCCTAATTACAGTATAGTATATATCATCAGCACCAGGTCTTTCAGCTCCACCCACTTGTTCCCAGTCACTGGAATACTATCTTCATTGTGCTTGTCTTTAACCCTGCAAGTAGAAAGTCTCATCAGTTCAGTGTGACTGTGTGATTTGAACTGCTTATGCTCATCACTCACCTGTCTGAAGATTTTCCAGATCACCACTAACCCTTTAATAAAGAACTGTTATGTTTACCTCCATGTCTCCTCTCCATTTTCATGACAATTTTACTGTTTATCACATCAATTTGCCAATGGCTTCATACAGTATGTCGATGGCTCCTAACTCCTTATTCTCTGTCTGACAACAAAGAGGCAAACCTCTAATTTTGTGCCATATAGGGTTTCTTTTTTAATTCAACATTGACGGATTAAAAGCATCACTTTCCATTCGTTGCTGGAGAATCTCAACTGGATAGATATTTTAGCTCAATACACTGGCCGATTGAAAGTCTTAACATATGTTCCTGTCCTGTTTAATATGTACATGTGTGTTCCATATTGTGGACTTTTCTTTTCTTCCACTTCATTTATTCACTCTGTTTTCTGCTCTGGAGTTAAAGAACCTTCAGGTCTCTATTGTCGGGAAGGACATCCATGATAACTGACTCTCCTGCCGTGTAATGGGGCCTAGACCTACTCTCTAACTATATGGAAGCTGATTGGAGTCCTATGGACATGCAGGGTCAAATCAGAACTCCATTCATATCACATCCATAATGCAATTCAATGGATTTATCCCTGAACTCAAATCTTGGTTCTATTTAGATTAAAGGTCCCTGTAACTACGACTAGACTTCAATAGGACTTTGATGACTTTCACTTAGAGAAAACAATAGATGTTTAAGAGGTAGATTTGGAAGGAAAAAAAATATATTCAGATAGTCAACTTTAGACATTCTACTTACTAAAAGTAACTTTGTAACTACATGTCATTTTGTGATTAAAAAATAAACCTATGCTGTTGGATAACCCTAAACCTGACCCAAAAAGGAAAATGATCGCCATCATTTCATTAAAAAAACATTTTCAGTTTCTTATACTGAACACTAATAGAGATAATGCTCTTTTGTACAACCATGTCTAATTCATTTGCTTAGGTTGTGTCGTTGGACAATATAGATTAACAAACCAGAATATGTCTGTTGTTAATACTCATTTGAACTAGACAATAGCACAATTGTTGAGTGTAAGTTCTGGTAAATGAGCAAAGCTGATTTTAAAAGATGAGCAATTAACACTGTGAACACCCAGCCTTGAACAAAGAGGGAGAAAACGATGACATGTTCTTCCTTTTCAAAGACCAAATCATTTCTGTTTGTTAATTTGTCATTTTCATGCATGTATCCTGTGGTTTCATGCAAAGGTCTAGCACACATAGACACTCTAAACAAGGACAGCACAAACATCTAAGCTTTACAGTGGTACTAAGAGAGATTAGTATTCTCTTCACTCATACAATTGGCTGTAAGCAATAGGCACTGAATTATGGCCAAGGTTTATGCTCTAGGTAAAACTCCGAACCACATCTATCTTTCATGTTCTGTCAATATGTTCTGATAGAGGAAGGCCAAAACAGATGCTTGTTAAAAGAGCAGAGAATGAAGAGCGTGGAAGAATTTGACATTCATTTTTCATGATGATGAAAAAAAGATTCATTTGTCCTATACATATTTCAATATTTCAACATGGGCGAATGAAAAGTCTCAAAACCATGGTTATGAAATATAACCACTGTGTGTATTTTCTATATTATACTATTGTGTCAATAAGTTGTCAGAAAGAGTTGTCAGTAAAGAGTTGTCAGTAAGGGGTGAAAACCCATGGGCTTTTAGAAATGATGAAGTGGAGTAATGCATGAGTCCATTTTATAGCTAAAAATTTATAAACCAATAGGTAAAATAAAAACTATCAGATCACTTCTCAATATAGTGCAGAAATTACGACTGCTAAATGTGGAATGCATTCAGGTCTCACCACAAAAGTGAATGTTACATTTAATTTTGGCCTTTAAATCGAGGGTTTAATCAATATCGAAGAAAAGGAAAAAGGACTCTCTCTATTATTATTATTATTATTATTATTATTTTTTAATTTTTTATCTACTTCCTCAAACATTTAGTTAAACTCTCAAAGGCCTGAAAGTGTTTAATTTGAGTGGGAGGTGAGAGAGTGGGTTGTTTTCATGAAGCCATCAAAGAGAATGATTGGTAAAATAATCCACAATTACAGTGTTTCCATCCTGCAAAACAGAGCAAAAATGAATGCAGTGTTTCAGTGGATGGAAAAAAAGAAATTGGCGTAATGTTGAAGCCAGCTTTGCTAAAATGCTCCTGACTTGCTTTTTAAATGCTACTGTCTCTGAAGTCTCAATGCAAAACTGGCTGTCAGCCTCTACAGAGTGTGTCAGGACTGTTTTTGGTGTGTTTTGTTACCACCTCAGTGTGCCATTCTCTTCTGTGACCTCAGGTAGGGTGTCTGGTTAGTAGAGGGATACATTTTCTCGTGTCACTCTACTAACCAAAGAAAATCATGGAAGAAAATCTTGATAATTTGAATCAAAGGCACATGCAGGAGATGTTATTCTATGTTTTGGGCTACACGCATGTTGTGCTGGTTTGAAAAAATAAAAAAAAAGCAAGAAAAAAAACACCTTAATTATTTAAAATAACTGAAAATGTATTGAAACCATTGAAATAAAGTTTCCACATCTGCCTTAGCTATTGTGATTTAGTCCTTCAACAGTACTGTACATTTTCCGGGTACATTCTGAACTGTTCCTCACTTTGCGCTTGTCATCCATCAGATATTTTGTTTGAATTCTGTTCTTGATATTTCCCATCCTGCTTTACGATTCTCAACGGATTCCAGAGCCGAATTGTTGCACTCATAACTTTTAACTCGTTGGACATGCATCAGTGTAAAACCTTGGGTATAGTATCATGCTGAATATTCACCGCAAGTGTAGTTTGCAGATAGTTTACTTTGCTCAGCAGCATAAACGCCAATGCCCCCTAGCCCCCCTCCGAACCACTTAAGATTGCTGAACGCCCACATCACATTTAAATCCAAGAACACACTCATTCAACCCGAGCGTTTCCTTCCGTTTTTTCAAGCCCACTGCACAGGAGGGAGTCCATGCAGAAGGGATTTATTAAATTCGGCTATTGTACCTGCTGTAAGTGATAGATTTGGAGAGAACTAGCAAAACGGAACAAAAATAATAATCTCCCAAGCATGAGACATGACAAGTGAACAGCCATGAAAAAAAAGAAACGGGGACAGGAGAAAATTGGATTTTCAAGAATGCCTTGTTTCACAAAAAAGGAAAAAAATGACCAGTCAGAAGGTGTTAGTGAAGCAGACTGACTTTCATTAGTTGAGTCATTTAGCACTATTGAACCATGAAGATGGCTCAGTGATATTATGTTAACCTCCTGTTTCGCATGCAGAACGCAGATTAAATGTAATTAAAGGGCTTTTGTACATTCCGCACGGCTTCCGGACTGGTCAATTGATGAGTGGCAGGAAATATTCTGTGCTTTTTGTTGCGTGTGACATTTAGGTCCCGTCTGAGCATGTCTTTGCCTTACAGTACTTCAGGAAGTCGATACTGCGACTGTCTCTTTGTGACGCTGACGTCATTCACTTTGCATTGGGATTGTGGAAAAAAATAGCCATTGGTATTTGACATCAGTATTAGCGCATACTTTTGCTTTGTGCTTTTAGATCAATAAGGCTAGTGCTGTAAATGGAAAGGAAATGGAAGCAAAAAGAGGCCTGGAGACAGATGTCATCCCAAGTGTATTTGATAGATGAATGATCATGTTTGTTGCTCCATCCGTTTGGTTAGCCCACTGATCTGTTCATCAGGGGTTCACCGCCTAGTGCATTCGCAGCACGCCATGAGGAGCCATGAAAGCTCTTTAAAAAAATACAGCACGTATATAAACACGCAGTCTGGAAATAAAGCGATATGCAATTACGTAAACCACTCTTTAATGTCTGTTTGAACATTGAGAATGAAACTCAATCTTGATGCTGGAATATGTGTATATGTGGGGTTATAGTCCCTGCTGTTTTTTAGATGGTTTCACCCCTGTCGTTTCTTGTGCTCGAATTCTATTCAGGTCCAAGCATTTGTAAGCCACTGTGAAGTTTCAGAGAAATCTTCTGCACTCCAGCAGCGCATTCAATGTTTCTTTGTACGTTTCTGAAAGACAGGGAGACAGGGGCAGCCCTAGAAGTTCAGGACCATCATATCCCCCCTGGTAACTCACTCACCTCTGAATGCATCATCATTCCCACCCTGCTGAAAGCACTGGATCTGAGCAGAAAGCTCCCTGCTGGGTGGGTGAGTGAGTAGGCAATAGAGTGGACATGATTGACTCTCCTCTACTCTCTCGTCCCCCTGCTGCAGTCCGAAAGACAAGGAGAGACCTCTGTCTGCATTCCCTGCTCCTGTGCTAATTAAGGACTATTATCCGACACAGCAGGTAGTACCTGCAAGATAATTGTCTACAGCGACAACTAAATGTCCCGATCTGGAGGCTAAAGCGCTGGTGGTGGTAAAGGTCATTTGGGATTATATAGTCCGTTCATCTAATTAAAGCAAGCAGCCGCCGCAAGGCATGTGTTCATAATGAGGGTTTTTGGTGGTTAATTTTTGAGGTTTTGCATTACTGATGACTCTTTTTTCCAACACGTTTTGAACATGAATCTGGTTCACCAAATCTTAAAGGCAAAGTCACCTAGAAATGAAAATTGTGTCATTGTTTAATCACCCTTGTGTTGTTTCAAAGCTGTATCACTTTAAAGGATACATTTAGAATAAATACTCTTTTCCATGCAATCCCAAGAAATGGGGACTGGAGCTTTTAAACTCATAAAATGGTCACAAAAGCACCATAAAAATACCACAAGAGTAGTCAAATGTACTCCGCTTACAAGCACTATGTTTTATGTCCTCTGAAGCCATGCAATTTTAGGTTTTGGTTTTGGTTCACTGAACATGTTGCACTATAGTGGGCTGTTAATTGTTGCAACCAGATTGAATCTGTGAGACTCGATTCTAGAATCAATCAGAGTGGTTGAATCAATTGATTCATTCAATAAGAAAGTCAGACTCAACAGAATGATTTGTCACTAATCATGAACATGCCAAGGAGAACCAGTAAATGCTGACTTAAAATGTGTCTGTGTTGCCCTACAAAGATGGGGTGTGTCTTCAGAAGACTTGCAATATAGAGTACAATTGTATTGATATTTTGTAATACAATTAATTATGGTGCTTTTTGTAGTTTTGGAGCTTGATGCCTCAGTCTTCATTCACTTCAATTACATCTGAGTGACCAGGATCTTCAAATGTTCATCATGAGGTAGAGTAATTCATTTTGTGTGTACTATCAAAGACTATTATTTAAAAAACCCAAAACAGCATTGTCCATATGGAGGGGGAAACTGCTTTATTTTAATGTAGTCATTTTCTTCTGCAGTGGAACAGAATTGACATAAGAGGTTTGTTTTGTCTTGGTGTTTTTTTTTTTTTTTTTTTTTTTTTTACTTTTAAATAAAAGTATTTCACATCTGATATTTTTCTTATATTTCTTATTTCTTACTTAGAACAATGTGTAAATCATTCAGCTATTTCTATATCTTTACATTTATTGCTTTCCTTTACAACATACAACAGTTGTAATAAGTGACACATTGAGCTGTAGCTTGACTTGGGTTGGCCTGAGCTATTCATCTGTTTAATTTCCGTTTCAGATAATGAAAGACAACTTCTTCACCAAGTGTGTGTTTTTAGAACAATAATTGTCATTGCCTCCTTGTTGATGAAGAAACAACCTATTATGTGCCACATAAAACACCCACTCTTTGCCAACTACTATCTGCTGTATTCAGCTGAGACTGGAGTAGGCCTACTGCCACTTTTTCTTTTCACTGTTTTAGTTGAACAGATATAAATGTACAGCATATCTGTATAAATACACATCCACATGTCAGTCACACATTAAATGCATTTCATTTAAAATTGCACGTCTATTTATTAATTTACTTTGGTGAGTAACCGTGTAAGAGGCTTACATGTAGCATGTGTAACATGGAGACTATTATAGCGAGGCAAATCTGTCTTTTTATAAACCTGTGAAAGCTTATTTGATGTAATTGAAGTGGTGTTGTGTGTTTGGCCATACAGTCGACCACTCACTCATTCATGCTAATATGCTCCAGGTGCCTATTCTCCTGCCTCTACGATATCATGAGTTGAGACAGACTTATTGATCTGGCAAGATTGATCTGGACATAGATGATACAGCAACATTACGTGATTTATTCAAGTTCTAATATCTTGAGGCAGGTTAGTCCCACCAGACACTGTTCCATTGGCATGCCATTCTTTAATCATTGAGGATATCAGAGGATCGTTAAAAAAGTGCAAAATCTTCTTCTCTAGTTATCAAAAGGTAGCCACTGTACATTTCACTTATACTAATTTGTGCATGTGATGTCAACGCGCGTTTGAACTTCACTGATCTATTCACAATGTGTTAAATTATGTGCATGCAATTTACAGGTAGTATCTACATATATTTAACCCGATACAAAGTCTTACACTAGGGTCTTAGTTTGTGGATTTCTTCTTGCCTCAAATCTTTTCATCCAAAATTTCAGATCTCGATATACTTACGAAAAACAGCTCTTTAGCATCTGGCATTTTGTACAGAACCATCTGATCAACCCTGTTCTTCCACAAGGACATTCAGCAACCGCTCTCTGTGCAGTGATTGAGAGATTGCTCAAACTGTGCGGTTTCCATTGCTCTGTTCCAAAACCTAGTGAACTGCATATGGAAGTGTCGTTTTAAGACATCATAGGCACTGTTGCAGAGCAAAAACTATTCCAAAAGGTTGGCAACTTAATTATGCTGCCGCCTAAAATACCCTAATTTTAGACAAATGTTATGTATCTTCCAAATTTATATAAATCTCATTACATTTTATTTACAGTACATTTCATTCCTTTCCATAGACATAGTGTTCTTTCACACATTAATTGAAAAAACAAAAACAAAAAACAGACGGACGGACAGCTAGATAGATGAATGGATAGACAGGCAGACAGAGATAGACAGATTGATACTTAGTTACTTTTTATGGAAAGTAATGTTACATTACTTTTGCCTTACTTTTTATCACCTGGGCTGGGCTTGCTTGTTTGTTTGTAATAAAAAATAAACGTTTTTTGGGCAAATGTAAACGCCCTTTCAAACCAAAAGTGAAACGAATAAGCCTCAGGCTGAAGGAAATGCAAATTCACGCCTTTACAGAGTGTAATATTCTGACTTTGCTTTTCACTATTTTTATTTTGAGATGAGTAAATGCCTGTTCACATTCAGTCTAAAATCATCATGTTTACACAGCGCACACAGTTCCTCAGCACTTACTCCTGTGGACATGGGAATAGGAGAGGTGTCAGTCAAAAATTGTGAAAGCAAACTAGCTTGCGTTACTAATTTGAAAAAGTAACTCCGATATTTTGTTGGAAATTTAAAAGTAATGCTATACTTTACTTTACTAGTTACTTAAAAAATTTATCTGATTACGTAAATTACTTTACTTGTAATGCGTTACCCTCAGTGCTTCATTTGTAAATAAATATTTTCCCGATCAAAAACAGCAATTATCAAGGCACTGTGACACTGACCATATACCGTAAGTTTTCCCGGAACGGGCAATGACTTCACTAAACAGTGACGGCACAACTGTAAGAGCATCGTTCACAAGTTTCTGGACAGCCCTAACTACAGCCTAGTGTATCATTCTGCCACGTATATAGCTACGTTGAGACCAAAAATCATTCAGTTGATCAATGATATTCTCTCACCGATGACATTGTTGCCTTTTCCATTCGATTCATTCCATCAATTCATGATTCTGACTGATCTAACTCCCGTTGCTCGTCTCTCCTGATATCCTTATTAGCAGTTCCATCTTCGGGATCTCTTTTTCTCAGAAAACACCATCACCTCGTGGATATGGAAAATTAAAATATGCTTGACTGACTTTTTGGCGATATTATCTTATTTAGAGTATATACACTCTCTCCAAACAATACTCTTTACTGCGTGCATAACAATAAGCAAGCACCAACCAATGATAGTGATTTTGAACAATAATCAAGCTTTTGCCTAGCTCTCATCAGCTGACTCTGAGCTGATCCACATCTACCTATAAGAATATGACGCACGCCTATCATAGAATCCAAATATAAGCTCCTTCGGCATTTTCAATAGCTTCCGCGTTTCTCAGGAGCTAATTAAATGGCAAAATTCAGCAGGCAAAACCACATCATCTCATTAGGAATCGTGCAATCGGGAATTTAGCGAGAGGAATTCATTCCCCACACATATTTTACCTCAGATTCATTCAAGTTCGTGAACTTGAGCACGTATCTTGTTCTTGGAAACATGCTTGTTCTTAAGGCTATCCAGCCCGTTCTCATCCCAAGGCGTAATATAATGACGCTTTTGCCAAAGCGTCTATATCGAACGCGCATGGCACCCTTTAGCGTCAATATGAGACGCCGATATATATGGGTCAGAAGGCGCCTCCTAGCGGTCTAACCCTAACCCTACACCATACCTAAACCTACCCATCTCTCTGCGTGTTATATTGACGCTAAAGGGTTCCATGGGCGTTGGATTTAGACGCTTTGTCAAAGTGTCAGAATATGACGCCTTGGGATGAGGATGCGTTGGGCTATCTAACCTTGATGTTATTGAAACACGCTTGTTCATGTCTATCTGGTTGCTATTGGAAACGTACTTGTTCTTAAGGCTATCTAGCCTAGTCGTATTGGAACATGCCTGTGTTTTAGGCGTATCTAGTGTCATTGCCAACATGCTGTGCTAAGCTTATCCAGGTATCATCAACATGCTTGTCGTTGTTCAGCAACATTGCTTATCGGCAATGTACTTGTTGCTTTTGGCAAATGTTATCGAATAAAATGCTTGTACTTAGGCTTCTAGTATTATTGCCGCACACTGTACTAAGCGACATGCTGTGGTAATTAAAGCGTTGTTTAAGGCTATCTGGTTGCATTGTAAAAAATGCTTGTTTCTTTATGTTATCCGATTAAATTGCAACAAAGTTAGCATATGCTTGTGGCTTAAAGCTTATCGGTAACATGCTTGTGCTAAATACACAGTAGTTAAGTTTCAACACTAACCAACATTGTAGTTTGATGATCCCGTGAAGGAGTGTGGAATCATGGGAGTCGTCATCTTCACAGCGATGGAATCATCGCGACGGGAGCAGAAATCATGTTCATGAACAAGGGAATCACTGTATTTCATTGCTTAGCTGCGCACTTTCAAAATAAAAGTCCCGATCTCACGACACGAACAATGCTCTATTCCAAAGTATCACTTCTCTATTAAAATGAACAAATTAAAGAAAAAAAAAATGTTCGCCCAGAATCACAAAATGGACAACATGCGATTGTTTAATCAGTTATATATAAAAAATTGGTTTTGTTTTGGGGCGTTATTGCTGCTCTCCTTGTTCTTATCCATGCTAGGCTGCATGAATGTGCAGGGAGTTATTGCCCAGAACAGAACCATACCACCAATACCTGTATGCTAACTGTGTCACGTGTTTAGTTCTGTGTTTTTGTATTTGGGTTCATGTTTAGTGGTCATGTGTTTAGTCATGTGGTTTTGTAATGTTCTTGGTTAATTGTTCCCTGCGTGTTAATACTCTTCCCAGGTGTTTCCCATTGACCACACCCTCTCGTTATCATGTTAGCTTATTTAAGCCTGTGTGTCTTGTGTAGTCTTTGTGAGTGCTTAATGTTCGTGAGCTGGTTGTTCTGTCCTGACCTTGTTTCTTGTTCCTGAGTTCACGTTTCTGTAGTTTGAGTTTGTATGTTTAATAAATACTGCAAATGGATCCTACTCTCTTGTTCACTTCAACCGGCCGTGACAGAAGCACTCACCAGACAAAGGATCCAGCAGTTTTTTGCTCCCGGCAGGAGAATCGTCCGATGGATGAGTATGTGCGGGAGTTTTGTGAATTTTGCCAGGAGGTGGATATTGAGGACGCTGCTTTGAAGGACATGTTTGGTCGGGGAATCGACAAGTTCCTTTATTCACTTATGCCGTTCAATACCCCGCAATACACACTGGCACAGTATGTTGGCTTTGCCCTTTTCATAACCAACTCACCACTCAATGTGGGTTCGGTTCAAGGGGAGCCCCACAAGCTCACTTTATTCCCGAAAACGGTGATCGCGGCGGAGGAAGCTGTCCCGGTGATCGCGGCGGAGGAAGCTGTCCCGGTGATCGCGGCGGAGGAAGCTGTCCCGGTGATCGCGGTGGAGGAGGCTGTCCCTGAGATCGCGGTGGAGGAGGCTGTCCCTGAGATCGCGGTGGAGGAGGCTGTCCCTGAGATCGCGGTGGAGGAGGCTGTCCCTGAGATCGCGGTGGAGGAGGCTGTCCCTGAGATCGCGGCGGAGGAAGCTGTCCCTGAGATCGCGGCGGAGGAAGCTGTCCCGGTGATCGCGGTGGAGGAGGCTGTCCCTGAGATTGCGGTGGAGGAGGCTGTCCCTGAGATTGCGGTGGAGGAAGCTGTCCCTGAGATCGCGGCGGAGGAAGCTGTCCCGGTGATCACGGTGGAGGAAGCTGTTCCGGAGATCGCGGCGGAGGAAGGTTTTCCCGAGATCGAGGGGGAGGAGGCTGTCCCTGAGATCGCGGCGGAGGAACCTGTCTCCGAGATCGCCGCAGAGGAGGTTGTCCCTGTGATCGCGGCAGAGAAAGCTGTTTTTGAGATCACGGCGGAGGAAGCTGTACCTGGGAGCGCGGAGGAGGCCGTCCCTGGATTCGTTGCGGAGAGCGAGGTCGACTCTGTTCTCGAGCACGCCGTGGAGGTCGCTTGCGGGTTTGTTCCCGAGCACGCCGTAGAGGTCGCTCGAGAGTCGGTCTTGGAGCACGTCATGGAGGTCATTCTCAGACTTGACCCGGAACAGGTGGTAGAGGGCGCCACTGAGTTTGTTCCTGAACTGCCTGCCCCGCCCTGGTTTCAGGCACAGTTTATTTCATTGTCTTGTCCCTCCCACCTCCCTCTTGGACTCCCTCTGTGTCACCACCACCCGGGACTTATGTTTGTGGAGCGTCTGGTATCCGCTCCATAGAGGGGGGATTCTGTCACGTGTTTAGTTCTGTGTTTTTGTATTTGGGTTCATGTTTAGTGGTCATGTGTTTAGTCATGTGGTTTTGTAATGTTCTTGGTTAATTGTTCCCTGCGTGTTAATACTCTTCCCAGGTGTTTCCCATTGACCACACCCTCTCGTTATCATGTTAGCTTATTTAAGCCTGTGTGTCTTGTGTAGTCTTTGTGAGTGCTTAATGTTCGTGAGCTGGTTGTTCTGTCCTGACCTTGTTTCTTGTTCCTGAGTTCACGTTTCTGTAGTTTGAGTTTGTATGTTTAATAAATACTGCAAATGGATCCTACTCTCTTGTTCACTTCAACCGGCCGTGACAAACTGTCAATCGTATTTGACGATAGAAATATATATGCTGAGTGCCAGTGTGCATACTCAGTCACCATGGAATGCAGTAGTTTCTGCCGGATCGTTTACAAACAATGCCGGAATGCGAACATTCTAAATCGGACATTTTCCGATACAGGATTCGGCTCAAATTAAGCACTGGTTACACCCAACACTCTTAATAAGTAACTAAGAATGTTTGAGTGTGTGCAGTTTACGTTGCAGAACAAAATGCTCAAGTGTCATCTAGTTGTTTACTGCAGACCTTATTTTACTCATAAATTAAAAAACACATTTTAAAACCCAATAGGAAAATCAGTGGCAAATTAGTTTTCTGGGTTTTGGTGTCATCCCTGCACCACTCTATTAGGTTCCACAGCTTATGTTGGTAGTATACATGAAGTATGCAACAAAACAGCTCTCTAGGTTTTGGAACAGTGCTTATTTCTCAGTGACAGTGGCACCAGTATTTTAGCAAGGTTTCTTGTGAAAATGAATCTAACACTCTGAGATTTGAGGGCGGTGGCTGTTTGTGCTGATGATGGTCAGTGGTTCCTCTCAGGCTGCAGTCTGCAAACCCATCTGTCCAGAAATTGACAGCCAGTGAGCATAGGAGCAACACAGCAGCTGTCCGATAATGAGCGCCCCCCAACCCCCTCCGCATCAAGACATCAAACACTAACAGATAGATAATTGAACCGGGGAATAGATGTGAAATTAGCCTTTTAAGGTACTTCTCTTAGTCACTGTCTCTCTTGATGTACACATTAAATGAAATCCTCACATCTCTGTGAGCTTTATATGCATAAATACTTGTGTTTAGTCGTTTTGTCAATATATTATTGACTAAATAAAATGTGTCTGCTTTAAAAATCTCTTGGTGGTGCATGACCTGTTTGTTTGTGTGTTGTCTTTGTGCTATCCTGCCTGGTTGGAGAAGGATTGATATTATTGCCGCAGGAGGTGAAGTGAAGGGACACAAACAAAGGGCCCTGGCTTTGCTCCCAGAGGGATGCAGGGCAAAACCACTTCAGTTCACACTGGGCCACAATGACTTCCAGTGAACCCAGGATGGAAAGGACTTTTTATTAAGAAGAGCTCCAAAAGAGTAGTTCATTTATTATTTACAGGTAGCTGTGTGTTGTAAAAATGTGCATGAATGAGTTTTCTTTGGGCTTCTTTATTAAAGAAAAAAAAAAAGAGGAAAAGAAAATCAGCCTGTGACATTTAGGTTTTGTTACAGTTGAGAGTGCCTTTCTTTCCCATTTGAGGTCTTGGAAGGACAAAGTGAAATGAAATGAAACAAAGGGGGAAAACAATAATTCTTACTATCCGAAGACCGGAGAGGAAAGGTTACTCTCAAATTTGCTTCGCTCTTGCCGTATCCTTGAGGAAAATAGAACTCAGATTTGATCACAGAGAGTATTGTCAAAGCAGAGAAGTCTTAATTGTTATGGGCAGAATACTTTTGGTTTTGTTCAGTCAGTCAGTAATATAATACAACTTGATAGAGGTTAACATTGAACAATTGGGGAAAGATACTGTTTTAGTTGACACTGAAATTTTAAAAGTTCTTATTAGAGTAGCAATTATGACTGACTGTACATTTTCATGCTTATATTACAAAGTAAATAAATATGCATAAAATACATTTTGATTTGAATTATTTTAGATGTTTTACCTATCCCTTACAAAAGAATCAGCCTAATGTTGAAGCTCTCTGATGTATTTTTTCTGATGTATTGGGGGGTGGGTATCTGGTGTATCTGTTGTGACCACAATTTGCCTCACGCAGTGCAACAGATCTCATTCGCATAGAGTTGATCAGGTTGTTGATTGTGGCCTGTTGAATGTTGGTCCACTCCTCCTCAATGGCTGTGCAAAGTTGCTGGATATTGGCAGGACCTTGAACACGCTGCCGTATACGCCGATCCAGAGCATCCCAAACATCTCAATAGGTGACATGTCTGGTGAGTTTCCTGGCCATGCAAGAACTGTGAGGTTTTCAGCTTCCAGGAATTGTGTACAGATCCTTGCAACATGGGGCCGTGCATTATCATGCTGCAACATGAGGTGATGGTAGTGGATGAATGGCACAACAATCTGAGGATCTCGTCACGGCATCTCTGTGCATTCGAAATGCCATCAATAAAATGCACCTGTGTTCGTTGTCCATAACATATGCCTGCCCATACCATAACCCCACCGCCACCATGGGCCACCTGATCCACAATGCTGACATCAGCTCACCCACACGACGCCATAAACTCTGTCTGCCATCTGCCCTGTGCAGTGAAAACCGTGATTCATCCTTGAAGAGAACACCTCTCCAAAGTGCAAGATGCCATCAGTGTGAGCATTTGCCCACTCAAGTCGATTGCTACGACGAACTGCTGTCAGGACGAGACCCCGATGAGGACGACGAGCGTGCAGATGAGCTTCCCTGAAACGATTTCGGACAGTTTGTGCAGAAATACTTTGGTTATGCAAACCAATTGTTGCAGCAGCTGTCCGGGTGGCTGGTCTCAGACGATCTTGGAGGTGAAGATGCTGGATGTGGAGGTCCTGGGCTGGTGTGGTTACACGTGGTCTGAGGTTGTGAGGCCGCTTGGATGTACTGCCAAATTCTCTGAAATGCCTTTGGAGACGGCTTGTGGTAGAGAAATTAACATTTATTGCACGGGCAACAGCTCTGGTTGACATTGCTGTAGTCAGCATGCCAATTGCACGCTCCTTCAAAACTTTCGACATTTGTGGCATTGTGCTGTGTGATAAAACTGCACATTTTAGAGTGGCCTTTTATTGTGGCCAGCCTAAGGCTGCGTTTACACTTGGCATTAACATGCGATCACCGTTATCCGATCAAGCAGATCAGATCATTAGCCAATCAGGACACGGTGCGTTTACATTTGTTCATATTAAGTAGCCTCTGTATCTGGATAACCGATCGGATTTCTGTTTTTGCATAATATTTCAATAAGGTCAGTAGCCAAAATAAGAGTAGCCTAAAGATGATACAAATTAAGCAATGTCCCAATGTACTTTCCTATGCAATCTCCAGTCTTATATCAAATTACGTTTTTGAATGAAGGAGAGCTGATCATACAAAAATAACTGGGTTGATCATAAGTCACATCATCGATCATCAGGGTTTAAGCAGGCCCGTCGGAACAGGACAGGCAAACCAAGCAATTGCTTGGGGCGCCGAGCTGGACTGGGGCCCCAAGACAACGACTGTTTAAGAATAAAATGCAACGACAAACTGTGAGCGCCCCTTTGATAGTCAATGCAGCAAAGTGCAATGACACTGTTATCGGAATCCCCCTCAAGGGGGCCCTCTCAGTTGTCGCTGACAGCAGCCAGCCAACCACGCGATCTCTGCTGCCGGCAAAATACAAACCTCCTCGGCAGTCATCATGAAGCGGAATTATGCTTCAGGATTAGGAAGCCAGAAAAGAAAGAAGAGAAAGGAAGAGAAGGATAAGAAAAATACCAGATAGTGGTAAAGTGATAAATTACACTGCATAAAAATAGCTCTACTTGTCTTGTACAAATGGTGTAATTTTGCAGCAGGTAACGTTAGGCTAGCAAAAATATGTTTATGTTAGCTACCTGCCTGACGGCAAATGCTGCTTGTAACGAACAGTTAGTGTAATTTTTTTTCCGAACGGATGGAATATGGTTAACGTTACATACTGTAATATGTTTTTTAACGTTTTAAAGGAACACTCTGACTTTTTGGGACTTTAGCCTATTCACCTTATCCCCCAGAGTTAGATAAGTCCATACATACCTTTTTCATCTCCGTGCGTGCTATAAGTCTGTTTGAGGCACCCACCGCTAGCCTAGCTTAGCACAAAGACTGGATGTAAATGGTTACAGCTAGCATACTAATCCAAATAAGTGACCCGTGGTGAGGAGCAGAGAGCGCGTCTCGGGTGCTGCGGTTATCACTCCGCCCAAGTAGCAGTGCTTCGCCTTCAGAGAATATAGTTCCCTGTATTTATACGGTTAAAATATGTCTGTGTCTCATGTGACTTTGTTTTTTGTACACTCTGTGACTATACAAATCACAACATGTAAATAGGAAAATGTTTGCGTTATTTTGTCACTTATTTGGATTAGTATGCTAGCTGTAACCATTTACATTCAGTCTTTGTGCTAAGCTAGGCTAGCGGTGGGTGCGTCAAACAGACTTATAGCACGCACGGAGATGAAAAAGGTATGTATGGACTTATCTAACTCTGGGGGATAAGGTGAATAGGCTAAAGTCCCAAAAAGTCGGAGTGTTCCTTTAAGGAAGACGCAGATCCGTTTATCTTATTTAATGACATGACATTGCTATAGCTTTGTAATAGGTTTTGATGAAAGTGGCATAGCATGCTATACTAACTTTTCCACCGTGATAATCTATTTACCAATGGGGGTTAGTAAAACCACACAATAAATTCCGTGCATCAAACATTAGCTTGGGATGTTTTTAAGCATTGGTAGTGAAAGCAGCATCCCTTCCCTTCTAATATCAAAATATCGAAATGCTTAAGTTTTCGGTAACACTTTATAATAACCATCATTAATAGATGGTAAATTGTTAGTTATTTAATATTTAGTTAATTGACATTTAACTGTTAGCAAACAGTCTTTTTACTTAATAAATAATTTGTAACCTTACCCATCTATAAACATTATTTAACCTGAAAAAGGCAGAGGAACATGATTTTTTCATAGCTTATGTCACTGTATTTTTTTTTTTTTTTTATGCACAGTATATTCAACAGCAGTATTTGCACTGTAAACCTTTTTTATTCATATAAAGTGTGGGTGCACTTAAACTGTATGGGGGGGGGGGGTGGTGGGGTGCAATGGCTATATTAACAGAAATGGGAGATTAATAAACATGCTGAAACAACAAAAACATTCAACATTTAAAACATTAAAAAATAAAAAGTGTATTCCCATTATTCCTCTGGCAAAGCAGCGCACGCTCTTCATTAAGATCTCATGATTCACAGCTGTGATTGTACAGGCGTTCGCCTCGTTCAGATAATGTTGCACAATTAAAATGAAAAAAATGACACACACAGTGTTTTAAATATTGACGTTTATTTGCAAGGTTCAAATGTGTTTAATTTATTGTCTAAACTGCGTCTGGTCATTATTTTCTGACAGCACTTTGGGAGACTGGGCGGGGATTTAAATGACTTGCACCTGTGAATGCAGACACGATGGCTGGATTGCGTTTACATTACACTGAGATCCGATCACAATGCCTCCTCGACTACCTCTGAACCAGGACACGCTGATCGGATAACATTCCGATCAGAAACGCGTTTACACTTGTCTTTTCAATGTGTATGTGGACAACATCCAGAAACAGGTCGCATGTTAATGCCAAGTGTAAACGCAGCCTTAAGCCTGTTTTATGCTTCTGCGTCGAATCGACGGCGTACCCCCGCAGAGCCCTCTGCGTCGCCGCGAACCCCTCTCCGACCCCTACTCCGTAGCTCGACGTGCACCTCCAAAAAATTTTAACTACGCGTCAAGGCGACGCAGACCGCAAGGGCTGTGATTGGTCAGATTCAACGCGATGCAACGCAACCTGACGCAGAACCATAAAACGGCCACGACGCCGTAGGGGTTACGGCGTAGCTACGCCGTGGAGTTGACGCAGAAGCATAATGAGGCCTTAAGGCACACATGTGCAACAATCATGCTGTCTAATCAGCATCTTGATATGCCACACTTGTGAGGTGGATGGATTATTTCAGCAAAGGAGAAGTGCTCACTAACACAGATTTAGACAGATTTGTGAATAATATTTGAGAGAAATAGGCCTTTTGTGTACATAGAAAAAGTCTTAGATCTTTGAGTTCAACTCATAAAAAATGAGGGCAAAAACAAAAGTGTTGCGTTTATAATTTTGATCAGTGTGTGTAGGCCTATATATATACACTCACCGGCCACTTTATTAGGTACACCTGTCCAACTGCTCCTTAACACTTAATTTCTAAGCAGCCAATCACATGGCGGCAACTCAGTGCATTTAGGCATGTAGACATGGTCAAGACAATCTCCTGCAGTTCAAACCGAGCATCAGTATGGGGAAGAAAGGTGATTTGAGTGACTTTGAACGTGGCATGATTGTTGGTGCCAGAAGGGCTGGTCTGAGTATTTCAGAAACTGCTAATCTACTGGGATTTTCACGCACAACCATCTCTAGGGTTTACAGAGAATGGTCAGAAAAAGAAAAAACATCCAGTGAGCGGCAGTTCTGTGGGCGGAAATGCCTTGTTGATGCCAGAGGTCAGAGGAGAATGGCCAGACTGGTTCGAGCTGATAGAAGGGCAACAGTGACTCAAATAACCACCCGTTACAACCAAGGTGGGCAGAAGAGCATCTCTGAACGCACAGTACGTCGAACTTTGAGGCAGATGGGCTACAGCAGCAGAAGACCACACCGGGTGCCACTCCTTTCAGCTAAGAACAGGAAACTGAGGCTACAATTTGCACAAGCTCATCGAAATTGGACAATAGAAGATTGGAAAAACGTTGCCTGGTCTGATGAGTCTCGATTTCTGCTGCGACATTCAGATGGTAGGGTCAGAATTTGGCGTCTACAACATGAAAGCATGGATCCATCCTGCCTTGTATCAACGGTTCAGGCTGGTGGTGGTGGTGTCATGGTGTGGGGAATATTTTCTTGGCACTCTTTGGGCCCATTGGTACCAATTGAGCATCGTTGCAACGCCACAGCCTACCTGAGTATTGTTGCTGACCATGTCCATCCCTTTATGACCACAATGTACCCAACTTCTGATGGCTACTTTCAGCAGGATAATGCGCCATGTCATAAAGCTGGAATCATCTCAGACTGGTTTCTTGAACATGACAATGAGTTCGCTGTACTCAAATGGCCTCCACAGTCACCAGATCTCAATCCAATAGAGGATCTTTGGGATGTGGTGGAACGGGAGATTCGCATCATGGATGTGCAGCCGACAAATCTGCGGCAACTGTGTGATGCCATCATGTCAATATGGACCAAACTCCCTGAGGAATGCTTCCAGCACCTTGTTGAATCTATGCCACGAAGAATTGAGGCAGTTCTGAAGGCAAAAGGGGGTCCAACCCGTTACTAGCATGGGGTACCTAATAAAGTGGCCGGTGAGTATATATATATATATATATATATATATACATATATAAATTTGTACTTTTATTAAGCAAGGATACATTAAGTTGATCAGAAGTGACAGTAAAGACATTTATAATGTTACAACATTTCTATTTTAAATAAATGCTGTTCTTTTGAAATTTTTATTCATCAAAGAATCTTGAAAAAAAGTATCATGGTTTCCACAAAAACATTAAGCAGCACAACCATTTTAAAACATTGTTAACGGGATAATTCACCCAAAAATTAAAAATCTGTCATTAATTACTCACTCACTCTCTTATAGTTCCAAACCCGTAAGACTTTAGTTCAACTTCACAAATGAAAATATCTTTAATGAAATCTGAGAGATTTCAGCTGCGCAATTACCACTTTAATGCTTCAAAAAGTTCATTAAGAGATGGTAAAACTAATCCATATGAATTGAGTGGTTTAGTTCAAAATGTTCTGAAGAGACACAATCGCTTTATAATGAACAGACTGAATTTAGTTTTACATCCTGTTCTGAAGATAATCGAAAGTCTTACAGGTTTGGAACGACATGATGGTGAATTTTCATTTTTGGGTGAACGATCCCTTTAATAATTAGAATGTTTTCTTGAGCACCAAATCATCAAATCAGAATGATTTCTGAAAGATCATGTGACACTGAAGACTGGGATAAGGATGCTAAAACTTTACCATCACAGGAATAAATTACATTTAAAAATATATTCCATTAGAAAAATCAATAAGATTATTTGACAGGTTTACTGTATTTTAGATCAAATGACTGCGAAATATAAGAGACTTCTTTAAAAAACATAAAATCTTGCTGACCCCAAACTTTTGAATTGAAGTATGTCACCACTGGATGCTGCAATTGATCAGAATCTGGTATTCCAGAGATCTCTGCAAGAAATGAAATTAATACGTTTTACAGTAGTGGTATTTGTGGTATTACTTGTCATCATGGACATACTTTCAGCTGGAGTAACCGAATTAAACCTTGCAACAACGTAAAATGTGTATTCAAGAATTCTGAATAGTCTTTAATAAGACAACCACTAGACAAACGTGTAAAGGCTTTTTCCTTTAGGACTGCCATTACCGCTGACTGGACTCCTCTTTGCATGACTGCCAGTGAGATAATGATACCATGCTTGGCCCTATTTCAAGAGCCACTCCAAGCTTTTCCCATTTGATGACCTTTCACCTCCCCGCCATCACAAATCAAACAAGTCGGAAAGCGTGAAAGAGCCAAATTAAGTTGTTCTGCTGGACATGAAACACTAATCACTTTTTGATATATTGAGTGGTTTCAGTACGCTTCAATAAAACATTATTCTTAGGGTCAGAAGGGTCCCAGGGGAGAAAAAAATGAACCTTGACCCTTCCTCTGAAGTTCACAGAGCGAGTCCTTTTGTCAGTCTACTAAAACTCTCTCTGCTCTTCAGGGCAATGCATTTACACATGGTGCAAAGTGAGTTTCTACATACTTGATGTGAAAACGGGCTCAGCCTGTCAATGAAAGCTCTTATTATGCATTGAAACCTCAGAAGATCATGCAAGGTTACAGCACTAGAGCAGTGCTCTCAAATCTCCCACAACCGCTTTAGTACATCAAAAATAGTGGGAAGAAGCAACGGCATCTGAACATGAAATAAAAATGCAGTTTTGAAGTTTTCACCAGAAGGTCTATCTGCTTGCACATAAAATGATCATTAGATTTAGTTACTGATACACAATGACTGCAGTGATCTTTTGTCCCCTTTTCACTCATCAGGTGTCCTGTGTGTTTACCACTTCAAAAGCAGTTCTGGCCCTTTAAGCATCGCCCCCCTAAGACATTCATGGTTGGGTCCAACCAAGCACCAACTCTGATCCAAGAACCATCACTTTTGTGGAAAAGGTGTATTAGATGAGAAATATCCAGCTCTTCTCCCCCTTTTGTTCTGCTTTTCTGTGCTGACACCTCATGGAACCGCCAATCCAACAATTGCCAAAATAAATGTAATGTTTTCAACTTAATGACTGGAGTGTACCAGAGCTGGTTATTTGTTTATTTTTATTTTTGGTGGAGGTAGGATATAAACCCGTTTGGCTAATGTTGGGTACACACCTAAAGATAATTGGGCTGATTTTGGGCCGATTTCCCCCCTTCCGACAATCCTAGCTATGTCCCGATTATCTTGATGGTTTTAAAGATTATCTTATCAGATTTTCCTGTGGTGTGAGGTGTGTTAAGAGTGTCCGAACCTGCTCGGAAGAACATCGGAGCTGCCCCGATCGCGAATCCAACATGTTGAATATTTACGATCAGAAATCCTGATGTGTGTGGGGAACCCCGAGGACAAACGCGCGCACGCTCTGGAGATTATCACGTGAAACGAAACAAAATCCAATAGAAAGCGAGATGATGCAAGACGGAAGCATAACAAACGCAGTTGTGTGTGTGTGAGAGAGAGAGAGAGAGGGAGAGAGAGAGAGAGAGAGAGAGAGAGAGAATTAACCATGGTTTTATTATAGGCGTATTGAACATTTGTATAAACAAATAAATACTATAGTTAGAATTTTTCTTAGCAAAAATTATGGTTAATTTGTGGTTATTATGGTTTAACTACAATATCCATTTTTTATTTGAATAGTGAAACCATGGTTGAGAGACAGGGCCAGCGTGTGTGCATTACCACAAACTTTATCTGAGAAGTTCACTAAATTCCCGCCGTCTCCACAACTTTACCTAAACCCTTTTCTTTTTTTTTCCCTGTAAATTTCCTATGAAAATCATTCCAAACACTATCATCGCAATTTCTTCCTGCATATTGTCCACCATACGTATTCTGAAGTCTCGCGAGATTTTACGAGATTTCCTGTGTTCACAGTCAAGACTCGGGTTGAAAATCTGTTAGTGTGAGGTGTGCTGTCTTTGTCACATCATGGCACACCACACACTATAGGAGCAAAACAGTTCAATCTAGGATTTTTTGTCCTCATGTTTGTGGTCTATCATATTTTGAAAATCTTATAAGATGTAAAAAATCTTGTGGTGTGTACCCAGCATAGGCTGTTTTCTATCTTACACTGTAAATGCCATTTCTTGAATATTATTTTTGAGGGACTGAGTGATACGGGTGGTTGCAGGAAGACAGAACAAGATGAAGGTAACTTTTCAACACAAAGGTTTAATAATGATGATGATGATGATCAAAATACAGCAGAACAGGCAGCAACACACTATTTACAACAGAGATGGAACCAAGACTGTCTGAACAAATGGAACTTAAATGCAATACACAGATGACAATGATTAACGAAACACAGGTGATACTGCTGAACTGATAATGACAGTGAAGATGACAGGTGACGTGAATACAAGCAGACAAGTCCCAAATGAAAACAAACTAAACCAAACACCACTGACAGATATGATTTATCATTCTGAAGTAGAATTTCATCTGTCATTGGTTTGTCCATTGCTTAATTTATGCATTTGTTCATTCATTCATTAATTTAGCATTTCACCAGGGCTGCAGACAAAAGATCAGCATCTCAAAGGGTAAATATTGTATTGAAACCATCAGAGATTCCTCTTCAGTGTTATTTTAGCATTTGGTTATTTATTATAAATGCATTTTTTTGTAAATTTTGGTAACACTTTATATTACGACCCGCAAACAACTGCGTAAGTAAACCGAAATTACGGTGTATGTTTCTGTAATTATAGTGTACTTCCTTGTAGGTATAAGGGAACAATATGTTAAGTTTTGTAAGTATGTAAGCACATGATAAAAATGAATTTATTGGCTATTTATTGGGAATTTATAGTTTCTTACTAAACTACTTAACGTTAAGCCAAAAAAATTGTTTAATTTAAAACATACCATACTTAGTACTTACCTTATCACATTGTATTGTAATGACACTTAAATGTCAGGGCAAATATACTGTGTAATTAAAACGTTTTTTTTGTTTTGTTTTCATAATAAGAGTACCTTTCTCTGTAGTTACTGTGCAAATAGTGTTGTTTCGTATTGTTACATAGTAAGTAGTGTTTGTTACCCGTTTCAACTGTGTATTTACAGGGTAAGTGTAACTCCTGCGGGCTGTAAATTAAAGTGGCGCTTGTTACCCCTTTATTACCCAAAACTTAACATATTGTTCCCTTATACCTACACGGAAGTACACTATAATTACAGAAACGTACACCGTAATTTCGGTTTACTTACGCAGTTGTTTGCGGGTCGTAATATAAAGTGTTACCTAAATTTTCATTTTAGTTTTAGTAATTGTATGTGCTTTTGTCATTTTTTATTAGCTTTATTTAATTTAGTTTCAGTTTTTCATCTAAAATGTATACTTTATTTTATTTCAGATTGATTTCAATAAACAAAAAGGTTTTTTGAACAGTTTTGTTTAACACTGTTCCTCTGTATTTAGCAGGATTCACATGATATTCACATCATGTCATTCTGCTGTTTTTCTGTAAATTGGGGAAAAGTCTTACGTTCTCTCCTCTATAACATCATTGAAGACAAATCTACAGCAGAAATGTGCTATCCAAGATAATGTCCTTGTAAGCAGTGACAGAAGTGGCATTCAAGAGGTATTCCTGACACTTCCGGAATGAATATCCCTCACAGTGGATTTTTCTCTCACTCACACCGTTCCAAACTTACTGCTCCTGATAATATCTCACCTTGGGATCCTGGTGCAGAATAGAAATGCTCAGGCAACTTTTACCATAATAACAGTCACAAATATCTATAAAATAAGTTGCACAAATGAAATTCATTTGTCTCACTGTATACTAATAAAATACACTAGTGTTATTGGTCAGTGATGTATTGCAGCAGATGTCAGTTTTAGTTTAAACCTTATGGTAGAATCCTGCCGATACAATGATGTACAGTAAATTTTGCAAAGTCGTAAAAATAGATAGCTGCAAATATTTATATGAAGTGAACTGTTATCACTGGCACATCAGGCTCATGTCCATGTTTTGCACAAAAGGCAGCATTACTCGGTTTTAGGAGATTTCCTATGCCATATGACAGATGTGTCCTCTAAGCATGTTGCTGTCTCATATCACTGGAACAAGGTTAGGGTTCATTCCTCACCCTGTCCTCCCTCCCCCCACAGTGCATCCATCAGAACAACATGATGAAGCCCAATTTTGCTTCCAACATGTAACTGAAAACAGTCTCCTCTGGGAAAGACTTTTTTAAAAACAACAAATTATTGTATGAGGTTTAAAATGAAAACCTGTGTTAGGTTATGGAGAGAGTATGACTGACTGAACATTCTATGTTTGACGGACTGGAGCATTAGGTGTCTGATAGATGCATAATAATGCTTGAATAGCTTTGGAGAACACTGCCACTCAGGGGTAAAGAGAAACCCAGAGGCTCCAGCAAGCTCTAGAGGCTCACCATCAAGTGACTGTTGTATAAAGCTAGACGCATGGGTGATTCTAGTGCCAGTTTGATATTCAGGGCTTAACCCAGACCTCTGCATATGTTTATCGGGGGCATCCTTTGAAGTGGAATGTTAGAATATCATACACTCTTTTAAAGAAATACCAAAATATTACCAGTGAGGAGTCATTTTGTGAGAAGTAAATCTGTCAATATTACTGGAGCTAAAAATAAAAAGGCCCCACTAACACTTCTAAGAAAACATGACCTGGCAAGGAAACCGAAAAACACAAGACTGGAGAGAAACTTTACATAAAAACAGATTTCTTCTGCTTTAGAGTAATCCTGCATTGCTTAGATACTGGTGTTAAGAGGAAAATACACATTTCCTCATGCACATGATCAGCATGCATTATGTATTTGGGCTGTAGGACACACTAGTGGGAAACACTTTTTTGTCACATTTATTAGTCTTTGTTGTCCCAATAAAGTCCCTTATAATTAACTGATGACACAGAGTCATTTCTTTACAATTAGAAAAACACATTTGCATTTGTCAGAGTAGTAACGGCGCTCCTTCAGAATCCCACACAGGTGTGATGTAAGGTGAGGTAAGCTTGTTTATTTATGGATAGTAGAAGATAGATAGAATTTTTCACAGTAAGGTATGCCCTTATAGAGTACATATAGAGGAAGGATATCTGCATTTACAGAGAACAATATTGAAAATATAATAGGGAAACTTATTATACACAGATATAATGCATAATGCACTCCCAAATTATATCAAGGGATGTATTCATGTAGATGAGGTTTAAAAGGACAGTTCTTTACAATTACAATTCTGTCATTTACTCATCCTCATGTCGCTCCAAGCCTGTATTTTTTTCAGGGTTTTTTTGTGAAACCCAAGATTCTTTAAAAAATGTTTTGGTGTCCATTGACTTCCAATGGATGGAAAAAAAAAAATATTCGTCAAAATATCTTCTTTTGTGTTCCACAAAATTATTGGCATGAGTAAATAATGAAAATGATACATTTCTGAGTGACCTTTCCCTTTAAATATCTATGCAATCTTAGTGGGCTCCAGTTTGTATTTGAAATTGACAACATATAATGATTGATTATTATTATACATCATATATCCTTATATTATACATCAATATATCATTTACACGATTGGTCAGACCGAGTTCTAGAAATAAATATTTTTTTCTAGCAAATACATTTCAGTAGAAATATTACTAATTATTTCTAATAGATCCATGCTTTCATGCTGTATATATATTTCAATCATGACAACTCTTTGAATAGTTTTAGCATGTTATTGCATATGGTAATGTTAATTTATTTAGTCTGGGAGGACGAGATCGTCTATGCTGCTGCTGTTGATTATTGCTACTGCTAATAGATACACTGACTCGCTGCTGTGAGCATGTAAGATCTGCTGCTGCATAAATAGAACCTACATAAATGCCATAGCAGATCTAAGCAGGTGGAGCTGGGGGAGGGGGGTTTCAGAGGAACTAGCTCACAGCAAACAATGGGCCTCATTCATGAAACATGAGCAGTAACTGTTGATCGACAGTTCTAATACAAATTTTCGGATTCATGAAAATCGTATTTTCAAAATGTTAGTTGGTACGAAATAAATGTACATGTGCTCCTTACCATGCGTAAATGGTGCGTAAAACATTTGAACATTCTGTGTTCTTTTAGGCAAACTGATGACACAATATGTACTGTAATAATATTTCAGGAGTTCATTTGCCCTGTCTTTTTTCTTTTTCTTTTTCTTTTTGTATTTGTAACTTTAGGCAAAACACAGTGCTTGTCACTTTACCCAGCAGTCCAATCACAGAACAACGATTGAACAACAATGAAAAAGTTAAGATGGTTTCTGAATTTTAATATTCAGTAATATTCGTTAAAATTATATATACGTTACTATCATGGATATTCCAAATCATAGCAACCAAAGCGTCTCAGCTGGGAAAACAGTGTGGTTGCTGTTAAGCGGCCCCAGCTGGCCATTTTCAGAAAAGCGCCTGCCATTTTTTTAGCTGGCCAAAAACACTTTGGTGGACACACATTAATTGAAATTTTTGTTGTTCAACCTAAAAAGGAAGTGCAGAAGATTCCATGGTGTTCCCAGACAGGTAATTTGCTTAGTTGTTATTCATAGGCGGGATTATGCTAATTGTGAATCGGTGTGCACACGCTCCAGATTTATGAATTATTGGAATTCATTAACATACACACGTTTAACAATACAATCTGATGTTTACGAAGAATTTGGGAATCTGGTGGAGAGTTTTCAGGAAGATCAGTTTTATGCACTAATTACTCAGAATTTAGACTTATACACAATGAACCAGACAAATCACTCAGGTTGTGCCATCTGTCTGTCTGTCTATCTATCTATCTATCTATCTATCTATCTATCTATCTATCTATCTATCTATCTATCTATCTATCTATCTATCTATCTATCTATCTATCTATCTATCTATCTGTATAGAACCGTACATACGTACTATTCATTTATTTTATTTTACATTTTTTTAATGTTATGCATCCCTTTTATGTACCATACATACATTTATGTATCCTGTTGTACATAGGTACATTTATGTATATGTATGTGTCCTGTTACATATGCTTAATACTAATCAGTGCTAAGTAGGAGAGATCAAAAAGTTTGTTTTGGTTCTTGAATTTTTAATGCCTTTCGATAAGGCTAAAAACACTGCTTTTCTGCAAACGTTTCATCCCACAGAGATGTGACCTGTTAAGCTAATTGCATTTATAGAAGAAAACTATGCATTAGGGGGATGCATTTTACATAATTTTGTTTGGCAATTGAAAACCACTATTAACAGCACAAGAGTGCTCGCCTATGAAAGAAGCTAAAAAGTGTGAAAGTAGGGTCAAGATCAATACGTTATTTCTGCATCTTCTGTGTCATCCTATCCTAGATCGGGAGACAGACACTAATTTAAATTCGTGCCGGAGCCCGGTGATGCTACCATTAATTCCTGATAAGAAAGGACCGTTGTACTGCTTTCCTTAATCTTTGACTGATGCTTCTGCACAATCAATATCCTTTCGTTCTCTTTTTCCCTTTTTCTTTGTTTTTTTTTCTCTTGAAGATTGATTGTTCAGAGTTGTGAGCTGTTTATGCTTACTCCTCACGCCTCATTATTGTCGCAATTAGGATGTCTTCTGGGACTAAGGTGGGGGTGGATGGGTGGATGGGTGGGGGGCCAACATTAAAATCCACTGACCCTCCTGACGTTCTCATCTTGTCCGGGATGTTCAGCGAAGCAGCCTTTGATGGCAACTTCTTGTGGTCAAGGGGTAAGAAAGCATCTCAAACAAGTGGATTAAGTGAGAGAGCGAGAGAACGAGAGGGGGCTGCGAGTGTATACGTACTCGTATGTGTGTGTGTGTGTGTGTGAGAGAGAGAGAGAGAGAGAGAGAGAGAGAGAGAGAGAGCGGGAGACGGAGAGAGAAAGCGAGAGGACTGAGAGCGTGGGGGGTGTTTGAGTTGCCGCTGCTTGTGCCGGTGAAGAGGAAATAATCACAGTGTTGCTTCCTCATGAATTATTAAGAAGCCCCCCAGCCTCTTTTAGCTTAAGCCAAACTGCTGCATTTTCATCTGTGTCTATAAAGCAAAGAAGAGGTTTGGTATATGTTTTTTTTTTGTTGTTGTTGTTTGTTTTCCTAGGTGTATCACAGCTGGTGAGCAGGACTCGTAAGCGTGCTGAACAAGTGCTCAGATGAGCAGTCCGAGCGCAGCACCACGAGCATCAGTACTGAAGAGCTGGAACTGAGAGACAGAGGCAATTCCCTCCACTGCACGCGACTACAACAGCCGCCCTCGCTCTCGCTCTGCATGCCTTTTTTTCCCTTCCTTTCTTTCTGGAGTTGAGATCTTGTTCGTCAGAGCAACGGGAGTTAGTGGAAACTGGGGCTCCAAGCTGTTATCCAAGCATCCCAAACGCAGACCTGGCTGCCCACATGCCGATCGAATTTGTTTGCAAAATCAAATTTGCAGAGGAGGATGAGAAGCAAAAAGGCAACCAGGATGGGGACAAAGAGAGCCTGATCGAGGAGAGCTGCAGCCCCCCAGTCAAGGACCTGGCCGGCTTTGCCAGTGCTAGCTCTCTCCATGGAATTAACCACATCTTTGTGTCAGGCCGGCTGGGCGTCAGACAGACCCTCTGGGCTCTCGCTTTTCTGGTGTCCCTTGCTCTCTTTCTATACCAGGCGGCAAAGTGTGCCATCTCCTACCTGGAGCATCCTCATGTCACTGCGCTAAATGAGGAGGCCACCCCGGAGATGGTGTTCCCCGCTGTGACCATCTGCAACATCAACCGTTTCCGCTTTTCCGCTCTTACCGACGCCGACATCTACCACCTGGCCAACCTGACCGGCTTGCCCCCAAAAAACAAGGACGGCCACAAGCCCACCGATTTGGAGTATCCGGCACCGGACATGCAGGACATCTTTAACCGGACGGGTCACCAGCTGGAAGAGATGCTGAAGAGCTGCAACTTCAGTGGGCAGAACTGCTCGGCCGGAAACTTTACAGTGGTAAGCTTGAGGAAAGTTTCTGATAGCGGTTTTAAAAGTTGCACTTTTGCTTTAGGAAGTTAACTTTAGAGGAAAAGGAAATGGCAAAAAACACTTTTGGCCATTTATTATTAGAATCAAGAACATTATGGAGGTGTAATGAGCCATAAATGTCAATTTTTCTGTATCATATTGCAGGAATAGTGAGTTTATTTGCACTTCAGGACTGAATGTTCTGTTCTCAGTTAAGACTTAGAGGAGTCTGCAGGTGTTGCAAACAAAGTAAATTTATCCTTACAAGAAAAAAACAGTTTCTGTCAGTGGTGAGGTGGATAGATATGCTTTCTTCTCTGGTTTCCCCTGTAGTGACTATTCATTTGGACATAGTCTTTGTAAATAGGGCACAGACTGGGCTTGCTACCCTCATTGTGTTCACAGGAGGGATCCTGTTTCCCAGTACTCATGATTTCTTATAATGCACCGACAACAGCGGGGGATTCAGCTGTCCTCCTCTAGGGAGAAGAGCAAGGGTGCCATTGTATATTTACTTTTCTGATGTTTGATACCTCCACCAGTGTCAGTCACTGAAAGTGCGCATGGCAACAGTATTGCTTTGTAAAAACTCTTGCTCACTTTTCATCCCGCCTATGCCAAGAGTGAAGTTTCCTTAATGTTGTATTTCAATCCTGTCACTGTTGGAATTCAGTCTGAAATCATACATGATTTTTGCATTAGCTAAATTGGTTAAAACGAATAAAACAAATTCCATAAGCCCCACAAGTGCACTCCAGAAGGTCTTATATGTGTCCATCATGCCATATTTATAAAAGTTATGTGTATTGATGGATGAATGAATATTGCTTTGGTAATGGCAAAGAACATTTGTCAAGTCATAATAGGATGTGTTGGACATAGCCTTACCTTCCAGAGACAGATACATTCTCCGTCTTATCCTGATGATAACATGGAGTGACCCTTTGATGTGTCGTAGAGCTTTAGTCTTCTGTTCTACTCAATGTTTCTCTCTCAGGATCAAACATATGTATCTACCTAAGTACCATTTATGATACAAGAAATTAAAAGTGACAGTTGAGACTCTCTCGGCTTCTCTCTTCCACTGCTACTTTCTTTCACCTCTTCTGTAAGGTTTCTCTCCCCATTGGCCACGGCAGGGAAAGTACTGTTCTGCAGAAAGATAAAAGCAATGCTGAGAAGAGAAAGCGGTAAACATGTGACAGGCAAATGTGAAGTGTTGTTCTCACTGTTGTTTGTGCTTACTGCATCAGACATTAAAAGATACATTTTCTCACCGTCATGTCGTTCCAAAACTGTATGACTTTTTTTTTTTTTTCTGTGGAGCCCATTGGAGAAATTCTTGAAAATGTATTTTAGTCCAGTATCACTGAATTGGGACTGAAGCTTTCAGGCTTCAAAATGAATACAAAAGCACCCTAAAAGTCTCATAAAAGTAGTCCGTATGACTTTAGCATTATATATGACTTTACCACATAATAGCTTTTTGAGATGAATAGTTGAGGACCAGACCAGAATTTAAGTCATTATTGAATTAAAATCATCTGGCCTTGGCCTCTTTGATATGTTCTCAGGAAATAATGGGAGAAGTAACAATGTGTGATTCATGAACAAATGATTCTTTTGAGTGATATCTTTTGATTAAATCGGTTGGTCTGATGATTCATTCACAAACCAGGTCAGATTTAGTTCTTCTGACTCATGACTCTCCTGTTCCATTAGCAGTGATTAATAGCTATTGGAGGGAAGTCTTATCACTGAATATCAACTTAAATTCCTTACAGACAGTTATTTTATTATTTCAAAACACTTAAGGTGTGGTCCATTAGCAAAATTTCGCAGACAAAAGAAGGTCCATTGTCAATAGTGTAGCAATGTATGAAGAAGTTTGAATAGCTTTCCATTGGTCAGTCTGGTGGTTCCACTTGACCAACCTGAACACAATCCGAAGTCTACATCGTTAAATTCGCATTCACGTGGATTCCTATTGAAATTACTGGATTTTGCCTGCAAAATATGCACTGAACCTACTAAATGAAAGCCTCAATTACCATTCATTGTAACTGCATGAACTGCACGACCCAAAAAAACTTGTTTTTTGAATGTCAGTGCATTCTTCATAATATCTCCATTTGTCTTTCACTGCAGAAAGAAAGTCCTACAGGTTTTGAACAATATGAGGTTTTGTAAATGAAGACAGATATTTTTTTTTAGAATGATCTTAACAAGTATTTGTTTCTGAAGATGGTATTCTCTCCCATCAGCCCTGTGATCTGTGTCTGAGAGGCTGTCAGTTAGATTAGTTACAGGCATCTTGCTGTCTCCACGCATGACGAGACACTTCCTCCATCCCACGGGCTGCGCAACCCAGGCAGAAAAACAAGGAGCAGTTTTGAGAAGCATCTCTTTAGCCTTTCCTGTGTGATAAGATTGCAGATGTAAGAGTAAACAGGATCACTGCGACCATCCCGTAAGCTTTGTATTAAAAGCAGACGACTGATATTTTTAGCATGAAGTGTGAGAGATGACCTTAGCTGAGCTCGCTGGCCTCTGGGTGCGTGTGGATCACTAGCCAGAGGAAAAGAG
The DNA here is from genome assembly GCA_031834385.1 of Semotilus atromaculatus. Lineage (NCBI taxonomy): Eukaryota > Metazoa > Chordata > Actinopteri > Cypriniformes > Leuciscidae > Semotilus > Semotilus atromaculatus. The sequence continues at coordinate 21,991,239 of JAULUF010000055.1, read as the reverse complement.
CACACGGCGTGCTCGTGTCTAGCCGATTCCAGATGCTGTGTTTATTTAATGACTGCATCAGCAGGGAAAGCGGTATATTTTCGATCAATCACATCCCTGGCATTTAGCCCCACTACTTGGTTTCAGCAATTGCACTCATAATATGAGCCGTTCATTTGTCATTCCCACACTCTGTGTCCTAGAGCTCTTCCCGTTCAGAAACATTGCGACAATAATCATTATACCAAAAGAACAGAGGTACTTGCCGTCTGCATCGTGGATCATCACATGGTTTCATAATCAAACAAAAGGGCCAAAAATCAAAGAGAAATTTTCAAATTGGATGTGCATATTCATTTCATATTCATTTGTTGCCAAGCACAAAATGTTTAATTTATGGTCTTTGATTTATGCTGATGTTAATAAAAATAGCATTTCCATTTTGCCTCATTGAGGTAAATGAATTATGTAACTGCATTCAATTTAATGTAGCATTTTGTTTCTCTTGTGGATACAAGAATGTCCTCTTCCTAGAAAGCTTATTGCAGTTGACATGCATAACACATTTAAAATTTTTCAAACTGCACATCAGTCTGGAATGTTCATGAAGTTTGAATTTATGTAAAATGAATAGGTCTTTGAATCACTGACATTGTCAGAAGGGTCTTAATAATTTCAAGGTAGGGCTGCACGATTAATCTTTTTTTTTTTTAACCATGATCATGATTTCTCCTTCTTTTGATTAATTCAGCACAATCATCTGCGATATTGGCTCTCTGGTTATTTATCCTGAATACGTTTTTTTTTTTCTCTCTTCTTCTATTGACATTTCTGTTAACTTGCATTGATAACAAGAATCCACAAGCTTTCATGCTTGGGGTTTGCCAGATTTCAAAGAGATTTTTCTGCCTAGTGTTTTACTTAATCATAATCTTTAGTGTTTTATACACACTCTTTGTGCTCTGCGAATAAACAGACAAAAAACGCTGATGATCTGAAAACACAGACATTAGTAAACATTAGTAACCTCAACTGAGATATTCTGCTCAAATGAGAGTGTAATAGAGTCAGTGTGTTCCTTTACAAGGCCACTTGTGCTATTTGCTGTTACTAAATCTGTGAGCAAAAATTATTAGTGACAAACTGCAATACATCCATACATGAATATTGTGTGCGATTGTGGTTGCTGAATAAATGTACTTGCACTACTTGTACTACAATACGTTTTTATTTGTTGTTGTTGCTTTAATAGAAACACATAAACATAATTTGAAATTATTGGAATTAATATTCAATGTTTTATCTTTTCAGAAAAACTTCTTCAGGTTTTACTGGTTTTTATAGTTTAGAGATTGTGTTAATGTATATTACAAACAATATAAATAAATGAAACTAAATCAGAAACTATATGTAAAATTAACCCTGTGTATGAGTTGACATTCTCTTGATTTGTGCTTATGTAAAAATGCCAAAACTGATTAAATGTAAAAAGACAATTATAATATTTGAGCAAAATCCTAGCGCTAATTCAAGGAGTCTAAATCAGGTTTTGACTACACTGTGGTAGCCAAATGTCCTAACATGGACAGTAAAACCATGAATTCAGCTAAATTAGCTTAATACAATAATGTATTAATAAAATTGTAAAAACAATAGAGGTCATTTTTAAGTTCTCACCATGATAGAAAAATGTGTGTGTGCGTGCGTGCACGCTGTGTGTGATTTTCAGCATTATTTGCTTCCTGTTTCCCCCGACATGGGGTATAATTAAACACTCTGTTATTGACTCATGATAATTGCTCACAATAGATATCATAATAAGATGTTTAGACATAATTGAAGACAAATAGCTTCGCTTCAATTTTCCTTTCCACCTAACTGTCAGCTCCTGGTGGTGAAGGGGATTTTGAATGCTTTAGCTTAGTCCACCACGTACGTAGAGGTCTTTGGTTCTTTTAGTCTGCTCCGCCATGTGTGTTTGCTCTCCCGCTTGCTCTGTTTGCAGATGCATTTTCCGATTTTGTTTTAAGCAAGGACAGATCCCTTGTGCATATTCCAATGGATAGCCGAGTGACACTGACCTAGTTTGATCAAAAGCCCAGGGTGAGTACAGATATTATTATAATGCCTCTGTTAGCATTTGTCGGGTCAGTTTGGAACAGGACAGGAGTGTTGAGAAGCACATGCTTTAATAGATTTACTCGAACTGAATATGTGTGCCAATGGCTCCTGTGGTATGGTGACATATCTTTAATAAAACAAGTCACTTCAGAGTTTTCAAATGTCAGGTGTCTTGTCTTGTGCATTTTGCAGCATTGCACAACTAATCTTTCTTTCATGGTTAGAACTGTGACCTAGTTGTTAGCACATGCTCCAGACCAAGGGGTCAATATTTAGCTGGTTAGTATGTGTTGGTAGATGCCATAACTATAGCTTCCACCATCTGGAAGCAAAAGTCATCTTTCTCCATTGACAGTTATCTATGTGATGCAAAGCTGAATTTTCAGCATCATTACTCCAGTCTTCAGTGTTACGTACATGATCCTTCAGAAATCATTATAATATGCTGCTCAATAAATATTTCTTATTAGTATCAATGTAGAAAACAGTGCTGCTTAAATTATTTTGGAAACTGTGATACATTTTTTTTATTATAATTGATAAATAGAAAGTTTTAAAGAACAGTATTTGAAATAGAAACCTAGGTAACACTTTAGAATAATGGTCCGTAGTTAACAAGTGCTATGCAGGAAGTAATAGGTAGTACTGCATTAACACCGAACTTAATACTATTAACTAATATGGAAGCAATATTAACTAAGCAGTAAGTAATAGGTAATTTAGTACAAAGGTAGTTGCTTGGTAGGTATTTGATTATTACTAAAGAAATATATCCTCATTGAGAACTACTTGTGAACTAAGAAATAATAACCAATTAATTACTAATCACAAAAGTAACTTGTCTAAAAAGTGAACAATTGTGGGGGTTTTACTCTTAACAAGGTCAAAACATTTCAGAAGCGTGTGCCTCAAATGGGTTCTTTGTGGAAACCAGTTTATGAATATTATATCCCCCCAAATACATTAGCTACAGGTTGAGATTGTGACTACTACTCATTCATTCATTCAAACCTTTATTTAACCAGGATAAAAACTCCTTGAGATTACAAATCTCTTTTACAAGAGTGTCCTGGCAAGTGGCAGCATTGCACGTACAAATAGTTACAAAAACACTTACAGGTAAATACATAGACACGCTTTCACTCATCATATTCAAACAACTATGTAATCATAAAAAATCTAGGTCATAAATCAAATTAATTTAAGAACAGTGACAAACAGACTGACTTTCTGCAAGATCCTTTAAAAAGCCTTTAAAGGAATAAAATGAAATCAACTCCTTCAACTTCAGCTCATTTTGTATCTGATTCCATGCTGATGGTGCTGCAAAACTAAACGCCTTTTTTCCAAAAACAGTGCGGGCTTTAGGGACTGCCAATAAAAACAAATTCTGTGAGCGCAGGTAATATGTCCCTGCAGACCTTGGGATAATGTAAGTGTTCAGATAAGGAGGAAGGAGTCCTAATACTGCCTTATAAATAAAAAGATGCCAGTGCATCCAACGCCGAATAGAGAGGGACAACCATCCTACCCGAGAATACAGTAAACAGTGATTGCGAGATTTTTGCGAGATTTTAAGTTTGTGATGAATCTCAAGGCTCCATGAAACACAGTGTCCAAAGCATGAAGACATTGAGAGGTTGAATTCATATATAAAATATCTCCATAGTCCAAGACAGATAAAAATGTTGCATTTACTTGTAGTTTTTTTGCTTCAAAAGATAAGCAGGACTTAATTCTAAAGAAGAAACCTAACTTCAATTTCAATTTTTTAACCAAATCTTGGACATGCATTGTAAAAGACAGTGCTCTTGCCAAAGGATGGACGTATGTTGTCTGTTTATTTCAAACTTAAACATAGAATAATACTAATAATGATAGTTTTTAAAAAAATCTTAAATAATTAGGAAGTGATGCTGACACTCTCATGATTGGATTAGTTCACTATTATGAGCTCTATTGAGTGTCAGTTCAATATATCTCAGACTCCAAAGGTCTACCTTTATGTTACAGAAGCTGCCTGAGGAGGACTTCTCTTTAGGATATGAATAGAAACATTGATGTTCTCTTGTCAAAAACAATTTGCATCTTTAATGAAGAAATTGGCTGCATTTATGTAGCGATAAGCGCAAAACCACATCTTCCAGATTACAGTGTTTGTTAGAATATTAGTGCCTCACAGAACCTGTACAGTATGTGTCAAATATAAAATTAAATAACTTGTATTATTTGTGAAAAACATGTTAACTCCTCACTAACTACTCAAGCGTTACCATGTCATCCCGCAGGAACTACCTTTGTACTAAATGACCTATTACTTACTGCTCATATTAGTTAATAGTATTAAGTTCAGTGTTAATGCAGTACTACCTATTACTTCCTGCATAGCTACTTGTTAACTACGGACCATTATTCTAAAGTGTTACCGAAACCTATTGTAAGATCATTAATGTCTTTACTAACACTTTTGACTAACATGTTCTTGCTGAATAAAAGTATTGATTTCTTTAAAAAATCTTGGTTGCTCTTTATTTTACAGTACGTGCACTTACATTTACTTAAAGTGTACTTATAGAAAGTACTTCATAATATAAGGTAACCTCAGGGTAGATATTACGAAGATATTGTAATTACATGTTCATAGTATGTATGCAGAACAGGACTGTAAAATTAAGCGCTATCAAAAACGCACTGACCCCAAACTTATTCATGTTATAATGTATTAAAAATTTATTTTTTAAAAAATATTATAATAGTATATTTTTGAGGGCTCTTAAAAGTGTGAAATTGATTAACTTCCATATCCCAATTCAGGATAGTTGCTAATGAAGAGTTTGAGGCTCTTGGCATGGGTACTGAAACATGGCACCTCTATGCAACCGTACGCCTACTGAACAAGTGTCATTGAGATGAATAGCTATGTTAACAGATTGCTTTTTCAAAACAAAAATTATAAACCTCCTTGCTCCAGACACATTGAGCTGTGGTGGTTGTGAGAAACATAGGTTCGAATCGAGCTCGCATGGTGTCCTAATCCCATCATTTTCCTTTCATCTGTCTTCTTCACTAAAATGTCAAACAAAAAAGTAAATATATGTATATTGTTCAGTTGTACAAAAGCGATACACAAGTATGGTAGCTGCAGAAGCAGCCAACAGTCCTGAAGATGGAGCGTTGTCGTGTGTGCTTGAGGTACGAGACATGTGAAGACTTTTGGCAGTAACAGGTGTTTCACATTGTGTTAGCGAGGAACTGGCACTCCTCGCTCCTGAGGTAGGATGTCTTTCTCTCCGAGAGCTCTATGCTGTGTGAGTGACATCAGGTCCCCCTGCGGGCTCAACGTCTGGCTCTTCTCCGCGTTCCCCCCACTCCTCCTTCCGTCTTCCTGACAGAAACACAGGACTGAGGGAGCGTGAAAGTGACCGCAATCCCGCAGCTCTGTCCAAACAGCCCGTCAATTAGCCACCCAGTTCCGCTGTCGCAGGTCTCCACAGATTATTGAACCTCTGAACTGCCGATACATAAAAATCCCCCACTCAAAGCTTCAGCCTTCAGCTGCCCGTATAACAGTTTATCTCTCCTTCAGCACGCTAGAGACGCAATAGCATTTGAGAGGCATAGCTGTAAACATGCTTATCCTCAAGGCATTCCTGCGTTTAGGGGACGTTGGGACTATTGTGAGTGTTTATGTTTGTGTGAAGGAGACAAGGGCAGACGGAGAAAACACACATAGACACATCCAATCAAAGCAGGGCTATTCGAATCCCCGGCAAATAGATCAGCACTCTTTAGGCTAAACACATCAGCAGCAACATTCCATAAGACAACCCACACCTGAGACTGATCGCTGTATTATGAATGCAGAGGCGGCGTTTCACTCAGAGGATTTTTTTTCCCTGTGTTACCATTCCTCTCATCATCCTCCGATTTAGCCAGCCGACTACATCCAAAAAGTCTACAGCTTAAGGGATAGCTTTAAACTTGTTGAAAAAAGCAGGGCCCTAATGTTTGGAGGCTGTAAACTTCCTCCAGAGTCCACAGAGACATTAGTTCCCACTTACATTTGTCTCTTTCTGACAAGCTGTCCGGCGAGCTGTTGGAACGAGTGTATGTGAGCGAGCGCGCATACGTGCTTCATCATATACTGATAGACTTGGAGGAGAAGATTGATAGTAACCCCTAACTTCGGCTGTTTGCTTCACCCTCCCTCCTAAATCAATATATTCCTCTGTCAGATTGCTTCCCAGGCCCTAGCCCGGCATGACTAATTATCTTGTTCTTCTAGTTTTGGCGGGAAGTCTGCTGTGTTTGATAATGAGGAGAAACTTATCCGTATGGTTACATTTGCACTTCAGCATATAGCTAATATGCATGTGTGCCAATAAAATAAGTTAATGCAGTGTGCTTTTCTAATGCAGCAAGATGGATATACTCTCTGGCATGCTGTTTACACATGCTGCAAGAAATTCTGTTTGAGCTTATTTTTCATTCAGAAGTTCCTCTTCCCCGTGGCTTAGAGGCAATAAGAAAGTGATAAGCCCTGAAGAGGAGCACAGCAGTCGTCTGTCTTTAGTATCTGACTGGATTTTAATCGGGGCGCACGATGATATTCTGCGTCCAGTTTCCAAGCTACACGTCAAATACGTCACCACAAATCATAGCTGTTGCTATTCCCCATCTTTCATCTCAGCCTCTCTTAAAGGCTAGATGTCAGCATCCTTTAAATAATTAAATGATTTAACAAAAGTAGTGTATTTTTAAAAATATATATTTTAATTAATTGTTACTTTTATTCAGCTAGGATGCATTAAATTGATCCAAAGTGACAGTAAAGACATTTAATGAAAAAAAAGACTAATATTTTAATTCAATACAAAGTTATGCCATGAAACTCTAGATGGCGCAGGCTAATGTCCTTAACTTAATCTGCTTGCAATCATCATTCTCTATAGGGTGTAGCTGATTGGTTCCTGCTGTATCAGAAGCCAATGAGCTCACTGCTCAACCTTAAAAAAAAATGTGGTTAGCATTTGCTGTAGCAATACAGCACGTTTTCAGAAACCCTCCATCTTCCCCAGCTCCACCTGTATAGATCTGCTACAGCTTATTCATGTATGCTATATTTTACTGCAGCAGCAAATCTGCATTAAAGGGTGCATATTGGTACCTTAATGGTACATATTAGTACCTAAAAGGAACATATTAGTACCTAAAAGGAACAAAAGTGTACCTTTTCAAGAGGTACCGCCCCAGTGACAGCTTTTGTACCTTTATTTCTGAGAGTGTACTTGCGCACAGCAGCGCGTCATCTATGTTTTTTCCTCAAAAATTGGCTGCACAATATGTTTTCAACATATAAGATAAGAAATTATACAATAATAAGAAATTTTTCTGAGCACCAAATCAGCATATTAGAAAATTTCTGAAGGATCATGTGACACTAAAGACTGGATTAATGGTGATGATAAATAAATTTTTTAAAAATATTCAAATTGAAACTGTTAAATTGTAATAATTGTTCACGATATTGCTGATTTTATTCTATTTTTGATCAAATAAATGTATCCTTGAAGAGACTTTAAAAACATAAAAAATACAGATTCCAAACTTTTGAACGATATTGATGTAGAAATCAAACATTTTAAATGAACCACGATTGATTAATTCTGTAAAGGTTTTGTTTTCTGAGACAGTACCTAATGCCTTAACTAAGTAATATTTTAAAATGTAATGTTATTGTAAAGTGTTTGCAAAACTTTAAAGTTTCTTGCACATCATATATTTTTCTTCCCAAACCACTGCCATTATTGATTTAAATCAACTGACCAAACTGAGACGCTTTAATTGGCTTTTAATCATTTTGTTTTCAGTCAAGCAAGATTAACATTTCATCAGGATGGAGCTTGAATCTCCACAAGACTAAAATCCTAGAATTAAACCAGCTACAAATACATGTTAAAAATTAATCAGTCCTCGCAAACGGGCTGGTCCGGATAATGGATGTGCGGTTCTTCTCTGTGTTCGCTGCGGTTTAATTACTGTGTGAAAAAGCAGCATATGCTTAAATATCAAATGAATCGCACAAGTGAAAATCTTTGTTCTGTTTAGTGCATGAAAATGTCAGTGTGGAGAGGGTAAGGCAACATTAAAGTGGAAAATAAAAGAACATAAATGTCACTCAGTGTATTCTGGTCTACGGTCTAGCAGAGCATGAAGGGCTGGCATGTCTGCTTGGTTGGACGACTACCCTGTGCTCTGAATTATGTCGAATGTCACACACTTGGCACTGCCTTTTGCTGATCTTTGGGGTTTGTTTGTACACTTGCACACATTACGGAGCAGAGTGTACTGTTTCGTAAAATTTGTGTTGATACCTCGAACTCCGTGTGCAAACAGGTCGCATACAAATAGCAAATTTGGCAATCTCCAATTCTCATCGAATTGCAATGACAACATTAATTCAGAATTTGTATTTCTGTATTTATTTGTTTGTTTATAATGTTTTGTTTCTTTTTGGTTGATTGATTGTTGAATAGTTCCTGAAAAAACCTTGACCTCTCACAATTCTTATAGCTTTGTGTGTGTCAACTGTCAGGTTTCTGAAATGAATACTAATAGATAACTGCTGCTGTTGCACGGTGGCCTTCTTCAATATAAAGTGAGAAAATAAAATCGTGAACACACTATCAACTGTTCGTCAAAAATCGCCACATAGCTTGTACACAAACTATGAGCATCTCGTGGTCGCACAATGAATCTAAATCTTAGTAAAAACAAAGAGTGAATATGTTAGTCTCTGTTTTGAGCAACAAACCCTTTTTCTTTTATCCTTCCCTCAGGAGGGAAGCAGAAACTCTCTTCAGCGCAGATAGCAGAGCTGAAGGCTCTTGAACACAAGCTTCCAGAGGGGAATGTCATTTTGTTTTTAGTTTTTTTTCTAAGAGCAGCAGTGAATTGGATATACTGTTTGGATTAACTTCCAGCTAATTTTTATTCATTTAATTCTTTATGGACTTTTATTGGTCCATTGGTAGAACTGTTTTTATTTGACATTTGATAGGGCTTATGGACGTTTTGTCAGGGCCCTTAGCTTGTAAATTCAAGCACGTTTACTGTGGGTATCGTAAGTTTAGCTGCATCCAGCTCACTGAAAATAATCTCAGTATCTCTAGTCATTTTATTCAGCATGTTTATTTGTTAGAACTAATAAGCCGCATTGCGTGTGGTAAATGATATTGAAAATGGTCCTGTGTGACTGTAATTATCTGGCAACAAACGAGTCTTAACGGGGAGCTTAGAATGGGCCACTTTGGACAACTAACTATCTACAAAGGCCCTAGGCACACGTAAACGCACACAAAATGATTATTTCCAGTAGAGCTGTACGATTCTCAATAAATGGAGAATCACTTTTTTTTTTTGTTCTTTCAAATCGAGATCACGATTCTCCCACGATTCTGATCAGGCAACTTAACAAAAAATAACAACATGTTACTAGAGGTTCTGACAAAATGATAATTGATGCAGTCTATTTAAAAATGTTAGTTTCACTTTATTTTGATGGTCCCTTTAACACATTTGGCTGTCTATAAGTAGCATTGCACCTACATGTCTACTAACTCTCATTAGAGTATTAGTATAGTATTAATAGACTGGTAGGGTTAGGGTTAGAATAAGTTGACATGTAGTTGAAAAGTTGCTTATAGTAAGAAGAGTGTCTGTTGGAGGAGCATCACAATAAAGAGTTGGCCGATATTAAGCAGACAGTCTACTAATACTCTAATGAGAGTTAATTGACATGTAGTTGTAAAGTTACTTATAGTATAGTTACTTATAGCAACAGAAAGTGATAAAGGGACCATCAAAATAAAGTGTTAACATTTTTAAATTGTTTGAATGAATGATTCAATGACTCACCCAGAAATACTATTTTGACCGCTACGAAAGACATGCAGTGTTTGTATTCTGAACTATAAACGTTTATCCAGTGCTTCTATGATAATTTAAATATTTGTAACAGAAAAAAAATGATACTGGGGTTGAAAAGACTGTTTGTGAAGCTGTTTCATACCTATACATGACAACTGCGGTCAGTGGAAGCATGAACACAGATTTGAATCTTCCAGTGTGGTTTTGTCAAAGGTTGAATAGACAGACAGATTGCTGTCATTTAGGAATAAGATCACGTGGGTGTTTGAATCGAGATCGCTTTTAACTCTTTCCCATTTAAAAAAATAAATAAATTGCCAGCCACTGCCAGAATTTTTGAGCATTTTCAAAAAAGTTGCATGACCCGCATAATATTTTGTTGTTTGAATTTCTGAATATGCAATATATCAAAATAAAAGAAAACAATGTTTTATTCTAGCTTGCATTCCTTTTTGAACAACATGTGAATTTGGGTAAATTTAATTAAAAAAGCAACATTTTGATCAAAAAACAGTCTGAATACAACAAACTTTTTATGGCAGACAATGCCGTAACAATGCCGTTCACAGTGAGGTACGCAGCACATTAGCCAGTCATTCATCTCAAGGTTTCATCGATGTTGACAAACCACTCGACCTTCAGATGCATGGAAATGTCATCTAATTCATCAAGCTCTGCTTGATTCGCCACCCCTCATTTTCCCATCCAAGTACATTTCAGTTATGAAGTGTCTTGAAGAACACATTACACTGTAATGAAGCCACTAGAAAGGACCAAATTACTTTGCATCATGCCGCAGAGTGAAATGTGATGCAGGATCTATTTCAGCTGTGTTCTTTAAAGACCCATTGTATGAAAAATGCATGACTCTGCATTGGAAATGACCTTGTGGAGTATAATTATTTTGTAATTTAGCACGTATGCTAACTTTTTAATGCTTGCAGATGAAGTTCATGTTTGCAATGAGGCAAGTTATGATTTCAGTTAGTAAAATTGACTGGTCATATAAAGTACCTTCAGGTAAAATTCGGGCGAGTTTGCTGCAGTGTTGATAATCAGGGCGCTGACATACTGAGCGAAATTTTTCTGACACCTTTGGAGCACTAATAGCTGAGGCTGTTTACTACAGTAAGCTGTAGTCGCACACATGCTGTAGGCTAAAGCTGTTTGTGGTCACAGAACCAGCCAAAACACAGCCCTGACGTAAATATGTAAATTATAATTGTGGCTACCTACCCTGTCCCATTTTCTCCTTTTAGCATTCACCCGATTTGAACAGAGTTTGAAGGACAGAAAGAAAATGTAGCTTTTTTTGTTGTTACCAAATAACTTTTATTATAATACATTTTTACTCCCAGACAGAAAGTATGTAGTTCAGTCTTCTTGTAAAAAAAGGTTTCCTGTATTTTCCCTCAGCTCAGAGAGTACTGTCAGTTCGGCGCCTGTGTCTGAAGTCTGTTGCTTTTGATGTGAAATTTGCTCTGTGTGATTCAAGGCCATGTCGGGCATTTGCAGTATAAGAACTGCTGGCAGCAGCTGGGACCCAATAAACGGCCACCCAGTGTTCTTGACACGTTCATAACCAACAGAAGGAACACATTTCAGTGTTCGATATTCAGCTGGACTTTTTTTTTAGACACCAAGATCTATATACATGGGGTACAACAGTCTGAGACCAATAATGGAAATGTTCAAAATGTTCTTACTTTTCACTTGGATGTAATACATTACTATTTAAAAGTTCAGTGTCAGTAATTTTTTTCTTATACTCAGCATTTCTTTTTCTTTTTTTTTTACTGATTACAATTTTTATTACATCATCACAATTTAAAATTTGTCATGAACTGCTCTGAGACTTGGGTTGAAGATCCAAATGCAGCTTTATTGGGACAATCCAGAATTGTAATCCATATAACAAGCAAAGTGCCAAACCATCCAAATAATCAACAGGACAGAAAACACAGGCAAAAGGGTAATCCAGAACAACAGGCAGAGAATCAAAAACACAGGAAACAAGAATAACCAACTCGATCTCACGGCAACTAACACATTTTACGAGGTGGCTAATTCGTACGAATTCGTACAAATGACCTACCCCTGACCCCGCCCCTAAACCTACCCCTGACCCTGTCCCTAAACCTACCCCTGACCCTGTCCCTAAACCTACCCCTGACCCTGTCCCTAAACCTACCCCTGACCCCGCCCCTAAACCTACCCCTGACCCTGCCCCTAAACCTACCCCTGACCCCGCCCCTAAACCTACCCCTGACCCCGCCCCTAAATCTACCCATCACTGGGGTTTAGACAAATCGTACGAGTTCATACGAGTGAGTTAACACACACAAGACTTCACCAAGAATCACAGAACACATATGGATTATATCATAGATATCCATAATAAAGGCTAGATGTCTTGTCCGCGCTGCTGGCCAATAGAGGTCGACGTCAGCACCTGGCGGCCATCTTGTCACAGGCAGCTCGCTCACTCGTAGCATTGTGTTTTAATGGTGCATGCACTTTTTAAATAACTATAACTTGCTCAATTTTCTACCGATTTTCAAGAGGTTTGGTATAAACGTCAGAGATGTAGTTATGACACTGCACACTTGTCAATAATAAGTGTATAAATAAATAATCAACCAGAATTATAGCCACGTTAATAATGTTTGTAAGAAACCAAACCTTTTGAAAATCCGTCAAGATTTCAACGAGATAAGAGTATTTGTGTTCGTGCTGATCACTCACCTATACATCATCAGGTACCACAGAGCCCGCCGGAAAGCTTGCCTGTGACAAGATGGCCGCTGGTGATGACGATAGAGACTCCGACGTAAGACATCTAGCCTTTATTATGGATATCTATGGCTTATATAGGCAGAGTTAACAAGGTAATGAGACACAGCTAAATGTAATCAAGCATAATGAGTCCAGACAGCGAGTTATGGGAAATGTAGTTCATGGTGAGATAATGCAGCCCATTCTCATCCCAAGGCGTCATATACTGACGCTTGTGACATTTTGTCTACATGCAACGCGCATGGCACCCTTTAGCGTCAATATGAGACGCAGATATATGGGTCAGAAGGTGCCTCCTAGCGGTCTAACCCTAACCCTACACCAGACCTAAACCTACCCATATCTGTGCGTGTTATATTGACGCTAAAGGGTACCATGCGCGTTGGATTTAGACGAAATGTCAAAAGTGTCAGATATGACGCCCTAGGATGAGAATGCGTTGGATAATGCAGAGGGAAGGTGGGCTTATTATTATGCAAAATCTTTGATAAAATTTTTTTGAATTTTGAAATGTTGAGATTTCAGACTTTTGGACCCCTCTATATGCTTAGACATTAGTATTATACTTGTGTTTGCTTTTAAAGATAGACGTATGGTCATTTTTTTTATAGAAAGTTGGTAAAAATACAGAACCCTATGAAAAGCATTATCATACCAAACTCAACTGGATATTATCCATTTATTTTCTTGCAGCACAGGTTGTGACCTCTTTCAATCATAGTGTTGTCCTTTAACCTGACAGTTCTCCCAAAGATTAATTCTGTTTTTGTCCTAATGTATGGTAATGAGAAAGTTGTGTGGATTTGATTGTCAATAACTTGAAATACGGCCCTGCTCCCTAAATGCTTGTGCCGTTCAATAACCTATTAAAGTTGAATCACAGATAAGTTGGCGTGCATCAGGAAAGCAATCTGAAATTTGTGATGACATTGATCCAGCAGGAAAGGACCTGATGGCTCCGATTAACACTTGTGTCCCGGGAGAGGCAGGGAGAGAGAGATGCTGGGCTGTTAATATCGTGTCATGTCCCTGGCTTTTCCCGGCAGAATGAGCTCCGTTTATGAGCTCCATATAAAATGTAAAAGCAAACAATTCTGTGACTCGCCGTAGAATTGTATAAATAATTTGTTCATTCTTTCCGTATCAGGAAGCAGAACAAATTGATTGATTTCTGTTTGGTAAGTATTACTCCTATTCACTTTAAAATGGGGAATTATTCCAAACAAAAGTAGCCTAGTCCTCATAACGTGCCTTTTCACATTCATAACGTGACTCCTGAGAGTTCTTAGATTTTCGCTTGGTGCCTCTTTTGGAGAGAACTCTGCATTAAAATAACTTGAATTTTAGTGGATTTTGCACACATATTTCCCAAAACGCATTTCCAAAACTGAAAATGTCAATGAGATCAGGAAAGGTAAAAATAATGTCCTCCTTTTGTATTTTTATTAATTTGGTTACGCAGCCAATGATAATGGCATCATTTAGAGTAAATACATCTATTAATGAGGGACAGAACTCTTGACATTGTCCTTGACATTCTCGTCGGGATTAAAGAACAGCTAATGGAGCACCTCAGGAAGGATCCGTTAAGACCAGGAATAAATGTCACAGCTGTTCAGTCACAAATCACAGTGCAATTTTTCCCCTATTTTCATCCTTCTTGACCTTCATGCCCTGTTCTTGAGAAAATGAAGAACGCTAACATTTCGTTTATGCATAAGTCCCATGAAAGAAGCCCAGAATCCCATTTGCCTAATAGAGAGTGAATGTATGTTGTCTGGAGGTGGTATTACAATACAAACATCAAATATTCCACAGTGTGTGCAAGTTCTTGCCATCTAACCTCGACAGCTAACAAAGAGCAATGCTGAGGGAAGGAACTTTGAAACTATAGTACTTATAATTTATAAGCTTCAACTGTAGTTGAAAGGCATCTTGTAAAAATGTTCTTAATCAGTATTTTTGTCTGGTCTATTAGTAAAAAAAATACTTTTACGTAAAAAGCTACATTTGATATGATATTAAAGGGCTCCTATTATGCTTTTTCACTATATCACCTTTAGTTAGTTTAGTAATGTTGCTGTTTGATCATAAAAAATAAAATATCTGCAAGTTTATAAAGCTCAAAGTCCACTCCAAAGAGAGATGTTCTCTTTAACAGAAAACACTTTAAGAATTACAACAGAGTTCATTGGGACTACAATACACTACAATTACTCATTTAAATAATCCCTACCCACAAAATATGCACAGAAGGGGGCGAGGCCTTGAGCTGCGCTAGAGAAAACAAAGACTAGCCTTAGTAGCATGTTGTAGCTCTTTGTTACCTCTTTGTTTGGCCTTCCTAAGGTGGACAAACTTAGAAAAACAGTGGTTACAATTTCATTTATTACTATTATTTTTAACACTGTTCCTGAACCCCAGTGTGCTACACATTTTATGGAGGACAGCTAAGAGAGAACCTAAGAGAGCACAATGCCAGCTGTGATGGCCAGGATTTATGCCACACAATTCTTATAAATTCATCTTTGCATTGATTGATCAATAAATATAGAAAAGGACATTACTATTGTCACAAGATGAAGAAGATGGTAGACAGAATCCAATACAAAGTTAAAAGATTTTAATATTACAACAAACACAGGAACAGACTGTGGTCTGGTAAGGTTTAACAATGTGTGTGTGAAACATGGGGTAAACACACACAACACGCAAACATAAACCGTGCACCAAAGACTGAAAAACAGGAACTAAATACACAGAGATTATGAAATGATAACAAACAGGTGTGATGATTAGATGATTGTCCATGACAACTGATGACTGGCAGGAAGATCCAACAAAGGAACGCATGTGACTGACAACAAACTGAATGTCCATGAAAACAAACTAACTGAACATAACTGTGACAACTATATTGGTTTGGATCTTTATTTGTCATTGTACTGTCAAAGTGCACGGGCTTAGTTTTTTGGCTTAAGGTAAAAAAAATGTATCCCAGTTAAAAATCATCTTTGGCTAAAATGCGTTTTTTTAAAAAGATAGCTAAAATTGTTAAAGTTATTTTTTTAATTAAGATGACTTGAAATGTTTAGTACCTGGTGTGTTGTGGGAATGGACCAGTGACAAAGAAGTTCAAACAAGAACTGTTTTTATGGGAATTTTAAGGGAAGTGAGAATGTACCAACTTTGATGTATTAGAGGGGACATAGGAAAATGTGATGACTGATCAATGTGACTTTTGTTTAATAGAATTCACTTTTTTTCTAGCTTATCAAAATTCAATAAAGACAGTCACAACTGAAGACCACTTTGCTCCCTGTTTGTGAATATGGTCTTTTTTTTGGTGCTAATGCTCATTGCAGATCCATCACACCAGCTAAGCACAAAAGATTCTCCTGAAAGACAAAACAGTTCCCATTTAGTCAGGACTCGGGACAAGTTGTTTATGGATCACAACCTGGAAGCATGTTTTATTATTTGTTGATATGTTTTCTGTTATAACTTTTGTTGTTGCTATACGATGTAAACAACGGGCAAGGCTGTTAGCTCAGTTAGCTTTTAACATTTACAGAACATGCGCTAAGTGGTTCGCCAATCACAACACACTGTTCAGCTATAACCAATCAGAGCACATTTGTATTTCAGAAGGAGGGGCTTCAGTGAAACAGGAACTAACATAGAGTGTTTGAGACAGACTGGCAAGAGAGGTGCTGCAAAAATGTAAAATATGAGAAAAATAATGCGTTTTTCAAAGAATCAAGCAATCCTATTCTAGTACACCCTAAAAACAAAAACAAGACTACGTAATAGGACTCCTTTCAAGATTTTTTGAGAAAGAGAGATAGAATATTGAATTAAGTTTCCTTACCAAAGTTATCTCACAGCAATTCGTAAGTATGATTTCATACGAATTCATAAAACCTCACTTGTACGTTTTCATACGATTTGTTTAGACCCCAGTGAGGGGTACATTTAGGGGTGGGGTTAAGGGTGGTCTTTCCTGGTGACTTTTTTGAAAATTCGTACGAAATTAGCCACATCGTAAATTATTATTATTATTATTATGCAATGAAGATTTTTGAATGATTTAATATAATTGATCTCATTTAGTGATAGTATCAGACTTAGAAGCGATAAAATGTGACCCTGGGTCACAAAACCAGGACCAAGTAGCACCGGTATATTTGTGGCAATAGCCAACAATGCATTGTATGGGTCGAAATGATTGATTTTTCTTTTATGCCAAAAATCATTAAGTAAAGATCATGTTCCATGAAAATATGTAGTAAATTTCGTACCATAAATATATACATATACATATAAATAAACATTTGTTTTTATTTTTTTGAGTGAATGGAGCACAATCGCAAACATAAATGGACATTTTTAAAGGCTATTTTCTCAATGTTTCGATTTTGTTTTACAATGTAGTGCTGCTACTTAGCAGTTTTTCCCAACAGTGACATGGAGGAATCCTTGATTCTCTGTGGGATTTCTAATTGCTCTCTGAACAAACTCCAACAATCAGTGCAGATCACATAATCCTCTCCACGTTTAATCTGTAATTAAAATTAACCTGAGGCTAATGCTAGGTATTTATTTACCTCAAGGCCACTGCAAATTTCTCAGGCAGAAAAGGCTGGATATTTTAGGCAGCCTTTACATGCAATGTAACCACAGTGTTCACAAAGTCCCTCTTTGACAACTTTTGAACGAATAATGAAACCACATAGAAATGAGTCAGGGAAACTGAGTGGAAAACGTTAGATTATACATGAAAAGGCAGCAACACAGCAGGTGTAATGAAGCTCACGGCGAGGTCACCTTTCCCTCTTTTTCTTTCTCTTTTTTTATGAATGCTGCTCTTGGAGTGTGGCTTGATCTCTGTAGACAGAACATGTACTTGGATGTTGCATAAATAAAAGGATTTCCAACCCAAACAGTGGAATAACTTGCCTGGGATTAGCATTTCATTCAAATAGAAGTGTGAGGGTTTGCAGACAAAAGGTGTGAACCGCGGAGCAAGAGTGGGACCACGTCGGTCTGCCTGCTTGGAATATATAAGAGCTCATGAACTCTGATTTGAAAAGCTCACAATGAATTAAACATGTAGCGTATTTACCTTACACTGAATAGAAACAACATTCAGGGATGTCCACAAGGTTGTTGAATCAGAAATTTAACTTTACATTACAAGTTCGTTCTGCAGGTTTAAGTAATTTATTTATAAGACAGTTTGGGGTTCTTGTCATTTGTCTCTTTTTATGAGAATGTTCTATATATTTCAATGGTGTTTTTGAGTGTTTTTGTGTACATTAGCATGTGGTGGACTTCTGAAAAGCAGAAATGGAAATGTGGAAGGTTTTGGTTTTTAGTCCATTGGAAATTCATGTTCCAATTTCATTTGAGAAAACCAAGTCACTTCAAAGTTTGAAAGTTCATATACTTATAACTTTTTTATTAACCCCCCCCCCCCCCCCCCCCCCAAATTCTACAACACTACAGTAATAAGAATATTTCTTTCATTTGTTATTACTTGCTGTTGTTCATTTTCGTTTTTATTATTATTATTATTACTTATTAGAACCTTCTTTGTGGACAATTAGTCATAAAATGATTGGTAAAAGAATGAAGGTCAAATGCAGAGACGAGACTTAATTCTCCAAACTAAGTGGTTGCTAAAAAACAGCTCACTCACAGATCGTCATTTCAAGGCCATTTCCATTTAGAGTGAAAGTGGTGATGAACAAGCGAGTGAGTTGTTTACTTTGCAACTAAACTATCCATGTTTACAAGTTTGACCCATTCAGGACAGATTCTGGATCATTTTTGAAAATGAAAGGTGGTCATTAAAATCACATTGAATGGATATTCAGCCAATCACAGTGACTTATATAATGTGATATACCATACCTATATACTATACCTATCTTTATGGAAGCAAAATGAGCTCAAGTCAGGCAAAAATATGCTGGTGTCGGTGTTGGACCGTGTCACCTTAGAAAAGGTGATTGATTTACGCATGATTTCATCTCATATTTCATAATTGTATTTATTTGTTTTATTTCTGCACTGTTGATTATTTTCTCATCCAAATATTTTTTACAGGAGGCACAGAAAGTGCCCTTGGCAGGGACACGAGACAGAAAAAGAGAAAGATATGGAGAGACTTAATGTGAGAAAGATTTGTATTAAATTATACACACAGATCAAGGAAAATCTTTTTCTACAGGATGCTTAACAGAGCAAGTTAGAAGCAGACTGTTAGCAGGATAATTTGGCGAAAGGAAGGAGTCTCCCGCTGTCTGGTACTCAGCGTTTTCTGTGGCATGAACATGCAATTACCCTTGATTTCATTTCTCGCAGATAAGTGTCCCTGCTCACCGGAGCAGCAAACGAAAGGAGTCAAGGGGCTTGTTGACAGCGGGGCATGTACAATCGCAAGAATCAAATAACCTGCCCATCATTAGGGCACAGAGCCTCATATAGCAGTCGACCCTCAGATGAGCAGATTCTGTAGACGGGACGCTTCTTTCATGCTCTCAACATCTGGTCGAATTAGTGCTGTTTTGCTAGATGAAGTGAATGTTAGTCCACCCCCAGTCTCTAGTAGTCCCCGTGTCACGCTAGGCCTCTAGGTTATGGTATTGAGAGCACTCACCAAGCGGCATGTAGGTGGTGGATATGAGATTGGCACAGTGGTAACTCTTTACTTTGACTCCAATAACTTGGGTGTGCTGCAAAATGATACTTTAGGCATAGATAATGCTGCAAACTAGCTTTGAAGTAGTCTGATTTGACCAAGCAAGACATCTCTCAACTTTCTCATTAGCTGAAAACCTATAATTGAGGTGAGATGTCTCACTCAGTTATGCTGTTATCTGAGAGTTTCATAGGCCAAAAACCTGCTCTATAGAAATGCGCCTGATAAATGTTTATCTCTATTGGATACTGTCTTATAGTGCTCTAAGGTTTGTGACTGGATGTAAAGCATCAACACATCACTGTACTTTGTACAAAATGACAAATTGGCCTTCATTATCAATGAGGAGGCACATTCATTGGCTTACGTTGATTTACAAATCTATGTTGGATATGCTTCCCTCTTATCTTTGCACATACATGTCTCACAGCAACTGTTCTTACAATTTGCGCTCTGGTAATTTGTATTTGTTGTCTGTACCTAAGGTCCGTACAGAGCTCGGTAAGAAGGCTTTTAGTTATGCAGCCCCTTCCACGAACACATTGCAGATTGATTTGAAGTTGCAAAATCTGATATCTTTTGGTCAATTTAAACACTACATGAAATCTTTGGAAATAGATGCTATAAATTGCTGTCACTGCTTTTAATATGTAACAAATAGTAATTAGATCTTTTAAATCTATAGAATGTATAGATTGCACTTGAGTTGTTTAATTAGGGCCCGAGCACCGATGGTGTGAGGACCCTCTTGGAATTGCTCTGTTTATTATTATTATTATTCTTCTTCTTCTTCTTCTCCGCAATGAATCGCATTTTTGAGGGCCTAAACATGCACGAAAACTCACGAAAATTTGCACACGCGTCAGAACTGGCGAAAATTTACATCTGATATGCGTTTCAAAATTGGGCGGGGCAAAATGGCTCGATAGCGCCACCTATAAAGGTTCAACGGAGTGCGCCTCGCGTTACGTTTCACGTACGTGTACGAAATTCGGTACATACCTGTAATGGCCCAATACCTACAAAAAAGTCTCTTGGAGCGTAGCCCTAAACACAACAGGAAGTCAGCCATTTTGAACTTCCTCTCAGATTTTTGTGCAGTTTTTGCCATTTTCAGGCCTCGTACTTTAACGAACTCCTCCTACAGTTTTAATCTGATCATCTTCAAATTTGGTGAGTCTAATCTTAAGGCCTTTGCGACGTTAAATTGCGAAGATCTTGAGTTTTCGTCGAAGGGCGTGTCCTCGGCGGCCTGACAAATTTTGATGTTTTGCCATGAAACAGGAAGTTGCTGTAACTCAGGCAAACAATGTCCAATCTGCCCCAAACTTCACACGTTTGATAAGAGTTATGTCCTGAACACATGTCCATGCTCATATTCAGTTACAGTCATAGCGCCACCTGCTGGCAACAGGAAGTGACATGTTTAACACTGTTGTGGACTCCTGATAACATATAAAAAAGTGCCAGCAAGTGTTAAACATGCTAACAACATACTTGAAACATGCTAAAACATGCTAGCAAGCACTTAGCTAAGTGCTAAAGCATGCTATTACTGCAATTCAATAGGAATTTGCTGTAACTCAGGTATGGAATGTCCAATCTGCCCCAAACTTCACACGTTTGATAAGAGTCATGGCCTGAACACATCTACATGAGAATATTCAGTTATAGTAATAGCGCCACCTACTGGCAACAAGAAGTGACATGTTTAACACTGTGATGCAGTACTAGCAACATATTAATTATGCCAATGAGTTATAAACATGTTAGAAACATGTTAAAACATGCTAGCAATTCTTAGCTAAGTGCTAAAGCATGCTAATACAATGAAACAGGAAGTTGCTGTAACTCAGGCAAACAATGTCCAATCTGCCCCAAACTTCACATGTTTGATAAGAGTTCTGTCCTGAACACATGTCCATGCTCATATTCAGTTACAGTCATAGCGCCACCTGCTGGCAACAGGAAGTGACATGTTTAACACTGTTGTGGACTACTAATAACATATAAAAAAGTGCCAGCAAGTGCTAAACATGCTAGCAACATACTAGAAACATGCTAAAACATGCTAGCAAACACTTAGCTAAGTGCTAAAGCATGCCAATGCAATGAAAGAGGAAGTTGTTGTTACTCAAGAAGGCAATGTCCAATCTGCCCCAAACTTCACACGTTTGATAAGAGTCATGGCCTGAACACATCTACATGATAATTTTCTGTTAATTTTCTGTTATAGTAATAGCGCCACCTACTGTCAACAGGAAGTGACATGTTTTACACTGTGATGCAGTACTAGCAACATAGTAAAATATGCCATTGAGTGTTCAACATGTTAGAAACATGTTAAAACATGCTAACAATTCTTAGCTAAGTGCTAAGGCATGCTAATGCAATGAAAGAGGAAGTTGTTGTTACTCAAGCAGGCAATGTCCAATCTGCCCCAAACTTCACATGTTTGATAAGAGTCATGGCCTGAACACATCTACATGATAATTTTCTGTTAATTTTCTGTTATAGTATTAGCGCCACCTACTGTCAACAGGAAGTGACATGCTTTACACTGTGATGCAGTACTAGCAACATAGTAAAATATGCCATTGAGTGTTAAACATGTTAGAAACATGCTAAAGCATGCTAGCAATACTTAGTTAAGTGTTAAATCATGCTATTAATGCCATGAAACAGGAAGTTGTTTTAACTCAGGCAAGGAATGTCCAATCTGCCCCAAACGTCACACTTTTGATAAAAGTCCTGCCCTGAACACATCTACATGACAATTTTCACTTATAGTAATAGCGCCACCTACTGTCAACAGGAAGTGACATCTACAATGTGATGCAGTACTAGCAACAAATTTAGATATACCATTGAGTTCCAAGCATGCTAGAAACATGCTAAAACATGCTAGCAACACTTATCTGAGTGAAAACACATTGTATAATCCCCATAATAAAGGACATTTTTGTAACTGACATTGACATACTCCTCCTATATTTACCTACATAAATGCACATTCCCCTCCGTGCACGTTTTACACTGTGATGCAGTACTAGCAACATAGTAAATATGCCATTGAGTTATACACATGTTAGAAACATGTTAAAACATGCTAGCAATTCTTAGCTAAGTGCTAAAGCATGCTAATGCAATGAAACAGGAAGTTGTTGTTACTTAAGAAGGCAATGTCCAATCTGCCCCAAACTTCACACGTTTGATAAGAGTCCTGCCCTGAACACATCTACATGACAATTTTCAGCTATAGTAATAGCGCCACCTACTGGCAACAGGAAGTGACATGTTTAACAGTGTGATGCAGCAACATAGTAAATATGCCATTGAGTTATAAACATGCTAGCAATTCTTAGCTAAGTGCTAAAGCATGCTAATGCTATGAAACAGGAAGTTGTTTTTACTTAAGAAGGCAATGTCCAATCTGCCCAAAACTTCACAAGTTTAATAAGAGTTCTGTCCTGAACACATGTGCATGCTCATATTCAGTTACAGTCATAGCGCCACCTGCTGGCAACAGGAAGTGACATGTTTAACACTGTTGTGGACTTCTAATAATATATAAAAAAGTGCCAGCAAGTGTTAAACATGCTAGCAACATACTAGAAACATTCTAGCAAACACTTAACTAAGTGCCAATGCATGCTATTACTGCAATTAAATAGGAATTTGCTGTAACTGAGGCATGGAATGTCAAATCTGCCCCAAACTTCACACGTTTGATAAGAGTCATGGCCTGAACAAATCCGCATTACAATTTTAAGTTAAAGTAATAGCGCCACCTACTGTCAAAAGGAAGTGACATATTTGACACTGTGATGCAGTACTAGCAACATAGTAAATATGCCATTGAGTTCTAAACATGCTAAAAACATGCTAGCAACACTTATCTGAGTGATAACGCATGCTATTATCCCCACAATAAAGGACATTTTTGTAACTGACTTTGACATACTCCCACTATATTTATCTACTTAAATGCACATTGCCCACCGTGCTCTGTCTTCCTAAAGCCACCGGGTGGCGATGGCACGTGTGCGAGGGCCCTTTCAATGCTGCTTGCAGCTTTAATGTTTATTGTTTATGTTTATGTACGTGTGTTTGTTGTTCATAATTGTTAGTGCGCAGTCAATACACTATCATTTTGGCCAGGTCTCTCTTGGAAAAGAGGTTTTAAATCTCAGTGAGATAACCTGGTTAAATAAAAAAATAAAAAACAAGTGTTGAAAGCATGTTGTCTATGCAGCTTTTAGCTATTCAAGCTAAACCTATAATAATAATAATAATAAATAATATAATAAAAATGCTTAGCTATTAAAAAGTGGTAACACTTTATAATAACGTCATTTATAAGTATTTACAAAACATTACTCTGCATTCATAAATGATTAATAGGTGATATGCTTACATTTTATGAATGCTTTGTTAATTCAGTTATAAGACACTTATAAATAATTAGTTAATGAACTAATCATTTACAAAACATCACTATAAGTTCATAAATTATTAATAAGTAACATTTTATGAAGGTTTTGTTAATGCAGTTATAAATCATTTATAAATTATTAGTTGACTAAATTATTAGGAGCTGTCTCAAAACTAAATGATTAAATGATGATTAAATAGTGACAGAGTGTTCATTTATTTTTTTAAACATTTTAAAGTTCAGACTTGTGCAAAGTGATGGAATATCTCGAAACGAGTTGAATACGGCACAAGAAATCTCAGAACGTACAAATAAGCTCCTGAGATCACCTTACACACATAACTTGTAACGAAGATCTGTAAACGAGTTCACATGTGATGATGAATAGTTTACACTTTAGACTATGCATGATTTATTCATGCATTTACACCGCATCTGAAACAGGTGTTGAACACTAGTGTGTACTGCAGTGTAAGTGCTGGCTGGTGAGGGTATAGACAGCGATCTTCTCTGACACTCATGGACTCTTTAACCATGATTGTGAACCTGATGTAAGATTCAGTGGAAGGTAAAACCGGTTCACATTATCACTAGATCCCAGACAGAACCCAAGTCTGTGCTGATGAGTGAAAGGATTTAACATAACCCACTGGAAATCCCTTAAGTCATGTATAACTGTTTATCTGCATGAAAATAAATAAATGATTCTTCTTAAAAAATACTACTTTAGCAGACCTGCATTTTTGTGCTTTTGAACACAGACCAGCGTACAACTTAACAATACGTCAATAAATGATATACTGATCATTTACTAATGGTTTGTTCATGATTAACCATTGTTTGTTGAGATAATGATACAAACAATTTTGACATAAATACTTCAATGAGTTAAAGTGATAAATAATGTATCTACTAATAACTTACAAACCATCTCTTGATTAACACAATTTTCAAGATAACTTACAATACATTTGTAAATCGTTAGAAAACCACTTATTAATGTCTCATGAAGGCAATGTAAATGATTATAGTTCATAATTAAATGATCATTAATAAATGACAACTGAATTAACAAAACATTCATAAAATCTTAACATATCACTTATTAATCATTTATGAATGTATAGTCATGTTTTGTAAATGATTAGTTCATCATTAACTAATAACTTATAACTGAATGTTATTATAAAGTATTTCCCAATAGGGGAGTTTGGTAGCATCATATCATCATCAAAATGATCGGTTGCTCCAGGGGATTTGATAATTATCTTTCTTTTGTCTTTTGTACTTTATAAGTATGCTGAACCACTGTATGTGAATGTATAATGCTAATTAATCTAGTCACTTAGGAAATTTATGAATGTTGTTTTTTCCCATTTTTTTATTACAAAAACAAGCTTTCACTTCTATCAGCTAATGGATTGCAAAGCAAGGTGAATATAAAACACTGACTGGAAAACAAGAACAGGACAAAATCTGACTCTAAGAAGAAGGTGAATCGTTGTCTGGCAGAAACACATTTTTTTATTTTTCATAAATCATTACTAATGGTCACCTTTTACAATGTGTGGGTTTTGCAAATATTTATCTCATAAAAAGTAAATAACTTGTGACTAAACCTCCTAACTCCACTGGATCCTCAGCCTGGCAAATTTAGATTTGCTCTGAAAGTTAGTCTGGCAAAGAGCTCATTCAAACCCATTTCCAGTCCGTCGAAATCGAGGCACCAATCAGAAACGTTGGCACTGGGATTTTGAAGCAGATTTTGTAGCCTACATTACAAAGATGGATGCTGCCGTCGAACATCACTCGTTCGAATCAGCTATCGCGTCTGTTTTAAGCGATGAACGTTTGAACGTTTCCTTTTTGTTAAAAACCGAGCAAAGAACAACACTCGGAGATGTTTCTCCGTCGCTCTGCATACGTCATCTCCTTCACCGCTCTGATTGGTTTTAGGTCTATCCGCGACGTCCGTTGGTGACGCCCCTCTGGAAATGATTTGTCTATGACGCTTTGCCAGACCCTAAATCAGTTACAACTGAGAATGGTCTGGTTTTAACCAGGCTACTGGATCCTCAAACAGATGAGTGTCTCAGTCGAGCATTTGTTGTCGAGTCATAGTCCGTAGCACTTCCTTTTTTAATAACACAAGATTGTGGCCAAATGAAAAACAAAACAAAACTGAGCGTCCACATAGCTACAATAAACTTTATAACCTGTAAGTTGATGAAAACATAATGCAATGCACATACTGCTTGAATGGTCGTTCTAATGAGAGACAAAATTCCTGTCCGACATTCGCTGGTCAAAAACCTCATAACTCCTTATGAGTTTGATTTTGGTAAAATGTTAATAATATAATGACATGTGCAAGTGTCTGACCAAATATAAAGCAATAATATCAACTTTGACAACACAGTGCTTAATAAAAGATACAGTGTTTTTTCCATTTCCTGAAAGTAAAGGTTTTCTATACTTTTTCATGTCTAGGTTTTGCTTTCAGTTCAGAGTCCAATCTTGTCTATCATTTTACAGAGAATGACTTTAATTGATCGGTTAATATCTCCCGGTTTGTCCCTCTCTAGAGTTATCCCT
Organism: Semotilus atromaculatus; assembly: GCA_031834385.1. Lineage (NCBI taxonomy): Eukaryota > Metazoa > Chordata > Actinopteri > Cypriniformes > Leuciscidae > Semotilus > Semotilus atromaculatus. The sequence continues at coordinate 21,964,678 of JAULUF010000055.1, read as the reverse complement.
GGCTGGTTTCCACAAATCTTTCTCAACAATGATAATTATCCTTGCTCACAAGACAAGAAAAAAGAGTGTGCACTGTAACATACTGATGTTGGGATTGGAAGGAAGCACATTCCAGAGAGTCCCAAACTTTAGAAGCTTTTTAATCAGTTTGCTCAGTGTCTGGCTAGCCTCTGTTATCATCTCTATCATCTATCGGTTGGAAGTATATATTTGGGATTCTCTTCCTGATTACAACAGGTAACCGGAGCCATCAGGCCCGGTGAGAGGCGGTGTATTGGCTGGAAGGGGTGGGAGAGGTTGGGCTGGGGTTTCTGGGCTGACAGGGGAACGATATTAATTCCTGCCCTCTGAGAAATTAGGCTCTGTGTTCCTTTCCTCACTCCTAGAGCTTTGATCAAGCCCTTTCCTGATTAGAGACTGACCCTGACATGACAAGCCCGAGAACTTGTAAAAGAAGCATGAGGAGGGAAAAAAAGGAAAAACTTTCTCTGATGTACCCAGGGAAGGCGAGAGAGAATAGAATCCGAGTTATTCTGAAGCTGTCGCTCCACCCCTGCTCGGTGTCTGGTGGGTAATAAAGATTTCATGTATTCATTTTACTCAAGCAAAAATTGCAATCTATAATGACCTGACATTTCTTTTTTAAAACTAGCCAGAAGCCTCATGATTTGAATGTTAAGCAGTGTCCCGACTGACTCAGAGCTCGACTGGAACCTGCTTTGAATTTTATCAACTCACCTGTTAGTGGACATCGAGGCACTTGCGAGAGGCTACATGAATGTTGTGGCTTTCTGTGAATCCACACTGAGGGGACTATGCTTGTTGAATCATTATAGAGCTGTGCAAGACAACCTGCCTATTTGTAGCGACTTGAAAGAAAATTTGAATAGTGAAAGCATTCCTAGGTTGTAAAGGAGAGAAGCAAGTTTAGAAAAAAAAAAACAGATAAATAAAAATTGGATGTGGAGTGGGCGCTCTGAGAGCGGAGAGCGGGATCTGTTGATCAAGACAGGGCTGTAATATATCTACCTGATTGGTGTGTTCCCATTGGAGTTTGAGTTAAATTCTTCATGTCACCCCAGACACTCCGTCTGGGGAAAAGAGATGTGCCCAAACTTCAGAGGCTGGCTCGGTCCTAGCCCTGTGTATTAAAGAGAAATCTAATACAATTTATCAGCTTTAGCGTGGAGAGTCATGGAGATTATGGAGTGTGCGGAGGCCTGATCATTTCGCATTCTCTGTAGGTTCTCAAACCATGCCTGGAGTTGCTTAAAATGCTTTAAAGCCTGTCAGAGGCGCTTTAATGTCAAGTTTTACTTAATCACAGGGTACCTCAGTTGCTTTTACCCTTATTTGTCGATCCAGATTTTATAATCTTCAGTGCTATATGTGATCTTGAAGGTGCAGGATGATGTTTCCTACAAGACACATTTCCATGGTTGTACTGTGGCTATTTTCAAAGAAATAGGCAATATTCACTGGGGAGCTGTGGTGAAAAGAGAAACTTTGCCATTATACCATTGTCTAAGCATTTCAGTTCCTAACAAATTGTTAGTAGAGGTTGATGGGTTTCACACGTCTTTTCAGGCCTTTGGCTTCATTGGCTTGAAGTGTTCCATATGGAGAAGCTTGTTTGTTGAACCACAAAGTCCATAAATGAAGAAAGCCAAACACAAGTAATGTTGAGTGCCCTAGCGTGGTAACTCGTTGCTGAAGTTCATGCCGCATGCTATTGATGTGCTGTACAAAAGGCCTTTCAGCAAATTAACAACCACTTCATATCTTCATTTCCTGACCCAAGCATTTTGTTATTGAATAGCCTGAAATTGATTTTTCACCAAACTTGTTTAAAAGATGAATGGAATTATATGAGCCAGTGCTGCATGTACATGTATCAGATGGGGAAACCCATCTGTTACCCCCACTAGCCAAGGCACAAGTCCCCAAAGATAGAGCTCTGGCCAGAACACAAAGATCTCTCCATAAAGGACGAGGCTGCTCTCTGGCTAATCCCATCTATTTCAGACCTTGTGGAACCCATCTGTTGCAGAACGCACCCACACAGGTATCACATCAATTATAAAATCTTGTTTCGGCATATGTTAACGTGTGCGGCATAAGCAGAAAACAATCAAGTACAGAAGTGCAGATTGGTCCTTCTGCATGCAATGAATTTCTATTCAACCTGCCATACTCTGGTTATAATTCAAACCGGGAATGCACTGATACCATTACCACAAGTGCTGTGCCTTTTTCTTTTTTGGTACATGCTAATACTGGTACCTGTGTTTTTATAATAGTGTAGAATGACTGATGATTTGAGATGTTTAGAAACACACTCTTGCAAGTCCATAAATGGTTTGTGTCTGGTGGAACAAACCTCCATACTTAAAGGGGCAATTGAGCAACCTTAAGATGTCTGTGCAATTTAAATAGATGTGTTATTATTCAGCGAATAAACACAATATAAACATACACTGCTGTTCAAAAGTTTGGTGATGGTAAGATGTTTTTATGTTTTTGAAATAAGTATCTTAAGCTCACCACTGGAGCATAAGATTTGAGTAAAAACTGTATTGTAAAATATTATTACAATTTTAAAAAACTGTGTTTCTATTTTGATATATAAATGTAATTCATTCCTTTGATGGCAAAGCTGAATTTACAGTCTTTAGTGACACATGATCCTTCAGAAATCATTCTAATATGCTGATTTCCTGCTTAAGAAACATTATATTATTATTACCAATGTACTTGTGCTTGTTACCAATGTAATTTGTAACAATTGTGCTACTTAATATTTTTGTGTAAACGGTGATAAAAAATGTTCAGGATACTTGTATTTTAAGTATAAATCTCTTTTAACATTATACAAATCTTTACTAGCCATGCTTCCATCCACTTATTTGTATAAACATTTTGGGATATTGCTTGCAAAAAAAAAAAGAAAAAACGCTGACTGGAAATACCAAGATTAGCTTGTTTTTCTTTTCTTTTTTCTTCTTTTTTTTTAAATGTGCATAAAATCTTTAGTTCTCACTTGAGTTTATTTTTTTTTCATCCAATAAGAAGACATGCCCATGATGGAAACTCATTTACCGAACGAATTCCTTGATGCGCATAAAAAAAGTAATGTGACGGCATAAATGGACCAACGTGCAGACCAATCTTGTTGTACACCATGTGAAATGTTGTTTTGGTCATTCTGAAATGCCTTAGCCAAAGGCTGTCGTCAAAGTGGTTCTGTATAATTACCTCCTATAACTGTATAACTGTCACAGTCTTCGTCTGCACCTGTCTGTCTTCGTCTTCACTACACTCCCCAGAATCCTCCTTGTCTCCTCACCTGAACTCACTCCCTCACTTACCAGCCTGTCCCTCGTTATCATCATCAGTGTCACCTGTTTTCACCTTGTTATGTCTGATTCCTCCGTGTATTTAGTTCCCTTGGTTCATTCAGTCTTTGTCGGTCAATGTTTGTTGTTAGCCCGTGTGGCGCCCGTGTTCCTGACTTTCTGCCTGTGTTATATATATATATTAAAAGTTATCTTTACCGATATTCCGGACTCCTCGTTCCTCTGCCTGAACCACACCGTGACAGATTGACCGACCCAGTCATGGATTTCCCTGCAGTAAAACTGCTGTGCCTTGAGCAGGGAAACAGCTCTCTTGAGGAACACCTTGAAGTTTTCCTTGATCTGGTGCCTCAGACCGATTTCCCGGACGACTGCCTCTGCACGTTTCTATGTGTAGGACTGAACAACGCCACTCGAGCGCAGTTGTCCGGGGAACCTCCTCGAGGGAGCTTCGCCGACTATGTGGAGTGGGTGCTGGTATCCTGCGGTTCATCCTTCACCATCGACGACGTCACCAGCCCCACTCCAACCCCACCGTCCAGCACAGAGCCTTCACCGCTGGTCCCGTCCAGCACAGAGCCTTCACCGCTGGTCCCGTCCAGCACAGAGCCTTCACCGCTGGTCCCGTCCAGCACAGAGCCTTCACCGCTGGTCCCGTCCAGCACAGAGCCTTCACCGCTGGTCCCGTCCAGCACAGAGCCTTCACCGCTGGTCCCGTCCAGCACAGAGCCTTCACCGCTGGTCCCGTCCAGCACAGAGCCTTCACCGCTGGTCCCGTCCAGCACAGAGCCTTCACCGCTGGTCCCGTCCAGCACAGAGCCTTCACCGCTGGTCCCGTCCAGCACAGAGACTTCACCGCTGGTCCCGTCCAGCACAGAGCCTTCACCGCTGGTCCCGTCCAGCACAGAGCCTTCACCGCTGGTCCCGTCCAGCACAGAGCCTTCACCGCTGGTCCCGTCCAGCACAGAGCCTTCACCGCTGGTCCCGTCCAGCACAGAGCCTTCACCGCTGGTCCCGTCCAGCACAGAGCCCTCACCGCTGGTCCCGTCCAGCACAGAGCCGTCCAGCACAGAGCCCTCACCGCTGGTCCCGTCCAGCACAGAGCCTTCACCGCCAGAGACCGTCCAGCCGGAGACCGTCCAGCCGGAGACCGTCCAGCCGGAGACCGTCCAGCCGGAGACCGTCCAGCCGGAGACCGTCCAGCCGGAGACCGTCCAGCCGGAGACCGTCCAGCCGGAGACCGTCCAGCCGGAGACCGTCCAGCCGGAGCTTCACGTCAGCCACGTCCAGCCAGAGCTTCACGTCAGCCACGTCCAGCCAGAGCTTCACGTCAGCCACGTCCAGCCTGAGCTTCACGTTCCCTGCAGCCCTGCCGAGCCTGAGCTTCCCTGCATGCCTGCCGAGCCAGTGCTTCGCGTCACGCCTGCCGAGCCAGAGCCTTCCCCGCTGGTCCCGTCCAGCCCTTCAGAGCCTTCTTCGCTGGTCCCGTCCAGCCCTCCAGAGCCTTCACCGCTGGTTCCGTCCAGCATAGCCGGGCCTTCACCGCTAGCCCAGCCAGAGACTGTTCACGTCCCGTCTGCCCAGCCAGAGACTGTTCACGTCCCGTCTGCCCAGCCAGAGACTGTTCACGTCACGTCTGCCCAGCCGGTCCCAGAGCCTGTCCCTCATCCAGTCACTCTCCCCAAGAATTTTTTGGGGGGGGGCCATAGGTCATCGCCATGGCCACCCGAGGGGGTCTCTCCGCCATGGCCACCCGAGGGGGTCTCTCCGCCATGGCCACCCGAAGGGTCTTCACCGCCATGGCCACCCGAGGGGGTCTCTCCACCATGGCCACCCGAGGGGGTCTCTCCGCCATGGCCACCCGAAGGGTCTTCACCGCCATGGCCACCCGAGGGGGTCTCTCCGCCATGGCCACCCGAGGGGGTCTCTCCGCCATGGCCGCCCGAAGGGTCCTCACCGCCATGGCCGCCCGAAGGGTCCTCACCGCCGTGGCCGCCCGAAGGGTCCTCACCGCCGTGGCCGCCCGAAGGGTCCTCACCGCCGTGGCCGCCCGAAGGGTCCTCTCCGCCGTGGCCGCCCGAGGGGGTCTCTCCGCCCCGGCCGCCTTCACGTCCTGCTCCGCCCCGGCCGCCTGCACGTCCTGCTCCGCCCCGGCCGCCTGCACGTCCTGCTCCGCCCCGGCCGCCTGCACGTCCTGCTCCGCCCTGGCCGCCTGCACGTCCTGCTCCGCCCTGGCCGCCTGCACGTCCTGCTCCGCCCTGGCCGCCTGCACGTCCTGCTCCGCCCTGGAGGGTTCCCCTCCTAGTTTGGTCACGCCCTGGCCAGCCTTCAGGGCGCCCGCCCCCCCACCCCTTTGATGTTCTACGGCGCGAGGTCGCGCCTTGTTGAGGGGGGCGTTCTGTCACAGTCTTCGTCTGCACCTGTCTGTCTTCGTCTTCACTACACTCCCCAGAATCCTCCTTGTCTCCTCACCTGAACTCACTCCCTCACTTACCAGCCTGTCCCTCGTTATCATCATCAGTGTCACCTGTTTTCACCTTGTTATGTCTGATTCCTCCGTGTATTTAGTTCCCTTGGTTCATTCAGTCTTTGTCGGTCAATGTTTGTTGTTAGCCCGTGTGGCGCCCGTGTTCCTGACTTTCTGCCTGTGTTATATATATATATTAAAAGTTATCTTTACCGATATTCCGGACTCCTCGTTCCTCTGCCTGAACCACACCGTGACAATAACATGACCATATTATTGCATTTATTGCGTTCCGTCTGCATGCTCTGAGGGGCAAGAATTTTTTTTTTATATATACTAAAAGACCCACAGTGGTTTCTCCTACCTATGATTATGATTTAGTTGTCTTTATATCACTGGATGGAAACAGTGCTTAATTTACAAATGTTTTATGCGATATTCCAATTTTGTGCATAAGTTAAAATTGCAACTTTGGATGGAATCATAACACACTTCATGCTTATACCCAATTCAGAACCCCTTGAGGCAATCGTGAGAATGCAATGTGTGCTTGTGTGTTTTTAATTGCAGTCTGACACATTTTGGAATGCAGCAACATACAGAATACAAAATCTGTGTTTGTGAACTTGTGTTAGGTGTGTTTTAGGCCTTGTTTGTGAGTTTGTGAATTCCACCCACATTGAAACATCTGAACGAACTAATTCCTTAAATATAATCAAATCTCCCAGCGTGACTCTGCCAACATCAGGGCCTGTGCCCATGATCCATTTTAGACAGAGATAATGTGACCCAGTTCAATTATACAACATGTTTTGTACCAATTGCACCCAATAGCCTGGTATGTTTTATAAAAGTCTAGTGCAATACATCAAATGTATTGTGCTTTAAAGACTATGTTTGGGGAAAACCTAAAGAACTAGAAGAACTTCTCACACAAAGTAGAAAATAGAAAAATTAACTTAAGATGATTGTGTCAAAGGTTTTTAAAAGTGTGTAATTAAAAGAAATGTTGTACTGCTTTAAAATACGGCAGTGCAGTTTATTACAACAATAGTTTATCTGTGTCGTCCTTTATCCAGAAACATTGAATATATCATCCTGATGTGAATGTTTGTTTATTGTTATTTCTCACAGAATATTCACTTTCACTCACATTACTAAAGTTAAATGTGTTGCAAATGCTGTTGCATGTTGTTTTTAAGACTAATATTGTTATAAGGAAGATAGGGGAAGGGAGCTACATTTCAGCTCCTAGCAGGAGCTTGGTTTGTATTTCCACATTTATATTGACTGGGCAGGGTCCACATTAAGGCAAAAACAAAGACACTTCTTCTCTTCTAAATTATTTCTCTCATCATCAAACTCCCCTGGTTTCCTTCAAGCAGTTCTGTAAATCATCAATGTTCAGCCCAAACACAGTTTATCCCTGGTGGAAAGTCAATCAAAATCTCTCTGCAGTGCACCTAGCTTCAGCATCTCTAACTGATCATTTCCCCTCTCACATCCCCAACTGTGCTACACTGAGGCTTATCAAAGCCACTGAAAATGGAAGACTGTCCGGTCCATCCGCCAGCAGCAGGACAGCAAAAAACAAACCTGAACTGATGACATCGTAGGAAGTCTGGAGATGGAAAGCGTGTAAAGTGGCGGCGCTCTCTCTCCGAATGCATCCCATCGTTTTTTTTTTTTTTTGTGGCAAATAAATTAGCAATTCAAAGTGCAGCCCGGGGGTGGCGAGTGTTTATGTGTGTGCCCAGAGTGATGAAGGCTCACATTTGTATCTTGTCACCAGGCTGTCAGTCACTGCACATGGGCAACAGGCGACTTTAACTTCAGCTTCTGATGTATTTACTCAGACGCCACTCTCAACTATGCTATGTCAAACAGTGAAGAGAGACAGGAGCCTGTTCATCTGCACCATTAAAATATAGCCTTAGCCTTTGACTAGAGGTTATAGTGTTTCTTTGTCAATCCATTTCCTTTTCTGTATGCTCTAGTCCACATTTTGTTTGATACAGAATACCCCACCTCTAAATCCAGATTGAAAGCATGCCTTTGAATGTAGTCTACTACATAACAAATTCTAAACACCCAGATCTGAATTGATATTATCAAAAGTTCCCTCTCTAATCAATTAAATATTTGAAGTGTCTCCTTTCTTAATAATACAGTGATTGACAAATTCAGCTCCTTAAAAAAAACATGTATTTTGCTGTAAAATATACTCTTCTATATACATACATGCATACATACATACGTCATCCACTATATTAACACGTCTCTATATTTTTAATAGATATTGCATCATTGACGTTGATTGTGTTAGAGGTGTAGAATCTGGATGCACATTAAGATGTCAGTGTCAAAGAGGATAGAGGAGTTTGTTCTGATGCTTCTATATTATTACAGTGTTCTCCAGCTGAAAGCAACAGTATTGGCATTTCATAGCAGTAAAGAGACCTCACAGCAGTGCTGTTTTTATTTGTATCTTTTTTTTATAGTCCATGGAATAAAAAGCAGAAATGAAGACCTTCAAAGGGAAAACAAAAGGCAGTTTACACAGTAAAACAGCTTTGTTGCTACTGCCATATAAAAATTCTCAGAGGTTTCCAAAGCTATATAGCCCCTCAACAGCAGAAAGATGGCAACAAAAGAGATATCTGAAACACTGAATGTGCTGCTTTCCAGTAAGATGGTTGTTATTGGTAACTGTAAAGTGGTTAGCAGTGAAAAATGTGCTTTGTGACTGTTGGTTTTCACAAAAACCAAGAGATTCATATTTACAAGCACTCTTCTTGCAACAGGACATAATTATTCGTATGTAGTGTGGTTCATGTATTTTTCATATGTTCAAGCAGACAACAAAACCTTGAAAATATGGATAGACAACATCGACAATGCAGGCACTTTTACTCATAAAAATCTCTCTTTTGAGATTCATAGAATATTAAATTAATGTAATAAAATGATTTTACAGTTTAGTAAACTATTTAATTAAAGTGCCCATATTATGCTGTTTCAGATTTTACCTTTCTGAAACAGCATAATCTGAAACTGTGTGTTATATCAACGCATTCTCATCCCAAGGCGTAATATTCTGACACTTTGACAAAGCGTCTATATCGAACGCGCATGGAACCCTTTAGCGTCAATATAACACGCAGAGAGATGGGTAGGTTTAGGTATGGTGTAGGGTTAGGGTTAGACCGCTAGGAGGCGCCTTCTGACCCATATATTTCGGCGTCTCATATTGACGCTAAAGGGTACCATGCGCGTTCGATATAGACGCTTTGGCAAAAGCGTCATTATATTACGCCTTGGGATGAGAACGGGCTGGTTATATCCATCTTTTTTTTCAACGCAGAAGCTGTTTTCTGTTAATGTGCGAAACTTAATAATAATAATAATAATAATAATTCATTACATTTATATAGCGTTTTTTCTGGGACCTCAAAGCGCTTAAAGCGACCTGAGACTTCTGATTCATTAGCTACTAGGGAAATAACGAGAATGACAAAGTGCAATAATGGTAAAACTATTTGTCCTACAAACCGTATCGGTTACCTAACGTAACCTCGGTTCTCTCTAGAAGAGGGAACGAGTATTGCGTAAGTTAGCTTACGCTACGGGAAAGATTCATCTTCTCGAGATATTGAAGCCAAAAATTATCCTTAATTTTGTATTTATTGTCAACTCAGTGCAGCAGCTGCCAGACCTAGAGCGGGCTATCTAGCGAGCTCATAGGCTGCCCTGCGGCAACTGCAGCAGCCTACCAGTGAACCTGGCGTGACGCCCGCGTCCTCATGGCATCACAGCCCGCCAAGATGGGCATGACTAGTGTATATAAGCGGGCTTCAGAGGCTGCTTCCCTGGTTTTCATCGACTGAAGCGAAGTCACTCGTGGTGCGAGCACGGTCGTTTACGCAATACTCCCCTCTTCTAGAGAGAACCAAGGTTACGTTAGGTAACCGATACGTTCTCTTACGAGAGGTTCTCTCGTATTGCGTAAGTTAGCTTACGCTACGGGAACCCTTTGTCAACGCCGTGCGCGCCAAGCATCCACTTCATGAGCCCGGGGAAGCCCGGGGAGCCCTGATAAGTCGGAAAATTAGGTGGCCAGCAGCAGTGCGGGCCAGCACATGTAAGGGAACAACAGAGCGGCGGCGCCGGTCTGTGTAAGCATATAGCATTAACCCAATAGTGCAGCTCAACCAGGAGAGCTGATTGTCGTGAGAGTAGCCTGCGCACTATACATTTGGACAGTACTTACATCTCACTTATACCACCAGAAGTTTTGCCTGCTGGGCGGGAACTTCCAGATTACAAAATCCGACAGAGGTGGACGGGGAAGCCCAGCCCGCCGCCACACATATGTCATGAATGGAAATTCCGCTGGACCACGCCCACGATGAGGCCATGCCTCTAGTGGAGTGAGCCCTGATGCCCACCGGGCATTGCAGACATTTTGACGCGTAAGCAGCTGCGATAGCGTCCACTATCCATCTGGACAGGGTCTGTTTCGAAGCGGCGAGACCTTTAGTGCGCCCACCAACGAAACAAAGAGCTGCTCCGTGCGTCTGAAAGAGGCGAAAGAGCGCTCTGACTGGGCAGAGGAGATTAATATCACATTCGCTATCGGATGCTGGCAGAGCCGATAGGGAAATGACCTGCGCTCTGAAAGGAGTACCAATCACCTTAGGAAAATAGCCATGTCTCGGTTTGAGAATGACTTTGGAGTCATTTGGCCCGAACTCAAGACACGCAGCGCTGACAGACAGCGCGTGAAGGTCCCCCACACGTTTGACTGATGACAAAGCAGTCAGAAAAACGGTTTTAAGTGATAGGTATTTCAGGTCCACGGATTCTAGTGGTTCAAAGGGAAAAGCTTTCATGGCCTCGAGGACCAAAGAAAGATCCCACATAGGAACCGACGGGGGCGCGGAGGGTTAATCTTTCTAGCTCCTCTAAGGAAGCGGATGACCAGCTCGTTTTTTCCTAGTGACCGGCCGTGCGTTGGTTCTGTGAACGCTGCGACGGCCGCCACATATTCTTTGAGTGTGGATGGGGACCTGCCCTTATCCAACAGCTCTTGTAGGAACACGAGCAGCCACGAAATCCCACATTTCCGTGGGTCCAGATTTTTGTCGGTGCACCATTTAGAAAACACAGACCATTTAGACGCAAAAGAGCGCTGGCTTGCACGATCGTGTTCATTACTCCTTCTGGCAAAGCAACGGGTATTCGTTGATCACCCACGCATGTAGCGACCAGCGCTCTGGGTGGCGATGCCAGATCGGCGATGCCAGGGCTGTCTGTGACAGCTGCGTTAGCTCCGGGAACCAAGTCTGATTCTCCCAAAGCGGCGCTATGAGGAGCACCGAGTGGCGCGTCTCCCTGATTCTCTTTATTACCTGTGGCAACAGTGAGATCGGTGGGAAAGCATAAAGCGGGCGGCTGGGCCAGTTCTGGGCCAGCGCGCCCTCGTTCTTCAAAAAGAACACTGGGCAGTGATCGTTGTCTTTTGACGCAAAAAGGCGTCTTTTGACGACTTCCGCTCTGCCGAATTGGTGCCATAGTTTCTGGACTGTTTGGGGGTGCAGGGACCATTCCCCTGGGGGAACGTTGTCCCTGGACAGTCTGTCTGGGCCGTCGTTCAGGTGGCCTGGTACATGCGTCGCTCTCAGCGAGAGGAGGTGACGCTGAGACCAAACTAGAAGGCGTTCTGCCAGATCGCAGAGGTTCCTGGATCTGACTCCGCCCTGATGGTTCAGGTAGGATACCACCGACATATTGTCCGAACGGACTAGAACGTGGTGGTCCCGAATGACAGGGAGAAAGTGCGTCAGCGCGTTCTCGACCGCTGTCATTTCCAGACAGTTATGTGAAGGAACTTCTCTCATTCTGACCACAGACCAAAAACCGATGTGCCCTCGCAGATCGCGCCCCAACCTCTGTTGGACGCGTCTGTCGAGATGACATTTCGGTGTGAGACATTTCGCACCCATCATCACTCCCCGCTGATACCAATCGGCCACTTTCCAGGGCTGCAGAGCTGTAATGCAGGTCTGAGTCACTCTGATTAGTTGGCAGCCAGCGGCCCAAGCCCGGCGAGCCGTGCGAGCATTCAGCCAGCGTTGTAGCGGGCGCATGCGCAGTAGACCCAGCTGGAGTACTGGTGCAGCTGAGGCCATACAGCCTAACATTCTCTGAAACGTTTTCAAAGGAATGAGGCTGTTTTTCTGAACAGACGCGGCTAGGCGATAAACACGGCGCGCGCGCTGTGTTGACAAGTGAGCCGTCATAGCCACGAAGTCTAGTTCTATTCCTAAAAAGGAAATTGACTGACTGGGCCGTAATGAGCTCTTGGTCCAGTTGACCGAGAGACCCAGGCTTTTCAGATGACTGAGGAGCACTGTCTTGTGAGATAAAAGTTCCATCTCTGATTGTGCTAAAATCAGCCAATCGTCCAGATCGTTCATAATTCGCAAGCCCCGATTTCTCAGGGGGCGAGCGCTGCGTCCATGCACTTCATAATTGTACGGGGTGCTAAGGACAGACCGAATGGAAGGACGGTGTATTGATAAACCCGGCCGTCGAAGGCGAATCTCAAGAATGGCCTGTGACGGGGAATGATCTGAATCTGAAAATAAGCATCTTTCAGATCGAGAGATATAAACCAGTCCTTCTGGCGCACCTGCGCGAGAAGTGTCTTGATTGTCAGCATTTTGAACAGTCTTTTCACAAGCACTCTGTTCAAATGTCCCAGATCTAAGATGGGTCTGAGGCCACTGTCTTTCTTTGGTACAAGAAAACAACGGCTGTAAAACCCCGACTTGCTCAGAGAAGGTGGCACCATCTCTATAGCCCTTTTACACAACAGGTTCGCTATTTCTGTGCGAAGTAGATGTGCTACTTCTGTATTCACAGTCGTTTAGAACCGCGCTGAACCAGAGGTGTGCTCTCGTTGTATGAACACGGCGGCTCGCAGACAGCAATGACAAACTGTTTTGTGAGTGACGACCAGATTACTGTGAATGGGGAGCGTTTTGTGTTTGCTTTGTGGTGCGTGAGCAGCGCCTTGGGCGAGGTGCCTATTTGTAAGCGTGAGCGCTTGTGAGCGGGCACGAGACTTACATACTTGTGTGACGCCCCGATCTTTTGGGATGGGGAACGTATTATTACAGCCTTGTGGCAAAAGGCGGCGTTTTGGGTAAAGCGTTTATTCGTAAGCGTGCACGCTCGGAAGTTGGCACGAGACTTTCATATAAGTATGTATTGGCCGTGTGACAGAGCGGGTAGAGAGTGGGGCGTTTCCCATATTTAACACTCGAGCGGCTTGTGTCCGCTTCTGAGAGTGGGCTCTGTGAGTGACACGGGAAGTGTAATGCTTGTGTGTAGGGGTGAGCACTGTGAAGTGGCCACATTTTCTACACTTAAAGCACCTTCGGCGTGAGCCGGACAACCAGACATTTATGATAGCCCTGAGGTGCGCGCATGGCGCTATGGGCCAAGTGTTTATAGTAAGCGTGAGCGATTGTGAGCAGGCACGAGACCTACATACATATTTGACGTCCCGATCGCTTGGATGGGGAGCGTTTCATGATAAATCTGTGACGCGCGCACAGCGCTTTGGGCAGAGTGTTCATTAATAAGCGTGAGCGCTCGTGAGCGGGCACGGGACTTACAGTTATGTGATGCCGCGATCACTTGGGATCGGCGGCGTTTTGTGACAACTCTGTAATGCGCGGGCGGCACTTGGGGGAGGTGTGTTAGTAAGCGTGAGCACTCGTGGGCGGGCACGGGACTTACGTTTATAATCTGACTGATATGAGTCTTTGATGGCCGTGTGATAGAGCGGGCAGAAAGTAGGTGTGGGCACGGACTCGTGGACACATTTCCTACATTAAACACTCGAGCTGCTTGTGTCCGCTTCTGAGAGTGGGCTCTGTGAATGACACGGGAAGTGTTGTGCTTGTGTGTAGGGGTGAACACTGAGAAGTGGGCACCTTTTCTACACTGAAAAACACCATCGGCATGAGCCGGATCTGAAAACGGCGCGAGCCGCATAAATTTCATCTGCTGCGAGAGCCGAGATCAAACACGGGTCTCTGGCGCGAAAGCTATTGGGTTTCACCACTGGGCCACAGGGGGAAACAACCAGTGTTAATTTCGTTGACGAAAATAATGACGAAAATTATTCGTCAACGACATTTTTTCACAGACGAAACCGAGACGAAAACTAAATAAAAAACAGTTTTAAATGACGACAACTATGACGAAAGTGTATTGACATTTTTGTCAACGAATAAAAACTAGACGAAAATGTTAGGGAGGGATGATTGGGGAAGAGATCCATTCAGAACTGATTTTGCGTTTGTGAAAGATGCGCACATTTGAATTGTAACTGATCTACCGGCGGGGCAGGAGTTGCATGCGCTTGATGCACGTCTCATAAATCGTTAAAAAATTTAAACGTCTGGGAGAAAGAGAAGAGCAGACATGGAGATCTGAATAAGAGTGATGACGCGAAAGAGAGCTTTTTTTATTCGGTATGTTTTTCTGTGCGCACACACACACAAACGACGCGAAGCATGCAGCCCTGCACATAGACAGCTATAGCCTACAGCGCACGAGGACTGCTGATCTCTCTTTCGCGTCTGAATGGACATTTCTAAATGTCCGTTTTGGAGAGTATTCGCGTAAACACAGTCGGTTATGTATTTACAGAGCGTACAGTTGTGAGAATATCTGATGTGCATCAGTGCAATTGGATCGGCACACTCGGTCTTAAAGTGACAGTGCGTAATAAACCTAATGCCATCTGTACACTTAATATTAATCAAACAACAAAATAAAAAGAGAAAAGCATTCACTGCTCTTTAATAAGGATTAATTATATTTAATTTATACAAATAAATATGTCTGCTTGAAAGAATGAAGAATGATGTATGTTAATTAAAGAGTGTGTAATCATTCATTGAAGAAAAAAAAGAGACTGTTCTACTTTAGGATAAGTGTTTTTATTTAATTTTAAGATATTATTTTATGTCACAGTGTGACACAAAATAAAACTTTAAAAATTATTAATATTAACAGGTTAATAGATGTTTTCTACAGGCATATATAATGGGTTTGGAAATTTTTGAGAAATTCTAAATTAATGCATTACAATTTAAAGGTGCAGTGTGTAAAAATTTTGATTATCTATTAACAGAAATACAATATGAAATCCATAACTATGTGTTCAGTTGTGTATAAAGAACTTACTTAATAAACCGTAATGTTTTTATTACCTTAGAATGAGGCATTTATATCTACATAGGCGCGGGAATCCCCTTCTATGTAGGTCGACATATTGTGACGTCATGTTTCTACCGTAGCCGACAGCGAACAAACTGCGTTACAGAGCGCGTTTCGTCACTACCGCAGAAAGCTAAAGAAGATAGCCATAAACACCGTGAGTAGTGACTTTTCCCTTGTCAGTGGTGTAAATATGTAGTTGGATTGTTTCATGTAACTTAATTCTTCTCCCTCGCTGTGTTATGGCTTTGCTATGTGGGGATAAAATGTGCTGGTTACGTTCGTGAGACAGCTGATTAGTAGGCTACTCTTGTCATTGACCGTAAAACAGTTACAGGAATCACCAACCCGTCGTTCTTGGAAGCATTTTAAGTCGATCGAGTTTCCAAAATTAGAGAAAAAAAGCCTATTGTGTGTAGTAAGTGGTGTCTATGGGATGCGGAGGCGCGCGCGCTGTTACAATCAGGTCATTTTTGCCGCACGCACCTTTGGGCTCATACGGACGCGTCGAGTATAAACAAGGCTTTATGCTTTAACCAGCTCAGCCACCTAACAGCTCATATTAGCCAGCTAAACGTTTACTACCCTGTTAGAAAAAATATATAGTTGCATAGTTTCATGTGGTTCTTCTCCCTCGCTGTATTATGGGTTTGCTATGTGGGGAGAATGTGCTGGTGGTTACGTTCTTAAGACAGCTGATTAGTAGGCTACTCTTGTCATTGACCGTAAAACAGTTACAGGAATCACCAACCCGTCGATCTTGGAAGCATTTTAAGTTGATCGAGTTTCCAAAATTAGAGAAAAAAAGCCTATTGTGTGTAGTAAGTGGTGTCTCGAGGCGCGCACGCTGTTACAATCACGTCATTTTTGCCGCACGCACCTTTGGGCTCATGCGGACGCGTCGAGTATAAACAAGGCTTTGTGCTTTAACCAGCTCAGCCACAGTAACAGCTCATATTAGCCAGCTAAACTTTTACTACCCTGTTAGAAAAAATATATAGTTGCATAGTTTCATGTGGTTCTTCTCCCTCGCTGTATTATGGGTTTGCTATGTGGGGAGAAATGTGCCGGTTACGTGAGATAATCAGCTGATTACTATTATTATATTATGTATTAAGACCCTTGATCCTCACCTGACTATGGCTTTGTAAACTTTATCCATGATGTGGTTTATAATGGACTGTGGTACAGAAACTTGGTTTACTCTGGCTATTCTCTGCTGTCTCAGATGACGATGTTTGTCCCGTTTTAGCCACCGTAGCTTCTTCGAAAGGGTGGGGCGTGGTAAGGCCTCGGCCCGGGAGAGATTCGTAAATTTTGGGGCATGCGCACGGGGTAGCTTTCTTGTAACGTAAAGAAAGCTAGCCGCGGATAGAACAGCAGTCCCTTGTGGCGTTTCCTTCAGCCTCGTCATTCAGAAAAACAGCAGTGCGGCTCGTGGGCGGCAGCTGCGCGTCTGTGAGGGATAAACCTGGAAGCAGATGACACTGGAAACCAGGCATAATTTACAAATGGCCACGTCTGCTCTTACATGAAAAATGTAAAAGGTCTGTAAAGTTTCAAAGATCAAAGTGTACAATAAATGTTATTGCCTCCAAAAAGAAAGAACAGATTCTTAACTGCCTGAAATGAGTCATCAGCAATTCCAGTCTCACTTCCTGTTACAAATCTATATATTTGCATAATGCAAGCCTATGGTCGTCATTGACTGCCTGTAAACAGCATCTACTTTGGCACACCCTCAAACACTGCAGTTGTATGAGGCCTGGAAGAGTTTGGTTTGTGTTGTAGACAACTCGAGAAGACACTGTTTTCTGTGCCCTGAAAGCAAATCCACTTTGCATACACTTCCAAAGGATTATGTTATGTTATGAAAACTGACACCATTGTTATTGTTTGTATGTATCAGGTGTGCTAAGAAAGCCTCTGGAGCTGAAATTCAGATATGGTAATGAACGTTTTGTTTCCAACACAAGTTGTAAGCGGTAGACCGATCACAACTGACTGGACCATCTGACCAATCAGAGCAGAGTGACTCTCGGAATAGAGGGATTTTGAGAGACAAGATCCTTGACCAAACCTTTTCAGACACTGTGAGAAATTAGGTGATGCTGCAATCAGGGTGGGAAATTAGCACCAGCCACTAGCCAATGGCTGGTACTTTTTCAAAGTGGCCGGTGACTTTGCCTTGTATACCAGCCACAGTGGCGGGTAGATTGTAAAACATTTTTGTTGGTTACTACTTAAAACATTCCTTGTAACGAGGGAATGGTTAGCCTACCTTCCCGTCGAACAGTCCATGCTGTACTTACTGTCGAACCTATGCGTCGTCCGAAAATGCAAACAATTCGTTTGTTAGAGGAGCGAGGAGGCCAGATTTAATGGAAAGAGGAGCCAAGAAGAGCCAACTTGAAGATGAGAAGGAGACATCTGAAGATGATGATGACTCTGAAGAAGCCTAAAGTGACTTTTTTCACATCACTTTTTATTGATTTATTATGTATTAATTTTGTATTAATAATAATACAAAAAATGATTGAAGCAATTCAAAATATGCTAGTGCACTTTCTTTTATAAATTTGAATTCCGGAAAAAGTGGCTGGTAAAAAATATAAGTGGCTGGTAAAATTGGGCATCCACCAGCCACTGTGGCTGGTGGGCAAAAAAGTTAATTTCCCACCCTGGCTGCAATTCATATTATGGGGAAATTAAAGTGTTGACATTTTATGCATGTAAATCATTTGTATTAGACCTCCAAAATTTGGAACCTTTAAAGTAGCATATAGGGACACTTTAAATGTTTACTGCCGTCACATTTATTTAGTGCAGTTAACATATTTAACTAATTTTAACAGTTTCAGTTCATTGAGGTCTTGAAATACACACACCAATACAGTAAGAAACAAGTAAATTGTTTTTCATTATGTTTTGAGTTTAATTAATTTCAGCCGTACAAAGAGTGCAATCACTTCACTTATATTAGTCCCACAGAAATGTAATTTATAAATAAATATGGTCTTTATCTGAGTAAAGCGGGTCACAATGGCGGTGCCCTGGCAAACGTTCAGGCAAATTTCAGTTCTGACTAATCCTCAGAGGATTCATAAACATTAGTACATCTCTTAAAGTGTTAGATGCTGTAAATATGTTGATATTGTGCATTTCAGTGTCTATCCAAATGTACAAAATGGTATGAAGTGTGCACATTTATGTTTAAATATTTACAGGTATACATTAGATCTCCCTGCTCCATAGCTATATTGGGAGGTTTGAAAAGCTCAAAATTTCTATTATAATCATAATTTGGTGGTTTTTGTATTAACCTTGAACAGTTTTGTGATTTCTGGTTTAGTGTTATGAATGGGTACTGGTGCTATACATGCTTGAAAGAATAACTGTGGAACATAAGATACAGGAGCCTTCACAAGCCCTTAATAAATGAAAAAAATTCTCAAAGCTATTCTTCAAACATCAGCAGTCTGCATAAAAGTTGCTTCCCACCTAAAACAGATGAAATATGTGAAATCTCTCTCTCAAACAGGTGAAAAAGAAATAAAAAATAGAAGAGGGGGTAAAAAGCCTTAGAGCAATTTGAGTGCGAACAATCTTTACTGCTACATTTGTTCTGTTCTTGTTTTGATATATCTGTTCATAATTACGTATAAGACCTGGCAGTGGGTGTTTTCTAATGATATGTAGTGTGAAATAGACTGATAGATTGCCAATGTGAGAATCATACCTTTTAAAGGTGTTGGTGGGTGGTCTGGTTTCATAATTATAATACACGTGAAACTGCTAATTATTAGCTGTTGGATGTTCTTTATATTGCAGTGAAATATGATTTGACCATACTGTGGTCAAAGTTTGCATTTGTTTTTACTGGTGCTAATATTTTGAGTACTTGAATCTTGAATACAAGACCCAGATCCTCAAGGAGCGTCTGACCTTTTGAGTTTAATAGTATTGACACAATGGTGAGCAAAGGTGTGTGGATCTACTCTCATTAACTATTGTGTTTAAGCAGACAAATTCATCCAGCCAACAAATGTCGGACTAGCTGAAATAAATGACTATTTGTCTTTTATTTTGGTTCCTATAGCAATATGTTGTTGATTCATATTGATAATTCCATTTGTTCTTTTTGACTTGCTTCTTTTAGGTTACGCAGGCTATTGGTTTATGTGAATAAAAAACAAAATAACTGCATAATAATTGCTGGTTTTTTTTCTTCAAGTTTTAAGTTTTTAAGTTAATGCAATTTATATGTAATAGTATTTATATTTAACTTTATATGCATTTATATGCAACATTTATTTATTTTGCTGGAGGTTTTTCTCAGTTTCTGACCCTAATTATGCAAATATGTTGTTAATCCTCCAGAGTGCCCTGGATTGTGGTGCTGGATGGGGGTCATGGAGAGGCTAATCTTTGGATAAGTGGTTGAGGTAGTCATTGCTCGCTGATCTGGTTTTGCTGTAATTATTGCTCATCTTCTATGCTTGTCGGACGCTCTCTTTGTGTTTGCATAGGTCAACAGCATTATTGTTGTTCACCTCTACAGGTATAACATAATTTGGTTGCAAACACAATAAGCTTGAATTGCAGAAAAAATAATGGAGACAAAATTTCCCCCCACAAAAAAAAAAAAAAATCAAGTTCTGTATTGAAATATATATATATATATATATATATATATATATATATATATATATATATATATATATATATATATATATATATATTTAAATATTGTCTTAACTCTCAGAGGGTGCTTTCACATTTTGAGCTTTTGAATGAACTCAAAGACCATAAGCAAGACTCTGAATCAATTTCTCATAGACAAGATACAGTTGGGGAAATTACTTCCACAGCAATGCAGGAGCTGTTTTCCTGTAAGGCTTGTATATTTCAATTTAGTTATAATACACTTTATTATGTTTGGTATAGCCTTTAGTTTTTGGCTGGGTCTCATGGTTCACGGAAGGCCACCAAGATTTGCGCTTCCTACCATTCAGTGATTAAAATATGTGCATATTTTAAATGATACTTGCCCCAAAAGGTGTGAAGTTTAAAATAGCCATATAACCTTTTTGCCCTTGGGATGTCCTGTCTTATAACACACTGCATGTCTTAAAACAGGAATCATGTAATTGGCAGCGATTGTAAGACACTCATGGTGCTGTGTGCTGCCGGTTACAGGCCCCGTGACCCGGCTGGCTTATCGGCTGTAATGCACAGCAGGCGGGAGCGTGTGACTATGCATAAGCAAGGTGGCGACATCATCTGTAGTACAGAACATGGGCCTCCTGGGCGCACTTGATATTGTCATGAACATAATGAGGTAATTTAAGAAAAGCCGGCCTGTGAGACAGATAAAGAGCACATCACAAACACGCCTGACCTTTACTGGTAGGGTAGAACAGATCACGGCACAACCTCCACAAATTTCCAACCTGGAGAAGCTACATGTGCCTCAGCAAACTGATAGCCATTTTACCACAGCTGCTTTGTGAGTAGATGTCTTCTCTTCCCTGGTTTATATTGGACGATGATTCTGTTCAAGGCGGATCTTCCTTGGGTGGCTGCTGAGTTTTATTAAAATGTTTTGAAATATTTTTAGATGTTGAAAAAAAAAGTCAGTTGTGTTTTGAATTTGCCTCTAAATATTGAGATTTAATGATATAGACTATACCGTTTAAATGTTTGCGGTTGGTTAAAATAACTGTTTTCTATTTGAATATATTTTAAATGTAATTTAGACTCAATATTAGGGCAAAGCAGCCATTACTCCAGTTTACATTTCTTATAATTATAAATGTTGTAAAAACATTAATAATTTTTTTCAGGATTCTTTGATCTTTTATAACATTATAAATGTCTCCACTGTCTCTTTTGACCAATTTAATGTGTCTGCAGAATAAAAGTGATAATTTATTTAAAAAGAAAAACTCTTACAGACTTTTGAACTATATTGTATTTTATTAAAACTGTAGCCTGGCTAACATCAGACCTCTTCTCATTGAGACGTGGTCTGGGAACCACATGTTCATTTTCTCGTATTTGAGGTGTGGATTACAAATGCCCAGAGCTGTTTATTGGGTGCTATGAATGTCTATCAAATGCGCCTGTACGTAGATCATAGCCAATCGTTTCAATTATACCAGATGACGTATGTAGAGCGACAGAAAAGTTGCTCTTTTCTCAAAATAAACTTGCGTTCTAAACTTCTTAGAACAATATCTAAGGCTGCATCGAAAGGTAACTTTGCGTCTGCTGCCATGTTGGATCCATAGATATAAACACACTGCTTCGGTGTGTCGCATAAACGTCGTCATCGTCTTGCTGCTCCCTCCCCGTTCTGTGATTGGTCCCCTCGCTGAGGTGAAAATCTGGTCCATGGAATCCAGGCTGCCTAGCAGAGTGAATAAAATCGTGCTGCGCGCAAGGCAGCATGGGGGAGCTCAGGCTATTATAACTGAGCATTTAGAAGCAAATAAAAAAAAAAACATAAATATCATAACTGTATCATTTAAAGGTGCCCTAGAATGTTTTTAATTTTATTGTACAATGTTTTCTGGGTTGCCCTTATAATGTTAGTATGTTTTTAGATCAAAAATATTCATAATTTAGAAATAAAAGGCATTTTTCCTAGCCTAATTCTAGCCTCTGAAGTGAACGCTGTGTTTCAAGGGGCGGGTCTGCTTTGTAACCGGCCTCTGCTGTGATTGGCTGACATGCTTGCATATGAAATAGCTACATATTACATGTGAAACTCACTCGAATACTTTTACTACAGATATTATACGTTTTTACTATTACAGCTATCGAGATGAACGAATCGTGAGATGTTTTTAAGTATTTAGATCTATTCCCATCACATAAAATGTTGTCGTGATGAGTATTGAGCAAACAGATGACAGTGTGTTGATCGTGAGAATAAAGATCTTATTGCAACGCAGTGTCACGAACCACACGGGAAGCAGAGAATCCATAAGCAGTAGTTTAGTAGTTGGGGCAATCCATAAACATAGTCAGCCAGGCAAAGGTTCAAAATCCATAAGACAATCCAAAACAAGAAACGAGAACAACAACAGACCTGAAGTGGTGTGACACAAAACAATGACTCCGTAACACATACTGACACAGACAGGGAATACACAGAACTAACAAGGAACAGATGGTACAATGATTACGGGGAACAGCTGAGTGCAATGAACAGTGAATGGTACAGACAAGGATTGTGGGGAATGCAGTTCATGAAAGGATGACACCGTGGGGAAGAGGACCTCTAGTGGATACCCGGGGAAACACAAAACAGACACTGTGACATTACCCCCTTTCTACGGAGCGGCTACCAGACGCTCCACGACAACTTCAAAACAACACAAGTCCAGGAGTGAGTTGGAATGGTGGAGGATCAGGAAGAGAGGTGGGGGGCCAGGTCCATGAAGGGGAACAGGAACATGGGGTGACGGTTTAGCCGGCGGCCAGGGCAAAACAGAGAGTCCATTGGGCGGCCTGGGCGGAGAAAACAGTCCATCGAACGGCCAGGGCGGAGCAGACGACAGTCCTTCGGGCGGCCAGGGCGGTGAAGACCCCTCTGGCGGCCAGGGCGGTGAAGACCCCTCTGGTGGCCAGGGCGGTGAAGACCCCTCGGTCTTCCTTCTCTCCCGCTCGGCCAGGGCGGTGAAGCCCCTCCGGGCGGCCAGGGCGGAGACGACGGTTCAGGGACAGACACCGGCTCAGGGACAGACACCGGCTCAGGGACAGACACCGGCTCCGGCCCTGGCACAACAGACACCGGCTCCAGCTCTGGAACAGCAGACACTGGCACGTCCAGGATCCAAATCAGATGCTCCAAATAGTCCATCCGTGCCCTCGCGGCCACGCGAGTAGGCATCTTCTTATCTGTCTCTGTAGACGTGGCGTGGACAGTCTCTGGCTGAGCAGACTGGACGTGAACAGTCTCTGGCTGGGCAGACGGGACGTAAACCATCTCTGGCTGGGCAGACGGGACGTGAACAGTCTCTGGCTGGGCAGACGGGACGTGAACAGTCTCTGGCTGGGCAGACGGGACGTGAACAGTCTCTGGCTGGGCAGACGGGATGTGAATCATCTCTCGACCACCTCCTCCACTGCGACCTCCACGGGTCCCACGAAACTTGACCAATCGGGTCCCCTTAAAAAACTCCCTTCTCTCCCGCTCGGTGGCTGGGGAAGAGATGTTATAAAACATACCGCTGGATTCAGTGTGACGGAGTTGTTCTGTCACGAATCACACAGGAAGCAGAGAATCCATGAGCAGTAGTTTAATAGTTGGGGCAATCCATAAACATAGTCAGCCAGGCAAAGGTTCAAAATCCATAAGACAATCCAAAACAAGAAACGAGAACAACAACAGACCTGAAGTGGTGTGACACAAAACAACGACTCCGTAACACATACTGACACAGACAGGGAATACACAGAACTAACAAGGAACTAACAAGGAACAGATGGAACAATGATTACGGGGAACAGCTGAGTGCAATGAACAGTGAATGGTCCAGATAAGGATTGTGGGGAATGCAGTTCATGAAAAGATGACACCGTGGGGAAGAGGACCCACAAACACAAACCAGACACTGTTACACGCAGTTTCTGCACTCTCTCTAATGCTTGCACGATGAAACACGATGATGTAAATACAGTATTGAACGATTTTGAGAGAAAGATTACCTGTCTGAACTTGAACAATTACACATACAGTAAGAAAGTGTTTCTTGGTAGCTCGATCGATATATTCTCAGACGTTCATCGAAGCCAGCTCTGTATTGGCCCAAGTTAAGGAAACAGTCTCGTCGGTGAAATGTTTGTTTAAATTTCTATGTGGTGTTTTTAATATTCTTTCAGACAACCCATGTGCAAATTCATATCAACACAATTGCTGAGTATTTTCTCTTCAAAACTGCAGTGATCTAAAGACAGTCTCAAAAACGCAGTTTGAAATCGCTAGTGTTTCTGACATCACAAACTACCTTGTAACCAATCACGTCAACGTGCATATCATTAACATTGCTCTCAAGTCTCAAGAGAAGCCAGGTTATCCCGGTATATTTTTCTGTTGATATGAAATCGGGTAGATTTAGCAATAGTGGGATGCAGACCAAAGCATCCCACTATGTGGGACCAAAGAATCTACTGGGAAATTTTGTCAATAGTGGGATGCAGGAGCGGATTGGGACCAAAAAATCGACCGGGAAATTTTGTAGACCACCGGCCCGGGGTTGGGTTTGGTAAAAATATATACTAATGTCATAGAACCCTTGCAACATTATTAAAAAAAGATCCTTTTTCTCAGGATCGATGTTGTCCCCCACCACTTTTATGTACCTAATACAAATAAATAAAACATCTCCAGTTAACTAGCAGAGCATTAATTTAGTTTGCTATTAAATGAGAGATCTAGCGCTTAAATCTGTTGTTATTGAAATCAAGCTGGGCGCTCGTTGCCGCTGCTATCAGTATCATGGATCCAGTTGTTCTCTTGTGGCTCGCGCACAGTCTTCACTCGGGCGTGCACTTCAATCTATCGCCGTTACAGAGGCTCTCTATTCGTTCAGGGGGAATTACAAAATAAAATGCACACATAACCACTGATGAACATGTTCGATTTTGATGAGAGAGAGAGAAAAAAACTATACGAGTGCGGATTAGAACCCGTAACCTCTGTCACGCTTAGCAAAAGATCTACCACTAGACGATTTAAGAACTCAGACAAAACTTGCGGATCGATGCATTTATTTACGGGTTGAGCATAGAGGCTTCACAGTTTGACCAGAGGGCAGCGGCCGCACACCAGGCCGGATGGTGTTGCTAAGAACTTGCAATGTATAACTATTATCAGACCGGCCCTCGCGGCCTCGAAACACTACCGGCCCACCGGGAAAAGCCCTGACTCTCCCGATTGCCACTCCGCCCCTGGTGGGACGGGTAAAGCCATATCACCCTGTAGCCCAAGACTGGTTGCCCACTGAAGCTAAGCAGGATTGAGCCTGGTTAGGACCTGGATGGGAGACCTGGGAAAACCAGGGACCATCCTGGTGGTGGTTGGGAGGCAGGAGGTGAATGTTGGTGTCAGCATCTGCGAACTCAGGCATGTGTAAGTACCAATCTTTTATACTACGAGTATTAGAACACGATTGGTTGATGAGAAGGTAATAAGTGACGTAACAATTGAGTCTTCCTGGCAGAACTTTCATCACTAAAAAGCTTTCATCACTATACTGTCGAAAAGCAAGACGTTAAACCTGACTCTCTGTGGTCATTAAAAATCTCAGGATGTCCTTCGAAAGAGTAGGGGTGTAACCCCGGCATCCTGACCAAATTTGCCCCTTGGCTTCTGTCCATCATGGCCTCATAATCATCCCCAAATTGACTGATTGGCTTCACCACTGTCTTCTCTCCACCAATAAGCTGGTGTGTGGTGAGCGTTCTGGCGCAATATGGCTGCCGTCGCATCATCCAGGTGGATGCTGCACACTGGTGGTGGTTGAGGAGATTCCCCCCTTTTATGTAAAGCACTTTGAGTGCAGAGAAAAAGCACTATATCAAATTAATTATTATTATTATGTATATTACGATGTTATGATGAACTATGCCTTTCTCAGTTGTTCAAAAGGGTTTCTGAGGATACTTATTGTTAGAAGGCAGCAGTCTGACTCTGAGAGGGCGAACGGAAACGGGTTACATTCAAAAACATTTTTTCACAGGAAAAAACTTTTAAAAATATGTAATTTTGGTGATCAAAAGGGAGTTTTAAAGGATACAATTATTGACTACAGGGGGACAACAAATATTAAGCAATATCCATCAACCCTATAAATTCTCATTCAAAAAACACTCAGTGATCACTGCCATGCTGTTTATTGAAAAGGGGTTTCCTCATAGGTGTTTTAAATGATACCAATTTCTTTTCTTTGGTCAAGCCTGAGGCTAAAGTTAGTTTGACCTTTATAGTTCTAATAATATTGAAAGATTTACTCCATAAAGTGTAACCTAATTCTAATATTTAATCAAAGGATGTCACCGAATAGATTTACAGAAGCCCCGGCATTGACTGATCCCAGAACCGGATGTGTGAGTTGTTGCTGTGCTGCTCCCCGTGGGGTGAGGAGAGCGAGGTCTACAGCAGCTGTAACTTTACGCCCTAATGCAGGATGTGTGTATAGTGCCGGTACTCTGTGTGACACTGAGCACAGTGGAAGTGTAAATGACTTTCGTGTTGAGCCCCAAGGGTGCTCAAGTATGCCTGGGATCCATGTAACAGCATGAACCTAAAACACCACAGTCGCCCTCTTGATCTTAGTGTGTACACGTGAGCCATGACATCCTCTACAACACAACCAGCAAGTGCCTCAAATTAGCCATCTGCTCACTCTGATGACTAACTGGCCGAAAAGGAATCTAGAGTGCTTAAAGGTGTACTGCCATAAATAGAGAGTTATCCACTTTTGACATGTTTTTAAGTATAGAAAAAATTATGAGGATAGGGAAATGATGTGAGCTGGACAAGATAACAACATGATTCAGCTATGAACAATTTATTTGAGTAATGTTTTAAAAAATAAAACTAAACTAAGATTGAGATAAAGCTTTCTAGTCAAGAAAACGCTCACACTTTTTAAAGCTAATGAGCTGGTTTGGTCTATGAAAGCATCTAATTTCTGCACCATGTTGTTCATTCATGCAAGTATGCAATTATTAAATTAAAGCTTACAAGGTTGATTAAACATTTCAGACTAAAATAAATTCATAAACCTGAACCCTGTCAAGAAAATCAAACGAAAGTGAAATTAATTGACCCAAAGTGTGTAAGCTATTATTATAGGCCATTTCACTCCTCCAAGAAACATGCCATTAGTTGAAACTGTATATTTTTTAAGACCAACATAATTCATAGGATTCATTTTCATGATTTATATGTTCTTTAAAATACAAATATTTGCATCTAATTATATGTAAATAGTGTCAGCAGTCATCATTATTTTATCAAGATTGTTTACTTTTGACATTTTTTTATGATAAAAATGTTCACATTATATTTATGATAAGGAACAGGGTTATTATAGTTAACAAAAAAAAACAATTAAAAAACTTTTGCTACTTGAAATAAAATACACTTTAACTAAAATATAAATAAAAATGCAAACTTGTATTAATTCAGCTACTGTACTTGCCAAGGGAACATCTTTCTTTTTTATTTAGTTTAACTTTAGCTTAACCAATAAACTAAAACAATAAAAAAATATATAAAAACTAATTAAAATGGTAAAAACATAACAAAATTACAAAATTTTTATCTAAAATGAAAATGAAAACAGAATATATCTATATATAAAATAGCATCTTAATGATCATACAAAAATATTGAAAATGTCCATCATTATTACCCCCCCCCCCCCCCCCCCCCCAAAAAAAAAGAACAAAAAACATTTTGTTTAACACACATTGACCAATACAGTACTGATATTGTGACAATTGCTGACAGTACTGACCTTGTGACAAGTTTCTCATGTTAGCACGGGTCTGCCCTGTAGTATGTTCCACACATCTCCCGAAATGGACAGCAGTAAACTTTGTAAAGAGACTTGTAAGATGCTCCTCTGCCAGGCTTTGACGCTTCACCGAATGAGTCACATGAGCCTCTGTATTATAATGTTCATAAGTTACGAGCCAGTCAGATTTATGTTTTATATGCCAAGATATAAACTGCTGTAGATCATCCCACCTGGCTTGAGGCTGCGGATTAGAAATGTCATTTTCAAAAGTCTAACTGTGTTTGTGGATATATGGCCTGTGATTGGACCCGTGTGTGGTTACAGGGAGAGTGCAGGAGATCTGCGCCAGGGCCGAGTGGACACAGTGAATATAAAGCATGGCTGTTTTGGCTGCCATTGACATGGTAATAAACCACCAGACCACCTCTGTCAGTGGACAAGCATCTTTAAAAAGGGCTAGTATGACTCCGCATCCACCGGCTCTTGATGGTCTCTGAGCATTTGTCTCTTTGCCCAAGATGATTTTGAAACATTGCATCACATCATAGGACTATTTGCCCCTCTTTGGTGAGGCGTAACAAATGTCATGATGATGAAGGTGGAGACGATAATACTGCATAATCTCTGCCCTCCCGTTTGCTTGGTATTGAACGAGAATGATACCTGATTAATGACCCGCTCTGGAGTAAAGTCTCTCACCTGGTTGAGGATTTTTCCCGCTAAAGAGAGAGGCGTACGCAATCACGCCTAGTGATGCAGCTCTAAAAGTAGCGACTGTTCATTTCTGTTATCACTGAACATGGCAGAGGATATAAAATGATAAAATTATGTTATGAATTCGAAATGAAAAGATTTTGTAACGTGAGACATGAGACTCGTTTGACAGTTGAAATCTTGTTAATGTAGCGACTTGGAAGCATTAAGACCCTGACTGCTTTGTAAAACCAATAAATACATTATGGCGCACAGTTTCTCCCCAATCTGTTCGGCACTGTGCTGATTTTGAACACCTGTTTCTTATGGATCTAATTTTGTTGTGACTCTAATGCAGCTGGGACGATCTTATCTTAATGGTGCAGACGGTATTGCACACACACACACACACACACGCACACACACACACACACACACACACACACACACACACACACACACACACACACACATGTCTGGTTCGCTATCTTTGTGGGGACTCTCCATAGGCGTAATGGTTTTTATACTGTACAAACCATATATTCTGTCCCCTTACACTGCCCCTGTCCCTAAACCTACCCATCACAGGAGACATTCTGCATTTTTACATTTTCAAAAAACATTACTTAGTGTGATTTATACGCTGTTCTCCTCATGGGGACCGCTGGCTGGTCCCCACAATGTAGGTGATTTCAGGTTTTACTATACTTGTGGGGACATTTGGTCCCCACAATGTAATATAAACACGAGCACACACACACACACACACACACACACACACACACACACACACACACACACACACACACACACACACACACCAGGGTTTGTACAGATACTGTACTGTAATATGAAATTCCAGGACTTTCAAATTTGACTTTTCAATCACTACTTTTTTGGCTTTCAAAATCAGAGATCTAACATATCAAACAATATCTTTCACATTCTAAAAAAGGTCAATCGATTGATAAAATAAACCTATAAAACTAAATGGTACAAATAAAGTGGAGCACATGCAATGACTGTGGTAACTTTACCCATTAAAAGAATAATGTGACAAAGATATTGCTTTCCTCTTTCAAACATATTTTTCCCCCACATTAATATATGATTGACCTGAAGCATGAAAGTTGTATCATATACTTTGATATGTATATCATTATATCATGCTCATAGCCATCCGAAATTGCTCTATATCTATATCAGATGGGCTGCAGTTTAAATTTTGCTTGAAAAGATTGTTTTATCGATAAAATTAAACACTACTTTCACATGTATTGTCTTTCAATAATTCAAGCACTTTTCAAGTTCCTTTTCATAAATATGGCTGTTTTCAGGGTTTTTCTAGGACTCAAATGCAAGTAACATTTTAAGCATCTTATACGAACCCTGACACACACACACACACACACAGAGAGAGAGAGAGAGAGAGAGAGAGAGATTACTGAGGCTGATTTTGAGATGGCTCACTTTTGATTTCAGCCCACAAGAGACTTCCAAAGGTCAACTAAAAGTAGAAGATACAATTGTCCATTTGATTTATCTTAGAGAACTGTTGTTGCCAAATTTAAAATAAAACATCAGCGAAGACTCATAACTCACAACATCCAAAGATCATCTTAAGGACTTCTGTGAAACTCTAATAGCCAGGTGCCATATGGCATTGTGAGTCTAGCTAATTGGACAGCACAATTCTGGTGTGGCTCACTAGATCATTACTAACTCGTAAACTTTGGAGGAAAGTTCTGTCTCACAAAGCAGAAGAAATAATAATGTAATACATTGACCTTTTCTACGGCCCCTTTTAAAGGCAAGGCACTGCTGACAAGCGCTAATTAACATTTGCTTCCACTTGCTGGTGTGTTCGGCAATGGGATCTGTGAACAGTGAGAGAGCCATTGAAATGCCTCAAGAGTACAACCGCAAACGGCTTTGCCGAGTTCCCAACCCCCTTTTTAACATTAACCAGCTGCTTTATCAGAACATATAAATAGTCTATTTTTCCTAATGTTAATCTTAGAGAAGTCATTCTTGTTTGTTCATATTTTAATTTCAAACAAAGCTCAAATGTAAGACCTCCCTGAAAAGTTATGTTAATGATTAATGTTAATGATCTTTTGTGATGCTAAGGCCTAATAACTCCAATATTAATCTGATGGTGATATTTCTGAAGTCATTTACTGTAGTAAAGAATGTCCCTAATTCAAGTTAGCTACATCTGTTCATCATGTCAAAATGATATTGATCATCTGTTTGCCAGAATCTCAAAATGCTTTTCTCGTCAAAATTGCAAAGTAATCTGCATTATAATAGTTTCCTTTCATATCATATGTGATCCTGGATCCACAAAACCAGTCACATGGGTCCATTTTTTGAAATTGAGATTTCTACATCATCTGAAAGCTGAATACTCTTTCACTCATGCATTCACTCACAAAAATTAATGTTTTATATATTTATGGTTGGAAATTTACAAAACATCTTCATGGAACTTTACTTGATATCCTAATGATTTTTGGATATCACAACAATTTTGACCCATACAATCAAAGTATTGTTGGCTATTGCCACAAATATAACTGTGCTACTTATGACTGGTTTTGTGATCCAGGGTCACATATATCAACCCTAAACTGAAATGATATTGACATTATTGGGCATTAGTTTGTTCATATTATGAATCGAGTCTTAAACTTTCAAGCTTAAGAAATAAAGGACATAAAGGTAATGGTATATTCTCAATTGGTATGTTCAGAAGTGACATGATCACTTTCTGTGAAGAATGGAAGAAATGTAAGCTTTTATTCAATCTCAATTTAAATTCAAACTCAAACATTGATCAAAACTCGCAATCACAGACCTAATCAAAGATTGTGATACAAAGAGCAAACATCAACTATCAAACCTCATTGGTTCTTGCATGTAACCTGATGTCATACGGCTTGGAAGAAAGAGTGTGTAAACGGTGACTTTTCATCATTTTCATGAACTATGATAGTTCACCCAGAAATTTATATTTTGTCTTTATTTACTTACCCTCATTCCTAAGACTTTCATTCCTCTTGAAACACAAATAAAGATATTTTTACAATTTTATTTTCTCATAATATTTGTCCATCCATTGAAAGTCCATTCAAACCAACATTTTTTGTGCTTCAAAAAGTACAAAAAGACATTGTACAGAAATATGGATCTAGCAGTTCAATCCAAATCTTCTGAACAGATTTAATTTAAGATTTTATTCACATACATTTTGATCAACATTCAACAATCAAATATGGTAGACAGAATCTAAACTGTGCTTGCTTGATGCTCAAGAACCAATGATGTTTGCACTCTATATATGTGGATTAAACCACTTGATTAATATGGATTACTTTTATGATGTCTTCTTTTCATTTTGTTTGCATGGATTTTCAATGGAGGGACAACAAATATGAAAGAATATTAAAAATACACGAATGAACCAAAACATTATTACCATCTGCCTAATAAGCTGTTGGTCGTCCATGTGGCAAACAGAGACATGTACTCTAAAACACCCCCGAAGGTTTCTTGTGATATTTCTTGGGGTTTCACTGCAGATCATTGGCAGACGGGATAGCCTTTATTGCCCTCGTGCATCGATGAGCCTTGGGCGCCCAACACCCTATCGCCGGTTTGTGGTTTGTCGCTCCTCAGATCACTGTTGGTAAATTCTCACCACTGCTGACAGGGAGCAACACACAAGCCTTACCAATTAAGAAATACTCTAACCAGACACCTTACCATAAAAATTTGGCCCTGGTCAAATTCAGATTTTTTATTCTTGCTATTTCTCCAGCATTCGTTGATTATGAGAACTGATTGTTTGCTTACCATCTACCCATATCTTAATATTGTTAGGAGATTATCAACAATATTGACTTCAGCAGTGACTGGTACATTTTTGGGCTAACTGGCGAACACTGTAAAAAAAATCTTGAAATGTTAAGTTGTACTAAGTGACAACTTGGATATTTGAGTTGACTAGCAGGAACACTTACTTTAAGTTGAAACAACAATACACCGTATAAGCAGCAGTGTATATTAATTTATTTTTTGAATATGAACAGATGTTGTATGCGTTTGGAACAATGAAAGGGTGACTAAATGATGAAAATTAGTTTTTTAAATTGTTCATGAACTATCCCTTTAAGGCCCAATAACCAAAAAGGCATTTATCCGCACTATGGACAATTTGCTTTATCTCCATTACGTCACAAAGTAATAATATAGAGTATACAATGTTTTAAAATTCTCTTCAGGCATTTCCTATCTTGTGCAAGCATGTGTTAAATCTATATTTTATCTTGAAATTGTCAAGGGAACACATAATCAGAAGCGCCTGTGCTGGTGTACAATCTCTGATCCTTCTGTCTGTGTTTATGATTGTAAAATCAATAATAATTCATCAGTTGCAGCAGGCACTCTCATTCCTCCACATCATCATCTCATAGTCTTTACCTTTCACAAAATTATTCCCCAAACATATCATAACATGAACCAGCTGACTCTGAGAGAAGGCTTGCTTTCCACCCAGGCTCACAAAGTGCTGGGTTAGCTAACGTTGTGTTAGGATTGGTCGCTTTCTGCTGACAAGAGCAAGGTAAATGCTGCTGCTTTTTTAGGGCGAGACCGTGACGAAGTTCGCCATGATCTCCACATCTTCAGGGCATCATCAGTGTCACCTGAGTGGTCATAGCAGGTGCATAGGTAAGCTAAAACTGTCCATAAGGAATTTATTGACATGACAGGTGCTTTGTTGTTAGGTGCATACTTTGTCAGTCAGAACATTTTAAGACTTGCAGGTGCATTATTTATTTAGTGTTTGCATTACATGACTGTAATTTTCAATGCTTAACACAAGAAGATCAGATACACACTGAGAGAGATTAACACTGAATGTATAATGTAGATTAAGCCCTGTGCTTACTGATGGGAGTTTATTGTCTTATTTGGCAGAAGAATATTGCATTGTCATGGTCATACATCTTTGTTGAGTTCCTCATATTACCCCCCTCTAGTCTGTCTCATGAAGTCAACTGCATGTGTAATTGTTGCTTTTTTTTATCCCAGGTGTAATTTTTATTTGCTTTGATGGCAAACACTGTATTTCATTTGTGTATATTTTTTTCCTATGTTTGGTACTCTTTTCACAAATACTATAGTGGTAAATTTCATTGGTTTTAGTAATCACCAAATTATTCTGACTTTAAATGTCAGCCCTCTGAAAAGTATAATCATTCATATGTATATAGTTATAAATACTATATGAGTTTTACCTTTTAATTTGAGTTACTGAAATACACAAACTTTTGCATGATATTCACATTTTTCGAGTTTCACCATGTATATGATGACAAAATTTGTATTTTGGCTTGAACAATCCCTGACACACATTGAACAATGTTTTTATTCATTTTTATGTGTTGT
This sequence comes from Semotilus atromaculatus, assembly GCA_031834385.1. NCBI lineage: Eukaryota > Metazoa > Chordata > Actinopteri > Cypriniformes > Leuciscidae > Semotilus > Semotilus atromaculatus. The sequence goes on along the minus strand of JAULUF010000055.1, from coordinate 21,930,869 downwards.
AACAACACCCAAATTTTGTTTGAATATAAGTAGACATAATAAATTATTGTTAGCATCGCCAATTTTGCTCTTGACCGTATTCATCAAAAATGTGATTGACTTGTAGGGAGAGGAGCCAGTCAATGACTATTTTGTATAAGAGGCCCATCAGAGAGGTGGACACACGGGCACGGGTGCTATGAAAGAGGCAGGCATGAGAGAGAGTGAGGCAGAGGGCAGGGAGATGTTTTGTCAAATGAAGTCCGAGCCGTAACTGGCCACTGTGTGATAAACAGAGGTCTTACCATGGCAGGGCCACCAAATTACTGTAACTTAACCCTGTCTGGAAAGGTCAACTACATCATCAAGCCAGTCACACTGTAAGAACACACTGTCAAGTCTCTATGCAGTACAGTACAGTGGTAAACCATAAATGGATTACAGTGTACATTAGTTCAAGTAATTTATACCTAATTCTTACACTATTTTACAGTTTTGATTGTGGTACACTCTGTTCCACTGTCACAATTAACAGAAAACCTGAGGCTTATATTTGTTAATAAATCTTTTGATGACACATGGATAGGTAATGATAGTCAATTTGGTTTGGTAACATAAACATTGTCACTATTTGTGGTGACTGTTTATTACAATAATGCAACATTTTACATTCCGGGTGTGTAAATTGCATTGTGTGCTATTGAGCTAATTGTCTAAACTGAATGAAAATTATTGTGTCGTGTAAAAATCATATAAGGCCAATGCACTCGAGAATTTAGAAAAAAAAAGCCTTTATTTAACAAGTTATTAATTTATTCACTTATTTACATATATACGCACACCAACACATTGTGGCTAATATGCATTCATCAGGGTGTGTGCATTTTAAATGTTTTTTTTTTAAATTGCTATAACCATGAATAAATAAAGGCTTTTTATTTTGAAATGGCATTATCCCATATCCAAAGAGCACCGATACACAGACTTTATACCCCAGGAGTACTCTTTGCATCTTGTGTTCTATATCATTTTGTTGTGTTTCAGTGATTAAAACAAATGTTATCATTACATGATTTGAAACAGCAACTGAAAGGTTTGAAAGCAAACCTTTAACGCAAACTGCAGGGTTTGAATGGTTTTTATCCAGGATTGCGTCTTGTGGAAGTGTTTTTGAGAGTTGAGGCAGATTTGAGTTGAGACAAACTTCTTCATTAATTGGGTGTAGGAAATTATATGAATGACCTTGTAAATACATTTAAATATTGATGATCTAAAGTATTTTTGTGATATTATGTAAACAAGATTTGTGATAGTCAGTGTTGTGCCTGAACGCGTTCAATGAACGATAGTTCATGAACGCGTTCATATTTTGGGCGAACGTGAACTGAACGTGCTGTATTACTGCCTAATGAACGTTACTGTGAACTCGTTCATTCTGGGGTCTGTGAACGCACACTCTCTCAGTTTAACTTCGTACAATAGGGTGCCATATTTCTATAGAGCCTTCCAGGCGAAAACCCGGCTAAAACGCACGTAAACAGGCCTTAATATGTAGCGAGAAAACACCCAATCTGGCAACACAAGACGTGTCGCACCGCGGCCGCCGTCGACAAAGCAGCGAGCGAGGAGGCGTCGTATGATCATTTAAACCGATTTTACGACGAGGTCGGTGAGGATGGGAAAAATCTTACATTTCTGTGCAAACTGCCCGTCGCTAAAATAATTGTTGTCTGTGGTTGTAGGGTAGACTGGGTACAGTTGAGACACGAGTACAGTTGAGACATCTTAAATAACTTAAGTGCGCAGCATGCAAAAGTTGTGATTTTTTTGCTGTACACATGCGTATTAGTGTCCTCTTTGATCGTGTGAAATTTGGACAGCGGACTCGTCTCCGATCCGAAGATATCTGCAAAACTTTGTTTTCTAACATAAGACTATCACTTCAACATGCACACTCCACAATGAATAGCTTAGTATCCTTATGTGACTGGTAAACGTAACTGGTATCATCACAAATGTTATTATGTGCCCTAAAAACTGGCATATTTCATGATATTGTGTCATGCAAGGTCATTGCAAAATCTAGAGAAATGTGCGAGGTGGCCGGCGGGGTATGGTTGAGACACACGTGTAGGCCTATCAACTGTACGTACCCCTGATAGAGTTCTATTAGGAAACACACTGTTTAGTTGTTCAGTGTTATGATAACAGGTTAAACGTCGTAATTAGCCAGCGTAAGATGCAAATGAAAATAAAATTTGATATTTGTGATATTTAAACTGTATTATTAATGAATATATCAAATAGGCCTATATTGTTTCTGTTTTATAAATTTTAACCAGTGCTAATTTAAATCAAATTAATTAATTTAAATGGATGAATAAACAAACATGTTGCCCAATTGTTATTTTCTTTATTTGTCTTTATTTATTATATTTGCAATGAACGGTTAGTTACCTTTACATCATTAAAAATTGGTGTCTCAACTGTACCATGGTACTGTCTCAACTGTACCACATATGGGTACAGTTGAGACAAAAAGCACCTTATTTTTATGAGCTAATTGTGGAAAATATAAACTACTTATGGGTATTATTGATTGATAATATATTAGTCTACAAGCTAATGAAATGTCATGTGGAAATTCACTTCTTTTCAGTATCTATTTTTGTGTGAAAAATTAAAACGCAAAAAGTGTCTCAACTGTACCCAGTCTACCTATATGGGCTGTGGCAATAAAATAATAATAAAAAAAAGCTCGCAAAATATGAAAAAAAAACTATGAATGAACTAGTTCATTTTTTTAAGTATGAACTATGAACTGAACTAGTTCATTTTAAACTGTGTGAACTGAACTTTGAACTAGTTCATGTAGAAAGTGAACTTTCCCAACACTGGTGATAGTCTACTGTTTCTCTTCACACCATGAAGACTCTTGCACACCATGTATTTGATCAAAAATGCAGTAAAACCAGTAATATGCGGAATAGTATTACAATTGAACTATTGTCTTTTTTAATATAATGTAATTTATTCCTGCAATGGCAAAGCTAAATTTTCAGCATCATTACTCCAATCTTCAGTGTCACGTGATCCTTCAGAAATAATTCTAATATTTTTTTTCAAGATTCTTTAATGAATAGCAAGTTAAAAAAAAAAAGCATTTATTTGAAACATTGCTCTTAATTTACACTTTTGCTCAATTTAATGCATCTTGCTGAATAAAAGTATTTTTTTAAAGAAAAATAACACCAAACACCCCCTTACTAACACCAAAATTTTGAACATCAGTGTATGTTAATATGATTGTATCAGCACATGATTCAGTTGGTAGTTTCTTTTGTTTTTGTTTGTTTTATACATTACCACTTGTTAAAATACTGTAAGAAGCAATATACACTTGGAAATGATTGGCAATTAGCAACTTCTGTACAGAAGGACCAGACAACGAGATGAACCATATTAACATTTGTGAGTTACCATGGAGACGGCATCAAAACCATGTTTCCTGTGTTCATCGTCCATAGCGACATTTGACCATGACACATTAATCAGAAGCTCTGATGACTCTCTTGGAGATTAGCAGCCAGTCGACCAATTACGGTAAAGCTTTCAATCTGACAATTACACTAATGGTGTGGGCAGCTTTGTCTGTCTGGTAGCGGCAGGGGCACAAATTCTCCCCACTAAGGGTCTGATGGATTCAGGGCGTGATCTGAGGGCTATTTTCACACTCTCTAATCATCAAGGGACTGATTGTCTTAGTCCAGTCGCAGAGCCCCCTCCCCCCATTAGCTCAGAGACTTACATTGAGGCATTCATGCCCTAACTGACCTTCTCCTACTTCCTGTGATGTTATACGATGTGACATCCAAGTATGTCCCCTGGACAGAGACTCCGCTCTGAGTGCTGTTGGGTGCGCTTCTATGTCGAGCATTCGTCAAGAGATTGACCCTGCACTCCACATGTCTTATGGTGTCCACTCCATCCCGACAGCTTCGGGAGGTTGAAGGGCAACGTTTCACTGACAGGAAAAGATATTAGAACACCAAGAAGGTTGAACCTCCTTCACACTCAACCGTCTGATTTTCTCGAGGTGGTCTGTGGGATATTTTTTATATCAGACGGTGTGTAACGGTTGAATTAAACACATTTTACACCCTCTCGCTATAGGGCTGTGTACAGTTGTGGCATATCTGAGTGCAATGGAGTGTGTTAGGAGTGAATGTTAAAATTTCCCTGCCCCGGCTCTGGCCAAGAGACATGAGTCACCCTATTGGAAATCAATGAAACCACTGGCATTTAAAATGAGGCTTGATGAAATGTGTGAAGTGGCCAAGAAAAAGGAAATGAATTGATCCAGGAAAGTAAGCATATTGACAGCTGAAAGTCACAAGATGTGCTTCTTGTATGGCTGTCTTCAGCCTGAGCTTCTGGCTGCCTCAGAAGGCCTGCTGGTGCTGAGCAGGTCTCCCTAACAGATACTAATGGCAAATGAGTCAGAAAAATGCCTCTTTGCTTTGAATACACTAACAGTCTTGCTATCAGGGGTGTGAAAATGCATTGATTATATAATGTAATCATCGACTATGACGATGACTGTAATAATACTTCACAGGTGGAACACTAAAAGGAAACAAATGAAAGAATTTCATGCTGCCGAGTTCAGATTTCTTCATCATTATAATTCCGTGCATCCATTTGAGCAGTGTAAGGTAACTGTTCCTTTTTGTATTTTATTACATATTGTGGAATATTTGCAGAATATGTGCTTATTATGTAAGCATGTAAGCACATAACAGCTTCACTGCATTATTTGTTGATTTTATGATTCTGCTTGATTTAAATGGACATTATTCCTCTATACAAGGCAGACTTCTTTTAAATTTGTATTATTGGTTGAGTAAATGTTCCTCTACCACATGATCTGCAAATCTATTATGCATATTCAACAACTTAAAGGGGCTATATGTAGTTTTCAGCGGCTTCTAGTGGTGATGTTTCAGATTGCAACCAATACGTTTACAAGCGAGTGCTCGAGCTTCAGCAGATAAAACTGTTTTTTATCATTATGTGGAGTTTGTGTTGGAGTCTGTGTTGTGCTGGGAGCAGGTTTCTTAGTGTTAGCACACTCCATGTCATAAGTTCCACTGCAGTATCGCCGCTGTTGAGTGCAAAGTCAGTAGACGAGGCTTGGGAGCGCGCATATGCAGGTCTCAGTCACGTCACTGGATTTTGCGGTAAATCTGACCCGGAGCCTTCACATAGAAATAGGAATACTTGCTTTCAGAGGTAATAGCAAAACCCACCAAGTGGATCATTTTATTGTGAGATTACAACCCCTTCACACACAGGCAATCAAAAAAAGTATTCATTTTAGTAGAAAAACTACATATAGCCCCTTTAATATCTGTTTTTATTTTGCTTGATATTACCCCTTTTTTATTATTTGGATCAATAATACTTTCATTCAGCAGTGATGCATTAAATTGATTCAAGAGGCAGTAAAGACATTTATAATGCAAAAGCTTTATATTTCAAATAAATGATTTTTCTTTATTTTAAATTGTAATACTATTTCACTTTATTACTGTTTTGCGGTATTTTTGATCAAATAAACCCAGCCTTGATGAACATAAGATACTTATTTTGCAAAAAAAAAAAAAAAACTCTTACCAACGACAATCTTTTGAACGGTAGAGTATAATTTTGTCAATATTCGACTATAAGTCGAATTGTCTCTCCGCTTGCATTTTTCTTAACAATATTTTTGGGAAAATTATTGATCAGATCAATTATTGACCCTCTTCAGATTTCACAATCCGTTGCAATCAGTCGAAACATTGTCGCAAACAGCTCACTTTAGTTCTAGATGTATAAGGGTAACTATTACCAGTGCTGAATGAAACATACTCCATCACTGATAGGCAGAAGTCTCTAAAACGGTTGCATTGCACGATGGGTAGTGATCATTGAGAGACAGTAATCCACAGCGCTCTCAGCAGGGGGTGCTGCACTGCTGAACTTACAATATGTGGGCGTGTGATCGGTTTGAGTCTCTTCATCTGAAGCCCTTTGAGATGCAGGAAGTGTTCTCTGTCACAGGAGGAGACAGGAACAAGAGCTCGGCTGGCAGTATACGTTCACCGCCACCATAAATCTAAACTCGCCGTTTAGCACTAATGATTCTCATTTTAGCGTCTGTTTTTGTTAAGAACATCTATTGTGTGTCACGTTCTCCAAAACTTCGACAACTCCTGTCAAAAACTATTTCAAATGTAGGCCTAAGTGTTGTTACCAAATGTTAAGCTAATGGCTCTTTTCACTAGTGCCTTTCATTTCAAACAAGATTTCGGATTGGTATTCATTTACTGTAGAAAAGTGTTGGAGAGTTGCAGAGAGTTGGTCTTGGAGAGTTCATAGCCGTCTCCCTGATTGGCAAAATGACAGCTGTGCGGGCTATTTTCAGCTGCTCGTTTTAAATAGTTGATCTCTCCAAGTGTTTGAGACTTAATGGCCATTAAAAGCTTATGATCACGTAATATGTCAGCCATTAGCCTTTGTGTTAACTCCTATAAATTGCCTTGGACTCTTGAAGAATACGGACGCATTTTACTTTCTGGCATGAAATTTAAAACACAGCTGGTGAAGCTCTGTGAAATCATGTAAATTGTGTGTGTCAATATATGTCATTATTGTGCAAAAGAATACTGTCCCTTTTGACTAAACATAAAATAAAGGGCTATAAATGCTATATGTTTTTTTATTTATTTTTTTTACTTGAGGCCATAGTTCCATATGGTTTAGGCAATGGTTTTATTCTTCCTGTTATTTCGAAAATTGATTCAGGGAACATTTCCCATTTGGACTTAACACTGTGCCTTTTCAGATTAACTTGGAACAATCTTTTCAACCCATTTAAAATGAGCTGCCGAGCATAGCCAGTAATTCATTATCAAAATTCATTAGCATCCAAGCAAATCCAAACGTGATTTGCCCGCTGTTTGCGGTTTCACAAAGCAGGTGGCTTGCTTGAATTGGAACACCTCAATATTTTCCTCTCTATTCCTTCGTTTCATTTGTTGTGTTTCTGAATTTTGAATTTGTGCTCAAGACATCTTGAATGGAAATGCTTGATATGTGCATACACTCAAAGTTCACATAAAAATTTCTGCACTAGGCTGAGGTTGATTTTTAGGATTTTCGTATGAACTCATTTTGCATACCTGCTCTCTGAACATAATGAGCATAGCACAGTTAATGGAAACGCACAATGTTTTGCATTCTCTGTAGTCGATTTTCAGAAATGCGTTTCACATTTGGATGGAAACCCCAGAAGTTAAGAGAATCTATCGTAAAGATGTGCTAATTATCGGACATACATACTGATACAAATATTCAGTTAGTTTGCTCTTAGTTTCGATTTCATGGACTTTTAGTTTGTTTTCATCAGTCACATGTGTTCCTTTCTTTGAATTTCCCACCACTCATTGGTCTGTATGGTTACTGACACGATTAGTTTGTTGTTTTTAGCTGTTTATTGTTCATTTACCTTGTTTGTGTTGCTACTTAAGTTCATACTTTTCCTGTGTTTTGTCTCGTTTACGTTAGCGTCCGTGAAAGTTGCTTTAATTCTGAGCCTGTTGTGAATTATTTTGTGGACTTTTATTAAACTCTTTGTTTTGAAACTTCACCTTCCTCTTCATTGTCTGTCTGATGCTAACACATTATGGGGTAATGAACTTAGTAATTTACTATATTCTGAGAGCACTGTCCATTTCCAGTTAGAAGTCTTTGAAGGCGTTAAACCATGAGTTTTGGTTTGTAATCGTGCTGTGCTGAACCAAGCTAATGCGGAAATATAACTGGAACTGTTCATTACCATTCTTAGAACTGTTCAGGCCGACGATGGAAGAGTGGCTAAAGAAGGTTTTTAAAAAAATCATTCGTTCATTGTTCCTGGTAATGACCGGATGGTGTAGGCCTTTTAAAAGAGAGCTGATGTGACATTTCTTCCTTGGGCAATCCACAGCATTAACCTGATGTGCGAGCCAAGAACACACACTTTTTCTGTTTTTTAAAAGGAATTTCTTCCTTTTCTTCTTCCAAACCCTCTCTTTCTCATCTCTACCCTCATATTTCATGCTCATCCACTAATAAGAGTTGTAAGGTTAATGTCAGTGCGGAACGCTTGCCTTATATGAAAACAAATGAACAGGTACACAGCGTATAGAGGCTCATTTTTCCACCCACTGAGTTTTTCTTTTCCAGCACAAACTTTGTTCTTATCTCACAGGGGAGATGGATATATCCTCCCGCACCTCTTTCAGAATAAAAGCCAAAGAAAAAATGTTCAAACACCTTTTGTTGGCATTACCATTAACACTTTGAGCAGGAAGGTTCATTAGAGGCCGTGAAGCACCTTTTACATGAATGTACTAGAAGTGACATTCTGGACACTTTGAATTGACAAGCTGTACATTTCTGTCTTGGAAAGGCACTCAGCCTATTATTCAATGAGAGCTGCTTATTTCTCACCTCTGATTTCAGTCTGTTGGAGACATGTTTGAGCTGATGGTGAGCCTTGGGCCTCCAGATATACTCTCTCATCATTCCTACTGAAAAACAAACAGCCTGAGGGAAAAACACCATGCTTTTAGCCCGCAGGGCAGCCGATAGCATCAGCGTTGTTCGTGCCGGGGTCTGGGGCCTGGCTGAGGAGGAGGGCCTATCATGAGGGATGGCAGTCAACCCTCCCCTGCACCTCCGCTCAGTGATCTCGACCAGTCAGCCTCGGTGAGCAGAAAGTGTGTGTCGGCACCAGAAAAAGGGAGATAAGGGCTTCCCATACCCTTACAGATTAAACAGGGGGATTAACCTCTCCTTCCTCCACCAGTCCTTATCTCTCCCCCCCCCCCCCCCCCCCCCCCCAAAACTCTCCGTCTCAACCAATATTTGCCACCATATATTTAAAAATATGTCGTGATGGGCATAATGATGCGTTTTAACGCAGGATAACTTGGATTTTAAACAGAAAATAACTGAAAAAATCACTTTCAATTAGTGTACACATATTACACTTTACAGTAAAGTTTCATTTATTAACTACATTTAGTTAACATCAACTAACAATTAACAATTGATGAAGTGTTTACTGCTGTGAGGGTGGGACAACCTGTCACTCACATGAGATCGTAGCAATAGCAATTAATAATATCAACAATCCAATCTATTCCTGACAGACAAAATCAAGGCCCGTCCTACATTTTTGTCTTGTTCAAGATGCCGTTTCAGTAAGATATGCAGTCATGGGGCCCTATTTTAACTATCTGAAATGCAAGTATCAAGCGCGAAGCGCAAGTAACTTTGTGGGTGGGTCTTGGGCGCTGTTGCTATTTTACCGGCTGGATAAATGACTCTTGCGCCCGACGCAAGTTTAAAAGGGGTTGGTCTGAAATAACTTAATTATTCATAGGTGTGGTTTGGGCGTAACGTGAAATAAACCAATCAGAGCGTCATCCAACATACCCTTTAAGAGCAGGTGCGCATGTTGCATGGTGGATTGTTATTATTATGGCGGATTTACCAGGCCCAGTCTTGAGATTTTTTATTTCCTGGTTCTTGACGGACAAACTAATTTGTCAGATGTCCTTATATACATATGTGTCTTGCCACTATTGGGCAAACAGGTCTGATCCGTCATTACTACAATTAGCCTGAAAAATTTGGGTAAATGTGTAAGCTAGATTTAGGCCTACATTTTTTTACATCTTCACGGACAACACAATGATTTCCCTCATGTGTTAATATTTTTCCTTGTTATAATGTATGATTTGCAAAAATAAAAACTGCTGCATCTGTGTTGATGAGAGAATCAAAGTGTATGCGCGTTGTGCACCCGCTACATTATGGCCAAGCATGCGCGCTTAAAATAGCATTATGAACAACGCGCAACGCGCCACTGACTTTAGACTAGGTTTTTTCTGGTCAGTGGCGGAATTGTTTTCTGGAACTGCAAAATAGCACTAGGGAATGTTTGCGCCGAAAACACTCGCCCAGGGACACGGCCAGGGAGCGCAAGTTCATTTCCTAGTTTACCGACGTGCGTCTGTGGAGGGAAAAGCCCGCTTTGCGCGGGTGCAAAATAGGAATGATACATGCGTCAGTGTACAAAGTTATTTGTGCCGAGTGCAATATAGGGCCCATGATGTCATAATAGGCAAGTAAAGACAATTTCTGTTTCATGTCGACTTTAACGCACTGTGAAGTGTGAACTAACATGAACATTTTTATTAATGTTCATTAATAAAGGATAGTGTTACAGTGTAAATATAATCAAATATAATAGTAATTAAAAGCGGACCCACAAGCGCAACATCTATATATACTAAGAACTAAAAAAATCCTGTTCTTGTTTTTAACAACTGACTTCAAGCAGAAGCACTGGACATTGGATGTGTCTAAAATGACACATTTACTGAATTACATTAGTGATATCTATTATTATTATTTTTTTTCATATTCACAAAATGCAATAACTTTGAGGATTCCAATGCACATTTGAGTTATTCGTGTTCAAAGTAATGAAGGTGCCGGCAGCTCCAGTAAATTGAGAATGTTATAACACTGTCCTCAGCAGTGCCACCCTGAAGCCACTCGACTGAAATGATTTGTAGATATTTATTTATTTTACAGCCTCAAGGCTCTCTGCCATACCCTTAACCAAAGAGTCTGACTGCCCTTTTAAAAAAAATATTCACTCTCATGTCTGCTATGCAAAATGTTATCTGAAGTGAATTCACTGAAATGAAGTTATTGTTATTTACATAGCTCAGTTTATGATGTAGCCTGAGGTGGTCTGTGCTGCTATCATGAAGAGATACAGTGGCATACTGTGTTTGGTGTGACTACACAGCAATGAAATGAGTTAAAACTTAAGGAACCCTATGCTTTTTCAAATATTTTCCTTCCATGAAGTGTGTAATATAGCTGTTTGTGAATATAAAAGGTCTGCAAAGTTCTAAAGCTCAAAGTGCAAGAGAAAGAAAGTTATTGTCTCCTAACAGAAAGAATCAATTCTGAGCTGCCACAACAAACAAGTCGTCAACACTTCCTGTTACATACCTACGTCACAGTGCAACAGATTTGTATAATGCCTATGGTCTTCATCAGTTGCCTGCGAACCACATCTACTTTGACCTGGCCTCAAACCATACCTGTCAACACTCCTGTTTTTTCCGGGTTTCTCCCGTTTTTCAGCCCTACCTCCCGGACCCCTCCCGGTTTGTTATTTCTCCCGGGAAACTCCCGTAATTTGCATGGCCCAAACTCCTTCATGAATAATCGGACCAATATGTTTGTCTAATGTTGACCAGTTGCCAGAAATGCATTATATGGTAACACTTTATAATAACTGCACGCTATTAATCATTAGTTAAGCATGAGTAAACAGTTAATTCATCATTTATAAAGCATTAATAGACATTAATAAGCAGTTTATAAATACAGCTATAAATGCCTTTTTCTTGTTTTATAAGCATATATATAATGTGTTTAATAACTGTATTTTCATACTTTGTTAATGATCAATAAATAATTTCTAAATGAAGTATTACATTATTTACAAACCAGTTATTTAAGAGTTGTCAGTGATTCATAAGATCACTTAGAACGTGTAAGTAAATGGAGTAAATTCGGGTAGTTATAAAGCATTTAGTAGTGGTTAGTTAACTGTTTTTGTGAGCTCATCTAAAGTGAGGACTAGTTATGTCTTGTAAAGCATTTACAAATGAGATTTAAAGGCTCATTTGTCTTCTAAACAGAAAAATGAAACAAACACAACACAGTGAAACAACACAAATATCCTCTGTAAATGCTTTACAAGGCATGAATAGTCCTCACTTTAGATGAGCTCACACAAATAGTTAACTGACCACTACTAAATGCTTTATAACTACCCGAATTAACCCTGAATTACAGTATAAATACATGTTAATAAAGCATTTATTAACACACTAAGTAACTATTACTATATGTCTGAATAATAAGATGTATGAATGTACATTTAAATAGTTTATTAATCATTTACTTACACTTTCTAAGTGATCTTATGAACACCTGACAACTCTTAAATAAATGGTTTATAAATAATGTAATACTTAATTTAGAAATCATAAATTAATCATTAATAAAGTATGAAAATACAATTATTAAACACATTATATATATGCTTTTAAATCAAGAATAAAGCATTTATAGCTGTATTTATAAATTGCTTATTAATGTCTATTAATGCTTTATAAATGATGAATTAATTGTTTACTAATGCTTAACCAATGATTAATAGTGTGCAGTTATTATAAAGTGTTACCCATTATATTAACCCAATCCACACGCCATATACAATTTCAACCCGTTTGTCACCTCAACCTGGCAACCTATAACCGCAGTCGCGGAAAGTTTTAAATGAAAGCGAGTTAAACGCGCGCAAGTCGCGCAAAGAAACCGAAGTACAGTTATAACCTAAACCTAACTGGATCTGGGCCGACACTATGTTGCTGTCTAGGAACCATTCTGCCCGACGGTGGAAAATCAGCTGATGACAAATGAGGTGACATGCAAAATATACTGTATATTATATATATTATATTATATTATATTATGTCATTGGATGCACTTAAACCTATTGGAACCTTTAAAATTCACCTAAAAAAATGAAAACTATTTTATGTTCGACGGAAGAAAGAAACTGATAGAAATTGATGAAAATGATGACAAAGTTTTCGTTTTTATGCTTAAAGGAATAGTTTGCCAAAAAACTGCCTGTTATCATTCTCCTGTCGTTTTTTTTTTTTTACTTTATTTTATTATTCTTTGTAACAAATCATCTTAAAATGTATCTTTTTACATATAATATATCTAAAATATATCTATTCCCAGTTTTTTTTTATTTATTAAAAAAGTTAATTTAGTTAATTAATGGAACATTTTAATTATAGGAACAAGCATGGCATAAATTCATAAGAAAATAATTGACAAAACAACCGTGTAAATAAAACTGGCAAATGGTCTAACAATGATTAAGTTCAAGACCCAGTGAGGCAAATGCAGCTGAGTATCAAGTATCTTTTGTATACTTTATATACTTATTTAACAATTATAATTCTTTAAATCAATTAAACAATGATGAAAGCATATATGAAATAAGTATATTAATTAAGTGTGTACTACCTGAAACTTAAACTTTACTTATTTGCGTTTTATTTGATTATATTATTTTTTAATAGAACTAAGAAGCATTAGCCAATTCCTAAAAATATTTATTTCTTATTAAATATTATACTAAACTCAAAAACTAAAGTACATAATTATATTTTCAGCATTATTTACTTTATGCCATTTAGTATTTACTATTTATATATGCATTTTATAATGTATAATATACGATAATATGGCCATCATTTCTATAGATAAGTCATTTTCCCCCTTTTTACTCGCATTACTTTTGCTTTTATCAGTCAAGACTTTGTGACTCACATAGCTTCACAATTCTTATAGTTTAATGAGGGAATCACTTGGACATTTTCAGAGCAGCTTGTGGGCTACATTAGCAGTTTAACAGACAGTTTAATTCTGCAAAATTAAGCTGTAATGCTAATATGTAATTAGTTTCAAAATGGCAATCAAAGAAACTGAAAACCAGATCACAGCTGCGTTTTGGATTCCTTTTTGACATGTTTCGGTGAAAACGACTCAAGCTATTTGCTGGAATAAACTCTCAAGTAATATTTTTTTTCCCCAACATCATTTATAAAAAAACGTCTGCCTCTTTGAATCAGGACAATTTGTGGTGTACTAAATACACCACACTCCACCATCCAAACGTCAGCTATTAGCATAGGCACGTTCTCTTGGAGCCACCTGCGATAAGAGGGCTGGTGACCAAGCCAACTATGACATTCCATTGATCCAGAAAATTGCTGCGGAGCCAGCCTTGAAATTAGTTTAAATTGCTGAATCAAAAAATGTTATCCCTGATTTTGGCAAGGCCAGCGTAAACCCCTCTTCCTTAATCCCTGGCTGATGTGAAAAGTTGTCAGGGATCGTGTTTTCTGCCACCCAGCTGATGGGGGAATTTGGATTGCCTGTGACAGAGAGACACACAAGCAGGCGAGCAAGATTTGACGTAGAAATTGCACTTAGGGCTCGCCGGGGTCGTGACTTGCTTGCAAATTTGCAGGCTCGGAGTAGTTTTGAATGCGATCTGCAGAGGCTTTGTGCTTTTCGATTCAATTATATGCCATCTCTCTCCTCAGATCTGACGTTAGTTCTATGTTGAGTCGCACGCAGTGTTCGGTTGGAAAAAATAATTCAACGTCACTTATGCTCTTTTATTTGTCTGCCCATTTTTTGGGTCTCCTAAAATAGAAAGGAAATGGAGGTGCTGGTGTGCTGGGTTTCCTGGGCTGAAAACAGGGCTAATGTGGCATAAGTGCTCCTAAGAGGATTACTGATGCAAACTGAGTGGGTTGTAATGCCCAACTCAAGCCACATCCATCTAGGAAAAACCTACCTTTTCATCATCCTCTGTCCATTACGGAGAACACTCTGTATTTTGCCTTTTTTTTCTCCCCAACAATATCCCAACCCACTCACCTCATGTTTTTCTTGAGAAATGTTCCACATTACAGTTTAAAGGAAACTGTAAAATCCCAGCTGTGGAGAAGCTGAATTATAGATGTACAATAACCCTCTTGTACCTTGAACATTACAAGCACAGTAGTTAGAGTACAGCAGTCCTTGTTCAGGATTAATATTAATTACATGTATATATGTACAGTATATATATACATAAAATATTGCGCATGAATGAATACACCCTCATATATACACTTACCCTCATCTTAAGGGTGACAGGCTTATAGTTTGCTTCATGTATTAACTGTGTTATATTAACAGTAAAGATACAGATATTAGTTCTACAGAGGCAGGAATTTAAGACAGATGCTTTGCTTATTCCCATCTATGAGATATTCACAACTAAGTTTAACAGATAGCTTTCATCTGCCAGTTTGATTTCCTGCTCTAATCCATAAAATCGCCTCAGGGGCCAGGCCCAAAGTTTCCACAGGTCTGGTCGAGGGTGAATATTGAGCCCCCGGCCCGTGGAAGCAGATTCCTCCTCAGAGGCCTGCCAGGAGTGCTATGAAGTTTGAAAACCATACCTGGGCCGGGCAGTACGGGGAAACTATCTTTTGAAGTAAGCTGGTCCCGTCTCGACAGACCCTCCCCAGAACTACCGTGAGCGATTGGTGGAAAAGTGTACAGGCGTAGCCTTGGCCATGTCTATGTCTGTACCATGGCATCCAAAACCAATGGGGCTGGATGGGTGAGAGAAAACCACAGTGGACAGTGGGACGTCCCTCGAGACGCGAACAAATCCACTTCCACTGGGCCGAACCTCTCGCATATCGACTTCACCACCTGTGAGAAGTCTCCATTCCCCGGGCCTCAGCCCCTGCCTCGACAGGATGCCTGCTCTCTGATTCTGGTCCCCTGGGACTTGCATTGCTCTGAGAGATAACAGTTTCCCCTGGGACCACAGGAGGATCTGATGCACTAATCTGGATAGAGGGCGCAATCTCAGAACCCCCTGAGGAATCAAGTAGGAGATCCCGACACATTGTCTGCGTGGTGACCCCTGAGGAAGCTCCGCAGAGCCCTGCCATCCATGAAGCACCCATCCCTTGAGGGAGGAGTCTGTCGAAGCGGCTTTCCGGCGACATGATGCTCCCAGGACAGGCCTTGGGACAGAAACCAAGCTTTTTTCCACATAGATAGGGAACTAGGCATCTGAGCATAACCCTGATCATGTGAAATGGGTTCCCCCTTGGGGTAACCCCCTTGGTTTTCAACCACCACTGCAGGGCCCTCATGTGCAGCAGGCCAAATGGAATGACGTTGGACACTGCTGCCATGAGCCCTAACACTCTCTAAAATGTTTTAAAGTGATGGCTTGGCCTAGCGTTATATTGGTCACTGTGGCCAGGATGGTCTCGATCCGTGCAGGAGACAATATTGTGCCCGCATCGTGACCGAGTGCCACACCACTCCCAGGAACGTGGTTATCTGGGCTGGTGGCAACACATTTTTTTTTTCGTGTTGAGTCTCAACCCCAGGCTCTGGATTTGGACAAGGATGACATCTCGATGCCAAACTGCCAGCTGCCAAACTTTGACTAGGCCATAATAAGCCAGTCGTCAATATAATGTATCACCCAGATACCCTGAAGCCTAAGAGGAGCTAGAACTGCATACATGCATTTGATCTGACTCACGATGAATAGTGAGCATCTTGAGTCCGATTCAAATGCTTTAGATCTAAAATTGGCGCAACCCTCCATCCTTCTTGGGAATTATGAAGTAGGGGCTGTAGAACCCGGACTACCTGTCCGGCGGAGGAACGCGCTCTATGGCCTCCTTTACCAGCAGGGAGTTTACTTCCTGTTCCAATACCCGACTGGGTCGACTGCAGTCCACACCAACCCGTTGAATTTCGGTGGGCGAAATCGAACTGCAGCCTGGAACCCTTCTCTATTGTGCGCAGGACCCAAGGAGAAATATTTGGCAGGTCTTGCCATGCTTTGAAATATGTGTGCAGACACAAACACTCCCAGGCCGCAAAGCCTTTGGGGCGGACACTCCAGCGTGCATTCGCTGAAAACTGATGTGTCCCAAAGAGCACTTGACGTTGGATACAAACATCGATTCACGCTCGTCCCTCCACGGGACGGCATGGCCACAAGCCTGTGGGGCAGACAGAGCAGCGTGCTCATCATTTTCATTCCTCAGAATTAAATGCAGCCAGAAACACTGGATAAGTAAAACACGGTCTGAATGGTAGGCTGAATTAAAATATCTAACTTCTTATAATCAGATAATATTTCATATAGAATTAAATGGATCCATAATCACCAGACAATACTGTTTTAATATTTATTTAAACGGTCTCATAATCTACATGCTGCCTCGGCAAACGCAAGATTCGAGCCATTACAATATATTTGGCTTTCATCCCTCGAGAAGGAAGTCAACGGGCGCGAGGCTGAAACACCCGAAAACGCACGGCTGTGTATGCAGAGATATTTCGCAATGAACACAGCCAGTACCGCCGGGAGCTGACTGTGCATCCCTCGCACCCACACAGAATCTTTATGCAGAGTAGACCCATCATTTACGCGCTGCCTCTGCAAACGCGAGATACTAGCCACTGTAGATTCTTTATAGCAATGCAGACCTTTAATCTACGTGCTGCCTCAGCAAACGCGAGATCCCAGTCACAGAATCTTTATTGCAGAGTAGACCCGTAATCTACGCGATGCCTCGGGAAACGCGAGATCCGAGCCACTAGATTCTATATTGCAATGCAGACCTTTATTTGGAAAATTTTTTACATAACCAAATAAGACAGACAGTTTGACACAGAGCGCTTGCTGAAGAGCAAAAAGCTAACTCTGTTGTGTGTTGGCGTCCCTTTGTAGCTTCCGTGTATGCCTCCACATTTTACATCAAGACGCAGCACCAATCAGGATTGGATTAGTTTCATTCAAACTTCAGATGTGTTATGCTAAGGGCATTCCCCAAAGTGTCATAGTACGCAGTTCGAGTTCCCTCGAAAAGGAACCATATGTTATGTTACCACACAAATAACTTTTTTTTTTTACCTGACATTTCTGTTAGTACAGTATAACATTTTACCCCCTCACTACCTATTTTTATTGGACTTTATGCTGTTTTAGTAAATGTCAGTGGACTCTCAATGCAAAACTGGTCTTGTCTTGTTTCGCTCCAGATCCTCTGGCTGGTCTTGTAGAGGCTATGGCTCTAAATCTATCACTTAATCCCTCTTTACAGCTGATGGGAGTGAGACGTCCACTCTATTGCCACTCAGCACACGGCAGTGAGGAACAAACTGGAGGGATAAAAGAATGCCCCACTGGATATTTAAGGATTAGAATGTCCTTTAAGAACCTATTGATTAGTGTCATCGCTAACAGCATGCAGTGTATTACACATAGATTAAGACATTATCTGCCAACGACTTAACATACAAGCTAATACTTCAGGGTTTATTATTTGTTTAAGCGTTGTAATTTACCCAAGGCTAGGGATGTATAAAACCAACATAATATCAAAATCGACCTGATGTGCATTTCCCAAAAGTAACGTTAGCCAACTATGGTCGCAAGTTTAATTGAACTCTATTGGTAACAACGGAACTTGCACTCATAGTTGGCTTTGGGAAACACATATGTGGGTTTTGTGGACAACTTGTTGGCTCAATGATTAGGCAAGCTCACATATTCAGGTTCACCTAACCCAGGACAGAAGTATTTCTAAGGGCATACAGTATGTATATATGATATGTTCTTGTGTTATATAATAAAACAAAAATAAATAAATAAAAACTTGACAGACCAGATTAAGTGGGAGTAAAATGTTGTTTTTACTTTTGGGTAAAATACATATTTGAATTGACAAAATTGTGTCATCCACTTTTCATTCACTGCTTGCTTTTGTATTTTTCCACTACCGTAGAGGAACATCCCATTGCTCAGGTAAAAGTTGAAACTCCCAAGTTCATCCTAAGAAAAATATTTATTTATTTTTGCGATGTTTTGCAATGTAAGATCATCCGCTTTTTTTTCTTGCAAGTTATTGCCTTAATCCCCTGATCTCCTCAAAAAGATCCATACTGAGTGGGTGAATTGCATGAAATCTTCTTCTGTATATGCTGTTTGTCAATAGAATAGAAAGCCTTAGTCAGAACACTAGCTGCATGAAAAGCAAAGATTTGGAGCGGCTAAGCTTTCCTCTGTGAATTGCATGAATTTCAGCGTGTATACATATCATTCACTCATCTCAGACCTCAATCCCCTCATGAATTCTTCAATCAGCTCTATCTATGGAACATGTCTGCATTTGACACAAGTCTTGTGAGATCGATTTAGAATGATATTTGCTTCCACGCATTAATAAAAATTGCACCAGGCTGGGGCCCTTCATAATTGACCGTTCTGTTCTACAGCAGCAACGTAAGGCCCAGAGGAGTCAAGCGCTCTTCATGAAATACATGCATCAAACAAAAAGCTCTAGCAGCTGTGAGTAAAACAATATTTCTCCTGAAGAGCCAATATTGCATTCAGCTTGGTGTTCTATCTAACCAGATGTTTTTCGAGTGAAGATGGATTTCAAATCTGAGCATAACCCTAAATAACCCTCTTCCCTTGAGCATTAGTTCATTTTCTCTATAGAGCACATTCAACAGGGTCATTGTACAGGTTGAACTAGTGTAATACTTGTTTGTGGGTGTTTTCGGGGCTTTAATCTAAAGATAACTGTATGAATATATCAAATAAACCCTCGGACACGGACGAGCTCTTCTTTAGACTCTAGTCTCTTTATTTTTTTTTTCCTTTTTCCCTTTCACTCCCGCTCTCCTCTCTGTACCCCCGTCATAATAAAAGTCCTTCCAACAACATTCGCTTTAACACACTATATTGAAGAATTAACATTGAAATATTCAAATATAACATCAGCATTAATCTTTTTTTTTTTTTGTATATTGCTAAACTTTTAACTCTTACACTACTTCCCCCTTATGAAAAGAAACGTCCTCGTTTCCTGATATACAAAACAGAAAACAATACATCTGTAATAAAATATGCTTTCCTTACATTTGTAATTCAAAACAAAACACTTTGGGGTACAGGAAGAAAAAAAAAAAATGCGAGAGAAAAAAAAAACAGTTCAGAATGCAAACATGAACCTTTAACAAAATACAAATAACACTTTAAATGCTTCCGTTTTTCTTAACCCATTTGACATTACTCCACTCTTTCAACTCTTTCAAGTGTTATACAATCCCATACTCAAGAATTTTAGTTGTATATGAACAAGAATATGTGGAGATGGATATCAAAGACATTATACATCCCTATACCGTAATGGAGGGCGCACAGAACGTCCTGACCTTGTTCTCATGCCATTTGCTGGCTGTTCTGTAAGGAGTTCTACCTGAGATTCGGTTCTAGAACCCTCCGAAATTTCAACCTGAGCCTGAACAGGAGGTAATGGACCATCCCGCCTTTGAATCTGTTCAGTTGGCCTTACATAGTCATGAAAAACATAAGGTCTGGAGCCTGAGAGTGCTGTAAGTGGAGGGCGTCCCATATGAGTGGATGTCAGAACTGGAGGTGGATCAGGTGACCATACAGAGCGATAAGGTTTCAGACGATTATAGTGAATCACTTTAGGCTTTGACCTAAAATCAAGCAGATCTTTCACTTTATAAGTCACTCCAATGTCACCAGTTGGTGAGTCCAACCTGCTCAAGACTTTATATGGACCAGTCCATTTCGGAGAGAGTTTGTGTCTTGACATAGCTGGAAGATCAACCCATACAAGATCATTAGGTTGATAAGCCGCATGTCGGACATGGCGGTCGTAGTAATGCTTTTGCTGTGCTCCCGCTGTCTGGATGTTATCTGCAACGGTGGTAAAGGCAGAGCGTAGTCGTCCCAGCATAGAATGTGCATATTCAGTTGGGGTTCCGGGTGTAGCCCTGGAAGTTGCTGGGGTTACACCAAGAAGAAAATCAGCAGGTAGGCGAGCTTCTCTACCATGTGCCAAGAAGAAAGGCGTATGTTTGGTTGAGGAATGAACACTAGTATTGTAGGCAAATTCAACCTGTTTTAAGTGGTCATCCCATTCCCCACCTTTGGTATACAGGTATTTCGCAAGTTGATCTTTTATGGACCTATTGGCACGTTCTACCATACCATCTGACATTGCATGATATGGGGAGGTCCGTGTTTTTCGGATCCCAAGCAGAGAACACAGTTCTTTCACCAAATCCGAATCAAACTGTCGGCCTTGGTCAGTGTGCAAACTCTGAGGCACACCATGTTGGCTCACATAATCTTCAAACAAACATTTGGCGACAGTCGTTGCACGTTGATCAGGAACTGCATAGAGATTGAGGTATTTGGTAAAGTAATCCATTACTACAAGAACATACCGATTCCCTTTCTGTGTAATGGGCAACTCTGTTAGATCAGCAGCAACTTTTTCAAACGGCATGCTTGTGACTATGTTTTGCATTGGGGCCTGCTGATGAGGTGTTTGTGGTCTCCTTGATTCACAAGCTTGACATTGGGCACACCATTGTGTGATGTCCCTAGACATGTGGGGCCAGTAACATCTCACTAGAGCACGTTGCAATGTCCTTTGTGCACTGAAATGTCCAGAAAGTGAATGACCATGCAACGTCTCAAATACGTTACGCTGTAATGCAGATGGAACTACAACCTGCAGAATCTGTTCACCTGGTGGAGGTCTGACTCTTCGACAAAGAACAGAATCTACAAAGGTAAGCCTTGCGAACTCTTTCCAGAAATGTCTAAATCCATTAGCAGTTCCTTTGAGCGTTGCATATGGGGGTCTCTTCTGTGTCAATACCCATTTAGAGACAGTACTCAAAACATGGTCAGCTTTCTGAGCTTGAAGCATATCGTCACTATCCACACCCAGGCATGTAACACTGGAAAAGGTAGACAACGCAGAATTTGAAGGCTCAAACCCAGGACCTGCACCAGAAGAAACAGGCTGTGCAGAAGTAGGATGTGATTCGGCTACCTCAGTCTGCGTTGAAGCAGAAACGAAATTGACAGGCTGGACCTCCAAGTCATTGGGAATGTTGCTCTCCCTGTCAGGTCGACGAGACATGGCATCAGCATTGGCGTGTTTGTGACCCTGTCGGTGCTCAATAGTCCAGTCATAGAGGTCGATCTCCAGAGCCCATCTAGCTCTGCGCCCCGTTGGATCACCATCCAACACCATTCGTCTCAGACTAAGCAAGGGCTTGTGGTCAGTAATGATTCGAAAAGAATGACCCATGAGATACTGACGGAAGTGACGAATGGACCAAACAATAGCCCACAACTCCCTGTCATATGTTGACCATCGTTTCTCAGTAGGTGTCAGGACGTGACTGCTATAAGCGATGACACTTTCTTTGCCGTCAACATTCATCTGGGACAGAACACTTCCGATAGCTGTGTTGGAAGCGTCTGTGAAGAGCAAAAACTCCTTTGAAAAGTCTGGGTAAGAGAGAATTGGAGCATTGGTAAGTGCATGTCGCAAAGAATTGAAAGCTTCCTGCTCTAACTCGGTCCAAACAAACAACTTTGCTTTCTGAGTTAGGGCATGCAGTGGCTGTGACATTTGAGCAAAACAGCGAATGAAACGCCTGTAATATGAACACAGGCCTAAGAAGGCTCGGACTTCCGTAGGATTTCCAGGAGTAGGCCATTCTTTAACCTTCTGAATGTTTTTAAGATCAGGCTGAAGACCGGCAGAAGACACAATATGGCCCAGAAATGTCACTTGCTGTTGAGCAAAATAACATTTAGCTGGTTTCAGCTTCAAATTTGCTGCTTTCAAACGCTGGAAAACCTCTCTCAAGTGTTGAACGTGCTCTGCAAAATTTTTGCTGTAGACGATGATGTCGTCTAAATACACAAGACATGTTTTCCAGGACAGACCCTGCAACACTAGCTGCATCAAATGTTGAAAAGTGGGTGGAGCATTGACAAGACCCATCGGCATCACTGTAAACTGGTATAAAGAACGGCCAGTAGTGAAGGCTGTTTTCGGTTTGTCGGTCTCATTAAGCTGCACTTGCCAATATCCGGATGAAAGATCCATGGTACTGAATATAGAGGAACCTCTAAGTGCATCCAGAGTGTCATCTGTTCTGGGTAAAGGATGGGCGTCCTTAATGGTGACAGAGTTAAGGCCCCTATAATCTACGCAAAAGCGCCAGGTGCCATCTTTTTTCCGCACCATAACGACAGGTGCAGCCCAAGGGCTATGACTGACTTCCACAATACCTTTTGCCAACATGTCATCAACCTGTGACTGAATCACCTCTTGCATCGGAGGAGAAGTACGATAGGCACGTTTTTTAATGGGAATTGCATTGTCGGTATTGATTTTGTGTTTGACTATATTCGTACTACCAAAATCTGTAGGGTTCTTACTAAACACATCACAATACTCATGCAACAGTGAGTGTAGTTCGTTCACCTGAGGGTCAGAAAGATTCCCACTCTGAATCTCAAATGGAAGCGGCGGCACCTGTGTAGAAGGGGTGGACACATTACATACAGAATTTGAGTGCTGAACAACATCATCTTGGTTTATCGGAGTGAATTCCCCTAGCCGCATACCCGGTTGCAGTACAAAAGGACTATTTGTTGGATTCATGACTCGCACTACAGTTTGACCATTTTCAGCTACTGTAAGGGTGCGTGCAACTGCAATACCATCCAACTTAGATGGATATGGCTCAAGTAACCCACTGTAACCATCTGCTAAACCTGCATTAACAGCAAACGGAACAAGCTGAGCTGTACAGTGCATCTCACATTGGGGAGGAATGGTAGTAGTCACAGTAATTTGAGCTGTGCAATGTACAGGGACAAGTTGAGATGTGCTTAACAATTGTAAAGTCTGATCATAAAGGTAACATAGCCCCTTACCAACATTCAAAATTACCTCGTGTTTCTGGAGAAAATCCCAACCAAGTATGATACCCTGACTCACATTTCTAATGACCTGCATGTCATGCTGTAATGTCAGTGCACCTAATCTCAGGTTAACAGTCACAGTTCCCAGAGTATCTAGATTCTGACCCGTTACAGACTTTGACAGAATGAAATTACCCTTTAGTGGTCTTTTGCACAATGAAGGAATTGCCATACGGGTAGTTTCATTAATGAATGAAATACTAGAACCAGTGTCTATCATGATGTGCATGTCAGTACCTTCAACAATGCCATTGATGTGTGCTGTACAAATGTCCTTTATGTTCGCAGCAGGACAGTGTTCAGTCTCTGGATGGCTGGTGTCTGTGGTTGTCATCCGTACGGTGTCGTGTGGAGCTGGTAGTGAAACAGCTGATGTGTGCCCCGCCGCATCAGCTAGTGGAAGTTTCCCTGATGATGGCTGTGATGATCTGGGTAGACATCCTGTGGACCACTCTGACGATCCAGGCTTGGATGCTGAGGTCTGGGGGCTTTGTACTCCTCAAAGGCGACACGCTTGTGATGAGGGCTTGGACTGCGTCGTTGAAATGACGAGCGATTGTAAGACATGGTGTCATTTTGTTGTCTCCGTCTATCGTCCTCGTAGTAGTCAGTGCAGGCTGCAGTGGAGTATTTTGGAGAATAGCAATCCTTGAACCTCTCCCTACGGTGAGGAGAAAAATCCACTCTGACATTATGCTGGTATGTGTCATCGCGTCGTCTGCCAAGGTCTCTGCGACGGCTGGGAGATCTTCTGTAGCTGTCAGGTGAAGGAGAACGAGCATCT
The DNA here is from genome assembly GCA_031834385.1 of Semotilus atromaculatus. Taxonomy (NCBI): domain Eukaryota; kingdom Metazoa; phylum Chordata; class Actinopteri; order Cypriniformes; family Leuciscidae; genus Semotilus; species Semotilus atromaculatus. The sequence goes on along the minus strand of JAULUF010000055.1, from coordinate 21,906,456 downwards.
GAATGTCTGGTTGGTGAATGTCCATACGGTGCACTCCATGGCATAGCATATCTCGTTGGACTGTACCGACGTGGTGATGGGGTTTGACGAGATCGGCTGCATTCATCATGCAACTGCAATTTCAATGCTGATACATCCTTACTTAAGTCTTTAACTGTGTTAGTTAGATCAACAACCGCTTGCTTCAGAAAAAGAGTGTCAGAGTCAGAAATAACATTCACTGTCTGTGCTGCTGAATTGCCTCTCACCGCAGATGGGACCGGCTGCACCAATCTGGCAGCCTGGCGCGCCCGTTCAGCTTGAGTAGCGACTTGGAAGGCATCTTTGAACGTTTTCACGCCCCTCTCATGGCATTTAATCTGGAGTTCTTGATCTAAACCAGCCAGAAATCTCGACAGTTTCATGTATTCAGAAGCATTCTGCTCAAAATCTGGAAAAGCTTCTTTGACCAGCCTACATATGTCTGCTGCATACACTTCCATTGGTTCATTAGGCAATTTGTGGCGTGAATTCGGAAATGTTTGAAAAGACGCAATTACCTCCTTCTGACCAAAAGCATCTTGTAACTGTTTTTTCGCTGAAGCAAAAGAATGCTGAATTTCGGATGGAAAATTGTCCCAAACAATAAACAGTTCAGGTGGCAATCTAGTAGGCAACTCTGCTGCTAACACTGCATCCAAATCAACACCGCTATCTTTATAGCGAGCCTCTTGAATTACCTCATAACGACGGGCCCACAGCTGAAAAGACTCAGAGCCATCGTTGCGAAATGGCGGCGGTAAAGGAATGTCCTTTGGTGTTTGTGCGCGGCGCGTCCGCGCATTGTTCTCCCGCGGTGCTTGTGCTTCCTCGTCTGACATCGCTGAAGTTTATTCACGGCACATCAACGTTCACAGCGTCTCGTTGCAATCACAGTAATGTACAGACTGCGTTCGGTCGAAGTGTAACGTTAGGCGGAAAACAAAAGAGATATATAAATAAGAAAACTCGAATATCCGACGAAAAACACCGCTGCCACCACTGTAATACTTGTTTGTGGGTGTTTTCGGGGCTTTAATCTAAAGATAACTGTATGAATATATCAAATAAACCCTCGGACACGGACGAGCTCTTCTTTAGACTCTAGTCTCTTTATTTTTTTTTTCCTTTTTCCCTTTCACTCCCGCTCTCCTCTCTGTACCCCCGTCATAATAAAAGTCCTTCCAACAACATTCGCTTTAACACACTATATTGAAGAATTAACATTGAAATATTCAAATATAACATCAGCATTAATCTTTTTTTTTTTTTGTATATTGCTAAACTTTTAACTCTTACACTAGATTAGTTACGGAATATTTCGCTTTCTTCACGCTACATTTACATTGAGAAGATCACAGCACTTCAGCTGTTACTTTAATTGAACCAGTCTGATTTGTTGACTGAATGTCAGATGCCTCGCTGTGTGTGATTTTTATTTTTAAGGATCAGATTGTTTAGGGGAAAATGGCATATTTTTACCAAATAATTACTGTTACATCCTTGCGTTGTAAATGTTTTTTCTTTCCCGAGTCTTTCTCTTTTATTTTCACTTTCTTAGTTACGTCCTATTGGACCACGCCACTCACCTGGTAGCAATGTCCCTGTGATGTCACTGATTTTAGCAGTAAATGATTTTAGCATGCAAATATCATGCTTAAATGCAAATTTAAGCATTAAAAGCAAGAATGCTGTCATGTTTGATATTCGGACCTATGTGATGTGAAATTGTTTTTACACACAAAAAAAATTAAAAATTATATTGAGTAACTTACTAACATGAGTAACTTTTAGATAAACTGACAATTACTTTGTCTTTGTTGCTCCGCCAAAAAAAAAAAAAAAAAGAAGAAATTTCAAACAAAGGAAAATAAGAATCAACAACAGTGTGTTTATGAGCAACACACGGTAGATGTGTTCCTCAATAAATCAGTGTTTTTAAACAAATTGGTTCAGGGAAGGATTCAAATGACTCACTTTGGCCCTGTCCCAAATGGCAGCCTAGCACTCACGGTCTTCCTATGAGTCCGCACTTTCGTGATGTAACGCCACTTTAACTGTTGGGAAGAAGTCTGCTGCAGAGCTCTCTTTTCCAGGCTCAGTAAAATATCACATATTGACCCCAAATGGGGCACTCGCGAGCACCCTTCTAAAACCTAAAATGATAAATCCGTACCTGGACACGTACGTGTCAGCCATTGCAGGTACACAAGACGGAAAGTGCATTTGGGACCCTGAATGAGTCAGTATTGTTGAATAAATCAGTTGAGTGAATAATTCAAATTACACTAGTTGTCATGAACTACAGAGGCAGGCAGCAGGCAATACGGAATCCAAGAAACAGGCAAGGGTCGAGAAACACAGACAGGAACAGACTAGACTTGGATAACAGAACAAGATATTACAAGGAAACGCTTGGAGATGTACACAACAGTGAAACAAGACTTTGCAAAGGGTAATAGTGTGAGTGGGGTTTTAACTGTGAGTGGAGCTGTGTGTGAAACTAGATGCAGGTGTGAGAGTGATCAATGGCAACAGGTGTGTGTCTAATCAGTGCAAGGATGTGTGCGTGAACAGTCCAGGGTGTGTGCCAGTCCAGGGATAACAGAACAGAAGAGCCGATCACAGTAGCCTAAAGTAAAATCTTTTTCAACGAATCAGTGTTTTTGAATTAATCCCTTAAGTGAAAGGATTAGTTCACTTTTAGAAAAACTTTTGCTGATAATTTACTCACCCCCATGGCATCCAAGATGTCCATGTCTTTCTTTAAACGATGCCAGACGATGAATAAGGGTCTTATCTAGCGAAACGATCGGTCATTTCAAAAATAAACAAAAAAGTTTAAGTTTTATAAGCTCAAATGCTCACCTTGCTCTGTTCTGTGATGCGCATTCTCGACGTCACGTAATTACGCGTAGGCGGAAGTACCGAGTCAGTAGGCGCGTTTCCATTACAGATTTGCGCAAAACTTTTGCGATATTTTCTAAATTTCAATAAAAAACTATTGCGAAATTACAGTGTTTCCATTAACCGATGTTATGCGACTAAAACGTCCTTTTTTCCTCTCGCGATAAGTCATTCCAAAAATCATGATAACGGACGTTTGTTAGGTTTATAGCCTATATCAGAGCCACCGCACTGGACATTATTATTATTATTATTAATTGAAGGAGACGTGGCGTGTTATCCAAGCATTAATGTCAAGGAAATACCCTAATAGCCTACTGTGAACGGCACATATGAGGTGTTTCTGGGTGTTTCTCACTCATTTCTGCTCCAAGGTCTTGATTGTGGCATTTCTTTGAGGTTTAGAATCCAGTATTCCTGTAATTCTTTTTTCTTTTATGAATTTAATAAAGAACTCGTATTCTGTCCAAACGGTCCATGTAGCTACTTTTGCGTCCAGAATTCGTTTTTCCTTTTTTAATCATATTAAAAAATAAATATAGACGAATTTTCTGATTTTTGTTTAGGACTTTTTTCCCCTTTATTAAACATTTAAAATATTTACAAATGAATATGGAAGAAAATTAAATTTGACTGATTTTCTAAGGCCAAATTAGAACCTGGTGATATTTTTTTTAGAAGGTAGCCTATTAATTGCTTTCGATTTGAATTTGTTCGTTTAAAAGTGGACATTTCAAACATAGGCTATATTTTGTTTCAGTTCAGTTCTGAGACATGTTCCAGTTCACGGAGATCATGAAAGCGCTCCTGATTGTTTTCTTTTATTTTACAAAAGAAGAATGTGTTCTTGTTATTGTGAGTTTACACAAATATAGTTGCGGATTACGTATTAGTATTTTCTGTATGACCAGAAATTATAGAGTATTTTAAGTTGTTTCCAGTGTTGATAGGAAAATGCAATTGTGTTCGCGGAACTTCGCGCCCGCACCTCCATTTCATGCAGTGTGCGCTACTCCGCTCTAACCCTTTATGCGTCAAAATCTTGTGTTTATTTGTGATAATCGTAGCCCTGTATTATATTGTCTAACCTGTATTATGAATGACATTTGACAAATTGCTTTGTTCCTTTTTTGGATAAAAGCGTCTTCTAAATATGTAGGCCTAGCCTATAAATGTAACAGCCTAATAATAATGATTATTATTATTATTATTATTATTATTATTTGCGTTTATAACTATAAATCAGTTCACTTAAGACAGTAATATATTTATCATAAAATAACTGATGAATGTTTTATTTTTATATAACCTTTTACAGTTACGGAACGAATTGCAAAACCGTCGCCACAGATTTTACATTTTTATTGTATTTTTTTCACAGACGCTATAGGCTACTACATATTGTCTAAATGTTCCGGGTCAACGCAAATTAAATGCAGAAATCAAATCTCGCATTTTTGTAAAAAATTAAAATAAAGTTGTAGCCCTATGTCAATTATTTGAATTTCAATTAAATAAGCAATGTAGCCTAGACTATATAAGGAAAATAAGTTTGTATGTGAATATTTTTTCACCAGTCTAAAAACTAAGAAAAAACATTTCGGAAAAGTTAAAGGAAAAATGAATGGACGCCAAAGTAGCCTACATGGACCAAAAAATGGGCCTTCTAAGTCAGGCGACTGTAAATGCACAAAAACGGTTTCCATTGCAGTTTTGCGAAATATTCCTTTTTCGAATTGCCTGAAAAACCACCTCATGTGAGCGTAAAAACTTTTTTGCGATAAATGGGAGTTTTTGCACAATTGACGTGTTTCCGTTGAGCGTATTTTTCATTCGTAATTTCAATTTGCGCAATTTGAAGGGCAATGGAAACGCGGCTGTTTACAAATGTGAGGGCCATATACACATATTCAAATGTCTTTGTGTCAGTTTATCATTTAAAATGCCCATTTCGTGTGCGTATCCTGGGTGTTTTAATATTAAAAAGGCTAAAAGAAAATTTTCATCAGGACAGAATCATGACTTTTTCAACATAATTGCGTATTACGTGACATCGCGAACTCGCATCACAGAACAGAGCAAGGCGAGCATTTGTGCTTATAAAACTTAAACTTTTTTATTTATTTTTGAAATGACCGATTTTTTCGCTTGATAAGACCCTTATTCATCGTCTGGTATCGTTTAAAGCCGTTTGAAGCTGCACTGAAACTGTCATTTGGACCTTGAACCATTTGGGTCCTGGTGAAGTCCATTATATGGAGAAAAATCCTGGAATCTTTTCATCAAAAACCTTAATTTCTTTTCGACTGAAGAAAGAAAGACATGGACATCTTGGATGACATGGGGGTGAGTTTATCAGCAAAAGTTTTTTTTCAAAGTGAACTAATCCTTTAAGTGAATGGATCAAATGATTCAATCAAACAACTGGCTTATCGATGTAACTTGCAGAAAGAGTCACTGAAAAAATCTACAGAAGAATTTCTCTTATGCATATATCTAGTACTTGGTAATGCCAATGAATATATTTAATAAAGACTTGAAGGAGATGGGAGCACAGGACATGCCATGGCATGACCTAGATAACAACTGACTCTGGAAAATCCCTTTCCGTTACTGGAAATGGTCTAACTGGGAAAGCACAGAGGCACTAATCATGAGCGCTCAGCACCAAATCAATAGTGACAGGGGTCTACAACACCACAACAGACCCCAGACTGTGCAAGAAAGCCCTAGAGACCATCAAACACCTTACAATGGGAAGATAGATGCAGGTGGCAACAACAAATACAGCGAACAGCACAAACAACTCCCTGGCATACGTCAGTGCCGAAATGTCCAAAATGACAAGCCCAAGATCCGGTGGGACTTCAACATCCAGTCACAAGCAAGTTCTAGCAAACCATAGACAGTAGCAGGACATACAGTAGATGAAAGATGTGCTGGTCCCATCTGACAGTAACATTGAATAGATTATGTATGAGAAACTGGATATAGCAGTTACTGAATGAAACGTTAGAAAGAGTATGTCAAGGTGCTTTCGAAACCACAGCTTGAGGAACGTCTTCTACAAATTCCGCAAGATCCACAATCCAAAGTACAGCGCAGTGCCAAGTCTTGAAGCTCTTAAGCCTCTGGTAGAGGAGATTGAGAGATCAATACATCAATAGATCAATACTCATATATATATATTTCTTTTTTATTTTATTTTTTCTCTAACAGTTTGTTCTGTATGCTGCCATTGCGTACAGAAGCACCCAGGCTTGTACCAGTGGAGTATATTCCCTCAGCACCAAATCTTAGTCAGGCTCTGACTGCAAAGCTCTTCAAAGGATCCATTGTGCTTGAGGTGCAAAGCCTTGCTGCATAGTTTATGCATTCGCAAGGAACCCGTTTCGCCAACCCTGTGTCGCATTTTTCCCACATAAAGGTTATATTTACTCTGACCACGTAGGGGTTGGTCCTGTGTACTATGGAGGTGATTCCACACGTGCATTAGCATATTTGCACACTGTGCATGTTCTAGAAGGCAGATTGATTTTGTACTCTGTGCCCCAACACAAAAGGGTCTTATTAGATCAGAGTTGTGACACAGTTTGTATTGTACCAAAGAGTTTTTTTATGGTCAGGCATCATGAAAAGTGCAATCCTGCAGTTAAATACTGAGATGGCTCTCATGTGATGTTGGGGTGGAAAAAAGACCTTACCTTTTGCTTACACACTATGGGCTTGTCCCTCCCATTGTTAAATACTTGCTATGCCCAAGGTCTCATGGGAAATTAAGCTGTATTGTTGCGAACTGTTTCCCACTGACTGGAGGACTCTCTGGAGAGGAGACTTTAAAAAAAAAAAATCCCATCATTATATATATTTTTTTAATAAAGGAGACCTTGAATTACTGTATGACAGACTGAGTTTTAATTAAACTGGGATTTTGAAAGGGTGAGTTTGTTGATCTCTTTATGAAGTATCGTACACTCAGAGCTAATGTGTGGGGTTATAGGTCATAGAGAAATGAGCAGCACACTAGAACAGATACAGTGTACATTCTGTGCGGGCTGGGAAGGAAATCTGCCTTACTAGACAGCAGATCACAATCTGTTGCATCCAGTGTAAAATGCCAAAATACAAACTCCTTAAAAGAATCAGCTTTCTCAGTGGGTGATGCATGTGGTTTGGATAATGCTATATATTCTGGAGTGATAATGAGATTCATGACTGCAATTCTGTTCAGGTTTTCCTGTGTCTACAGTGGACAAAGGAGCCACAAGGCTTCAGTATGTCCAATAGCTTTAATCCAATCTACTACTCACATTCTTTGAAATCCTATAGAGAACTTCAAGACATACAAAGGAGGAAAGAAACTGGCACACACCTGTTAATTTTCTGTCTGGAGATTTCCCTTGAAGGGTCAAACTTCATTTAAATTTTGAGCAAGACTGATGCAACTCTTTCTGTGGTTTGTACAATGAAAGGTGTAAGGTTTAGTTTACTGTGCAGGTCATGATAATATGCTTTTAAAAAATAAAGTTTTTTTGAGCTATTGCCACCATGCGCATTAAATTGAGCTTTTTTGTGCATTTTTTTAGACAGTCTTGTTAATTTATTAATGCTTTTTGTTTTGTTTTAGTCATAGGTTTTGTCTTGTGACAATTTTCCCCCTATTTTCACAATTCAAATGCCTTAATTTCACACTTTACTTTGAAATGGCATAATTTTTGTCAAGAAAACCTCAATTTCTTTTATGATATTAACAGTGCAAAAAAGAAAAGCCATAAAGAAAACCTTAAAACATATGCATTACACATTCTGTTGTTTGGTGAATGCGAATTTTGCATTGTATCCAATTTAGCATTTTATCTGTTTCATTTAAGACCAGAACTTATATATATATATATATATACATATATATATTGGAGGTGATAACACATTTATAATAATTAAGATAATCTTTAAAGTGTCAGTAAGGAGGAGTAAGGTTTATAGTTAAAACAGAGAAATGTAGGAATGATAGATGAAGAAACAGCTTTCTCGCTGGTGTTTTTTGGGCCCTGCTGTGTTTAAAAATGACCCATCAAGTAAACCAGAGGGTGGCTGCTGGTGGTGGGCTAGAGGAGGTTGACATGGCTGCTTGAGAAATCTTTTAGCCCTTGCACAGGCATCCCTAGTTCAGCACAAACTCCTGGACATCAGTGTAAGAAGTCTGACTTAAAACCCCCTGGAGTTGCCACCTCTGCACAAAGCATTACCACCAGACAAAGAGCAACTCAGGGAAACTAACCTCATTGATCTATATATTCACTGTCCCCCACACCCAACCAAACACACACACACACACACGCACGCACGCACGCACGCACGCACGCACGCACACACACACACACACACACACACACACACACACACACACCAATAAAGGTGCATACCCTCTAAAAATGTGCACTGTGTGTGTAAACCTCAAGGTGTAGCCTAGACCTTGAAGATTCATTGGGGTAGATTGATTGCTGTGCATTCATGCTGTGTTGTTTTTGCACCACTAGCATCACCAAACAGAATTGGAAATATAATACCTGTTTTCAAACAGGTTTCACAAATACTCTTTCCATCAGATTTAGGTGCATTTTAGCTTTTTCAATTTTTGTTGTTGTTTTTTTTACATTTTTTTTATTTACTATAAATATATATATATATATTTGTGCTGTGACATTAGTGCCATTTTCATATTTGCAAGTATGTTATGCAATTTATAAACTTTACAGTGCATTATGTATCAACAGCAAATTTTAAATTGATTATTTTTAATTTGAAAGATTTAGAGTTATGAAAATATATTTTAGTTTAGTTTCATGCAGTGTTTCTAATTGCGTTATTTTAATTTTAATTGAATTTTTATTGTTAACTAAAACTATTAAAAAAAACTTTATTGATTTAAACTAAAATTGAAATACAAATAAATTAAAGTAAAATATGAATATATAAAAAAAAAAAATGAATGAAAATGACAGAAGCATAATAAAAGTACTAAAAATGGAAGCTTTAGCATAAGTTCTGCCAGGAAGACTCAATTGTTACATCACTTATTACTTTCTCATCTAACCAATCGTGTTCTAAAACCCGTAGTGTAAAAGATCGGTACTCGACCAGGATGGTCCCTTACCATTCCTCCCAGGGGGTCGGCTGCGCCCCTGCCTTCGTCTTCAGGCAGGAAATTGAAAATATAAAAACTGAAAATATAAAAACAACAGCAAGGTAAATATTACTGTTAAAACATGCAAGGTGAACTTAAGGACACTAAAGCTGATTCATTAAACCCTGAATTGAATGCCATACTAGACCTCTAGACCATGATTAATTCTGTTCCTTCATCTCAGGAACCAAACAGTCACATAAAATTCTGTCTGCTCCCCTTTTACAGGACAGTATGTCCACATCAAGTGACAGAGATAGACAGTGAGAGAGAGAAGAGCTCGCATCTGTCTGACAGCTTGGTAATTTATTTCGTCTCGCATTCTAAATCAAATTTTTATGGATATCCAGACCTCTGTCCTTTGTTTATTTGCCAGTTGAAATAGATTCAGGTTATTACCGAAAAAATAAATTCTCCAGAGACTAATTGATACAGTTAAACATTTTTACAAAATCCCTCTGACTTACAAATTCATGCCCTCACTATTTACATGTAATGGACTGGACCTGTGTATCAAGATTACCATCTCAAAGCATTAACTCGCAGCATTTTCTTATCTCACCGCCAACACGCTTTGCTGTTTACATATATAATGTGTGCTATTGGGAATTGTTAATGCATTCAGTGATGAAATGCAATGTTTTGTATTCTGCTGTGATTAGGCTCAGCTGTGCAAAATCTGTCAGCTGCTGTGGTGGGTACCAGGGGATAGATTTCCATTTCTCTGGTCCCCTGTTTCACGACCTTGAGATTTGATTGAAAAAATAATCAAAACAAGATCAAACTCTCTGGAATTCAACATGACTCTGACTCTCACCCTGCTCGGAGTTCACAGCTCCATTATGAATTTGAGTGGCGCATCAGATTAATTGAACAAAATCTTAATTTCATTCAGTCCAAATGAAGGGGAAGATATTGAAGCATGTTGCTCAGCTCGCTCAGCTCCGGACCGTCTGGGGCTCATAAGGTGAATCAATCAATTAACTTCCCTCTCATGTCAGTGTTTGAAGGTAAAAAATAATTCCAAGAATGGGGTTTAAGTTATCAGCGAGGGCATCCGTGTCACTTATACTCCTCTAGATTGCACATCGCACAGGTGGAATCAGGGCTAACCAGCACGCGTCATTGCGACTGCATATGCAAAATCATAAAGAACCTTTGGAAAATGAAAAATTCAAATGATGTTTGCGCCGAATGCAAATGCCAGGCAACAGGCAATTTTTTTAGATGCACATTATTTGACACCCTCTTGGCTAGGAATAGTTCAGCGCTATTGACGCATGTTAATAACACATGAATTAGATGGAAGAGAGACCATTTTTACAGTGGTAAATGGAATGGAGGTTAGTATTCACCTTAATTTTTTGTTGACACCAAAACAGTATTTTTTTCTGTTTGCATTCCTTTTAAATGTCTACCTAACAAGAGACGTTTTCCATCCTTTGTTGTATTTCCTATTGAAACATTTCAACTTTACACTTTACAACTCACAATAATGTCTTTGTATCTTTCAAAAGTCTTTATTTATTCATTTATTTAGTTTCTTATCTTAAACTTTATCTCATAATTAACTTTTTTTTTTTTTTTACTCTGAGGCTAAAACAAACTTCCTTAACAATCGCAAGAGCCTTTGATTGGACAGAAAATGTGTGGTGCAAGATAAGCCATCACTATTTCTGTTCTGTTGTTGCAGGAAAGAAAGGTTGTACATTTTAAATGTGCTTATCTGCTCAAAGCTATTCTCACCAAGGCTGCATTTATTTGATCAAAGCAGTAATATTGTGAAATGTTATTACAATTTAAAATAACTCTTTTCTATTTGAATATATTTTAAAATGTAATTTATTTCTGCGATGGTAAATCTGAATTGTCAGTTGAACAGTTGTGCTGCTTAATATTTTTTGTGGAAACTGTGATGATTTTTCCCCAGGATTTACAGCATTTATTTGAAATTCTATTTAATTTTCCCATCCAACTTAACACATCATTCCTTAATAAATGTTTTTTCTAAACAAACAAACAAACAAACAAACAAACAAACAAAGTCTTACTGACTCCAAATAAAAAAATGTAATCCAGCTGGATATTATTTAATAAAAAGAAAAAGAAAAATTAAGAAAGAAAAATACAAGACAGAACATAAACATCTTTCAAATGTCTATTCCTCTTCCATTTGTCTGCTATGCTCAGGAATCATTTGAAAGCTTGTAAGAGGCTCTGATGTTGAATCTTTTTGCCACAAAATGCATCCGAAAAACATCTGTCACTCATTCAGTAGGAATGAGAAAAAAACTATCTTAGACATGTTTGCCAGATAATCTTGCAAATCAAGTAGCTGCAAGTCAGCAGTGTGAAACTTTTTTAAACGTGTATTTGAGGAAGCTAAGCTTATTAGTTGCTCTTTATGGAAGGAGAATATTGACCATCCATTCGGCCCTGATGCTGGGAGCCTTAGTGGCCTTGCTGGAATACCTTGCCATCTTGTGATCCCAATTTGGCAAGCATGGAGCCAACACGCTGAACATCTGCGAGGATGGCCCTGCTCCACATCACTAATAGCACACCAGCAGTTCTGATACATCTCTTCATTTAGAAGAGAGAGAGAAATGCAGGCAAAGTCCCATAATGGAGTTGTGAAAGCCCTGGAAGGACATACTGATATTTTTTCAAACATGTGTCTCATCAAGTCAAACTTTCGTGTTTTCCATTTTATTTGATTACATTGTAGTGGGCTCAACCACTTAGACTTTTCAAATCCCAAATACTTTATTTATTTTTTGTTTTGCTTATACATAATGTTATTTTGTGGCGATTGCACCACCTTGTGAATAAATCAAGTGTTGCATGTCTTATTTACATGAGAGAAGCGACATTCATTACACTGTCGCACATACTTTGCACTCTGGGCACTTTTAAAACATCTTAAACCTGTTTGTCTAGTGTTGGCATGCAGTCTGAATCCCGAGGCTGTAAAAACACGAACATCCAGGGTACTTAATTCACTTATATCTTCCTACCATTTTAATATAAGATGTCATGCTGATAGCACCTTAGGAAGTTATTTGGCTTTCCTTTTCAGCTAAATCTCAGTGATCACAGTTGAGGAGCGAGTGAAAGAGCTCTTCTGGATTGGAATTTGTTTGAGCCTTGGTTAGAAATTGAAAGCAGGTAAAATACAGGCTTATGTTAATAAGAAAGGTAAATCTGAAGGAAACAAAGTTTGTCTCAAAAACATAGGCGACAGCTCGACTAATGCTGCTGGCAAGGTGTTGGCTTATTTGCAGACACGGTCAACAATCATGAGTGGTAAAGTATGTGGAGAAAAGGAGACAAGTGAATCCAAACATGGCCCATATGGCAGACGGTTAATACAAAAATAATAATTCTGAAGGTCTGCAGAGCCACACAAGCCGCACAGCTGCAAATTTCCCCACTCAGCTGAACTTCGTTTCAGGCTATCAAGTAAAATAGTTTATCTGACCACCCTCAGGCAGAGAGTGTATCATCAGTTCTCAAAAATATGTAGTGCAGCACTGTGTGTACAGTAAACAGATGACATATGTGATAGCAGTATGATATTCAATATATTTGGAAAAAGGTCTATATGAAATGGATAAACCTTTAGAGAGTTCAAGTTTGAGCTATACTTTATTGTCCTTTTCAGGAAATTTGTCTTTGGACTCAAAGCTGCATTATAGTACACAACAGACTTATGAAAAGAGGGGACACCTGTGAACAATTGACAATGAACCAATGACAACATGACACATCAGACAAAGGAACACATGGCAGGATCACATGACTAACAGGGAATCACATGACAAGACACAGGAACATGACATGAACAAACCAAACCGTGACACTGATTTGGTGCTCAAGTAACATTTATTATTATTATCAGTGTTGAAAACAGTTGTGCTGCTTAATATTTTTGTGGAAACCTTAACATTTTTTTTTCAGGATTCTTTGATGAATAAAAAGTTGAAAAGAACAGTGTAACGAGGTATGTATGTAGTTCGGGGAAGAAGGAGACGGAAACCGGCGAACATTCAACAACTTTTAATAAAATAATTATACAAAAGTATCTGCCAGCAGCCCCTCGTGGACGACTGCTGGCTACACAAAACAGAAACAAAACATCAACTAAAATCAGGCCTGTTCCTCTCTCGATCTTCACTGTCGTCGCTCCTCCTTTTATGCTTCCGCTCCTCCGTGAGAGATGTGAGACCGGTGCGTCTCACAGGTGTCATTTATTATCACTCACACCACCGGCCTCGCACCGTTCTCTCACATCCCTCGGCCTCGTCCTGCTCGCCACAAACAGCATTTATGTGAAACAGAAAAGTTGTGTTACATTAAAAAGGGTTTTACTGTCACTTTGAATCAGTTTGCATCCTTGCTGAATAATAATAATAATAATAATAATGATAATAATAAAAAGTCTTATTGACCCCAAACCTTTGAACAATAGTGTATGTTTCTAGTTCAGTAAGAGATGTACTTCAGTTTATATTTGTGGTTTATATTTTTATATTTTGTTAGAGTTGCGGCCATTCGCGGTTCTGTTGCGAACTGGCATGTTCCAACATGTAGACAGGAAGGAAGGAAGGAAGCTTACCTCGAGGTCCCCGACTCCCTTGAGATTATCAGTAGGCTATGTGCCTTTTAATGGTGCGGCAGAACAGAGGGATGCTTCAGCGTTTCATCCGCTTCACTTTTCAGCCTTTCTGGAGGTCTGAGTGATAGTGTTGAGGAGGACAGCGACAGTTTGAGAATAAGCCATGGTGACATCCCACCTTGAAGAAGAGTGCAGGAGTCAAACACATCAACACATCTACATCTACCACAGGCATACCTGCTAGCTATGAACCAAAAACATTTGCTTGGCATTTGTATTTACCTAAAGATTACATAAAATGTAAATGCATTGTAAGTGCATGATTTATAATTTCACAAACTGTGCAAAGAGTGAGAACAGCATGCCACAGATGCTTTCAATAGCTTGTGTTAACCCGAAATATCCCTTTAAGGAGGCACAATGTTTCGGCCAGCATTCTCAGTTTATAGCATTGTGATGGAAAGCTTTGATGCTATCTTGAAGGGATTCCTCCATTATATTATTATAACACTCCCATGCTCCCTTAGACCTTGAAGGTTTGACTGATAGACCTCTTTACAGTGATTACTTGATGTATTTTTCAGCTTATGAACAATCACAATAGAGAGGCTCATCTCACTGGAGAGGGACATACTTTTGTGTTGATATGTCCTATGTGAGTGTCAGATTGTGTCGGATCTGTGAGCATTTCCACCTCAGATTGATGCAGAAAGATAAAGAACTGTGATAATCCTCTCAGAACAAGTGTAAAACAGTGTCGATGAGTCCTCGAGACATGGCCCATTTTTCTGCATGGTGTGCATGAGGGATAAGCTGCTTAGGAAAAGATACTGCCAGTCAGTTGTTTAATGAAGTTAAGAATTGATACAATAAATACAACGTGTTTGATAGCCTGCCAAAGTGATACCGTAGATGCAGAGTTGAGCGGCTGCCCACGAGAGCTGAACTAATGGATGTAATGCTGTATGGCACTTTCTGGCTCAACTGTTTAGTCTGACTGTTTAAAAGTCTCCACCGTTTACTCTGAAGATTTTGATATGTTAGGTAAAAGAAAGACTAGCGCTATCTTCTCAAACCTAGTGTGCTGCCTATAGAGGCAGTATGTTAAGACACAAAATTTAATAAGACTATTTCAGACAATATTTATACCTGCTATGCATTTCTTTAATATATTGACGTTAATGTCAAAATCAATTGCAATTCGAGTTTTCTGCACTATTGTTGTAGCTGCCTAAAACATCTCATTGTCAGCAAATTTGTAAGGTAGCCTCGCATGAATCCATTGTAGCAAGACCACACCGTTTTGGTTTTGGTAAATATAAAAGACATGACCTCTGTTTCCTGTTTCTGTTTCTTTGTGGAAAAACATGCACAGCACACCTGTTCTGGGTAAATCTACTTAATAAATGAACAACTGCTGCTCAGGGGTGTGTTTGATCTCTGATCAAAGTTGGCATGAAATAGAAGTTTCGATCATCTTTTCTTCTTGTGACGTGTATCTAAGTGTAACAGCTTCTCAAACAAGAACAAATGTAAGGCGGGACTTGATTTTGTCCATCAGGACTTTATGGGATAATTGTGGTTTGCTATTGTGAGTGGAATCACACCAGTAAACAAGAAATGTCGCTGAGCAAGAGGGAGTTATTTTGATTAAAGATTACGAGGGCATATTGATTAATTAATTTTTATTTTTGATGTGCACAGATAAATTATTTATAATAAATGCTGCAATATTCCATATATTTATATAAAAAAATAATTGTCTATTTTGATATCATTGACTACTATCTGTTGTTTATCAGAGTTCACCCGGGTACAATAACACACACATTCTTCAAAAATTTTGTTTTTATTCTATTGACAAACTAAAAGTTGTAAAAACAAATTAAATATAGTATATAATGAAAGATATAGATGGTTCTGCAAGTTAGCTTATTATTTTGCCCAAGAACATGATACACACTATCAATATAGACTCTATTTAAGTCCATGACATACTAACAAGAAACCATGCTTAACCACTTGTCAAGAGTGGGTTTCCCGAAACGCCAAATTGTTGAACCATGTTGCTAATGATGAAACACACACACACACACACGTACGTCTGTGTGTGTGTGTGTGTGTGGTCCGCTATCTTTGTGGGGACTCTCTATTGACATAATGATTTTTATACTGTAAAAACTGTATATTCTGTCCCCTGTATATTCTATCCCCTTATACCCTACCCTTAAACCTGCCCATCACACAAAACTTTCAGCATTTTTACATTTCCAAAAAACATCACTTAGTATGATTTATATGCTGTTTTCCTCATGGGGACCAAAACATGTCCCCACAAGGACAAGGATTTCAGATATTGCTATCTTTGTGGGGACATTTGGTCCTCACAATGTAATATAAACATGAGCACACACATAACCACACACACCCTCACTCACTCTCAGCTGTTCCTAATTTCTACCAGCAATCGCGCTAATTCTCCCACACCTGTTCTCTTTCCCCTTCTGATTGTGTTTGCTACTTCTAGCTTTCTCTTTCCTGCTTCTTTACCAGATTATTACGTGAATCACTTTTGCAAGGAGCGGTCTTTCTATTGCCTTCTCATTCCTGTCTGAGTCTTGTCGGGGTCTGGTCTGTACTGGTAATACTCTGTGCATGCTAAATTATTCGCTTACTCTATACCCTGCCCAGTTTACCTGCAGCTGAAGGCCGGCCTGCGCCTGCGCCTGTACCCTGTACCCTGCCTGCTGCCTACCTATTACTCTCTGAGGCTTGATGCCGCCAGATCCTGGGTTTATTCTGCTGTGCTCGGCTCTGTGTATTTTCGACAAGAGGATTTCTGTTATTTGCCTTAACGCCCAGATTGTCGTCTGTTTCTGTTCCTCATCTTTATAAGAAGAGGATTTCTGTTTATACCCATTATCTGGAGTCATTTCCCTTGTTTCATTAAAGACATTGTTATTTTGCATCTTCGCATTTGGGTCCTCTCTTACCTTATGACATATATCTCTTGGGTTAATGGTTAAATCACCATCCTGTCAATCAAAGCACCACATTTTATAGGACCAGAGAATGACTGATACATTTTACACTCTAAAGCACTCTGATCCTTACAAATTTCTTATGAGGCTGTTAGCTCAAATCCTTCAAACACCAGAGCTGAATTTATACTCTGAGTTTGTCCACCAACTCACATCCTGCATGTCAAAAAACTGAAGTTCTCATGCAGCTTCCCTGGATAATTGAAGAACAGCCGAGAGTGGAATCTGTCAAATGCCTGCCATAAATGAGAGGCTTTGGGTTTTACTTCATCTTTGTGCAGAAATTCAGTGCAGGAAGAGAAAGACAGTAAAGGCACATCAAACTGAGTGGAAGGGGAAAGAAACAAAGCAATTTAGAGGGGAAATAGTAGCTGAGGACAGTTAATGGCCAGACATTAAGCCCAATTGGATGTTAGTGAAAAGCGAAGATTTATGCAAATGGTTTGTAGTCAGGCGTTTCTACAACAAAGGTTGCAACTGAAAGCTTGTGGGTTAGTGGTTCACTGTGAAATGGTTTCAAAGGTAAGCAAATATTGTATGTTTGTCACATTCAAATTATACTCCCCACCTCTGAACAGAGTGCAATTTCAGCTAATTCATTACATTCAGATTAGCTTTAGATTGACATTTGTTTAGTCAAAAATTGACATTCTGTACTTATACAAGCATTTATTTTGTAATGTTATTTGGGAAGAACAAATGCTTTCAGTCCACTGATCTATATAAAGGATTTTTAGATTAGTTTGAATCCATATACAGTACACACACACACACACACACACACACACACACATACACAGCTGTGGTTTAAGTGATATATGAGGACATTCCATAGGAGTAATGGTTTTTATACTGGACAAACTGTATATTATATCCCTCTACACTGCCCCTATCCCTAAACCTACCCATCAAAGGAGACATGTTGCATTTTTACATTGTTTTTTATGTTTAATAGTCTCTTAATCTCACCAAGATTGCATTTATTTCACCAAAAATAAAACTGCTTAGAAATATAAAATCAATCCCCCTTTCAGAGCAGTTTCATTGTCAATGGACATTATACAGTGAGTTGAATTTCAATACACTTTATTATAATGAGAATGGTATGTAAAGGGAAAACTCTATAAAAACTGCCAGAAATAAAATAAAGCAAAATCAAATCAAAAATTTTATTGACAGCTAAATAAGTGCATTATAAAATTATCGCTCTGAAACAATCTAGCTGTCAGAAAAAGTTTAACACAAGGCTGAAATAATTTTCCAAATGTGTGATTTTCTAACGAAACTAAAGTGTGATGAATATAGTTTACCAAAGAAAGTTTAAGTAAACACATGAAAATGCATCGATAATTCTCTGGGAATTGTTTCTAAAGCACTCACAGGACAGCTTGCATGACTGACCAGGAATGTGTTTATTTCTTAAAAATGAAACCACACACAAGAACGTTTTGATTATTCATTACACACAAGCTGAAAATTACATTTAACCATGGGCATTTCTAATGAAACAAAGTTGACCAATATTGAATCGGGTTATCTGCATTTTGTGTGTTTTTTTTAATGAATGTATTACTTTGTCAAGACTAAATAATAATTTTAAATGTTACAAATAACACATAACTACTTTGTTCTTGGCACATTTTCTTTGTTTCTGCTCCAGACAGATAGCTTCGTTCTGGATCTGGCCCACATCTGGGCCATGTGGAATCAATGTGTATCAGATGTGGGCCGGAACTGGGCTGACACTATGTTGCTGTCGGGGGTTTGGAAGCCATTTGTCAAGATGCATGTTATATAAAATATGTTTACATTAAATTGTGATATGCTACTTAAATAATCTTTGAGAGCAAGGGGGCCCCCTGCTGGTTTGGGGGTCCTACGCACCTTGTGTAGTTTGCACATATTCATAGATGCCGCCTACGTCACTACAAGTAGAACGCTGCCATATTTGCGACCGATCTCACCCGGTATAGCCGCCCAAACTGCCCATTTGAATGAGAGAGAGAGACAGAGATACCTGGAGAAAATTTCAATTTTAGGCTCCAATCCTTATTTGTTACCCCCAGTTTTCTTTTGTCCATTATTATCTGCCCCAGTCTTGCCTCACTGAAAAATCATGAAGGGAAGGGAAACAAAACGAGGCGATTGTGACTTTATGTGAACAGTCTGTGGTGGGTTACTCTGATCATTGTTGATTGTCAGTGCTGCTAGTGAGTTGAGATGGGAATTGAAAACCAGTTCCACTCGAGAACCGGTTCTAAGTTTTATGAACCATCGATATTGTATGCCCAGCTCCTGCTCAAAAGCGATTTTTTGTCCCTCAGCAGGGCGCTTGTTTAACTGAAGAACGAGCAGAGAGAGAGAGAGAGCCCCGGTCGTATGGCAAATATTAATCTAAATAAATCGACACGATGGTGAACGGTCGGAAGACCTAGTATCATGTGGAGCATTCGGATATATTTTCCTGAATTACCGCTGGGTGTGAATTGTGCTAAAATACCTTATCTTCTATGAAAAGCGTTCCGCACATTAAACCTTTGCCGTTATCTGGTCGGCAAAACTCCGAACTTCCTTAAAAACTTCTCCGAAAATTTAAACGTAATCTTTTAAGAATGATTTCAGTGCTGTTCCCAGCAGCAGCAGGCATAAGCCCGCCCAGCCCACCGACTCTATACACGATGTGATTGGCCTGGCTAGAGTTTGTTTTTTCCAGCTTGCAAGCCAACAGAGAGTGCCTAGACCCCCCTGACAGCTAACCACTTCTTTCTTCTATCCTTTAGTTCGGGGTTCCTCTATCGGCTGTTGTTGCAGCCAACTGCACAATATGTTGCAGGCATTACTGAGACCGTCGGTCGCAAAGATGGCGGCGCTAAGCTACAGTGACGTCATGTAACCCGAATGAATAGGGAGGACTGTTGTGCCACATTCTGTGACCCACCGAATTCTATGACCCTAGTAGACGATGTATTGAGGCAAATCCGACCTACTCCTAATCCTAACAATAAAGTGCCTACTAGGGTCACAGGATTCAGCACAACACCGGCACTATGGCTGAGAGACATTTCAAAACATTACAAATATCACCCCCAAACTAGCAGAGGAATATCACTGGAAATGATCAGGCTAGAGCTTTAGGACCTGCTGGTGAGATCTAAGCAGAAAGGACTGAAAAAGGACGCAGAAGTTGCGTTGTTTCCGCTTCATATGTGAGTAACATATGTGTTTGTTTGGGTTGATTTCAAATATCAACAGTGTTGATTTTAAGTATCAACAGAAATTGCTTACTGCACCTTTAAGCAGCACTGTTTACACCAGATATTTAGCATATTTTATATATATATTTTGGCCAGAAAAAATTAAAATAGAATAGAATATTTTGTGCTTTATGGGATCTAATTGACATACCCTTCTTTTGACAAAAAAACATTAGATTTACATTTAAAAAATATAATCTGAATGCCCGTACCTAATCAGACAGTGGCAGTTGTGCACCTGGAGGATTTAGTAACACACAGGGCTGGATGGCTGTTTCTGGGAACAGACAAATGTTGGACTGTTTACCTTTGCGGACTTTGGGCGAGATGTTACAAGAGAAAATGGTCCATCAATCAGAGGCGCTCTGGGCACTGGGCTCTAAAGCAGAGAAATGAGGCAGAGGAGACTGTGCCAGCAGCCATTTCCACTGCTGCATGATGGGAAAGCTTCCATTGCCCTCCCAAAAAATCGTTTGTGAACACAAAGTGGATCGTCCCCTGAAAGTCGAAGTTTCAGAGCAAAACTGTGAAACGAGAGGTCTTTTCTTTCTATGCAGTCCCCCTGGTTTTCTATCGGACTGGATTAGGGCAGCAATGGAAACTTAAAAATGTCAATAAACAGGACTGAATCAATTGTTGCTGGACCTCTGTCTCCACTGTCCCTTCTCACATTAATACACTCATGTCACTCAAAAGCGCAGTTTGCACACCATCATGCTGAAAATCTGGCTTTGATGCTGACTAATATGACTACTTTAAATGCCATATTTAACATTTTGACCTTTTTAAATGTTCTTTAATTGGATTATACAATATATTATAAAATAGAGTGCTTTCAATGTATTTGACACACTTGTGTTACACTTTATATGAAATAAACAGTATGGCTATGGTGGTGTTTGTGTGTTTTCTGTTTGCAGTCTGATTATGTAAAATGATGTTTATATCCGTTTTCTTGTACCCCGTTTGACCAGCGTCTGCATGTGAAAACACTGGCTGTCTCCAGCCTTAATTACAGCTGTGCGGCGTCCACAGCTGCAGCTGGCAATTACTGCACGCCCATATTGCTCGGAGAGCCCTGCTTTGATTCAGCACGGAGCCAGCTGAGATCAGACTCCACATGCAGGCTGCTAAATGAACAGCCATGTGTTACATACAAGTGTGGACCCTAACGGTCCCTTCTCATCTGATGGAGAAATTTGGTTGATTTATACAAATATTTTTTATTGTCAGTCACTCTGATGAAAAGATCGTCTTAAACCAGCATGAACTTCTTTGTAGGCTGGTTTATGCTGGGTAGGTACTGGTCAATGGTGGGCGGAGTTAGTGTAAATAGCCTCTGTCAAAAAGGTGGGATATTTTCACTTGGTGTAATCATTTTAGTTTAAGTTTTAGTAATTTTGTGTGCTTTTGTCATTTTTATTAGTTTTAGTTTTTTTTAAATATCTCCATTGCTTTAATTTATTTTTATTTCAATTTCAGTAATTTTGCTTCTTCGACTTAAAGTATCCACTTTAAATAGACAGGAGTGGCTTAGACATTCTGCTAAATGCCTCAAAAGAGAAAGCCATAGAGTTTGGAATGATATGAGGTTGAATAAATGAGGACAGACTTTTCATTTTAATTTCATCCCACGCTGGGACCAGCATCAAAAATACAACATATGCTGGAGACCAGAGCTGTACTGGACTTTTGCCAAGAGTCTTTCTAACATTTCTTTCTTTCTTTCTTTGTGCTTTCAGTTAATCCAACAAATCAAGTTTTGTTTCTATTTATGGTAGTGTTTCGATTTGGCATGTTAGCTAAAGATTGGAACTGAAAACGTTAAGAAGTAAAGGTCAGAAAGAATTGGGCTCGCAGGACTGATGTGAAGAGAAATTATTTCATGAAAAAAGTGTGTTTTCCTGTATTTTGAGGTACTAGACACCCACTAAGAGTTCTTCTTCATCCACCTGTGCCTTTTGTTGATCCATTCTCTCCTGACATTTATTTGTCAGTGGTTTTGTCTTTTATTCTTTAAATAAGTATTTCATTAATGAGTCCTGTGCCTCAGGATGCATTGTACCTGAATAATAGTCTTTTTGTCACTTTTTCTTGAAGAGAGACAGGAACTATAAATAACAAATTGCATGCATTTTTATTTATTTGTTGAGGTTTATGGAAGGATATTAAGTCCAATTTCAAAAGTTATTGCTTTTGATCTAGTCTACTCTTATCAATATTACCCACGTGGAGCAATTATATTGATGTGATGATTTCATTTTGGAGGCAGATATGTTTCTGGGGATGTGGTCTATTCATTTTCCTCTTGTTTGAGGAACAAACGCATTGCATGCTAATGTGGTATTGATTGTAGAACTGTCTCACCTCACTTCAAAATGAATATGACAGGAATGAGACAGAGAAAACATTGTTTGTTATGCCACCAAATACAAATGCCTACTGACAGAGTGATACATTGTAAAACTTTTAATTAATGTCTGATTTGGCTTTTCATATGAGCTTGAAAAGCCTCACAACTCTTGATGCTTAAAGTGGCCTTTTCCCCAATTAATCATCTTAAAAGCATCTTTAAGCATTTTAAATCTCTTTGAAGGATCAAAAGGTTCCTTTTAAATCATTAAATCTTATAAAAAACAAAGGTTATGGCTTCCACAGATTATAGCTTGTTTGTTGTTATGGCCTCCCCAATGCCAGAGTACGACATTTTTAATTAATCATTTGTGTTTTTTTTTTTTATAGGTCTACACAAGATATGGGAAATGCTATACTTTCAATGGCAACAAAACAACCTCCAGGAAGACAAAGCAAGGAGGGATGGGAAACGGGTTGGAGATTATGTTGGATATCCAGCAGGATGAATATCTGCCTATCTGGAAAGAGACAAGTGAGTTATAATGCCACACAGAGATGTTTTTTGGTCCGAAAATTGCAAAGTCATCCCATATTTTCTGCTTCTCAGAAGTGTGTCTGCACAAGCTGTTAAGATAAACATGTTTAAATTCAAGGTTTATTTGTGATGTTTTTTCCCCCATTTGTATTGATAGGGGGATATGTATGTGAGGCTTATCTTTGTGTTCCCATTCATATTGCCTGTTCTGCTCTCTTACCTCAGTGTTTTTCTTTTTGTTTTGTTTTTTTGCAGATGAAACATCTTTAGAGGCAGGAATCCGTGTTCAGATCCACAGTCAGGATGAGCCGCCCTACATCCATCAGCTGGGCTTTGGAGTCTCTCCGGGATTCCAGACCTTTGTATCCTGTCAAGAGCAAAGGGTATAACCCTTCTCTTGAATCATTCTCCAACTTTTCAGGCCAAGTACCACCTATGATGAAATCCGACCTTCCAAGTAAATTTTTTTAACGAATTGTTATGCAGCACTTGCCGTTCAAAATTTCAGGAAAAAAAACACCTTGTTCCTTGTTATATTGAAGTGAATAAATAAATAAAGTAAGCCAGTAAGCAAGCAATTAGTGGAGAGGGATTTCTTTGCAAGTGTTAAACAATCACACACAGAGAGTTGAGAAAGTGACTAAAAGTTGAAGGGCAACATGCTTGCAAACTTAAACCACAAGTAATGCAAGTATTAGCAGCTCCAGATTTACTTATTTTTGACATATGCATGGATGACTTTTGGAGAAGATATTCCAATTTCAGGACCTACTGTAACTAGTGTTGGGTCCGAGTCAAATTTGAGTTCAAGTCCTTAAACAATTGAGTTGAGTTTTAGTGGGAGACATTTATTATTGTCTTGTCATCTTAATTTTATGTTGTTACTTATTGTCCGTGTCCATGTCAAATTCAATTACAAGTCCACTCTAGTGCGTCTAAATCCGAGATTATTTATAATTGCAGTCCAAGTCCAAGTACCCCCAACTCTAACTGTACCTTCTGTATCTGTGTGCCATGTGACCTCAGGTATTTAAAGCAGGAGGATGGAGCAACTGACAATAATAATAAACTTTAGTCTTGACAGATGAGTAATTTTACTTGAAATGGAAGTAGTGACTGATTTTTTTATCTCCATATTGTAATGTACATCCGAGTGAAAGAGATTATCGAAAAAGAAATGTTGTGTGGGGACTTGTTTCTATCCATTGGTTGATGACTGAATGAAGGGAGATCTGAATGCAAGCTTGCAGTTGATTGTAAGAAAGGTGCGGGACTGAACAACACTAAATGATTAGAGAAATCCGGTATACGTCACCAGAGAGAAGTCTGTCATTTCACTGGCAGATAAAGTTATGAATCTTGAAATAAAAAATGTAAAAAAACATGCATGGATGAATCTTTCACAATGACATAAATAACATTCATTTAGAAATTAGATAGGGTGAAGGGCATTAAAAAGTACTTTTGTACTACAAACACAAATTTTTGTAGTCCAGTATATTTTGGAATGTCTTAAAACTCAGATCTATCTAAAATGCCTTTGTCAGACTGGTACTTGATCAATGTCATTCTTAAAAATGAGTGCTGAACGTGATATTTCTGTTTCAAAGGCAGGCCGCTCATTAAGCTTGCCTTCTAAAAATCCATGAGAAATAAAATCGTACACTTTAGTCAATCACTTCAGCTTGAGAATGCTTCTAATTTGCATACTTAATTTGCATTTACTCATTCTCTCTCTGTTTCTGTCTCTCTCCTACTCTTGCAACCTCTCTCTGTCTGTCTCCCTCTCACTTTATCTTCCTTGTTCTTCTCATTTGCTCTCCCTCTCTGTGTGTAGTTGACCTACCTGCCCCAGCCTTGGGGGAACTGCCGCTCCACCAGTGAGCAGATGATCCCGGGTTACGATACCTACAGTATCAGCGCCTGCCGCCTGCGCTGCGAGACTCTTGAGGTTCTGCGTGAGTGCAACTGCAGGATGGTGCACATGCCGGGTAACGCTACACCGCCGCATTCATTTCCCACTCAACCTAATCAGCGTGCTAATGTATTCTGCTAATTGCTAAAATACTAAATGAATAAACTCTTCTCATCTAATTTGCTCCAGGCAGTGGAGCCGAAAGCTTAATGCAAGTCTCTAAATTAACTTACTGTCTAGTCACACAATACGAGGAGCTTGGGTAGTTCATTCGGGCGATTGGAGGGAAGATCTAGACGATCGCAATCTGACACCAATGACGAACCCAGACCTGCTGATTTGTTACGTTCCACTCAAAGCATTTGGCAAACGGCAAAAAAAAAGCAAATACATTTATTTTCTCTTTTGAAAACCGACGACGTATGGACTGGAGGACTTTCTCTGTCCCCTGAAACCTCTTTTCTAATTAACTCCACCACACCTGAGTTGTTATCAGTGTGGCTTCTCAGAGAGCGTGTTACTGTTGGAGGCCGGGCTCTAATGGAAGCTTTGCTTCTCTGCTTTTCTCCTTTAATGTTTCCAAATCAATCTCCCATAATGCAAATTGAAAAGAGAGACCAAAAGCATTAACTCAAAGGCCATTTTCTCTTAGGTTTCCATGCATATTTTCTCAGACCGGTTGCGCTTTTGATAGATTCGGGGTGCGAGTTGGACCTCCTGCGGTATTGTGTGTCGATGGGGATTGTGTTTTAAAGACTTTATAAATGTGCCTTTAGGGAGGGTTTGGATCAGTTCATTTTGGGTGCAATTAGGCCTAGAATGATGGTCATGAGGGAGGCGTGGTGAAAGCAAACCCATCTCCCTCAGTCACACGCTGCCTTCCATCATTTTAGGATGAATAACAAAGCAGAGCCGCGCTGTCTCTTTCTCTGCCGCTCACACTTTTTCTTCCTAGGCTGGCGGTGAAATAACAGCAATCATTTTGCTTGTGATTGATCAGAGTCATTATGTATTTTGTTTCTCAGGAGATGCCGATATCTGTACTCCCAGCAATATCAAATGTGTGGACAAAGCACTTGGTAAGCAAGCATTTTTCATTTTTTGCTAACGCCCTGGAGTGTAATATCTCTGGAGGTTGAGGGCACAAATAATTAAATCCCAGATAAACAGATGATTCTGTCCGTGGTCTGGGGTGGGAGAAACAGGATTACTCAGTCAGTCCAAGAAGGAGAGTGTTCTCCAGAGCTTTGACATCCTTTAGAGAGTACCTCTGTAGTGCATTACCCTCTGATACCCTCACGGTGTTATCACTCGCTGTAGGTGTCTTGTTCCACTGATTTTATGACACTCGTAAATGGAGCGGCTCATGAAAAGTTGATGATGAGAGATGTATCGGTACAATTATGATAGCCCTTATCTAATAAGCCAGAAATTTAATTATCTCCACAGTCAAAAGGAAACTCGACCCCATTTAATGGGTAGTTGAACTAAATCTAGATATATCTTGAAAGAATGGACTTTACTTGCATTCACTGGCTATTCAAATATTCTGGCTGAAATCTCTACTTTGATAGTTTACTTTAATAATTGTTTATTTTCTCACCCTAAAACAGGAACATGTGTATATGACACACACATAACAGCACAACACAGCCTATTAACACATAAAAAGCTTGCTTAAAATTGCATGCATTTTCTTGCTTTTCTTGAGCAGAAAATCATATAATTAAATCATATACTCAAATAATTATTTCTGAAAGATCAGAAATAAGACTGAAGACTGGAGTAATGATGCCATCACAGAAATAAATTAGATTTTAAAACGTAAAAAATCAGAAAATACTTATTTTAACGTGGTAATTCATCACAAAAAATTACACATCCAAAACTTTTGAACAGTAGTTTATATACTGTGGATGAATATACTGTATTATGCTAACATACAGCTTAATTTATATACATAATTTGTATACAATATATATTAAAAATATTGTTCATTATATAGTTTCAGCTTCTAACTACTAGCTTGTGGTTAGTCTTTTTCAAAAGGGTAGCTTGACTATAGTTGAACTACTTTAAATTAAGGAGTATGTGAAGTATAGCTTTCTTACTGCAACATCTGCATAATAATATAAATCAAATAGGCGGTGTCGTGGCATGTAAACTAAATTTTGTTCTAAATGGAAGGCACTAATGCTAAATACATGCATTCAGAGTACACACAATTTATGAGCATGACATTCATGATACTTCCTCTCAGGGAGGTCGAGTGTGTGTGCTCTCTTCTGGATGCCCTTCAGAAACCAAATTAAATGTGAACAACACGTTAAGTGTGTTTCAAGCATCTTATGGATGATTATTTAGCGCTGGTGTTATCTCTCCACATTAGTTTGATGAATGAAGAATGGGTGTGCAGGTGTGGCTAGAGCACCTGCTCTCTCTCTTTCTCTCTCTCTCTCTCTCTCTCTCTCACACACACACACACACACACATCTGTCTCCTGCTCTAAATTGATATGTGTGTCCTCTTTGCAGCACTGCTTCAGAAAAGTTCAGGTGACACATGCTCCTGTGAAACTCCCTGTAATCTGACCCGTTATGGTAAAGAGCTGTCCATGGTTAAAATCCCCAGCAAGGGCTCGGCTCGCTACCTATCTAGAAAATACGACAAGTCAGAAGAATACATCAGGTTTGGCAATCTTTCTGCCTTCAATATAGTTTTAAACAGATAAAGGCCTAATACTGTACTGATTCTGAATATATAATGAACGTATGTGATTTACACATAACTATTATTGTCCTTTTGTTTTAGAGACAACTTTCTTGTTTTGGACATTTTCTTCGAAGCTCTAAATTATGAAACAATAGAACAGAAAAAAGCATATGACGTTGCAGGATTAATAGGTGGGTCTCTTTTGCTTCCTTTAACCGCATTATTTTTTAAACATTGTTATTTTCAGTGCATCTGAACTGGAGCATTACTGAGCTTAACATCAATATAAAATGAAAATGTACTTTCTTAATGCACGTTCCTGGTCTTATTGTGAATTCCTTGATTCACATTGTTCCAATGAAGAAAAATGTGTGTCGTTGTGTAGAATTTAATAAAATTATAATAACTTACTCTTAAAATGTCAACTAAAAATATACAATACAAAAATAATTCAAAA
The DNA here is from genome assembly GCA_031834385.1 of Semotilus atromaculatus. Taxonomy (NCBI): domain Eukaryota; kingdom Metazoa; phylum Chordata; class Actinopteri; order Cypriniformes; family Leuciscidae; genus Semotilus; species Semotilus atromaculatus. Next base: position 21,878,460 of record JAULUF010000055.1, on the reverse strand, counting down.
TATTAATAAACAAAAAATAAAACTGGACTGAAACAAACATTTTGAGCGATCTAATAGCCTCTGTGGCTGAAGAGATTTAAGCATAAAACAGATGTGCATTAGTTTACTTTTTAAGAATGTTGTTATGTGCTTTTGCCATTTTTTTTTTATTTTTTTTTTTTTGCTTTTTAAAATAGTTCTATTTAGCTTTAGCTTTCATTTTATTTCACTTTTAAGGCTCCGGTATACTCACAGCGAAGTTCTTTTTCATTCTTCGCTTATCTCAATAACAAAATAAACACACAACAAAATTGAGAAAACATACACACACTCCATACAGAGTGTTCATGTTTTCACATATTTATAAAGTTAAATGGTCTCAATATGGCAATTCACATGAAAAAAAAAATCGTATTTGTTATTTTTTCCTTTCAGGGGACATTGGTGGGCAGATGGGTCTTTTTATAGGAGCCAGTGTTCTAACCATTTTGGAGATTCTGGATTATGTATATGAGGTAAGCGTACATTGTCTTGGCCCTGCCTATTCCGCAATCATTCATTTTGAACCAATAGCTCTTCTCCTGCACTGTTTTTTTCCCCATTGTGAGCAGTATTTCCCATAAGAGCAGATAAGACTGGACCTCTGAGCAGAGCAGCAGGAATGCCGATGCTGCAAAACTGTTTATAGCCCTCATTTGTCCTACTTTCCCTGCTGCCCTCTTCACCCTCACTCCCCCTCGCTTTCCTAGGTGATCAAACACAGGTTGGAGCGTTTGCTCAGGCCACAGAGAGATGACAAAAAGCAAACCCAGCAGCAGCAACAGGCCAGCACAGTCGCCACAGTAAACCTAGAGGAAATGAAAGCTAAGGTAAGCCACATGCTAATCTCTGGAGCGCTAGTGTTAGGATGCTGCACAGATCAAATCTGTGAATAGGAACAAAGCCCGGAGGGAAATACGACATCAGCAGCAGGATATTGAGCCATGAATGGGATGCCAGGCTGTCTGCTTAGACCAGGATTGAATCAAATCTCCCTTGTTCTTTTTTTGCAATCCGATCTTCTGTTCATGGAAGAGGAACACAGATGTTGGCAGAGCACATTATATTCATGAGAAATGGAGTATGCTCAAAACTAATTCAATTCAGCATGGCCAGTGCAATCGTGTCCTAACATTGTTCGATTAGTGTAAAACCGACAGTTCCGACTCTAAAATCTGAATAACTTTGCAGCCGGTGTGAAATTGATATGCTTACCTGTGTCCTTCAATTCTATATCAGGGTGTATATCAGGGTTGTCAACTTTAGTTGCCTGCTGGAGTGAGATTTTGATGTCATGGGCAATGACACGCCACTTTTTGAGGTTTTAAGGATCCAACAATTCATTCTTAATTTTTTTCTTTATACTGAAATGTGCACAAATGCTTAAGGTTAATATTGTACTACAGTAGAAGCACTTTTCTATAGAGGCAACTGTCCCTACACTGTCCATCTGGTAGAGAAACCTATTCATTGACATATTTATAAAACATATTTATTTAAAGTGATTTTAAAATTATTATTTTTATTTATTATCAGTGATTTCAAGCCCAAAAATAAATGATCACATTCATCTAATCTTTCCTAACGATCCGCTAGCTGCCCGCCCCATAAGCATGCCGTCAAAAAAACGCGTCTCTGTAGGCAGCCTCTGAGATCTGCACACAAAAACAAATGGGACAACCACCACTCAAAACCAAAATAAACATGTTCCAACCAATCACCGACAGGGGCGGGTTTTGCTCCGACTTCGCATCCAGCCGTGCACGAGCGCAAAACCTCACAACACCCGCTCCTCTCGGTAATTGGTTGGAACACTGTTTATTTTGGTTTTGAGTGGTGGTTGTCCCATTTGTTTTTGTGTGCAGATCTCAGAGCCTAGGCTGCCTACAGAGACGCGTTTTTTTGACGGCATGCTTATGGGGCGGGCAGCTAGCGGATCGTTAGGAAAGATTGAATGATGAATGTGATCATTGATGAATGTGATCATTTATTTTTGGGTCTGAAATCACTGATGCAAACTTTAAGTTTATGCTCCAGATTGTGTGTCAGTAGGGTGCAGTATATAGCCTAAATGTTATAGCATAAACACTGTGGTATGCAATATTAACAATATATATATATATATAAATCATTAAATTATATATTTTTAGAAAATTACACACACATTCAGTCCTCTGTCTGAACACAGTAACATGTTACTGTCATTTATTTGTCCTGTCAACTCTTAATCAAGATCCCAATATAGCTATTTTTATAAAATATATTTCATGCATAAACGTCGATGCCTGACAATAATCCTATTCATTGTGCTCATTTTTCTAACGAGCTCCATCTGTTACACACGCGTCTTTGAAGTTTAAAGGTTACTCTCTTGCTGTTATGACAAACTATTCAGCGGCATGTAAATATGCGCATAAGAGTAATGCAAATTATATGCTTTTATCATACAATGATGTGTTTTCTGTACTGCCAGTGATGTTAATGACAGAGATTCTTCCTGCCACAGCACACATATTCAACTACAGTTAGACAATGAAATGATCAGTCTTCAAAGTGGCCAGTGAACTTTTGGAGCCCGGCAGGTGTTAATTTCATGGCCGTGTTTGTGGCAACAAACACATCTCATCTGCTGGCATTTCTTCTAGCTCTGTAGTGATCACCTTGCGAAGCACGGGAAGACATTTTATTCCCAGCAAACACAGAACGTTCCCCTAACGTTCCCAAATGGTCCCATGTGGTTATTTTTTTGGGAACCAAACAAGAACGTTATAGGAACGTTCCATGTAGGTTAGTTTTAGGTTCCATTTTTATAACATAAGGAGAACATTCCGGGAACGTTCCCCTAACCTTAAGGGAAAGTTCTAGGAACGTTCTGGGAACCAAAAACTAACGTTTCCAGAACGTTCCCAGAACCTAAATTTGTTTGCTGGGTTGGTGCCACATTAGACCACTTCAGTCTCTGTGTTGGACTGAACAAGTTCAGTGCTGAACGAAAAATCCTGTCTTCTTATTTGGTATGAGAGCATGAGAGTGTGTTACAGAGCCTGAAAGTGTGAGACCTGGCAACCCTGCAAGTATTAACTTCCTTTATTCAAGATGCTATAAGAATTTTTTTGGAATGCCACATGAAATGTTCTTGCTATCTGTCGGATGTCACTGAAATAAAGCTCTGAGAAATCACACCTTCCTTTGGCCACCCTAGGCTCTGTCAACAGCAAAACAAACAAACAAAAAAAACAGTCTACCCATGATTTTGCAGCCGATCAGAAATAGTCTCTCTTGACACCCTTCCTAAAATATAGAAACTTTTTTTTATATATATATATATACTGTATATATTATATATTTAACTGTAATGTATACAATCACATTTATAATGTAATTGATAAAATAGTAAGGTTTTTTATGAAGACATGTTTCCTAAACATAATTGTGTTTTACATTATATTGTCATTGAAAAGAAATGGGGAAAATATTATAATAATATAATTAAAACAGTGATTAATCTTATAAAATGTCATAAATGTTTAAAATATATACAGTATATACACTATTGTTCAAAGGTTTGGGTTCAGTTTTATATAAATTAAACCTTGTGCATCATTTAAAAAAAGTTACACATAGGTCCAATCCATAGTGGAAAAAAGTCAAATTTTTATTGTTTTTATTGTTGACGTAAAGTGAAACCAAAAAAAAAGTTATAGAGTTTATGAAAATTATTTATGAACAATATTTTATAAAAAATATATATTTTATGAAACACGATGAACTCTAAAACTGCTTGAAAATCAAAGCGTAATCTAAACAAGTTGTGTTCCAAATTTGAAGTTGATATCTCAAAAATAAGCTTTCAGTCAGATTTTGTTTGGCCGCAGTACCAAATTTTCCCCATTAGACGCCAACAAAACAGTGGTTGGATTTGTGATTTGCTGTTGAGTTTTTCTCTATGAAATATTACAAGCACACAAATACACAATTGTTTTATTATACACATTCAAACTACACTCACGACATCTATCGCCCCACCCACACAATTATAGTCACATAATTTATCCAATTGGTTCTATAATATGCATAAGCAGAAAACAGGAATAAAATGAGTATTTGCTTTAAATGGCAAACCTGAAAAAATGGCACAGTCTGGTAAATAATTTCAATTTATTATTACATTTATGGTGTTGGCATAAATACAGGCAAAATGATCTGAAACTGAAAAACTGAAAAAGACAAAAATGTCCATAAGGTAGCACAAGGGTAAATGCTTTTATGTGTTAAGAATGCATTAAATATATCAAAAGTAACAGTAAAGACATTTATAATGCTACAAAAGATTTCTATTTTAAATAAATTCTGCCCCTTTGACCATTAGAATCCCCCCCCCCCCCCCCCCCCCCCAAAAAAAAAAACCGTTTATCATGGTTTCCACAAAAAAATATCCTGTTATCCAGAATATTCTGTTTTCATTGGTGAAAAGATTGTGGAACGAAAGTTGAATAGTTATAGGGGCTGTCGGGCAGACTATTTCAGTCAAATAGGAAGCAGCTGAAATTACTTACAGAACTTTTAATTCATAAACAGCCTATAAACGTGTGTGTGTGTGTGATCTAACTTATTAAAAACTTTGCTGTCTTTAATCACTGTATTTTTGCCACCCTTTCATAGATGCAATAAGCCACTCAAGATCATATATAACAGTGAGTTAGTTTATGTTCAAAGGGGTTGAACTATGATAAACCACTGTAAAGTCTCAACCTCGAGTGGCTTTTTCTTTATCACACTACAGATTAAACAATGAGTCACGGTGTTAGTCATTTAATCACAATGGAATAGTGTGTAAGACGTAGGAGTTAAAGTATGCTCGCAGAATCCCATCATTCTGACATTCTCTGTTCCTGTCAGGATTCTGACGAGATGAGCCGGAGCCACTCGGAGGGAGCTTACGCTAACACCATCCTCCCAAATCACCATCACCACCACCGTACCCACCACCGAGTGTTCGAAGACTTTGCCTGCTAGGAAGCCGGCCGGCAGGTCTAGTGCTGTTGACGTCCGCAGAAAGAGTGCTCTCAGTGCTGAAGGTGGGCTCCGTGAAAGACCCTCAGAACTCAGCGCTAATCTCTCTCGCTGTCACCAGTTAAAGCTACAGCCAAAGTCGAACTCTAAACCCTCGCTTCGAACCGAACACAGGCACGGATCGGACATAACGGTCCAGCAGGAGACTCTCGGAAATCCTGTCCTTTCCTTCATCCTCTCGCAGGAAATGACATCAGTGGAAAGTCTACGATTTCTACACCGAATACCTTGGTATTGGGCCTCTACTATATCAAGGCATAGACTGCATGACATCTAGAGCCACTTTATACTACATATCCTGTTTGAAGCATTACATTCTTACTTTATATTTTGTCAGCTGTAATTTGGTGAATTCTTATCTTGTGAAATATTATCATTCAGATTAATCTACAAATGTAAATGATGTATTTGAATCATGGCTATCAACCCTTAGGATCCAGAGGGTATAGAGAAATATAGCTATTTACTCTGGTTTTTCACTGATATCATGGGGGACGGTGTAGAATAGTTTGTGTTTCAGAAAAGTAATTTGTATCCATCTCTATTGGATATGTTTGGTAAATGTTTCCTTTATCTCAAATGGTTTAACTTGAAGTATATTGAATAATCCACAAATTTTGTAATGTTATTTATAGAGATGTAACGTGTGAGTGGTAATGGGTGTCATTAGCAGTAATAACATAATCTTCCTGTGAGGATTCCCATTGGAGATCCAAATGATGCGTATAGTAAGCCCACCAGCCTACCAGAGCCAGAGGAAGCCTTTGCGGTAACCATATGGAAAAGGTTTGTTTCATCCATCCATCAGCTGATGGATCCACTCCCCCAGACCTCCCAAAAGTGTTTAATAAAACAGACCTTATGTTCCTAGTTTCACTTTTGAATGAGACGGAGTGCAACAGTCCCATAGAGAATGATAAACCGGGTTTGCTCAGCATACTCACAAACTATGAGTAATCTGATGCACCACAGCATATGGCTAGATGTTTAAAAGTCGGTCGATGAGTTTTTCTCAGGGTTCTTAGCTGTGAAATGTCTAGCGGTCTCTTTGACAAAAGGCCAGATGTGCAAAGCATTTCAATCAGAAACCACCGGCTTTTCTGTATGTGAAATCCAGCAAGCACTGACAATTCATAGACTAAAAACGTTTCCATTTTCGCTAGTCCTAATAAATGCCCATATTGAATTTGTGGTTACAGATATGGCTAATATTACTGTAAGTCAACTCTGTAGCACCCCTGATATATATTTTTTTCTTGTAATCTGACATTTCAGGTACAGTTCTTCTCTGATTATTATTGGGTTCATTTCTAATTTATTTTTGATGTGTGTAAGACTTCATGGCTTAAAGGTTGTGCTATTAAAATAAGCAGAAATGATATATAATTTTCTCCTGCACATTTGGTACGTATTTTTTATGTCCCCACATTCAGAAATAGGGCACCACAGAATTATTTTATATATGACAGAGCAATATATCCTCTATAGATTAGTTGCTCTGTTGGGTAGATCCCATCAGCGAGAGAGATTTTGCATCGTTATTTTCATGTTTTGCAGAATGCATTTCATATTTGGATGTCATAACCAAAACATGCAGCACATAGTCCATCCATATAAAAGTAATCATGGGTAATATGGGCTTTTAATATCAGAGTGGCATTTTTTAAGGTTCCCAGTAAGAGTCTTGATGGCACGGTGAGTCGGTTATGCATAATAATACAGTTTACTGTCATAAATAACTGTGCTGTCAGCAGTGAGACCAGAAGAGTTGACATACCAGTGCATGTCCAAGATTTGCCCGGGAACAAATCACTCAGATTTGATTTAGCATTATCTGTCAACCTCATGTGCTTGTCCAGTTGTACATTTCTGCATTTGTGGCCTATCTTACCTGTGCAGAAGGAATTGCCCAAAATGTTGAAATGCAATTGCCTGTGCACAATTCACAGGTCTTTTTAAAAAGGCACTATCTTTTATAATCCTTGCTATTAGGGTGGAAACTGTTTTCTATGGAGCAATAGAGGGTGTTTTTGTGCAATCCAGCAGGCAGATCTGCATCAGAAGGAAGATGCTTGCACACCAATTAGACATTTCTCCAAACTGAGGTCAATGTTGTTACACGGTTGTTAAGCAATTAACACAGCTATCTTTTCCTAAATGTATTGTACTGATTCATGGTTTCATACAAATTACATAATTTTCTTGAAACACTACAGGTGAAAGAGATGATAGGCGTGAAATTGGACATGATGTAGGAAGAGGAAAGGGAAAAGTAATACTGGAGGCACAGCAGGAACAACCGGAGCAACTTGTGGTTTGGGACAATGTCCAATTCCACCATGTAGCGCTGGTGCGTGCATTGATTGAAAATCACCCACATTTTGTTACAGTGTTTCTTCCAGCAAATTTTCATTTTCTAAATTCAGTTGTGGAGTAGTTTGTACCACTTTCATTTCTTGTATCCATAACTTGAAAAAGTATTATATGATGTAGATAGATCCTAGAATGCATTACCTGCACTGTAAAAATTTATTTTGATGATTTGTTATCACAACTTTTTATTTTTGTTAAATCAGCTTAGATAATTAATGTAGTTCAGATAACATAATATTTTGAGTTTCTATATATTAAACCAATCTCCTTTGTTTTATTAACTAAAAATTTTAATTTCAATGGACTCAAAATTTTAAGGCAACCAGGTAACTTACTTTTTTAAGTTAATCCAACTTTTTTTTTTTTTTTACAGTGCGAGTTGAATTTATTTGAATAACTATTCAGGGTCACACTTTATATTAGGAGTTTAACTAATATGTACTTAGATATCATATACTTGTGTTCATGTAGTGTTGCAAAACACTTGCTGTTATTGAGGTGGGATACAGGTAAGGTTAGGGACAGGTTTTATTGGTATGGGTAGGTTTAAACGTGGATGTGAGGGAAGAGTCTGTGTAATATAGATGTAATTACAGGAAAATAAGTTTTTAAATATAAGTACAATGTAAAAACATGTATGTACACAATAAGTCCATTGTATCAATGATTCATTTAAATGCTATTACATAGTTAAAGACACAATATAAAGTGGGACAAATTCAGTAAATTCAACTTCCTGTGGAGTGTATACAATTCAGTTCAAATTCACACTCATGAATTGGAAGGTAGTAATCTGATTCTTCAGTATTGAATTTAGCATAAACCTGCTGTGTTAGTTCTACATGATGAGTTAGAGCTTAGTTTGGAGAAATATGTCAAATCGGTCCAGAAAACTGTAATATTCCTTTTATATCAAGGGTGTCCAATTCTGCTCCTAGCTGGAGGGCCACTGTCCTGCCGAGTTTAGCTCCAATCCCAATTGAACACACCTGAACCAGCTAATCAAGCTCTTACCAGGCTCACTAAAAACTTCCAGGCATGTGTGTTCCCTCCAGTACCGAGTTTGGACACCCCTGATTCATCTGAAATTAATTCATCTTCACATGTGAGTTCCATCCTAGACTGATTGGGGCAGCGTTGAGCTCTGTGTGTATTTTTAAAACTGTGCTACGCTGCTTTAACTTGACATGCTGTTCCTTTTTCACACACTTTTGCCAGCCAGAGCACTATTTAGCTCCGAGAGGGGGCCATAAAACGAGGCATTGAAGCAGCATATAGCGCAAACAGACTGTTGAGATTTCCACACGATTAAAGGCATCAAGACTAATCAGGCTAATTACCCATTACACTCCAGAACTTAATGGACTGTATACCACACTACAGAGAACACATAATACAGTTTGTACAAAGGTCTGCTGTTATGACCATGGTTTCTGTTAGAGCACATTTTATAAATGTAACGATGGTACGTGCAGTCCAATAATAAAATCTTGATAAATTAATTGCTTTGCTCTTCTTCACTGAGATATAGCTAGCACGTCACACCATGTGCTTTTTGATGGCTTATGATTCCACAGAGGATGCTGGACATATTGACTGAATGTTCTGGGTTCATTACAAGTTAATCCCTATTGACAACATGATAGCAAGCAGCAGAAAACAAGAACAAATGTTGTTAAAATCACTTTTGTGAGGCATAACCAGAAGTTACAGAAGAAAACTTTACATCTCAAAAAACACACATTACTGATATTTACAACCTGATCTTGTGAGAACTATTTTAGTGAACTAAGGTGGTGATTTTGCATGATTTTTTTTTTAGAGAAAACCACATTTCTGTTCAGAATGTTTTTCCATTGTAAGAATATTAATTGTTTTTACAAACTGGACAATTGACCCAGAATAAAATATATATGAAGAAACTAATGTTAAAAACAGCAGCATAATATAACATTTTATGACATATTAATCGAAATTTCCCACAATGGTTGCAATCTCATCTAGATATCAACTAGAAAGTTCAAAATTAAGCATTTTTAAGCACTTAAAGTGAATAGTTCACCCAAAAATTAATCATTTGCTCATTTAATTCCAAACATCTGATTTATGTGGAATATATATTTGGAATGAAATGAGCAAATGATTACAGAATATATATATATATATATATATATATATATATATATATATATATATATATATATATATATATTATATATACAGTGAAGAAAATAAGTATTTGAACACCCTGCTATTTTGCAAGTTCTCCCACTTAGAATTAATGGAGGGGTCTGAAATTGTCATCGTAGGTGCATGTCCACTGTGAGAGACATGATCTAAAAAAAAAAAAATCCAGAAATCACAATGTATGATTTTTAAACTATTTATTTGTAAGATACAGCTGCAAATAAGTATTTGAACACCTGAGAAAATCTATGTAAATATTTGGTACAGTAGCCTTTGTTTGCAATTACAGAGGTCAAACGTTTCCTGTAGTTTTTCACCAGGTTTGCACACACTGCAGGAGGGATTTTGGCCCACTCCTCCACACAGATCTTCTCTAGATCAGTCAGGTTTCTGGGCTGTCGCTGAGAAACACGGAGTTTGAGCTCCCTCCAAAGATTCTCTATTGGGTTTAGGTCTAGAGACTGGCTAGGCCACGCCAGAACCTTGATTTCTCAGCTTTCTTAGGGTCATTGAGACCCCACAAGGTGAGATTTTGCATGGAGCCCCAGTCCGAGGGAGATTGACAGTCATGTTTAGCATCTTCCATTTTCTAATGATTGCTCCAACAGTGGACCTTTTTTCACCAAGCTACTTGGCAATTTCCCCGTAGCTCTTTCCAGCCTTGTGGAGGTGTACAATTTTGTCTCTAGTGTCTTTGGACAGCTCTTTGGTCTTGGCCATGTTAGTAGTTGGATTCTTACTGATTGTATGGGGTGGACAGGGGTCTTTATGCAGCTAACAACCTCAAACAGGTGCATCTCTAATTTAGGATAATAAATGGAGTGGAGGTGGACATTTTAAAGGCAGACTAACAGGTCTTTGAGGGTCAGAATTCTAGCTGATAGACAGGTGTTCAAATACTTTTTTGCAGCTGTATCTTACAAATAAATAGTAAAAAAATCATACATTGTGATTTCTGGATTTTATTTTTTAGATTATGTCTCTCACAGTGGACATGCACCTACGATGACAATTTCAGACCCCTCCATGATTTCTAAGTGGGAGAACTTGCAAAATAGCAGGGTGTTCAAATACTTATTTTCTTCACTGTACATATATGAACATTGGTAAGTGGTACCCAAACAGTTTTGGTGGAAAAAAAACCTCAGACATTTCTTAAAATATATTTTATGTTCCACAGAAGAAGAAAAAACCTTCCAACTTATTCCCCACTAACACAGAACGTTTAGGGAACGTTAGTTTATGGTTAGTTAACATTCCCTCAGGGTTATAACGTTCCCTGAACGTTAAAAAAACTTTCCAAGGGAACCAAAACCTAAACAAAACCTTAAGAGAACGTTCCCGCAACCAAAAACTAACTTTCCCAGAATGTTCTGGGAACCATAAATTGTTAGCTGGGTTATAACTAATAAAGTTTGGAATGACTCGAGGGTGAGTAAATTATCTTCTTTTTTAGGTGAACTATCCCCTGTTAAACATGCCAGATATATATGCATATAGTTAGTAAATGAGTGTTTTGCTGAATCTCTAACAGTCTGCCACCTGCAGGGGGATAAAACATTTTTTTGTGTGTGTTAAATGTCAACTATTTTACTGCAGATGTGGTATATAATATACAACTGCACAAAATATATAAACAAAAATAGCAATGTTTGGAATGACAAAAATGCATGATTGTTGGATGTAAATGTACATTCTTAGAAGAAAAGGTTCTATATAGAACCTTAAAAGGTTCTATCGGCACTGTATTTGGAACCCCTAAAAGGTTCGACACTCTTAGAAAAAAGGGTTCAATGGGGTTCTGTATAGAACCATGGGGTTCTTTACTCAACTCCAAAGAACCTTTTATGCTAAAAAGTATATAATGATTTATTTTGGCACAAAGGTTCTTTATAGGCTATTATTCATTCATATATTACATTATTCTGCAACATTTTGTAGTTGTAATTAAATTATTGTTTATTAAACTGTAGTAACTTAATATCACATTTTAATCATGCTGATTTTTGGAGGAGAAAAACTGAAATGGCACTCTTCGTGTGATATTGATTAACTACAGAAAATGATATAAATATAAACATTTTCTAACCCCCATATCTTAAATTTTGTGATCATTCACATGCATTCATGAATACATTTTAGGGTCTTGATGTTTGTCAATAATATGAAATATTTAATCCGGAAAGGACAAAACAAATGATAATGAATGAACCCCTAAAATGTTCCATATAGAACCTTTTAGGGGTTCCAAATACGTAGCGCCGATAGAATCTTTTAAGGTTCTATATAGAACCTTTTCTTCTAAGAGTGTAGGCTATACAAGTGAACTACTGGGAAAAAGTTCAAATGGAGTGAAACTCCCCTTATGTAAAATGAGTCCTATATAATTAGAATCTCCTTAAGACTGATGTTTAATCTGGAATCCATTGGGTCTTGATTTGTAACCTTTCATTTTTGCTGCAGTAATGGTCACAGAAAAATATATGCATTAACCGTCTTATCGGTTGCTCTGGTAAGAGAGTCTGACCTGAAAAAATAAATACCAAATGCAATTTTAAGAAATGACCTGATGAAAGTAAGGGAGAAAAAAAAGACAAGAGCTTATGTTTATCAGAGCCCTAAAATAAAGTCTTTATTTAAAAATTTGTACAATAATATTAAAACAAAATACAATAGATTTACAGAGAATATTTATAGTGAAAAAGAAATCAACAAAGCTGAGGTTAAGAAACAGTCTTGTGAAAGTATATATTTCTGAGAGGAGCTGTAGTCCCACGCTCCTTTGCTGACCCCTAAAGGCCAGAAGCGGCCACGCTCATTCTGTGATGAGTCCATTCATGTTGTGCATGTGTCGTTAAAAAAAGTACAAAACATCACTTTGTAAAACCTTTCACAGCTCTTGTATGCACAAACATTTGACATCCAGCATCATGATATTGTGTAACATAAGTCAGTGTACTGCATTAAGTTTATGATTGCTTAAATAAAACATTTAAAAAACTTCAACACAGCACTAGGTAAATACAGCAAAAACATGTACCATGTACACGTGTACACATGTACCCACAAACGTTTTTTTTTTCCTACGGAAACACATTGTTTTGTAGAATGGTCTGTAATAGAGGCTCTCTGTAGTGCATCTTCAAAAATGCATCATCAGATGTATATTTCATCTGGAGTGTTTCCACCAGCAGGCTCTAAGCAGACCATCTGAATTGTATTGCACTAGTATTGCACTCCTCTCTGGTAGACAGCACAGGAACTAACTATAACTGTGTAATGCACCCTAGAATCCTTCTTGAACAAAATTAAATGCTTTGACAGGCATATTGTGCAACATTACTGTTATCCAAGGCAGATTTGCAATGAACCTTCAAAAAGTTTACTTGTTTAATCAGAACAATCTCTTTGAGGTGGTATCAATAGTACAAATAAGTATGCATTGAAATGCAGGTATTTGTAATAATATCTGTGCTCTTCTGTTCAGTATTCAAGCATACATTATACATGGAACAATGCTGGTTGAAAAGCTTCATTCAAAATTGTGTATTGTCTTGACATTTGTTTCTTTGGCACTACTGGTCATTAAGACAATGATTTTACCTTAAAATTAGACTAAGATTTAACAGGTTAGCGCTATAGGGTTAATAAATTCAGTACCGAGTGTGAACTGACGTTTAAAAACGTTTCAACAACAATAAACCCACTGCTAGAACACAGAATCTGGATACGGTTCCTTCATACTACAAAAACCCAGTTTTGTTAAATAAACAATTAAAACTCTTTTAAACAAATCTGCTTGAGCAAAAGTGACAAGTCAAAAGTATAGTGAAAGGACAGCATTTTTTTGAAGGCACAGCGATTTAGATGTGTTACGGTAGTGATAATTTCAACAGTTGCTTGGTTTAAGAGCCAACAAAGAGATAGCAAATAATAAAATCCCGTTGTCACAAAAATCTGCTATTTTTAGGTTGGTTTAAATAGCTAGGTTTTAGTACTATTTTTGGTACCGACAGCATTTTTGATGTGTTCAGCATTGTGACTCCACAGACCACCTACAGTATTAGTAAAGCATCAGCCCAATGGACGAAACCTGTTTATCGCCCCTTAGTCATTTCTCAATCTTCAAGGTTATAAGGTTTTAAGTACTGTTGCCTTGTTCCTGTTCAAACAGCAGCAAGGCGAGCTGAGAGCGTGATCCAAGGCCGTCGAGGGTGCTCTGCACACACCTCTGGTAAATATCTTCACTAAGACGAGGATTACATGGCTGGTAGCTGTATTTCTGATGCAGGGCCGGCTCCACTGCTCGGAAAACATGGAGGCCAGAGTATTTTACGAACATTTCATATATATCCAGGTTCTCCAGGATCTCCTCGTTCTCCTGGACATCCGAAGACATGCGGGTCCGGGTCGTCATGTAGTCCGAGTTGTAAAAACATGCTTCGGTGAAGGAACTGCGATCGAAGTGGCCAGCCTCTTTGACCAAATCCAATGTATTGGGAAGAGGCTGGTTATGATAAGCAATGTCAGGATTGTAGTATTGGAAATGGATGGGAAAGAACACCTGCCAGTTGTTGATGGAGTTCATCCGACAGCGATTGAGGAACTCGGAGTTGATGCTGGTTTTCACGGTGGCGATGAAAAACAACGTGTCAACCGGGTGCTTCTTGGAGATGATGTCCATAAATTTGATTTGAGAGGGACTTTCGCTTTTAACGCTGATCCAGGGGATTTTGACTGTAGGATAACGCTGCTCGCAAGCATTGATTTGCGCTTTGACACTGGCGAAGATGTCATTCTGGTTGACTTGTTGGGCCTCAATTGGATCGTAAATAAAGAGAAACGTTAAGATGGCGTTCTCACTGGTTTCGAAGGCGTTTGCGGCGTACACTTCCAAAAACTGTTGAACATGCTCTCGGTCTTGAAGAGTGACGGGTAAGATGATGTGGACTCTAGTTGCTTCTGTAACATAAGGCATGGGGATGATCTCGATACGACTGAGAGGCCTAACCAGGTGGACCCTCTTGGTGATAGAGCGACTGTGTCCTTTCTGGTTAACCACCTCCAGCTGTAGGTCCAGGGTGTACTCCATCCCTCTGGTGGGGTCAAAGCGCCTGTATCCATTAATAAGCTGCTGCTTCTTCAGGTGCAGAACCGGCTTGTACTTCTTGTTCAGCTCACCCATAGCCGTCTCAATGACGTCGGCTACGTCCAGCTTATCGATTCCACGGAGCTCGCACTTCGGAGAGCCATCAGTGCAGGAGTACACCTGATCTTCAGTGAAGTAATCCCACCGCAGAACCTCGAAACGGGTTTTGGGCTCAAAGGGTGGATTGATTCCTACTGGCCACAAGGCACTACGGTTGCCCTCAAAAGCCACCACACTCACATTTTTTATTTCCGCCTGTTAAACAAAGAGGTGTGGGACACCATTAAGCATTTTAAAATATTTGATGAGCAGGTTACTACCTCCATTTGAAAATTTGTAATGCTGCACTTTACCAAAGGACTTTGAAAATGGAGAAAGGATTTTATAGCATTTTTATAACACCCTCCAAAAAAGCACATAATGAATCATAGTGCACAAAAGGTCAAAAGAAACCACTGTTTTTTCTCAGTTTGGCATTGGTACTAGTCAGCACAGGTTTAGCATAAGCATACCTGCAGTTTTTCGATCTCCTCGTACGTCTTCTGCAGCTCGATCTCAGTGAAGTGTTTGTGAAGTCTGTACATCTGCTCAGGATCAGACACTGGGTGGACGGTCAGTGCATTATTAAACTGCACATTATCTTCCTTACTAGGGTCAGAATTTTTTCCCATTTCATAATAATAATACCTCTCCCCCTGAAAAAAACAAACATAAAAGTATGGTTAGTGAGACGTTTTTATTTCAAATGTCAATTAGTGTGCAGTTGTTCTGTTTAATTGTGCATGCTCATTGCTCCAATTTTTACATTTAAAACATCTAACCCTCACTTAAATGTAATCTTTAAAAATGCTGATTTAATAACACTGTTCATCTGTTAAACTGTAATCTTTAGCAAATCTCAAAATTAATTAAATTAATTAGTTTATATATACATTTAGATAAAACAGCACACTCAAATAATTAAGCCTTTTTAAAAATGACAAATTTCAATTGTATAGTACAATTCCATCAAACTGAACTGAATAATTATTATGTGATTCATATTCATTAATATTATATATATATATATATATATATACACACTACCGGTCAAAAGTTTTAGATCAGTAAGATTTTTTTATGTTTTTAAAAGAAGTCTCTTCTGCTCACCAAGGCTGCAATTATTTGATAAAAAAAAAAAAAAAAAAACAGTAATATTGTGAAATATTATTACAATTTAAAACAGCAGTTTTCTATGTGAAAATATAGTGAAGTGTAATTTATTCCTGTGATCAAAATGAAATTATTATAATATGATGCTCAAGAAACATTTATGATTATTATCCATGTTGAAAACAGTTTTTTACATTTTTATTTCAGGATTCTTTGATGAATAGAAAGTTCAAAAGAACAGCATTTATTTAAAATATAATCTTTTCTAACATTATAAATGTCTTTACTGTATAACTTTTGATCAATTTAACTCATCCTTGATGAATAAAAGTGTTTTCTAATTTCTTTCCCCCAAAAATAAAAAATAAATTCTTACTGACCCCAAACTTTTGAATGGTAGTGATTAATGTTACAAAAGCTTTCCATTTCAGATCAATGCTGTTCTTTTGAACCTTCTATTCATCAAAGAATCCTGAAATAAAAATGTAAAAAACTGTTTTCAACATGGATAATAATCATAAATGTTTCTTGAGCATCATATTATAATAATTTCATATTATAATAATTTAAAAAATGTGACACTGAGGACTGGAGTAATGATGCTGTAAATTCAGCTTTGATCACACGAATAAATTACACTTTACTAATATATATATATATATATATATATATATATATATATATATATATATTCACATAGAAAACCACTGTTTTAAATTGTAATAATATTTCACAATATTACTGTTTTTTTGCATTTTTTATCAAATAATTGCAGCCTTGGTGAGCAGAAGAGACTTCATTTAAAAACATAAAAAATCTTACTGATCTAAAACTTTTGACCGGTAGTGTATGTATATATATATATATATATTTTTTTTTTTTTTTTGTATCTGTCATTTATCAGCCAGAACATAAAAATAATTGTTGGCTTATCTGTATCAGCCAGAATTTAATAATAGTTTATTCTTTTGGAAATCATTGTTCAGAGGAGGTACTTCTTCGAAACACTTGCTCCAGGTCGCAACAAATGATGTTTAAGCAAAGTAAATGCTTCCAATTCCAAACCCTGCAAGAGCTCTGCTCTATAAACAGATGTAGGAGGCATTACAATGATGTTCTGAAAGACAGGAGGTGCTTTGACGGTTAAGGCAGAGGTGGATTTATAACTGGATGAAATGCCAAAATGGAGACAGTTTATCATGTTTAGTGTGTCTGATTCACTGACTCTTTCTCCCCAGTAGCTCCAACAGACTTTCAGACATCTAGGCTAATGCTCCTCTGATGGATTAATAGAGGTATCTGTACCTGTTTCAAGAACAGATTACTCGGAGGACCTCAGACCCCTCCAAACAAAAGTGTGACATATGGTTCAGTCTCTAAAGGTGAGATTCAATTTAAGAGCTGTGATTCTGTCTGCAGCAAAGGTGCAATGGTAAAAAAGTAGACAAAAGTAAATGATTAGCTTAAATTAGTATGGTTATTTACGATTCACAATAAAAAGTAAGACTCTGAAATGTGTATGATAGAGTTTTCTTCTAAACTTTCTAGGTTCAGAGTACACATTTTTCCAATACAAATTTTAGCAGCTGTTTATACAAACTAAATGAAAGACCAGAGAAAAACCACTGTAGCATTAAAGAGAAGCGAAATAAGAGGTTTACAGAACTACTTGAACCACAAAAAAGAAAAAGTGTGAGGTCTATGCAAGGCCTGCATTAAAGGCATTTAGTCCATTTCTGGGCAACAACTGACAACTGACATAAACTGTTTTATGTGGCTGTAGAATGTATAGCTCACACAGACAAGGAATTAAATGCGCTAGACAATTTCCAGAGCAAAATTTCAATATTCTTTATCATGCTTCACATTTCGTGTAGCCTAGTCCTTTATAACTTAAGTAAAAGAAGCAAAAACAAAGTTTAAGGCAGTGCTGCACAATATCTAGGTGCGCACTGGCCTGTGGGGTGCAGACACTAAGAACCTGAGCCGATTAGACCGCATAAAGAGAAAAGTGAATCTAATCTGATCAAGCTATTAAAAGAACAATAGAAAACACTAAGCCACAATTTGCACCATTTTAAACAAAATCACAGCCACATTAACCCAAAAAACAAGTAAAATGTATTATGTACAAGTGAATGTTGGCATTTATAAAACAGGCCATATGGATCATTAGTCAGTAATATTTGTATTGCATTTAAATCATTATTTAAAACGTCTGGTCAAGTGGAAAGAGCAAAGCTAAATAGAGTGTTTAGTTAAGGATGCCTAAACATTTCTACTAGAAACTAGATGATTTGTATTATTTTTTAGCTATGTAATTGATGAATGCAATTAATTAATTGTGCAGTTAATGTGTGTGTGTGTGTGTGTGTGTGTGTTATGAAAGAACACCAAAGCTATATGTATTGTTTGAATTGAATTCCTAGCACAAAGCTTTTTACAATAATTGGATGGCAGGCACGCAATAAATTCTCAAAAAATTTTAGATTCAAAAAAACATATGACAGATTAAAATCAAGAAATTAATACAGTCAATCCAGAGCAGATCTGTTGTAACTTATCCACTTTGTGTGCATGAAATAGATGCGGAAACAGTCAAAACGAAGACGAAAACAAATCAGAGAAGAGCGAATTAAATATCTTCTGTTTCGGTCAGTGATTTCGGCCCTCAAAACCATTTCGGCCTGAAACAGAAAATAGCTGTTTCGGCAGCCGAAATTTTGGTACAACCCTATTTTAGACTCTTTCTTGCCCTCTCTTTGTGGGCACTGCTGAATTCCCAGACAGGCTCTGGGCAAACAGGGATCTGTAGATGCAGAAACAGTCACTGACTTGCATCACTCTAACCCAGAGAGAAAGACAGGAGAACTGAAACTGAATGTGGTATGTTGAGAGTCCCAACCTCTCCTTACAGGAGTCAGAAGAGACAGACTGCAAAATCTAAAAGGTATTTCAGGTAAGAAAATTCATGATGCCATTTTACCATAGCAAAAAAAATAAAAAAATAAAAAATAACAGTCCAAACTAGTACTGTTTTGTACTGTTTCTATGCTTGAAGACGGTGGGAAGAGCAACTAGAACACGTCTTGAATTTAATTCCAGTAGTTACTGACAGTGAGCGTAAGGACCTGGATAGAGGTGAGACTTCAGATGTTGCGATGACTGACAGACTAAAGCAGCAGACTGGAGACCTTTCCTTTAATTGCTGAGAACAGCAGCCTATTTCAAAGGAGACATCTGAATCTTGTATTCGGTTGTTGCATACGTATGCGGAGTTGAAAGGCAGTGAGATTTAGTTTCATCAAGAATAAGGCTCCGCTGGGTCCCTTGCAGTAATACTGAGACACACTACTAGTATAAAGCTGTCTGTCATCAAACACAGCAGGTTTACCACAGAGAGTCTGACTCTCTTCCATCAAGGCCACAGAGATGGAAATTACAGACACTGATAGCTCATTCAAATAATCTTGAGTTGAAAATATGCCAAGTATTTTATTTTTATTTTATTTCACAAAAGCATTCCCAATAACACCAAGGTCTAATATCTCCACAGACATTTATCTAACAAACATAGCCTAATTATGATTATGTGTGGAACAAAAACAATGATAATACTCATATAATTAGATCCCTCTGTGGCTTCTTGCCTTGTAAAATTCCCTGAACACAACCATTACACTTAATTGTATGATTTGGTGCATATGGTGCTCCAAGAAATATGTCATTAAGTGTGTTTGAATGCATGTAAAGGCTTTGAACTTGAACTTAAAAGGTTTGATTTGAGCTGCACTGAACAAAATGTATTTTTAAAATGTCACGTAAATGCTTTAGTCTTAGTGAAATTGTATCAGGCAGTTTTTTTGTGTAAGTCTGACTAATAGAGCTGGATAATGCGATTGTAGCTCGGCCTCATCCAGCTTGCAACACGTTAATCAGACTACAGGCCTCGGGTTGTGCGCTTGCTCTGAAAAACAGTGGTGACGTGCAGCATGTTCGCATCACATCTTTTAAATATATATGATTATGCATTAGGCTATGTTGTGTATTTGTGTACAGAAAGAGGAGGATTGTAGCGAAGGGGGAACAAAGCTGGACAGGATTAGAAATAACGCAAGATGACTTGACTTGCATCACCCACATGAGCTAATAGCACATCCATCCAATGCATTTTTGAAAAAAAAAAATATATATTTAAAACGTTATAAACTATAAATCACTTGCTTCCGGCAACGGCAGTATGCAGGTTCACGAGACAGTCGAGTTCCAGCGGAAGGGTGACATCTGACCCGACATATGACGCAGCTCCTCTTCTCTTATATCGAAATCCTTCAATATTTTTCTTTAAAACTTCACGTTTTAGACTTCTAATTCCTGACCGGTGTTTTATTATATCCTCTACACTTCCGCATTCGTCAATTCTCACCTAAACTTATGCCTACGTCATATGTCCTGACGTAGGCATAATATGGATGTTTTTCTTACAAAAACATATGGCTTTGCTTCAGAAGGCATTTTTAACCCACTGGAGTCATATGGAATACTTTTATGATGAATGGATGCACTTTTTGGAGTTTCAAAAACTTGAGCACAATTCCATGCCATCACAAAGCTGGGAAAAGGCAGGATACTATTTAATAACTTCGATTGTGTTCGACTGAAAGAAGAAAGTTATAAACCTAGGATGGCTTGAGCATGGGGTAATTTTCGGTTTTGGGTGAACTATTCCTTTAAATCACAGATCTGAAACTACTCCACCGCTCAAAAATTTGAGGTCAGTAGGATTTTAGTTTTTGAAAGAAATTATTTTTACTCAGCAAGAACAATTAGCCTAACTGAAAAAAGAGAGTAATAATATTTATGTTACAAAAGATTTCTATTATTTCAAATAAATGCAGTTCTTAAAATTTTTCTATTCATCAAAGAATCCTGAAAATCCCAATTTCCATAAAACTATTAAGTATTTGTGAAGCTGTTTCATCCCTGCCTCCCTACACGACAACAGTTCTCTCTGGATCAGCGGCATTGCCAACGCAGATTTGAATGTCTGCTGTGATCGTAATAATAATAAAAAAGTCTAAGGTTAAATAGACAAAGGTTCAATAGCCAAATCGTTGTCATTTAGGAATAAGATCGCATGGGTGTTTGAATCGAGATTACAATCTCTTAATGATTAATCGTGCAGCTCTAAGACATACTGAAACTATTTACATATCTCTAAACTTCCACTGAAAGCAGGACTTATCTCACCTCAAATTCTTCCACGCAATTCGTATCAGCATAGTCAATGATGCATCGCCCAAGCCACTCGTCATGTCTGGCGCTGAGGATGTCGTTCCTGCAGTTCTCCAGGAAGGGCTGGAGTCTTAACAGAAGACTGCGGGACAACAGGTATCCGAACCCCCCATAGCAATACCTCCCCTGCATCTCACCTCCGATGAACTCTTCTGGGCTGCCCATGTAAAGCACCCGGTCCATACTCAAGTGTTCCACCAGAGCCTTGATACGATCCGCCTGCGTGTACGTGTCATCCTGGGCGAGGTAGAACCAGTCGTACTCTGTGATGTAATGTTCTAGAATGTACTTGATGGTCTGAAACATGTTCCAGATGAGGCGTTCATCACCGTGGGTGACCACGATCATCCCGTGGGGTATCTTGTGGCTTCGTGTGCCAGTGAAGAACACAACATTGTCCAGATGATGGCTTATGGTGCGGTTGACGGCCACACCCAGAGTGTTGATGGTGTTTTTGGATGTGAGTATTCCCACGAAAAGACGCTCTCGAATTCCCAGCTCTGTGCTGATGTATTTCGCCCTGTGGAAACAGAGAGAACATTACAATTTATGACTCATGATTGTTTAACTCAGGACTGTAACTTTATCATTGTTGCAATGATTAATCACACCAATCATGGAAGACTGTTTCCATTTAAAAACAAATAAACTGGTCATTTCAAAGATAAGGTTTAAAAAAATTAATTTGACCACATTGTGAGATTTAAACTTTTAATGTTATAAAGACACAAGATATTACGAAATATATATTGTCACAATTATAAGAAAAAGTTGCATTGAAAAAATTGTATATAGCCTATACATATATACTGTATATATAGTGATTTACTGATGATGCACAAATTAAAGACAACAAATGCAGCAGGATCATTTCCATTATGACCAAAGTAATCTACCAATAGCAGAGCAAATTAGGCTAGCGTCTAATGCCGCGTTCCAGGCCACCTGTAACCCGTGTTTTTCCAACCTTAAACCCGTGAAAGTGCACTGGAACGGCAGTCAAACCCGTGACTTACCACCCGTGAACTCGTACTAGATCGATGTATAAGGTTGGAAAAACACGGGTTACAGGTTGACTGGAACGCGGCATTAGACATGGCGCATATACCCATAGATATCTATAGGCTAGATGTCTCGTCCGCGCTGCTGGCCAATGGTAGTCGACGTCAGCACCCTAGCGGCCATCTTGTCACAGGCTGCTCGCCCACTCGTAACATTGTGTTTATGGTGCATGTAATTTTTAAATAACCATAACTTGCACAATTTTCTACCGTTTTTCAAACGGGTTGGTTCGTTATAAACGTCAGAGATGTAGTTATGACACTGCACACTTATGGATAATTATGTATTAATTATGTAAACATCCATTATATGCTAGTATTATAGCCACGTTAATAACATTAGTAAGAAACCAAACCGTTTGTAAATCCGTCCAGATTTTAGCGAGATAAGAGTATTTGTGCAGATAACTCACCTTACATTAAACCCTGCCTGTGACAAGATGGCCGCCGGTGATGACGATAGAGACTCCGCTGTAAGACATCTAGCCTTTATATAGATATCTATGCATACCAGAATTGACTAGCATAAACCTTAGTAAATCACCTTGCATACATAGGCTAATTTAGGAAATACTAGTCTCCTGCCATAAATTTTGCGTCTGAAAGGGAAACTTACAAATGCATATGAAATAATGTCAGCAGATGTAGTAGTTGACAGACGTTTTTTTAACAGAAAAGGTGTGTTTGCGCTGGTGCAAACTGTTAGTAAATATTCGGTGAGTATATAGTGATACAATATATAGTGAATATTCAGTCTCACGGTAAATTCAAACGAACTGGGAGACATTTTTCAACTACTCATGAAGTGTTTGAAGCCAATAACATGGAGTAAAACACCATTGACTTTTCTCCCTTTAAAAAGGTGTCTCCAAGCTGAGGAAGGCTATTCTAGTTCTACAGTTTTTGTGCAGTTCTTGATCATTTCCAGACCAGTGATTTGTGATTAAAATGGTTAAGACCATTAAACGACCACTAAATATTTTGCCATTTTTGGCTTGGCCCATTTTATTTGCCCAAGAGTTTCTAGGTGTGAGCCTGAAAACAAATGTCTCAGATAAATTTAGCCAACTATCAGGAAGCAACTTTGTAAACCAGTGCTGGGAGAAAGAGGTTAGTATGAGGTCAACGTGAACTGATAACCAAAGAGAACTGACCCTTTCCATGTTGTGGGATTAGTTAACAAAAGTACTGTCTGTAACCTTCCTAATTTACCTCAGAATAGCCTTTTGTAAGTGTTGACTGAAATGGAGAAATGACCACCATGGGAGCCACCCTTAAGGATTATAGAGTTCCCAATGGGACGCATCAATGGTTACAGTGTATAAGCCTACCACAGGCCTGTTTCATCTCATTCCCAAAAAAAACAAAAACATATTGAAATACCTCTTAGTGTTTGAAATGCCTCTTAGTGTTTGAAATGTCTATTTAGAGTCATTGGCAATCTTGTTGCAAAATTCTTTAAATAGCAAAAGCAAATATTTGACCTATCTGTAATTGTCAAAGCCTAAACCACCAGCATTGAAGTGTAGAGTTTAAATCACATTACTAAAAGCTGAAGACAAACTCTTCTAGGCCTCAAGCCTTCTAGGTTATAAAGAGTAGGCTAGTATTTTGTGTTTTGTCTTCATTATGAAAAAAAAAAATACAGATCTGTAACAACTTAAATCACTTATCTTGCCAAAATGGCATTAGCTGTTATTCTAGTAGCTAGTAACTACTAACATGATGAATAAGGTAAAGATTTTAGGGCTATGTTGCAAAATACAATTTTAAGACTTTTTAACGTTCTTTAATTTTGAGGAAATCATAAACGCGACTGATTTACCAAAAAATATCCAAGATTAACTTCATGAAAACAGCCTTCAATTACAGCATGTAAACAACAACACCGAGAACAGAGAAGCTTGTATAGCCTAACTTAGGCCTACATGTCTAACTTAACGTTAGCTATTATTATTCACAGCTGTCCTTCATAATAATGATTACTGTAAGTTACTTACACGTTGACCTCAACCCAAGTAAGTTACTCTATCCCCTAGTGGGCTATTTTAGATTTTAATTAAGACATAGCCTAACTAGTTTTTTTTCTTTTTTTCTGTCACCAATAGAGGATTTGATTGTCTTTGGGGACATTTAGAGAATTTGTGTCTCTTTTAGTAGGCTATACTATACATAATAGTACATGTCTTTTTAAATTAAACAAGGTCAGTTAGGCCTACATCAGGAATGCCTGTTCAAAAATACATACATCGACTGGCCTGGATAATTTTTAATTATGTTGTTTTAACCAGGGATGTTGTTTTTGGCGTGAACCACAACATAACAGATAGACGAAGCAGGCTGAATGGTCTGTCTACCTGAAAAGTTTCTTAGACTGAGTCTGTTTCACTGGTTTATATGGGATTATTCTCGGCTGGAAATCCTCCTCCTCATCCTCCTCCTCACCATCACTCCCAGGGGAAATAGAGTTTGGTCTCCGGGCTCCTTTCAGACTTCCATCCAGGGATATAACGATTCCTTCATCTCCTATGGCATTAATATCACAGCTTTCCTCGACCCAGCTCACACTCAGTAAACTCAGAGTAAATCCCAGAGAGATCCCGATAATAACCGGGCCGATCGGCCTTAACAAACTGATCAACATAGAAAACCTCATTGTACTCCGACTTCTAGTGCAGTAACGTTACACACCTCCTTTAAACGCGACCTTCTGAACAGAGTAGGGTACATTAAGAATGCGGTTCAACTGCTAACGGAAACGTATTCCTTTCCTATTGTATCACCTTCCTCCAAATTATTGAGACATTCGTACGTGTCAGTGGCTCTGTCGCTCCTCCCTGAGCAAATCGAGCATCCCGCCCACAAGATCAAACGTCATTACAAAGAGCCTGGCCATCCTCCTAAAGGGCGGGGCTCATATTTATGTAGGCAGGGCGTTTCCGCTCGAAGTATAGAGGCTCGAAGCCCAATGACATTTCGAGCTACTGTCTCTTTGTAATGACGGTTGATCCTGGAGGCTAAGCGGTCCCTTTTTTCAAAAATGGTAACCTGAACAGAATCCACTTTACAAACATAACATTTGATATTTTCGGTCATGTGCTCGGACTTGATAATGCCTACTTCTTGTACTAGCGTACTCTAAAGCTTATTAAATTAATTATATTTTTCCACTAGAGGGCAATGTGGGCTCATATTTAGTTACGACTGACTACTATCAATAAAATAAATGTCATGTTTAATAGCATAATAATAATAATAATAATCTAAGTGTCATGATTTCTTGGTGATATTTAAAAGCAATTATTACAATTATTATACTTTAATTTTATAATAAGATTACATTTGTAGGCCTATTTGTATATCTATCTATCTATCTATCTATCTATCTATCTATCTATCTATCTATCTATCTATCTATCTATCTATCTATCTATTCTATATCTGTCTATCTTTTCTATAGGCTATATCTGTCTGTCTGTCTGTCTATCTGTCTGGCTGACTATATTTATACTTTATGAATTTCCAAGTTTTCTTGTAATAATCATTGTGAATAACTCACTAAACACCTTTATAGCTGAACTTTTATTTTATGTATTCACTGTAGTTGTATTATATTTGTTTGTTTGTTTCTTTGTTTTTGCAAAGTAACCATTCCAATAAAGAATTCTCAATATCCATGCTTGAAATCTACAGTAACTTAACAGGAGTGAAAATGTAAGACCCACCCAAATCTCTCTGACACATCACACACAAACACACTGAGTGGAAACAATTGCTTTACGGGCCACAAAACCCCCAGAGGGAACGTTTCCATCACTGGGTTCTTTGTTCTAATAGATCAATGGTGTGTTAGATGTTATCAAGCATATTTGCATGTTTACCTAAGAACGACACATCACAGTGGAAGCCCTTTCCTTTGGAAATCACAGCACCCCACCTTCTGCTGAGCTGAGTGGGAAACATGATCAGCCTAGTTCCAGATTAAACCTGTCTCTGTCAGGACATGTTGGCTTTTCTACTCCTGGGTTTTCTGTGGAACTTTGAATGTGCATGTTAAACTGAATTTGCTTGATAAGTATTGCGTTCTTCATTTTCTTCAGAAGGAGACCTCTTTTTTACATAGAATTTAAGTACATTTAGCATTGCAAACAGGAAAGGTAAACGTGTCGCAGAATCCATCTGACAGTCATGATCTGTCATCAGACATATTCCTGTCAAGCTGCTTGGATAAAGGCATGAGTATAAGAGTTGATATTTTCTTTCAACATTTGTTTCTTGGCTAAATTTGATTATTCCTGAAAGTATTTAGCGCTTGGCATTACAAACGGATGTGATTAAAACAAATCCATTCATTTTGATAGTGTCATGTCAAAATCTATACATTAACATAATTCACATTTTTCAGCACACCTATCTGAAACTGTAACCAAGTGTACTGCCTATAGTAACAAAATCTTAACACATGGTGGCGCTGTATGCTCACAGATTTAGAGTTCAAAATTCTCCCACCTAAAATCATATCCAGCTGTACAATTTTTGTTTCATACCACCATGTGCCTATAAAATAAATGGGATGTTTCAGGGAAACATCTGTTTCATCATCATACTATCTATCATTACAGAGAAGTTAAAAATTGTTCAAATAGTTTTCCTTTCTTTAAACATTGCTGATTTTCCTTTTCCGTTTATAAGCTTAGTAAACATAAGGACAAAGAACTGGATGAAAAGCTACTTATGCAGCTTGACACACACACACACATACACACACACACACACACACACACACACGCACACACACACACACACACACACACACACACACACACACACACACAAAGGTGCTGATTCTAATTTGCAGAGAGTTTATCACTCCGGTAATCAGTGTGTGGCCCATTATCTCATTGGCTCATCTCCTTGCAAATGTGTATCTCACCAGAAAGCTTGGCTTTTTGACCATGCAACGACTAAATTTTTTCCATGCTGCATTACTCCAATGTCTCATTTTTATGCTATCATGTTTTGCCCATCTAGATGTTAAATAATGTATGAAATGTACATTCAAGTCACATAAAATACATTATAGCCTATATGTATGTATGTGTATATATATATATATATATATATATATATATATATATAGCCTATATTATAATATATATATATTTTTTTTTATAAATGAGACTATTTTAAAAAGTTATCTGACCTATCTGGCCAAGTTATTATACACACATATCCCATGGAACATTTAAATCTATAAATTTAATTACATATCAATATTTTTTAAATAAGACTATTTTAAAGTTATCTGCCCAAATATCACACATATATATACAATTAAAAATTATTTCTTTAGAGTAATTTTTACTTACTGATTCTCAGTGTTTTTTAGAAAATTCAACAAAACCGGAAATATTCCATCTCAGCACATTTGTGTGGTGAAGCGTATTAAATGAATCATCAGTGTACTTGAGAAATTCCTCAAGATGGTGTTAAATGATCTTGGCCAATACAACCATCCGCACTGTACTCATATGCTAAATGACACCCAGTAGAGTTTAAGACATCTTCCCTAAAACTCAAAGGCTAACACCATCAATTGGGCCAAAGTTCACCAGTGATGCTATTACGGTCTACGGAGTATTAAAAGCAACCCATTTGGAGTACGTGACTCTTTTCTGGAATCAATTGCTGTTCTCCAAATGAACACTCTTCCTGCTGAAAGGCTTAGCTCATGATCTGTAAAAAGGGAAAATAGTCTGCAAAAAACTGAGTCTGCAAAAAGAGAGCAAGCACTGACAGAGACAAGAGATCAAGAGAGCAAGCACTGATTCAACGACGGCTCAAATCTTGTGGTGAGCAACAGCTTTTTTATTGGAATAAATTACAATGCACAAAACAGATTATTATAAAAGTGTTCTGTGATTATACATGTTTTCCTCTGCCCCCATGTTCTGAAGAGACAAAATCTTACTCATCTGATGTGAGTTCCAGGAAACAGCATGTCTGCCGAATCC
Organism: Semotilus atromaculatus; assembly: GCA_031834385.1. Classification (NCBI taxonomy): domain Eukaryota; kingdom Metazoa; phylum Chordata; class Actinopteri; order Cypriniformes; family Leuciscidae; genus Semotilus; species Semotilus atromaculatus. Next base: position 21,850,138 of record JAULUF010000055.1, on the reverse strand, counting down.
CCTCCCATCCTCTGCTGTTTAGGTCATGGCATGACTTGACACTGTCCTCTCTCCATATACTGAGCAGCCTGTTCACAGACACACAGAAGCGTGTGGCAATATTGACGTTTTATAACACAAACTCTACTGCCAGTGGTGAAGGAATTTCATGAACTTGACTTCTCGTGGGGATTCCAGAAATGACTGTGGCTTGTTTATAAAGGTTATGGCACATAAGCGTCATGTGGTTTTGATTTGGACGCAATTTTTAACTATGCCTAAAAAATATTGTGTGCAATGGGATTTCTAATCGCATTGGATGCTAACGTAACAGGGAGTTGTCTCACTCCCAGTTTGACACCAGAATGTTAAACAATAGGATAAAGGTTGGGGATCATAATTAACAGCTTTTTTTTCTCCTGAATAATGGATATTGATTTTAGTAGCGAAAGAGTTTGACCTGAGAGATTGACTGTAAATTTAGTGCTGAGTAAATGAGAGGCAGTTTTGCCACACGGTCTGCGTGGGGATTTTTCCGCGCCATGTGTCAGCTGAAGATATTCTCCTGGTCTTCAGAGGGCTGTTCCCAGGAACGCTCAGCCAAGACCCCAGGCTCAACACCCTGCTGTACTTTGAAATGGGATCTTTATTGTCCATAAAGTTTAAGCCAAGTATGAAGAATCGCTCCTCCCAAACAAAACACACACTCTCTCACACACACACACATATGTATGAAGAGAGAAAGTGAGAAAGAGTGCACAGTCTGTTTTGTCAAAGCCATGTTTCCAATTATGCAGCAGATATATATATATATAGATGGGGTATGATAAAATAGTACTTTCTTTAATATAAAGAAGGCTCTTCATCTCATATAACTACAGGAAAAACATGAACAAAACTGACTTGGTGCAATTAGATGTTATTTATTGAATAGATGTGATTTTTTAACGTTTATCATTGCTAATTCGAGCAATTCTGAACATAATGCCAAATGCATTAACTTTCAGGATATTTATATGCCTAAAGACCAGAATTGACCGTTCCTCTGCAATGAAACTATCCCTCAAGACAGGCAGGTTATCTTCCCTCTTTTATGTAATGATAAATTGAGCTGCAACACACCTGCACCTCAAAACTGTTCCATATTTGCTGCTTTGAAGCTGGAAGGAAAACAAAGAGTGAAAATCAAAAAGACCTGACCCTGAGATAACAGATAAACAGTCGATCACATCTCCTCTCTACTCTCAGCTATCTCAAACGAGATATGAAAACAGAAACAGAGCTTCCATCTTTGATTTTACCTGTATGTGATGCAGTTCATCACTGTGACTGTAACCAATAGTAAAGTGAGACTTCAAAAGAGCAGGGAGGTCTTGGATTTCAGTTCGGGACCCCCTGGCCATCGGATGGATGAGGTAGAGCGTGTACGGCGAATGAAGACAACATCACAATGAAGAACTGTCTTGAGAGCCACAAATTACATTGGGAGGACAGTTAATGAGGGTGATAATACAGATCTTCGCAGATGATAGATGAGAGGACAGCTATTACAGGCCAAATGTGTGAGATTTATGGCTATGTTTTAAATGCACTAAAGGCTAAATATGACAGTTTTTTTTATATGATTTGATATGTTCATAAATTATTATTTAAACAATGGGGGGCTGGAATGCAAAAGCACAAGCTGAAAGGAATTTGAGAATTTTTGGATCTTTCTATAACAAAATAAATCTTAAAATATTTGATAATGTTTCTGAAGAAGCAAGACGGCAAGGCTAAATCACTAGGATGTGAATTGGGAAAGTTACTAGATACCTGAGCTCAAGTGTGTTCATTCACAGTAATGTAATACTGGAATAAAGTGTGTCACCATTGCTCACCCTGTCTGGACCATAGCTGAATCAAACATGACTTCTTATCAGAGACAGTGATTTATTTCTATTAAATGAAGATTTATAGATCTATATCAAATTATTATTTTCTTTTTACATTCATTAAAAATAGAGTATAGGCCTATATATATGTTGATTTACTAAATTATAATGTATGTCAATTATTTACTTTTTTTTATTTATTTTAAAAAGGTCTTTCCATTATTTCTACAAATTGATTATGCTCTTGTTTAAATATCAAAATTGGCATGCTCTATAAAGTTGTCAAAAAATAAACCGCTTAACAGCAATGGACATTCATAATGTGTTGTGTAGCCTAGCCTACCTGATCCTCCAAAAACTGTAGATCAGAACCGTTTTTTCCTGTATGACAAGGTTCCTGACTCGAGCCCCGGGCGACGTCACTGAGTGGGTGATGAGCTCTGAATTTCTTACACCACGAGGAAAAAAGGTCCCCAGCTGAAGGCAGGAAAAAAGTGTGACGAAAGGAGCACGAAATGCCTAGACGTCTACCTGTTTGGATCAGGATGAGATCTGGAGCACTCGCAGAAGGGCGCGCGCACGCAGGTTCAGCACATGGCACTCAAGTCAACAGCTTTGCTCTTCAGAAGAAAAACTAAATATTTTACATAATGTAAACGCTTTTGAAAAGTTCTGGCATTTTAGTACATCTGGCATTTTAGTTCGAGAGGTTTGACTACATTCCATTAACCTAATATAAGTGCACTTCTGACTGGAATTCTCCTCAATTTATCTGGTTTTGATGGATGAAGATCTCCAAGAAGTAATAATGAAGATACTGACGACTCTCCAAGCGGATTTTGCGACCGTCCTCACCCGATGATGTGCTTCTTCTTGGAAGTGTATTATCCAGGGGTGCTGAATCTTCTCAGATATTACCAAACTTTCGCACAGGACAAGCCATTTTCATCTCTGGACTAGTTCTTCAACATCAGACGTACACTTTTGTCCTTCGAAAGCCATTTGACCATGACGATTCCACTTTCCAGAACACAACTTGCTCTCTTCTTTATCCTGCTTTGTCCAGTCAACATCATCGGGCTCTGGTGGTAAGTAATATCTCAGGCGCTCAATTTCCTCTAGAAATTCCAGCAAGCTCCATATTATTTAAAGTTCGATCAGTGTGATTAGGGAATCTTTACCGTTATAGTGTAGAGATGATCGAATAGAAAAATATGACAACACTCTTCGTTCCGGCTTACCGCATAATTATTCTTTAAAGAAACATCCCTAGGCACTCTTAACAATAAATTGTTCTCTAGTTCAGCAAAAATCCCTCTTCTTATCAGGAAACCTCTTGTTGTATTCCTGAGTTGTATGGTTTTCTGAAGGTTAAAAAGTTTAGGGTCTTCAGATCAGTGTATTGATTTTTGAATGCAGTAAAATATGGATTGTTTTTAAAGAACTAAGCTGTTTGTGGAATTAAGGTTCTTTTGTGACATTAGGCTTCTGTTATATTATATTCGGTTTCTGCTTAAACCTTATTGCTAAGAGACGGGTGCAGTTTTGCTGATTAAAGGCATAAAAGTAATTTCTTTACACAATATTGTCTATGATTTGGTGCCTTGTTTACTGCATGCTCTATGAAAACTATTCACTTCTAAAATACAAATCACTTTTCCATTGAGAATAATATTCCACAAAATGAAAAACTGTAACAACGAATGAGTTATTCAGAGTAAATTGCACAGATTGTATATAAAATTTGTGTAAAGTGCTTGTTTAGTAAAAAAAAAAAAAAAAAAAAAAATCTGTGGGGAAAAAAATCGTGGATCAGTAGCTCACTCTAAAAGAGTAAATAGCCTACATTATAAATCTATTCAGATACATTTACTGTGATACCATAACAATTTCATTTCTGTGGGTTTACTAAGGGTTAAGCTGTACTCTGTTTCAGAGATAGACACATCAGGTCAGAGTTGGAATTTTAGCTGGACCTCCGGGCTGTGGGTGTCATCATAAACTACTCCTTCCCTTAACACTCTGAAATGCATGAGTTTGACAAGAGGGAGATTGTTTGATAAACACAGACAATCCAAAGTGACACATTACCTTTAACAAGGGTGTTGTTTAACTTTGAATGTTCAAATTTCCACCTTATTCGAAGTCAGCTGCACCTACTCTCCACACATGTCTCACTCTCACACACACACACACACACACACACACACACACACACACACACACACACTCCTTCATACACCTGGATGTCTAAAAAAAGTTTGCAAAGACAATGATGCTTTCTTTGGGGCATGACGCATGCCATCACAAACCTCTCGTCTGGTGCTGGGCTGTGCCGAGGGTCTCTGACAGACAGCGTGCCATTCACATGCTGAGGCTGAGAGGAGATGAAACGGAGGCAGATAAACTGGCTCTCAGGACTCTGATTGTGCTCTGATCTGCGGGGCTGAGAGCTGAGTGCTTGAGGAAGCGATGGGAAGCCTCACCTCCTCTGGAGTCTTCAGGGTCATGTGCTGGCAGCCCGCCAGGAGTCTGTCGGACAGGTGTGCCTGTGCACGCGCCATACCCTCTCGCTTTTATGTCTGTGTGAGTCCACTCTCAGTCAACATTTTGTTGCATTTTAATGCCCGTGTGACCTCAACCCAATCTGTTCCTTCACACTCTTCATTATTCTGTTCAAACAGTGTTCTCAATCTCTTAAAAGTTTTTGACTTGAAGGCTCCCATGGTCCAACACAATATTTAAAGGCCTCTCATATAATATTTCCTCTGTAATAGTGAAACAAACGTTCTGCTGTAATAATGAAACATTATATTTGTCAATATAATAAATCAATTAACCATAACTGTATTTGTGATTGCAGAATTTTAAACTGCATGTTCTCCAATAAAACAAAAGATCAAGAATAATAATTAAATGTTGCAAAAAAAAGAAGTAAATGTTTAGCTTACACCTTGCTTTTATGTGTATTTTAGCATTTTAATTAAGTTACAATATTTTATTTAACTTAATTTAAATAATTTTCCTCACCTTCTGATTGAGAACATCTGTGTAAAATGGATAGTGTACCGAAAAAGTGACAATTCTGTCATTTTTCACTCACCCTCATGTTGTTCCAAACCTGACTTTCTTCTGTGAAAAAAAATAACAAAGTTTTAACCGTTTTTGTCAATACAATAAAAGTCAATGGGTTCCACTGACTTTCATTGTATGGACTTTTATTTATTTAATTTTATTAATATCTTATTTTGTGTTTCTCAGAGGAAAGAAAGTCATACAGGTTTGGAACGACATGAGGGTGAGTAAATAATGACAGAATTTTCTTTTTTTATCCACTCGCAAGTCTCCTGTTAGACCTAACCAATATATGTGAGTGTGTCCCAGACTGCACAGTCTCCTCTAAGATGTTCAGTCTGGGAGAAGCGAATCTCATTTGGAGAATGGAGAGATATCCAATCAAGCGGCCTTGAGAGATGGATCAGATAACGATTGGATGACAGCTGCTTGGCCCGTTTGGCCGCACTTACAGTGTTTCACCTCCGAGCATGCGTCTGCCGCTCTCCCTTTTTCAGGTCTGTCCCATCTGCGTGTGACGGACAGCGTCGCGATGATGGAGTTGCGCAGCGCCGTGGTTCCACTCGCATGATTTAGTGGTGCACTCCAAGACGAGACTGTGCCATGGCTCTGCGCCATGCGCCACAGAAGTGAACCCAAGCCACTCTGTGCAGTTCCAGCCCTGTCGTGACTGACTTCATATCCAGCATACTTGGGGGATTAAGTAGGGATGAATTTCGTTCTTTCACAAAGTGAAAAAAGAAGAGACTTATCTGTAACCGTGCAATTCATAATGTAACCTGAGGTCTCAACAGGCGCAGAGGGCGACGGGTCTATGAAAAGATAAATGTGCATGTGTATGTTCGCACTGATTATTTGGATAACTTCTCTTAATCACAGTTCCCCCCTCCATTCCCCCTCTATATTATCTCTCTCATACATCATGGTGTGGCTGTTTTTGGATATTCCTGATTGCACAAGTTGGGTACATCCTTTTCCATGTTATGATTAGGCCCCATCTCCCGCTTATCACATACAGATAACGGAGAAGGAGGAAAGAGTGGCTTTGTATAAAGCCGTGAAGATGATGGTTGGTCATCAATGGCATGTGGTCTTCCTCTGCTTAGATACCAGCCTCATGTGCTGACCTCGGATCAACATCCCCTATTAAAATCCTAAAGTGAATCACTGTATAAGAAATGGCTGAAGTGATCATCATGTCCAGATTGACTCTTTCTGCAGGCATGTTCCTTTGTCTATTGTAATGTTTTTGGCCATGGTCGTGGCTGGTTTCGATTAGAGCCAGGGAAGGGATGGTTCATCAGACGCAGACGAATATCTTCATCTCTATATCACCCAAGCCATAATGTGACCACATATGCATCCCAGGGCCGCTTTTGGGATATTCAAGCTTTCCTTTATAAGCCAGCGCTTTGCCTCGCCCCTTCTGACAGTGAAACAGGACTTGGAAAGAGAGAATCGCTCCAACACTGTCTGCTCTTTTACGAGTCTACACCTCCTGCTGTAAAATGTGGTTCCATTATTTGAGCAGTGATCCTGGCGCTGAGAAACTCACAAGTTTGTAGATAATCAGAAACTGCAGCGGAGAACATTGTATCTTCTTGTGCAGATCGAGATCTGTGATAGATAATAGAGGGATTAATGCACTAGGAACATTTAGGAATGAATTGGCCATATAGGGAGACTTTTCCTGGTAGAGCTTCTGTCAAAATCGAATTGAAATCAAACTTTTAACTTTAACAACTTTTTTTTTTTAAAGGGAGTAATTGTTATACTGTCATTAAAATAATAGAATACATATAATCAAATGTGATTATAATATATTATACATATATATATATATATAATATATATAATATATATATATGTATATATATATTCCAAAAAACCGAATGCTATTTTACATATGAAAATCAATAACATGTAAAATGGCATTTCAAACAGTATATATCTATATGTATAATATATAGATCAATTATTGTAATAAATCATAAGGTATTTGTAATGTATAAAAACTGCAGTTATAGCTTTACAGAAGTGTTATTCATATTAATGCATAGTGATAGTGTGTAGCGTTAACTAAAATCCATCATCTCCTGCACATTTTTGCTAAGGGCAGAGTCCAAAATTCTCTTCAGGCGCCGAATACAAGTAAAAATTGACATTGGTGAGATGTATGTGCCAAGTGGCCTGCGACTTAATTAGGAACAGCAACATAATACATGGTTTAAGTCAAACTGTAATAGTCAAGTCAAACTGCAATAGTCTGACACTTTGAGAGACATGAGTAATTGAAAAGAAAGACAAACTAAATCATTTTACCTTTAAAACTGTCCAGCAAAAGATTATTGTTTTGTTGTTGTTGTTGTTGTTTTTTAACCATTCCTCACATTAAACCACTAAAACAAATACAAGCATTTACAATTAGAGAAACACTGACTGGCTCATATTGTATGTGATGCTAAGAATGACACAATGACATCTTACTAATACAGCAGAAAAACAGTTAATTAATTATTTTGTCATAATTAAATACAATTAAATAAATGTACTTCATTTGGCTCTATAACATTTTTTAATGTGCAATGAAATGAATCCAATAGCACATGTAAGCATATATCACGGCAAAACACACTCGCGCTGCACCATGTCCAAAGACTTCTGTTGAGTGGTCATATGTAAATTAAATATTAGGCCTATCAAGATGGGATGCATCACTTGTAAAGCCTGCTATCTCCCCTCTCATATTTCTTATCAGACCGCCACGGATGGCGACTGGCAAGAGCGTTGGTTTGACTTTTTAAAACAAACTCGCACGGCAGATGAATGTTATTAGTCTGAAAGATTAGCCTTGACTGGGGTGAATGAAAAGCAATGAGGTATTCGCACAGAGCTCTGCTCCCCAGATGGCAACGTAATGATAAAAACCGACTTCAGCTGCACGGATCACAGACGCTGAACTTCACTCTAATATGGCGAGAGTTATTAAAAAGTAAGAACCGAAGGATTGTGCCGTTCTTACATTACGTCATAGCGACTGTCACGGGAAGCTCTGGCAGCCCGCTCCATGCTTTGGACCTGAGGCCTCTTCTCCCATTAGCAGTTGAAATAAACAATTGATTCAAGTGTAAACACACGTCTGTCGTCACTTTTGATAAAACCCAGCAATTAAGATGTAGCTTTTTTGCTCTAAATGTTATCTGTTTATGTTCAAAGGGGTAATACGATTACCGCTGACATTATAGTGTGTCTGACTCTAGTAGTTGTCTTTTTTCTGTTTATTTTCTTTGTCATCTGCAAGGAACAATGCGTATGCCTAAAAACCATGAAAAGCCTAAATGAATGAGGATCTGCTCAGACCTTAACCTGAACCTTGCAGTAAAGCAACAGAACATAAAATTTATAATACTTTACATCATTTAAAGTGGTTTGTGTGCCGTGCGGTTTGAGGAGATAACCGCACTTTATCTTGTGAAACCTTATGTAGTTCAGATGAGTCATCTGATGAAGCTTTGTTGGTTTCAGGGCAGTGGGGAGTCCCTTGGTCATGGACCCGAATAGCATCTGCAGGAAGACCAAACGTCTGGCGGGCAAGCAGGCCGAGCTCTGCCAGACCCAGCCGGAGATCGTCAACGAAGTCGCCAAAGGCGCCAAGCTGGGAGTGCGAGAATGCCAATACCAGTTCCGCTTTCGTCGCTGGAACTGTACCAGCCAGAACAAGTACTTTGGCAAAATCCTCCAGCAAGGTGAGCATTTGTGAAAGAATCCACTCTCTCAGGTTATCCACCTAAATGAATCAATCTGTGCCTCGATTATGTGTCAGCGACGTCTCTTTAAGGGCATGAACTCTGGCCCTGAGACCCATGCCCTCTTTTCAGCATGTTTGATCCAAGTTCATAAGAGAACAAGGACAGCTGTTGTGTCCAGTTTACCTTAGTGCTCTTCTTCTGTGTTAAATTGCTCTCTAAAAACGATCATTGATCTGCCACATTTTTTAGTCCTTTGAAGAGTAATAACGTAACCTCTACAATTATTAGGCCGTCCACTTAGGGTTCAACTCCTCCCTTCTCACGTTTGATAACTTGTTCAGCAGTGGCCATTATTTTACCCCACAACAGTCTAAAATGTCTGTCATTATCTGATATTTTGTAAACGCTTTCTTTTAAAGATCTGATGAACAACCTAAAGGGCGAGTGTAAATGCTTTTCAAGATGCATTCAAGATGGATAGCAATCCGATTAAGAGGTAGTTTAATACATAATAGGCACAACTCAGCCTTGTATAAATGCATCTGGTAGTTCAGGCCACAGTTTATGAGAACTTGATTTAAATTTGTAAATTGTCCCAAAAATCAACACATCCCAGCAAGCAATAGCCGTCATTTCACAGTCTAGGTTAACTATACACCCGATATAGTCCGACTATGAGTAACCCACTTCTAGCCAAAATAACCTTTAATTTGGTAACATAGTTTTTGCCCAAAAAACTTGCGAGATGTATGATATACCATCATGTAAGCAAAGTCAACGGTGATTACAAGGTGTTTGGTTTAAATTCTTTGACATGTGCGTCTATTCTTGGGCTATGATTAGACATCTATAAAATTTTCACTGGTTTCCCTTAAATTTGCCTTGTTTTAGCCTAGATGTCAGGGCTGTGTTTGGATGACTAATAGATGTCTTTTAAATATAAAATAGTTTGCTGGTATACTTAAAACAACAGACAGCATTCTTGCATAATACAGTTGTTGCAACCATCTTTTTTTTTTTTTGCATGAGCAAATCATTAAAGGATATGACAGTATGGATTTTAGATGCTGCATGTTGCCCACCTTTTCTTTTTTAAACAGTTTCATTGGTTGTCACCAGTAGAGGGCACTATTTTGGCTCAATATACTCTGAGATTGGTATGCGATTAGGATGGTCAGCAAATGCTGTGCCTAATTTGACTTGAGTTTTCTCTTAGACATACCCATATCACAGTGATGTAGAGAGATGCAGGCTTGTCATATCCAGGTCTGGAGCTGAGAGTTCACGGTTTGGCCTCCAGTGTGGACGTGTTCACACACGGATTGCAACATGATTCCTCTGTCTGCATCAGCCCATCTTAGACTGTGCACTGGAGATTGCCTCACAAAATGGAAATTAATCATAAATTCCTCTGTGTCTATAGGTGAAGCTTAAGTGCTCTTCTGTTTTCATGCATTTACCACAATTACCGTGAGACTCTGCTCTAATGACCACGTGTCATGAGAGTTCTGCTAAGGCAGGTTCACTTCCTGCACCGTGCGATAGTGTTGTACAAAGTGTCTCACATATTTCTTCCATTGCTAAATAACTGGGGGCTATTTTCTTCCCCTATTCAAACATGTAAACCAGAGCTTGCTTTCTTGGCCCAAGGGAGCGGCATTCTAATGCCAGAATTTGCTGGAAATGCTGCCGGCTGCTCTTACATGTTGTCTCTGAGGTTGTAATGAAGTCGTTAAAATCGCTCAGAGACAATATGCGGTTCCAATTAGAAACCCCAGAAATGATAAGGACACTGTGTGCACGTAATTTGCCCTGTCACCTCAGGAATGCGCCTCATTATTTTTGCTGTCAAGACCTCTTGTTGCTTGTCTGTGTCAATGAGAGTATGGTATCGTGCATTGTCTGATGTACAGAGGTCACTGACATTTTTCCTGAGGTTCAGGTCTCAGAATGGTAATAAGCATTTAATTTCAAATTATATTTTAATTTATGGCACAAATGGTAGCATGGAGTCTAAAATATAACTGAAATTTCTATACAAATTATCTATAATAATTTAGATTTAGAGAGAGAGAGAGAAACTTTTATGAAAAGTATCAAAGTATTTTATGAAAGAAACCTATACCAAAATGTATTTAAAATACATTTATTTCATACTAAGTATATTACAAATCCATTAACATATTTATTGACTTATCCCTGACGGATATTTATTTGGAGTACTTTATTGCACAATGCACATTTCTTCATTTAAGCCTAACATGTTTAATATCACTATTAGTAAGGATAGATTTCTACTATCAGTCTTTAAATGCAAGATATTTAAAGTGTATCTAAAGTATACTTGCAGTTCCACTTCAGCACAATCAAATATACTTAAGTATATCTTTAGTTGGGCTATTTCTGGATATCTAAAGTACCGGTACATTAAGTACAAAATTAAATTCCAATTTAGCAGACTTTAAGTATACCAATTTAGTATACCAAAATTATTGCAGCGTTTTTATATTAAGTATCTAATATGTAAATGTATTTATAGTATACTTAGCATTAATGTATTTCAAAAATATTTTAGTATTTTTTATTTTTCAATTGGGAATATATGAAAAAAAATAGTTTGAAGCCTATGATATACTGTTCAAAAGTTTGGGGTTGGTTAGATGTTTTCAAAAGTACAGTAAAAACTGTTTTAAAATTAAATGTATTCCTGTGATGGCAAAGCTGAATTTTCAACAGCCATTACTCCAGTCTTCAGTGTCACGTGATCCTTCAGAAATCATTCTTATATGCTGATTTGGTGATGTTGAAACATTTGTGCTGCTTAATATTTTTATGGTAACTGTAATAAAAAAAAAATCTGGATTTTTGGGATATGTTGAATAGATTAAAACATTTTTTTATCAATATTTAATGTCACCTTTGATCAATTTAATGCATCCTTGCTAAATAAAAGTATTACTTTCTGTAAAAAACAAAAAACAAAAATTTTTGAACAGTAGCATACATATACAGTATATAAAAATAGGCTGAAATATGTCTCAATAAATGCCTTTTTACATAAAAGTATAAGTGAGTCATTAAAATATATATTTATTTATTTATTTATTTTATCACATTTTATCTTGTGAGATAGTGCCATACAGTATAGGTGCATGATACCTCTGGTATTCTGTAATAGGACTCAGAGTTTCTCTCAAATGTAGCTATCAGAAATAACATCCTCACAACAGCCATTTGTTCAGCAGATGTGTTCGGTATCTTTAGTATTCTGATAGTAGTGATTGTGATCTCACATTTGAACTCGTAAGCATGCGTGCATTCAAGAAAAGGGCAGGGAGAGAGATAAAGAGGCAGAGAAAAAGATCAAAAGTAAGCTTATATATTAGATAACAATGCTACAGTGCATCTCCAAGCCCTGAGGCAAACCATTTTTTGCCAGCATTAAAACTCTAAACTATTTTTTTCTATATAATCCCATTTCAAACCCGTAATGTATGCTATAAACCTAAGCACAAAACACATTGTAGCTTGGCATTCACTTTATTTCCAGCCCCACTGCTGGAACAGGTCAGAGGGTGGTGCACTCAGCATGAAGGACTGCATGAATATGTGTTATCATTTAAAGGGACAGCCAGACCTGTTTTAAATGGATTCCTTGCAGAATAACTGTATTGGACATATTTGAGGGCTGAGACAGTCCATTTGACGTCAGAGATCACTTTTGTTAGCGTGAAAGCAAATTTTGAAACCATGAATCTGACTTTCTAAGTTCGCTTGAAAGGTGGTATAGGTTGCGCTTCATGTGGACCCTGAGAATAGCCTGAGAATTACACATATTATCCACGAGCATGTGTGTGTTGCTTCGGTTGCTTTCAGTTGATAAAAGTGGATCCCAGGTATGCAAGATCTGCACAGCATTAGAGATTTTCTCAACCCTCGCTGCATGCAGGCAGCACATGGTGGCAAAATAAATCAATCAAAATGAGTCCCGCTAGTCAGCACTGGTAGAGCCGCTGGAGGGGCCCTCCCTTCTCTGCATCTCTTTTCATCCTGCAGCCCCATGCTTCATTGACTCAAAGATTGAGTATTAAAAAAATATTTGCTAATTCTCACAGAAGCCCCTTCTGGCATTATGTTCTCTCTCTCTTTCCTAGGCAGGCCTGGGCATAGACAGCTGCACAAAATTTGTTTGGAATTTGTGTCTTGGAGGAAAAAATAAGAGAGGGAGGTGAAATCAAGAGACTTTTTACCCTTTGTCTGTCATGACAACCCCTGTCTTGTGAATGTATTGGATTAGATAGTGTGGATCCAAAGGGGCGAATTTAGTCTTTGTAGTCATTTAAACTGGATGATACAGTGTTTACAAAATATTGTTTGATCATGATATGTTTGACATTAAAAGAGGCTGAGGTAATATCAGGGTTCCAATGAACATGGAAAATCTGGAAATATCAGGAATTTTTTTAAATAATGGTAATTTTAATTATGATTATAAGCATTCTAGATCTGCTCTGCTCTAACATGTTTAATAAGATTAAAGAGTAAAACTTTCCCACAAGCCAGTATTATCACAGGAGTCCGTCCACTGAGGGTCATAGGTGACATAAGTATAATGGTTTAAATATTCATTTTAAAGATTTGACATGCAATTATCATTTCTAAAAATTCATATCTGATATTCATGAAAGATCATGAAAACCAGCTGTGCATGAGTGACAAGACATTGGTCCATTAGTTTTTATTTCTGTTGTGTCATGTTAGGTAGATCTGCCAACAGTGAGATCTCATATGTCCAAAATCTCTTTCAGTTAACATTATTTACTTTTATTGTCAGGCTCCAACTTACTGTACCAATTTCATTGCATTTGCATCATGACAATGCTGATAAAAATGAGGATTAACAGGATCAAATGATGAACATGATTGTGAGGTTTACAGATAAACAGAGAATATGTTTGCTTTATTGGTGTCAAGAAGTAACAGAAGATTAATGGCTTCATTGAAGCAATGATGCACTTTCATGGATTCACTGAAGGATTCCTCATTCTAAGCCTTTTGAATTACAGAACCAGTTCATAAGAATTATTTGTTCGTGAATTGGACAACACAGGTCGTGCTGTCTGAAATGTCAGCATGCATTGAGAAAACAAATTGTAACGAGGTTAGATGTTATGGGAAGAAGGAGGCGGGAACCAGCGAACATTTAAAGATTTTAATAACATGAAATAAAAGAAATACAAAACGAAAGTAAAAAAACAGCAGCCCCTCACGGACGACTGCTGTCACATATAATAAAACAAAACACAACATAAAATCAGGCCTGTTCCTCTCTCGATCTCCACTGTCGTCGCTCCTCCTTTTATGCTTCCGCTCCTCCGTGAGAAATACAAGACCGGTGCGTCGCGCAGGTGTCGCTCATCAGTAATCACGTCACCGGCCTCGTGCCGTCCTCCCACGGCCCTCGACCTCGTCCTGCTTGCAACATACATTCATTATGAATTGTTCAAATAAATGATTGAATATAGTACATGAGCAGCCATTGATTTTCTTTTCTTATTTCTTATTTTTTATTCTTCTTCTTATTATTATTTATTACGAAATCCTGTAGTGGCTAATATATTATATAGTGGAGGATCTGTAATGTATGTGTCACATATGTTTTGGTTTGGTTTTATTCTAGTTCCTGTTTCCTTTGTTCTCATTTTCCCGCTACTGGTTTGTTTCTATGGTTGTTAATTAGTTTCCCCACACCTGTTATGTTTCTACATTCATTACCCTGTTTGCATATATGCCCTGCATTCTCCTTGGTTCTTTGTCCTGTATCGTCTTAGGCTGCTTTTACACTTAGCATTACCGTGATCTGATCAAGCAGATTGGATCATAAGCCAATCAGGACACGGTGCATTTACACCTGTCCACATGAAGTGGCTTCTGTATCTGGATCAAAACTCTGCAGGACAGCGGCTCTCTAGGACAGAACTTGCCTACCCCTGAACTAAAGGTGTGAGAATAAACACGAAATACACGTGATCGTTGTCAGGTGGTGAATCTGGCCAATCGTGGAACAGCTGTGTCATCATCAGAGCTTATGCAGCTGCTCTTGAGAAGCTGCGCTGTCTGAGATCTCTGAATACTCTCGAATTGCTCTCGCGGTACTTTGATGGCATACGTCACAGTCACGTGGCGTCAGTGTTGTATCAAGTCGGACAAAATTTCAAATTATGACACAGCCTAATGAGACACAGGTGAATGTGATAATGGATGAGGAGTCCGGGCAATGAGTTATGGGAGATGTAGTTTGTGAGGGAATGACAATAGTCTGATGTGGAGTGCCCTCTGGTGGCTCTCAAGGGCACTCCAGCTGGTGACCGATACAGCCTTTGTGCAATATTTATACAGCCACCGCATGACAGAAATGTACAAAAAAATTAAATGCAGAGAGTCTGCTTCTCTTTAGGGTACTGCATTTTTGGGTAGAAATGTAGTGAACAGTGCTCAGTTTATACAGATTTCATTGATGTTTTGTGTGCCAGAAAGCTACAGGTGATTTAAGGTGGGGTGCTGTCAGAAGGTCCAGATGTATCAAAACAGGAACGCACACACATTGCTTCACAGTATGAAGACGACAGTGGGCGTGTGAAAGGACAGCTTGGATTAATATCTGTGTGTGTGTGCATGTGTGTGTGCGTGTGTGTGTGTGTGTGCACTCATGAACTCTGATTCCATTTCACTGGTTTTAATGAATCCCATTCACCGAATCATGCGATGCAGAATTGGCACAAGACTGAAGAGTGACTGCACTGCATCCAGTATTTACACGGGATAAAAGTAATTTATTTCAACTCTCTTACTACAAGTTGCTAAACACATCTGAATTTGTTTTAAGAAAGCGTTATTAAATGTTAGCATTTAATAAATTCGTCTAGTGAATTGGCCATGTCACTTTCTTTTAAAATAACATTTTACATAAAGTGTACAATGTAATTTAAATAATGAAAATGTGCATTTATATATATATATAGATATATATACTGTATATATATATATATATATATATATATATATATATATATATATATATATATATATATATCAATGTTGTGTTCAACAATGCTGCATTTATTTAAATTCAGTAAAAACAGTAATATTGTGAAATATAATTTTCATTTAAAATAAATGTTTTCTATTTTAATATATTGTACAACGTAATTTATTCATGTCATGTTTGGGTTGTTTGTTTAAAAAAGTTCTTACATATTGGAGCATCATGGAACACGATCTTTAACTTTAATCTTTAACATCATAAGGACTTATCCACAATGCAGCTTGTTCTGTCCTCATATATGGCTTGTGCCACAGTAGTACTGTTGTTGGGATGAGACTACCTTGTCACAGAAATAGCCCATGCAGCTTTAGGATATCTAAAGTACCATAATTATCAGTCAGATGTAACCCAGTCTGGCCAACAATCAGAAGCTAACTTTGATCTCTCTCTCTCTCTCTCTCTCTCTCTCTCTCTCTCTCTCACTCTCACTCTCTCTCTCTCTCTGTGTGTGTGTGTGTCTTCACAGACATCCGAGAGACAGCGTTCGTGTATGCCATCACAGCAGCGGGTGTGACGCATGCAGTGACCCAGGCTTGCAGCATGGGGGAGCTGCTGCAATGCGGCTGCGAGGCCACACGGAGTAGAGGGCCTCCCCCTCGTTTAGCCAGTATTGGCCCAACCGAAGGGGTCAAGTGGGAGTGGGGGGGCTGTGGGGATGACGTGGAGTTCGGCTATGAGAAGTCTAAGCAGTTCATGGACGCCAGACGGAGGAAGGGCAAGAGTGACATCCGCACACTGATAGACCTTCATAATAATGAGGCTGGGCGATTGGTACGTTATTTCATGTTTATCTTGTCACAAATAGTAGAATAAAAATGTGCCATAACTCTATCTGACCCACCCACCGCTAGCCTAGCTTAGCAGAAAGACTGGAGATAAACGGTAAAAGTCACATGAGACACATGAGACACAGACATCTTCTAACCGTATACATACTGGGAACTATATTCTCAGAAGGCAAAGCACTGCTTCTTCGGCAGAGTGACTTGCTCGCAGCACCTGAGAAGCCCTGTAGTGAGGAGCAGAGAGTTCGCTCAGAGTGTTGCGCTAATCACTCCGCCCAAGTAGCAGTGCTTCGCCTTAGAGAATATAGTTCCCAGTTTGTATACGGTTAGAAGATGGCTGTGTCTCATGTGACCTTGTTATTTGTACACGCTGTGACTATACAAATCACAACATGTAAATAGGAAAATGTTGGCGTTATTTTGTCATTTATTGTGAGCAGTATGCTAGCTTGAGCCGTTTACCTCCAGTCTTTGGTTTATATTTTTTATTCAGCAAGGATGCATTAAATCAAACGGAACAGTAAAGACATTTATAAGGTTTAAATATTTATAAAATAATATTGACAAAACAATGTGCACCTTTGACATTTTATAAGCTGTACATTTTTTATAAAATAATATTGACAAAACAATGTGCACTTTTAACTACATATTATCAAATAAACCAGTCAGTTACCTCTTGGGTCTCGGATTACACTGTGTTGTCTGTATTACAATGTAGATGCAGTAGCATTGTTGTGGCGGTATTGTATAATACTCCAGGAAACTTTTCAGACTTTGTACGTTATTCTGTACTATATCCATGTGCAAGAGCGATTAATGCAACAGAAATCAAGCGTAGAGTCAGTTCTGGCAGGTCACGTTAGTCAAGCTCGCATCAGATGACTCTCAGCTGATACACGTCTACCTATAGGAATACGACGCCCATAATAGCATTCATATATAAGCTCCTTCAGTATTATCAACAGCTATTGTGTTTCTCAGGAGCTAATTACCCTCCTCCATCCCCAGCTCCTCCACTCGTCCAGTCAGGATTTAGCATTCTGACTTCCCTTTGAATCAGACAAAATTCTCGATTTATGTTGTACATTAAAAATTTTAATTAATGATATCTGAAAAACATTTATGTTAGTTCTATTCTGTTTATTTCATGAAGTAGAAGCGGATTCAGTAGCGAGTGAAAAGACTGTTTATTGAAAAATAACAACAGTGGTGATAGAATTGGTCAGAATCCAAGGAAATGGCAGGTAACAGGGGCACAAGGTAACGCCGGGATGCAATGGGCAAAACCGATCCTCCGTGGGTCACCGCAGGAATGACTAGGCATCCAGGGACAGAACTCCAAACAGGAAACGAAGATAAGAAACCAGAGAACACGAACAGGACCAGGACTCGACCACAAGAGAAACCAAACGATCTGAGGATGGAATACACAGACATTAAATAGCTGAGCTGATGAGCCGCAGCTGGCGCTAATGAGCTGATCAACACAATCAGCAGACACACGCACAAGGACACACACACACAGGGAGAGAAAATGAGTCAATGAATCCATGAACTGTTACAAAACCCCTCCTCCCAGGAGAACTTACCTGTTGACTGTAATCATCAATAAGGGAGTGATCCAGAATCACTTCTCTCCTCTGGACCGTAACCTTCCCAGTCCACCAGGTACTGAAATCCGCATCCCCTCCGTCTCGAGTCCGGAATGCAGGTGGACTAATATTTGAATGAAAAACTGGCTTCAATTTGGAGACATGAAAGAAGGGATGAATTTTCCTGTACGCAGGAGGAAGTTTAAGGCGGACTGTCACCGGTCTAAGAATCTTGGTGACAGTGAATGGGCAGATGAACTTGGGAGCTAATTTGTTACAGATGGAGCGGAGAGGTATGTTCTTGGATGAAAGGCACACTTTTTGACCCACAATGTAGGCGGGAGACTTCGACCGGTGGCGATCGGCCTGAGTCTCACGCGCTCTTCTCCAATTGTGGCGGCACCTGTGGACGGAAGCGTGGGCCGAGGGGTCCACAACTTCGGATTCCAAACTGGGAAAAATAGGTGGCTGGTACCCTAAACTACACTCAAACGGAGAGAGGAACGTAGATGACACTGGTAATTAGTTATGTGCAGACTCAACCCGAGTTGCTGGCTCCAGGAGAAAGGATTCTGGGAAACCAAAAATTGCAAAACTCTGGGGATGAAACCCCGAAGACAGACTGACACTCGCCCCCAGTAAGCAACAAAATCCTCCACCATGTAAGCAAAATACATGGTCCACGACAGTAACAGCTGTCTCCTTGGCAGAAGGTAATTTGGGCAAGGGAATAAAGTGAGCCGCCTTCAAAAACTTGTCCACTACTGTCAAAACGACCGTATTGCCCTGGGAGGGCAGTAACAAAATCGAGCGCAATGTGGGACCAGGGTCTCGAAGGGACAGACAGCGGTTGGAGTAAGCCATCCAGGGTTCGATTGGAAGTCTTACCGCGAGCACAGATAGAACATGCCAAAACAAAACTCAGAATATCACGAGCCATGGAGGACCACTAGAATCGTTGCTTGACCAAAAAGCTGGTACGGTTTACTCCTGAGTGACATGCCACATTGGAGTAATGACCCCACCGAATAACGTCGGGCCGTGATTCTTCCGGCACAAATAAACGACCCGGTTGACACTCGGTTGACACTGTGAGTGTGGAGACAATGAGCCTCTCAGGTGTAATGCACTTGGGAGTGGACGGGTGTTCGGAACGGTCAAAAACACGAGACAAGGCATCGGGTTTGATGTTATTAGAACCCGGACAATAAGAAAGGGAGAACTCAAAATGATCGAAAAAAGTGCCTACCGAGCCTGCCTGGAGTTGAGTTGTTCAGCTGATCTGATATATTTGAGATTCTTATGGTCGGTCCAGACGATAAAAAGTACCCCCAAACCCTCTAACCAATGACTCCAACGCTAACTTGACAGCTCTCTGTTACCAATATCATAATTACGTTCAGCAGACGATAAACAATGAGAGAAAAACATGCAAGGATGCATTGTGTCATCCGTGGATGAGCGCTGGGAGAGAACTGCTCCTACCCCCACCTCTGACTCGTCGACCTCCACCACAAACTGACTTGAAGAATCAGGGGCTATCAGAATGGGAGTTGAAACACAGCGGCTCTTGAGGTTGTAAAATGCAGCTTCAGCTGCACCGGACCACCTGAATGTCATCTTGGTGGAGGTCAAGGCAGTCAGAGCAGTGGCTAGTTGGCTGAAGTTGCAAATGAAACGCCGGTAAAAATTGGCGAACCCTAGAAACCTCTGCAGGGCTTGGCGGGAATCTGGGGTTGGCCAATCCACCACAGCCTTAACCTTGTCGAGATCCATGCACACTCCCTCAGAGGAGATGATATACCCCAAAAATGAAACTGACTGTGCATGGAACATACATTTCTCCGCCTTGACAAAAAGCCCATTCTCGAGCAGCCTCTGGAGCACTCGCCTGACATGCTAAACATGTTCCTGGAGAGAAGAGGAAAATATCAATTTGTCATCCAGGTAGACATATATGAACTGATCTACCATATCTCTCAGCACATCATTAACGAGTGTCTGAAAAACCGCAGGGGAGTATGACAGACCGAAAGGCATGACAAGATATTCAAAATACCCCCTGGGGGTATTAAAAGCGGTTTTCCACTCATCCCCCTCCCCTATGCAAACCAAATGATATGCATTGCGCAAGTCCAGTTTTGTGAAGATGGATGCTCCCTGCAACCGCTCGAAGGCTGAAGACATCAACGGCAAAGGATAGGTATTCTGTACGTAATATTGTTCAGCCCGGATGAACCCGGCTGCTAGAGAATCAGAAATGTATTTCTCCATGGCCTCCCTCTCTGAAGCAGAAAGTGAGTATAACTTGCCCTTAGGCAGAGACGTACCTGGCAGTAGATCTATAGCACAGTCATCGGGACTTACTGAACACTTCCTTCAGGTCAAGGTACTCCTCAGGCACGTTAGACAGATTCACTGGCTCATCCTGTAACAAAGAACAAGACATAGACGAACAGGCAGACACAATATAAGAGGCATAACACTGATCGATCCAGGCCGAGATGGAACCATGGCCCCAGTCAATCCTGGGGTTGTACTGAATCAACCAGGGGTGGCCCAGAACTATGGAGGCTGATGGAGATTCAGTGAGCAGGAATGGCAACTCCTCCGTGTGATTCGCAGACATGACAAGGGTGATCAGACCCTTGTGAATCGGTGGTGATCGGTGATCAGTGGTGAAAGTAATGGCAGGAAGTTATTGTCCGTTAAGTGCATTGACAGAGATCGGGTGGGTGAGTGGAATTATGGGAATCCGATGTGTTGTGCCAGGGTGTAGTCCATAAAATTACCTTCTGCTCCTGAATCCAGAAGAGCCTGACAACGATGAACTCCGTTTGCCCATTGCAGTCTTACCGGGAGGAGAGTAATCGGCTAGTCTGGTAGTCTGCCCGACAGTAACCTCAGTCCTACTGCCGGGCTTAGTCTTTTACTGGGCAGTTCACCAGAAAGTGTCCAGTTCCGCCACAGTAAAGGCAAAGTCCTTTTGCCCTCCGTCGTTCTCTCTCCTCCTGATGAGATGAGTTCATGATCGAACGTGGGGCTGACCGCATTGCTGATTCTGGCAGTAGAATACTCTGAGGGTTGGGGACCTAGAGTCCGACGTACACGTTGGTCCCGACGTTGTAGTAGCGCGTCCACGCGTAAAGCCAACTCAATCAGTCCGTCGACACTTGCTGAATGTGCCAACGTGAAGATCTCCTTCTGAATGTGGTCAGCCAACCCATGCAGGAACATGTTCCACTGCGCCTCCGCGTTCCATTTGCACTCGGCCGCCAATGTCCGTAACTCAATGGAATAGTCGGAGACGGGTCTGTTGTCCTGACGAACGTCAGCGATCACGCAGGCCACCTCACGACCTGCCACCGCGCGATCAAAGACCCGCCTCATCTCCTCAGAGACTGATTGGAACAAGGAGCAGCAAGGATGTTGGTTCTCCCAAACCGCCGTTCCCCATTGAGCCACGCGCCCCAACTTGAATGTCATGACCAAAGCCACCTTAGACTGTTCAGTGGAAAACATCAGTGGCTGGAGAGAAAAGAAAAAAGAACATTTAGTTAAAAATGCTCTGTAGTATTTGGGCTCACCTGTGTAGACTTCAGGTGTGGGTAGGTGTGGCTTATGCTGACGGCCAGTATTCGTAGGAGCAGGGCTGGCATAGTGGGAGCTCTAAATTGTCGGAGTTGGTTGGTGAGCTCGGACACCTGCGCTACCAAGGCCTGTACCGCGTGACCCGTAGCCATCATCTGCTCCTCCTGACAATCCACGCATGAATTACTGCGGGATAGGAATTCCTGCAGATCAACTTCTCTCGCTGAATCCATGACAGTGGTCAGATCGTTCTGTCAGGAAGTAGAAGCAGATTCAGTAGCGAGTGAAAAGACTTAAAATAACAACAGTGGTGATAGAATGGGTCAGAATCTGAGGAAATGGCAGGTTACAGAGGCACAAAACAGCGCAGGGATGCAATGGGCAAAACCGATCCTCCGTGGGTCACCGCAGGAATGACCAGAAAACCAGGGTCAGAACTCCAAACAGGAAACGAAGATGAGAAACCAGAGAACACAAACAGGACCAGGTCTCGACCACAAGAGAAACCAAACGATCTGAGGACGGAATATACAGACATTAAATACTGAGCTGACGAGCCGCAGCTGGCGTAAATGAGCTGATCAGCACAATCAGCAGACACACACACAAGGACACACACACACACATGGAGAGAGAATGAGTCAATACATCCATGAACTGTGACAGTTTACCCTAAGGGGGTTATTGCTGCTCTCCCTGCTTTTAGCCATGCTAGGCTGCATGGATGCGCAGGGAGTTCTTGCCCCTAACAGAATCATACCGCCAATCCAAACTGTATGCTAAGTGTCAATCGTATTTGATGATAGTGGTCCTGACAGAAACTCATTTTATATATATATATTTTTAATATAGAGTTCGTAGTTCACAACCTTTGTTAATACATATCAACAATAAACAAAATTAGGAATTGTGATGACTAGCCAGATAGCTTTTAGAGTATTTACTTACATGTTATGCACAGTGTTTTGTACAGCAGCCTCAGTTAGTACATGTCACCCTCATGCAGGTTTGGCGTAGATGTGTTTTTTTTTATTTTTTTATGTTCTTGGTACGATATCACTGTAGATAGATTTTTTGCATTGATGCATAGATGATACAAGCACAGTCGTGTGCTGTTTTGCCTGTACAACCCTTCAGAGATAGTCAAGCTCAAATGAGCAGATGGTGCACTTCAAAAGCCCAAGCATGGAAGAGCTCGGAAATGTTATGGAAATATACTTGGCAGAAGCTAAAGAAAACAGTTGAGACTAGTTTCCCCAAATTACCACTCTCTCTGTTCCTTATTGTCTAGGTCAATTTAATATATAAAGGAGTGTCATCATTTTTTTTAAACTAGGGCTTTTAAAATGACAACATTATATGTAAATTAAATTAAACAAGTAAATATTATTATGAGTTGACACATCCAGTTCCTTTAAGAGTAGAAAATAGTCAATAATATTAATTTAATATGAATGATTTAATATGAAAGTAATATGTGCAATACGACACTGAGCAGAGGTGATATTCAGCTGTGTACTTTTCTCATCTCATTCACAACACGAACAGCATAAAAATGCATAGAAAATGCAAACACAGAAATGCAAATGTGCAGTAATTCAATAATAAACTTTAATGTCTTATGGACATCATATGTGTAAAGATATTACACTATATTTTCCATAAAGAATGTTTTCTCCATTTATTGAGAATGTCTCAGGTTACGACTGTAACCCTGGATCCCTGAGAAGGGAACGAGATGCTGCGTCATTGTCATTGACGCTTTGGGAACGCCTCTGCTAGAATTTGTCTGAAACACATGTGTGAAATCAGTCCAATGGCATGACGGAATGTCACAGGTGGGTGACGTCAGGACCAGGAAGCTATTAAGCGTACTAAAAATTGTCTGTTACTAATAGGCAAAACAAGTTGATCACAGGTATGCAGGGAGACGCAGCGTCTCCTTCCCATCTCAGGGAACCATGGTTACAGTCAAAACACGAGACAATCCATTTAGAGGGAACTCGCGCTGCATCATCGTCATTGAAGCTTTTAGGAGCGAAAATGCCCAAATCACCAGACTTACAAGTGCCTGTTTGTGTGAATCACTGCAAGCACACTAAGACGAAATCCCCTGTGAACCAGGTGTAGCTCCCAGGTTCAGATTGTAGAATCTCACAAATTTGAGCATCGAGGACCACCCTGCCGCATCACAAACATCTTGAACTGAACTTCCTGATTATAAGGCCTTATAGGCTCCCATACTCATTGAGTGCGCTCTGACAGCCAAAGGTGAGTGCTGTCAAGAGTTCTCATGAGTGATAGCCTTGACTATCCACTTGCTCAGAGTCTGTTTGGTTGCTGGCACTTTCTTGGGGCGAACCAAGGCACACAAACAATTGACCTGATTTTTTCCACAGTGCTCTCCCTGGACACACTGAGTTAAGCTTCTAAAAGGAGGAGGCCTGCAAAATAATAGGCCATGGCACATTAGTAGGTACCTTGGGCAAATAAGCCAGTCTAGGTTACAAGAATGCCTTGACAATCCACGGTGCAAATTTGAGGCACATAGGGGACACTGACAGGGCCTGGAGGTCTCTCACTCTTTTAAGAGACGTAATAGCCATAAGGAATACCGTCTTAGAGGTCAGAAACTTCAATGGAACGGTTTCAATAGGCTCAAAGGGAGCCATAGACAAGCCTTCTAACACCACAGCCATGTCCCTAGCCAGAATTCTAATGTGGCTTGCCCACAGCCTTAGTGAACCATGGAGGAAGCGTGTTACTAATGGGTCTCTCCCTAACGACTCACCACCCAAAGGTGCGTAGTAAGCAGCTATGGCCTTCAGAGTGGAGGGAGATAACCCTGCAGAGAAGCGCTCTTGCAGAAACTCCAGCACTGTACCAAGCGGGCAGTTAACCCGCTGGGGTCGAAAAATGCGCACCAGCGCTTTGGTGTTTTTTTTCCACATAGCAGCAAAATATAGACTTAAAAAACTCTTTTTAAAAAGTAAAAAAATAATTTTTAGAGTTCATTTTTTTGTCATACAGAAACGAGTAATACATCATTCGAATATGTAAACTTTTATTTGTGTACACTCACAATAACAACAAAACTTTGTGCTTTGTGCAGCATGAAGTGAACACACTCCACTTCAGAGCATACAGCTTCCTTATGGAGAGACCTGACTCTATGAGTCTGGCCCCCTCAGAGGCAAAACCAACAGTTTCCATAACTCTGGGCGGGGGTAAAAGATGAAGTCTTTTTGGGTTCCTCCTCGGGTAAAACCCCTTGGACTTGAGCCACCACTGTAAGGGTCTCATGTAGAGCAGGCCAAAAGGAATCACGTTGGATGCAGCTGCCATCAGACCCAACAGTCTCTGAAACTGTCTGACAGTAAGTGACTGGCCTAGCTTTATCTTGTTTACAGCTGTGAGAATCTAATCGATTTGAGCAGGAGACAGATGTGCATGCATCATCATCCCACACCAAACCTAGAAAAGTCTCAGATAACAACATCTTCCTGTGTTGGCCACCGTAGCTTCTCTATGTGCTTGTTGGTTGTAATTTGCAACCTCACCGCTAGATGCCGCTAAAATTTACACACTGCCCCATTAACATATTTAACTTAATAATGATTAAATATTTCATTGAATGACACACCTACACTACTGTTCAAATATTTGATCAGTGAGATTTTTTTAATATAAATGAATGCTTTTGTTTAGCAAGGATGCATTAAATTGATTCAAATTGACAGGAAAGATATTTATAATGTTACAAAAGATTTTTGTTTAAAAAATATAAACTTGTTTTAAAAAGAAATTTCTTTTAAAATATAGACTTTACAGCAGTTATTTTAAATTGTATTACTATTTCACAATTTTACTGTTTTTACCATATTATTGATCAAATAAATGCAGCCTTGGTGAACATAAGATACTTCTGTCAAAAACATTAAAAGGTCTAACCCCAAACTTTTGAACGGTAGTGTATTTACATTTTCTGACTGTTATATTTTTTCATGGTATAGTGTGCAGAAAAAAGCATTAAGTGTGAGTGTGTCTTTTACACCTTTTAGCCAGTGCAAAGGGAGTTAAAAAATAATAATAATTGGAAAGCAACCATTATGTTGCAATTACTGTACATTTGATGCCTCTAGTGGAATCTGTAATGTCTACATTGTAGCTACTTTTGTAATACTGTACAATGGAAATATGTGGCGTTTGTGTGCACTAGATCTTTTTGAATATCTCTTGAGATGTATGCAACTACTCTTTTCTCAGTTTACCATTTTATAGTTTACAATACACTATTATTCAGTAGTCTAAATAAGTCAGATTTGTGATTTCCTTCAAGCAATCATCAGTCGACCAGTGGCCAAACCCTCATATTAGTTATTCACTAGTATCCTTCATCTTCCAGGGGTCACTGCCTCACAGCCTCAGGTCCTGTTAGTAAGGGGTCAGTCACAGGTAAATAGGCATTAAAGAGCAAGGTGGGGGCATATAGACATGTTTGGCAGATCGTGATATTCTTCTACAGTACGTTGTTTTGTTTTTTTGTAAATGCCTTGTTTGGAATTAAAGTGAGAAAAATGTTAATGCTGCATTTATCAGATGTTTATTTCAACAGGTATAGAACTGTATGAATTTGTTTTAAAGCTCTCGGATTGGCTTTCGGGTGGCTGGAGGCTACAGAGGGAGGGGAGAGATGAGGGTAAATTCCTTCTAAATAGCTTCTCCTTTTATCTCACTGAACTATCTTTGTGTCTTGAACTGCAGGCGGTGAAGAATTATATGAGAACTGAATGTAAATGTCACGGGCTGTCTGGCTCTTGCACTCTGAGGACCTGCTGGAAGAAAATGCCTCACTTCCGCGAAGTGGGCGATCGGCTGCTCGAGCGCTTCAACGGGGCATCCAAAGTGATGGGTGGGAATGACGGTAAGACTCTCATCCCAGTGGGGCAGAACATCAAACCTCCAGACAAGCAAGATCTCATCTACTCAGCCGAGTCACCGGACTTCTGCCTGCCCAATCGGAAGACAGGTTCCTTGGGCACACGCGGGCGAATGTGCAACAGCACAGCGCTGGACGTGAGTGGATGTGACCTTCTGTGCTGCGAGCGGGGTTACCGGGATGAGACGGTGGTCCTGGAGGAAAACTGTCTCTGCCGTTTCCACTGGTGCTGCGTGGTCCAGTGTAAAAAATGCTCGGTCAGGAAGGAACTGAGTTTGTGTCACTAACCGAGAACCCTTGTTGTTGGGATTGGGTAGAGCGATTCTGACCAAGGAAGTGGTGCCAGTGTCAGAACAAAAGAATCTAGAACATTCCAGATTCATGCTTACACATTTCAAACCTTCAGGCTTTGGAAAAGCCTAGAGGAGTGTCTGACTTGTGATTCACCCCTCAGAGAACCCAGGACGCTATAGTCTGAATGATCACTCAAGACTCAAGGGGTTGTTTAGCTGTGAAGTCAAGACATTCTGAAATTCTTATCAGCAGATTGAGAAGGCTTTTGTGCATTTTTTTGTTAGATCAGCCCTATATATTTTATGAGTTTAGACTGGAAGCACATCCACATTAACAACGCAGCCACTGTGTAATGGCTGTTCATGCTCTGAAGTGACAGAACATCAAGAAAGTGATATTTGGCATATCGCTGGATATGAAACAAAGACTGTTATTTATAAGCATTTTATATCATGACTACTTATTGTGACTAATGCCCTGTTATTCTCCTTCAAAAGCACTTTGAGAACTTTTAACAGAAAGGGTAACAGGTCATTTTACTCTTAAACTCAAAGGTAAAAAGCAAATGCAAGAGATGCAACATGTAAAAAAAACTATTATGTTTGTGAGATATTTAATCTGTGGGGCTTTTAATGCACTTTTACTGATACTGATTACTATTTTTCATTGGTTTGCTCCTTAGTGAAATGCATTTTCAGTGGTTTGTTTCAGTTTTGGTTGTTTGTTAAGAGTTCTTGTGTAAGAGTTCTATGCTAACACTGCTCAATAGACTCAAAACCAATTGCAACTGATCATTAACGACAATGATCAAAGGAATGCATGATAAATTGTCATGTTTTATCACTTTGTTTTATTTCCAATGGATCTCTCATTGGAGGGTTAACAGTGTATTGGTTTCCATGGACCTCATATAGGTCATAAAAACATAATTTCAGCACCATGTTAAATAAATTAAGTGTCACCCAAATGCATGATGTTTCAAATAGAATAGTTCTGCAGTCTGTACAGTAAATTAAATCAGAAAACAGAAATGTCAAGAAATGGACATAAAGAATGCAGAGCTTCACAAGCTACTTAAGAGGTCAGCCATGAGACTTTCATCAAGTGTTAATCTCAAGCATCCCTTCCTTTGTTTGGAATGTATTGCATTTTTCGAAAATACCATCGCAAGGTATCATCTGGAGCGAGCCACAGACCATAGAGAAATACCGTTTTCACATGCATTTGTATTAGGAGCATACATATAATAGACTTGAGACTGAAAAGTGACTACAGTGCCACAAAATATAACATAAGATTCATCTGTATTTATGTGTAGACTCTTCTAAATTTGTAGTTCCTCTCTATGCAACCTCTTATCTAAGAAATCTGGTGGAAAGATGTGCATGATAATCGACTGCTCTTCAAAACAACTGTTTATAAGGGGATCTTGCAATAATTCATACCAGAATTGTATATTTAGCAATGCATTTGAAAGGAAACTCATTCAGATTTGAAAAACAAGAAGATTCGAGGTGGAAATCCTACTTATAGCTGCTCATCACTGAATAAAATAGACATTTTTTTTTACAGTTATTCTGTCATATATTTATGTGTGTTCTTAGTCATAAATTAGTGGTGTTTTCTAAGTATTATTAATCTGGGAAAAACAATCAATTATTGAAATAGGCATTTAATTGACAAAGTGAGACTACACTTAGTAGAAAATGTACAAATAAAGAGTCTACTGTTATATTCTAACATATTCAAACTGATGGACAAGATCTGTCGAAAATCCATTTCCAAAGGTTTGTCAATAGATTCACTTTGCCTCCCATTTCTCCTCAGTGATAATTTGGTTGAATGTTGTAACTCTCACATGATGTTTTGACTAGGAGATATGATCCCATTTCAGCCTGAGATATTTATATAGACAGCATAATGAAGCTTATGTCACACTTTCCTTTCATTGACGTTAAACATATTGTACAAATGTTGTTGTAACTGGCTCACTTCACACAGGGTCAAGGCTCAATGCTTCCCACCTCACTCTCTTGCTACGGCAATTCAGAGATTTCAGTTTCAAGTGCACCGCTTTGCCACTCAGCAGAAGAAAGGTGTTGTTTTGAGTTATTTACGCAGTTGGAAAAGACTCCCTTTGTATTAGTATAAGTCCTGCAAGTCCACACAAGTTCATATTTTCCAGGAATTTGGGCTGCGTATAGCCAACAGTGTTGAAGATAGAGGGGAAGATGGAGACCGGGAATGTGCCAGGAGCATTGGTGAGGGAATGAGAGACAGAGATAGACACACACAACGATAGACAGCCCAGAGCAGGACAACAGCAGAGTCATGCCACAGCCAATAGATTTATAGAAGCGGAGGTATTAACATGGCTGTGGTGTTTTAATCACACACACATTCACAGAGGCTGTGGAATGTGTAGAATGAGACGATCGTTCTGTCTTTGCCTGTTGATAGTAAAACACACAGGACACTAATGAAGGCCTGCCACTGTGGGTGGATACACGGCATAATTGGATACACTCTTATTTCCTCCAATCACCTAGACAATGAGGTTCAAAGACGCAGATGAGAGACAGTGAACTCCAGTTGCAAGACTACAGGTGCTAATCATCATTTTAGCTGTTGAATAATAAATGTAAGTTTTAACATTTTGCAGTAATGGAGATTTTGCTGGAGGATTTATATCAGTATATAGCAAAAGTGTATTCCCTCCTTATGAATGCACAGACAGAAATAATTCATGTCAGTGTGTACACAGGTGCATGTGTGTAGGAGAATAAAACAGTAAAGTGTATATACCACCATGCGCCCCCCTTGTTCTGACAACATAGAGATACTTGCTTTAGGAAGATATACTCATAAAAGTCGTGCTGTGAATAAAGGCTCTGAAACCTTGCAGGAGATTTTATCAGGAGGTAGTCAGTCTAATTACAACTTAGGATCTGTCAGACTCTATTCTCTGAGTCTGGGAGATGCATGATGGGATGGAAGAGTACAAAATTTAGCCTGTTCTTACGGTTCTGTATGTTCCTGGCATGTTAGCTCCTTGTTGACAGCAATTTTTTTACAGTAGTTGTTAAATTTATTACAGTAAGCAGTTCAGGTCTAGAGCATTAAAGTAATATTTACACATTAACTGCCAATGATACGATGCTGATGAATGGCAAGAATAGCAAAATTTAATTTGTGGTGGTTGTTTTTTATGATATTAGCTGATGTTATTGTGTTTTGCATTGTGTCTTAATGTTAAGACACACATTTCTCATCTTTGTATGCTTGTATCACAGCATCACCACAAAAATATAGAAAACACCAGCTAAAATTTACTGGGCCCAGGACAAATTTTCTCATCGATGGGCCTCCATCATCACAGGATCCAGGACAATGTTCCTCATTGTTCCTCTTGATGGCAGCCTTGCCTTCTGATTGTTTATAATAACATATTTCATTATCTTTTGTTCTATAACATGGCCACACAGTGTAAATTTAATTAGTTACTACAAAACAATAAGTAAACTTTATTTTCTGCTTTTATCTTTCTGTAACTGTGTTACCACCGTTGCACTGGCTCAGAAAATATTAGAACAATCTAAATCAGTCCAATTATCACAACCAAAGGGACCATCCCAACTAACAAAACAGTTTCTAAGAACGTTTTGCTAATGTTCCTATTACGTTATGAAAATGTTATTTCTGAATGTTCTCTGAACGCTCAACAAATCAAGCTTTTTTAAATGTTTTTTAAACTTCACTTTTATGGTTTCTGAACATTCTGAAACTAGTGATATTTAAAAAACGTTAGACGAATGTCCAACTAAAACATTTCAGAATAAAAATGTTTGATGAACGATGTATAAATAGCGTTTTTGTGATAGTGTAAAGGAGGCTTTGCAGTTAAACCTCACTCCCCTAATCTCAAGAGGCGCTCTAGCGGCTCACACTAGACTGTGGTGTTTAGCCTCCTTGTTGGAGCGCCCGCCTCCCACGCTGGAGACCTGTGTTCGAGGCCCTCACACTACATAGGCAAGAAGGACCTGAGGGGTTGCACTAACATTTTTAGAACATTATTAGAAAACTCTGAACGTTCTATTTGAGTATAGAATGACCTAATTCTTTTTTTAGTTAAATTCCGAATATATTTTATTGTAAGAATTACTGATCAATGTCAAAATCCAGGAGATTTTTACGGGGTAAGTAAGTTCACGTATTCAAGGAGGGTTGAAAGCCTCATATCTCCTAATGGCAGCGACTCTGCTCGCTAAATAACACAATTACCTGGACCATTTCTTTTTGTGGATAAATGGAGTTTAGTGCTCTCACTGGGTTGTTAACCTCTCATGTCAGGATTTTAAGTGCTGATAATATCTCCAGAAGAAAGCTTACTCATAGTTACCATTTTGTTTCTTTTTGGACGGACTAAAACGTAAATAGACCCAGCGAGCAAGTCTGTGTCAATAAGCACTGTTGTGTGCGTATTCTCTGCACTGGAATCGCCAGATGGATATTGAGTCCCTGTCCTCAGTCAGATCAGGCTTGCTGTTTTCAAAATGGGCCTGCAATGAAGTGTTTATGGATTTGTGGTTTGCAGGCAGGTCTCTCAAATGAATGATGCCATCCCCTGCACACACGCCACTTAACACAAGATGGAGCTATTTGTCTCATTTCATGGCTGCATGCTTTACAGGAAACTCTTACAATACTTTTGAGCCTTTGAAATACACAGATGACAGACGATACAGATCAGTAGCTGCGAGATAAGGACACCCAAGTTAAAGACAACTGTGAGTAGATTGAGTAGGACAACGGTATGAGAAGCTGCATGAAATACCCCTTGTGAAAAATATATAGCTATTCTTTAGTATAGGCTACTGATAAAGTATTAGTATTTGAGTACTTATAACGAAAGCTGTATACTTTAAAAGAATTTAATCAAGTACGAATTGAATGTGATGTGGGGTTTTTTTCAGACAGTAAATTCCATGTTATTTTCAATAAAATATGTCACAGTGAATTTCATGTTATTTTTAATAAAATATGTCATAGTTTAAGTTTATATTGCATGCAATTACTTTAGAGTGCTTTTTTGATCCACCCAAGTAGGACTTGCTGTGTATTTCACAATTACTTCTGTAGTCTTTGAAGTATGATTAAAGTGTATGTCAAATCATTTATGGTAACTAAAACTACTTGTATGTTTTAAATATACTTGTAATTACACATTTGTCAGAATCAGAAAGAGATTTATTGGTGTGTTTGCATTAATATCTTGGTAACGATGATAAAGTTGCAATTTAGGACATTTTAAATATTAACTTTAAATAGCAAAAAACACTAGTTACAAAATCATTGCCTACTAAAAAATTATAATCAAGTACTTTACACATGGTTTAGCATTTTAGTCAGCACATCAAAATAAATTTACTTCTTTAAAGCATGACAAAATATTATTAAAACATAATGATTTAAAATGTAATTTAAAGTAAAACTTTTGCATTATTACAAAGTGTACTTAGCTGTAAGTGTTAAAGGGATAGTTCACCCAAACATTTTGTCATCATTTATTTGCCCTCAATGCCTGTATAAATTTCTTTCTCCTGAACACAAAAGAAGATATTTTGAAGAATATGGGTAACCAAACATTTGTTGGGCCCCATTGACTTCCATATGGACAAAAAAAAAGTCAATGGGTCCATCAACTGTTTGGTTACTGACGTTCTTCAAAATATCTTAATTTTTCTTAAACTATTTTAAGAAACATTGTCATTAAAATGCACCGTCTTTAAGTACACTTAAGTGACCTTTTATTTAAATAATATTATATTATCTGCAAGTCTTTTTTTTTATTTTATATAGCCTATACTTTTAAGATTTTAAGTAATTAAGCACATTTCTTTTTCAGGGACTAACGTTGATGTGTTCTGTAATGTGATATGCTATACCCAAAAAGTGTTTTAAAGAAGATTTTGTAATACATACTATAATTTGTGCATGCAGTTTCTATCACCTATTAATTCATTTTAAACTACTTGAGAGACTACTGTAAAAAGTGGTGATCTTAAAAAGTCTGCCTGATCTAACCCCATAAATTGTTGTAACTTATGCATTTAGATTGATTTGATTTAGTGTTACATAATTGATTCATTTAAATCTAGTATAATTTTATGTGTATATGTGTATATGTGTGTATATGTGTACTTTTTTATATGTGTACAAGGTTTAATTGATTTAACAAAAAATATGAAAAACTTATAACATGCAGAAAACTATGCATCAACTACTCATGCAAAACACAACACAAGTCTTAAGAGCACAGTTTTTACAGAGTAATCACACAGATGCAGGTTGTGGCTGAACAATAATCATGATAAAGAAAATGTGTTTTCCAATCAGTGCAGTACATGCTATGAATGAGACCATAAAGTACAGACAGAATGCAGTTGTTGGTAGCGCAGCAGCAGCACCTGTCAGACAGTCGTATGGGGTTAGTATGAGGGTTAAGAGCTTGGCTGAAGTGCAAGATACTCTTCTTCTGAAAGCCGGTGGTCTTTGCGGATAGGGATTTGTGGTACATTCCAAGAGAAAAGCTGGAAGAACAGATGTGAAGCGGGATAAAAGGGATCATATATTATTTTGGTGTCCCTTAGTGCGTTTTTTTCTATTGTAGAGGGAATCTGCTTCCTGAGTTGTCTTCTCTTTTCAGACAGTTATAGATAATGTCAGGGCGCTTTGGGTGATGTCTGTAAAGTTGGAGACCAGAAGCTGCTGTTTAATTCGTCCAATGAGCTCCTCATTTGTCTGAGAACGCACAGTTAGTGCTGGACTTTTCTGTTGTTTGATGCAGAACCTTTCAAGTCCTCTCAGACAGATTTAGTATGTTTGAGTGCAGAGCATCGTGGGAGGTTTACTCATAGAATCTTGATGTAGACATCCTGCAAGGTCAAAAACATTCACCGTGTCCAGCTGTTCATAGCAAATGACCTCTGAATAACTCTTGCTAGTGTTATCTTCACCATCATCTTAATGACCACAATTCACAGGTGAAACGTCTCCCTCAGCTTCATATTGTACGCACTCTGTCTGTCTTTGTCATCCTCTCTCTCTCTCTCTCTCTCTCTCACGAATGAATAACAGAAGCACAGATCTATGCAGAATCAGGGCCATGTGCCTCAGCGTACGAGGAAATCCCCTGTGACTACCCCACACCACAAACTTTGTTCACGTCTGAATAACGTATGTATATGGAGTGGGGTTCAAAAAGTCTGAGACCACATTGAAAATACTTGATTTAAAATTTAATTAAAACCAGGTTTTAGGAATGTTGAACATAAAATATAAAACAATTTAAATATATATATATATATATCATTATTTCTCATTTTTTAATGAGAATATATATGGATAAAAGTATTGAGACACCTGACCGTTACACCAGGTCAGGCACAGATGTAAGACACATATGTTGGACAATAAGGCCTTCGTGGTTCGTAATCTCCATTCTAGTTCATCCCAAATGTGTTTGATGGGGTTGGGGCTCTGTACGGGACAGTCAAGTACTTCCACACCAAACTCATCCAACCATGTCTTTATGGATCTTGCACTGTTGCACAGCACAGTCATGCTGGAATAGAAAAGGGCCTTCCCCAAACTGTTCCTACAATTTTGGAAAAATAGCATTGTTTAAAATGTCTTGCTATGGTATGCTGAAGCACGATTTCCCTTTACTCAAAGTAAGGGGCCTAGCACAACCCCTGAAAAACAGCCCCACACCGTTATTCCTCCTACCAAACTTTACAGTTGGCACAATGCAGTCAGATATAACGTTCTCCTGGCACCCGCCAAAATAGGGATGTTTTTTTTTTTTATGTGGTCGGTTCAACATCAATTCTCAGAAGCCACGAATCAAAATTTTTCAGTATGAATTGACGTTAATTTTATTACAGGTCTTGTCTACTATGTCATCCTCTTATTTACCAGGTTATTAGGTTAGCCTTTCAGAGTGAAAGACGTTCCGGACAGTTGAAGGAACTGTCAGGGTCCCGATCGGGCCAGTGCTGCATGGTCACAAATGTTCATAATTTGCACATGTTTTCAAGTCGTGCCAATTTAAGCATTCAAGCGAAAGACAACTCCTGCCCACTGTGTGAGAAGTTTTGTGTGCACACTCACCCAAAGCGCACACAGCTGAAAGGAAAATGAATTCTCTTTCACATCTCCCTGCGCTTAAACTGACAAATTCACACAAATGTATTTCAAAATACCCGCCTTTGTGAGTCTCCAAGTTAACAGTTATGGCTTAAGTAAACAGTAGAGAAAGAACGGGTATGTCATACTGGATCCATGCATTGGTCTAAAAGTGACAGCAGCCTAATATTCCAACGCATTCTCATCCTAGGGCTTCATACAGGTGGCGCTTTTGACATTTCGTCTAAATCCGACGCACATGGCACCCTTTAGCATCAATATAACACGCACTGTTATGGGTAGGTTTAGGTCTGGGGTAGGGTTAGGGCGTCGGATTTAGACGAAATGTCAAAAGTGTCACCTGTATGATGCCTTGGGATGAGAACGGGCTGAATATTCCTGCTGCACACGGTGTTCTTAATGTTAATCAAACTAAAAAAAAAAAATAATAATAAAAAAACACTACCTGCTGCAGTGTTATCTTAAATTTGATTGCTCCATAACATTTTTGTACCTGAGAACCACTGTTACACCTACCTGGAAAACCTTAAAAGCATTGATTATTTCATTTGTATCTTTTTTTTTCTTTTCTTTTCTTTTTTCTTTTTCTTATCTTCTATTCTAATATTTGTCTAATTGCCCTTAGTTTAATTATTTGTTCTTTGTTATTGACATTTTACTTGTTTTTAATAATCTTTGAAATTAGTAGTTTTAGCTGTGGTATCGAAATTTAAATCGAGAATTGTTGAATTTCACTGGTATCAAAAATTGTGGGTGTCATAACCTTATATTTATTACAATACAATGATACATGGGTCATATGATAACTGTTTTATTAATTTATTACTTTGTATTGGGGTCAGTGAAAATGGAATCATTGAATTCAGTGAATTTTAATCGAAAATCGAGAATCGAATCGAATTGAAATCTTGTGAATCAGAATCGGGACATCTGAATTGATACCCAGCCCTACACCAAACCCATATATCATACTGCCAAACAGAGAACCGTGATTTGTCACTCCACAGAACACTTTTGCACTGCTCAAGAGTCCAGACGCGGTATGCTTTACACCAGTCCATATGACGCTTGGCAATGGCATTACCTGGCGATGTGAGGCTTGTATGCAGCTGCTTGGCCATGGAAACCCATTCCATGAAGCTCCCGCCTCACAGTTTTTGTGCTGATATTAATGCCAGTGGAAGTTTGGAGCTTTTGAGCTATGGAGTCAGTAGAGCGTTGGCGACTTTCACGCACCATGCTCCTCAGCACCTTGTGGTGACCCCATTCTGTGAATTTGCATGGTCTTATGCTTTGTGGCTAAGTTGGTGTTGTTCCTAAATGCTTCCAATAATACCAGTTAACACCCATTTTTTTTCACACATGTTTGTAAATGCAGACTGAATGGCCAGGTGCTTGGTTTTATACACTGTGTCAATGTATCAATGTATAAAATTAATATGTAATATCTTCTCTTTTTTGTGACTTTTTTGAACATGAACAACATCAGTCAGAAAAAAAAAAACTGACTGATGTAACATCTTACCACAACTTAAACAACCAGCCCCCGAAAAAAATAAAAAAAAAATAAAATGTATAATAATAATAATAATAATAAATAAATAAATTTAAAAAAAAATATATATATATATATATAAATTCAATTAAATAAATACAAATAATTAAATTGCACAATGTCGAATAAAATTTATAAAACAGCACAGATAAAAGGGAAAATGACATAAATACATAAAGGGTTGGGTACATTTTTAAAAAAATTGTTTAGACTACAGAAATAGCAGGTTACAATGACAGAGATATATGACATATTTGAGTTTTTTCCTCTTTTATACTTCACTCTCAGTCAGGGAGAGAAAGGGACCACAAGTTTTCATAAACACATCACATAGTCCTGAGGCTCCAGACATTACATATTCATCAATATGTAATATCTAAAATGAATATATATATACAAGAATGGTAGTTGTTCTACTAAATTGTGGCACACTGCCACCCATCCGAGACTATTTCTAAGATGTTCTTATCTCTAATACATTCTCCTGCTTCACATACCTTTTCAGTCATATCATCTGCTGCATTAACCCAAACATTTTCACGGTACTAAGAAAAGCAAGCAAACGGGTGTAATTCTGCTCAATTAGTGATAGCGAGCAGTAACTCAAGCGGTAAAGAAAACAAGCAATGCTCTGCTGTTTTTCAATAGCCATGAAGCCAACTTAGCCAACTCGGCAGCTGGGCAAGTATCTAAAGGCAGGAATCCATTGGAAATTTGTGATACAAAACCAAAGCATCTCCAGTGCTTTCATAGAAGAATATGCTCCTGTGGCCAATAGGGGGAGCTTCAGATGTCATGTCCTCCTAACTGCCAGTTTGACATGATCAGGCATCAATTAGTAGAGTTGTACAATGTACACAAAGAGCTGATTTTGTGTTGTTTTCTTCATGCTTCGTCCTGACATTTTATTCCTATTCCTAATCAGTATTTTAAATAGATAATCATTTATTGAATATAGTGGTATGGATTTCATTATGATGAAATTCCGGTCAGAAATGTAAAAAAATATATTTATCCATTTAAATAAATTGATATATCAGTAACTATAATTTTTTTTTTGATCTACATATTTATCTACACTACATGTGCAGTTGTTAGAATTTTTATTTTTATTTTTTAAGGAATCATGTTCTGCTGTCAAAATGAGAATTTAAGTGTCTTATTTACAGGTTTCCAGCAAAGAAAAACGTCCTGTTTTTAAAGTGAGCTTGCATGTTATTAAGTCCAATAACTAGTATAAATTATAAATAACCGCTAATACCACACTGTGAACAATTTCACAATGTGACTGATCAAAACAGGCCGCATCATTCCATGGCCTATAAAGATCTTTTGTGGCCAATTAAAGACACGTCTTAAACAGCACAAGACACTCTTTGTTTAGGTTGCTAAGACAGTCAACAAAACGTCTCTAACCCCCCAAATGTTTTGCTCCAACACAATGAACATTTAATTGATTACAACCATTCCCATCCCAACATATCAACAAGAAGATCAGAGGGCAACGATTCCTGAGCTCCGCGCGCTGCTTATTTTCCTCTATTCTTTGAGTCTCCTCACTTTCTGTGTCTTAGGAGCCAATACCTACACCATTAGACCAATCAAAAAGTCCTTTTCCCATCATGCTCTAATGGTTTAACAACAGAAAAGAGACAAATATTCCTGTGGGACAAAACCCAAAGCTTAGCACTCATCTTTATTCTTCTCTGAAAAAAGGAAAGGTTTCTCTTCAAGAACTCATTTCTCCACAGACATGTCATTGCTCCACAGCAGGGGGTTTGAACTTTCTAATTCTCTCGTCTTAGTGAGACGTCCTGCGGGAGCCCCAGTAATTGCAGTGTTGATCTTTTTACCCTCTGTATGTTTCTCCTGTAGCATCACATCTTTTGCCCACTCATGAAAGTAGGAAATGCTTATTAAAGGAAGACTGGGAATTGTTTAACCTGCTGGTCCCTTCTTAAAATGAGCATAATTATGTAAATACTGAATAAATTATTTTATGAAATAAAAATGTTCTTTAGTTTTACAAAACAAACAAAAAACCATTATATTACTGGAAAACACTCAAAATAAGTTAATTGTAGATAGCCTACGGTATTTTACTTCTCCTCCTTCATTTTTGTGACATTTTCATGTCTCTGTGTTCCCAGTCTATATGAATCAGCTGTGAAGACTTTCTTGGAGAAGTTCTGAAACCTAACAGACTGTGAATAATTCAAATGTCCCTGGTGGGAGTCGGACCATTTGGACAAGGACAAGAGCTATTACCACGCACAATGCCATTTCGCCAAGGAAAAGAGCACGCACACCTCTTGTGGGAAATTACTATTTAGCATTATATTTTGCCTTTGGGCTGGTCTGTTAATCCCTACAAAACTCCTTTTTACTCATATGAGTCATTACATCACAAGAAATCATTATGTGATTAATCAATGTAAAATTACTGTAATGAGTTTGCCTTTTTACCAAATGATGTCCTTCTCAGACATTTAACTCATGATCAGAAGATGTGTTGTTCGACCTTGGATAAATGTCGTTACTAAATTACATTAATGCTCTACAATTAAAAAAGATCATAGAGAAAGGGGTTCCCCAGTTGACACTATAGGACACAATTAAAATCAGCATGTGTAAATTCTTGACCGCAGATCTCTTGGCAAGGATCCACACCAGATGGAAGCAGGATTTTGTTTTTCTGAAAGTTGCGACATCTTACTGGTAACCATTTGTGTGTGGAAATGTGTCCGTTGTAATGTTTTTAACTTGTCGTGAACTAGCAATAAAAAAATTAGCCGTGATGGTGCCTAATTGAAGACAGAGATGATTATCAATTCATTTGGAGTCAGCGAGGGCTGTTTACCCTCACTCTAGACTAAAGCTTTAAACCGTACCGACTCCCTCCTTGTGACTTCACTGTGACTAAAACCTCCCTGCCACATTTAAGTAACTTTCTGTGGTTCGCTTTATTGATACCACTATGCACATACTCTTCATTTAAGTCTTGAAATGAAGAATTACAAAGGAGCATATGGAATTACAAACATTACAAAAGCTGCGGAAAGGTTTCAGCTTTAATGGGCTTTTGGCTGTTTTCTCAGCATGTAAGATGTGGTTGTATTTTGCATTTGTCATGGGGTTACTATAAATTCAGTGTCCATAATTGCATTTCCAGGTAACATAAACACCAAGAAAGAGTCTATATAGGAATTAAAAATAGACAGTATTAGACAATGTATTTTCAGAAATTACAGAACAACATATGATATATATTAAAAGCAATTTAAGAATAAAACTAAAAACAAATGCATCATGTAATAATTCTGTAACAAAATAGTTAATTGCTTAAAAAAAAAGGCTATTCCCACCACCATTATTTCCCCAGGAATAAAAGATACAGTTCACTGTTGACCCTCAGTGACAACATGCCCCAATAGGGATATATGGGGGAAGTTTGAACAGCAGTATATGGAACACAAAACAATTCATAAAACAGCTAAATAAATTTCAAGGGTAATGAATACATTTTATAAATGTAAAACATTTGATACAAATGTGACAACTCACCAATTTGATATTTATAAAAAAATGTTTTAAATCACTCTGACCTGTTTACATTTATAGAAAAATATGATAATTAAATTTGTATTTTTCAGGACAGAAATCTGAATTCAGAAAATGTCTTACAAAATATTAGACTAAATACTTATATACTATATATATATGTATATATATATAAGAGGGTTTTAAATCATTTTTTTTTCTTTTTTTGAAATCAAAACATACAAAACCACTGCTAAAGAAAAATATTTGTGTAAAAGATTTTTGACTCACAATCTTATAAATCCTTCCATTGAATATGGACAACGTTGATTTTTATCCATATTTAAATATATACCATATGCTTGTCTGAAATGTTCGTCCCTGCCTGACTCTTCTTTTTCAGTTTTTGTGTCACATATATATATATATATATCTATCTTTATATAGCCTATCTATATATATATCTTTGTTTGTCATATATCTAAATAAAATCCTTCAATTGAATAAAGACAACATTGATTTTATCCATATTCATTGCATGAAAGTACCTCGTTATTATTCTGTATTATTATCTGTCCCAGACCAATCCCTCACATCTCAATAGGTCCTAACTTCCCTGTTTATCGGTTCAATCT
Organism: Semotilus atromaculatus; assembly: GCA_031834385.1. NCBI lineage: Eukaryota > Metazoa > Chordata > Actinopteri > Cypriniformes > Leuciscidae > Semotilus > Semotilus atromaculatus. Next base: position 21,809,214 of record JAULUF010000055.1, on the reverse strand, counting down.
GGATTTGTCTAATGAGGCACTTGTCCTCTATGGCAGTGTGCTGTGTGTGCGTGTGTGTGTGTGTGTGTGTGTGTGTGTGTGTGCTGACGTAGAGGTGGGCTGGCAGAGATTTAAGTGGAGTAGTCTGAGTGCCATCAAGATAAGGCAAACATCAGAAGTCCTGAAGACAGTAGATTGCTCTGTCTGAGTACTGATGTATATATACATGAGTGTCTTGTGTCAGATGATATCTCAGCGGATCCTCACAGCGTCAGCTCACATGTTCATTCATTCATTCTTTCAACAGAAAGCACCAGCAGAAAAGTTGTAAAGTGGTTTCATGAATGAGGTGTCACGACATTGGCACTCTCCAGCATCAATTGATTTGTCGTCAGATTTGGACGATCTGAAGCTGATCGCTGGAAAGCTGTGCGCGTGTTGCACGGATCTTCTCCTCAAGCAGAAGAGTTGTTGTGAGAGAGTTTTGCAGAAGAACAGCAGCAGCATGGATTACTTTTTATTTCGACTCTTCTGTTCTTTGGCTTTGACGTCGCTTTTAGTTCAAAGGTAAGGACTTTCTCAGTTGTTTCGAGTACAGTTGAAACGGTTTTATTCGTGTAAATATCTGTCTATTTACTGTAAACGTTTGCTCACAAACATACACTAAATAAATTGCCATGGTATTTTGTTCTTGCGTGCTTCATAAAACTTGTTTTGCACATCCGTTTTATTTTATTTTATTTTATTTTTGTTTCTAACATCTTTGAGAAAAGTAGTAGGCTACAAAATGATTTTTTTGTAGCCTACTTGTCATAAATTGCTGAGGTGGGCTATTTGGTTCACTTTTTGATTGATAGATTTAAGTATTTTGCTAATAAAAAATGTTTTCATTTAATATCAGTTATACAGTAGTTTATTTTCAGTTTAGTTACTTTGTATACTTTAGTATAATTTAGAATAATATATATATATATATATATATATAGGCTATATATACATGTATATTTATAATAGTGTATAAATTATGTAAAACATAGTTTGTATAATATTATATTGTACTGGTGATTTGCATTGTATTAGTTATACTAAGTTATACACTAAGATAAGTCTCACATAACTTTTCTTTAATGTACTTTTGTTGCATCTGATATTTTGACAAGTAATCTCAAATCAACCTCCTTTGATGCCATATTTTCTGCATGGATATAGTATCTATTTCCAGCACATGGTGTATTGTGTATTAGTCATGAGCATTGGGCTCCACAGTGGCTCAATGTCACATAATGTGTGACACAGCAATTTTGCCCATGGGATCTTTTTTAATATTATAAACACGTACACAATGCAAAATAACTCATAAACAGAGTATTTATTATTTATTACCTCTTTAAGCTTCATTTTGTGCAGATGTATTTGAATACTTGATAAGGTTTCATTCTCTCTTCTAGGGCAGATTCAAATGAAATCCTGGGACTAAAGATCCCCTTTGACCCCATTCTCAATGCCAACACGGTGTGTTTGACCCTGCCCGGCCTGACAAAGAAACAGCTGGACGTGTGTATGAGACATCCAGATGTGACGGCCTCTGCCATACAAGGCATTCAGATCGCCATCCATGAGTGTCAGCATCAGTTCAGAGGACACCGCTGGAACTGCTCAAGTCTGGAGACCAGGAACAAGATCCCCTATGAGAGTATTGTCTTCAGCAGGGGTAAGCAACACAATAAACCTAAACTATGTGGAACTAGTGACTTCTTCAGTTTCTCAACATTTCGGGAGAATTTTTTGGAAAATCTGGTTTGGTCTGTGCATGCTTTTCTTGGGGCCATGGTGTAAATGTTTACAATAACAGAATTTCAAATTAATGTTGGTATTCATACTTAAGTAACTGCATCTAAACTGGTTTGGTAAGCTTTAAACTGCCCCATATTGGTAAATAAATCCATGTTTGTAAATTTTTAACACATATAAATATGTGATAGTAGAAAAACTCTATCAGTCATAGGCATATATCACTTAAAAAGTGAATGTAAATACCCTGCAAGGGGGGCTTCCCTGGCCGGCTAATGCTTTTACTTTGTGCCAGTGCAAGTGCTGTGAATTTGCTTTCAGCATTTTCCCAACCCTCAATGGCAAAAGCATAAACCTGTTTAGTTAGTTTCTATAACCCAAAGTGACAGTTTCCTTCAATCTTTAATTCATTTTCCCACTTCCTCCACCATCAGCGCAGCCGGGCGTGCCTCTCACTTTAAATTATTTGTTAGATTGATTTGTTCCAGGTCTTTCATTGGCTTGGAAGGAAATCTAAAACAGCATTTCCATGTCCGTGTCTTCTGGCTGCGCCTAAGTGCCGTTTGCCCCCCATAGAATCATGAGAGGATTGCACGAACAAAAAAGCAGCACCGGCTGGTGTCGTGTTTGTGTGTGTGTGTGTATGTGTGTTTCAGCATTCAGGTCTCCTCTGTGTGAGTGTGTATGTCACTGTGGGTGGGTGGGTTAATAGGTGTGAGCTCCTGTGTATTTTGAAATGATCAATTGAACATCGTTCAGCTATCTCAGATATTTGCTCCAAGCCCCAAGGGCAGCTCTGCCATCAGCAAGGATTTTTGGAAAACACAGCGAATTCCTGACACTGACTGTTTCACACCTGATTTAAGTCTTAAAGGCTCATTAGTCATTTGTAATCGCCAAAGATGGACAAAACAGGACATGGAGGTGAGGCGAGGCTGCATTCACAGGCCTAATAAGACAAGCCCAAATCTGCATTAAACACGCTTTTTAAGTGGTAGACATGGGGTCATGGCCGGTTTAATACTTGTTAAAAGTGGAAATTTCTGTTTCTCTTGAAGAATAATTTACAAATAAACCAAAGGTCTTTAGTGGTCACATAAATGCATATGAATGCAGACAGTCAATAATGCCGAAATACTAAAGTTAAATAAAATTGTTGGGGGGTTGACACATATAGTAATCTGTGTCTTCTAGAGTTTCTTTCAGATCTCTGACATTAACCAGACTGATTAAGTATTGTTTTCAATTGGTTTAAATTATTTAAATAAAAATGTAAAAAATGTGTGTATATATTGTATATAGTATGTCTCTGTATATTTATATACATGCTTTATATTATGTGTATGTGTATATGTACAATTACACAGACACACACACACACACACACACAGAGACATGAAATATATAAATTTAATAATATATATATATATATATACACACACATATTATGTAAACAGACTTTTATGTTAGATGCGATTAATCATGATTAATTGAATTGACTGCACTAATATATATATATATATATATATATATATATATATATATACAGTATGTGTGTGTACAAGTGTGTCTAAATATATACTTTACATTCTTTTAGATCAGTAACCACACTTAACGGTAAAAACAGGAATTTTATATGTATACTTAAGAGAGTCTTTTTCATACTGAAGAAGTTCCCTTTGATTTTTAGCAAGCAGAAGGAACTATAAACTATTTAGCCTTTAGTGGGCTCTTTCATGTTTCTGAGCATGGCCTTCTTTAATTCCCCATCTGTCCCTGAAAGTGATTCAGGAGAGTCTGCTTTTATGAGACCTCCGTTTATTATTGTTTAAAACCATTAGCGTTCAACAAGCCTATAGCACACGCAGGCACCTCTGGTGAAGCATCTTCTTTACTCTGGAAACCCTGGAGAGAGAGAAAAAAAAACAAAAAACATTGTAATTAAATATTCTTTATACAAGGACAACAACATAACGTGCTACTGCTACATGTGGCTCTCATGTGTTCGAACGTATTGGCTGAGGATTTTCTTAAATCTTGTCAGAAAGCATTAAAGTCTGCCACACTTCAGTTCCAATAAAAAGCGTGGTGGATGAGAGCTGAAATCCAGATGAGCGGCATGTGATTAGTGCAGATCAAACGGCTGCTAACGGTAGCCAGGTTAATTGTAGCCACGTTTTTGAGCTCTTCGCAGAGCCTGTGTACAGATGAGCATGTCTGTGCTTAGCCACACTAACCAGAGCCCTACACACCTTTTCCATTGTTCCTGCATGTGCATGCCTTGGATACTTAAGCCCTGCACTGCGTTCACTAGATTTGTTGTGCTTTGTCCTGTGAGGTCTTTCGGTTGCTTGTTGTGTGAAGGAATATACTGGTACTGCTTTCAAGCATCAGGGCGATAGTGATCTCCTCCCCAAAGCACAGAGAGAACAAATCCACAGGGGAAAAGTGGGCGATGGACAACATTTGAGTGAGGCTTGCATGAATAATCCCTTGTATTGTCTCTTTGGCAGGTTTCAGAGAAAGCGCATTTGCATACGCTATTGCGGCGGCCGGTGTGGTGCACGCTGTGTCCAACGCCTGCGCCATGGGCAAACTGAAAGCCTGCGGCTGCGATGAGAAACGTAGAGGGGACGAGGAGGCGTTCAGGATCAAACTCAACCGTCTGCAGCTTGAGGCCATCAACCGCGGTAAAGGAATGGTGCATGGCGTGATGGAACACTTTCCCGCCGACGCTCTCGGTCCCCAGGACTCCTGGGAATGGGGCGGCTGCAGCCCCAACGTGGAGTTCGGTGAACGCTTCTCCAAGGAGTTCTTGGACTCCCGTGAGACGTACAGAGACATTCACTCCAGGATGAGACTTCATAACAACAGAGTTGGCAGGCAGGTGAGAGACGGCGTTATGTTGGCTGTGTGTGATGTGTGACACTAAGCCTGAATGAATCAGCAGTGTTGGATTGCAAAGGGGATCTACTTACGTTCCCTTTTAGGGTGCATTAAAACGCTGTGTTCAAAGATGAGCGCTTCTTTTCTACTGAGATACAATAACCGTGTCACATGTACTAAAGGAGACAATAGCGGTTGAGTTCCTCCTTTTGATGTACCTAGAAGCTACAGATTTTCTCCGTGCGGCAGTTAAACATGAAGGGACGCTCATGTTGCAGCTGTGCTCTTGAAAGCTTCATCCCTGTCCGTTTTGCCAAGCGTAACATTTTTTTGTTTGTGCGTTCCCTGTCTCGTGTGATCGTTGCTTTTTCAAAAAAGCGAGGCCCTGGCATTGAGAGAGGTTTGTTGAACTTTTTGCCTGGGCTCCTGCCTGTGCAAAAACGTAAGAGCTGGTGCCCCGTCTATGCTCAATTTGGTGCACTCATGAATCTTTTCCGATCTCCACGCAAGTGTCCACCCCCAGAACCACCTACCAACTGCAAAACACTTAAATGAGCAATAACTCCACTTGAGCAAAAGCAAACATGTGCTTCTCTGAAACGTGTTATCTTTGGATTTGGGAATGTTTAAAAGGCATTTAAGCTTTATCAAAATATGCCTTCCCTGGTGTTGCCTTTGATCAGCGAGTCCCTCCTGGTGGCAATGTGTGATGTAAGGGATCGAGGTGTTGTCTTTTTGCCTGTGTTGGACTAATAAGATAATAAGAGGTAGATTAGCGGCACTGTAGCACAGTTAAGTTAAAAGCACTGGGAGAAGAACTGATGGGACCTTTCTGAGTCTTTACATATTACTTTTGTTTTCTAAGGAAAACAAGTGGACACCACTATTGGAAAAATGTCACTTATTTTAATCCACAAACATTTATTTCATGCAGCTTGTAGTACAGAGCACAAAGTCATCGGAAATTTGCAATAACACAAATTGAATTATGCAGTGACTAGAAATGTTAAACATAGCAAAAACATCCTACATTTTAGATGTACTCTTTGCTTTGATGACAGCTTTACACACTGTATTTGCTCAACCAACTTTATGAGGAGCATCCCGAGATGTCTTTCCATCTTGAAAGGATGTTCTCAGGACACTTGTTAACTGCTTTCCCTTCACTCTCGGTCCAAGTCATGCATCTCAAATGTTTTTTTGTTTTGTTTTGTTTTTCTGTAAAGAAAATCATATAGTTGTCTACAAAACTTTTCAGTCATTTAAGAATAAGCATCAAGAATAGATCACAATTTCTTTAAATGTAGTAGGCTAAGATGTGTTCAATTTATTGTAGATCTATACCCCCACCCCCATTTAATGAATACTGTATATTTTAAAACTCATTATTCTTGAGGTGCAGCAATTTATTATTTTTTTTTAATTCCCAGCCAGCATCTGCATTTTTAATAATTTTTTACAAACATTTCATGGCCCCCAGAATTTTTTGTTGTATGAATCTCTAAACATGCAATATATCAAAATATAGAACAGAGCCCCAACTTAAAAAAAAATGAAAAAATCTTGCTTCATGCATTCTTTTTTTTTTTTAATCAACACTGGAATGCGGGTACGTTTCATTAAAAAAAAAAGAACGAAAGCCCTAATCTGCATTAAACACGCTTTTTAAGTGGTAGACATGGGGTCATGGCCGGTTTAAAACTTGTTAAAAGTGGAATGTGTGGACAGCTTGGGTTATGCAGTTCTTCCACCACCTCTGTTAGTTGTTTTATTGTTGCATTGATATAATTTCCTCAAAGAAGCTCATAAATGTATAATTGAATGTGGCGTGTCAGGTGCGTTGACAGTTTGCTTATGCTTGTGCTTGTGCACTAAATGTTTATTCCCATAACATCTGGTTATGCACTTACATTTTACTGATTGTTTTGTAAATACCTCTAATTATAATAAATTCAAAAATCAAATCACATGAGTTACTCCAATTTGCTAAATAAGCTTGGTCTAACAGCAAGTGAATCACTGGTAAATTTCAGATTTGACTTTGAGTGTGCACATGTGAGTCAACTACATGTTTTTAGCTGGCTAAAATATTAGTTTTTAATTGATCATCAAAATACTATTTATTGAATGAAATATTGCATGCTTGGTGTGATGCCCTACATTCACATTACTCTTGCAGGCCCACTGTTGGCTGATTGAAGTGGTTGAGGCCATTTTGGTTTGACATCACTGTTGGCTTTGCTTCAGAACACATGTCATTTTAGTCAGTATTTAAGAATTAGACTTTGCTTAAACTTATTTTCAACTTTACTATTAAAAAAACTCTGAGGGCCTGCTTTTGGATTAGAAGTGTTTGTACTGCTACACTTATAAGTGGCGTTTTCATATTTCTATAACTTTTAGCGGAAGTGGGGGCTTTTTGGCGTGTTCGCATTGCAGGACTTGGAATGATTTTAGTTTTAAAAATGCCTTTTGGGTTGCTAAATTAGCTACTTCAGAGTTGGGTCTAAACCAGCACAATAGGATACCAGTGATGTGAGTAAGTGTACGTTGATTGGCCGAACATATGCCATACAAAACACTGGTGCCTGCCATTTTTAAAAGCAGTGTAAACACACAGTTTACATATACTTACTCCACGAATTAACTTCACGAACATGGGGGAAAAATGATAAGACATAAACATATACGTAGAAAGCTAATGTTAACGGCTTTTACCTGGCGCCTTTGTCCATGGAGTTGTGTTCTTTTCTCAGCTTCAATGATATGTTGTACTGGAAGTTGTAAGAGATTTAGTCTCTTACCCCTACTTTTCAATTGCATAACTTATATGTCTACATTACATCTCCATTATCACGAAACCCACGACACACAACAAAAACACTTCTTTGATCACGGCATCCTCCATCCTCCAGTTGACGTTGTTGTATGCCGCACTTAAATGACATTGCTGTCCGCTGGCTTACGTCACTTTAGAGTTCCTATGCTGAATGCAACCAGGAAAATGGCCCTAGGGGAAAATGTAGTTCTCGGGGGAAAGCCTTGGGTGGCTATAACTGACTTTGTGTAACTACCCGGTGCGAAAGCCCCTATAAACTACCACTTCTCTTATTTCTGTGGTCTCATATTTGGTAATCCAAAGCTACTTATATTGCTTTGTTTTAACAGATTTTTACATTTTTGCCAGTTCATGAATTCTCTGGGAATTGAACCCATAACTGGGTCATTGCTAGTACTCTACTGATTGAGCTACATTGACTAACCCTAACTCTTAACATGTATTATTTATCACATTTATCACACTATTACAAGTCCCCCAGTGGTGAAAATCAAGTTTTTAATGTTGTTTATAAGATTTCCATTACACGAGAGTAGATGTTAACAACTTCATGCTGATTTGTACTCGGCTTTCGCCAAGATAAGCAACACTAAGACGTAGCTTTACAGTAAACTATGCTTCTCCATCCATTTACGCTTCTTTCCATATGAGGGTGTGACTCCCCTTCTGTCCGGCGTTAACGGCTGCAGTGTACTTGGCGCGTCAGCACACACGACGGCTGCAACTACAGTGTGGTCTCCCTAGTGGACCAGCACGACAACCGTCTGGATTGAGCCGAGTAGGGGACATCTCTAGGGTCTTCAAGTGGGCACCTTCCGTCCTCAGTGTTTCGTCGACTAGCCCACGACACCTCAAGAGGGCTCGACAGTGACTCTGGCGTCCCAGAGTCACCCCCCTCCGTCCCCCACTCAACTCAGCCCAGCTTACTGACCTCTACATCCCTCCTGCTGCTGAGACCTAACCACAATCTCACTATCTCTCCGCAACCCAACCATACGCGCCAACCCGATTGACTAAGGCTGTCGAGCCCCACTGGTGCGTTAAAGCAGTTACAGTGGCAACGGTTCCGTATGGCATACCACCTACCGCAAAACACAATATCTGCCCAACCACCCGTCATTCTATACTATACAACCTATACAAATTGTATAGTATATATAGTATATATCTACGTATGTGGTGTTTTTAAAATGCTTTGAGACCAACCATCTGGAAACTCATAAGTCAACACCATTGCTGAGTATTTTCTCTTTAAAACTGCAGGGATTTGAAGACAGTTTAAAAAATGCGGTTTGAAATCACTGGTATTTCTGACGTCACAAACTACCTTGTAACCAATCACGTCAACGTGCCGGCGGGCTTTAGCATATCATTAACAGCGAACTAGCAGGGGAGTCTCGAGAGATGCCAGGTTATATCGCTGTATATTTTTCTGTTGATATGAAAATCGGGTACATTTAGCAAGCGGGTGTATGATGTATATTACAATGTTATGATCAACTATATGCCTTTCTCCACTTATCAAAGCGTTTCTGATTATTGTTAGAAAGCAGCTGTCTGACTCTGATATGGTGAATGGGAACATGGCTTGTGTAACATTAGCAACACACTATTAGCTGTTTGATAACATAGTCAAGCAAAAGGCTAAACATATTAATTACTGTTTCACGAGTAATCAGATCAGAGTACATCATTATGTGTCCAACGTTGTAAAGAGCGATACCATTGTGCAGCGTTTTCCTCAGTAAGTTGGCCGAGTGGTCAATCTCTGAGCCGTGGTGTGAGTGGAGGCGGGGCTAATTAGTATTTTAATGGATCAACGTATACTAAATGTACATTTTTGTTACATTTTTGTAGAGAGATTTTTTCCAGGAAAAAAAAAAAACGTTTAAATAATGTATGTCATTTTGGTGATCAAAGATGAGTTTTAAGGGATACAATTATTGACTACAGAGGGACATTAAGAGCTTCACTATTGCTTGTAACTCCTATATTGTCCAACTTATTTTGGTGTAGCAATAAACAGCAGCTCATCAGCTGTGCGTTCTAGATGTGGGAGGCAAGATATCACAATGGATTAATCTGCTATCACTCTTTATCAGGACAGTAGAGAACTGAAGTGACCATGATAAGCTCTGATGGGCCATCACTGGCAGGTTCACACAGACAGAGTTGCAGATTGTTCATTGTTTGCTGCTTCCTCTTTTCCAATTTGTCTCTGTATCGTTCCATCAGTTTTCTGGTTCCCTTGATTATTTAGACAAAACATACTTGGTCAGTCCTAAATAAAGTAACCGATACACTATTAAAAATAAAGGTTCCAAACGGGGTTTTTTGCAAAGATGCCATAAAGAAGAACAATTGTAGCTTCGCCAAAGTACCTTTCAGTAAACCGTTTTAAAAATAACCATTTTTGTCTTAGTGTGAAGAACACTTCTAAAGAATATAAAGAACTAAATAAATCAAAAGAATCTTTTTCCCAAGAAAAAATAATGAATGTTAAAGTAAAAAAGTCTAAAATACTTCTGATGATTCTTCTAGAGACTGTTAATTTGGCATATTTCTAGAATCTTTGTTATTGATGAATTATGTCACAGTTTCATGATTTATTGTTGTAATTATCATGATCATTGTAGACTTCATTGGCAAAAGCCACCCATTTGAAGAGGTCTCAAGAGCTCAAGAGACGACACTTCAAAGGATCTATATTGTTATCAGTTTCTAAACTGATTAATTGATATTTACATTGGATGATCTATAAAGGATGCTGGAAGTTCAGGATTTCTGTCTGAGAAGCTCAATTAGGAGGTGTGGTGTTTGATCAACCTGCCAGCGAGGGTGTGATGTACAGAGAGACGCCATTGTTTATGAATATTTCTTCTGCTTCTGCCAGTAAGCCTATTTGGCATCCAAATCTGATTGTCAGAAAAAAAAAGAAGAAAATTTGCTGCTACCGAAATATGTTACTGTTGGCAGGTTTTCTCGAATCAGTGTCAGCAAGATGAGAAAGAAAAATCAAAAAACCTTCATCTTCCAACTTTAATTAAACAAATTTTCTTGATAAATATTTCTTGATATGTGATCTCAAAGTTCATAATTCATGAATTTTTTTTTCTGCTTAGCCCATTGTCTTTGGCAATTGGATCCCATAATTTTGGCAGATGGGTGATGTGACGTAGGGGTCCCGGGTAGGTGGGGACATGCTCTGTATCACAAAGCTTTTTTATTTGCAAGGTTTGCGACCCATGTTCGCTCACCTCCCCAACTCCCTCCCCGGGAAAGGTAGTCGCTTGTCGAGGAATGTAGTGACTTTACTGGGATGTACATGTCGCCTCATGCCCACCCTCTGGTTCTCACGACGTTCAGTCTTGTTAAAAGCTCTAATTAGTGGCTGCTGGCTATTTGGAAACAGATGTTTAAAGCTAGCAAAAGATTTTAGACATCAAACACAGCGGGAAGTAGAAAGACATTCGCCCTTCCTTCCCCAAATACAACTTTTAAACAGTCTGTCACTGGCCAGGGCAACAAAGAGAGTGAGAGAAAAAAAAGGAAACTGCATGAAGAGAATCAATTTAATTGTATTGTTTTAGTATTTGCCATTCACCACTTCTGGCAACATCATATAAACCGGCGGGGCAAAAAGAACAGGGCATGTTTTTATGTTTGCAGTAGTAGCCGATTACATGGCAACGTCTAGTGGGGTTGTAAATTATTTTTTGCATGTTTTCATTGGAGCTCCTTCCACTCAATGAAGACCGGTTGGAAAGCCAGGCAGCGTTTCTACTTTTAGAGCAAGGCAAGCAAAGGGCAGGAGCGGGTAAAGAAACAGTTTATAGGAACAATGTTTTGACCTAGAAGTATTAGTGACATTTCCTCTCATTTCTTTGCTATATACACCACACATGATTTAAATGTAAACTCGTTTAATTGACGAAATACATCACAGTCTGGTCACGTATCTATCCAAAACTTTAATGAAGATGTGTGTCGGGACATTGAGGTTTTTGGTGGAACGCCTCCTCTAAAACATCAAAGGAACCGAGCAATTCTCATTTAGCAATTCATCAAGAGCCATTAGATGGAGGATCATGTTGTCAGGCACCCTGTCATCATTTTGTCCTAGACCTTTAGTGGACTCTCCAGCTTATACCTAACAGTGTCTTACTGCGACTGCAGTGCCCTGAACAGCAAAATGCTCCACAAATAATCTCCTCTGTCTGTGGTGTGATACTATTTGGACTGGCATGCAAATATTTTAGACATCAATGTTGTTGTGTACTAGTGTTAAAGACATCATGAAATTAAAGCTGACCCAATTTACAATTTAATGTCAACATTTGGTTTTCCTTCACATTCTCACTATTCAGAAAACATTTACAAGAAATTACATTTAATTTAAAGAAATCAATAATGCAGTCTCATTTGTTTAATTTTCTCTACATATTTTCCTGTGGTCACCCATACATGGGGTGCTTGTTGCAGTGTTCCACAAACTGTGCTGTTCTCTGTGCATTTCTTCTACATCTGGATTTCTAAATCTTTTATACGTTATATAGATGTTTTTGTCCACAGATCAACTTTAGCTGGAATAGTTTTACAATAAATTCAAGGAATATGAACAATGCCATGTGGAAACCCTTTATTAGAAAGGAAGACAGGCATGTTGCCATATGGCAATTCTGGAATTGCACTAATGTATTTTTGTCAGTGGCATACAGAAAAGAGTAATTATTCTCACTTAATTTTTTTCAAAAAAATTTTTTTACAAATAAAATTTCATTACACTTAATAATGTCACATTTTCCTGGTTAAATAAACATTACATAACACAGAAAACAATTACATTAACAATGCTATTAATTTTCTATTTATTAAAACCTAAGTATAAATCTCATCAAATCAGCGTTTTAAGCATTTTTACATTTATTCCACTGGACACTAATTCCACCCCCGACCCCCGTCATTTTAACCATAAATAGCATAGCCAAGATGTATATCAGCATAAAATCACTCCAATGGCCCATCCGGAAAGCTAAATGTGTTGCAAATGCTTTTTCAGTTGTTTAATAGTATTCTTGAAGGACTTCAGTTAGTATCAATATTTGATTTATTGATTTATTGATCAATTTTAGTTTTATGTTGTTGGTTTAGTGTGAAGGGGAAAGCGTCTGACTTGAGTGGTTGTACATTTACAACTGTTTTGCTGTATACTGCCTGTGGTCCAAATGTGCTACCAATGTGTTTTACTTGATCTCAGTCTGGTGCCAGTTTATGGGCGAGCCTGTCTCACTTTTTCTTCAATTAAAGTGGCCCAGATGTGGCTCTCAATTTGCTCTGCACCAATGAAATTACAGCACACCCTTCAAAACATCCACATCCACAGCATGTCGGAAAAGAAAATGTGCAAATTTATAGGCCCTAATATGTTTTGCTTGCAGAGCCATTTATAGTGGCTTCTGCTGTGTTACTGTAGCTTTTGGAGCAGCACATGTTGCTGTACACATCAAATGCTGATGAATAACTGCAACACTTCTTCCACTGCACTTCTGTTCTTGCCAAAGACATGTCAGACCGAAAGATTTGCTTTTTTTCAAGGATGAAATATGCCTTTAGGTTTGTTAGGTGCTGACACTCTTTAGATTTCCAAAACATCCCACGATTGCATGCGGTTGCACTGAAAATGTATGTTCCTTGGCTTATAAAGTGCTGTATCCCTATATAAATTGTAGGATACACTGAATAAAACAAATCTGCTAGTAAAGCCCATTGTTTCACGAGTCTCATTCTGTGCCAACAGGGCAACCCAGAGTCTTGACAGGCTTCGCTTTAAGGATGTTTATCTGTTCATGGCAGACAGAGGAATGAGCTACTCTTCATCGGTAGCTCCTTGGGCTAGACAGCCTGCCAGGCTTCAGTCAGAAGCTCCACCTCTCCACACACCCGATAGATTATCCTGTTGTCACTTAAGCAGGGCGGCAGCTTCCAAGAGCACTTCCTGTCTCATCCTCGCTTCCTCCACTGTTACGCCACTCCTGCCCTTAGGTGCCTAGTCCAGGCCGAGGGGGAAGAAGAGCAATCAGACTCTGCGATCTTCCATCTCTTCCCTGTAGCTCCCTCAAAATGGGCCGCACATGGCAAGAGCAGGCAGGTCCACTTACTAAACTGCTGGAGGTGAGACATTTAAATTTCCGTCAGGTCCTCGGCACTCAAAGCGAAAGGATTTGAATATCTTTATTTGTCTGCACATCAGCATCGGTCCTCAGGGGACTGTTTTGGCTTCCTTTTGGAAGGCTGAAGGCTCTCGAAACGATCCCGACCATGAAAATACTGGTGCCGGAAAGGGTTAATCCTTGTTTTCCTATCACTAAGGGTTAATTTGAGTACCACTGAGTACCACCTCTCGAGATAAGCCTGAATTTTTTGTGTCTATGTTGAGCGAAAATGGTTTTGTAGTAGGCCTACCTGATTTGCCATTGTGGGTGTATTGTTGTGATTGATGGTTGTTATCTTTGGCCTCAATAAGATTATATCTGTTTCATATCTGTCTCTCCACTGTGTGTGCCCATTCATATAAAACCGACCTTCTCCATTTGCATGCACACCTATGGTGGCTAAGAGCTTGAAATAGAAACCACCGGTATGCAAACCGCATAGCCTGGAGAATTCACAATCTTCAGGGATGGGAGATGTCTGCTTTTGACAACTGCTGAAACCGACCTGCGACTTGAGGTGAACGGCAACAGTTGTCTTAAAAAATAAATCAGTTTTAGCAGACTGCGGCCCTGGAGGATTGTAAAGATGTTTTAAGTCATCTCAAAAACTGAAAGAAATTATATATATATATATACACATGCCACTTCATAGGAGGGGAAAGACAGAAGAAAAAACACAACCCATGGCTGAGTGACATGAAATAGCACAGCTTCATCTTGTACAGTGAAACCTAATCCGTTGAGGTTTGACAGACAAAACTCGACTTATCTCTAAAGATGTTCAAACTGTGTTTTGTCCCGTGCTGAGCTCTATAGGAAGCCTGAGACAGTGTGAAATGTGGGATTGCTAAGCCTTAATGTTTGTGCTTGTGTTGTTGATATGGGTGGATGCTGGGGCATCTGTCAGTAGTGAGGGTGGCCCCTCTTCCTCTTGGTAATTGGATCTAAAAGTTTATAGCTGGGGATGACAGACGAGTGCATTGTTGAGAGAATGGGAGGTCTGAACTTGTGAATAGGGCATCCTCATCTCTAACCAGTCATGTAGTGGAACTCATTACCACACAGAAATGTTCATTAGATATACTAGACTGAATAAATCTGTTAATAACATAATTTTTTGCTCAAAAATGCATAAAATACAACTCTTACAATACTGTACAATGACTTGAATACATCTCTTCTATGGCCCTGTTTACTCCTGGTAATAAGATCGGATCACAAGTGGACATTTTGAGCTTGTCCACTTTTGACCACTTCAGGAGGTAGTCGAAATCACATTAGTTCGAACAGCACATGAACAAAAAAAAAATACACTTACCTGCCCGTAGACCCTCCTCTCGAAGAAATCAGGGCAGAAGTGGTTGAAAGTGAATAAAAAAAGATGGACTAAAACACCAGGTGTAAACGGGTATTTGTCTCCCTCTTCCACTTGTGATCCGATCAACCAAAACACATCGTAATACCAGGTGTAAACAGGTAATGTTTTTAATTTCTGAATTAAAATTAATTTAGATATTTTTTGGAGTGGGATAAAATCAAAAACATCAGGGTGGTAAAACTTCCTGATTTTATAATAAATTGAAAACCTTTTGTAAGCATTTTTTTGCATATTCCTTTATTATAATTTTTTTTAAAATATTGTCCATGATCAACTGTTCCCTGTTATGAAAATCAAAATAAATATAAAAAAAATTGTAACTTTTTGCATTAAAAAAAAGTCCTTAGTCTTATATGTAATTGATCCACCTATTCATATATCTTCAGTATAATTTTCCATTCATCACAAATCAGTGATTCATCTAATAAGAACTGAGATCAGATCATTTTTCACTTATATTGCAGCTTTACTCATAGCTTTGCAAGGTCTAGATTGTCAGCTATGGTCCAGATGTGCTGTGGTTTCCAGATATTAACTCTTCCTCGTCTGTTTTGCTTGTGTTCAGGTTGTGGTGGACCACATGAGGAGGAAATGCAAATGCCACGGTACATCAGGAAGCTGTCAGCTGAAGACCTGCTGGCAGGTGACTCCAGAGTTCAGAACGGTGGGCTCGCTGCTGAAAGAACGCTTCAACATCGCCACGCTAATCAAAGCCCACAACAGAAACACAGGACAGGTGGAGCACGCCCACCCCACCCACCGACGAAGAGCCAACGTGAACGATCTGGTCTACTTTGAGAAGTCTCCGGATTTCTGCGAGAGGGACCTCGGATCGGACTCTGCTGGGACGCAGGGCCGGATCTGTAACAAGACCAGCCAGGGCATGGACAACTGTGAGAGCCTGTGCTGTGGACGGGGACACAACATCTTACAGCAGACTCGCAGCGAACGCTGCAATTGCAAGTTCCACTGGTGCTGTTACGTGGTGTGCGAGGAGTGCAGGATAACAGAGTGGGTCAGCGTCTGCAAATGAAATGAGCGATCATCTACTAAATGTACAAAAACAGACTTTAAACATAGGGAAAGACTAAGAAATCCCTCCCTTTTGCAATGGACTGCCATTTCCATGATTCCAATGGAAAGCACAAAAAGCGGACTGAGATGAATTGCGTGCTAGAGAAGTGTGCACATGTTTGCACACTGCATGGGTCCAAGCACAAGATTTCAGACTGATTTTTTGGACTTGCACTGCATATAATTTCAGAAAGTATTTTTAATTTAAATAAATTACGAATATGAATATATTGTGGAGTATATTGCCAACAGAGCACTCATCGACACGGCGTTGTGTTCGTTTTAGTTTGGTTGTTAAAGAAATCAGTGGCGCGTAGTCCTGTAATATAGCACCAAGCAGCATCATGGGATTCCGGTACTTAAAGAAGAGAAATATACAGTATATATATATATATATATATATATATATATATACACTCCTTAGCAAAAAGTGATATTTTAGTGGTCTTTTAATGGTCTAAATCATTTTAATCACAAATCACTGGTCAGGAAATTGTCACATCGTTTCAGCAAGAATTGCACAAATACTGTAGATAAAGTAACTTAGCACAGAAT